>OX155903.1:6327500-7678451 GCA_944588485.1 Phosphuga atrata | reverse complement strand
AAACATTTTCAAAATATTTGGGCAGTTTTCGATGCTCAGAAAATAGCGTTTCAGAGGCTGGAACATTTTTAGAAATTTCTCAAGCGCGGGCATTAACCCAACCCATATTTTACTGTAGCCCAGCAGTTTGTGATACGCTGTATCAGTTGGATCTTAAAACTCTTTCAAAGCTTCTATTCGAACGCTGTATAAATAGAAATAAGAATACATTTTCAAAATGATGCACTCGAAGTCAACAGGGAGACAATCTGCGGCTGTTTTGATCGCATTGTGAAATATGTGTCTCATTGTGAAATATGTAAACTGTCTTCCGAGTGATTTGTTCAATTTTCCGTAAACATTATTAATCCCCTTTCTATTCCTTCCTCCCAAATTGCAGTTCATATTACAACTCATAGCAAGACAATACTTACTTCAAATAATCAACAATTATACCCGATGTTTCGCCTGGAAACTCTGAAACCTTGACTTTGACGCCTTCGTATGGTAAAAAATATCGAATTAAAACTGGGAATAATTTTATCGAGCCATGGTCTGAAGCTCCTGTTAATAAAGTTAAGCAGTGGGCTTCGCGAAACTCTGCTTTCAATTGAGGCGATGAGAGCAAAAGTGGCCTAACCCACAAAAACATGAAAATACCAATAAATGTAGATTTTGCATCCCCAACAGTTGGGATGCAAAATCTACATTTATTGGTATTGTTATGTTTTTGTGGGTTAGGCCACTTTTGCTCTCATCGCCTCAATTCATCGATTGCAATTGGGGCCAACACATTTACCAGGCTATTATATAAATAGCCTGAGATTTTGTACGAGCACATATAAATTTTTGCTCAAAACATGTCTGCATTAAATGAGAAGCACAGCCGTTTGAGCGCTCCCTCCGCTGCAGCTATATACAAATCTTTAGAAGACACCAAATCGGTTCTTTTAAAAAACACAAGGACTGACGAGCTTGCCCCGCAGCTTGATCTAAAAGCCTGTGTTTTTCCCATTTTAAATATTTCTCGATATCGTTGGCACCACCGTGACTAATACTAAAATCAGTACGACACTTTTCGCATGTAACCTTTGCTGTAGATGTACCACATAATTTAAAAGGTACACTGACCATTAGGCATTTTTGTTATGGTACAATTACACACGCCGTCCGGAGTGAACTTAGGACTTAAAGCACTGCGTTTGGTTGTTCGCCGAGTGATTGCAGCATCTATCCCGCTTTCACGCGTCATTCTCTCTCTCTCTCTCTCGTTGCCCGCCGCTTCGGTCACGCGTTACGACCTTGCGAGTGCAAGAATAATAGGCAAGTAATAGGGTGCTTCACCATAGCAAGTAGATACCTACCCGCGAAAGCGGGACGTTTTTGCCCTCGTTGGGGACAGCGGAACAGAAAACGGGACGTATGGTCACGTTAGATTAGATTTTTTGTTAGGTTTACAAGACCAGATAAGACCAGACAAGACCAGGCAAGACCAGACAAGTCCAGACAAAACCAGACAAGACCAGACAATAACCAGACAAGACTAGACAAGACCAGACAATAACAGACGAAACCAGTCAAGAACAAACAAAACCAGACAAGACCAGACGAGACCAAACAAGACCAGACAAGACTAGACAAGACCATATAAAGCCAGATAAAACCAGAGAAGACCAGACAAACAAGACAAGACTGGACAAGACCAGGCAAAACCAGACAAGACCATATTAGTAAGTCCAGACTAGGCCAGACGGGTAACGGGCAACGCCAGACAAGCCCAGACAAGACTAAACAATACGACACACGACCACACAAGACGCCCAAGACTACATAAGACCAGGTAAAACCAGACGAGACTAAATGAGACCAAAACAGTTGAGACCAGACAAGAGCAGACCAGACTAGGAACGACCAAGCAAGACCAGACAAGACCGTACAAGACCAGACAAGACCAAACAAAACCAAACAAGACCAGACAAGACCATATGAGTAAGTCCAGGCAAGGGCAGACAAGACTGGGCAAAGTCAGATAAGCCCAGACAAGACTAGACAAGACGACACAAGATCACACAAGACCACAAAAGACAATACAAGATCAGACAGTACAAGAAAAGACGAGACAGGACAAGACGAGGCCAGACAAGACCAGTCAATAGAATAGACCAGACAGAACCAGATGAGACCAAACGAAACTAGGCGAGATCGGACTAGCCCGGACGTGTCCGGATGGGTGTGGACAAGATTGGACATGTTCAGACGGGACCAGACAAGATCAGAAAAAGAAGACAATTTGTTTAGATTTTTGTAAGATTATCCATCTCTAGGTTGAAAGATAATTTAAATTTAAAATGATCGCCAAAAAAATGTCGAATTCTTCTAAGGTTTCTGTATTTCTGATTTACGAAAAACTTCAGGATACCAGACAAAATAGTGTTGTAGAGCAGTGATGCGCAAACTATTTTCATTTGCGACACAACATTTTGCGGAAAATTTACTTTTTAGTATTCAAAGAAAGCTTGTTGGTTGATAGCCACTTACTTATTTTTTCGAGGTAGTTATTCATTTTTGCTTGGGCTGAAGCCCAGCTCAGGCCATTGCTAATAACTACAGTATCATCCGTGTAGGATATGATATTACTCTCTGGGATGATCTTCAATTCATCATTTATATAAACTAGGAAAAGGAGTGGTCCCAGTATTGTTCCTTGCGGGACTACAGCTGTTATTCGTAATTCATTACTTTTGCAGTCCAAGAATTTTACCATTTGTCTTCTATCTGCAAAATAATCTTTCAATAGTTTCAACGCGTCACCTCTTATTCCACAATGCTCAAGTTTTTCTGGAAGTATTGAATGGTTGACCGTGTCAAACACCTTAGACAAGTCAAGGAAAGTTGCTATTGTTGGAGTAGAAGTATCAATGTTGCTACAAATGAATTTTGTTATACGTGCTAAGGCATGGCTAGTACCCTTACCTTTCATGAAACCAAATTGATTATCTGACATTATATTTTGTTTCACGAAAAATTTCGTGAATCTATCGTGTATTACTTTTTCGAAGATTTTTGCAATATTTGATATCAGAGAGATTGGTCTATAGTTTGTAGGTAGATTTTTATTTCCTGACTTGTAAATTGGTATTACTTCCGCCCTTTTAAGCGCTAGCGGCCAAGTTGAATTTTCGATTGAAAGATTGAAGATATGCACAATAGGTTCACTAATGTATGTTATTATATGCTTTAGGACTTTAACACTTATTCCATCCACTCCTCCAGCTTTTTCTTTCATACTGTTTACTATGGTAGATATTTCATTGGCACTAACAGGATTTATAAAAATGGAATTGCTGTTTGATACAATTCTCCTTTCTTGTACACCATCTATTGTTCTTATCATATTAGCTAGCTTTGGTCCAATACTACTGAAAAATAGATTGAAACAGTTAGCTACGTCTCTTGTGTTATCTAATCTTACTCCATCTTCATTGATCAGGTATTCCAGAGGTTTATTCTTGCTTGGATTTTTTCTGTTGATTTTCATGTTTACTAGCTGCCACTGCCAATTTCTTACCCTTTTGAATTGTTTTTTTTTTTCATATTCTTGCTTAGCCTTGAATATAACTCTATTCAGGTTTTTTTCATACTTCTTGTATTCTTCTTTCAAAATTTCATTGTGAATATCATTTCTCCAGCGCTTGTATAGTTTTTCTTTTATTTCACAAGACTTGATAATTCCTCTAGTAATCCATTTCGATCCTTGTATACTTTTCTTCATTACAGTCACTGTTGTTGCTCTTTCAATTGCGTGTTGAATTGCATCTACTAGCATATTTATTGCTGTATTAGGATCATGTTGCTCATTGATAACGTTCTAGTTTATCTCGCCACATTCCATTTGTAGCTTATTATAGTTTATGCTAGAATGTCTATACGTCTTCTTTGTTTGCGTTTTTTCAGTATGAAAACTTAGGAACAGTGGCAAGTGGTCTGTGAAAGGATTCATGTACTTGCATGCTTTAACATCCTCATTATTGATTTTGATAAAGATATTATCTATGCATGATCCACTTGATGAGTTACTGGTATTCGGTCTAGTTATTCCCTTAAAGCAGGGAAGATAAGCACTTTCAAGAAAGTTATTAATGTAATCATTTACTATCTGGTTATCTTCTATAATATCAATGTTAAAATCACCTACTATGCAATGATTATTGATATGTTTGTTCAGTTTTAAGTACTTATCTAATATATCTACAAAGTTGGTTTTAGTGATATCATGGCATCTGTATGCACCAGTTATCTTGATGTTTATTTTATTCTTGAAATTTATTTTAGTACTCAAGAATTTGAAATTGTCTACATATTCAATTAAAGTCGTTTCATTTAGGCATTTATTAACATACATGACCACTCCATCTGCTTTGTTTATACCACTATCACTGTAGTATATATTGTAATCATGCATACTGAAAAACACGTAGCTTTGCAGCATCCATGTCTCAGTACACACGATTACATCTGGTTTATTACTCAGCCTTTCTACAAAAGATTCTAGTTTACTGTGATTGGCATTTAAGCCTCTTATATTAACATGTAATATGATTAGTTCATTACCGCACAAATACTCATTCATTGATGTAATGTCGATAAATTCAAGATCTGTTCTATCATCATCAATTTCTTGATCCATTAATTTCGTCTATTATCTCTTTTCGCAGTCGGTAATTTATCCTCTTGCAAGTTTGTTTCTTCAGATTTTTTCCCATTATATCCCAAGAAATTTGGAATCTTTGGTTTACTAGGATAATCAGTTAATTTGATTTTTTTGTGTATTATATACTGTAAATACTCACATTTGTTCGTATCTGTTGTAATGTGATCTGTGCTCCTTTTGATATTATGTTTCTCATTATAAGGAACAGTTAATACACTTGGCAGGCTCTTTATAATTAAAATCTTTAGTTAAATGATTTCCACTACATCTGAGGCAATCAAAAAAGGCATCAAAACTGCATCAAGCAGTGAGAGAATTAAATAACTACAACATCTCAATTTTAGGCTTATCAGAAGTTTGCTGGCTTGGCAAGGGGGAGCTCAACTTACAATCTGAGGAGCTTTTTCTGTACAGTGGCAAAGAAACTGGGTCTCATGAAAGAGGCGTTGGTTTCATAATTACTAAAAAAGCCAGAAAGAGCCTAATTTCATAGAACCCCATTGATGACAGAATAATTACAGCAAGGTTCCACACTAAATACAGAAATATCACCTTTGTACAATGCTATGCACCCACAAACAGTGCGAGTGCTGAGGAAAAAGAAAATTTCTACGATATCCTTGAAAGTACGTTAAGGAAGATAAACAGAGGTGATATCACCATACTCATGTGAGATCTCAACGCTAAGGTCGGGACAAATAACAGTAACCTAGAAGACATCATGGGTAAAGAAGGATGTGGGGAAAGAAACGAAAACGGTGAACTATTCACGAAACTCTGTTCAACATCAGACCTAGTTATAGGTGGAACAGTGTTCCCACACAAGCAAATCCACAAAGTCACATGGATATCCCCCGACAAGAAAACCCAAAACCAAATTGACCATATTGCCGTATCGAAAATATGGCGGAGATCCCTACTTGATGTCAGAAACAAAAGGGGTGCAGACATTGCCAGCGACCACCACCTTCTGCTCGGCACGTTCAGAATCAAACTGGCCGTACCAAAGAAACCTGAACAATCAAAGAGAATAATGTTCAACCTACACAAACTGCGCCAACCAAACTGCAAAAAAGTTTTCCTAACAAACCTGCATGAAAATGCAGACCAAAATCCCATAACATCTTGGGATGGCTTAGCCAAGACACTACTCGAATCGGCCAAAACATCCCTTGGCACAAAGGAAAGAAATCGAAAAGACTGGATCTCAGACCAAACATGGCAACTTATACTAGACAGAAAGGATGCGAAGAAACTGGTACTCCAGTGCAAAACTTCGATGACAAAAAATGATGCAATCTGGAGATATACACAACTATGCAAACAAATTAAAGCATCTGCCAAAAAAGACAAGCGAATATAGATTGACCAGATATGTGAGCAAGCAGAAGAAGCAGCCAAAAATAACAACTCGAGGACTCTTTAAACACTGACAAACAAGCTCTCCAAAAAGCACACAAAGACCACAAATATAGTTAGAAGCAAAGACAACCGCCCACTGACCACCCCAGAAACTCAGCTCGATAGGTGGAAGGAATACTTTGCTGATATGCTCAGCTCACCCACGGAAGACGAACTTGAGATAGCTCCAGAAGACAATGCAAATGAACAGCTGAATATAAAAATAGACGCTCCTTCAAAAACAGAAATACTAAATTACATCAAGTAGCTGAAAAACAACAAAGCGGTAGGGGTAGACAACATACCTGCCGAACTAATCAAGGTAGACCCTAAATGGATTGCACCTCTACTTGCAAAAATAATAAAAGGGATCTGGACAAACCAAGAAATTCCAGCAGAAATGAAACATGGTCTCATTATCAAACTGCCAAAGAAAGGAGACCTAACGCAATGCAAAAATTGGAGAGGAATAACGCTGTTAAACACCATAAACAAATTTATTGCAAGTGTAATCCAACATAGGCTGGCAGAAGCATTCGAACCCATACTGCGTCCAAACCAAGCAGGCTTCCGCCCAAACCGCTCATGCATAGACCACATAAATTCAACAAGAATAATTATAGAACAATCCGTTGAATGGCGATCGCCACTATATCTTGTTTTCATCGACTTTGAACGTGCTTTTGACAGGCTATCCCACTCTGCTATATGGAAGATACTACGGACAAGAGGCGTGCCAACAAAAATCATCGACACGATTAGAGAACTGTACCATGACGTATCATGTAGTATCCTGCATAGCGGAGCACATAGCAAACTTTTTCCGGTGAGATCAGGAGTGAAGCAAGGATGTGTGGTCTCTCCCTTGCTTTTTAACATTGCTCTTGACTATATCCTGGAAAAAGTCTTGCAGACCAAACGATGGTATTCGATGGTCTCTTTACTCTAATCTCAAAGATCTCGAATACGCAGACGACATTTGCCTTTTTTCGCATACCTATGAAAGTATGCAAAGGCAACTCACCCTACTATCAGACATGGCACAGAAGATAGGGTTGAAAATAAATGTCTCAAAAACAAAAGCGATGCGAATGCACACAAATAACGACGCACCGTTTCAAATAAACGACCAACCAATTGAGAATGTAGAAAAGTTTCAGTATCTAGGAAGCATTCTCAACGAGACGGGCGGAACAGACCTAGACATTCTAAACAGAATTCAAAAAGCACAGATGGCATTCAGGCATCTAAACACAATATGGAGGTCCAACATCATAAAAACAAAGAGCAAGCTGCGTTTATATAGTCAAACGTCAAAGCAATCCTCTTATATGGATGTGAGACCTGGAAAAACACTAATGCCACAAAACATAATCTTCAGGTTTTCGCCAACAAATGTCTACGAATCATCCTCAGAATCTTCTGGCCGCAGAAAATTACTAATGAGCAACTTCTTAAACGATGCGGAGAAGAAACAATAGAGCACGACATTAAGAAAAGAAAATGGGGATGGATCGGCCACATTCTAAGAAGAAAACCAGACGACATTGCAAGGGCAGCACTAGACTGGAATCCCCAAGGAACGAGACGACGAGGAAGACCGGCTCAAACATGGAGGAGAACAGTGTTAGATGAACTAAAAGCCCAGAAAACCTCTTGGAGTGAAGCCAAAGCAATGGCCCAGAATAGGGTCCTTGGGTGCTTGGAGCCGCATGGAGGCTCTATGCTCCACCTAGGAGTCCAGAACCCATATATATATATATATATATATATATATATATATATATATATATATATATATATATATATATATATATATTATATATATATATATATATATATATATATATATATATATGTTGTATTTGAGGTTTTCGCGGATAGATACCTGTGTTGTATTGTTTTCTCGGGGATTCCGCGTTGATGTTGAGGGTTGGTTCTGAAAAGAACCGGATTCTCGACGTTTCGGCGAACTAACATTCGCCATTCTCAAGAGATATATGCGTCCATGCGGGTCAACGGTTAGACGCATACTGAGTCTACGCATACGCATCAGTATGCGTCTAACCGTTGACCCGCACGGACGCATATATCTCTTGAGAATGGCGAATGTTAGTTCGCCGAAACGTCGAGAATCCGGTTCTTTTCAGAACCAACCCTCTACATCAACGCGGAATCCCCGAGAAAACAATACAACACATATATATATATATATATATATATATATATATATATATATATACATCTGAGGCAAGCTATGTCATTCTTACACTTTTTGGGACTATGTCCAATTCTGCCACATTTATAGCAAGGTGTTATATTGTGGTCATCAAATACTCTGCAGCAATGATGCCCCACATATATTTTGTAACCTTGACTTTTTATATACTTGTATGCATCAGATGTTACTTCAATAATGGAATTAGTTACCTTACCATTGAAGCTCTTGTATATATGAATTACATTGCAGAACAAATCAGTATCACCGAAGTTTCTCTCATTTATGTCTTGTTCTAATTCTTCAATTTTCATTTCGTTTTGCATATTCACTAATTTCAGCCTAGGATTTTCAATCGCTTCTTTTTTTACTATGAAATCATTTCCAATTTGACTTTGCAAGATTTCTTCTGCTTTCAATGCATCAGAATTATTTCTACAGCTTAGAGCTATCGATCCATCTTTCTTCTCTTTTAAATTATTAATTGGAATGATTAATTCAGTCTGTATCTTGTTTGTAACTATTGTCTTAGTTTTGGCCTTGTTAATGTGTGTCCTCGCGGTGATTGTTAGGTTAGGCACGTGTTGAAATTTAGCTTCATTTGCTTTCAGTACTTGCGAGTACGTTTTTATATTATTTTCTGACTCAGTTCTTTCTAATAGTTTTTTAAGGATTGTATTTTTATCTTGTAGTTCATTGTTCAGTTGTCTTAGTAGAATTATCTCAGTTTTCAAGGTTGTGTAGTCATCATTTTCGCACGTTAGCGTTTGATTATGCTTATCAACTATGAGAGACGCTATGAGAGCTATGAGAGATGTTTGTAAGTATTTCCTCTTGAGCCTTTTCTTTCTCATTAAATTTTATTTGAGCAATGATTCTTCTTGCTTCTAAGTTTAACACACTTTCATCACGCATTAAGGTTATGTCAAAATGTCTATGTTCAGGGCATATTATTAGGATATCACTCACTTTTGTGGTACACTTTAATTTTTTAAAATCAGCAACATGATAAACGTTTTCACATATAACGCACAGTTTGGAAGGAACTTTGTTTTTTGGGTGACATTTATAAAATTTCGTTTCACTGCCACATGGCGGAGGCTCCTCATCCTCCGCCATCTTGACTAGCATGAATTTGAACTTTTGCACTTTTATTTATTAATTTTAAGTATTTAAAAAGATATTAATTACCAAAATAATGGTTTAGTTCAAATGTCCGGTCAATAAAGATTCGGAAAAAAAATATTTGAACCAAATTTAAATTTCATGCATATTCCCTATTGTTAAAGGTGCGTCATTATTAAAAAGTCTAGACATTTTTATTAATGAAAACATCAGATTAATTTTATCGAAATAGAATCGGAAGTTAAAGAACAAATAAATCATTTGAAGAAGTCGCAAGAAAAGATTTTTTTTACATTATGTACTCTAGGTTATATGCGATCATTTAATATCAGAACTGAACAGACGTGGACAAATCTATGAAAATGTTAATTATTATGTAAACGGTAATTTAGAGTTTTTTTCTTGTTTAACTTGTGTGTAGAAGAAAGGAAAAAATGCGTTAATAATTTAATAGAAATGTACAAGAAGACACTGATTCAAGTAATTAAAAAAAAAGAGTTGGATCAATCAATTGATAATATATTATAAGGCATTAGATTTGAAAACTTTCCCAAATGTGGGAAACAATTAAACAAAATTGTTACCAATTTCAAACGAATTGGGGGGACGATCATTTTCTTGTTTAAAAGGACTTAAAAATTATCTAAGAAATTCAAAAAATATCATTTCAAAACTTGAATATTATTATGCAATTAATACACATATATTATATTCAAATATTATTGGAAATTAAACTTTAGTAGTACTATTCTTTATTTATTCAATAATATGTTTAACACGTATTTTTAGTTTCCTTGTTTCTCTCGTTTTATTGGGGGGCCCAATATTTTTTCTGCGCCCGCGGCCCCAACTGTCCTAAATCCGCCAATGGCTATTTGGAATTTGTCTATTATCTATAACTAAGAACAAGGCATGTGTTAGATTGAAAACCTTTCTTATATCCCTGAAGTATATTAAGATGTGTTCGACCAAATGCTCATCGGCGAATTGCCACCAGACAATTCGCCGATGAGCATTTGGTCGAACACATATTATCGTAATTAAAGCTCTCTCGTCATTAAAATGAAAACAGAAAATATCAATTGGTTATATCTTCTTTTTGTTTCGAATAGGCCTACTTTGGACCAAGTTTGTTCAACTGTTGGGCTTTGATCTTTGCACAGTATTGTCGCATTTTCTGCCGGTGTAGCTCCTTTCTCTCTCCTGTCGAAAGGGTACCTTTTCTTCGGGGTTTTTCCAGAAATCCACGGACTTACCTCAGGGTGCGTCTCACATACTGTCTGTTGTTATTCCTAGTCCTTTAATACCCCTCTCAGTTTCATGTGGTACGAACCTTCTTGTCTTGCCAGAAGGTGAACAGACGGTTACTTAGTCGGTTTAGAGGCATCTTGCAACGTGCCTTTAGCTACTCTTTTTTTCCTTGCATAGTCAGAAAGCCTCTCAATATGTTCGTAGAGCTCAGAGTTATGTCGCCTTCGGAATTCCCTATCTTCCTTTACCGGGCCTAGGATCTTCCTGATGATTCTCCTCTCTCTTACTACCAATTTCTCTACCAGACCCAATCGGTTCAAGGAAAGACACTCCATGGCATACAGGGCTTCTGGTCGTAAGACTGATATGTAGTGCTTAAGTTTCAGGTTGCGTGACAGGCATTACTTGTTGTAGGTGTTCTTAGTCAATCGATAGGCTAGTTCTAACTTGTTGACTCTCTTGGATAATGATGCTCTTTCTGATAAGTTGGGTTCAATCCATTCGTCGAGATACTTACATTTCTCAGTCCTCTTGATGTTTCCCTGCTCTAGTAGCATCTCTCTATTTGCTTCTTTGATGTTGATGAAGAATTCGGTTTTCTCCAGCGAAACTTTGAGTTTAAGATCCACTTTGGCAGCCTGGTTTCTGAAGCAATTTACCTGCATTGTTGCCATCTCAAGAGTTATTTATAGTGCCATGTCATCTGCAAAGGCCAGGCAATCTACAATCAGTCCATCGTTCTTACGTCCCAAGTAGATACCACTCCGAACACCCAAGTTGATCAGTTCCTTGCGCAATTCTCTCAAAACCTTTTCAAGGACACAGTTAAAGAAAAGTGGGCAAAGTCCATCTCCTTGTCTAACTCCAGTTTTTATTTTGAAGCTTTCTCAAATCTCGCCTCTAAATTTAACCTTGGAATGGGTGTTGGCCAAGGCTTCTAGGATGAGCCTGCAGCTTTTGTTGTCTAGCCCTAGTTTCTGTAGTACCTTGTTAAGCGTTTCTCTATCAATGGAAACGTAGGCCTTCCTAAAATCAACAAAGGTGACGACCACCTTGCGGTTTCTCATCTTGGAGTATGCAAGTGCAGTTTTAAGATAGAGAATCTGTTCAACACAAAATCGGGTCTTCCTGAAGCCTCCCTGATAATCTCCAATGAAGGGGGAACCGAGTCCGGGTTTGGTGTGGTTTGCTTATAGTCGAAGTCTTCGCTGGGTATATTTATCTATATATTAATTTAAATTCCATTCTATTCCAAAAGTCTATTTAAATGTAATATACAGGGTGGGCCATTTAACGTGACCACCCCAAATGTATCCATTTCCTTTAGTGACGAAAAAAATGTCAAAAGGGAATTTTATTGATTTCAAAGGGCTGGCACAGGGGTTACAAATTCTTTCTTGTCAAGGTCTTAGTTTATGCGTTCTCGAGGTCATCAATAGTTTTTCAAATGGAAACATGTTATTTTTTATCAAGACATTGTAGCCACTGTTCAGACGAATCCACCGACCCATAATGCGAGGACGCATAAACTAAGGCCTTGACAAAAAAGAAATTTTAACCACTGTGTCGGCCCTTCGAAATCAATAAAATTCCCTTTTGACATTTATCGTCACTCTAAAGTTATCGGAGATATTTGGGATAGTCGCGTTAAATGGCCCAGCCTGTATATGCACCGTATTTATCTAACTAGTCTTGCACGTCTAGTTTTTGTTTGTCTACACTAGTTAAAAAATAGTATATTTTACAACAAGAAATGAAAGTGGCGTTTCTTTTGGTAAGGTGTGAGTTTGCTCACGAGCGCCAGAGAGTTAGCAATCACACCGAACCATAAAAAAAACACTTTAATCTCGATTAGTAAATGCAATTTTTTCTACTGATTTCGGTTGTAAAATCCATAATTCGACTTAATTCGAAGCGAACTGTCAGAACTGTCAATACAAATTTAATTGTTGGTTTGGTCGTTTCCATGGTAACATATTGCATTCTCATAGAAGGTGATACTTTTCAAGTCAAAAGTCCTAATTTTATTTCGGTTTTTTGAATAGTTTCGGGCTCGTTTTACTTTTGTACATAAAAAATTGATGTAATTAATAAGAAATTCCATGCAAATTTGGTTAGTTTAATGTTTTAATCGAGAAAATCATAAATTAAAAATGCTCATTTTCATCTCTAGATATGAAAATATTTTCATCTCTAGAATGAAAAAATGTCACTTTCATGTAGGGTAAGCCGTGGAAAAAATGCCATTTTCACATATATCAGTAGAAAATATATCAGTAGTTCCACGGTGGCACAGTAAAAAGTTTCCTTGATTTTAGCCGTTGCTGTTCTTGGCCATAAATGACATGGCGATCGTGCTCTATATCCATTCTTTCTTCACTTGGTTCTGCGAAGCCCGCTGCTTTGTACAATTGGTTGATTGGTGTTAGTGTCATGCAGCCAGTAATAATCCTGCAAGTTTGGTTTAAGGCGATGTCAACCGGTTTTGCATCGCTTGATCTGCACCAGACTGGGCAGGCATATTCCGCAGATGAAAAATTGCGCGGATACTCTCAAGACTTGAGGTTTTGCACCCCATTTGCTTCCGGCTAGTTTTTTACAAGGCTATTTCTAGCAACTTTTTCTACTTTTTGTCTGGTTTTGTGACAGTGCTGTTTGTAAGTTAGTTTTTTCGATAGTATTTGGACATAGTTCCCATTGCGTCCTCCAGCCTTTTCTCTATCTCCCTAAATGTATTACCTTGAACTATGACAACTAGATCGTCAGCGTACACGTAGTGTTTGGCGTTTTCTGTTATGAGCTGGTCTTTGGTGTATATGTTACGGTAAAAGTATAACATCGGCAAATGTAAACATTTACCGGTGTATGTATACATCTACCAATTTGATAGGTAAATTAAGAGTTTAAATCTCAGATCAACTTTAAATATCTACTTTTACCGGAAAATGTATACTTTTTGTGTGTTACAATATCACGTGTGTCTTTTTGGACAGCCCATGCGCTGTGTATGTTAATGTATACCTCTAACAATTGCCAAGAACATTATGCATATGCACACATTTACCGGAAATAATTGGTAATGTAAGTTGAACTCACATTTATCAACCAAGTTGTTAAAAGTGTACATATACCGGTAAATGTGTACATATACCGGTAAATATGTACATTTACCAAACTACGTACTTTTATCGTAACATATATATTAAATAGAGTGGGGCCCAGAACAATTCCTTGTGGGAGACCGTTTCTTTGGATTCTCCAGCGGCTTTTTTTAAATTTTGTTCCACGTAAAACCTTCTGTTTTTATTTTTCGTTATTTTGTATTCTTTTGTTGTTTTGTAGACTTTGATAAGCAGGGTTTTATGGATTGTTAAAATTTGTTAAGGATTATTATTTTTATCCTGGTATTTTGTTATTTCGGAATCACTCTATTGTTCTCTCTCAGATTCTCTATGCGTTCTGTGTGATTTAGTACCTGAACAGTGCATGATTTTCCAGTTCTGAAGCCTGCCTGTTGGGGTATTAACAGAGGGTCTATGTGTTTCTGAATTCTCTGGAGGATTAGTCGTTCGTAGAGTTTAAAGAGATAGCATAGCAGTGATATTGGGCGATAGCTGTTTGGCAGGTCGGGATTCTTCCCAGGTTCGGGTACGGCTGGCCCAGCATCAATTACAATTGACCTTTGCTCTTCGCCACATTTTGGGTATTGTGTATGATTTCAAACAGTGCTTGAGAAAGTAGCCAGGTTTTAGTTTTCCCTCCGAAATGTTGGACTTGTTCCGTTAACATACCGTCTACCCCTGGAGTATTTCCGTTTTTAATGGTGTTTATTGCTTGGTTAAGTTCTTTTATAGTAAAAGCCTCGCCCAGCAGCTTAGTTTCGATGCCAGCGACTCAGATTAAGTTCTCTTTACTTGTTTTTTGTTGTGTTTTTCCATTTAATAGCAGCTGCTGGGCTACTTGATTTGGTGTAACATTGTTTGTTTCGATGCTATGGAGTCGCCGCTTAGTTTCTTGATTGTGTTTTAGGTTTTTACCATCTTACTACTATGTGTCATGTCCATTTTCTCCAGAGTTTCCAGCCACTTTGTTTGTCTTGCTTTACTCAGTTCGATTAGAAGTGCTGAGCCGCATTCTATGGTATCGTCGTTAAAAGGATCTTCTTCATACAGCTTGTTATATAGTTCCATTAGGCCTTTAGTGTCGTTTGATACTCCGGGAATGTACTGATGTCTACAACCTCTTGGGATGTGTTCTTTAGATATGCGCTTGACCAAGTCCACAAAAACTTCGTAGTTGTTTGGAGTTTATTCGATTATGACTCAACAAAGCTCCCGGAAAGGACAATGTAGTTGGATACAATAAAAATCGGTGGCCCACGCTTACTAGAAAAGATCACAGTGCTATTTAACTTGTGCATATACAATAGTATAATACCAGACAAATGGCACAATGCCATCGTAATATTACTCCATAAGAAAGGTGATACAGCAGAACTTGAGAACTACAGACCGATAAGCCTTCTGAGCCATCTCTATAAACTGTTCACAAAAATAATAACAACAAGACGAGAAAAAACTGGATTTATATCAACCTCTAGAGCAGGCGGGCTTCCGTGCTAAATTTGGAACAAACGACCATCTGCAAAGCATAAAAACGTTGATTGAAAAAAGCATCGAATACAATAGAAGACTAGTCCTTGCTTTCATAGACTTTCAAAATGCCTTTGATACGGTAGAGCTGAATGCGGTCCTTAGTGCATTACAGGATTGTCGAGTTGATTACAGATGCTCAAAGCTGATTTACAATATCTACAAAAATGCTACGATAATGGTTAAACATGAAAATACTAAATGCATTCAAATGGGCAGGGGTGTCAGACAGGGAGACACGAGAAGTCTTTTCGAGAGAAGTCGTGAGGAGAACTCTTTATCACAGTTTTGGAGTATGCATTTAAAAAACTCAATTGGGAAATAAGGGCCTAAACATAGATGGTCGAAACTTAACGAATCTACGTTTTGCGGATGATATAGTTTTGCTCTCAGATAACCTTATAGACATTCAAGATATGTTACAAGAACTACAAAAGGTATGTGCTGACGTAGGTCTAAAAATGAATATTTTAAAAACAAAATATATGACAAATTTAGTTCCCAGTGAGCAAATTCTCATTGGTGATGAGGAAGTAGCTCTGGTGGATAAGTACAATTATCTTGGTCATGAAATCCAAATCTCACGAAACAACCAATTGTGCTAAATGAAAAGAAGAGTTGCACTATCTTGGGCAGCCTTTAAAAGCTACATACCACAATGTTTAAGGAGGAGGGTGTTTGATCAGTGTGTGTTGCCCGTCATGACCTATGGAGCTGAAACCTTAACACTCACCGCAGCATGTGCTAAGAAACTTATGGTAACACAGCGCAAGATGGAAAGGTCCATGCTCGGAATGTCACTGCGGGATCATATAAGAAATGAAGATTTACGAAGAAGAATCGGCGTCACAGATGTAGTTATCCAAATTTGCAAACTCAAGTGGAATTGGGCTGGACATGGGCACGTATGACGGACGGGAGATGGGCAAAAAGGCTGCTCGAGTGGAGACCGCGCTTGGATAAAATAAGTAAGGGAAGATCGTTGGACGGACGATCTAAAAAGATGTGCAGGCAACTGGATACAAGAGCTCAATATAGGAGGAAATGGGCAAAAATGGGGGAGGCTTATGTCCAGCAGTGGACACAGAGAGCTGAATGATGATGATGATTCGATTGTATGGATTTCATTGTCGAGGGTTTTTGTGAAACCATTCCAGTTTGCCTGTTGGAAGTTAAAACGTCTTCTAAATGGGATTTTTGGCGTTTTTATAGCGTTTTAAAAGTTTATATCAATGGGGCGATGTTGAGTCTTTGCTATAGGGTTGTAGACAACCTTTGTATATTGTTGCTCAATGTTGCCGAATGCGAAACAAAGATCCTGGTTGTAGACTCGTTTCCATATTTTGCTATTAAAGGAGCAGGGTAGTTTGATGTCGTGAATCAGTGATAGACCGTTTAACTCAGCTCATTGTTCCACTAGATCTCCATTTGAATCGTTGTGGCCATATCCCCACGTAATATGGTGGCTGTTAAAATCGCCAACAACGAATTTTGTGTTTTGTGTCTGGAAGTTGTTTGTATGGGTAAAACTGTAGTCTTTTCCTGGTGGTTTGTATACAGAAGTTACTGTAAGTTTTGCAATTTCTACCGTAAGGGTTTCAATGTCGTCTTGGTTCTTTTTTACTACCGATGAAATAGCAAGGGAGGGCTTAGTGAAAATTGCACTTCCATTTTTATTATGGAGGGTTTCTACTCGAGTTCTCATCTCTGTGTCTTTCCTGGATACACAGTATGTCGCAATTTGTAGTTTGACATAACTGGGAGAGTAAGTCCTGATTGTTTTTCGAGATTCCCTCGATATTAATGCTGATCCTAGTCAAAGTTGGCTCTAAGGAGAGTCTTTTGTGGTTTTACTTTGTTTTTTTTTTTCGTTTTAATGACAGTGGCCATGATTCGGTGGTGGTGAAGGATTAGCCGTCTCGTGCGGAAATGTTTCCAGAGAGCGCCACAATGCGTCTACAGATTTGTTTGGTAATTTGAAATTAAACACATTGCTGCGTGGAGGCTCCTTCCTTGCTCCCCTATAGTTTTGTAAACTCTTTAATCTACGACCACTGTTGTAAATGCCTATTATTGTACAGTTCGTGGACTAGGTAAATACATCATAACACATACGTATGTAACAGTCCGCGATTAATGATAAGTTATGATTGATAACACGCACGTGCGTTTGGTTTACGTTTCGCTGATTGGTTGAGAGTTGCTACTGCGTGCTCATATGTTCAGCGCCCCCATGCCAGAATTCAAACTAACGGAATTTGACATTGCGTACATTGGGTTGCCTAAATCTATGAGCACTCTTAGTTCCAGTTTAACCCAAATAAGTACTAAATAATTGGGCGTAGGTAGGTTTCATGGGCGTAGCCAGAATTTAGTTTCGGGGGGGGTTTAAGACCAGGATTTAGTTTCGGGGGGGGGGTGGGCTTTTAGAAAATACAGTAACAGAAATGCACCAATTTACTTTCTAAACTGACACACAAGGGTTCCTAAACTTCACATCTATCATGCTCTCTTGAAGAGAGTCGTCTCTACTCGTCTCTTTATTTCAATATAACATTTATGTATATATTTTGCATATTTCGGGGGGGTTTGAACCCCCAAAATCCCCCCCATGACTACGCCCATGGTTTATAACCATTAAGAATGTATTTCTTCTCATTTCTTTCAAGTTATATAATGTCGAGTAACAGTTATATATTATGAAAATACCTGTATATAAATACCAAATAACTGTTTGTTTATTATAATGTTAAATAATGATAATTAAATAAACATAACCTAATAAGAAATAAATTCGTTACAGCAAACATATTTTTCTTATTAAACATAAACAAATTAGTGTGGTCGTAGATAAAGTATAGTACATAACTCGAGTTGTAAAGCAATTACGTACTCGCGGAATTACGCACTCCCCGCTACGCGGGTCGTGCATAACTATTCCGCTCGTACGTAATATGCTTCTTACAACTCTCGTTACGTAATATACTATACTATATATGTCTTACACTTAGTATCTACTTAAAAAAAATCTAATATGGTAAATGAATTTATTTATAGTAAATGAAAAACCTTAGATATTTCATTGAAAATTAAGAAATCCGCAAACACAAAGTTTTTGAATTTGGCTTGCAAGTTTTCACATCTAAATACAATTTTGTTTGTATTTACAATACAATACAATTTCTGGTAAAAACTCGTCTGTCCAGTCTGTTAATTTTGAATTGATATATTCTATATAGATATATATATATATATATATATATATATATATATATATATATATATATATATATATATATGTATATGTATATATAGATTCCTCCTTTGTTAAATAAATTTGCGTTTTTATGTTTAGATTAGTTATATAAGAATTTAAAATCAGTTAAAAATCATTTGTAAAATTATTAATAATTTAATATAAAAAATAATGCTAAGAAAGTAATAAAATTTTAGATTTGGTGTCAGATTGAGGACGCTGTGCATATTTAAAAAATGATTTACAGCAGGTATATTGTTAAAGTTTAAGTTTAAAAAAAAATCTCATTTTGAATGATCTTGACCCAAGACACGCAAGGCTACCAGCGTTGACTAATTCTAATTGTTTACACTCCCATTTACCATAAACATTTGCTCATATACTCAATGCATAACGCAAATAACAATCAAGAAATATGATTTTAATAATATCACAATCATAATACACCAAATGTATTTGACTGTTTTAGACTCAACGATAATGGAATTTTTATGTGAATAAATATCATTTCTATTTTTTTTAAGTTTGAAGAAACCAAAAGCAGTATAATTACGAAAACCGTATTAAATAATACTACTAGTTATTAACAAATTGCATTTTCATGTTTATTATAGCTAGAAACACAGCAAGTCATAGAAACTATGAGCATTACCTGTATGAAGATTTATTTCACGTATACACCTTTCGAAGAGTTCAGTATATTCGACGAGTTTGTTTGTTAATCAAGTGTTGAGACGAACTAAGAACTCAGTTGAAGTAATAGTTGAGGAAAGGATTATTAAAGTATACTAATTTGGAAAATGGTTGCGTTTCGTACATCATGTCTTGTCGTATCAGTCAGAAGATCCGCTCGTCTGGTGACCTTGCCCAGGTGAGATTACATTCTATAGACAAATTTGTACAATAGGAAGTCGAACGGAGGTGGGCGAAAAACCTTTAACTTGACCTCCATTAAATTATATATGTTTACATGCAACGCGTTCAATCGACAACAATGTTATCGATGATTTTGTTTTTCTAGTCTTACCTTATGTACGATTTTTTTCACATTCACAGGACAGTAAATTAACTTGTTTTTCATCTTAAATTTTGAAAACGTAGAAACTACAGAAAATTGTCAGAGATTATACGTCAAAGAGACCAATGAAATAGACTGAAATAGTAGTGAAATTATAATAAAACCAAGATAACAAGATTAAATCAGATAAACTAAAACGACGATATAGACAAGAGTGTGCCAATCTATTGAAAATAGACAGACTATAATAAACATAGAAGACTAGTCAGGCGGGAATAAAGAGAATAGACTAGAGAGTATACGAGCCAAGACTAGATAAACACGACTAGGCATATAAGACTTTTTTTATTTGCAAGAAAATACAGTACAGAATAAGTTAACCATTCTGGAGAGATCTTCTGTTAGACTTCCTGCGTCGCCCCGGAACTGCCATCAAGCATTACTTCGAGGAGAACGTTTTCATATTTTGTTTTACTCAATTAATCGTTCAGGGATTTGCTTCTTTGTTCTTCAGCCTCCTTACCTCGCATACTCTCCCATAGCATCTCTGTTATAGCGTCCCAGCCGTCCTTCGTCTGCAGGAGCAGTGGCGCCAATTTTTCTTTTGTAACTGCCACTTGGCATTTATTGTGGGAAATTCTTCTTATCTGATTCCACATCGGGCATTGGAACAGAGTATATTCTGGAGAATCCACCACCTCAGTTCCGCAATACCAACATTCATCAGTGTCACTCTTTTTGTCCCTATTCTCTTCAGATATGTAATGAACACGCCATGTTCAGTTAATGCTTGGGTTAAATGGTAGTCCAAGTCACCCCACATCCTATTGCTCCACTTTCGAATATCTTTAATAAAGGTTTTTGTCCACCTTGTAAACTCTGTTCATTTTTGTTGCCCGGCATTCAACATTATTTCTCTTGCTTCCGGTTTTGCAAGCCTCCCTCTCTCATGGATATAAATTCTTTCTTGGACGCGTAGCTTAATAGGTGGTATTCCTGTAATTGCAAGTACGGCCATGGTGGAGGCGGTCCTCTAGGCCGCAGCTACATGCATTGCTAACTTTCTATTAATACTCTCCAGCATTCCCGCGTATCTTTTATGTCGTAGTGTTTGCACCCATATAGGCGCCCTGTATAAAAGTATAGATGAGACTACATGCGCAAGTATTCTACGCCTCCTTGATGTTGGTCCTCTAATATTTGGAATAATTCTTGCTAGAGTCATCAGAGTAGTGCTAGCCTTATCGGATGTCTTCATAATATGTGTGGACATTCTAATGTCTTTATCCACTTGTATCCCTATATATTTAAGAGATTTTACGCTCTGAACCAGCGTTCCTTCTACTTCAGATGTTGGCATCTTGTATCGTCGAGCTAAGAGGACCATCTCTGTTTTTTAAGGGCGAGCTTGACACCCATTTCTCTCAATTCCTGATTTCGTTAACAGCATGTCCTACGCGATCTTCCAAGATCTGTGGTGTCGAGCAGATACCACAACGGCAAGGTCGTCTGCATATGCTACCAGTGTTACACCCGTTTGTATATCTGTTATTAATATTTTGTAGTAAAATACAAGCCATAATATTGGACCCAGGACGGATCCTTGCGGCAGCCCACAAGTGGTCCTTCTACGTGCCCCACCAGTCGTTACAATATATCTATTAGAGAGATAGGACTGGATAATTTTGAGTAGGTATCCACTAACCTCTGCATTTCTTAGTGCGCAGATAATGTTTTCCCAGGGGGCAGAGTTGAAGGCATTTTCAATATCCAGCGTGACCATTGCGCAGTATTTCGTATTCTCTATTTTTTATAATTAAATATTCTTATTTAATTCTTATTTATATAAATATTCTTATATTTTTATCTTTTCTGGTACTTCCATTACTTTCCTCAATGCATGGACAGTGGAGCTGCCTGTCCTAAAGCGAAATTGGTTTTCATGGAGAGTCTTTTTCTGCTCTAATTCCATCTCTAGTCTGTTTTTTTATCAGTTTTTCGAAAAGCTTCCCTGTAGTGTCTAATAGGCATATTGGCCTGTACGTAGTAGGTCCTAGGGGATCCTTTTGAGGCTTTTTAATAAGTGTCAATCGAGCTGTCTTCCACGAATCCGGAAAGATACCTTGGGTAAGGCAGCGGTTCATAACCTTTGCAAAGATCGTCGGGTTGTTCGTGGCGACGGCTTTGATTATCTCCGGTGGAATGTGATCGGGGCCGCTTGCCTTCTTTGGTCTGAGTTTAGCAGCCGCTACTATTATTTCGTTGTTTCGAAGGGTATTATCTCCTCCTCGTGTACCGTTACTTCCGGCCACTCTTTAACTGGATGATTTAGAAAGAGCTTAATCACTTGATTCAGAGTTTCAGCGTCCGTCAGGGTTGTTTGTGGAATCAAATTTAATTTATTTTGGACAATCTGGTAGGCCTTTCCCCAGATGTCGTTCTCCAGTTCATTACATAGTTGTTTCCAGGCTTCTTTTTTCTCTTTACTGGTGGCCAGTTTAAGTTCGTATCGGGCCTTTCTGTATGCTTCATGGGCTACCTATTTCTATGCAGTCCCCAGTCCCCAGCTGTTATATTTATTCTAACTAATAGTCTTCTATTATGTATACATAGTCTTCTTTTTTCCGCTATAGTCCACCATTATGCCGGTGGCCGCCTCTGCCTTGGGTATGATTTCCAGGGGAAGCAGGTTTCACACTTGCTTTTGATACGTTCAATAAGAGTATGCGGTTCTGTTCCATTTTCCTCTTCTTGGTGCGAGAACATGTTCCCACATTCGTCGGTAAATTTAGCCCACCCCTCTGAAGTGATTCGCCATCCGTTAATTTGCATTTCTGTTTTCGGAATTTCAGATAATACCATATCGAACTGTATTGTAAAGTAGTCACTCATATTTTATCCATCCTTTTATCCGTCTGCAGATGCCCGTAGATGTCATAGTAATATCTATTATTGAATTAACTTTTATTGCTGAAGGTGGGCTTGTTTCCTATATTTAGGGCAACGAGATCGTTTGATGCGACCCATTCCTCCAGAATTCTGCCTCTATTATTAACTTCCTTTGATCCAAATATGGTTGCTTTCGCATTCAGGTCTCCACCGATAATAAAATGTTTTCCGATTCCTGTTGCGTGTCTTTCAATATTTGTTAGTAGTTACTCAAAGTCGTCGAGGGGCCTGTTTGGGGAAAATAACAGGAATAAACTACTATCCTACTATCCCGGAATTGGAACTGGAATTCCTTTCTTAAAGTAAATAAAAGTGTCACAGTTGATGTCGTGGTATTCATTATTTAGCCTATTTTTATTGGGTTCTTCTACTAAAACTATGTCTTTTTTATATTCGCTGATTGCCTGCCTTAGCATATCGTGAGCCGCTCTGCAGCGATTCATGTTTAATTGGAGGAACTTAATCATTGCGCAGTCTTGCGCCCTCTTAGCCAGCCGTAGAGCTTTTTTAAATGCACCGCATTTTCCATTTCCCGTTTTGTGGCTTGTTTTATTGCACAAGACACACTCTTCATTATTAGTGCAGTCTCTGGCAATGTGTCCGTCTCTCCCACAATTGAGACAGAGTTTGGACCTATCTGGTCCTTTACATTGAGTTGATAAATTATCGAAAGCCCAGAATTTATAGCACCTTCAAAGCCTTATCCACTTTTCGACCTTGCATGGTACAATTCCTACGTGTAGTCCATCTTTTGTTAATTTCTTGGCATCATCTCTATTATTGGTCAGGGTAGTCGTTTTAGTGCCGTATTTGTTTGGCGGAAGATCGTTCAGTTTGTATTTCTTGCCGTCCAAGCTCCCCAGTTTCTTCTCTATGGCATCTAGGACATCGTTTTTTTTTTCTGTTAGAGCATATAGGCCACTAATATGTACTGTATTCGTGTACTGCATAGCGCCTGCTATCCTGACACTGATATCTTCTCCGCTGCCCTCAATTGTTTTTTGTAGTGCTCCTATTACTGTGTCATCTTTTTTCGTGACAATTAGAAGTTTACCCTCTTGTGCTTCTCACTTCCTTGACTGCCTCCGCTTCAGTACTGTCTTTGATTTTATTCTTTATTCCCTTTAGTATAGAATCATATTTTTGGCTCCCTTGCTCTACTATTAGGGCATACGTTTGACTTTTTCTATTCCTTTGCTTAATTCCCTCTAGCTTGATTGTTGTGAATTTCTGCGGCGTTGTGTACATAATGACTTTCGTCTTAGTCTCATGGAATATGCATTCCACCATCTTTCTGAACTCTACCACGTCTAGCTTGTTTACGTGGTGGACAGCCACGCATTTACCTTCTTCTGTTTCGTTGTGTATCTTAATGAGCTTATCCCAGAGGCTGTCTTCTGAGCCATCATAGGTAGCTCTAATGATTTTACCTCTTGTTGTCTCTTCTGGGCCTCTAGATCCTAATTTGGTCTCATATTCCATAATTTCTAAATCTTCTATTGTGTCTGCAAGGTCTGGGAATCTATCCCTATATAGCCGCTGAATGCTTTTTTCCAATTCCTTGTCGTCAAGATCTACGAGTACGACGCTGGTTGCCGGCTATCTGCTATTTTACAAGGGATTCCCGATTTTTATTTCCGTATTTATGAAGATCTTTTCATCCCAGGATTTTTGTTTTAATTCCTTCCATTCGTATAGGGTGTCTACTCTTAGTAGAGTTAGCAAATCCTTCCGCGCAATCGTTTGGGTTTGTACCTCTTTAGTTTGAATGGTTTCCATTGTTTCAACAAATTTGTGCTTTATTGGCCATTCTTTAATAGTATTCTGGTTCAGCGTCTCGATTTCTCGTTTCATAAGCTCAGCAATATCTTTAATTTCTTTTTTTATGTTATGTTGGGCGCTTAAAACCTTTCCCATGCTGCCTATTTGATTTTTCAGTTTGTTTATGGATTCTACAATTGTAGACACCACCGAACATTCGGCTTTTCCTTCAATATGATTCATCTTTTTCTTTCTTGTCGATATTTTGCCCTCGCCAGAAACTGTAGTATTAGACGGAAGCGAATGTTTACCTTTTGAAAGTATTCATATCTTTTTCTCTTGTCGATGTCGCTTGTCGCTATTTTATTGACTGCCGACGAACCACCATTTCGTATGGAGAGATATTATTTTGCAATTTCCTATCTTGCCAGTTGACATTTTTATCAGACAGACAAGACTAGACAGACAAGACTAGACATACAAGACTAGACAGACAAGACTAGACAGACAAGACTAGACAGACAAGACTAGACAGACAAGACTAGACAGACAAGACTAGACAGACAAGACTAGACAGACAAGACTAGACAGACAAGACTAGACAGACAAGACTAGACAGACAAGACTAGACAGACAAGACTAGACAGACAAGACTAGACAGACAAGACTAGACAGACAAGACTAGACAGACAAGACTAGACAGACAAGACTAGACAGACAAGACTAGACAGACAAGACTAGACAGACAAGACTAGACAGACAAGACTAGACAGACAAGACTAGACAGACAAGACTAGACAGACAAGACTAGACAGACAAGACTAGACAGACAAGACTAGACAGACAAGACTAGACAGACAAGACTAGACAGACAAGACTAGACAGACAAGACTAGACAGACAAGACTAGACAGACAAGACTAGACAGACAAGACTAGACAGACAAGACTAGACAGACAAGACTAGACAGACAAGACTAGACAGACAAGACTAGACAGACAAGACTAGACAGACAAGACTAGACAGACAAGACTAGACAGACAAGACTAGACAGACAAGACTAGACAGACAAGACTAGACAGACAAGACTAGACAGACAAGACTAGACAGACAAGACTAGACAGACAAGACTAGACAGACAAGACTAGACAGACAAGACTAGACAGACAAGACTAGACAGACAAGACTAGACAGACAAGACTAGACAGACAAGACTAGACAGACAAGACTAGACAGACAAGACTAGACAGACAAGACTAGACAGACAAGACTAGACAGACAAGACTAGACAGACAAGACTAGACAGACAAGACTAGACAGACAAGACTAGACAGACAAGACTAGACAGACAAGACTAGACAGACAAGACTAGACAGACAAGACTAGACAGACAAGACTAGACAGACAAGACTAGACAGACAAGACTAGACAGACAAGACTAGACAGACAAGACTAGACAGACAAGACTAGACAGACAAGACTAGACAGACAAGACTAGACAGACAAGACTAGACAGACAAGACTAGACAGACAAGACTAGACAGACAAGACTAGACAGACAAGACTAGACAGACAAGACTAGACAGACAAGACTAGACAGACAAGACTAGACAGACAAGACTAGACAGACAAGACTAGACAGACAAGACTAGACAGACAAGACTAGACAGACAAGACTAGACAGACAAGACTAGACAGACAAGACTAGACAGACAAGACTAGACAGACAAGACTAGACAGACAAGACTAGAAAGACTAGACAGACAAGACTAGACAGACAAGACTAGACAGACAAGACTAGACAGACAAGACTAGACAGACAAGACTAGACAGACAAGACTAGACAGACAAGACTAGACAGACAAGACTAGACAGACAAGACTAGACAGACAAGACTAGACAGACAAGACTAGACAGACAAGACTAGACAGACAAGACTAGACAGACAAGACTAGACAGACAAGACTAGACAGACAAGACTAGACAGACAAGACTAGACAGACAAGACTAGACAGACAAGACTAGACAGACAAGACTAGACAGACAAGACTAGACAGACAAGACTAGACAGACAAGACTAGACAGACAAGACTAGACAGACAAGACTAGACAGACAAGACTAGACAGACAAGACTAGACAGACAAGACTAGACAGACAAGACTAGACAGACAAGACTAGACAGACAAGACTAGACAGACAAGACTAGACAGACAAGACTAGACAGACAAGACTAGACAGACAAGACTAGACAGACAAGACTAGACAGACAAGACTAGACAGACAAGACTAGACAGACAAGACTAGACAGACAAGACTAGACAGACAAGACTAGACAGACAAGACTAGACAGACAAGACTAGACAGACAAGACTAGACAGACAAGACTAGACAGACAAGACTAGACAGACAAGACTAGACAGACAAGACTAGACAGACAAGACTAGACAGACAAGACTAGACAGACAAGACTAGACAGACAAGACTAGACAGACAAGACTAGACAGACAAGACTAGACAGACAAGACTAGACAGACAAGACTAGACAGACAAGACTAGACAGACAAGACTAGACAGACAAGACTAGACAGACAAGACTAGACAGACAAGACTAGACAGACAAGACTAGACAGACAAGACTAGACAGACAAGACTAGACAGACAAGACTAGACAGACAAGACTAGACAGACAAGACTAGACAGACAAGACTAGACAGACAAGACTAGACAGACAAGACTAGACAGACAAGACTAGACAGACAAGACTAGACAGACAAGACTAGACAGACAAGACTAGACAGACAAGACTAGACAGACAAGACTAGACAGACAAGACTAGACAGACAAGACTAGACAGACAAGACTAGACAGACAAGACTAGACAGACAAGACTAGACAGACAAGACTAGACAGACAAGACTAGACAGACAAGACTAGACAGACAAGACTAGACAGACAAGACTAGACAGACAAGACTAGACAGACAAGACTAGACAGACAAGACTAGACAGACAAGACTAGACAGACAAGACTAGACAGACAAGACTAGACAGACAAGACTAGACAGACAAGACTAGACAGACAAGACTAGACAGACAAGACTAGACAGACAAGACTAGACAGACAAGACTAGACAGACAAGACTAGACAGACAAGACTAGACAGACAAGACTAGACAGACAAGACTAGACAGACAAGACTAGACAGACAAGACTAGACAGACAAGACTAGACAGACAAGACTAGACAGACAAGACTAGACAGACAAGACTAGACAGACAAGACTAGACAGACAAGACTAGACAGACAAGACTAGACAGACAAGACTAGACAGACAAGACTAGACAGACAAGACTAGACAGACAAGACTAGACAGACAAGACTAGACAGACAAGACTAGACAGACAAGACTAGACAGACAAGACTAGACAGACAAGACTAGACAGACAAGACTAGACAGACAAGACTAGACAGACAAGACTAGACAGACAAGACTAGACAGACAAGACTAGACAGACAAGACTAGACAGACAAGACTAGACAGACAAGACTAGACAGACAAGACTAGACAGACAAGACTAGACAGACAAGACTAGACAGACAAGACTAGACAGACAAGACTAGACAGACAAGACTAGACAGACAAGACTAGACAGACAAGACTAGACAGACAAGACTAGACAGACAAGACTAGACAGACAAGACTAGACAGACAAGACTAGACAGACAAGACTAGACAGACAAGACTAGACAGACAAGACTAGACAGACAAGACTAGACAGACAAGACTAGACAGACAAGACTAGACAGACAAGACTAGACAGACAAGACTAGACAGACAAGACTAGACAGACAAGACTAGACAGACAAGACTAGACAGACAAGACTAGACAGACAAGACTAGACAGACAAGACTAGACAGACAAGACTAGACAGACAAGACTAGACAGACAAGACTAGACAGACAAGACTAGACAGACAAGACTAGACAGACAAGACTAGACAGACAAGACTAGACAGACAAGACTAGACAGACAAGACTAGACAGACAAGACTAGACAGACAAGACTAGACAGACAAGACTAGACAGACAAGACTAGACAGACAAGACTAGACAGACAAGACTAGACAGACAAGACTAGACAGACAAGACTAGACAGACAAGACTAGACAGACAAGACTAGACAGACAAGACTAGACAGACAAGACTAGACAGACAAGACTAGACAGACAAGACTAGACAGACAAGACTAGACAGACAAGACTAGACAGACAAGACTAGACAGACAAGACTAGACAGACAAGACTAGACAGACAAGACTAGACAGACAAGACTAGACAGACAAGACTAGACAGACAAGACTAGACAGACAAGACTAGACAGACAAGACTAGACAGACAAGACTAGACAGACAAGACTAGACAGACAAGACTAGACAGACAAGACTAGACAGACAAGACTAGACAGACAAGACTAGACAGACAAGACTAGACAGACAAGACTAGACAGACAAGACTAGACAGACAAGACTAGACAGACAAGACTAGACAGACAAGACTAGACAGACAAGACTAGACAGACAAGACTAGACAGACAAGACTAGACAGACAAGACTAGACAGACAAGACTAGACAGACAAGACTAGACAGACAAGACTAGACAGACAAGACTAGACAGACAAGACTAGACAGACAAGACTAGACAGACAAGACTAGACAGACAAGACTAGACAGACAAGACTAGACAGACAAGACTAGACAGACAAGACTAGACAGACAAGACTAGACAGACAAGACTAGACAGACAAGACTAGACAGACAAGACTAGACAGACAAGACTAGACAGACAAGACTAGACAGACAAGACTAGACAGACAAGACTAGACAGACAAGACTAGACAGACAAGACTAGACAGACAAGACTAGACAGACAAGACTAGACAGACAAGACTAGACAGACAAGACTAGACAGACAAGACTAGACAGACAAGACTAGACAGACAAGACTAGACAGACAAGACTAGACAGACAAGACTAGACAGACAAGACTAGACAGACAAGACTAGACAGACAAGACTAGACAGACAAGACTAGACAGACAAGACTAGACAGACAAGACTAGACAGACAAGACTAGACAGACAAGACTAGACAGACAAGACTAGACAGACAAGACTAGACAGACAAGACTAGACAGACAAGACTAGACAGACAAGACTAGACAGACAAGACTAGACAGACAAGACTAGACAGACAAGACTAGACAGACAAGACTAGACAGACAAGACTAGACAGACAAGACTAGACAGACAAGACTAGACAGACAAGACTAGACAGACAAGACTAGACAGACAAGACTAGACAGACAAGACTAGACAGACAAGACTAGACAGACAAGACTAGACAGACAAGACTAGACAGACAAGACTAGACAGACAAGACTAGACAGACAAGACTAGACAGACAAGACTAGACAGACAAGACTAGACAGACAAGACTAGACAGACAAGACTAGACAGACAAGACTAGACAGACAAGACTAGACAGACAAGACTAGACAGACAAGACTAGACAGACAAGACTAGACAGACAAGACTAGACAGACAAGACTAGACAGACAAGACTAGACAGACAAGACTAGACAGACAAGACTAGACAGACAAGACTAGACAGACAAGACTAGACAGACAAGACTAGACAGACAAGACTAGACAGACAAGACTAGACAGACAAGACTAGACAGACAAGACTAGACAGACAAGACTAGACAGACAAGACTAGACAGACAAGACTAGACAGACAAGACTAGACAGACAAGACTAGACAGACAAGACTAGACAGACAAGACTAGACAGACAAGACTAGACAGACAAGACTAGACAGACAAGACTAGACAGACAAGACTAGACAGACAAGACTAGACAGACAAGACTAGACAGACAAGACTAGACAGACAAGACTAGACAGACAAGACTAGACAGACAAGACTAGACAGACAAGACTAGACAGACAAGACTAGACAGACAAGACTAGACAGACAAGACTAGACAGACAAGACTAGACAGACAAGACTAGACAGACAAGACTAGACAGACAAGACTAGACAGACAAGACTAGACAGACAAGACTAGACAGACAAGACTAGACAGACAAGACTAGACAGACAAGACTAGACAGACAAGACTAGACAGACAAGACTAGACAGACAAGACTAGACAGACAAGACTAGACAGACAAGACTAGACAGACAAGACTAGACAGACAAGACTAGACAGACAAGACTAGACAGACAAGACTAGACAGACAAGACTAGACAGACAAGACTAGACAGACAAGACTAGACAGACAAGACTAGACACAGACTAGACAGACAAGACTAGACAGACAAGACTAGACAGACAAGACTAGACAGACAAGACTAGACAGACAAGACTAGACAGACAAGACTAGACAGACAAGACTAGACAGACAAGACTAGACAGACAAGACTAGACAGACAAGACTAGACAGACAAGACTAGACAGACAAGACTAGACAGACAAGACTAGACAGACAAGACTAGACAGACAAGACTAGACAGACAAGACTAGACAGACAAGACTAGACAGACAAGACTAGACAGACAAGACTAGACAGACAAGACTAGACAGACAAGACTAGACATACAAGACTACACAGACAAGACTAGACAGACAAGACTAGACAGACAAGACTAGACAGACAAGACTAGACAGACAAGACTAGACAGACAAGACTAGACAGACAAGACTAGACCGACAAGACTAGACAGACAAGACTAGACAGACAAGACTAGACAGACAAGACTAGATAGACAAGACTAGACAGACAAGAAGTTTGTGGACATGGCGGACGATAAAGTGTTAAACGAAGTGCTGTGCAATTATTGTACGCCAAAAGTCGCAAAACCACTATTTTGTATAAAATGTAAAAATTGTTACCAAGCGGGATGCTTAGCGCATGAAAAAAAGAAACGTAATAACGCCTGCGAACATGAATTCCGCGAAGTTCAAGAATTTTCTGTGAAAACCCCAGAAATATTAGAAATTGTAAACACCGAATATAGTGAAAACTATTACTTAAAAAAGACAATAATGGAGATGGAGGATAAAAATGCAATCCTAAAGAAATATGTCTCAACCCTGGAGGCATATATTGAATTATTGCAAAAAAAGAAAAAAGAAAAACAATATCAGAAGTAAACAATCCTACCTGGATAGAAACACATCTTGAGAATGTCAACAGTAACAGCGAGGCAACACTCTTCGCATCTCAAACGCGCGTGAGCTCGGTAGATAATCTTTCCCAAAGAGAAATTGAAATACACGAAAGTGATACGTCGACAACCAATCAAACTGTGAACAATAATCGAAGAGTTCAGAGGACGGAAGCGGACCAAAGACAGACTGTAACAATAGAACCTAAAATTAAGAAGAAGGCAACCACATCCACGTTCAACGCTGGAAAAGAAACGCAACAAGGGGACAAGGACAGAAGTACCAACACAAAGACACAAAATGAGGATTTGGATTTTATTGCACCTAGAAAGAGGATAAAAAAGGTTTCCATTGATAAAGCAAAAGTAAGTAACGACGAATCTGCTACAGGATTTGCCGGACGAGAAAACCTACCTAGTAAAATCTGGCTCCATATATCTAGAGCAAAGGAACATGTGAATGAGGAGATTGTATTAAACTATTTAATGGAAAAAACAGGATATGATAGAAACAGCTTCATCGTCGAAAAACTGACACAAGAATTCCAAATACCCGATAATAATAGCTTTAAAGTAGGCGTAGACTTGAACCTAAAGAAAAGAGTGTATGATGCAGCGATTTTGGCCCGAGGGTATTTTACACCAACGGTTCAATTTTAGATTAAGCAATAGAAACCGTCAAGGAAATTTTACCGAACGTATCCAACGAATCCAAAACATTTAAGAAATAAAAAAATTGTTAAAGATATAAAGAGAGAAAACATCAGCGTAATTAATTTAAATACCCAATCTGTCCGAAACTCAATTGATGAAATTGAGTATATGATCGAAGATACGCTTAATTGTAAATACCTAGCCCTAACAGAACACTGGCAGAGTTCAGTACAGCTGCAAACAATATTAATTAGGAATTTTCATCTAGTCTCGAGTTTCTGCAGGGAAGGGAAGAAGGAAGGCATGGCGGAGTAGCCCTCTACTGTCACGATAATATGTCGTATAAAATTAGAAATGATATAAACTCACATGCAGAGACCTACACATTTGAATGTGCAGCTATGGAAACAACAATCAACTCAAACTCATTATTAATCATCGCCATATACAGAACACCGGTAGCAGATATCAAACAATTCTTCCAAAAACTACATGCACTACTTACTAATATCACAAATGAAAGGAAACAGTTTATTATCACAGGAGACTTTAACATCGATGTCTTAAAACTGTCAAAAAATAGCCGCGAACTAAAATATCTGCTAGAATCGTTCAATGCAACTCTTACACTAAAGGAAGTCAGCCATCCAACATCAAATACATGCTTAGACAATATAGTGGTCTGCACAAACATGAGCTATGAAGTGCAGACGCTCAATTATCAAATCTCTGACCACCTCGCGCAAAAAATCACTTTCTCAACAAACAAAACCCAACAGAGTTACCATACATTTCGAATTTACAACGAAGACAACAGGAATCAGTTTAAACTGGCGCTGAGTAAAGAATCATGGGAAGAACTTAATTCAATTGAATATAAGGAAGTAAACGATCAGTGGGACAATTTCATAGAAATATTTCTAATGCATTTTTGTGAATGCTTCCCTATTAAAAAGATTAATTGTAAGCAAGTGAAAAAAAAGGTATTTGTAAACAGTGCACTGAATCAGTTAAAAAGAGAACTGGAGATTATGCAAATATTATCTATGTATATTGAGGGTTTAAAACCAAGCTACAATAGACTGCGAAGGAAATATAAAGCTGCGTTGCGATTAGAGAAAAAGAAACGTTACCAATGCTTAATAGAAAACAGCGAAAATAAAATCAAAAGCACATGGAAGGTTGTCAAAGAAATAACTAAACTTAAGACAAGTAAGGAATCTAGGACTAATCATAACTTTGGACCAGAAATGGCAAACGTAATAAATAATTTCTTCGCTGACAGAGGAAATAATATGACACAACATCTGACCAGTGGAAGTGCCAGTGGAAGTGGAAATAGCATACGAAATAATTCAAATACTATTTTTCTAGATCCAATCATCAAAGAAGAATTAATTAATGCAATAATAAATTTTAAAAATAAAAGAAGTGCGGGAATTGACGAAATTAATATGCCAATTACAAAATGGGTAGGAATGGAAATAATTATTCCATTGGAACTAATTATTAATAATTCATTGCAGACAGGTATATTCCCAGAGGCATTAAAAATTTCAAAGGTGGTTCCTGTTTCCAAAAAGGGTGTCGTGAATGACTTAGAAAACTGCAGACCAATTAGTCTGCAATCAGTTTTCTCAAAAATATTTGAGAAATTGATATGTACAAGAATTTTATCGTTTGTAAATAGGTATCATATTTTTACTAAATGTCAGCATGGCTTCATAGCAGAGCGAAATATCGAAACAGCCTGTTTCTAATATATTAGCGACACAATACGCCATATAGAAGACCAGAAGATCCCATGTGGAATTTTCATTGATTTATCCAAGGCGTATGATACCGTCGATCACTACCTACTAATCCAGAAGTTAGATAAATATGGCATCAGAGGAGTCACCCTAGAATGGATTATGTCATACTTAAAAAATAGAACCCAGGTAACGGAAATTTCAACAGGACAAGGCAAAATCACATCGGCAAAACGAATAACAAATGTAGGAATTCCGCAAGGAAGTATTCTGGGCCCTATATTATTTACATTATATGTAAATGATCTGCCACAAATAACAGAGAAAACGGACACAGTAATGATTAATTACGCGGATGATACAAGCGTTATAATAACCAATAAATCCTTAGAAAACGTCACGACGAACATTACAACGACTATGGAAGCGCTAACTACATGGTTTAATGAAAATAAACTTATTATGAATGAGGATAAAACAAACCTTATATTTTTCAAAACAAAACGTGACCAAAGATTATACCCTAAAGAGATTACGATACACAATAAACTGGAAGTACAAAAATGCGTCAAACTATTAGGAATCCACTTCGACGAGAACCTGGATTGGACAACCCATATAATTAAACTATCAAAACTACTTAGTAGGTCCGTATATGCACTTAGAATCCTCAGACGCTATTTAGATGCGCAAGCTTTAAAAGCAGTTTATTTTGCCAATATTCACAGCTTATTGAGGTTCGAGATCATGTTCTGGGGCAGCGGAACATTGATAACCGAAATTTTTAAGATACAAAAAGAAGCTATCCGAGTGATTTTTAAGCTCCAATTCACTGAGTCATGTAGAGGAATATTCAAAGAAGCGAATATACTAACAACAATAGGAACGTACATATTTGAAAGTTTAGTTTTCCTATTTAAACACAGATATTACTTTAATTTATCAAATAAATGCGGATTATCAAATAAATACCAATAAGAACACCAGAAATAATAATATAAATTACAATTACCCCATACACAATCTCAGCATGACAGAGAAACATCCGCCTTATAGCAACATCAAATTATTTAATGTACTACCGCTAAATCTAAAACGGAAAAACAATCTGAAGGAATATAAGAAGGCACTTCGTAGCATCCTCGTCAGCATAGAGCCTTACACTCTACAGGAGTACCATACGAAGATAAAAGCCCCAATATTCCAAAACTTGTGACATATTACATTTAGCATACAGTTGTAACTATGTGAACACATTATTTATTTCGACTGTAAAGCTTATATATTGTAATAAATAGACAGACAAGACTAGACAGACAAGACTAGACAGACAAGACTAGACAGACAAGACTAGACAGACAAGACTAGACAGACAAGACTAGACAGACAAGACTAGACAGACTAGACAGACAAGACTAGACAGACAAGACTAGACAGACAAGACTAGACAGACAAGACTAGACAGACAAGACTAGACAGACAAGACTAGACAGACAAGACTAGACAGACAAGACTAGACAGACAAGACTAGACAGACAAGACTAGACAGACAAGACTAGACAGACAAGACTAGACAGACAAGACTAGACAGACAAGACTAGACAGACAAGACTAGACAGACAAGACTAGACAGACAAGACTAGACAGACAAGACTAGACAGACAAGACTAGACAGACAAGACTAGACAGACAAGACTAGACAGACAAGACTAGACAGACAAGACTAGACAGACAAGACTAGACAGACAAGACTAGACAGACAAGACTAGACAGACAAGACTAGACAGACAAGACTAGACAGACAAGACTAGACAGACAAGACTAGACAGACAAGACTAGACAGACAAGACTAGACAGACAAGACTAGACAGACAAGACTAGACAGACAAGACTAGACAGACAAGACTAGACAGACAAGACTAGACAGACAAGACTAGACAGACAAGACTAGACAGACAAGACTAGACAGACAAGACTAGACAGACAAGACTAGACAGACAAGACTAGACAGACAAGACTAGACAGACAAGACTAGACAGACAAGACTAGACAGACAAGACTAGACAGACAAGACTAGACAGACAAGACTAGACAGACAAGACTAGACAGACAAGACTAGACAGACAAGACTAGACAGACAAGACTAGACAGACAAGACTAGACAGACAAGACTAGACAGACAAGACTAGACAGACAAGACTAGACAGACAAGACTAGACAGACAAGACTAGACAGACAAGACTAGACAGACAAGACTAGACAGACAAGACTAGACAGACAAGACTAGACAGACAAGACTAGACAGACAAGACTAGACAGACAAGACTAGACAGACTAGACAGACAAGACTAGACAGACAAGACTAGACAGACAAGACTAGACAGACAAGACTAGACAGACAAGACTAGACAGACAAGACTAGACAGACAAGACTAGACAGACAAGACTAGACAGACAAGACTAGACAGACAAGACTAGACAGACAAGACTAGACAGACAAGACTAGACAGACAAGACTAGACAGACAAGACTAGACAGACAAGACTAGACAGACAAGACTAGACAGACAAGACTAGACAGACAAGACTAGACAGACAAGACTAGACAGACAAGACTAGACAGACAAGACTAGACAGACAAGACTAGACAGACAAGACTAGACAGACAAGACTAGACAGACAAGACTAGACAGACAAGACTAGACAGACAAGACTAGACAGACAAGACTAGACAGACAAGACTAGACAGACAAGACTAGACAGACAAGACTAGACAGACAAGACTAGACAGACAAGACTAGACAGACAAGACTAGACAGACAAGACTAGACAGACAAGACTAGACAGACAAGACTAGACAGACAAGACTAGACAGACAAGACTAGACAGACAAGACTAGACAGACAAGACTAGACAGACAAGACTAGACAGACAAGACTAGACTGACAAGACTAGACAGACAAGACTAGACAGACAAGACTAGACAGACAAGACTAGACAGACAAGACTAGACAGACAAGACTAGACAGACAAGACTAGACAGACAAGACTAGACAGACAAGACTAGACAGACAAGACTACACAGACAAGACTAGACAGACAAGACTAGACAGACAAGACTAGACAGACAAGACTAGACAGACAAGACTAGACAGACAAGACTAGACAGACAAGACTAGACAGACAAGACTAGACAGACAAGACTAGACAGACAAGACTAGACAGACAAGACTAGACAGACAAGACTAGACAGACAAGACTAGACAGACAAGACTAGACATACAAGACTAGCCAGACAAGACTAGACAGACAAGACTAGACAGACAAGTCTAAACAGACAAAACCTGCAAAAAACATTAATCTTGTTTTATTTTCTCGATAAAACATAATAAATAGTTTAATCTGATATTTCACCAACTAAATTTTATTTCACATTTGCCTTAAGGCATGAAGTTAAATCAAGAATATTTTATTACAAAAAAAGTAGGAAGTTTTCAAATAATTCCATTTAGACAAATTGGTCTATAAAATAGACGACAGGACTTTCCAAGTAAAAAAATTTATGAATGTTTCAATAAAAAACATAATAGCTTAAGTAATTAAAATAAACATTTATGGAAAAGCATGACAGACAACAAGCATACAAATTATAGAAGTTATAATTAGTCAAAGTTATTTTACACACAATGTATCCGTTTACTGTTTCTAAATTTTGTTGATTGTAAATTAATTCGAATTGAATGGCTCAATATATCTTGATCTTTAAAATTTGTCAAGATTTATTAAATTCAGTAACAAATTTTCAAATTGATATGCGAAATTAACACCATTATTAAAAAATTCCTATCGCCCAGTTCCCTTAATTAAACAAAAGCAATTACTTATTTATTGGCTAAAATTCGAAACTTCCTCGTCAGTTACTTTCCAACTATTCAAATCTACATCGCCTAGAAACAAAAAATATTAATTAACATACAAACAATTCACAATGAAAAAAATTAAATTGTCGCTACAATCAATTGATTTACCTTGAACGTATAATAATCTGAATGTCTAAACAACTTATAGTCTTATTTATTAAATATTATATGGCAAAAGTTGTTTCTCCTGTATTTATTGTCTTGTTTAAGTTTTGTCGAAAGATAAGATTTTTTTCCTCTTTTTCTATAGTCTGCGCTGCCTATTCTTGGTTATCTAGTCTTGTCTGTTTAGGTACTCTTCTCTCAGCCTTATCCGTCCAGTTTTGACTGTCCAATCATGTCTGTCGAGTCTTGTCTATCGAGTCTTGTCTGTCCAGTCTTGTATGTCCAGTCTTGTCCGTCCAGTCTTGTCCGTCCAGTCTTGTCCGTCCAGTCTTGTCTTGAATCATGCCTGTTCAGTCTTGTCTGTTCAGTCTTGTCTGTTCAGTCTTGCCTGTCCAGTTTTTTTCTATCCAGTCTGGTCTGTCCTTTTTGTCCGCGTAATCTTGTCCGTCTAGTCTATCAAGTCTTGTCTGCCCAGCCTTTTCTGTCTAGTCTTGTCTGTCCAATCTTATAATATAATCTCTATCCAGTCTTATTTGTCCTGTCTGTTCTTTTTTGTTTTTTCAGTCTTGTGTGTTGAGATATGTCTGTCCATTCAGTCTTAACTGTTCAGTCTTGACTATCCGTCCTCCTCGGTAGTGTAGTGGACAACATACCCGCCTGACAAGCGGGAGACTGAGGTTCGATTTCCCGTCGAGACAGAGGCATTTTCAATCAAGGTGGCCAACTTTGAAGGAATGCGAGTTATGCGATACTGATGTGGCACATACTAAAATCCAAGAGGAGAATGGGGTTTAGTGAGAGATTCCCCCAAACCTCAATAAAAGAGCTCTAACCAGTCGTGTATGTCCAGTCTTGTCTGTAAGACAAGTCCAGTCTTGTCTATTCAGTGTTGTCTGTCCAGTCTTGTTTATCCAGTCTTGTCTGTTCAGCCTTGTTTGTCCACTCTTGTCTGTCTAGTCTTCTATATCTAGTCTCGACTGTCAAATTTTCTAATCATAGATATCCAGTTTTGTTTGTCTATACATTTTCTATCTACAATTGCATGTTTGTTAAATAGCAAATTAATTCTAGATTTATTATTGACTGAACTTTCAGTTATAATTCTAATATGCAATTCGTCTAGGCTATAAACTAACAGATGGCATTGGATTAAATACGATCATTTTCTACCCAGTGCGGAATAGCAACAAGAAACCACATACATTAACACGAGTTTAATTAAAACCTTTATACGTTTAAGGACAAGCGGATAAAAATAGTTTACAATTACGTTCAAACCGTTATTTTTAATTACACCACTTACAAGAAACATAGACAATAGTTTCTCTAATCAAGTCTCGATAACGTTCGTTCAAGCAGAATCGTAAATAATTATTTTATACGTTTATAAACATCCTACAGGTTTCGTCAATCTTATCGTTGTTTATCGCAAATTGCTTTAGAGTGAGCATATTTGGATTATTCACACTTTTTCCTTGCCCTTGACACAGTAGAATTAGACTAAATATTTATTAGAACAACCTCCAACATTCATGCTAAACATATGATTTCCTAGGTCAATAAGTAGGAAGACAAAATGTATTCGCCTATATACCATGAAATAAGAATAAAAATAAGGAAAACGTCTAGAGACACGCACAAGACAGAGACAGGACTAGTTAGACAAGACTAAGTAGACAAGACTTGACAGATAGAACTAGACAGAAAAGGCTAGATAGACAAGACTAGACAGACAAGACTAGACAGATAAGACTAGTCATACAAGACTAGACAGACAATATTACAGACAGACTTAAGGTAAAGACACACTGGTACGATGTACGCAACGTATACTATGCAACGTGGGAGAATTGGTGTGCACACTCGTCCCGTGTATGCAACGAAAATTTTGCATCATACGCTGTTGTGATTTCTCAGAAGGTGCACTTCTGTCAGTCATGTTTTCTGATTCTGATAGCGAGTTTGAGAATGTTTTGTTGAGTTTACTATTTTTAAATGAATATTTCCGCGCCACAAAAATAATAACTAAAGTTAAGAAGAGAAGATATTGGATTCATGAGATAAATAAACAAAGCGAAAAAGTTGGAAAATACCATACATTAATTCAGAAACTGGAATTTGATGAAGAACGATTCTTTATGTACTTTCGCATGTCTAAAATGCAGTTTGAGGGGAACACTTGCATCAAAGGTCTATTTGTTTCTGACGTGCTACGCATGGGTTCTAGAAACACACTGATCACACGCGTGGATAGCGTACGAACATCCCCTCCATCTTCCCACGCCGATCTGGACATCCCAGATCGACGTTGCGTGTGAGGCGTGTGATTGCGTTGCATACGATAAGTGTGTTTCTTTGGCATAGTTTTTCAGATATCGTAATGTGTTGCATACCATGCTTACGTGGAACCAGTGTGTCTCTACCTTTAGTCTCATTTTACGCTGTTCTATATTCCAGCTTTGATAAGTTTGTGCCGCATCGTTCCTCTTCTCGCTCTACCTACCCCTCGTTGTATTCTCCTTCGATTATTCAGTACTTTGTAAGAAACGCTCTCTTCGTCTTACCTATAAGAGATATAAATTCGCTCTCGACTATTCGAGATTTAAATCCATCTGATCCAAAGTGAAGTTGCAGATAAGCTCCGCTTATTTGAACTTTAGCAAGGCGGCAGCCAATAACATATTTGCTGACCCAAAGTGTTTCTGGTCTTTGATTCAATCAAAGAAGCGCCAAAGCCGTATACCTGGTCAAATGTTTTGCAACCAAGTCTCTTTTAACACTCTCTCAGACTCAATGCCACTAAGCGGCGAATGCCCATAACAGCACGGCCCCGTCAATCCCGCTTCGGACCAACCACTACCACGCAAATTGTAGAAAAATTTAATTTAACAAAAAGTGGTGAAGCATATTACATGCTGACTTGTTTGTGTGGACCTAATAACATTTACATTAAGGTATATGAAAATAAATCTTTTTAATTTCTGTAAGACAAAACATTTTGGCCCCAAATTTGCCGCCCTATGCTCCAGCCTACTCAGCCTGCTGGTAAATCTACCACTATCTCCTAGTTTAGACATTGTTTTAACATACGCGGCAACGATTTACGCATGTACAACTCCACCACTCTTTTCATCAAGGGCCATCCCGCTCCGTCATCCCTCATACACGAGCCCCAGTCTTCTACTACGACACTCTCCTCTCTGCTCCACTGACATCCTGCACAGCTTTGAGCCCAATGGGATGGCTTATCCAAGACACTACTCGAATCGGCCAAAACAACTCTTGGCACAAAGGAAAGAAATCGAAAAGACTGGATCTCAGACCAAACATGGCAACTTATACAAGACAGAAAGGATGCGAAGAAACTGGTACTCCAGTGCAAAACTTCGATGACAAAAAAATGATGCAATCTGGAGATATACACAACTATGCAAACAAATTAAAGCATCTGCCAAAAAAGACAAGCGAATATGGATTGACCTGATATGTGAGCAAGCAGCCAAAAATAACAACTCGAGGACTCTTTACTCACTGACAAACAAGCTCTCCAAAAAGCACACAAAGACCACAAATATAGTTAGAAGCAAAGACAACCGCCCACTGACCACCCTAGAAACTCAGCTCGATAGGTGGAAGGAATACTTTGCTGATATGCTCAGCTCACCCACGGAAGACGAACTTTAGATAGCTCCAGAAGCCAATGCAAATGAACAGCTGAATATAAAAATAGACGCGCCTTCAAAAACAGAAATACTAAATACCATCAAGCAGCTGAAAAACAACAAAGCGACAGGGGTAGACAACATACCTGCCGAACTAATCAAGGTAGACCCTAAATGGATTGCACCTCTACTTGCAAAAATAATAAAAGGGATCTGGACAAACCAAGAAATTCCAGCAGAAATGACACATGGTCCCATTATCAAACTGCCAAAGAAAGGAGACCTAACGCAATGCAAGAATTGGAGAGGAATAACGCTGTTAAACACCATAAACAAAATTATTGCAAGTGTAATCCAACATAGGCTGGCAGAAGCATTCGAACCCATACTGCGTCCAAACCAAGCAGGCTTCCGCCCAAACCGCTCATGCATAGACCACATAAATTCAACAAGAATAATTATAGAACAATCCGTTGAATGGCGATCGCCACTATACCTTGTTTTCATCGACTTTGAACGTGCTTTTGACAGCCTATCCCACTCTGCTATATGGAAGATACTACGGACAAGAGGCGTGCCAACAAAAATCATCGACACGATTAGAGAACTGTACCATGACGTATCTTGTAGTATCCTGCATAGCGGAGCACATAGCAACCTTTTTCCGGTGAGATCAGGAGTGAAGCAAGGATGTGTGCTCTCTTCCTTGCTTTTTAACATTGCTCTTGACTATATCCTGGAAAAGTCTTGCAGACCAAACGATGGTATTCGATGGTCTCTTTACTCTAATCTCAAAGATCTCGAATACGCCGACGACATTTGCCTTTTTTCGCATACCTATGAAAGTATGCAAAGGCAACTCACCCTACTATCAGACATGGCACAGAAGATAGGGTTGAAAATAAATGTCTCAAAAACAAAAGCGATGCGAATGCACACAAATAACGACGCACCGTTTCAAATAAACGACCAACCAATTGAGAATGTAGAAAAGTTTCAGTATCTAGGAAGCATTCTCAACGAGACGGGCGGAACAGACCTAGACATTCTAAACAGAATTCAAAAAGCACAGATGGCATTCAGGCAACTAAACACAATATGGAGGTCCAACATCATAAAAACAAAGAGCAAGCTGCGTTTATATAGAACAAACGTCAAAGCAATCCTCTTATATGGATGTGAGACCTGGAAAAACACTAATGCCACAAAACATAAACTTCAGGTTTTCGCCAACAAATGTCTACGAATCATCCTCAGAATCTTCTGGCCACAGAAAATTACTAATGAGCAACTTCTTAAACGATGCGGAGAAGAAACAATAGAGCACGACATTAAGAAAAGAAAATGGGGATGGATCGGCCACATTCTAAGAAGAAAACCAGACGACATTGCAAGGGCAGCACTAGACTGGAATCCCCAAGGAACGAGACGACGAGGAAGACCGGCTCAAACATGGAGGAGAATGTAAACATGTTAGATGAACTAAAAGCCCAGAAAACCTCTTGGAGTGAAGCCAAAGCAATGGCCCAGAATAGGGTCCGCTGGAGGGTGCTTATGGAGGCTCTATGCTCCACCTAGGAGTCCAGAACCCATATATATATTAACATTTTTAATGCCCTTTAACACATCATAATTGTGTGAAACTAGGTTTTCCGCCATGTTGTATATTAAAAATAAGTGCAGGACGCAATTGAAATTAGAGCCTGACTTACGTTTCAAGTTAACGAAGGTAAAACCCGATATATCAAAGATTATTTCAACAAAACAAGCCCAACCATCACATTTGTAGGAGTAGTATTTATTAATAGTACTTTTTTTGTCTAAACATATTAAAGCTTTTGTTAGGGAACAACATGTACCTATAAAAAGGGGAGGGGTACAGAATTTTTAGCAGTTTATTTAAGGGGGTACATTTTTTTCAAAAGGTTGGGAACCACTGATATAGACCATAACCTCCTTTTGGAAAAACTTAATAAAGACGGAACAAAGCTTGAATATATAAATATACTCAACCTTTCCGGAACTCTATAATACTAATGAGTCTTTTTAGGACTACCAAAAACAAATCTCGTATGAAATTTGTCAGTTATTCTATAGCTTTCAGTCCACCTTCGTGGCACTCAACAAAAACCATAAAAATAACATTGATTTTTAAGATCGTGTCTTTCCGATACCTTGAGTGGATAGCCATCTGTGGACGCGTTTCGGAAAGCTATCGGAAAGACATGATCTTAAAAATCAATGTTATTTTTATGGTTTTTGTTGAGTGCCACGAAGGTGGACTGAAAGCTATAGAATAACTGACAAATTTCATACGAGATTTGTTTTTGGTAGTCCTAAAAAGACTCATTAGTATTATAGAGTTCCGGAAAGGTTGAGTATATTTATATATTCAAGCTTTGTTCCGTCTTTATTAAGTTTTTCTGATTATCTATAATGTTGTATGGTTTTACCAATTCAAAATTTATCCTTTTGGAAAGTTGATAAAATAAAATTTTAAGGGTTAGTTCAGTTGTGTCCTTATGATGGGATGCCGTAATGTAAAAAAATCATACGTAATTAAGAAAACTATTTTTTGGCCTCCTGAATTGTAAAGCTAGTTTTGACATCGTGTATGCGTCCAGCGAAACTAGATTTTTACACACAATGTTGCAAATTACGGATACGATGCGGTAAAATGACCAGTAAATTTTAACCTTTCAGGGACACTTGCAAAATAAATAAAGTATATGACAATAAAATCTAATGTAGAAAACGCTACTTTACACCATATTTGCCACGATAATGTAGAAAATAAGAGTGAAAAGAGTAATTTTTTTAATTTTACTCTGCCTCTGACATTTGGAAAAATGACATATTTTGTACCTAATAAATTTGAATTAGTAAAAATGTCAAAGTTTGTGAGTACCAACATTAAAAAATTAAATAATTTCAAATATTGTAATTAATCTAAATCTATTTGTTTCTTAAATAATAATTGTCGGCCAAAAAATCTTATACAAATTTCGCGCGGAAATGATTTTACAATGCTCCAGCAAATGGGGAACGAGCCCGAAGGGCGAGCTGTTGCATTGTAAAATCAAGGTTTACGCACTCTAATGTAAATAACTATTACCAAACGTAGTATTTACAAAATACTAAGATACAAAAGGAATGTATCTAATTACAAGATAAAAAATTAAGATTTAAAAAAGTATTTCAGATATAAGATAAAAATACTTATTTTGTATCTTGTATCTGTATTTAAAATACTTGTACCTATTTAAGATAAGTCACATCTCTGCTAATAACATATGTACCTATATTTGATTTGTACCAATTAAACATAATAAATATAAGATCATAACAGAAAAATGTTTTTGGCATTCACTTTTTGTACTTTCCAACAGGGCCCCAAATTCTCGAGGGCCCAAGGGCAACCCACGGTTTGCGCCCCACTGCTCAAAAACACGCCCTAGAATTTCTGCATGACATTTATGAAACACCCTGTATAAATTTTTAAAGGACATTAGGTTTATCTTCTACATATAACAAAAGTTTAGATTTAGCTAATAACTTTTTAAAGTTTCAATTATTTGTCTACTTGTCAAGTTTCAGCCGGTTTTGTTTTGTTTTATCTTTTGTCAAATGTTAATATAACAAAGCAAATTTCTTTTTTTTTTTTAGTAGTTATTTTTATAGGTTATGTGAAATAAACTGTGGCGACAACAAGTAAATCAAAGATAATTCGATTTTTTACCAATAATCAAAGATATTCAAGATTGTAGCTGAACATAAATAAAAAAAACAAATATTGACGTTTCTGCGTTCTATATTTACAGTTATCACAATCAACGAACTAGGTGGCACTGACTAGCACTTATTGTTAGTGTAAATCCTGTGACGAAAAATACTTGATATTCCACCAAAAAATATCATATTTATGCGCAAGTTAAAAGACCTCCTGAAAAGACTCTTTAGAAATAGGTAAATAGAACAATTTTTATAATATTTTTACGTTTGGATATTATCACAAAAACGGCGAGTTTAGTAAAATCTATACCGTGTCTACACTACATGGACAAGTCATTGTATAGCAGAACACTACATCCATTAGTATTTAGTGTTTTGCTGTGTAGGTAGCAGCACGAGTTTGATCGCGAAGATACGTTTGTTAATACGCGAAGTTTTGTTTGTTAAACAATAAAATATTTATTTATTCTTTACAATTTACGAGAGAACGTTTCGGTTTTTTTTATTTTCACTGCGATTTTATTTCGTCCTTTGTATGGATTTATCTTGGGCTGTATATAAAAGGATGATCTTGTTAGGTTTTCTAGTTTAGTTTCGCACGCGGCTCATTATGTTAGACCTGAGTGTCGACGAGATCGAAAACAAAGTTTTCAAAAATGTTGTTCTGCAGAAAAAGATATTGCAAAGGTAACAACGACAGCTTGTAGAAGAAATTTTCAAAGTTATTTTGTTAGAAAATTATTTATTATTATATCTCGTCGAACTAGTTTTAATTTATAAATTCATTGTAATTGCTATTGGCAATTAATTAATTATCAGACAATTACATTTACAGTCTTATCTTTATTTTTCTTGTAATTAACTCTAATTTGTTAAAGTAGATTAAACAGTTTTGTCGGCCTATTTCCTTTACCATATACATTTCCTATTTTTACTGTATATATTTCCTATGTAAATTTACATAACTCTTGAACGTTTTCTTCTTCATTCTATGTTACAAATTTTGAAAATTCCTTTCATATTGTCTAATGTACATTTATACATTATCATGTACATTTATATGAAGTTATGACTTGTTTTACATAAGTTGTCTAATAGTATATTACGTAATGAGAGTTGTTAGAAGCATATTACGTACGAGCGGAACAGTAATTCCACGAGTTCGTAATTGTCTTACAACTCGAATTATGTACTATACTTTATCTACGACCACACCAATTTGTTTCTGTTTAATAAGAAAAATATGTTTGATGTAACACCTTCGACCTTATTAAACTTGATAGAAATGAAAAGAAATACATTCATAATGATTCTTCTTCTTCTTCTTCTTCTGACTCTACAGCCCAGGGTGAGCTTTGGCCTCCTTAACAATCCCCTTCCACCTTTGACGGTCTTCAGCGACACGTGTCCAGTTTCCTACTTGTAGAGTTTCTACATCTTCCTCTACCTTATCTTTCCACCTGGTTCTGGGTCTACCTCTGCTTCTTGAGGTTTTAGGTTGCGCTTTATGGATGGATCTGGGTGCTCTCGCACTCGGCATTCTAATCATGTGGCCCGCCCATCGAAGTCTCTGTGCCTTAATGAATCTTACTATGTCTTCACCTTCTATTAGTTCTTGAAGTTCGTAGTTCATGCAAATTCTGTATCCTTCTTCCTCTCTCACTGGTCCAAAGATCTTCCGTAAAATCCGTCTTTCAAAAATACGAAGAGAGTTTTTGTCTGCTTCCGACATACTCCAGGATTCAGCTCCATAAGTTAGCACGGGTCTGATCAGGGTTTTATATATTCCCAGTTTTGCTTTACGTGAGATGATTTTTGATTTAAAGAGCTTCAGATGTGAATAATAGCATCGATTCGCAGCTTGGATTCTGTCTTGTACCCTCAGTGATAGATTATTTGTGTTATTGAAAGTTACTGCAAGATATTTGACATTTTGAACTTCTTCAAACCGATGATCATTTATAATGAAGTTCTGAGGGGCCCTTCTTGGGTTATCACGTGACAGTTTTAGGTATTTTGTTTTATCTGCATGTATTTTCAGGCCGACTTTGCTCGCTTCCTCTTCTATTTTTAAAAACAATTCTTCTAGAGTTCTGTTGTCCCTAGCCATGATCAGTATGTCGTCCGCGTACGCACATATTTGGTATGATTTTGTTATGATATTTCCCTTATTTTCGAGGTTTCCGATTGCATTTTGTAGCGCAAGGTTAAAAAGAACAGCTGACAAGGCATCTCCCTGCCTAACACCGGTTCTTATTTCAAATTCCTTTGATGTTTTGTTTTGGACTGTTACTCTGGCCTTGGATCCATCCATTGTCATCATGGCTAGTTTGGCAAGTTTATGTGGGATACCCATTAGAGCAAGTGCACTTCCTAGTTTTGCTCTTTTAATACTGTCGAATGCTTTTTTAGAATCGATTAACAGACAGTGCAGGTCGATGTTGTATTCATAACATTTTTCCATTGCTTGACTTAGCACAAATACCTGATCCAGAGTTGATCTACTTTCTCGGAAGCCACATTGATATTCTCCTAATATTTCTTCTGCATACGGTCTTATCCTGTCGAATATCACATTGGAGAGTACCTTATATGCAGTGTTGAGTAGTGTTATTCCCCTGTAATTGTCGCAGTTTGTTTTGTCGCCTTTTTTGTGGATAGGGCAGATTAACCAAGTTTTCCACCTTTCAGGCATCTGTTCTTCTTTCCATATTTTGCATATTAGTTGGTGCAGTCTTTTATGTGCATCTATTCCGGCCAGTTTTAAAATTTCGGCAGTGATGCCGTCCTCGCCGGGTGCCTTACCATTTTTAAGCTTTTCCATGGCTGTTTTGACTTCATCCAATGTAGGTGGTTCGGTATTTTCTTGAGCTGTGTATATTACTGTTTCTGGCTTTTCTAGGTCTTTCATATGATCAACATTTAGTATCTCGGCGAAGTACAGGCGCCATCTATCCATGACATCTTTCTCTTCCGTTAGGATTTTTCCGTTCTTATCCTTGCATACGTTTAATTTTGGCTGATACCCTTTCGCTTCATTTCTGATTGTTCTATAGAAATCCTTCACTTTGCGTTGATTATAGTTCTCTTCTATGCTTTCTATTTTCTTACGCATCATATCTCTTTTTTTTCCCCTTAGGCACCTGTTGGCTTCTCTCCGCTTCTCTTGGTATACTGCATTATTAGTTCTAGTGTTTCTTTGCAGCATCTTTTGTCGCGCATTATTCTTTTCTGTTATAACCCTTTCACATTCCATATCGAACCAATCTATGTTTCTTGATTTTCTTTTTGTCCCTACTACGTCTTTGGTTACTTTTATTATTGCCCTTTTTTATGAACTTCCACTCATCGTCAATATTGCTATAGTCTGGGAGTCTATCTAACTCCATGCGGATGGCGTTTTGATATTTGTTTAGGGCTTCATTTTTGCTCAACTGGTCTGTATCCCACTGCTCCCTTTTTGTACCTTTAGTTTTGGCGACATTTGATATTCTCTACCGTAATTTTCCCACTACCAGGAAATGGTCACTATCGCAGTTTGGCCCTCTGTGAGTCCTCACATTGGTTATTGATGAGCCGTATCTTCTCCTTATAAGTACGTGGTCGATTTGGTTCACCAGTTGGCTTCCCGGCATTTTCCATGTGCCTTTGTATATAGTTTTTCTCTCAAAGGCTGTACTTTTTATTCGCAGCGACATTGCGTTGGCTAATTGGCATAGACGAATGCCGTTTGGGCTTGTCTCATTGTGCAGTGAATATTGCCCAGCTACTTCGACTGCGAAATGTTCTTTCCCTATTTTAGCATTGAAGTCTCCCATTATTATTAAGGTATCATAGGTGCTTGTTCTTGCACATACATTCTCCAGAGCATCATAGAATCGGTCTTTTGATTCTTCACCGCTGTCTTCTGTTGGTGCATATGCATTTATGAGAGTAATGTTGTTGAACTTCCCGTGTATCTTCATTGTACTAAGCCTTTCATCTATTGGTGTAAAGCTAATAATTGATGCTCTCATTTTTTTATTGACAAAGAAGCCAGTTCCATGTTGTCCAGCAACATCTGAGCATCCGCTATAGAATATTGAATACTTCTGTTTATCTATCCTTCCTTGTCCTTTCCATCTAAGGTCCTGGAGTGCTACGATATCCATTTTAAACTTGTCTAATTCGTTGCCTATTTCTATAATTTTTCCCGTTTGCATCATGGTTCGAATATTCCAGGTCACAATTCGTAAATCTTCTTCCTTTTTTCCTTGCAAATGTCGTATCCGTGTGTCCATATAAGTTTTCCGAGGCTTGTTGTTTGGTTTCGTAACTTGTTCTTTTTTCCAAGGTGGTGTAGTTGGCCCCACGCTTAACCCCCTTATCGGGCGACCATTTCGCCTGCTCTCGTTAGCCTTCACTTATATCCCCCGCCATACGGATTTTAACCGCATCTTGGTGGTATGTGTGTGAAGTTTCCAGGGATCGCCAAGCGTGGAGGAGAGAGTCAGACTTGGGTAGGAGTGGCTATGCGACAGGTCTCTTTCGTGGAGATTGTCGTGCGGTTCGCATGCACTACCCCGGAAGATCCCCCGGAAGATTGATAATGATTACATACCTTTTTATTTAGTATTCATTTGAAGTTTTCGTTAGATTTAAACGTGAGAAAACGAAATGAATGACAGCTTCTTTGTGAATGATTTAACGTTTAATAATTGTTTGGAAATCACGGAGTGCTATATTTAAAAACAGTATCAACGTGCAGCTCCCTACCAATCAACGAATCGTAAACCAAACAAGCAAGAGTGATTTTGAATTATTACATAACATTAATCGCGGATTGTTACATATGTGTGGTATGATGGATTTACATATAGTCCACGAACTGTACAATAATGGGTATTTGCAATTGTGGTCGTAGATAAACTTGTTTGTCTTATTATTCTAATTGAATTATTTATCTAATCCTATTTATACAGTTATATTTCTGTAATCTTTTTTTGCCTAATCCAATTCCAATCTTAACTGAAAACTTGTTGAATAAACAGAAATCCATCTTCTATTTGTTCTTCTCTTTTTCTCTCATTTTCTCATTGTAGTAACTTAATAGATTGTGTAATCTATTCTAATATATTCGTTTTGGTTTACTATTACTGATTTATCCTTGTATGTTTCGTTGAATATTCGTTTCCTCCGGCTTTATCTATATACGATTTTGTCCTCGATAGTATTAATATTATGCTACAACCCACTAATATTTAATAACATTTATGTCTAATTAACAAATACAGATTAATATAGATCTATCTTCTCATAGTTTTGTTTATCAAGTTTTGTCTTAGTTTAATTCTTAATCTTCAGAATTGTTAACAGATTTCCCATTTACTATATATTTAATTTAGTCTTTTTCATCGCCTATTGTTTTCGATCTAGTCTTGTCTGTCTAGACTTGTCTGCCTAGTCTTTCTTTTCTAGTCTCGTCTATCTAGTCTCGACTTTCTAGTCTCATCTGTCTAGTCTAGTCTTGTCTGTATAGTCTTGTCTGTCTGGACTTGTCTGTATGGCCTTGCCTCTCTAGTCGTGTCTGTCTAGTCTAGTATATATATAGTCTACCTAGTCTGTCAGGTGTGTCTGATCTGTCCGGTCTGTAAAGGTCTGTCTAGTCGGCCTAGTCTGTCTAATCTTTTTTAGGGTTCCGTTCCGAAAACGGAACCCTTATAGGATCACTTTGTTGTCCGTCTGTCTGTCTGTCTGTCTGTCTGTCTGTCTGTCTGTCTGTCTGTCTGTCTGTCCGTCTGTCTGTCTGTCAAGATCTTTTTCTCAGGAACGCGTAGAGGTAACAAGTTGAAATTTGTATCAAATACTCGAGTCTGCGGTCTCTTTCAGCTGTGAAAAAATCAAACTTGTAAGTCAACGCGATCAAAAGATATGACCGTTTATGTCGCATATTTTGCGATTTCACGAGGGAATCAAAACCTATAGGGTACTTCCCGTTGACCTAGAATCATGAAATTTGGCAAGAAGCAGTGTCTTACAGCACATGTCAAGGGAAAAATCTGAAAACCATAAATATGTAGTTTAATTACAAGAAAAATGCGAATTTACTATTTGAAACTTATGAAAATACACTAATGTTGTCGTAGTGGTATTGTCAGGCTCCAGAAGCATATGGGTTGCATACAGTTAGGTCCTATTCTATGTTTATTCTGAATTTTCTTTGTTTATATTCGTAATGCATTTCATCACGTACGCTTCATATACATAATATATACAGGGTATATATTATGTCTAAATTTTGCTTTTTTATAACCGACATGCGACATACTCAAGTCCCGTAACATCCTGTATATATTATATTTCGTCTAATTTTTCTTTATAATCTACATAATATGTTGATAATCTACATAATAATACTATACTATACAAGTTTGTACGGAACCCTCGGTGCGCGAGCCACAACTCGCACTTGGCCGGTTTTTTTATATATATTATAGCGGGCGTAGCAAGCACAGCTGGGTTAACTTGACAAGTGACCCCCGGAACTCCTGGTACTGCTCCTCGCATGACTTCAGGATGCTTGTGTATTAATATATTTAGGCACGTACCTTACTTCCCCCATCCAGTTATGCTGATTAGGGGTTCGGGTTTTGTCGTTCTTTTTTAATTTTCTGCCTGGTTCTCTCGTCTTGCTCCTTATAGGTATTACGTATAATATTTTCAACGTTTTCCCAATTGTCTTCAGACTGCAGCATTTAGGGTACTGTCGTTCGCGGTTCGATATCTTTTGGTAGGGTGCTTCTCTCGGTGTGCCACCTATAGCACGAGTATATAGTGTGTGCAATACAGCCTGCCTCCCCGCAGTACTCTCACAGGCTGTCAGAGGCTATGCCTATTTTGTGGAGATAGTACCGGAAAGACCCATGCCCACTGAGTGAGGTGGTAATTTACTTCTCCGTGCTTCCTGGTGATTCATTTTTCCAAGTCGTTTATCAGGAGTTTAGTCCACTGTCCCTTGGTGCTTGCTTCTCAGTGTTTCTGCCATGTCCGGAATAGGTCTCTTCTTGCCGTCTTTTCTATTTCTTTTTTGTTGACTACTGCAACTGAGTCTCTATGAAACCGTGAGTAGATGTTTAGCCTCTCTACGGCATGCCCGCAATTACCAGTCACGCCTCCCTTGACACGGTCCTGTAGGCACTGCTGGCTCGAATTGCGATTTTTTTTTTGAAAATTTGCTATTCACAGTTTCTACTATGCCAATTTATGTATGTACAGTGCGTTTGAAAAAGAACTCCCTAGTTTTATTATGTCATAGAAACTGTTCAAAGTGATACACACTATTCTAGTTTGTGGTGTTTCATTCATCAACTGCCGAAGTTTAGCTCCCCTGCAGCTGGCAGCTGATACTTGACCTTGAGCCGGCACCAGGGCTCACTTCGCTTAATTCGGTTCAAAGAGGATAGGCTAGGATTACCTAACCTATCCTCTTTGATTCAGTTGAGGCGTGCAGTGCAGTGGAATGGCTACTCCACAACAAAACTTGAAAGTACTGTCTTTTGTTGTATGTACTCGTTGGTGTAGTTTTTCCATTGTTAACAGTTTCCCAGCACACCACTAGTTATTATAAGCATTAATAATAAGCATGTTATATGAAATACATGTATAAATACGTTCCTTTTAAATATATTCTAAATAAATAACTTAAATTGAACAGATTGAAAATTTTCTAGAGATTGTTTTCCAATTATATGTGAAAGTGACATTTAGAATGCATCAAACAAATGTATTAAATTTGAGAAACTAAAAACCAATTAGCGAGGAAGGAATTGATTCCGAAGCCGTAAAGGAAACCATAATGATCTGGTTTTATTTTATTCGATCTTTTAAATTAGATTCGAAGCTATTCAATTTTGATCATATTACGGTTTTATGAGTTTTAATTAGATACTTAATTAACATAATTTAAATTTTTTAAATCGTTTAAAAATAGCAACTGCCTTCTTATCTTAATCACATACTTGACATTTTTATCTAAACTACAAATATTTTGTAATATTTGAACTAACGTAAACATTTGTTTTAACATTTGAAGAGTTAAGTCCATGTTGTCTGTAATGTTTTTGCCTGTCTAGTCTTTTATAATGCTTGTTATTTATTTATAATCTCATTTACTACAAGACAAGACTAGACAGACAAGACTAGACAGATAAGACTAGACAGACAAGACTAGACAGACAAGACTAGACAGACAAGACTAGACAGAAAAGACTAGATAGAAAAGACTAGACAGACAAGACTAGACAGACAAGACTAGACAGACAAGACTAGACAGAAAAGACTAGACAGACAAGACTAGACAGACAAGACTAGACAGACAAGACTAGACAGACAAGACTAGACAGACAAGACTAGACAGACAAGACTAGACAGACAAGACTAGACAGACAAGACTAGACAGACAAGACTAGACAGACAAGACTAGACAGACAAGACTAGACAGACAAGACTAGACAGACAAGACTAGACAGACAAGACTAGACAGACAAGACTAGACAGACAAGACTAGACAGACAAGACTAGACAGACAAGACTAGACAGACAAGACTAGACAGACAAGACTAGACAGACAAGACTAGACAGACAAGACTAGACAGACAAGACTAGACAGACAAGACTAGACAGACAAGACTAGACAGACAAGACAAGACTAGACAGACAAGACTAGACAGACAAGACTAGACAGACAAGACTAGACAGATAAAACTAGACAGACAAGACTAGACAGACAAGACTAGACAGACAAGACTAGACAGACAAGGCTAGACAGACAAGACTAGACAGACAAGACTAGACAGACAAGACTAGACAGACAAGACTAGACAGACAAGACTAGACAGACAAGACTAGACAGACAAGACTAGACAGACAAGACTAGACAGACAAGACTAGACAGACAAGACTAGACAGACAAGACTAGACAGACAAGACTAGACAGACAAGACTAGACAGACAAGACTAGACAGACAAGACTAGACAGACAGGACTAGACAGACAGGACTAGACAGACAAGACTAGACAGACAAGACTAGACAGACAAGACTAGACAGACAAGACTAGACAGACAAGACTAGACAGACAAGACTAGACAGACAAGACTAGACAGACAAGACTAGACAGACAAGACTAGACAGACAAGACTAGACAGACAAGACTAGACAGACAAGACTAGACAGACAAGACTAGACAGACAAGACTAGACAGACAAGACTAGACAGACAAGACTAGACAGACAAGACTAGACAGACAAGACTAGACAGACAAGACTAGACAGACAAGACTAGACAGACAAGACTAGACAGACAAGACTAGACAGACAAGACTAGACAGACAAGACTAGACAGTCAAGACTAGACAGACAAGACTAGACAGACAAGACTAGACAGACAAGACTAGACAGACAAGACTAGACAGACAAGACTAGACAGACAAGACTAGACAGACAAGACTAGACAGACAAGACTAGACAGACAAGACTAGACAGACAAGACTAGACAGACAAGACTAGACAGACAAGACTAGACAGACAAGACTAGACAGACAAGACTAGACAGACAAGACTAGACAGACAAGACTAGACAGACAAGACTAGACAGACAAGACTAGACAGACAAGACTAGACAGACAAGACTAGACAGACAAGACTAGACAGACAAGACAAGACTAGACAGACTAGACAGACAAGACTAGACAGACAAGACTAGACAGACAAGACTAGACAGACTAGACTAGACAGACTAGACTAGACAGACAAGACTAGACAGACAAGACTAGACAGACAAGACTAGACAGACAAGACTAGACAGACAAGACTAGACAGACAAGACTAGACAGACAAGACTAGACAGACATGACTAGACAGACAAGACTAGACAGACAAGACTAGACAGACAAGACTAGACAGACAAGACTAGACAGACAAGACTAGACAGACAAGACTAGACAGACAAGACTAGACAGACAAGACTAGACAGACAAGACTAGACAGACAAGACTAGACAGACAAGACTAGACAGACAAGACTAGACAGACAAGACTAGACAGACAAGACTAGACAGACAAGACTAGACAGACAAGACTAGACAGACAAGACTAGACAGACAAGACTAGACAGACAAGACTAGACAGACTAGACAGACAAGACTAGACAGACAAGACTAGACAGACAAGACTAGACAGACAAGACTAGACAGACAAGACAAGACTAGACAGACAAGACTAGACCGACAAGACTAGACAGACAAGACTAGACAGACAAGACTAGACAGACAAGACTAGACAGACAAGACTAGACAGACAAGACTAGACAGACAAGACTAGACAGACAAGACTAGACAGACAAGACTAGACAGACAAGACTAGACAGACAAGACTAGACAGACAAGACTAGACAGACAAGACTAGACAGACAAGACTAGACAGACAAGACTAGACAGACAAGACTAGACAGACAAGACTAGACAGACAAGACTAGACAGACAAGACTAGACAGACAAGACTAGACAGACAAGACTAGACAGACAAGACTAGACAGACAAGACTAGACAGACAAGACTAGACAGACAAGACTAGACAGACAAGACTAGACAGACAAGACTAGACAGACAAGACTAGACAGACAAGACTAGACAGACTAGACAGACAAGACTAGACAGACAAGACTAGACAGACAAGACTAGACAGACAAAACTAGAGAGACAAGACTAGACAGACAAGACTAAAAATGTATTTTAAACGCTGTATAAGTTTTTTTTTTATGAATTAGACTATTAATTAGTATATCTCCTCACAACTTATTAATTTCGTAATCTCAATTTAACGTTTTTTGATTAATGAAAAATGGGACATATGTTAATGAGATTATTTTTAATTAAATAATCTTATCTATTTTACATTTTCTTTATCGACAAACCGTAATTGAACTACACGAAAATCTCATTAATTTACATAAAATAAGTTTCCATTCCAGAAGAGAAATGGATGCAACAGATAAAACAGAAATGTTTTTTTAAATTTACAACGGCTAATCGATATTATTTAAATAATGTATATTTGTTATAGAATGGGTAGTTTTTCGTCCACGCCGAAAATACTAAATGAAGACGCGTTGGACCATGACGTCTGTTTCCCGGAAAATATCAGTCGACAAGAGCTGTTGCAGTTCTGTCAGAAAGAATACGAGCTACATCCGATGGTGAAACGCGCGTTCAGACGTGCCAAAGGAAGTCAGGACCCCCTAACGTACGGACTCAAAGCCCGCAAACTGAGCGGAGTGTCTCAAGGTAAACTTTCAACCAAATATTTATCACAGTTTATTTACTTTTCTATGATTATAGGAGAAGTTAAATATAAATACAGTAAGTTCCAGAATTTTGTATTTTTTATACAATATTTGTTGATATTAACAAACTAAGGAAACATGAATTAAATATTAATGTCTTTCTTCTTTAATTAACAATTTGTTTTAAACATACAAGACATACAATAAATACTAGATTGACAAGATGAGACAAACAAAGCTAGATAGACTGGACTAGGCAGACATGACCAGACAGAGAAGGCTAGACAGTCAAGACTTGACAGTTCAGACTGGACAGACAAGAGTAGACAGATAAAACTAGACAGACAAGACTAGACTTGCAAGAGTACGATATTATTAGCGTTTGGACCCTATGGGATCACGAAACGCAATCTTCATTTTGTGACTTCATTTTTGTTGACTTCATTTTGTGATGTTTTCTTCTATTTGCCCACGCTTTCCTCATTTTTTCTCCGTGGATCCTCTTCCTTTCTTCCGTCCACTTTGCCTGGTCTTCTTGGGCTTCTCATTCTCTGACATCACTGACACCATTTGTTAACCTTTTGTCTGTGTGTCTCTCTATTTTCTATTTCTGTAATGTTTATTTGTGCTTCTTTTAGATCTTTTCTTACTTGGACTATCCATGGAGTTGTCGTCTTGACTCCCTGTATGTATGTGAAGACTCGGTTGACGATCCTGGTTTCGGGTAGTCTGTGGAGGTTTCCATAAAATTTGAGTCTTCTTTTCCTGATATCTGAACCAAGGTTGGATATTTTTTCTGTTGTTTTCCTGGAGTTTAGTCTGTATCCTTCTTCTGTTTCTTTTGGGCCTAAAATTTTTCTCACGTATTTCCTTTCTACTCTTAGAAGATTTTCGAGATCTCTTTTTGTGTGGAGTATTAGCGTCTCACTCGCATACTACAGTGCTTCTGGTTTCACTACAGTATTTAACAGTATTTAACTTTTGTGTGTAGTGACAAGCATTGTTTGTTGTAGATGTCTCGTGCTTTGAAGAAAGCCCTCATCATTTTCTGTAGTCTAGTTTTTTGCGCTATTTTTCTCCTCCTGTAGGTTCTAAAATTTCTCCAAGTATTTGAATGTATTTTCATCATTTGAATGAAATTTTTGTATGTTGATTTTTGTGCAAATGAATTCTGTTTTTATGAAGGAGATTTGTAGTCCAACTTTTTCTGCGCATTCTTTGAGGACTTCTATCTGTTTGATTGCTGTCGCTTCATTCTCCGCAAGTATTGCTATATGGTCTGCAAAAGCTAGGCATGAGATTTCTACTTTGTCTTTGATCCTTCCCAATTGTGTGGGTTTCCAGTGCTTTTGAGCTTTTACCTCTTTTTCCCATTCTTTCATCACTTTATCTAAACCCACATTTAAGAGTAGCGGGGACAGGCCATCTCCTTGTCTGACACCTATTTTTATCAGAAATAGTTCGGAAATTTCTCCCATGAATTAAACTTTTGATGTTGTGTCTGATAGAGTTTGTTTAATGAGTCCTAGTGTCGAAAACACTAGGACTCATTAAACAAACTGTCCAGTCCTTGAACTTCCAGGATTTCGAAAAGTGATTGCCTGTCTATGAAGTCATATGCCTTTTTGAAGTCCACAAAGGTGCATATAACTGGTGAGTTTCTGATGGCTTTGTGCTTGAGTACTGTTTTTAGTGGGAAGATCTGAAAGACCTGCTCTGAAGCCTGCCTGGTATTCCCCTATTGTGTGTTCTAGTTGTTCTTCTACTCTTTGGAGGAGGCACATGGATAAGAACTTGTAGGCGACTTATAATAGGGAGATACCTCTGTAGTTTCTGTTCTCATTTTTATATAGTGGGTGTATGAGTGCGCATGAGTACGTCTTATGGTAATTTTTCGTTTTGCCAAATTTCTTGGACGATTTGTGTGAATTCTCGTAGTGAGTTTGTTCCTAGATTTTTCAGTATTTCCGCAATTATTCCATCTTCTCCGGAAGTTCTGTGGTTCTTGAGCCTTTGCATTTGTCTATTGATTTCTTCTAATGTGGGTGGTGGTGAATCCTGGTGTCTTACTGCTATTTTTTCTCTGGGAAATCTTGAGGTGGGTTCTTGGCAGTTTAAAAGATTACAAAAATATCTTGCTAGTTCTCTGCAGTTTTCTTGAATGGTGAGTGCTAGCTCTCCTGTTTCTCTTCTGAAACATAAGTTTTGTGGTGTGTAGCCTTTGATTTTACCTGTGAATGTTCTGTAGAACTCTTATGTTGTAGTTCCTGAAGTTTTCCTCTGTGGACTTTAACTGTTCTTTCATAAATTTTCTCTTGGTTTGTCTGAACATTTTTGTGACCTCTCTTCTTGGTTCATTAAATGTCTGTTGTGTTACTGGTGATTTTTTACTGTTGTAGGTTTGGAATGCCCGTTTTCGTTTGCTTTCTGACATTCTGAGTCCCACCACGGGTTTTTTTGTGTTCTTCTTAAGTGGAATCAATTATTTTGCCTTCTGTACGATTTTCCTGTGGAAGTTTGTCCAGTTGTTTGCCTGTTGTTTATCCCATTCTTGTTTTATGTTGGTTTCCTTGATCATTTTTGTGTAGACTTTCTGCATGTGCGTTTTTTTTATATTCTATTTGGAGTGAATCAAAAACTGATGAAGTCCAAGTTATTGAGTCACAAAATCAAACTTCGAATATATCGAACACTCATAAGACCAGTAGTAACGTACGGATGCGAGGCCTGGACCCAAACCACCGCAGAGGAGGACACGCTACGCATTTTTGAATAAAAGATCCTCAGAAAGATCTTCGGACCGATCCTAAATGAGCATGGAATTTGGAGGATACGAATGAACCATGAACTAAGCAGGTTAATAAACGAAGCGGACATAGTGAGATATGTAAAAGCTTAAAGAATAGCATGGCTGGGACACCTGTACAGAATGCATGACGACAGACCAGCCAAGAAAATGTACAACTGGCGGCCAGTAGGAAGAAGGAAAAGAGGCAGGCCAAGGAAAAGATGGATGGAGGACGTGGAGGAAAGTCTTAGAAAGATGGGAGTAAGGGATTGGAGAGAGAAAGCCGGTGAAAGGACAGAATGGAAGAAGATTGTTGTAGAGGCAAAAACCCACCGCGGGTTATAAAGCCAACAGAAGAAGAAGATTTGGAATGTATCTTAATTTAATTAAGGATATAGATAAATAAGAATAAGATAGTGATGCGAGTCTATATTCGCACCTCTGCAGACTTGTACATCACGGATCTCTCTTTGTGCCTGGTGTGTGATTGCGATATGATCGATTTGACCTCCAAATCTTTTGTTTTTAGGTGTTTTTCTGATGAAAGTGGACATGATTTTGAGGTTGTTCTGTTGACAGAGTTCGACAAACCTTAAGCCATTTTTATTGGTGAATTTGTATGCGGGAAATTTCCAAAGTTTCCAAAAGTGGTTTTCTGATAAATTTTTTCTCTGCCAATTTGTGCATTGAAATCTCTAGTAATATTGTTTAATTTATAACACTAAATTTGGAAATCTATTGTTAATAAACTGGTACTTTGGCATCTTGGTGACAAGAAAGTTACATTTGAACTGAACTGATTATAGATTTTTAAACTCGGCGGTCACAAACAGTTTTAAAACACGTAGCCGTCATAAACCGATTTAAAACGCACTCAAAAACCATTCACGACACCACAACCAGATCTTGGGACCTATTGGTCGCTTTACTGTAATCTTAATGTAATCTGCTATTACCTAATTATTAATATATTTAGAAACTAAAATTAAAATAATTTTAAGACCAAAATAAAAATAAAATTGTTGAGTTGTAACAACCGCAGTGATTTTCTTAACAGTTTAAAATAAATCAAAAGCTCAAACACGCGATGAACAAACGCAAATGAACAAACTCGCGATGAACTTTGCTAATAAATGTATAAGGTAATTTAAGTATGAAAGCAATATATAAAGTAGGTTTTGCGGCGGAACCCCTGTTACCCGTACACGGAACCCCAGTGTTCCGCGGACCACCTTTTGGGAATCGCTGAACTACACTACCGAGGATGACTGACAAACAAGACTAGACGGACAAGACTAGACAGAAAGACTAGACCGACAACACTAGACAGACAAGCCTCGACGTATAAGACTAGATGGAAAATACTAGAAGGGCAAGACTAGATAGACTACACCAGACAGACAAGACTAGACGGACAAGATAAGAGTTAGACACAGATAAGAGTTTGACACATCAATTGACTAATCAGAGAGTATTAAACTTTTTATTAATTTGTTTGTGTTAACTCACTCTCTGTTTTTTTTTCGTTTTGTAATCTTTTTGTTGTTGCAGGCTGTAGCGATTACACCTCGAGTCCACTGTCTTTAAGGATTTTCCAGTGGAATGTCTTATCACAAGGTTAGTTATAAGTTATAATTTACAAAACATTTTTATTTTAAGCACAGATTTTATGTTGAAAAACTATAATAAAAAAAAATATGCAACAATGTAAAATTTTGTCAAAAATTTGTGAAACAATGAAAAGTTTTATCAAAATTTTGTGCAATTATTAAAAATTTTACCAAACATTTTTTGAAACGATGAAAAATTTGATCCAAAATTTGTGAAACAAAACTTTGTGAAATTTTGTAAAACTGAAAATTTTGTGAAACATTGAAAAAATTGATGAAATTTTGTGAAACAATGTAAAATTTTATACAAAATTTTGTGAAATTATAAATTTATCAAAAATGTGTGAAACAATGAAAAAATTTATCTAAAATTTGTGAGAATGAATTTTTTTTACAAAATCATGTGAAATAATGAAAATTTGTAATAAAAAATTGGTGATATTTTGTAAAACAATGAAAATTTTGTCAAACATTGAAAAATTTGATGAAATTTTATAAAACATTGAAAAATTGTATCCAAAATTTTGTGAATTTATAAAAAAATTTTAAACAATAAAGTAGGACTTTATCGATACCTTCACGATATCTTCAAATCTAAACTCCTACTTTCAATTCTATTAATAATTTGGTTCAAACCATGACATCTCATTTTAAACAATGAAAAATGTTATCAAAAATTTTGTCCATTAAATTTTTATCCAAAACTTTGTAAAACAATTAAAAATTTTGTCAAAAATGATATACAGTCGAACCCGGATAAGTGAGAACTCACGGGACCGCGAAACTTCTTAATTCCTAGCTTATAGAGGTACAGGAGTGGTCTTACTCATTCATAGAGGTTAATAATCGATTAAGAAAATATGGCGTGAATAAATTGATTTATGTATTATGTACATAGATTTACTTCTTTAAAAAAAGGAAACAAAGAATCTTACACATTTAAAAAAACCCGTTAGTTTTTCTGTTTTTACATTTACATTTCTAATTCATAGATTTTATCGAATTTTATCAACAACCGCCGAGTATTCAAAAAACATGAATCTTCTCCAATGCCTTAAAAGTTTCTTGCTTCTTTAGAATGTTCTCTACTTCTGATTCCAAAGTTTGTGATCGGTCGGCTTCATCTTCACTGTCATTTTCGTGAGTAAATGTTCTCACATTATTCTGTACGATATCGTCATCGGCAAATTCTCCGGTGGTAGCCAGGTTGTCGTCAATTTGTACAACAACTTCAAAGGTTGGCGTTACCACATCACCAATAGATACTTGACCCAAAAGCTGAGTCCATTCCTCATTGCTAGTTCCAGCGTCAATTTAATCATCCTCCGGCAGAAATTCTTGTTTATCTGCACTGATAGAAAATCGGCTTTCAAACCATGCTTTCCTTGCAAATTTCATGGCTTCTTCTAAGTCGTTCACTCTTGACAGAGTGGTCGTGGTCATTGAGAGTCTGTTTTTTTTTTACTGCTGCCTTCGCCAATCTTTTCCATAGATTCCTGTTGGTTGCATGGTGCGCGCATTCTGCCACAGGAGTCTCAGTGAGAGATTTGATGGTGTCTGAGATCTGCTATCTTCCACTCTGCCCTGAATAACCAGCCGCTCCTTTGAGTCACTTTTGCGGGTAACGTGTCCAAAGAATCTAAGGATTCGTAACAGAACAAGCGACGAGATACGCTGGTCAATTTTTAATTCCTTGAGTATGGACACGTTAGTCCGGTGAGCGGTCCAGCTGATTCCCAGCATGCGCCTCCTACACCACATTTCTAGGGCGTCGATCTTACGTCGATCCTTCATACGCAAGGTCCATGTTGCCAAAATATCGGAAAAACCAGGCTATTCATAAGGCGTATTTTGGTATTTTTCATGATTCGGCGGTCTCTCCATATCTTGTCTAGCCTTTGCGCAGCGGACCGTGTAATGGCGCAACGTCGTTTAATTTCGAGGTCACATCCCCCGCTATTAGTGATAGTGGAGCCCAAGTAAATGTAGCTGCCGACAACCTCACAGTTGACAATAGGTGAAGTATCTGGATTGCTTTCATTGGCTCTATCAACTGTCATCATCTTTGTTTTTTCGCGGTTCAAAGCGAGTCCAAACTCTAGGCTAGTGGTTTCGAGTATCCGCAGCATGTTACTGATATCGTCCTTGGATGAAGCCAGAAGCTTTGTATTGTCAGCATACCTCAAATTAGATATGTTTATACCTCCAAACGATAGACCTTTATCCCATTTCTCTAGAACAATACGCATAATGTATTCGGTGTAGATGTTAAAAAGTAACGGTGATAATATACATCCTTCTCTGACATCGGCTTGTATTTTAAGGGATTCAGAGTCTACTCCTTCCAAGCGCACACATCCTGTGCCGTGCTTATAGAGCCTCTCGATCAGATGTATTAAATGGCGCGGAACGCTAATCTCCAGCAGTACTTCCCATAATTTGAACCAGACAACGGTGTTGAAGGCTTTGCTAAAGTCGGTAAAACAGATGTACAGCTTTTTATTAAACTCTCGGGCCTTTTCGTTGATTTGTCTCAAGATGAGTTCTGGTGCAATTTCGCTGTTCAAGTAAGCTTGAAGTCTGGTATTCAATATATGCAGAAGAATTTTGCGACTATGTGATATCAGGGAAATCAGACGATAGTTATTGCACTTTTTGGTTGATCCCTTTTTATGGAGAGGTATAAATAGTGACTTTGCCCATTCCTTTGGCCATTCTCCAGACTCCCAGATCTTGGAGCAGATGCAGTGCATTATATCTACTCCGAAGTCTCTCATAGCTTTGATAACCTCTATGGGTATCTCGTCAGTGCCCACTGCTTTACCGTTTTTGAGATGATTTATAGCTGCCTTTGCCTCATCTTTTAAAATGGGAGGTTCTCTATTTTCTGCGTCTAAGGTAGTAGGATTAAGTACACTGAGAGCAGAACTTTTGCTAGAAAATAATGAACGATGAAAATAATAATCTCGCAAAACATCGACAATCCCCTTAATCGCCGTCACCACAATACCTGCGGAGTTTCCAATAGCCCAGGTCTTCGGTTTAAACTGTCTGATTATAGTCTTTATCTTCATATACAAATCCCTAGTCTCATACTTTTCACTATATTGTTCCACTTCCGTACAGATGGATTTTAGAGCTAGATTACGATCTCTTCGACAAGCTGTTTGAATTGTGGCTCCGTAATTGTTTAGTTCTTGAATGCTTCTGCCTTCGGCTTTTAATATTCTGCGTTCTTCAACTAATTCCCAAGTCTCATTTGTCATCCAGTGTTGTTTTTTGACTGGACGGTTTTGGTTGTGACTGGTCTACAGAGTATACTATTAGCGTCTTAGCTTTTTGCCATAGAACTTCAGGCGATTCATTTGAGTTCCATTCCAGAGGACCATTGTTGTTTTTTCTCCTGTAGTATATTTTTAAACGACTTCTTGTCTTGAATTTGTAATCGCTTTGAATTGCTCTTTTTTATTGAATTGCGTAACTTTAACTTTAGACTACAAATCAGGAGTTGATGATCCGTGAGACAGTCTGCTCCTGCTAGAGTGAGCATTGAAAATCGAACTTCTCCATCTTTCTCGGAACATTATGTAGTCAATGTGGTTTTTATGTAGGTCGTTAGGTGATATCCAAGTCTAGAGCCTTCTTGGATAATGTTTAAAGACAATTTTCATAATGGTCAACTCATTTTCCGCAGCGAATTGTATAAGGCGGTCACTTCTGTCGTTCCTGACACCTAGTCCATACTGCCCAACTATGTTACGCAATCCTGAGTCCATTTTAGTGTCACCAACATTTCATGGCTAGAAGTACGTTAATATCCGGGCTATGATTTGCTTCTAGGCACTTAAGAGTATTGAACAACATTTCTGCGATAAAAGCGTTTAAATGTGTGTATGATGATGTGAGCTTGATTTAAAGATTGAAGTTTACTGGTAGTATTTGCAAATAAAAACATGACTTTTACGTGGTCCTTATGGGCAGCACAGTTGCTAATTAAAAGCAGGATTTTTTTACGTTTCATCTTCATTCCCTTGTTAATTGTTAACTTTTTTGAACCAATATTGAAACAATATCTTTGTCATCCAAGCTTTTGTATTATTGGCTTAATCAACAGGTAGAGTCTTGATAACTTTGAAACATCTAGGTCGTTTTGATTTCCAGTTTTCAATATCTTGAAACTCGGGAAGTCGGCTCCTCTTAATATTTCCTTGTCCCTCAGACTTAGACCTCAGACTTAGACCTCAGAGTACTGAGACTTATAATAGGTAGATTCTGGTAGACCAAACTCGCTCTGAATTTCACTACGCGATTTCCCACACTATAAAGATAAAGGTATTTTAAAAGATTCTCCTTCAACCGTGAGAGATTAACGAAACTAACAACTTCTAATTATTTTACGTAAAACACAGATGTTTTAGGGCACAAATAATCTACTCTCTAATAGAGGCTTCTATTTTTCACTCGTAGAGGTTTCAGAGCCTAAAAATGACGAGACCAAGCAATTACTCTCATTTATAGAGTTTTCTCGATAACCCAGTTCTCACTTACTCAGGTTTGACTGTATTTGATATTTTATACGATTTTGCAATTACTGAAACTTATAATAATTATTTCCAATTTTTTGCTTTTGTAGAGCAATCTATTTGCAATAGATAGGAAATAGAATGCAAATAAAATACTTAAAACCTAAAACATAATTTTTGTATCTTTCTTCTACAAAACTTGTGCAAAACTGAAAAATTTAAATGTAATTTAACAATAATTTGTCTTGTTTTAGCACTTGGACAGTTCAACGACAGCTTTGTGAATTGTCCCGAAAAAGCTCTAGAATGGCACAATAGAAGATATCACATGATTGAGGAAATTGTTGAATATTGTCCAGATATTATATGTTTACAGGTAACATTTACAATTCACCTTACAATAAATTTAACATCAGTTTTACGAAATATTTATAAACGAATGTTTAATGAAGGAAAAACTTTGCAGTTTCGCAATTTACTTCCAACAACGTGCTTTAGTCACTAGATTACAATACTTAAGTTCAGGGCTACAGGGATTGATACGCAATGCCATGTAGTCTTCCTGGGCTGATGTCACTGTGAGCAAGCATCCAGCTAGAAGTAAAACTCTAGAAATAGAGTTTGTGAATTGTATGGTGTCCTTTGTTTCCTTGAGGTTTGGTGAGTCGCTTCATTTTTTCGCAGTCCGTGTTTGGTAGTCGTTTTTTGTCTTGTTGTTAGAACTGGTGTAATTGTTTGGTCCTTTGGGGTTTTTGGTTCCCATAGTTGTTGCTTCTTTATTGTTGTCCCGTTTGGTGTGTTCCTGGTGTCCGTTTCATTTCGGCGGGGGCTGGGTTGCTCGGTATTCTACAAAAGAGAGAAAAACAAGGTTAGCTTTACTGTCTCGATGATATTTGCTGTAGTTTTGGATATTTCCACTTGACGTTAGTTCTGTAATTTGCTGCCTGCTGGACTGTTACGTTTTTATGTTGTCGAATGTTTGCTGTGCAAGTACATTACGTTTTGTATGTTTTGTATGTTTTTCCTATGTGATCTGTAATTGTCTCCATTTTGAGGTCTTTATGTAGATGTTCGTTAGTTATGTACTATGGTGAGTCTATGATTTATCTCAGTATTATGTTTTGTATGATTTGTAGTCTGTGAATTATCAGTTTGCTAGCTTGAATCCAGCAGGTCTGTGAGTACATGGTTGGTCGTATTATTGTTTTGTACTGTCTCAGCTTGTTTTCGACGTTCAGTTTACTTTTCCTGTTAATGGGGGGATAAAAAAAGCCTTTAATTTAATTCATTTTCTTCGCAATGTATTCCACATGATTTGCGAAGGTCAGTTTTTTATTTTACTTAGTTCTCCCATTTTATAATTGTGTTATTATTTTTTTAGCGCTTTTTTTGGAATTTGGATTTTTCTTTTGTAAACATTTTGGCTTGAGTTTTTAAGTTGTCGTTAAGCTGTATTTTCCAGGTGTTAAACCAGCGATTTATCTCGTCTAGGTGCTTTTGTAAACTCTCGGCGATGGTGTCCGCCAAGACTCTTGTAAATATGGCAGTGTTATTTGCGAGCAGTGCGATTTTTGTATTGTCCATTTTAGGTATGTCTGCAACGTAGATCTTGTAAAGTAGAGGCCCCAGTACTGCTCCCTGGGGGACTTCCGCTCCTACTGGACGGGTCGTTCACATCGTGTCATTTAGTTTCATATGGAACGTTCTGTTGGCAAGATATGATACCAGTAGTTTTATTATCCGCAGCGGGATTTTAAATTTACACATTTTGTATATGAAGCTTTCGTGCTACACCTTGTGGAAAGCCTTTGATAGTACCGCTAGTAAGTCCGAGTAGTAGTAAGTCCAAGAGTACCGCTCCCATAGCGTATCCTCTGTTGAATGCGTCAATTACCGCTTCGGTTATTCTCGGATTTTGGTACGTTGTCGAATGTTGTTGCCTGAATCCGTACTACACATCGGGGATTATCTTATTTTCTTCTGCTATGTCTGTCAGTCGTTTGTGAATTATTTTCTCCGTAATTTTTCCGAGTCCTATTAGGGCTTATCGGTATGTAGCTTAAAGTCATGTTCCTGGACTTTCTTGGTTTGGGAATTAGTATCGCTGTGGCGTGTTTCCATTGTGTCGGAAACGTTTCCATTGGGACGGAAGCGAGTTTCATCTAGGCGTTCACTATTTGATTCTTTTTTATTCATTCTGTCTACAGCGGGCGGCGCCGGCGTTAGGTTCTTGAGTGTCACGTTGTTTATATTATCATAACGGGGTGCTTTCCTATTCTTTTAGGTTCTTTGAGGTTTTTTATTATCTCGTATATTTCTTCTGTCATCGATTCCTTGATTTCGTAGTTTTCTTCACTGTTTATAATCCTCCTTACCGTTTCGTGGGTTACTTGTTGTTTTCAGTTTGCGTTTGGGTCGCTCGGTATGAATTGTTGTTTGAGGGCGTTTGCGAAAGTCTCTGTCTTGTCCATGTCAAAAGTCGGTGTGCTGCTGTCGGTGTTTTTGAGTAGTGGTATTGCATTCCTATTTTTGAGTTTTAGACTCTTGGCTAAGTCTCACGATCGGTGTTGTTCTAGCAGTACCGATTTTACCTGATTTGTCATTCTGTTTAGGACGGTTTTATCAGTCGGCGCTAAGATTCGTTGGTACGTCTTGTTTGCTTTACGTTTCGCGCGTAATAGGTTCATTATTTCCGGTGGGAGTGTAGCTGGGACAAAATTTGTGAAATTTGCAAAATTTAAAATTTGTGAATATAAATATATACATAAATACATATGCAGGGTGTCTCGGACCACCCGTACCAGCCTTTTATTTCGACAACGCTTGGTCGAATGTAACTGGACAAAAAATTTATTACCAAAGTGAACCCAAGGAATCCACTGATGAATTTATTTTTTACCGGAATAATCCGGAAGTACCCGGAACCGGAAGTGACTTTAAAATTTCAATTGGCATCATAGGTCGAGTATGGTAATAATTGATAGGTCTTTTTTAAAGAAACAATTTTTATTAACATTTTAATAAAAGTTGTTTTTAATATTTTGCATATTTACAAAAATAAACGAAAAAAACTAAATTGAAAATTAGCTATCCATTTAACACTCAATTTCCTTGTTTGTTATGTCAAAATAATTGACGTTCGGGAATATTTGAAGTAAAATAAATTATTATTATCAAAGTATTGAATGTGTCAACTTGGTTTTTACAAACCTCGAAGGTTTTGATATGCCGATGATATTAGGTGAATGCGGCCAAAACTATCGTGCTGCTGAGCGAATTTATGTTGAGCGATACCCTCAACGGCACCTTGCAGAACGAGTTAAGACAACTGGTAATCTACAGGCCAGCCACAACAAAGGTCGAAGTATCAGCAACGTGTACAAGATGAAAAAGCACTAGATATTCTTGCAGCAATTGCTCTGGACTCGAACATCTCGACTAGAAGAATTGAAAACGATGCTGGAATAAGTCGCTCAACTGCTTGGAGAGTTTTAAAAACAAACAAATTCTATCCATACCATATCTCTTTACACCAGAAACTTGAAGAGCGGGATTTTCAAGATAGGTTGAATTTTTGTCTCATAAAAATTATAATTTCCATCACAAAATTTTATGGACAGATGAGGCGACATTCAAAGCAATGAAGTTGTTAATTTACATAATGCTCACTACTGGAGTAATGGAAACCCTCATTGGTTAAGAGAAGTTGATAATCAACACGTGTGGACCCTTAATGTTTGGTGTGGTATTTTAGGAAACCAAATAATTCATTAAACGGAGCTAAATACGCTGATTTTTTAGAAAATAATCTTATTGACCTTCTAGATAACGTTCCATATGCGACACGTTTAACAATGTATTTGCAACAAGATGGTTGTCCAGCTCATTAAACAAGAGTTTCTCGTCAAACCATTGATCGCCTTTTCCCTGGTCGATGGATTGGAAGGCTAGGAATATTTCCATGGCCACCTCGTTCTCCTGACATAAGGCCTCTTGACTTCTTCTTGTGGGGTCGTATCAAAGACCTAGTCTATAAAGAGCTTCCAACCACGAGGGATAATATGAAGTAGAAGATACGGAATGACTGCCGTTCACTTAGTGAATATGAGAGACTACGGGCCGTCAACGACGTTCGAAATCGGCTACAAAGATGCATTGATCAAGAAGGAAGGCAATTTGAACATACCATAAATAATTGAATAGTTGTTTTAATTATCATTTTCTTTACTTTCACACTTTTATTTGAATTGTTGAATAACATACTTTCAAACAATTGGTATTTTTTAATTATCGTAAATATGCAAAATATTACAATTGAGGAAACGGTTGGAAAAATTAACAATTACAATTATGTAAAAAACAACCACACAAATGCTAGATTTTCAAGAGTATACAATCTAATATACGTAATTAGAAAAAATATTCGAAAAATAAAAAAACATTTTAATAAAAGTTGTTTCTTTTAAAAAGACCTATCAATTAATACTATACTCGACTTATGTTGCTGTTTGAAATTTTAAAGTTACTTTCGTGTACTTACGGATTATTCCGGTAAAAAATAAATTCATGAGTGGATTCCTTGGGTTCACTTTGGTAATAAAAAAATTTGTCCCAGTCACATTCGACCAAGCGTTGTTGAAATAAAAGGCTGGTACATGTGGTCTGAGGCACCCTGTATATTTCTTAATATAAATATTTAACATTTTTAAATCCAGAGTTTACAAAATAATTACAAAGTAAATGTTGTTAAAACTTCCTCAAATACCTATATATTTTTATTTTTAGGAAGTCGATCATTTCAACTTCTTACGATACGTGCTGAATACCCAAGGCTACACTGGAATGTTCTTCCCTAAACCAGACTCGCCCTGTATCTACATCGAGGGCAACAACGGTCCCGACGGCTGCGCCATTTTCTACCGCAAGAACAAATTCGACTTTGTCAAACGCGAAGCCAGAGTTCTGGAAATCTGGAGAGTTCAAAGCAACCAGGTATATAGCTTAAAACATACAATTAACAAAAGAATTATTTTATGTTTATTGCCTAAGGATCAGATAATGACTAGACAGACATACAAGACTAGGCAGACAAGACTAGACATACATACAAGACTAGGCAGACAAGACTAGACAGACATACAAGACTAGGCAGACAAGACTAGACAGACAAGACACACAAGACTAGACCGACAAGACTAAACAAACAAGACTAGACAGACAAAACAGACAAGACGGACAAGATGGACAAGACGGGCAAAACGGATAAGACGGACAAGACAGACAAGACTGACAAGACAGTGAAGACAGACAAAACAGACAAGACAGACAAGACAGACAAGACAGACAAGACAGACAAGACAGACAAGACAGACAAGACAGACAAGACAGACAAGACAGACAAGACAGACAAGACAGACAAGACAGACAAGACAGACAAGACAGACAAGACAGACAAGACAGACAAGACAGACAAGACAGACAAGACAGACAAGACAGACAAGACAGACAAGACAGACAAGACAGACAAGACAGACAAGACAGACAAGACAGACAAGACAGACAAGACAGACAAGACAGACAAGACAGACAAGACAGACAAGACAGACAAGACAGACAAGACAGACAAGACAGACAAGACAGACAAGACAGACAAGACAGACAAGACAGACAAGACAGACAAGACAGACAAGACAGACAAGACAGACAAGACAGACAAGACAGACAAGACAGACAAGACAGACCAGACAGACCAGACAGACCAGACAGACCAGACAGACCAGACATACCAGACAGACAAGACAGACAAGACAGACAAGACAGACAAGACGGACAAGACCGGCAAGACCGGCAAGACCGGCAAGACCGGCAAGACCGGCAAGACCGGCAAGACCGGCAAGACCGGCAAGACCGGCAAGACCGGCAAGACCGGCAAGACCGGCAAGACAGACAAGACAGACAAGACGGACAAGACGGACCATACGAGACAGACGAGACAGACGAGACAGACAAGCCAGACAAGATAGACTAGAAAGGTTAGACGGACTAGACCGACTGGACCCACTAGACTGACTAGACTAGACAGTTTGTTTGGTCAACAAACGAATTCTCCTCTCACTATCTCAATATAGAAAATAATGAAATTCTTGAAAATTGCAGGTTGCTTTGTTGCTAATCCTGAAAATACAGGAAACTGGCCAAGAAATCTGTATTGTAACAACTCACTTGAAAGCTCGTAAAGGAGCCCTTTTAGCCACGTTACGTAACGAGCAGGGCAGAGATCTGCTACAATTCATATCCAGTCACTGTGGCGATCGACCTGTTATTCTTTGCGGCGACTTCAATGCAGAGCCGACCGAGCCAATTTATTCGACGATCCTCTGCAACGAATTCAGCTTGGGCAGTGCTTATGCGGAATGTCAGAGTGTAGGCCAAAGTCCCAAAGAACCTGCATACACTACTTGGAAAATAAGGGAAGAGGGTGAAGTCTGCCACACGATTGACTACGTGTTTTATTCGAAGGAGAAATTAGAAGTTGAATCTGTGTTGGAATTTCCGACTGCTGAGGAAATTGGGCCTGACCGTGTACCTTCTCATATGTATCCGTCTGACCATTTTTCGTTAGTTTGCGATTTCAAATTGTAGGAGCATTAGAATATATGACTTTCTTAATTATTTTCTGGGATTTCTTTTTTGTTCGTAGCAATTGTATTTATTTGTTTTTCTGACACTTCATGTTATGTGATATATTAATAGGATAGTTTATTTACGTGTATTATATTATTTTTATGTTATGTAATTTATTTATAAGCAAACGAATGGTCGTTTATAATAAACGAAGGTTTTATATTAATATTTCAATAATAAAAATACTTTAGCAAAATAGAAATTACGACTTATGAAACGAAAAATTACGAAAAATGAAATTACAAGGAAGAACAAAATGTTGAAGGAAGATGGTTAGATAATGTGGATTGTTAACTTTAATTGTCAGCTTAACTTAAGGGAAAAATTGCTTATTTTCAAAATTTACAAAAAAATATCAATTAACCTTTTACACTTGTAAAGTTTGGAAATACCTTTGAAATATTCATATTGCAACAGTTTGTTTTATAAAAGTTCAAAAGTCAAAGTTATAAAAAAGTTTTTTGAGTAAACGAAAATATAGATTCTTGATGTATGCTTCAGTAAAGTAGGTTTTTAGGTATTGAAACAATTGAACCGGTCATTTCGAAAAGGGCACGAGTCGCACTTTTTTGAAATATCACTTTTTTACGCCATTTTATTCATTGAAGCGTTTTACATATTCCATGCAAAAAGAATACAGTGCGAAAGAGTGCGTGTATGTTTTTTATTTAACAACCTCTATTCAGGAAACCTTCAGTTTCTTCAGCATCAATGACTTTTTTAACAAAAAACATATTTTTGTTGATTCTGAAAAGTTTTAATTCATGGACTTATGCCCTTTTCGAAATGACGGGTTCAATTACTTTTGATAGTGACCGTCCGTTTACTGTTAGAAAGTGTTTTAGTTTTTAAATGTGTTCTCTAATTTGACTTGCTGAGATTTTAAATTGACATTATTTTTAACCTGCAGCTTTGTTAAATTTGGGAATTAGATGGTTCCTCTCCATACTATAGAACAGGGATGGCGAACCTTTTTGAGTAATGGGTCAAATTTTGTTCATTATATTCATCATATTTTTTGTACCAGCTCGTGGGACACTGGCATCACTTGGAAAATAGGAGGGAGATTACTTTTTTGAAAGGCTACTTTTTTGTTTTAAAGGTTTTTACATAATCCAAGTTTCCTTCTTGCTTTACAACTTCTACTTTTGAAGTGAAGAGTAACAAATAAAGGTCGAAGTCAAAGTATGTATATCAATCAATAAGTCCATAAAATTTCTTGATGTATTATACAATGAAATCCAGTTAGAGGATTGCAATATTTTACTTAACCCCTCAGATCTCAACCTTGTAAAATTTCTTAAATAGATTTTATGGTAGCTTTTAATAAATAAAAATGCACGAATTAAATAAAAATAAGGGAATGTGTTAGATATATTACACTGTTGCAAACTGTTCCTCTAAGATGTATGGAAGGATCTAAATCTAAAACAATTGTTTTGTTTATTATAGCATATTATTATAGCAAGGCCGATTCTCATCAAACCATATAGGCCAGCGGTGGCGAACCTATGGCACGCGTGTCACAGCTGACACATTTGAAATTTTATTGGCACGCGGGAGGAGGGTAGCGTTAAAATGTTGTGCTCGATGAACACAGACCGTGGGAAGAAGATGTACATTGAACAAAATATCTTTTTAAATACCTCATTAATATTTGCTACTGACCCCAAAATAATAGACCGCATGACAAACTGCTAACCTAACCTATGGCGTCACAGCTGACACGTTTAAAAATTTTATTGGCACGCGGGAGAAGGAGGGTAGCGTTAAAATGTTGTGCTCGAAGAACAAAGGCCGTGGGAAGAGGATGTACATTGAACATCGCTCGTAATTTCTTTTTAAATACGGCATTCATATTTGCTGCTAACCTAACCTATGTCACGCGTGTCACAGCTGACACGTTTGAAATTTTTATTGGCACGCGGGAGGAGGGTAGCGTTAAAATGTTGTGCTCTATGAACACTGACCGTGGGAAGAAGATGTACATTGAACAAAATATCTTTTTAAATACCTCATTAATATTTGCTACTGACCCCAAAATAATAGACCGCATGACAAACTACACGTTATGGTAAAATGGGCGTTCTAAAATATTTGCAGAATCAACTTTTACACATTCTCTTAGGTTTCGAATCAGATAACACACAGTAGTTAATGTCGAACATGATAATCCAATTTTAGCTTTTGATCAAGCGTTATCAACTCCTAGAAATTTTATTGATTCGGCCCCTTTGGGTGATCAAATCTTAGAAGTAAACTACGATCATGAAGTAAGTTTTGCGTATATTTAAAGTCCATTAAAGCTGTATACATCATCATCCTAACGTTTTTGATTTTAAATTGCTACTTTTAATTATATCGTGTATGTCTGGGTTAGATATTAAAATGTTAGTATCATCAGCACACAAAATATAATTGCATTGAACATTCTTTGTTTGCGGCAGATCATTAACAAATATCAGGAATAGAGTTTGTCCCATTAGAGAGCCTTGGGCTACCATCCACTTCTTTAATTTTCTTTCTGATTTTTAAACGTTTACGATCTCTGTTAATGCCAAGAAGATTTTACCCCGTTCTTGGCGACTCCAATTACTCCAAGAGTCAAATGCTTTACTTAGGTCGTAAAATAAAACAAGAACCTCCTGATTACAATTTAGATAAAACAGTATCAGTTGACCTTACTTTTCCATCATTGCTTGTTCGTTTTTGGCAGTTACAACAAGCGCCTGCGAATCCTATTAATGTGGCGCCCTCTGGCAGCTTAGTTCTTAAGATGTCGTCGTTCCGCAGAGTAGGACCCAAGAGGTTCCACAGTATAGGACCCAATATAGAGCCCTGAGGAATCACACAATTTACTTCTATTGCGACTGTCTCATTTTGGACTTGCAGCACTAATTTTCTGTTGGTTAGGAAACTTTTTATCATTTGTTCACCCATTATTATTTCCCAATTGGCTGCCTTAAACGTATTGAGCGAGATTAAAAGATTTCACTTGACTGTTTGCCGGCATGTTAATACTTTCTAAGAGACTTGATAGCCGAGGCAGAAATGCTGACTTATTTTTTTTTTAAATTGGTTTTGAATACAGATTGGTCTGTAGTTAAAGGGATCCCGCTGTGACCCTTTATTTTTGTAAATCGGAACGGACTGTGATACTTTCAAACATCATATTCAAGCTGATACATTATATTTAGGCTAAAGACCCACCTACATTGGTCATAATTGTGTTCAATGTCGCCGTTATCTTTATGCCTTTAACTGTGGACCGAAAGAAAAGCTCTTATCTATAACTACTCCGAGGTATGTGATATATACGCGACAATCATATACGCGAAGTAACGCGACATCGCCTGTCAAATAATGATTACAATGTTTTAAATGGGCACCTTCTCACTATGGCTAATGTAATCATTATTTGACAGGCGATGTCGCACGACGTCGCGTGGCTGAGTGTCGCGCATATGGGAATCAACCTTAATTCGGTAACTGATATTCAGGCAAAGTTATCAGGCACGTCATCATTTCAAAATGTAGAAACTTAAGAAAAATGGTACGCGGTGATAAAAAGGTTTTTTCGCACCCCTGATTTAGGCCAATGAATAATTTTATGACATATTGATCTGGACCAGTTTTTACGCCTTAAGGCCGATTCTCATATACTCGACGTCACGCGACATCATCTGTCAAATAATGATTACATTTTTAAATGGGCACGTTCTCACTATGGCTACGCGACAGCTACGCGACGTGCCCATTTAAAACAATGTAATCATTATTTGAAAGGCGAAGTCGCACGACGTCGCGAATTTGAGTGTCGCGCATATGGGAATCGACCTTAACACTTTTTGACTTGAATTTCTTCAATCTTTCGCCGAGTTATATTTACTTTTTTCCCGATCTTGCATAACACGGTAGAAATTTCTTCGCGGAAATCGGCTGACTACATCATATTCACTTTTATGTTCTTGATTTTGCGGTCTCTGCCAGCTTCCGCTTCGGAGTTTGATCTTATATCTCCGCGTGATGCTGTCGATCAAATCAACTCCGCTCATATGACGGTTTTATTCTTCGACTATCTTTGGTCGATTGATTTGGTACAAAATGAAGTCATGTTCAGTTGTCAACTTTTCTTCCTCGTCGAGGACCTCCCAGGTGAATTCAGTTTTTATTATTTCTTCAGAGACTTTAGAGAGGTCTATGTATGAGGTACCATTTTTCGGCGTAGCGGGGGTTTTTTCCCATCGTTTAAGACTCACTACACAAAATTAAAAAAGCACTTAGGGAAAATATTACATGTGCTAAACGAAACAAATGGTTGAAACTGTGCAACAACCTAGACAATGACACATTTGGAGACGCGTACAAGATTGTAGATTGTAGTATTACTGGTGACGACTTGTACTTCAACCTTCGTAGATAATTGTACCCCAACCTCTTCTTCTAAATGTTGGTATACTTACCCATTTAGAGCGCCTCCTCTAGTCCAGATTCCTTTAGAAATTTCAGGATCTGGACTAAACTTTTCTGGATGGTGTTCAAACTCATACCGCAAAAGGGTTCCGGACCTATAAAGGGATTACTGGATCCCTTGTTTGCTAGGTTGATCTGCTTCTTCGTTTCCGTCTATACCAGTATGTGCTGGTACCCAGTATAGCGTTACTTTATTTTCTCTGCCAAGCTTGTTTAATTTTCCCATACAGTCCTATACCAGTTTGGATCTGATAATGTAAGAGCTAATGGCCTTGATGGTTGCTTGGCTGTCTGACAGGATAGCCAAGATAACAATTCGTTTTTTGCGATAATTCCTGTCGAGTTTGAATTGTGCATCTTTCGATTGCGTGTACCTCTGCTTGGAAGATACTTGGGAATGTTCCCATTTGAAGTATTTGGTACGAGGTCCAAAAACTCCTGCACCAGTACCTTCCTTTGTCTTCGAACCATCTGTATACCACTTGATAGCATTTTGCTCTACGTGGTATGCGGATTCGTCGCTCCAATCGGCTTTACCACCATCATAGTGTTCATCCTTCGCAGGATTCTGGGTTTACAACCCCACGTTTTCCCTGTCAGATTTTGTGCACGCCATTAGAGCGCGTTTGGCTTTTCCTACCACTGCTTCAGCGTGTCTATTCCATAGAAGTTTGCTATTTTGTGTTATACCCAGATACCCCAGCTCCTTTTTGTATTCTACTGCCCTCCCATCTAACAGTATGGGCTGTAGGTAGTTTAATTTTCTCTTTCTAGTAAATGGACGCGTACAAGATAGTAAGACATCAAATGCACATTACCTACCCAAACATAACTCTAAAAACGGACCAAAAAGAGAAGATCTTTGAAGAACTCTTTATCACGAAAGCAGAAAAAATAGACCAAAGACAAAAAACCGAAAACACCGAAGATAACATAGACATAACACAAGACGAGATGAACTATTCAATACACCACATAAAGACAAAGACAAGGAATTCCGTCGGGTCAAGGTGCTTTGACCCGACGGAATTCCTCCGAAAGTGATTAAAACTACAGCTCAGCAACTCAAAAATGAGATCATGCAGATACTAAACAAGTGTCTACAAGACAGAGCTTTCCCAACACATTGGAAGATTGGAAGGCAGCAAAACTTATGCTCATACCAAAACCAAAGAAAAGTGCGGATGTCAAACTAAAATACAGGCCAATATGTCTACTAGATGTAATCGGAAAGCTGTTTAAAACTATAATAAACGAGGGACTCAAAAGAACCTGGAGCAAAAAGGAGGACTAATCGAAAAACAATACGGATTCCGAAAAGGAGGCTCCACAATCAACGCCATAAAACGTGTAAAATAGTTCATCGAAGAGGAAGTTCAAAAAAAAACAACACTACTTGCTATCTTTGTCGATATCAGAAATGCATTCAACAACGCCTCGTGGAAAATAACAATAAACAAACTAATAAACCGAGGAATCGACTCCTACTTAATATTTTATTTATTTAGCGTATGGGTTAGGTACATGCTTTGCTTAAATAAATAGACATTTTCATATGTCAACGTCAAGGTTTTTGATCCAATCTAGCGCCGAAGGGGACGACTCCAGGAAATCGAAGCAACCCCCTGCATATGAGCGTAGAGGGCACTCACTGTGGATGTGTTGAATGGTTTGCCTCGGCGCGCCGCAGTCGCATTCAGGTGACTTTGCCCTCCCCCATTTGAACAAGGAGTCCGCGCATCTGCCATGTCCAGTGCGCGCTCGGTTTAGTGCTGTCCACTTTCTCCTGCTTAGTTCTGTCCCAGGCATATTACAATTATAACTCTCAGACCAGGTTTGTAGTTGGTTGTTTGATTTAAGATTGCAATTCCGATTAAGATTCCAGTTTTCTACAATTTTTCTGTGCTCTCGTAGTAGGGCCTCATTTCTGCGTAAGTTTGGTGGAAGTACGTTGCATAACACTGGTAGCTATTGTGTAGGTGTTGATCTGATTGTACCAGAAATGAGTCTCATTGTATTATTGAGTTGTCTGTCAATGAGTTTGGTATGGCAGCTATTGATCCAAACCGGCGAGCAATATTCGGCAGCGAAATACCGCCCCAGGTTGTACCACACAGTTTCTGGACTATGTTATTCCGAGTCCCTATTTTTTCGGCCGCTTTTTCCAGGTGTTTCCGGTACGAGAGTGTGCGATCAACTGTTATTCCCAGATATTTAGGATACTTGTTGCGTCGTAGTACATTGTCGCCCAATCTTGTTTCCTACTTAATAGATACAATAGATCCTACTTCGAAGAAAGACAAATGGGAATAGAAAAGGGACTTACAAAAACGGTATTCGGGAATGTCCCACAGGGATCGGTGCTAGGCCCGACCCTGTGGAATATTTTATATGACGACGTACTCGACCTGTCCCAGACGGACCAGATTAAACTGTATGCGTTTGCAGACGATTTATGCGCATGCATAAAAGGTGAAACAACCGCAGATATTATAAGAAAAGCCGAACGTACTCTGAAATGCATAAGCAAATGGATGGAATCAAACAAACTAGAAGTCGCACCTGAAAAAACCACAGCAGTCGTTTTCTCGAACAGCTACAAGAAACGTAGAGAAATAATAGCTCATTTTGGAGACCATGAAATCAAACCAACGAACGAATGCAAGTATCTAGGTGTAGTCTATGTAATAGAGAAAGCGAATACAAAAGCACTTTCAGCAGTACTACCAAACCTTGGTGGCCCAAGCTACTTCAAAAGAAGAGTACTGGCACTGACAACGCAGTCCATTCTACTAGTACGCGAAAACTATATGCGCAATAGGCCTACAAAAAATAAAATATAGAGAAAAATTTAAAATGTGCCAAAGAAGAATTAAAAACCCTATTACCCTGTACCCTTTTATGGGTATAGCGCATAAGAGTAGTATGCGCATACAGAACGATATCTGCAGAAGCAGCAACGGCAAGTGCGGGAGTGATACTAATAGAACTCCTGATCAAAGAAAGATCGCAGATAGAAAAACGAATCACAGCGATCCAAACACAAGTTACACAAGAAATAAAAGCACACAAAACAGTGATAATGCAAGAGGAGCGCGAAAACACCCTGGAAGCATGGCACATTAGCTGGAATAGTCTCCAAGACAAAGCTCAATGGACCACAACACTTAAACGGGACCTAAAAGCATGGAACACCAGAAAACACGGAAATATAACGCAACTCTTCACAGGACACGGTTTCCTCATGGCATATCTGAAGAGAATCAATAAAAGACAAGCAGACACCTGCATGTACGACAGGGAAGCAGACACAGCAGAGCATATATTTTTTAAATGCCCACGCTTCGAAAGACAAAGAACGAAGCTCAGAATATTAATAGGAGAAATAAATAGAGAAAAACCTTGTCCAAAAAATGTTAGATAGAAAAGAAAACTGGGAGCAACGAAAACATTCATGGAAAAAGTCATGAAACAAAGGCGAAAAGGCATGAGCTAAAGAAAGGACATGAAAGAACAACAAAGAAACAGCCGGCGACTACCTGAGAATAATGTGCAAAACGGAGCCGGGCGGTCGTAGCAGCAGATTAGATTTGTAGAAATGGTGGTGAGGACTTGTACTGCGACCTTTATAGATCTATTGTACCCACCCTCTTACTTTTAACCGTTGGTGTACTTAGCCAAATAGAGCGCCTATTCTAGTCTTGATTCCTTTAGGAATTTTAGGATCTGGGTGGGATTCAATGACTGCAACTCCTCTGCGTTCAAGCAGTGAGCCCCGAATTACATCTATCTCTTGCGGAGCAGTGCTCCGCAGTTTTTGAGCAGAAGTATGGGGGTTTCCTCTGCTGAACCACGGAATTTTTCATCCTCCTCTAGGCCTTGGCCTTGGGCCTTGAGGTGTTATCTAAGTCTGCTGTGTCCCGTCAGGACACCTGTCAGAATTCTAAGCTTGTTCGTCTTTAGTTTCAGGCAAGCTTTTGTTCTTTTCTGGTTAAAAGATCCCAGCATCACTTTGGATTGCCTCAACCCTGGTTCTTTCCAGGTTTTCATCCATTGTTCTCTTAATTCTTCTTCTAAACTTTTTTGGATGTAGTTCACACTCAAGCCGCAAAAGGGTTCCGGACCTATAAAGCGATTACTGGATCCTTTGTTTGCTAGGTGATCGGCTTCTTCGTTTCCGTCTATACCAGAGTGTCGTGGTACCCAGTATAGCCTTACTTTATTATCTTTGCCAAGCTTGTTTAGCTTTCCCACACAGTCCCATGCCAGTTTTTATCTGATGGTGTATGAGCTAACGGCCTTGATGGCTGCTTGGCTGTCTGACTGAGTAGCAATTCATTTTTTGCTTGTTTCGTTGTCGAGGTTAAATTGTGCACATCTTTCGATTGCGTGTACCTCTGCTTGGAAGATACTTTATGTTTCTTGGAAGATACTTCTGTTTTATGGGAATGTTTCCATGGATTCAAAGTATTAAGTTCGAGTATTTGATCCGAGTTCCAAACACTCCTGCACCAGTACCTTCCTTTATCTTCAAACCATCTGTATTCCACTTGATAACATTTTGCTCTATGTGGTATGCTGACGATTCGTCGCTCCAATCAGCTTTACTACTATACATTGCTGTGTAGTTTTTCTCGAAGTGGTATTTGCATACCATTTCGTCTTTTGGTGCTTCCAGCCTATTCCTTCCTTGCCGAGCCTTCCAATCGCCGATCTGGCGGCCGTCTCCATGACAAGGTACAGCGGTGTTAGATCCAGTAGCAGCTCCATTGCTGCTGTTGGGCACGACCCCATCGCCCCCGTGATGCAGACACACGCTAGTCTTTGAATCATCTCAAGCTGTTTTCTCATAGAGGCCAGCTTGTTTCTACTTCCCCACGCAACTACCCCATAAGAGATCGCAGGTCTCACTATCATGGTGTACATCCATCGCAGGATTGTGGGGTTATAACCCCACGTTTTTCCTGCCAGATTTCTGCACACTATTAGAGCGTGTTTGGCTTTATCTACCGCTGCCTCAGCGTGTCTATTCCATAGGAGTTTGCTATCTAGTGTGATACCCAGATACCTTATCTCCTGTTTGTATTGTACTGCCCTCTCATCTAACAGTATGGGCTATGGGCAGTTTAGTTTTCTCTTTCTAGTAAATGGTATCACCGTGGTTTTGCTTGGGTCTCAGTCCCACTGTATGACACCATCTAGTTACTTTGAGGCCTCTCTGAACGATTTCACAGAGCGTTCCCACAAACTTCCATCTGGCCATTATGACTCTGTCATCGGTGTAACTTTGACATTTGTTGCGACCTAGAGCTCAGCCTAGCCAGTAATTTATCAGGCTCCACATTAGTGGTGATAGCACACCCCCTGTGGGCACCCTCTAGTTGTGGATATCTTAATGGTGTCTCTTCCCACTTGTGTCTTCGCCGTTCTGGTTCTCAGCATTTCTCTCATCCACTTTGAGATAGTACTGTCGATATTCCTTCTTTCGAGGGCCGCTTTGACAGCCTCGTGTGAGGTGTTGTCAAAGGCTCCCTCTATATGCAAGAAGGCACATATAGCTACCTCCTTTGTCTCTAATGCTGCTTCTACTTCATTTGTCAGCTTATACAGGGCGGTTTCTGTGGATTTCTCTGCTATGTATGCATGCTGATAGTTGTGTAGTGGTGTGCTAACCAGCACTATTGTCCTAAGGTAATTATCGATTACCTTCAACATTGTCTTTTGCGTCGTAGCAGGCAAGAAGGGGTTTTAGTGGGTATGCCAGGCTACTGGAGACTCCCACACTACCAGACACGTATGGTGTGCATAAAGCATTTCCCCTCCAATGCTGAAGAAAAAGATTCAGGTGCGGTAGTGAAGAAAGGGGCTGGAGGTACCGGATGACTCCAAAGGAGAGAACCTACCGTATATGTGAGACGGAGAATGAGGCATGGGATCACTAGGGTGCAAGCTGCACAGGTTGTGTTGGGAGTGAATCCGAGAAGATCCGGTAAAATGTTCCCCAAATAGTGACTGCTAGATTCGGGTGCGGTAGTGAAGAAAGGAGCAGGAGGTACTGGATGAATTCAAAGGAGAAAACCTGCTGTATATGTGACAAGTGGAATGAGGCATGGGATCACTAGGGTGCAAGCTGTAGAGGATGTGTGTGGATTGAGTCCGAGATGATCGTGCTGGAAATCGCTGGGAGGCTATAATGGACGAAAGTTGGCCGCTCATAGGGTCAGGGTTGGCCACTTATGAGCAAAATTGTTCAATGTTATGTGGGACAGGGAATGAGGCATGGGATAACTGGGGTGCAAGCTGCAGAGGTTGTGTGTACGAGAAGATCGAGCTGAAAAATGGCTGTAAGGCTATAAAGGGCGAAAGTTTGTCGTGATCTCATGAGGTCAGGGTTGGCTGCTTATGAGCAAAATTGTTCAATCTCACCTCATCGTGAGTTACTTAGTATTTCGCTTTGTCATCCCAAAATTCCAAATCCCAAAAAATGGGATATATTCTTGTATAAGATCTTCTAATTCGAAGTAGTCAAAGGTCCCAACAATAGTAGAAAATTTAAATTTGGCGACATTTTTTTGTTATTCTTTTGGCAAACAATATTTGAGAGCAAAAGTACGAGTGGTGTATAATGTCCGCATGTAGATATGTTCTAATGCCCTTGTAAAAATGTCGATTATTAAGATTATAGAATATAAGTGTTCTAAAATAATAAATGCCAATAAAGATCATATTTAAATTCGATTTGATAAAATATCTGTTCAAATATTTGTTTCAACTGTCCTCAGTTAGTTCAAATCAGTCTCACCAACATGTAAGAAAATAATTATTTAATTATACAATAAACTTACTCAACTTTTATCCATAAATATGAATTGTTAACAAGTTTGGTTTTTGTTGCTAATAATTATAAATCAAAGAGTGAAAACTTTTTTAATAAATAACGTTTAAATTATTTTTTTAGCTTTATTAAATTAGTTCAATCATTTTGGCGTTGCCCTCGACAAGAAAAACATGATCACACAAAATTCCCCTAAATTAAAATTATTGCCTAATAAATATTAATTTTTATGTTGAGAAACTAAATATTTTCACATGGGAATTAATAAATTTAAAGCAGTTTTTTAAACTGTTAATCGTGGTGTGTTTTATTTAAAATATGCTACATTTCTAATTAGCAAATAATGTTTTAATGAATCTAGTGATTTTTATTATCTTGTGGTGGTGATGCGAGGACGCGGTGTATTATGGGTGGTAAAGAAACCGGCATGTTTTCTGTTGGCTACTAACTGTTAGTTATGGACGTTCACTATTTTTAATCAGTTTTGGTGTCGATAGAAAGTGCTAAAAGGAGATGCAGCGATTTGCTTAGTTCTCCAAACGTCGTCGTGTATTTCAGCAAATCATGGAACAGGTTACAGGTAAAGACTTTCTAAATGCGGCGTTCTCCGAGAAAGAGTGGAAGAGAGTTCCCTCCGAAATATCCAAGAAACTCGAAACCTATATAGGAGAAAAATTCGACGAATTGATAACGGCCCGTGCTTTGCTTGAAACCAAAAGTTACAATGCTGGTAAGATATTGTTATTTATTTCTTACGCCACCAATATTGGTTTTCTTTCTTTCATTGTTGAGTTTTTTTTTCATCCAAATTTTTTTTTTTTTTTTACTTATGGGGTTGAAGACCAATGGCTGTTTCTTTATTTGAAAAGTCCGTTTGTTCTTTATTAACAATTGTTTTGTATGGAAGTAAAACATTGTTAGATAAATGTTAAATATCTTTTAATTGATCCTATAATAATTCCATGTAGATTATTTGAATTTTGCTTTAAGCAGAGGTTTTATATAGGATAAAATTTCTATTTGACAAATTTGGTTACGAATGTATAAATATGGAAATAGATTCATTTTATATCGACTACTACTATATTTCAAATCAACAATGAATCCAAATGATAGATTAATTAAATATTGTATTTGAGAAAAACTCCCTTATCTTCCATTTTTTTCCATTTTCTTTCCATTTTCTTTCCATTTCAATGGCCACTTTATTGTCTATATAGATTTGTGATTATAGACCATTGATGACCATTATAGACCTATTGTACCCCACCCTCTTCCTCTAACTGTTTGTATACTTTAATTCAAGAAAAAAAGAGTTGAATATCTGAATCCACCTGACTGCAATATATCACAACTAGAAAATTACTTATTACAACGGGATTGCAGTCAGGTGGATTCAGATATTCAACTCTTTTTTTCTTAAATTAAAGTATACGAATGGTTAGAGGTAGAGGGTGGGTTACAATAGGTCTATAATGGTCACCAATAGTCTACAATCACTGATCTATATAGACATATATGTAAAAAAAACAGAAAACATTCTGTTAAAGAAAAATAGATAATAATACTCAAAATATATAGGAGATGTGAAGCGATTAATTTGTATCATAAAATAATTGGTGTTTCTCGTTGAGATAAAACAAAAAAAAATGATCAATTTACCATTGCTTTACGAAAATCATATGTCAACTTTTAGTTTATTGAAAATTGTGTGTTCTGCTCATAAATCTACTCAATCATGTAGCAGCTTGTCTCGTCCACTGCTGGACATAAGCCTCTCTTAACCTTGACTATCTTGTTTAGTCTTAGGCGTCCTGGATCTAGTTTGGGGAAATCCTTCTTAAATCGTCCATCCATCGGGTTGGCGGTCGTCCTCTGTTTTTATGTGCTTCGTCTCTGGGTCGCCATTCTAGTATTATCTTCATCCATCTGTTGTCCGACATTCTTCCGACGTGACCAGCCCAGTACCATTTTAGGTGTGTGACTCTTTCAATTACATCCGTAACTTTTGTTCTTCTGTGTAGTTCTTCATTTCTGATTTTGTCTCTCAATGTTACTCCTAACATGGACCTCTCCATGGCTTGTTGAGTTATTCTTATATTATTAGCAGTTCTCTGTGTTAATGTTTCTGAGCCATATGTCAATACCAGGAGAACACCTTTCTTTTGAGACACATTGGTTTTAACACACTGTTTTTAATACGTGTCTCAGCTTGGGAGGCTGTGGATAGTGCTGAGACCATTTCATTCGCCTCATCTAGTCAGTCTGAGATCATTACGATATCGTCAGCAAAGCGTAGGTGGATAAGCTTTTCTCCATTCACATTTATGCTGTTATTGTCTAATTTGATCCTTTTAAGCATATATTCTATCAGGGTTGTGAAGAGTTTTTCGGAAATTGTGTCACCTTGTCGGACACCCTTTTCGATCTTGAACCGATCTGTTAAAAAATCGAATGCCTTTTAGTAGTCAACAAATGTTAGTACTATGGGCTTGTTGTATTCTATCCTTTTTTTCTATTAGCGATTTTATCATCTGATGATGGCCATTTGTTCCATATCCGGCTTTAAAACCTGCTTGCTCTCTTGACTGATACAGGTCCAGTTTATTTGTAAGCCGTGGGGTAATGATTTTGATGTGTCAACAGACTTATCGGTCTATAGTTCTGTAGGTCTGTGATACTGCCTTTCTTGTGCTTTATCACAATGATGGCATTATTCAATATTTGTGGGGTAGTTCCTTCATCTAGGCATTTATTGAAGAGTTTGGTTATTGCTTTGAGTAGTTCTGTAAAGCTCTCAGTTTGATGGCTTCTTCAACAACACTGTCTTTACCAGGTGCTCTATTGTTCTTCATTTCTGACAATCACTTTAGGACCTCTTCTTCAGTTATCTCTGGCATCTCTTCCGTTCCTTGGTTCAGTATACGGGGTATATTTTCTGGTGGTTCTGCTTGGCTCTGAGTTTGGTGTAAAAGTTCTCGACAATCTACAATATTTCCCCTTTGTTGTTCGTTATTTGTCCTCTCTTATTTATTAGTTTAATTATTTCAGCTTTTCCCCTACTCAGTTGATTACATAGTACCCCATAATGTTATTCTCTTTTATAACTCTAGTCACCCATTTACTGTTGTAGCTTCAGATATCAGTCCTTGCAGCTGATAGCTTCTGATATTATCCTTATTCAGCTGTCTCAGCTCATCTTTATGCTGTGGATGTTTTCCCAGTTGTTTTCTTCTCTGTTTCATCAGATTTTTAGTATTTATAGATAGTTTATCCTCATCCAAAGTATTTGGTTCGAGTATTTGATCCGAGTTGCAAACACTCCTGCACCAGTACCTTCCTTTATCTTCAAACCATCTGTATTCCACTTGATAGCATTTTTCTCTATGTGGTATGCTGAGGATTCGTCGCTCCAATCAGCTTTACTAGTATACATTGCTGTGTAGTTTTTCTCGAAATGGTATTTGCATACCATTTCGTCTTTTGGTGCTTCCAGCCAGGGGAACTTGGCAGCCAGGCTATTTCGGTCTCTGCTCATCGATTATTTTACCTCTGCCTATTCCTTCCTTGCCGAGCCTTCCAATCGCCGATCTGGCGGCCGTCTCCATGACAAGGTACAGCGGTGTTAGATCCAGTAGCAGCTCCATTGCTGCTGTCGGGCACGACCCCATCGCCCCCGTGATGCAGACACACGCCAGTCTTTGAATCTTTTCAAGCTGTTTCCTCATAGAGGCCAGCTTGTTTCTACTTCCCCACGCAACTACCCCATAAGAGATCGCAGGTCTCACTATCATGGTGTACATCCATCGCAGGATTGTGGGGTTATAACCCCACGTTTTTCCTGCCAGATTTCTGCACACTATTAGAGCGTGTTTGGCTTTATCTACCGCTGCCTCAGCGTGTCTATTCCATAGGAGTTTGCTATCTAGTGTGATACCCAGATACCTTATCTCCTGTTTGTATTGTACTGCCCTCTCATCTAACAGTATGGGCTATGGGCAGTTTAGTTTTCTCTTTATAGTAAATGGTATCACCGTAGTTTTGCTTGGGTTGAGTCTCAGTCCCACTGTTTGACACCATCTAGTTACTTTGAGGCCTCTCTGAACGATTTCACAGAGCGTTCCCACAAACTTCCGTCTGGCCATTATGACTCTGTCATCGGTGTAACTTTGACATTTGTTGCGACCTAGAGCTCAGCCTAGCCGGTAATTTATCAGGCTCCACATTAGTGGTGATAGCACACCTCCCTGTGGGCACCCTCTAGTTGTGGATATCTTAATGGTGTCTCTTCCCACTTGTGTCTTCGCCGTTCTGGTTCTCAGCATTTCTCTCATCCACTTTGAGATAGTACTGTCGATATTCCTTCTTTCGAGGGCCACTTTGACAGCCTCGTTTGAGGTGTTGTCAAAGGCTCCCTCTATATGCAAGAAGGCACATATCGCTACCTCCTTTGTCTCTAGTGCTGCTTCTACTTCATTTGTAAGCTTATTATATTTGGGCGGTTTCTGTGGATTTCCCTGCTCTGTATGCACGCTGATAGTTGTGTAGTGGTGTGCTTACCAGCACTATTGTCCTAAGGTAATTATCGATTACCTTCAACATTGTCTTTTACGTCGTAGCAGGCAAGAAGGGGTTTTAGTGGGTATGCCAGGCTACTGGAGACTCCCACACTACCAGACACGTATGGTGTGCATAAAGCATTTCCCCTCCAATGCTGAAGAAAAAGATTCAGATGCGGTAGTGAAGAAAGGGGCAGGAGGTACCGGATTACTCCAAAGGAGAGAACCTACCGTATATGTGAGACGGAGAATGAGGCATAGGATCACTAGGGTGCAAGCTGCACAGGTTGTGTTGGGAGTGAATCCGAGAAGATCCGGTAAAATGTTCCCCAAATAGTGACTGCTAGATTCAGGTGCGGTAGTGAAGAAAGGAGCAGGAGGTACTGGATGAATCCAAAGGAGAGAACCTGCTGTATATGTGACACGTGGAATGAGGCATGGGATCACTAGGGTGCAAGCTGTAGAGGATGTGTGTGGATTGAGTCCGAGATGATCATGCTGGAAATCGCTGGGAGGCTATATTGGACGAAAGTTGGCCGCTCATGAGGTCAGGGTTGGCCACCTATGAGCAAAATTGTTCAATGTTATGTGGGACAGAGAATGAGGCATGGGATAACTGGGGTGCAAGCTGCAGATGTTGTGTGTGGAGTGTGTACGAGAAGATCGAGCTGAAAAATGGCTGTAAGGCTATAAAGGGCGAAAGTTTGTCGTGATCTCATGAGGTCAGGGTTGGCTGCTTATGAGCAAAATTGTTCAATCTCACCTCATCGTGAGTTACTTAGTATTATTAAGGTATTATTAAACTATTGGCATTATTCAATATTTGTGGGGTAGTTCCTTCATCTAGGCATTTATTGAAGAGTTTGGTTATTGCTTTGAGTAGTTCTGTAAACCTCCCAGTTTGATGGCTTCTTCAACAACACTGTCTTTACCAGGTGCTCTATTGTTCTTCATTTCTGACAATCACTTTAGGACCTCTTTTTCAGTTATCTCTGGCATCTCTTCCGTTCCTTGGTTCAGTATACGGGGTATATTTTCTGGTGGTTCTGCTTGACTCTGAGTTTGGTGTAAAAGTCCTCGACAATCTTCAATATTTCCCCTCTGTTGTTCGTTATTTGTCCTCTCTTATTTTCTAGTCTAGTTATTTCAGCTTTTCCCCTACTCAGTTGAATACATAGTACCCCATACTGTTATTCTCTTCTATAACTCTAGTCACCCATTTACTGTTGTAGCTTCTGATATCAGTCCTTGCAGCTGATAGCTTCTGATATTATCCTTATTCAGCTGTCTCAGCTCATCTTTATGCTGTGGATGTTTTCCCAGTTGTTTTCTTCTCTTTTTCATCAGATTTTTAGTATTTATAGATAGTTTATCCTCAGTTTCTGTTTGTTTCAAGCAGTGTTTCTTTTGGGCGGTGTTGATTGACTCCACTATGTTTTTATTTAGATCCTCAAGGTCATTTGTATTAGTGACTTTCAGATTTTCCTTTATCGTCCTTTGGTATTCCTCAACATCACCCTTGACTACTTCTTACCGTTCTTCCCATTCACAAGTTTACTTTATTCTGTCCTCAGCTTTAGTAGTATCTTTAGTCTCACCATTCTACGGTCACTCCCTACTGATAGTTTATTTAGCACAGTTACATCCATGACCATTTTCTTTTTATCTGTGATGATAAATTCGATTTCGTTCTTTATTCTGCTATCCAGACTGATCCATGTCCACTTTTGATGTTCTGCCTTTTTGAAGAACATATTCATAGCCATTAGTTGGTGGTGGAAAAGAAATTGGAGCAGTAGGATTTCTCGTTCATATCTTTCTCCTATGCCATGGCAACCCAGTGGTGTTTCTTCTTCATTTTGTTTTTTGCCCAACTTGGCATTAAAGTCCCCAGCCAGTATTGTGAAATAGGTTGGGAAAGATGACATTGCTGAATCTACTCGAATAGTGTCTCAAAAATGTATTCTTTCGTAGAACTAGCAGATATTCATTACGTTATGGTGCTGCTAAGGACGATGTTAAAATTTTTTTGCATTATAGTGCTGTAAAGTTTTCATCAATGGGTGTAAAAAGAGGGAACACCAATATTTTGATACGCTGAAGCATCCTTTTTAATCAAGCTAGAGACCTGAAATTGGTACCATTTTACAGTATTTATCACACCCTTTTCTATGATATACAACACTGTATAGGTTAAAATATGAAAAAAAAAATCACAAAACCTAATTTAAAATAAATTTTTTTTTTTTTTTTTCAGAATGTACATATTTTAAAATTGATTCCATAAATATTTATTTATTTATTTATTCACGACATTGTCAATTTACAAAAAAAATCTTCATACATTATAATCACAGTACAAATTGCCTTATACTTAATTCTGCTTCAAAATATAAAATAAATAAAAATAACAATTACTATTGAATAAAATGCTAATGACAAAATAATACTATTGAAAGACTAACAAAAAATGTATTCAGAACGTTTTTACATCTCTTTTGATAGAGATATTTGATATATTGAAGAAATCTATTTTAGAACCATGCTTATTGGCTTGGTTCAGTATTTTAACAATTGACTCATTTTGTCCATACTTAGTGTGGTAAAAGTGAATATTAAATATTTCTGAATTTCATGTCCTTCTCTAATTTACATTAAATTTTATGAGTTCTAAGATTTCTGGTGAATTTATTTTCCCATTTATGATTTTGTGTAATAATATGAGATTTGCTTCTAACCCTCTATGTTCTAATGTTTTCAAATTCAGATTTTCCATGATTGTTTTATATTCATACTCTCCTCTAGCACAGCCTAACCTATGTGCACAGTACCTCAAAAAGTTGTTCTGAAAAACCTCATGCAAGTCACTATCAGTACTATAGCATGGGCTCCATACTGTAGAGTTGTATTCCATAATTGACCTTGCCAGTGAGCAATATAACAGTTTGACAATGGTTACATTGAATGATTTCGAATTCCTGAGACTGAATCCCAACATTTTCAAAGAGCGTGAAGCCACCTCATTTATGTGTTGTTTGTAAGGACATTTTTTAATCAAATATAATTTCTAGATCTTTGACATTTTCTGTTTCAACAAGAACTGTTCCTTTGATTTTACATTTGGACATTATAGAATGTTTTAATATGCTTAAAGTGATCTTATGACATTTATCAGTGTTCAACTGTAACATATTAATAACGCACCAACGTGAAAAATTATTTAGGTCATATTGCAATGATTCGACATCTCTTAAACTATCAATAATTTTTTTTTTTTCTCTCTCTCTAACTAATGTGGGTCCAGGGGGGTTAGCCCTTAAAACACTGCGGCCCATTGCCCTATTGTATTTCCCCACATTGTTTTGTTCATGCAAATAGATCCAGTCCCTCTATTAGGTCCAGGATTCTATGTGCCATGTTTATCACGGGGACTCTTTCAGCTGTAATATCAAGCTTGTGTCTCCTACGTGCAATTGCTTCACAGTGGAAGATTATATGGGCGGCGGTTTCGTCCTCCTCATAGCATAATCTGCATAAAGGTTAATCTTTCCAGATACCCATTTTATGCAGGTGTTCTCGTAGAGGGCAGTGTCCTGTAAGTAGGCCTACCACAATTGCGATCTGCTTCCTTGGCAGTTGCAGGATTTCAGCAGTTAGAGTTTCCGATGGTTTAGCTACCATTTGTTTGCTGTGTGTCAGACCATTCAAATTGACCCACTGTAGATGGTGCTTAGTTGCTACCCATTTACAGGTTTTATTTCGGGTCGTGGTCTTTGTAATGTAGGGTCCGCTTTCAATGACGCAATGATGTTTGCCTTGCAGGCTCCATCTTTTGCTAGCTTATTCGCCATTTCGTTACCCACCAGTTCTGTGTGGCGAGTGTGACCTTGTTATGCTTTGCCAGGGTTTTTAGGTCCTGAAGACAGTTCCAAACTGTCTTGGATTTGATTTCGTGACACGCTAGAGCATTAATCGCAGCCTGACTGTCCGTAAAAATGCGGATGTTTCTACTTTTGTAGTCCATTCTCAAATTTTCACGGGCACAGGCCATAATAGCGTGTTTTTCTGCTTGGAATGCTGTGGCTTGTGTCCCCAGGGGTACAGATAAGCTGCACCCCACGGACAGTCCATAGATTCCTACACCAGTACCACTGTCCTTCTTGGAGCCGTCTGTATACCAGTCCAGTCCTCTTCGGCAATTGGTTATTTGATTGCCTTCTGTCCATCGTAGATGTGTTTCGAAGAGTAGATCGAATGACAGCCTTTTACGCATCGAATCCCCCTCTATATTGAGGTACGGTTCTGATATGACATTCGTTATCATGGTGTGTCCTGACCTCGCCAGAGATTCCCATGTGCCGTTGCATATGGATCTGAAAGCTCCCATCCTTGCCTCGCCCATGATAAAGATATCCAGGGGAGGAAGGCCTAGGATCACCTACAGAGCCGCAGTTGGGGCGGTTTTCATCGTTCCCGTAATTGCTAAACAGGCCAGTCTTTGAACATAGGAGAGTTCTTTGATGGCCTGTTTTTGCTTCACTTTGGTCCACCATACTGTGGAGCCATATGTCAAAATGGGTCTAACTACCATAGTGTATAGTCAGTATACCATGCTTGGTTTCAGTCCCCATGTTTTTCCAAGTGTTCTTTTGGTCATCATAAGTGCCATTTTACACTTGTTGGTAGCTTTCTTTAGGTGTTGATTCCAAGTCAGTTTGGCATCCAGGATTACACCTAGATACTTGACTTCATCACTCACCTTTAGATGCTCGTTATAGAAAATTGTGGGCTTTAGCCCATCCGTTTTTCTCATTCTAGTGAATGGTACTAGAGTGGATTTTTGGGGATTGACCCGAAGGTCAACTCCCCTGCACCAACTCTCCACCTCATTCAGTGCTTCTTGCATAAGCGCTGCTATTATAGAGGAAAATTTGCCCCTGATGAGAATGACTATGTCATCCGTATAGCCTTGGGTGTAAAATCCTTTATTATTTAGTGACACAAGCAGGCTATCAACAACCATGTCCCAAAGCAGTGGAGATAGGACCCCACCCTGAGGATACGCCTTGATGACAGCCATCCTCATTGTGTCACCTGCTACTGTAGCCTCAACATTTCTACCCTGTAGCATGGACTTAATCCATCTGATTGATGTTTTATTTGCACCATGACTGCGGGCTGCATTGGCTATACTGTCGAAGGAGGTGTTGTCAAACGCACCTTCGATATCAAGGAAGGCACCATGCGCCAATTCCTTGTTTTCTAGTGTGTTAACTATTCTAACCACTAATTGATGTAGAGCAGATTCACATGATTTTCCTGGTTGATAGGCATGCTGATTAGAGTGTAGGGGCCTGTCTAACAGGCAGGTCTCCCTCAGATGCTTTTCAACCAGTTTTTCTAACGTCTTCAATAGAAAGGAGGTTAGACTTATTGGTCTATACGCTTTTGCCTGGGTGTAATCTAGACGCCCGGCTTTTTGTATAAATACCACTTTTACTTGCCTCCAGGGAGTTGACACATAGCCTGATGCCAGACTTGCCCTGTATAGCTTGATCAGTATTGGCACCAGCGTTTCTCTCCCCTGCCACAGAAGGGCGGGGAAGACACCGTCCGGGCCAGCTGTTTTGTATGGGCCAAAGGTATTTATGGCCCATTCAATTCTTTCATATGTGACAACCCTCTTGGACACCTGCCAGTCACACCTCGTCCCTCTTGTTTGAGAGCGTACAGCCTGACAGTCAGAATTATCCATTGTTGGGTCGATCACATAGGAACCTCAATAGGATATCAATAATTAGGAACATCTTAAGATCATCAGCAAACAGAAGAAATTTACTCTGAAGGATGCTACAATCTACATCATTGATGAATAAATTGAATAATATTGGTCCTAAATGTGATCCTTGAGGCACCACAGAAGTTACTGTAACCGGCTTTGATATGTAGTTTCCATATTTAACAAATTGTATTCTTCCATTGAGGTAACTTCAAATCCATTCCTTGACCACTTATATCAATAGCATTAAGTTTTGCAGTTAATAGTTCATGATTCATACAATAAAATGCTTTCCTATTATCCAAAGCAACCTGTTTCCTATTATCCAAAGCATTTGTAATGTAATTTTGATATAAAATTAGATTAGTCCAAGTAGGTTTACCTTGGCTAAAACCATGTTGATTGGAGATAATGTGTCTGCAGTCCCAAGAAACTTTTTTCGTTATCAAGTTATTCAGCATCTTTGGAAGTTCAGATTGATTGCATACTGCCCTGTAATTCTTTACATTATTATGACACCCATTCTTGAATATACGTTTAAGATAACTAGGCTTCCGAAGTCTGAAAGCCAATGTAAAAATACATTTTTTAATCATATAGAGAGGAATTCTATCTGCCCCTGTTGTTAATTTCCAAGGTATTGACACTGTCAGATCGATTATTTCTTTAATATTTACTGTATAAGAACTAACATCAACACTCTTACTGAATTTATAGTTGGGTATTTGATTGACTGTTTCTTTACTATAGATATAGACAGTTGAAAAATAAGTAGCAAACAAGTTTACTATATCTGAACTATGATTAGCAACAGAATCCTCATAAAACATTTGTGATTTTAATGATATGATCTCTTATTATCATTTATGAATTTACAAAAGTTTCGTGGTTCGTTTACAATGCTATTTTCTATTTTTTGGGTGTATTTCTGGAAACATTCATCCCTTAATGTCTTACATTGGGCCCTAATACTACAACATTCTTCCAAAATTTGATGATTACCTTTTTTATATTTCTTATGAGCTATTTTTTTCTGAATGATCAATCTTCTAAGCTCTGAGTTATACCAAATTGAAAATGAAGATGTTCGAAATTTTTTAATTGGGACATATAAGTCAAGAGCTGTGAAAATGTTATCATAAAAATGAGAAAGTTGCTCATTCACGTTGCAACGTCACTTTCAAAAGTATCCCAATTCATCATTGCCAAAAAGTTATTCATACGTATATACTCACCATTTCTGAAATCATAATAGTATTCAGTATAGGACGAAACAGGCTCTAATTTATTTAGATCAAAGGAGACTGCTGTATGGTATTATGAAATATTACATGAATTGCTTTTCTTATGATTATAGGAGAAAAACAAAATATTAAATCTAAAAATACATTTCTAGAGTTAGGAATACTATTCACTTGATACAAATTATGGTAGCTGAAAGCATTCAGTAGTGCCAGGGCTGGAGAATTTTCAGAACAATTTACATTAGCACCAAAATTGTCGTTACCCCACTTTGCTTCAGGAATGTTAAAATCTCCACAAAGAATCAATTTGTGATCAGGGCACTCTTCTAAAATACTATCAACTACTTTGACATGTTCTACGTAAAGAACCAACCTAGATGAAGATATATATATATATATATATATATATATATATATATATATATATATATATATATATATATATATATATATATATATATACACTGCCGAGCATAAAATTAGGGTCACTCCGTAATTTGAAGTTATTTTAAAATTTTGTAGTTTTTTACGTGTTTTTTCGGTTGTAACAGTTTACTAACTGATTGCCTGAATAAAACAAAAGGTTTGTCTTTTTCAAAGTTTATTGAAAAGAATGAAAATGAACAATTTTAATTTTGTGTACGAAGTAATGAAAATGAACAAGTTTACTTTGATATGTTTATGTTGAAACAAAAGAAAGTTTTAGGACAGCAAAGCATTTGTTTCTGAGGTGTCATCTGTCTGTTGTAAATTCTTGTCTTGGCACAAATTGTGGCGGCTTTAGAAGACGATCGCGGTCAGCGCGGAACTGCGAGAAGCGTTGGTGTAAGCCGCTCGAGTGTGCAACGAGTATGGCGGCGGTTCGAAGAGACAGGTCTGCTCACTCGAGAACCTTGTTCAGGCCAAGGTAAAACTCCAACAGCTAGGGATGAGCTGAACAGCTCATCCCTCATCCCAGATGAAACGAGAAACAGCTTTCTCGTTTCTAGTGGTTTGAGAAACCGAACGGTCACGGCAGTTTCCCTTCGAAATCATCTGCAAGAAGTGAGAAATGTAAACATAAGTGAGTGGGCAGTTAGGAGACGACTTTATGCTGCTGGATTATCTTCTCGAACTAGAGCTACTGGACCGCCGCTTTCCCGTGCACACCGGATTGTGAGGTTGAGTTTTGCATGAGAACACTTGACGTGGACAATAGCGGATTGGAGACGCGTATTGTTTTTCGTTGAACCGCGATTCTGTCTTACGGACTCAGATAGACATGTAAGAGTGTGGTGACGACAAGGCGAGAGATATGCTGAAGCATGTATTGCCCACTACCCTTTGGCGGAGGATCAGTTATGGCATAGGGAGGTATATCTTTAGACACTCGCACGGAGTTAATCTTTATCGAGAATGGGACGTTGACTGCGCATAGGTATCTGGCACAGGTTCTAGAAGACCATCTTTTACTATACATGGTTATTCTTGGAGACTACGCAACATTTATGCATGATAACGCACGGCCCCACACTGCTCGGATAGTTACTGAGCATCTTGTCGAGTGTGAAATCACGCGATTTGTTTGGACAGCTCGCAGTCCAGATTTAAATCCAATTGAGCATACTTGGTATAAGATGGGAAAACATTTACGGAGACATGTGCCGGCCCCCAGAAATTTAAGAGGGCTTCGCGACATACTGGTGCAAGAATGGGACAATCTTCCGCAGAACGCGATCCAAAATCTGATCCAGAGCATGACACGTCGCTTGCAAGCTGTTGTCACTGCCAGAGAAAGGAATACTCACTACTGAAGTACTTAAACTTTCTTTTGTTACAACAAAAGCATATCAATGTAAAGTTATTCATTTTCATTATTTAGCATATCAAATTAAAATTGTTCATTTTCATTACTTTCAATAAACTTTGAACTACAAAAACCTTTTGTTTTATTCAAGCAATCAATTAGTAAACTGTTACAACCGAAAAAACACGTAAAAAACTAAAAATTTCTAAAATAACTTCAAATTATGGAGTGACCCTAATTTTATGCTCGGCAGTGTATATAAAAACCTAAAATTTTCGTCCCATCCCATTCATCCCTTCCCAACCTGGTCGCACAGCCGGTCCCATTCATCCCAATTTTTTCCATACAGCAAACTCCCTTTCGGTTCAGACTTTCTTAACGATAATTCGTTCAAATTTAATTTTTCCATAATTTCTTTATCTGACATTGAATAATCCTTTCTCGTCTCAAACGGATCGTAAGACTTTTCAGAAACTACGTCGTTGTTTTAGAAATCTTCTGGGCTGGACATATTATGGAAAATGTAGGCATTGGCACATATATAATTAATTATGCACGAACTAGATTCACTAGATTGTCAATGAGAACAGTTTTGTAGGTGGTTCTTGAATAACACACAAGGCTCATTCCATGTCAATTCAACACGGAAAAATACAGTTTTCAACCATACCATCTCTGATTTTCTTGAAATTTGGCACAGGTGGTAGGTAATAACTTGGAAAAATATGAAATTTTACTGAGATGTGTCAACTTGTTTTTGAATTATAGTGCTGTAAAGTTCTCATCAATGGGTGTGAAAAGAGGGAACACCAATATTTTTAAACGCTGTAGCATCCGTTTTAATCGAGCTAGAGACCTGAAGTTGGTGCCATTTTACAATATTTATCAAGTCCTTTGCTTTCATAAATAACACTATAGGTTAAAATATGAAAAAAAATCACAAAACCTAATTTAAAATAATTTTTTTCAATTTTTATTTTTTCAGAAAGTACATATTTTCAAATTAATTCCATGATTACTTCATATTGTTGCAAACCACAAGACAAATAATAGTTTTTGGCAATGGTTTCATTCTTCTTCTTGTTTCGAATAGGCCTACTTTGGCCCAAGCTTGTTCAACTGTTGCACTTTGATCTTTGCCCAGTATTGTCTTATCTTCTGCCGGTGTAACTCCTTTCCTTCGGCGTTTTTCCTGAAATCCACGGACTTCCTTCAGGGTGCATCTCACAAACTCCCTGTTTTGGAGATCTGTTATTCCCAGTTCTTTAATATCCTTCTCGGTTTCTGTCAACCAAGTGGTACGAACCTTCCTGTTTTGCCAGAAGTAGAATAGACGGTTGGTTATTCGGTTTGGAGGCAATCTTGCAACGTGGCCATAGAAAGTTAATCTTCTTTTCTTTGCACAGTCAGAGAGCCTCTCACAATATTCATAGAGGTCAGAATTATGTTGTCTTCGGAATTTCCCATCTTCCTTTACCGGGCCTAGGATCTTCCTGAGGATTCTCCTCTCTCTGATTTCCAATTTCTCTACCACACCTCTTCAGTTCAAGGGAAGGCACTCCATGATATACAGGGCTTCTGGTAGTAAGACTGATGTGTAGTGCTTAAGTTTCAGGTTGCCTGAAAGACATCTCTTGTTATAGGTGTTCTTATTGTTAGTCAGATGAAAGGCTAGTTCCTTGTTGACTCTCATGGATAATAATGCTCTTTCTGATAAGTTGGGTTCAATCCATACACCGAGATACTTAAATTTCTCAGTCCTCTTGATGTTGCCCTGCTGTAGTAACATCTCTCTGTTTGCTTCTTTGATGTTGGTGAAGAATTCTGTTTTCTCCAGCTACACTTGACGACCCACAAAGGCCAGGCAATCTACAACCTGTCCATCATTCTTAAGTCCCCGTAGATACCACTCTGAACACCCAAGTTGATCAGTTCCTTGCGCCATTCTCTCATAACCTTTTCAAGGAAACAGTTGAATAGTGGGAACAGCCATCTCCTTGTCTCACTCCAGTTTTTATTTCGAAGCTTTCTGAAATCTCGCCTCTATATTTAACCATGGAATGGGTGTTGGTCAAGGTTTGTAGGATGAGTCTACGGGTTTTGTTGTCTAGCCCTAGTGCCTGTAGTACTTTGTTAAACATTTCTCTATCAATGGAATTGTAGGCCTTCCTAAGATCAACAAAGGTGACGACCACATTGCAGTTTAACGTCTTGGAATATGCAAGTACAGTTTTCAGATTGAGGATCTGTTCAACACAGGATCGGGTTTTCCTGAAGCCTCCCTGATATTCTCCCAGTTGACTATCTAGCTGATTTTCGGCACTTGCTTGTAACGCTTTGCCCAAATTTATATTTTGACCTGTGGTTTACAACAATACTAGCTAGTCTTTAATAATTAATTTGAAAATTTAAAAAATGTACTCTGAAAAAAATGTAATTAAAATTTTAAAATGGGTTTTAAGAATTTTTTTTCTTAATTTAACCTATATAGTGTTGTAAATCATAGGAAAGGGCATGAAAAATGCTGTAAAATGCCACCAATTCTATGTCTCTAGGTCAATTAGGAAAGATTTTACAGGAATTGAAAAAGTTGTTGTTCCCTGTTTTTGGGTCCATTTATGAGAACTTTATTTACAGCTCTGTAATTAAAAAAAAAACGACTTGACACATCTCGGCCGGACTCGACCCGGTACCCAATCTAAGACTCGACGAATCTCGGGTCTTGAATGTTTGGCATTGTCTAGTACACCGCGTCGTAAAGAAGATCGACTATTTAGCATTACACTTGATGAATGGACGAGTATGAAAATTTGAACATATCTAAATATCAATGTGCATGGAATTGACTCTGAAGTGTAGGTATAATCTGGGTTTATTGAGAATTTTTAACTTATGTACTGCTATACAATTTGTCGAAAAAGTAGAACAACACTTAAACACATTTCAGGCAACCTGAAAAGTAGAACAAAACTTAAACACATTTAATATAAAATTTAAAAAACACATAGTTGGTTCAACCGGCGACGGTGCAAGTGTAATGATGAAATTTGGAAAAGAATCTTCTAGTCTTTATAGTATCTGTTTGAATCACACTATACACTTATCTGTTTGTGATGTAGTATATAAAAGAAAAATATTACCGGCTTGCAAGATGAAGATGACCATGGTCTAGATGGTATTGATGACGATCAAAATGAAAATTATTATTCTGACGAGAGCGTCTATGATGTCGAAGAATACGGACAAGTTGAATTAACTTTATACAATTTAGAAGAGTATTCATCCATTTGCCATCCATTTTATTTACCTATTTACCATAACATTTTCCAAATCTTTTGTTTATCTAAGTCCCACTTAACTTAATCAGCAAGTTCGTACAGTATCGCTTGCTTTACCATATGCATGAACATGAAAAATGCTTTCGTGTTTTTTGTTTAAATTGCGAGACAGATTAGACCCGGACCCGAAAAATCAGACTCGCCGAGTCTAAAATGACCGGGTATTCCCAAACCCTAATTATGCCAGGCTATGGAGTCTAAATACAAATCATTGTAACTGCACACATAAGTTAGGTGGTTCTTCAGAGGGAAAGTTTTATTGATTCTTGTTACAATTTTATGACAAGCAGCTAATATACTTTCTACAGCCAATACTACTGACCCATTAATTTCTTCTTTGAATTCCCTCCTATCAGAGATTGCAAACCATCATAACGACAAGTATCATGTTGACAGCCACTTTTTTTGCCGCGGCACCCTTATCGAGCTAAGAAAATCTCGCGGCACCCTTGTCGGGCTACAAAAATTTCGCGGCACAGCTACCCTAAAAACGGTTTGAAAACTTAGGACAATAAAAAAAAAACAATACAAATTTAATGCTCAATTGTCTCAAATTCGTTTACCTCCTCACGTAATTTTCTTTTAATATTTTTTTTTACATTTCTTGATTATTGCAGCGGCACCCCAGACATACGTTCACGGCACCCCAGGGTGCCGCGGCACCCAGTTTGAGAACCACTGGGTTAGGATAACCTATCCTCTTTGGTACAGTTGAGGCGTGCAGTGCAGTGCAATTGCTACCCCGCAACCAAATTTGAAAGTACTCTCTTTTGTTGTATGTACTCCTCGATGTAGTTTTTCATTATATTTCAACATTAAATTTAACTGAAGAGTTTAAAGTAAAAAATGAATTTTATGTTCAAACTGAATTACATATTTAATCAAAAGAAAAATGAAAAGTAATAAATGAATAAAAACCTTAGATATTTGTATTTTACAAAAGAATGTGTTTTATTGGCAAATGTTTATTTTTGTTTGTTTATAAGTTTTCTTGTTGTTTATAAGTGTCTTTGTTTAAATATCGCTCCTCAAAAGCATGTTTTGTTTATGAGAATAAAATATGTATAAACATTTTATAAACAATATTGAATATCTTTGCAAAGATATTAAGTAAGTTTTCTTTATAACACAACACAAGTTTTTCAGAACAAAACAAGCTCCATATTTTTTTTTAATCAGCAGAAACGCATGCGGTCAGGGGACCCCAATCAGGAACGAAGTTCCTCGCACATTTTTAACTCCGAATGTAATTCGAAATGAAATCTGCATATAATTGATTGATTATGGAGTTAGGTATTTGTTGAAACTTCATTTCAATAGCAGAGATAAAAAAAGCTAAATTATTTTTAAGCTTCAAATTTATTGTATAAATACAACATATGTTTCACACGACATTGCTGGCGCAACATATGTTGTATTTATACAATAAATTAGAAACTTTAAAAACAATGTTCAAATTGACAAACGACTTATACAAGATGAAAGACTTATACGAGTTATACAATGCATTTCTGTTAATTTAAACAAAATTGTTCCGTGTTCAGTATTAAAAAACCGGCCACGCTCATCTGCAATTCGCTGCTGGTCGAGTATCGATAATCGCAGGCACACACACACAGCCAGCGTTACTAACTCTACCAACTTTTCGGTAGATCTACCACCTTTTAATGTCTTGCCCAAATCTACTACCTTGAGAAAAAAAGTGCCAACTTTTCAAGTTTCTGAAAAAAAAATGATATAATTTTATTTCTGTAAAAATTAGAAAGCCTTCTTTCTTTAAAAAAAAACTTTCTTTTCACGCATTTTCCTTTCTACAGGGATCCCCGCATGTTAATTTTCATCAGAAATATTTCAAAAAAATCACAATTATTTTTGATAATTATTTAAGATTCATTTATTATTAATCTAATTTATTATTAATCTAAATAGGTTCTCAGACCTAAAATTACAATTTATTTTGAATGATGATCTTACAAGAAATTACCTCTGTTAAGTTGGCAGGACCAACAGGAAAAAAATTTGTGATGAAAAAGATGAAAAATAATAATAACATCCACCTTGGGACAGCTTAATTAATTAAATCAAGGGAGGAACACGGATCTTCTGTTACTATTTAGCACACGGCGCTCGAGATGCATTGTGTGAGCCTTTCGCTACGTCAAAGCAAGTAACGAGAAAGCTCAAGACCTAATATGTCAGGGGCTGAAGGCCAAAGGTTTATGTACTAGTAAAGTAATATAAGATAGATATAGTTTGTATATAGATATAGACATTTGTTCGTGAGTTCTTCTTCAAATTCCTCGTCACCGGACTATTTGTAGTATTGTGTAGAAAAAATTATTAAAAACAAAATGGAATTTTTCAATTCAGTGTGGTAATTTATTGGTTTATGATAACTATAGTAAGATACATATGTTTGAGATTTTATGTTATCCAAGTATCTCGAAAAAACAGCATCAATGGTCGTACAGTTTCTTGTTGTGTACTCCGCTGGATGATTATTTATACTCAAATCAAACAATAACTGATAAAAAGGTTGCGAGCTTTTCAGATTTTTCAAAATCATTGAAGTTAACGTTGAAGTCTCCAGCCAATATGAGTGGAAGTTTATAATAATTTAGATTAAGTAAATTCAAAAAAAACAACCTTCAATACTATATTCGAATAGCGATTGATGAATAGAAAATTCAAAAGGCGAGTAGCGAAGAGAGTCACAGTGGTGAACGCATCCGCTCGCTACACCGAGATCCCGGGTTCGATCCCCGGACAAACCGTGAAATTTTTCACGGAACTATGCTGTGGCCACCTCGTGGAAAGCAATGGCAAACTACCACGAGTAATTCTGCCAAGAGAACCTCTCAAATAGTGCCGTTCGGAACCGGCGATAAACTGAAGGTCCCGCATATGAGTGTGACGATGCGTTCCACAAGTATGCGCGAGAGGTTGCCTTACGCTAGAGCACTAGTATGGCCATCACCCTAAGAAGAAGAAGAGTAGCAGAACGCTAACAGTCGCGCTTCGAAAGCTCGAAGTCGGCGGATCGAACCCGCTAGCGGACTTGCGTTTTTTCTTCAAATATTTCACATTTTTTTACAAATTCATGTGTCTTGAATAATGTTTATTTTGGAATCAATTGTAAATATTTTTTTAACGGGATGTAGCAAGCACCATTAAGTTAACTTGTCAAGTGAAACCCTAACGTATTACCTAATGATGTCTATTACCTAATGAATTTGTTACAATTTATATTCCCTTCCTAGGTAAGATCTACGAATTCATTTTTAATACAATTTGATTTATTAAAGTGAGAAATAGTTCACTTTTAAAGGCTTTTACAAAATTCAAATTTCCTTCTTGTTTTACAACTTCTACTTTGGAAGTAGAGAGCAAACAATAAAGGCCGAAGTCAAAAAAAGTCCATAAAAATTTCTGATGTATTATAAATGAAATCCAATTAGAGGATGTGGAATATTCTGCTTAAGATATTAAATGTTTCTTAGAACGTTCAGAGCCTCCGTGGCAAAAATTGGTAACTAGTAAAAACGCACAGTGACGGGAACACTATTTGGTCGTTGTCGATGTAACCTAATTAAACGTAGATTTAATCTAGATTAGGTTATGGTAAAATTAAGTTATGTTAGAGCCAGATAAATGAAAACTGAGGGACCGAGACTTCTTGAATAAGAAAATAGTTGTTGCATAGTGACAACAAACAGAAATCGTTTAATAATGAAACTCCATTTGATTTACATTTTACGCATGATTTGGATACGTTTATACACGATTGCAATGATGGCATCCTTCACATACAATAATTTACCTATTAGTGTGTTCATTTTGGTGTGCGAGTACTAAACATATTTAAAATACAATAATTGGAGAAGAAATTGCTTTTTGATATATTTAATATTCATACCTCTGTGGTTGAGAAACTTTAATAAGGAAATGATATAATAAGGAAAGTTCTAAAATCAGCGCCTGGGTCTCTTAAAATGCCGGTTGGGTCACTGTTTGACCCGCTGGTCATAGGTTCGCCATCCCTGCCATTACTGTTTATAAATGTTTATTAGCTGTTTCTCAACTGGCTGCTAAATCCGGGGTTCCTAGTTTTGCAATAATAATTCCTTTGTTGATCAAAATTATCTCTTCATCAACCTTATTGTAAGTCTGTGTGCTAAACATTTTAAGCAGACAATCTAATCTACAAGTAATGGACTTACTGCAATAATCTCCATAAGTCCATGTTAGGTCCATGGAAACTTGCCTGTGAATTCTACTCAAAATTGTAATGCATAATCCAATGCAAAAATACTCATTCAGTCCAAACAATCCTGTGTTGACATCTGATTTGAACTGACAAATTGATTTTTTCTTACGCAAAGAAGTTTCAGTCATTTTCTCAGTTTTAAGTTTAGGGACCTTCATATTTTGTGTTGTCTAAATCATTTCTAATCAATCATTTCTAATCAATCATCCTCATTCATTTCTAAAATAAAGCAACAACAAATTTCTTCTTGATTGTGAACAAAAAATTGTTATATTTGTTATTATGGCTATAATATAATAATAATTGTGTTTTTCGCTAATTTTTGTGTAGCAAGTGTTGTGTTCTTACTTTTTAAACGATTAACGATTTTTTAAACCTGCAACAGAAACATATTTTTACATGTGGCTTCTATTACAAAAGATTGAGAATTTCTGGTTTAGCAATTCAATTGATTTGACGCCCAGGTGCTGTTGTAGTAGTCCAATTGATTTGGCGGCCGGATGCTATGGACTGATATAGCAGTCTACCGACTTCATGAATTCATTCTCGCTTTTTTAAAGATAACAAAGAGATTAATTAATATATACACTCTCATTAGAGCGTTGCGTTGCCCTGGGTGAAAGATTCGGGACTTCCCCCTGCACCTAGGGTCTTTTCCTTGGAAAGATGAATATTTTCAAAAAACCCTGAAAAATAATTGTAAACTATGCTAATAGCCACATTTTTTTTTGTCTAGTCTTGTCCAGTCTTGTCTAATCATGTCCAGTCTTGTCCAGTCTTGTCCAATCTGGTCCAGTCTTGTCTAGTCTTGTCTAATCTTGTCCAGTCTTGTCCAGTCTTGTCAAGTCTTGTCCAGTCTTGTCCAGTCTTGTCAAGTCTTGTCCAGTCTTGTCGAGTCTTGTCTAGTGTTGTCTCCTTCTTGTCTGAGTCTTGTCTCTTTCTTGTCTTGTCTATGTAGGCTGTTAGATTAAATTTATTTTTTCGCATTACGAAGCCGCAACATGAACTGTTTCAACACGAATTTGATAATGAAATGAGGATTTGAGGTGAAAAAATCTCTTCTCGTAGTTGAAACTAGATAGATTGCTTCGATCTACTCGGTTCAACATGAAGTTGTCGCAACATGAAGTTGTTTCAACTTGAATTTGTTTCATACAAGACTAGATAGACAAGTTTTAACTAGACAGACAAGATTGGATAGTCAAGACTATACAGACAAGAGTAGGACATACAAGATACTAGGACAGACAAGACTAGGACAGATAACGCTAGGACAGACAGGACTGGGATATACAAGACTAGGACAGACAAGATTAGGACAGACAGGACTGGAATATACAAGACTAGAACAGACAAGACTAGGACAGACAGGACTGAGATATACAAGACTAGGACAAACAAGGCTAGGACATACAAAACTATGACATACAAGACTAGGACAGACAAGACTAGGACATACAAGAGTAGGTCAGACAAGTTTGGGTCATTCAAGACTAGGACATACAAGATTATGATAGACATGACTAGGACAGACAAGGCTAGGACAGACAAGACTATAACAGACAAGACTAGGACGGACAAGACTAGGGCAGGCAAGGCTAGGACAGACAAGACTTTTTATTTTAATTTTATGGGGGACGTAGCAAGCACATTCAATTAACTTGACAAGTGACCCCCTTTGAAAACTCACGGGCATCTTGGAACCGCTTTTCGTATATCTTCAAGATGGCGTTGGCTCCGACCTTACTTGATCTCCTTACGTCCCCCATCCGCGGAAGGTGATTAGGGGCTCAGGTGGTTTTCAGTTTTCGTTGTCTATGTTGTTTTGTCCGTTCATCCTGTTCTTACATGCTTAGTATGTCCCTTATCATCATTTCTGTTGCAGACCAGTCTTCTTCACTCCTAAGCATTGTTTCCGTGAGTGTGCTAGTTTCTAAAATTCTTTTTGTTTTTGAAGAGTATATGTCCCTCTCTAAAGACCACCTGGGGCATTCGAAGATTGTGTGATGCACACTATCTGTTTTATCACAATAAAGGCACTGGTGCAGGTAGTCTTTGAAGCACCCGTGGTCACTCAGTGCCTGCGTCACGTAGTAGGTAACTAGTCCATGCCTTCTTGTGACCCATGGATCCAATTTTGGAATCAGGAGTCTCGTCCACTCGCCCCTCTCTGAGGCTTCCCAGTAATCTTGCCAACTTTCGAGCATTTGGGTCCTTGCCTTTTTTCTCATTTCCTTTTTGTTTTCACTGCTCCTTTCTTTATAAAGCGTGTCTCTCTCTCTTCAACAAGCAGATTTATAGGAGCTATTCTCGCAATAACGACAATAGCGTCACCTGAGACGGTCCTACATGCGCTGGATACGCGTAGTGCCATTTTTCGTTGAATGGATTGCAATTTTTGCCTTACGATTTGCTCTCTCCATGGCTCGCTTCCAGAATGGCGCTGCGTAGAGCATGGCAGATTCGATAACTGAACACAAGAGCAGCCTTCGTTTGGTGCTCTTAGGACCACCTACAGTTGGCATAAGTTTTCCAAGTGCCGCTGAGGTTTTTAATGCCTTCACAGCTGCAAGGACAATGTGCTGTCGAAAGGAAATTTTTTTATCTATAGTCACGCCAAGTATTTAATTGCCTCTTTTGATATTATTGTTTCGCTTTTTATTTTAAATGTGACTGGTCCTACGTTCATTCTTCCTGTCAATAAAACCGCTTCTGTCTTTTCTGGAGCGAGCTTTAGCTGTTTTTTCTCCAACCAGTTGTCTATTAGTGCTATGGCTTTGTTTACCATTTTTATAACACAGTTTTCTGTTAATCCGGTGACGATGAGGGCCAAGTCATCGACGAAACCGACAGCTTCCACTCCCTGTGGCAACTTCAGTCTAAGAACTCCATCATACAGGATGTTCCACAAAGTTGGTCCCATTACTTGTAGACCATCACTGTAGATTTGCATTTCTACGCTTTCACCCTCTGCCTCTATAATAATTTTTCGGTTGCAGAGGTAGATGCTTACGAGCTTCAGGAGATTTGGAGGGAAGTCTCTTGCTATTAATTCTTCAATAATATTTTTAAAAGCGACGGAGTTGAAGTCGTTCTTAACGTCTAACGTTATGAGTGCGCAAATTCATCTTTTCTCCCGCAATCCTTCTGCAGCCACTTCTGCCACGTTTAGTATTCTCATAATTCTAATTCTAGCAACAAGGAAGTTCTAGCAACTTCCCTGTTACATCCAGCAGGCAAATTGGCCTGTACTATGATGGATCCCGTAAAGGTTTGTCTCCTTTTCTTAACAGCAGCGATCCTGATTTCTTCCATATTTCAGGGAAGTTACCGTTTTTTAATATATCGTTGAAGATGTCTATCACGAAGTCTGGGCAACAGTTTGCGGCAATCTTAATTGCTTCAGCTGGTATCCCGTCGGGCCCTGGAGCTTTATTGTTTCGGAGGCGCATAGTTGCTCTATTTAATTCTTCCAAGGAAAATTTTTCGTTTGCCGATTCTTCGGGCAAATCCCACGTTTGGGCCTCGTGAATTGGGAATAGAGCATCAACGGCTTCTTGCATTCTTTTCCTAGGTAGGTTGGCATTTGGGTGCCTTAGTTCCCGTGTAGCGATTTCGTATGCATTTCCCAGACGTTTTGATCTAGCTTGTGGCAGAGATCAAGCCAGTGGTGTCTTTTGGACCTATTTATTTCAATCTTTAGAGACCGTTTGATTTCCTTTTACAGGTTTCTACAGTATTGTGTGCTCTGCGCGTTTTTGTTTCGTTTGACAATTCGTTGATAGCATCTTCTTGCTGCAATGCACTGTGCTCTTAATTTGGAAATCTCATCGCTCCACCAGTATACTAGCATCCTCCGTGTTTGTTTTTTGTTTCTATTTAGTATGGCATCACAGGTTCGTGTTAGAACTTTTATTATCATCTCTGGAGAGCGCTCTGTCGTCTGGCAAATTTCTTTTTGCAGTTTTTCTGCGAACTTTGTTTCATCCAGGTGTTTGGTTCCCCACCTTTTATACTTTATCCTTTGAATAGGAAAGTCCATCGCGTTTCCTTCTAGGACAGACAAGACTATGACAAGACAAGACTATGGCATACAAGACTAGGACAGACAAGACTAGGACAGGCAAGACTATGACAAGCAAGACGGGACATACAAGACTAGGACAGACAAGATTAGGGTATACAAGACTATGATAGACAAGACTAGAACAGACAAGACCATGACATATAAGACTAGGACAGACATGGCTAGGACAGGCAAGACTAGGACAGGCACGACTAGGACAGACTTGATTAGGACAGACAGGACTAGGATATACAAGACTAGGACAGACACAACTGGGACATACAAGACTAGGACAGACAAGACTAGGACATACAAGACTAGGACAGACAAGACTAGGACAGACAAGGCAAGGACAGACAAGACATGGTTATACTAGACTAGGATATGCAGGACTAGGACAGACAAGACTGGAACAGACAAGACTAGGACATACAAGACTAGGACAAATAAGATTAGGACAAGTAAGACTAGGACAGACAAGACTAGACAGACTAGACTAAGCAGACAAGGCTAAAGGGACGAGACTACACAGACAAGACTAGACTTGCAAATTATTTTATCGTTTTCGTTTAATTTTGACATAAAAGAAAAGAATTTCGCAAAGTGTGTCCACTCAAATGACCAAAAAAAACAAAATTTGCTTCGAATAGAGATTTTGGTTTTAGAAAATTTGGTAATTTTTGCAAATTATTTTGACGTTTTCGTCCAATTTAGACATAAAACAAAAAATTTTGCAAGATTTGTCTATTCAAATCAACAAAAAAAAATGTTTCGAATAGAGATTTTGGTTTTTGAAAATTTTGTAATATTTGCACAATTATTTTGACAATTTCGTCCAATTTTGACCTAAAACAAAAGATGTTTGCAAAGTTTGTCCACTCAAATCAACAAAAAAAAAACAAATTTGCTTCGAGTAGAGCTTTTGGTTTTTGAAAATTTTGCAATATTTGCAAATAATACAGAGTTATAAAAGTATTCTGCACGGGCTATAATGTAATGTTCAGAATATTGAACACACAATCACATCAGTTCAAAAAAGTAAATCGCAGCGAAAGAGTTAACAAGTCTACTCTACAAAAAAAATCACGTTTAAGTTTATTTTATTGGTGCAATGTTGTAAATTGTTGTGTTAATAATGCACTCAAGATTTGATAAAACGTAACTTAACTCTGTTAAAATTGTTTTTATTGCTCATGCGGGTTAAGTACTATATTGGCGCCCGTTTTTTAGTGCGACAAATGGCTGTTTTTGGCTGTATTACCACATAACTTAAGTAACGCACGCAAATATTCAATAAAAATCGCTAAGTTGCATTTAAAAACAATTGAATAAATGCAATGAACACAATCAAAACCTCAATATTAAAAAAGTGACGTGAAAGGACAGAAATTTTTTTTCATTACAAAATAAAAATTAAATTTTTATGACCCCTTTTTGATGGCCCCTGGATCCCAGACTTGTAGCATACGCATGAGTAATACAAAATATTATCTGCAACTGCAACTCGTGCGGTATTGTCAATTGCCCTTTCGTAACTCATTCGCTCCTTCTCAGTTCGTTCGTGCTCCGTTCGTTTCGCTCTCGTGGACAATTGAGAACTTACCGCCCTAGTTGCACAATATACTATTCCTTATTCCAATTATAAATGAAATGGGACTTATTTGCTCGTATTAGAAATTCTGTATCTCTAATAGACCGTCTTACGGTTAGTTAAGCGCATCTGCCAAGTTTGACAGGCGGGAATATGAAACTTTCGTGGTCATATATAGTTATACGTCAAAAAGTTCGGGCAATTTTGACGTATAACATGGCGGAAATTGATTTATGCGCACAAAAAAATGTCAACTATGAAAAGGTCTATTGAATTTACTTTCAATGTAATGAACTTAAAGAATGAATGAGTAATTTGGTCAATAATAAAATCTTATTGGCTTTAATAACAATGTTATCCTTTTTCTAGTACAAACGTTGTCTGAGGTGCAAAGCAAGTATGAGGGTGTATTTAAGGAGCACGAAGATCTTCAAAAGAAGTTGGATAACGCCAATTTGACGATTACCGAGTTGGAGAATCAGTTGAGTACTTCAGTTAACGATGTCGCCAAATTGCAGGTAATTTCTACGGTTTTGTAGAATTTTGATTTCACTGTTACGGTCATTAAATGAGAGAAAAGAAAATAATATACCGTAGAAAAATCAAATTACTGTTTAACCCTCGAGGCACGGAATTTTAGTTAATTTAAATATCCCACCATGCATATTTACGCTTCTACGTGGTATAATTTTAATACCGCCATAGAGTTGATTGTTCATAGTTGATTTCAGTTTTCATTTTTATCTTTCATTGAATATATTGACTCTAATGTTTGACTGGTGTTTGATTACCATTTCATAATAGAATTTCTTTTTATAATGATTTTTTGTTTGCCTTAGGTGACATCTAATAAACTGGAAAATGAGAATGCCGACTTAAGGAATGCACGTAATCTAATTAGCGACGAGAGGGATGAATTATCTCGTATGATAGAACGCCGGAATGCGGAATTAGAGAGGATGCAAACCGACATAAAAGCATTGAGTAAGCAGCTCGAAGACGCTGTTGCGGCAAAATGCGAGGTGCTCGCTAAAGTCAATGAAGTTGATTCCATGAAGATCTCTATAGAGTACAAAGAAAAACGCATGGAACAAGAGAAGACTTTCTTGAATAGCCAGATTACGACCTTAACTCAAGATCTGGAGCAACGCACAGAAGAATTGTTGAATATGCGTCGAGATAATACATCTCGCTGTGTTCAACTTGAGATTAAATTATCGGAAAAGACTCAGGAACTCGTTGCAGCTAACGAGTCTATAAAAATGATGACTGATACTAACAATAACCTGATGTTGAAAACTGAGGAATTGATGCAAAAAATTGCTACCGAGAAAGAGACTTATTCAAACACATTAGAAGCCTTCCAACAAGAAGTTGATGCTCAGAAGAAGATAGCTGAACTTTATAAGGGCGTCAGCGATGAGAAAACCAAACATTCTGAAGATCTTACTAATGCTGTTCAAGATTTGAAGGAGAAGTTAGATGATGCTCTTGAAAAATATGGAGATTTAGAAACCAAGCATAAAGAATCAGAATTGGCTAATGAAGAAATCCTTGCTAAAAAAACAGAATGTATTGCTATGCTTAAAAAAGAACTTGAAACGGCAAATGAACTACTTAATAACAAACAAGAAGGCGCAATGCAACGTGAAATGGAAGAAATTTCCCCAAGCGCCGCAGCAGCTTCTCGTCTTATAAAATCTGGAATGACTATGACTGAAATTTACTCCCAATATGTACAGGTTTCTGAATTATTAGCTCATGAAAAGTCTGAAAACACTAGACTTCAATCTTACATACAATCCATCATTCAAGAACTTGAAGAGAAAGGACCTTTAATAGCTAAACAAAGAGAGCATTATGAGAGAGCTTTAGAAACTATAAATGAAATGACCAAACAAACAGAAAATCTTATCAATGAAAATCAGCAACTTAGAGATGCTAACTCAGATTTTAAGCGAACTGAAGGTACACAATAATAAAGGAAGGATTATTTAAAGAAATGTTTATTTAATTGTTTTCCTTTTTTAGTTGTTGCAACACGTGAGAGTGGTAGATTGAAGAAGGAAGTTTCAGATTTGAGTCGACAAGTCTGTCACTTGTTGCGTGAAGTTGAACATTCCCGTGCTGGATCAAGTTCTACATCTACAGATCAAGATATGAGTGATAGTACATGTTCAGCTGATATAATCAGTAAGCGTTTAGTTACGTTTAGTGACATCAGTGAGCTACAAAGCACTAATCACAGGCTACTAGCTTTGGTCCGTGAACTTAGCTCTAAGCAAGAAGAAGCTGAAATGATGGATCCTAGCATGATTGCAAGCTTGAAAGCGAAATTGGAATCCATGAGAGAATCTCATGCTGAGCTCTTGGAACAACAAGAGAAGCAAACTAGTATGGCTAAAATGCTTATTGAACAAAGAGATACATATAAGACATTATACCAGCAATTTATGAAAGGTTTGTGTTTTTTGTATTATTTTTGATTTTATATTATTCGTATTATTTTGGTTTGAATACAATTGTATTCTTTTAGGCAATGGTGAAGATTTACCAACTTTAGAAAAGGATTGTTCTAGTCCTAAACGACATGATGATTCTGACATGCAAGCTGATGATAAGTATCATGAATTGGAACAAGCTTTAGAGAAAACCAAAAAGGAGGTACAATTCAATAAAGATGAATTGGAAAATTATAAAAAAGAGAAGAGTTTGAACGAAAAAATGCTTATTGAACAAACTGAGAAGATGCGTACTGAAATACAAGAGTTGATGCATCAAAATTCCAAACTTAGTTCAAAATGTGAAGTTTCTGATGAAATGCTTAAGGTTCATAAGAATAATACTGAAGTCTATAAGATTCAAATTGAAAGACTTGAACAACGTAATCGTATTTACAGTGAATCCATAGTTAAGTATGAAACAACTCAAACTTTTCTCAAAGACCAAACTCTTGAAAGTGACACTAAGCTTTCTAAAGCAGAAGTTATGCTCAGCAATCTTCAAAAGGAAAATAGTTTACTTCGGGAATCTGAAGCAAGACTCAAACATGAAAAGGAATCTACACAAAGAGAACAGCATTCTCAGAGCCTGATGCACACAAATATAGAATTAATTAAAGCTACTTTAGAGAGGAATGACGCAGAGAGCAAAATTCGTATTGAAGAAAATCTTCAAGAAGCTCATAGAGAATGTGCTGCTCTTCGTAGACGCCTTCAGGAAGAGCAAGATCACTTCAGAGAACTTAGTGATCATTTGGAAAAACAATCTCAAACTGCACAAAGCAGAATGCAAGAAGAAAAAGATCAGGCAGAGAAATTACGAAAAAGTCTTAATGAATCTAGAGAAGATTTAGCAGCCAAATCTGCACAATTGGAAGAACTGTCTAAGAAGCTGAAGAATTCTTTGTTGTCTGATTTGGAAGGTTCTATTGAAGGCAAAAAACTTCGGGAATTGGAACAACATCTTAATGATCGTCAGGGAGAAATTGATAGTTTAAAACAAAAGTTAAAGATTGCAAAAGAAGCTGTAGATCAACATTGCAATGTAGCTCAAGCTGCTGAGAAACAATTAATTGACCTGAATGAGCAACACAAGGCTTACAAAGTATCGTCAGAACAAAAAATATGTGAATTGGAAGGTAAAATTCGAGATCTTGAAGAAAAATGCTCTGAGCTGCAGGGAGAGCTTTCTATTCAATCTGATGGCCAAGTTTCTATGACTAGCAATCTGCATGTCAAATTAAGTAAACTTGAAATTCAACATAAAGTTGTTAGTACTGAACTTACTGAAACTAAAGAGCAATTGGAGGCTGCTCGGGGTGAAATTATAAAACTTAATGATGATTTGGAAACTGCTGAAAATAAATATTCCAGAGAAATGTCTTTGCATTCTGTTGATCTTCAAGCTCTTCGGACAGTTAAAGAAGATCTCACTAAATTATTGAGTGAAGTTAATGAAGTTAAACATCAGCGTGATAGGGCACTAGAGGCTCTAGAAGAAAACAAATCTAGCTGGTCTGTTCAAGAAGAGTTATTTACAAAAGAAAAGACAGAATTCCAAATTAGATTAACTGATCTTGATAAGCAGAACACTTTACTTCTTGACCAATTACAAGAATTGAATACACAATTTTCAGTTATGCAGACTCAAATGGTTGAACCACATAATCGTTCAATTGGGGATTTGAATAGATCTCTCACTGAGGATGAAGTAAAATCTTCAGAACAACTTCTCAAGATAATTAAATATCTCCGACAAGAAAAAGACATAGCTGTTTCTAAATGTGATATTTTAGAGGCAGAGCATTTGAGAATGAAAGCCCAACATGAACTTATCCAAAAACAATTCGATGAGGCTAAAGCAGCTTTGGAAGCTGCAAGGCAGAAGTCTGAAGTTTCTGTTGTAACAGCTGCAAAACATGCTGAAGTTTTAAGGAAAGTTGAAACTTTGAATGCTATTACAGATAGTAATAGAAGCTTAAGACTTGAACGAGATGGTTTGATAACTGAATTGAATGAGATTAAGGCACGAAACTCATCTTTGATTGATGAATTAGCACCTTTGCAGGAGAAGAATAAGGAATTGCAGAAGAAGGCTGAGGCAATGCATACTGAAAATATTACATTGAGAGGTGAAGCCACTCGCTGGAGACAGAGAGCTAATATTTTGATTGAAAAATCTAACAGAACTAGCCCTGAAGATTGGAAGAAATTGCAAGGTGAAAGAGAAAGTCTTGCCAAACAGTTAACTATTGAAAGATCTAATAATGTTAAGTTAACTGAGGATAATAACAATTTAAGTAAGGATAAGTTGAAGTTAGAGGAGCAAGTCAAACAGCTGAAAGCACAACAGGACAAACAGAAAGAAGATATAGATAAGTTAACAGAGGAATTAAATACTTTGAGATCTCAAGTCAGTAATCTAACTCAAGATCTGGAACAATCTCGTGCTCAATTAGCCAAGATAACTGAAGAAAATACTTTATTGACAGAAAGTCTGGCAGGTAAAGACGTGATGATTACTGATGTTAAAAATAATCTTGCACAGATTAGGAAAATTGCTAAAAAATATAAGATTCAAGCTGAAGAACAAACTAAAGAGTTGGAATTATTGAAAAGCCAGGCAGAAAATAAGGCTGCTGATGAATCTGTCTCTGACGATAAAAAGGAGGAATTGATTCAACAAGGTAGGTCACAAGTTGAATCCAGAATTTCCCAGTTGGAACAAACTCACACTGAGAAATTGAGTGAGTTAAATCAGCAAATTACAACCACTTCAGAAGAAAATGAGAAAAATAAGAATGAAATTGAGACATTGAAAGTTAATTTGCAAAGTAGTCTGGAGAAAGAAGAGAGATTTAAAGTTTTGTTTAAAATTGCTAAGGATAGAATTATGAATTTGACTGACCAAAATAACGCACTAAAATCACAATTAAATCCAGATGATACATCCAAATCAACTGATAATATTACACAATCTAATGCCGAACTTGAACGATGCCAAAAAGAAAAGGAAGAGTTAATTTCCGAACGCCAAAGTGAAAAAGAATCATACTTATTAGAGGTAGAAAAACTGAATCAAAAAATTAATCAACTCCAACGCCAACTTGGTCTTCAACAAGGTTCCAAACCTAGCACAAGTTCAGAGAAAGAAAAATCTACAACTGAACCACCAACTGCCAATATTAAACCAATGGCTGGTCATTCCACTAACACACAGACGCAATCAGTTCCAATTCAACCATGGCGCAGTGGTGGAGAACCTCCTCTGGCCAGTATTCGCCCAATGTCAATGCAACTTCGTACAGTTGCTGTTCTGCCAACCAGCCAAAGTCCCAGCACTATTATGGTGCCACCCCAGCAACAAGTCCACACTACTGGAAGCAGCAGTAGCATCGAAGCTATGTCTAGCAGCCCTACAAGTTCACACACAGACTATGTGCCAGCAACCAGTTCAGCAAGTTCTGCAATGTTGGGTCCTAGACAAGTAGCTGTACCTCCAACTCAATCAAATCAAGACACTGAAGATGAAGATAATAACATGCAGGTTCAAGCTCCACAACAGCAAGCAGTTGCTTTGGTGTTACCGAGGGTCGAACCTCCATCTCCAGCACAGGAGCAAGGTACCAGCAGCAGCTCTTCCAACACAGTAACCACAACTCAAGCTGGACATAAAAGGCCAAGAGAAGCTGATACTGAAAGTCCACATGAAGAACCAAGCAAAACTCAACCACAAACAAAAAGGACCAGAATATTGGTATGATTTTTTTAATTCTTAACATATAGCTGGTTACAATTCTAATAAACAAATTTAGAATAGTCTTTCTCAACAGGAGCCTATTTTATGAGGGGCGCTATATGGTGTCTTATGTTTTCTTGTACTAACATAATCTTGTCTTCTTTTTCGTCTTTTCCCGTTAATGCGGGGTCGACGTTTCTGACAAGTCGTTTCCATTTTCCTCAGTCCCAAATCGAGTTTTCTATTAACTGCTTCTCCCGGAGATCATCCTGCACGCTAATAGGGAATGCAATCCATCTTCTTCTAGGTCTTTTTTTTTCCACAGAGGAGAGGAAATGCTTTTACGCCTGTATGGTTTCAATTTTGGGGAGTGTGGGGCTCGCCAGCCCTCTAAGGCAGTCATACCCACTAAAACCATCTCCTCTTTATTTCTCTCCTGTAGTGTTCCCGCCTTTCAGCCTTACGTCCTACAGGTTTGGTCTTAATATCCTTTTCTCAGGTGTCGCCTCTTTCTCTGCTCTGTTCTTCTAGATCAACTTTTGCCTTTTTCCGCATCACTTCTACAAAATTCTTCACAGTTTCTCAGCTGTCCTTGTGCGCGATCATTTCCTCTATTATGCTTTCCGGGGACATGGCTGCCACAGGTAGGTTTCTTTTTATATTGTCCCTTTCGTTATCCCAATTCCCACAATGGAATATTGTGTTCTGGAGTATCATCTATTTGTTCTGTACAGTATCGGCATTGTGCACTCCTCCTCTTTCCAATTCTCACAGTTTAAGAGCAGAAGACTCTATGTCCTGTAAGGCACTGTGTAATGTGGAAATTTACCAACCCATGTTTCCTCTCTACCCATTTCTTGATGTCTGGTATCATCCTGTGGGTCCACCTTCCGACTTTTTGTCTGCCACTTCTGGTAAGTCATTTGCCTCTGTTCCTTCCAGTCTGTTATTGTTATTGGACTGTGTAGGTCATATAGTCGGTTTCTCTCTTTGGCAAGGAGGTATAACGGTACGAGGCCTGCCTCTACTAGCGCAGCATCTGCAGATGTGCGGTATGCACTGCATACTCTCAAGGCCATTAATCTTTGGGTGGACGTGATTTTATTTCCTATAGTTTTGACGTCTTGCTGCCCCGACCCATAGCGGAGCCCCGTACATTACTATCGACTCTATTGCCATCGCTACCACCTTCTTTTTCTGTTGTCCTGGACCTCTAATATTAGGCAGTATGCTGCCTAGGGCCTTCATCGTACGTTTCGCCTTCGCATTCTTCTAGGCCTGCCTCTTTCCCTTTTGCCTTCCACCTTCAGATGCTCCAAGCACTCTCCTTCCTACATAACTCTCATCCCTGCGCTAAATGTGGATACCAGAACATAACATAATCTAATGGTAGATGTAAATACAATTTAGGAGATCATAATTGAAAAACGACTATTTAGAAAAATTTCCTGTAAACTAAGTGTTTTTTTTTGTCAACAGGGTGCAAGCAGTGGCGCTGAAGGCAGCGTAAGTGAAAGCGGCTTGGAGGTTGAATATCAAGTCCCAACTAGTAGCCAGAGAGATCATGAGGAAGATGCTGTAATAGTAGTGGAAAGTGATGAAGAAGGACCTGATGAAGGCGAAGGAGAAGATTATAATATGCCTTATGAAGATCCTGATACTCAAGATCCTGACCAGGATGATGAAGGTAAAGATTTTTTTCTCTGATAGATGAGAGACTTATGGGATTCAATATTTTTTAGGTAATGTTGGCAATGAGGTTGAAGTAATTGAAGATTCTAGTGAGGTTCCAAATCAAAGTGAACGAGCTACTGAAAGTGATATGCAAGCTGATGGCGAAGAAGAAGAAGAGTGTGAAGGCGTTGAAGAGGCTGAGGAGGAGGAAGTAATGCAACCAGAAGCCACAAGTAGCGGAACAAACGTTTCCACATCTGTCGCTGTTACCTTACCTTCATTTTCTAGAACACGTCAAGTAGCTCCTCTCTCCCGACAACAACAAACCCATTTGATTTTACCACACGTAATGGAAGAAGGAGGAGATGATGGTATGTTTACCTCCCTCCTTTTTTTTCTGTAGATTGTAATTTTTTGTTTTTTGTTTGATGTAGGCATTGTGCCCTCAACTCCAACGTTGTTTGTAGCTCGTCGCGGTGACGGTTTTGGAGAAGCTGTTAGCTCACCACATGTTCCAACTAGTGGGAGGTTTACTTTTAACGAATCTGGAGCTCCAAGCAATATTGGATCAAACGATGTATTGCCAGAACAAACTCTTGAAATGGCCAATGTTGATGATAATAGTATGTATAATTTTGAAATAAAAAAATTGAAATTATTCATAATAATTCGATATAAAGTTGCTTTTGACAAAGTCAAATATTTATATCAATATTGAGCCATACACATACACTATCTCTATACATAGCATTTTTTAAGTATTAAATGGAAAAGTTGAAGTTAAACATTTTTTGTTTTGTTTCAGGCACTGGGCGAAGTGTTCCAAGTACTCCACTTCAAACTTCTCCACACGAATCTGGACCAAGTGGAGAAGAACCTCCAACTCACCAAGGAGAAGGTTAGTCCAATTTTCCTCAAATAATCCATAATAGTCATTTTAGTCAAAAAAGGGGTCAATCGCGCAATCTAACAGAAGAAGCTGAATTTTTGTATAGACCTTTATTTTAGCATTACAAATGTTGTCTTAAAAGTCACATAGGCCAACATGTGAGCGTCTTTAGATATTCAAGGTCAAAGGTTGCAAAAATCAGTTTTTTGATAATATCTCGTTTACTCTGCCTCCTATTGTATTTGCATTTATGATAAAAATTGTAGAGAATAAGATTCTCTACAAATTTCATCTGAAACCTTTTTTTATATGTCGAACTGTTTTTTGAGATGGCGCAGAGTGTTGAGCACGAGCTCATGATCACGTACATACGTACCTTAATGCAAGGTAAATCCTGAATCCCAAGGGGTCGTCCATTAATCACGTGATGTTTTTCAGCAATTTTTTAAGCCCCCTCCCTGGTATTGGTGATACGTGGTGAGGTTTTACGTTAACCGGCGTTTTTACGGCGCTCGAGTAGAGATCTCGGAAAGTCGTGAATTTCCCGTGGATAATCCTAGTGTATTAACAGGAAAATGACCTTCTGAAAACGATAACGCAATCCGTTTTTGATTCGCAACCGTTTCCGAGATATCTTAACAACTCGAGAATCGGGTAAATTTCAGTTTGAAATTTTTCGACGAATTATTGAATCCTTCCGGACAATTTACACATCGAATTGTTCGTCGTTCATTCGTGTGCCGAAAATATTTTCGCTGCTTTTTACCGTTCTCGAGAAAACCGAAAAGCACATATTTTTCGAACGAAATGATGGAAAATTTTTGTTCAAAAATTTGGCGGAAATTTTTTTCGTGATTTTTTCCCGGTTACCCGCAGGAAATCGAAGTGCTGAAAACGGTTTTGCAGTTTATTTCGCTCTAAAGTTACAAATAAGCGAAATATAGCCTATATCTTGGGTATTTGGAGCATTTGTACAGAATTAACTGGAAAATCGTGTTCAGCACTTCCATTTCCTTCGAATTTTAGGCCCTAAAATTTTCCGTACAAATCGTCAAAAAATCCATCGTTTTGATCAGGAAAAAAGTTGCAGAGGATCGTAGAGAACCGCTTTCGGTTCTTTTGGAAACAACAAATCCCAGCGAAAACATTTTCGGCACGCTGAAGCTAGACGACAAGAAGAGAAAATCGATGTGTATGGAATATTTATTGAATCATTCAACATACAAGCAAAATACATGTCAATTTGTACAAAAAAATGCTAAATAATGACGTAACTGGTCATGAAGTTCTTAAAAGTGTCACCTTTGGCAATAGTGCTGTTGCGCTCGGAGCGAATACGCTAGTTTTCTATACCGTGTGCACGTAGCTTTATATTTGTGGTACCGGTGGAACATGAAATTGGTGGCTGCGGTAAATCGCAACCATAACACTGATGCAGAGCCGTCCTTAGACCGGGGCGAGCGGGGCCCACGCCCTGGGCCCCGCGCTTTGGGGGCCCCGCAGTCCTATGCAAACCGGCAGGCACGAACGTGGGCTTGCACCAAACATTTAGGCTGCGCTCCGTTTTTATGTTATTTTTTTGCTCGAGTCAAATGACACGTGGTAAAACAAAGTTTTTCTAGAGTTGCGCAGTATTAAGAAACTAGCTGCACACGCAAAGTTAATGTTAGTGGTGAGTGGTATTGTCCACTGTTCAGTGTCTCTGAAAACATGGATTTAGTTAGCTCATGCTTCTAAAAAAATAAACTATCAATTTCTCACATGTAATGTATTTTATCTACGACCACTATTATAATTGCCCACTATTGTACAGTTCGTGGATTATGTAAATACATCTTACAACACACGTATGTAACAGTCCGCGATTAATGTTATTTAATGATTCAATAACACACTAGTGCGTTTGGTTTACAATTCGTTGATTGGTTGAGAGCTGCTACTATCATTAATATAGGCAACCCAATACATTCCGTAATTTGTCAAAAAAAATTAAACGTCAAAATAATACATAAACACTATATTTTTTTTTCAATTATAACAATTAAAGTCCAGTGATGTCCAGTGATAGCGAAATAGAGAATGCTACTCCGCCCGAAATTGTTGAAAAAGCGAAACAAGCTGCCCATAATTTGCTACGGATTAAATCTCGGGATTGATACGAGGATGCATATAGAAAATTTATAGACCGGAGAATGAAGCATAAAGTTAAATCCTTTTCAGAAAATGTTTTATTATACTTTGATGAGTTATCTCAAACAGTGATCTTCACTTTGGGCAATTTATTGAATGGTTCGGACATCAATTAATATAAAGCACAACATCGACATTTCAAAATATTTAAATTTAATAGCTTTACTAAAGAGAAAATCTGATGGATTTAAAAGCAACAAATCAAAAATTTTAACCCTTCAAGAAATTCAAAAGTTTCCTCAATAATTCACCGGATAACAAATATTTATTGATGAAGGTATTAATTACTTTTTTATCTTATAATGCTCTCTAATGGGCATAACGACATATTTTTTTATATAATTTTAGATTATTCTTATCATTGGCATTAGTGGTGCCTGCAGAAAACAAGAACTACGAAATGTCAAACCCTGCCATATAGAAGACACCGGAACATCTCTGATCATTAAAATTCCTGATTCCAAAACAAAAACTTAAAGATCTTTTGTGCTACCGAAAGAATTTTACCAAACCTGTAAAAAATATATTAACGTACGCCCACAAAATATGGACAAAACTCAGTCTTTTTTTTCTAAATTACCAAAATGAGAAATGCACTAAGCAATGGAATAAATAAAATTGGCTCTATTCCTAAACAAATTGCCAATTATCTTCATTTGCCGGAAGAAAATCTTTCTTTACACAGGACATTGTTACAGACGTTCGTCAGCCACCATTCTTGTGGATTCCGGTGGTGATTTATTGTCACTAAAAAGGCATGGTGGCTGGCGTTCGTCTGCAGTAGCAGAAGGCTATATAGACTGCTCCATGAAAAATCAAAACGATACTGCTACAACACAGTAGGTATTAATAGGTATTAATGAAATTAAACCAAGATAAATTATTTCATTTGACACTGACACTGCGTACATTGTGTTGCCTATATCGATGAATCACTATATCAGTTACATCAAACATAATTTTCTTATTAAATAGAAAAAAAATAGTGTGGTCGTAGATAAAGTATAGTACATAATTCGAGTTGTAAGGCAATTACGTACTCGCGGAATTACGCGCTCCCCGCTACGCGGGTCGCGTGTAATTGTTCCGCTCGCACGTAATATGCTTCTTACAACTCTCATTACGTAATATACTATTTTGCAGTACTGTAAATATATAAAATTTCGGTAGCCATAATGTATCACTACAGAAATTTTATCTGCATAAACTTGTTAATCGTTTTTAAATGAAAATTACAAAGTTGGAAAATGAATTTTGTCTAGCCCAGTTTTATCGGCGACTTTTATGGGCGACTTTGAAAAGCTTGCAAAATTCATTTTCCAACTTTGTAATTTTCATTTAAAAACGTTTAATAAGTTAAATAAGGAAAGATGTTTATTTTAGTTTGTTTTATTTTTCTTGTGCAAAACAAATAAACAGTATTTATTATTCTTGTTTTGTCATTATAATTAAATTTAAAAATCCAATATTATTTTGCAGATTTTAAATTTAAAAAAAATGTATAAGGGTCCCCAAAATTATTTTTTGCCCTGGGCCCCGCACTTGCTAGGGACGGCCCTGCACTGCTGTCTACCCTCACAAGATGTTCCAACATTGCATTGTTACAGAATAGTGTTGAAACAATTTCAACTTGATATACGGGCATCAAGCGATTAAAGAATTGCCAGAAATTACGGTGCTAAGCAAAATCGCGCCGATAGAATTTTATAATCTGGTATAAACGTATTGTCTCAAATGGTGGATGATCTTAAAATCCTGTATAAAAATAAACGACAAAATGTTGGTTATCTACATCCCGTAATTAAAAAAATCGCGCCTAAGATTATAAATCGCTTTAAATGGAGTACAACTTAGAAACGAAACAACCTCCAGTTGAAACAACTTCACGTGGAAACAAGTTCGCACGGAAACTACTTCACGAAGCAACAACTTCACATTGAAACAAGCTAAAGCTCCCGACTAATTTATTCTCGTCTATTTGGGCAGAGTGTGTACTTGTCCGTTCTAAATTAAGGCTTCACACGAGTCTCGTTTCTGATCTCGTTCAGAATGAAATTTCGGCGCTCTAGTGGAGATCTCGGAAAGTCGTGTATCCGAAAGGACGTTCTTTGTGTATCCATAGGAAAATGACCTTTTGAATACGATGCCGCAATCCGTTTTTAATTATCTGCAACCGTTTCCGAGATATCTACTTAACAAGTCGAGATCGGGTAAATTTCAGTTTGAAATTTATCGACGAATTATTTTTTCAAAATCGTTATTTTGAAAAAGTCACAGCAAAATTTGAAAACATTTCTGAAAGCTTTTTTGCTGCTGATTACAGATATGCAAATTATATTTCGCTAGCTCTTTCGGTTCACTTACGCCTGCAAAAATTTAAGAAATTTTTATGAAATTTCGGCGCTATAGTGGAGATCTCGGAAAGTCGTGAATTTCCCGCTGGCAATCTTAGTTTATCCACAGGAAAATGACTTTCTGAAAACGATGCCGCAATCCGTTTTTAATTATCTGCAACCGTTTCCGAGATATCTACTTAGCAAATCGAGAATCAGGTAAATTTCAGTTTGAAATTTATAGAGGAGTTATTGAATCTTTCTGGACAATTTACACATTGACTTGTTCGTCTTGTCGTGTAGTTTCTGTGTTCCGAAAATGATTTCGCTGCCTTGATTGATTTTCTCGAGAACAGTAATCTCGAGAAAATCGAAAAAAACCTAAGATGCACATATTTTTCGAACGAAATGTTCATCGCTTTCCTTCGGGTAGCCGCGAAGATAAGTTTTATATATTTTTTCGCTGTACACCAGCATTTCCGACTGATTTCACGCTGTCATAACTTTTGAACGGCTCACCACAGAGGCTTCTAGTCTTCACCAATCCATTCCGCGTCCGAAGAATAGCCGGAAAACGTATATAATATTCCCACGAAGCTTTCAGTTAAGAAGTACCATCAACACGGGGAGTTTAGACCGCGGAAACGACGAATGCGAGAAAATCGATTTTGTCAAAATCGATAGTTTTCTAGCCACAGCAAAATTTAAAAACGTTTAAGAAAGTGTTTTTGCTGCTGATTACAGATATGCAAATTATTTTTCGCTAGCTCTTTCCGTTCACTATCGCCTGCAAGACTTGAAGAAATTTTTAACAAATTTCGGCGCTCGAGTAGAGATCTCGGAAAGTTGTGGATTTCCCGCGGACAATCTTAGTGTATTTATGGGTCGTCCATTAATCACCTGATGTTTTTTAGCAACTTTTTAAGCCCCCCTCGCCCTTGGTCATACGTGGTGAGGTTTTAGGTTAAAACCTCTTGTGGTTCGCGTTGTGGTTGTCATAAGTTAGGGATGCAATGTTCTTTAGATTGTGATCAAAATCATGCAATGTAAAAAAAAAACGGTATAATACCTAGGGATTCAGGATTTACCTTGCGCTAAGGTGCGTATAGCCGAGCGCTACACTGCGTCCTCTATATCAAAAACAGTTCGACGTATAAAAAAAGGTCTCGGATGAAATTTATAGAGAAATTTATTCTCTACAACTTTTATATGAAATGCACATACGGTAGGAGGCAGAAAAAACGAGATATTCTCGAAAAACTGATTTTTGTGACCTGTGACCTTGAATATCTAAGGACGCTCACATGTTGGCATATGTGACTTTTGAGATAACATTTATAATGCTAAAATAAAGGTCTATAAAAAAAATCAGCTTCTTACGTTAGGTTCCGGGGAAAAACGCTAAAATTACTGGGCCTCTTCTATTTCCACATGGGTAGCCTAAAAAATTGTCGCAAATTTTCAGCCACAAACAGAATAAGATAAATGATTGTTAACTAATATTTTCTATTTAATATGGCTATATAAATCTAATTCAGAAACGAAGTCTGCTGCATCTAGTCATATCAGCTTAGTTTATTAGGTTAACATATATAACATGATATTAATAACAATTACAATGTATGGAAAGATATATTGTTTTGTTTAAATATCTAATAGTATAGTGTATTATATATGCATGTAATTATCCATTTCATACTAATTTCTAATATATTGAAACATGTATATGTATTTTGTATTGTTTTATTTATCCTCATATATTTCATTAATCAAAATTATTACTTACAAGGGGAACTTCAGACGTCTGATCACGGATTTTCTTCAAACTTTGTACACTTTTAGTTGTCCATTAAGATAACATAGTTTGTAAGTAGTAAGGCGTTCTATTTCGGTATTGCCGAGAAAATTGCAATTTTCTCTCTTAGAAATTTTCCACATCGAATATATACATTTGCGTTGCGTCAACGTGTATAAGATGGCGGTAGCCGAGTGGTAACGTTCAAGCTTTGTAATTGCTGGATCGGGTCCCATGCAATGTTTTTTTTTCAACGCTGGTTATATTTTTTCTTATAAATAACAATTCAAAGGTAATATAATGAATAAATACGTATATTTGCATGAATTGAATTTCCAATGTTATTTGTCTGTTTACTGAATTTTATCATTACAAAAAATATATTTTTTAAAATTATCAACGAGTAATTGACCAAACGGATAAAGTTTTCCTGAAAACGTATGCTTGTAGTGATGCATGAAATGCCTCATCCCTGAAGTCGGGGAAAGGTACCCTGAATCGCCTCGTACCTAGAACCGTGCCTTACCGTTTCCTTGCATTTTTTTTTTTCTCCCGAATTCCTCTTTCCCCGATTTTTATTTTAATCCAAATTTGAAAATTAAAGCTTTGGAATTAACAAATTTCGGGGAAATAGGAATTCAGGATAAAAAGATTTCGGGAAAAAAATACTGGGATAAAAAATTTGGGAATTAACGGGTTCGAAAGGATTAAGGGGAGGGCAAAAAAGCTTGGACCTCGGTTTTGTTCTTATACAACCGACGCGATTTATAAGAAACAATATGACCAGCGTTAAAAAAAACAATGTATGGGACTCGATCCAGCGATTCAGCAATTACGAAGCTTGAACGTTACCACTCGGCTACCGCCAATGTAGAAATTCGATGTGGAAAATTTTGAAGAGAAAATTGCAATTTTCTCGGAAATACCAAAATGGTACGCCTTACTACTTACACATTATGTTGTCCTAATGGACTACTAAAAGTGTACAAAGTTTGAAGAAAATCCGTGATCCAGACGTCTGAAGTTCCCTTTATTAGATAATTACTTTTAAAAATTGTGGCTTAGTTAATATAATTCTATTTAAATAGTTTTAGCTTTCACAATTTATTCCAAGCTTTTGTATGTAGTTTGCTTTTCTATATAGATTCACCTGTGCCATTTTATATATTGTTAAAATAATTAAATTCTTTAATGATTTTATGAAACGATATCAATGAGACAATTTACAGTGTTTGTTAAATTGTGTTTGGCATTTTACATTTTTACAAATTACAAATAATCGTGGCTTTCATAGACCTAGAAAAAGCATACAAAGTATATATGGGAATACAAGGAACATTGTAGGAACAGGAAACCTACAGTCAGAGGAGTTTACAACTAGGGAAGGTTTAAGACTAGGAGGAATCCTCAGTCCAGCCTTGTTCAATATAGTTATGGATGATATTATAAAGGAAGTAAAGAGTAAAGTGAAGAATCTAAAAGTCGGATATAAGAACATGCAAATGATAGAATCAGAGATTGTATTTGCTGATGACCTGGTAATATATGCGAAAAACGAACAAGATTTGCAATATAACCTGAATATATGGAAAAATGCACTATAAGATAGAAATTTGAGAATGAATGCAGGAAAAACCAAGGTAATGGTGATGGGAAAGGAAGACTTGGAAATATCAATAAAATTAGATGAAAAACAATTAGAGCAAGTTCAAACATTTAAATATTTGGGAGTGAAGATTCACAAAAATGGAAAGATTAACGCAGAAATAAATGATAGATTTGAAAGTGCTGCTAGGTTATATAATTCAATAAACAACGCCTTCATAAGGAAAAAAAATATTCAGCAAATCAAAAATTATGGTATTCAAAACTATTTTTAAACCCGTATTAACCTACGGAAGCGAGAGCTGGGTGTTATCCAAACAAGCAAAAAGCAAGATCCAAGCAATGGAAATGAGGTGTGAACTACGAGGAGTGAAGGGGATTACACGAAAAGATAGAATCAGAAATGACTTAGTAAGAGAAGAACTGAAAGTAGAAACCATCATAGAAAGCATCAAACGACAACTATTAAAATGGTTTGAACACCTAGTGAGGATGAAGGAAGAAAGATCAACAAAACAATTATGGCAGGCGTGACCGCACCAGCGCAGAGCAAGGGGCAGACCAAGAAAAACATGGGATGAGGCGGTCACAGTAACTTTAAGCAAGAAGGGACTGTCATGCAACGAGGGAAAAAGAATCAGTAAGGACAGAAAGGAATGGGCTAGACTAGTCCAAACTAATATGAGTTTGTCATTTCTGTAATACTGTGCCTGAGTCTATATAGATTATTACCACTAATACCTAACGGTACTCTTAGGTTTGGAATAAGAATATAAAAAAATTACAAATAATTTAATTGTAACAATTTTTTATAGTAAACTTTCAGTATATTTTGTAACTAGGGCGGTAAGTTGTCAATTTGACGCGAGAGCGAAATTGGGCTCACATGCGCTCGAGAGGGCAATTGACAATACCGCTGGATAAGTTTGGGATCCAGGGGCCATAAAAAAAATGGAACCAAAAATGAAGAATTTGCTCCGGTGATGTGAATTCGTCATAAGAACTCTCCACTCCGGTATCACCATAGAATTTACACTCATTTTAAAACATTTTCTAAAAAAAAATAATTATTATTTTGTAAGATCGAAGGTGTTGCTGGAAGAACGATTCCTCATACAAAGCTAATTAGACAAAATTGGTGGAATGCAGAATGTGACGACGCACTGAGACGCCGGAAAGAGGCATGAAAGAAATGGAGCTCAACGAAACTAGATGAAGATCTGTTAATTTTCCGAAATCAGACGAAACATTCAGCCCGGACTTTCAGAAGGACTAAGAGACAATATGAACAAGATCAACTAAAGAAAACGCAAGAAAATTTCTAAATGAACAATACACGGAACTTTAATCGGACGTTCAAATTGCGATTAAGGGGTTATCAGGCACCAGGAATGTGCTTCAAGAATAAAGAAGGGAGGTTAGGAATGACCGATAAGCAAAACTGTAACATCCTTGCCAGATATTTCGACTCACTGGTTAACTGTGATGGTCCGCAAGAAAACCTGAAAATGGAACCACCTTCCAATTCATTGCCTCCTGACGTAGACGAAATTTTCCGGATTATTCAAGGACTTAAGCCAAACAAAACTAATGATGCAGATGGTATCGTCGCTGAACTCCTACAACTGGGATCTGCGGGTTTCGTAAAATCTTTTACTCGGTTACTTGAGAACATATGGATAACTGAGAGGATCCCTGCTGACTGGCAAATTGCTTTGATCCATCCCCTTCATAAGAAGGGTGACAAGATGGACGTCAATAATTATAGAGGCATCTCTCTTGTTTCAGTTCCTTACAAGATTTTATCGAAAGCGTTACTGACAAGAATAGAAGGGTTATTGGATTCTGAATTGGGTGAATACCAGACAGGCTTTCGGAAAGGGAGATCTTGCGCGTATCAAATCTTCAACCTGCGGAATATCATAGAGTAAAATATGTTAGGACAGAATAAATATGTTGCCGTCTTAGTGGACTTCTGGAAGGCCTATGACTCCATTGACCGAAAAACCTTATTGGCAATTCTCGAGGAATTTGGAGTGGACAAGACGATGAATCTAATTCAACAGACGATTGGCAATACTTTCTCCAAAATAAATTTCCTGGGAGTTGTCAGAGCCTTTCGAAATCAAATTTGGCGTAGGATAAGCCGACGGGCTTTCGCCAATATTATTCAACTGCGTCTTAGAAAAAGTTATTCGAGAATGGACAAAGGGAATTTCGGATAAAGAGGCTTTCAGGTTAGGGAGAGGTAAAGAAAGTATAAGAACGGATTGTTTGGCATTCACCGACGATGTTGTGATACTCATTATCGGTGTTGAAACAGCGATAAAAAGAACTGAAGAACTTCAGATGATAGCCAAGAAGACTGGGCTTCAAATTTCTGTTGATAAGACTGTCTTCATTGTCTCCAACATCTAAGACGCTGCTCTCCACTTGGAGTTGAGAGAAGCCAAGATAAAGCGAGTTAAGTGTTTTAAGTATAAGGATGCCATCAAAGAGATGGCGACAAGAATGGAAATGGCCTATCAACTTACGAAGTATATATACAACAAAAAGGTTGTCAGACCCGAATGTCTATATGCAGCAGAAACACTAGACATGATTGGGAAGAATGGCCTCAAAGACATCCGAAAAAAAAATGTAAAAAATAATGTAAAAACTGTCAAACGTGGTTCATAGTTGGCCGTAACGAATATAAAAAAAAATTTTAATGAAACAAAATTTCTGACACTTGCACGTCACTTTTTTAATATTGAGGTCTTGATTGTGTGTTTTTTTTTTTTTTAATGTAACCTAGCGATATTGTATATTTGCGTGCGTTACGCAGCTTATGTGAAAATACAACGAAAAGTGGCATTTCTCGTATTAAAAAACGTGCGTCAAGAAGTACTTTTCACGCATGAGTAAAAAAGTAATTAATTTTAAAATGTTGCATATCGTAGATTGCGACTCCATATAAAATATACAATTCCATGTAGAATTTGCAGTATTTTTATCTTGTCTGAGAGTTATGAATATATATTTTTTTAAGTTTTATATTGCTATATATATTATACTATATTTTTTTCAAATCAAACTTCTATCTATATTAGGTATAATATACTCGTACCGGCGAGAGAATGCATCTCGTCTCGACTAGTTTAGCATTGTTCTGCCCCCACTTTATTCCGAGTGCGCATTGTTTAAGGCCGGTCCAGACGCTCCGTTTTGCACAACCTTTTGTCTGAGCAGTCTTGAGACGGAATGAAAACGTTGCAATTTGTAGAACATCTACACGGTGCAGATATATCTGTATATTTCGCACAGTTTTAGTGAAATCGTCATATTGGAAGTACTAGTCTGGTCATCGTTGAACAAAATTAATCGGAAAACGGAGCTACCGTCTACATGTGCCGACTTTTCTGCACAGTTCATGGATATCTATGCTCTTTACCTCAGTTATCGCTGCAACTGTACCGTCTCCGCAGTTATCAAAACTGCGCAGTCTTCCTATCTACACGCAACGTTTTATCTGCAACGTGTTGAACTGAGCAGCCAAAAGGTTGTGCAAAACGGAGCGTCTGGGCCCGCGTTTAGTTGTCTGTATTTGAAAAACTGACGCATATTTCTTAACTCAAACTAATCTGCGCGTACCTCAGCGCGTCCGTTGCCCCTCATACCTCGGCCCAGTACAGATGCATTCTCTCGCCGGTTCGAGTATAAATAGTTTTTTTTTTCATCAAATAAAAAATGAATTATGATTGTGTGAATGAATGAAAAACGAATTCCAGTATTATGGATCATAACATTCTTATGAATGCCGTGATTTTATTAGATGCTGAGAGTTTTTTTGTCCAAGGATTAATCAGTTGGTTCAACCGTTCATTAACATATTTTTCATTGTTCAATTTTGTTTGTAGATGATCTTCCATCAATTATTGTTAGTGGAGCAGAGGATGAAGCTGAGCCAGCTGAAGGTGGTGAATGTATGGGTCCTCCATCAGTTGCCGGAACATCAACTGAAACTCAACCTTCTGATGCTACTGAAGATATGCAGGAAGGAGATGATGGGGTAAGTTTTATTTTCTTAGTAGAAACAATTGCTTTACCCATTTATTTCGGAGCATTTATGCTATGTCGGAGCATAATAAAATATAAAATACCATTTGGGGCTGAGGGAAATTGAAACGACTTGTCAGAAACGTCCAACCCGCATGAACGGGAAAAGACTAAGAAGAAGAAGACAATAATGTATTTAAAAAATAGAATACTAGGCAAAACAATTGCCTTTTGTAACATAGTACATGAAATGATGTTTTTTTAAACATGTTTATAGCTACTACTCTTTGTGATACTGCACTGCACATATAAGGCAACATCACTTTTTTCACATCAAAATATGGTGTTCTTATCACATGACCGCAGCATGTTTACTTGACAATAACATGACTCTTGCCATCAAATCGTGAATCAATGTTGCTCAATGTTTGGCGTTCCCTTCCTGCAAAGTTGAGCAGCATGAGTATGGCTCTGTAGATAATGAGACGCTACACAGCGACGGAACTCCAAAAGATCCATTGGCTTTGTATCATATATTGAAAGCAATTGCCAAGCACAATTGCCAAGATTAATTCTAAGGTGCTAAATGCTCGATACTTTTCAATATTTTCATCAGCTCTGTCCTTGCCTCCCATAAACTGATTAATTAAACATACGCTTCAGCTTAAAACCTCACCCTGGCGTCTTCGGGTGCAAAGAGCATGGCGAAGCTGTTCTGAAATTGTTTGACAGATGGATACTTCATTTCATAATGCATAATTCATTTCATAATAAAAATAAAATAAAAAGAGGAGCCTAATAAGACCTGTACTGATATACGCAGCCGAAACCCTAACCAAGGAGGAAGATAGAATCTTGTGATGTTTCGAAAGAAAGATTCTAAGACACATATATAAAGGCGTACAGGAAAACGGAGAATGGAGACGCCGATACAACCATGAACTGTACCACCTTTACTAACACACGGATGTAGTTCGTACTAAAAATTGCTAGATTAAGATGGATAGGACATATCGAGCGAATGAAGGGTTCAGAGCTAGCAAAACTGGCAAACAAATTTGAGGGTTCCACGACCAAAATAGTTTGGGAACCACTGGTCTAGAGAAAGTTGCGGTAGGCGATAGGATATCAAAAATTGAGAGAGCGTATAGGCTTACAGGTTAAAAACATCTATAACAGGAAATGCATTTCCTGGAACGCCAAAATAAAGCACAACAACACTGTAGTCAAAACAAAATGCCTGTACGTCTGTGAATGCCTTTCAATGAACTATGGGCTAGAGAAGTTGGAGGTCCTGGAAAGGAGAATCCTCCGGAAAATCATGGGCCCAATCCAGACGGAAACCGGATGGAAATTTCGTAGCAACCGACGTCTACCAGAATGTAGAAAAAATCTCTGCGACCATGAGTTAACGGAGGCTAATATTTCTTGGGTACTTGTACAGATTAGAGAAATCCAGATTAACCAAGCAGTTATTTGACTACTTCTGGAACAAACTACAACAAACAAATGTTCTGGAACAAACTTTGTTCTGGAACAAACAGAAATTTTGTTCTGGAACAAACAAAAAACAACTACATCATGGATTAAAGAAACTCGCCAAAACCGAATTGGTAGATCTAACATCCCAGAGGTCCAAATGTTGGAAAGGGATACGTTTCGAAATAGTATACACAATTTGGAAGGGTTTCATGGCGAGAGACGAGCTACAAAGACCGGAAGAGCTTGGACGGCCGAACAACGGCAGCAGCACAGCGATCGTATGAAGAAGTACTGTAGCGTGATTAAGTTTTATTATTTAATTAATTACTGTAGCATGAGTAATATAGATTCGTGATCAAAGAAGGTTGGATCTCATTGTTCTATAACTAACTTCAAGCTTCTCCAGTTCCCCAAGGTCTAGTCCAAAATCGAGGAAAAGCTGTTCAACATTTTCAAAACAAAAAATTCTCAAAATCCCTGGAAATCAAACCAATTTTCCAATTACGTTCCATCAAAACATTCGCGGACGCTACGGCAAACTGCCAAAAGTTCTTCAGTCGGTTTTCTTCAGGGAAAGGTATAAAATTAAAAAAAAATTGTACCTCAACGAACTGCAATGTGTTAATACTCTAGTTTGACAAATCGCGTTTAGAGTTGAAACCGTGTTAAAACCGCCCTAGTTGTTGCCTCCCCAACAGGGAATGTAACCCGGCTTTCCAGGCGGGTATGTTATACAGACAGGACTAAACCAATGGTGGCGAACTTGCACGCGTGTCACAGCTGGCACCTAGGAAAATTGTATTGACACGCGAACTATTGTCCTAAGTGGTCAATTTTCAAGTAAAAAAAGAAAAAGAAATAATACTTAAGTTATAGATTAATTTACACGTTACAAATTATGTCATTTTGTTCTAAAATAAATACATTGTATAGTCATATTTTTTGTAAGATAGGTTTTTTTTATAAACCTATAATAAGTTTTTTTTTTCTGTAATTGATTTTAGGTCAGTTCTGAGGGAGAAAAAGCTGCAAGTACTGAAGAAGGAGAAGAAGAAGGGAGGGAGGCTGAAGCGTCGCCAAGCCCTAATACAAGATCTAGAAACGTAAGAGGACCATCATCCAATTCTAAACGTTCCATGCGTCAAAGTCATGTTAGGGGAATTAGCCGTTCAGTGCCAACTCCTATAGTTTGGGGTGCAGATCATCAATCTAGAATGGGTGGCCTCAGACAAGGTAAATCAATAATATATCTATGTATTTAAGTCCCCACATATTTTCGATATGAAGATAGTTTACTATCTAAGACAGTGATTCTCAACCTTTTTTTTTGTTGCGGTACACTTTTAACAATTTCAAAAGTTGGCGGCACACTAACAATTAAATAGGTTTAAAAGAATTTCACTTATCTTCAAATAATTTTCAAACACAATACGAGTGATCGGACTGGTGTCGGCAATTTCCGTTAGTGAAGGGCCCCATACACTAGCAATGTAGTCATCAACCTTATCGTCAACAACATTGAGGTTCTTGCCCACACACTAGACAACCAAGTTGATAGCATTAGTATCAGTTGCGTTGCCTTTGTTCGGTTTATTTATCGGTATAGAGCTTGTACGAAAAATTAAAAAATATTGAGTGAAGATTTGATGTATATAGTTTTGAACGAGTTGTCTGAGGACGATATAAGTCCTTTGAAGTAGAAAAAAGTGTAATTCCCACAGGTTTCGATACTAGGCCCCGTCCTGTGGGATGTGCTATAGACGGAGAACCATTATAAGTTCATCAGACTGCCTTTGGGGGCCACCGTAAATGGCTTCGCAGACGATATCGCATTAGTTGCGATCAAGTTGTATATCAAGCAACAGAAATGGTCAGCGCGTGGAGTAAATCGAAAATGAGTTTAGCTCTAAAAAAAACTGAAGCGGTCCTCCTCACAGGCCTAACGGAACTTAGCCCCATAACATTTAAAGTGGAAAAGTCAATAATAACACCGAAAGAAACTTTATTAATTTATAAAACGCTATCTTACATGGCGCGCATAACCGAAGCGGCAGGAAAAGGAACGATAACACTAGTAGGAATAACAATTTTTCCATGGCAATCTTTTTCTTGTTACGATCTTTATAAACTTCACTTTACTTTACTTTCCACAACGCGGGCAGTTCTCGGAACGTTTAAAAAAATTCCACCCATACAGGAATATTTGGTATCTGGTATGATATTAGCCATAAATAACTATTAATACCCACAATTAAAAATTACAAAAAACTGAAAAAATAAAAATCGCAAACACAAGTCACCGGCACAAACAAGAATTCCAAAACCTTCACAACTGATGTTTATAACCATGTCTTAAACCTCTCCACACACTCATCAACATGGTTGCCAACATCAGACTCCGCCCAACAAAAATCCAAGTTACTTTGATTTTATTCAACTTTGTACTCAATCTTAAATGTTGTCTTCAATCAGCCCATACACTACTAAACCTTGTCGTCAACATAGCAAGTTGGCGACAAGGTTGTGGACTAGGTTGCTAGTGTTGCTAGCCCTTTAGGGGCTATTAATCACGTGAGGCTCGAAAGGGGGAGGGGGTTTGTGAAAAAGCACGAAACATCACGAGGGGTGAGGGGGGGTTGTAGTGAGATATCACGTGTATTTATATTTTTTCATTTAACGCGCGATTTTTAAACCCAAAAGCGGCGCGCGACTCGCTGTCAATCCCAGTAGAAGCCTGTAATTTTGACGCCGAATACATGCGTAAATCGTTGCCGAGTATGTTTTGTCTCAAAACAATGTCTAAACTAGGAGACAGTGCTGGATTTACCAGCACGCTGAGTAAGCTGGAGCTTATGGCGGCAATTTTGGGGCCAACATTTTTTTTGTCGTACAGAAATTAAAAAGATTCATTTTTATATACCTTAATGTAAATGTTATTAGGTCCACACAAACAATTTAACATGTAATATGTTTCACCCTATATTTTAAAATTAATTTTGTCTACAATTTAGCGTAGTAGTGGTTGGTCCGAAGCAGAATCGACGGGTAGTGGCATTGAGTCTGAGAGAGACATATAGGGGAGAGTGGGGCAGCTTCATACAGTTTTTATATTTCGCTTTGTGGAATGCTGTGTATTACGTATATCTCTTTCAATTTACAGTATATTGATAGTTGAACTATTTCATACTGTAGTAGAAACATAATATTACTGAAAATCCACATGCGCGAATTTACATAATGCTTTAAAAAAAGGAAAATGTATGAATGTACCCCACTAATGGGGTACATTCATACAACCGGAAGGACACATTTATACACGAACGGACAGGTTAATACACACTTGAAAGAAGATAAAAGAAGGATTAAAATTATTCGGCTCTTTAATGTTTGTGCATTAAGTCCGTATTTGGCAGCTGTTTTCCGAAAAGAGAGTTTGTGTTCCAAAACATCAGATATAGCTGACGATATTGCCTTACTCCCTTTAACCTCCCTACTCCTCGCCCCTTCTTCTTATAATTTCTAACCATGATCTACTGTGTAACAAAAAATGATAGGTATCATTAAATTTCGAAAAAACAAGAATAAGAGGCAGATTAATACAGTATGAATGTGCCCCTTGTACTTGTGTATGAATCTACCCCATCACACGTAATTAATAAAAAAATATGCAAAAAAAAAACTGTCTTCATGTAGGATAATTTACACATCAAATCAACAGCTCTATGATATTATGATTAATATTACATAGCAGTGATTATATAGCAGTGTTGCACACAAGCGCTTTCCGGGGCGATTGATGCCGAACTTCACTAGTCAGTAGACACACATAAAAGCTATGGACCAACACTAACATCATTCTTTTGCCCCGTCTCTAACTTCAAATACGCTCAGTGTATGTAGGTGCCCCTTGTGTGAATCCGCCCCACTTTCCCCTATAGAGCGGCGATACAAAAGAAAAAGCCGCCTCTGTTGATTGAGTCATGCAATTTCTTATATGTATTAATTTTTCTTGGGTTGCGTGCTATAGAGGGAAAATGAAAAGTTCAGTGATCCGATTAATGGAAATTATTGTAAGATTTTGGAACTGTTAGCTGAATTCGATCCTTTTTTAGCGAGTTATGTTGAATATCTTAGACTTTATAAACAAATTTTAATAAAATTTTTAATTTTTATAAATTAGGCACAATGCAGGCAAAAGTTAATGACTGAAATTGGGAAAGAGAAAATGCTAAAGAGTAAAATTGACACGTTGGTCAGCTAGAGAGGACACATCTAGAAGTTTGAGTGTTTCTTGGCACGAAGTTTTTAAAACTTTGGAATCACCAAGAAAAACTCAAGAAATCAATCAAGGATGATTGTACCGAAAAACCTGTAACGCGAAACGAAGCGACGGGAATACTTTTAAATTTAGAAAAACTGGAAACGGCGGTAATGGTTGTTGTGTGGTGTTTTTTTTTTTTTTTTTTGAAAGAATAAACAAAGTGTATATTCAAATGGAGGCTTTTACCGTAGATGTATGTGATCACTGATGCCGATCTTTTCGAATCCCTTTGCAAGTTTTTCGTAGCTGAATTTTAAGCATTTTGAAGAAAAGGCGATGGAATTAAGCGTTTCGAAGCACTAAACAAAAAACATGGGAAAAAGACAACCGAAACTGAAAAAAATAAAGAGATGAAGAAATGAGAGTGACTACAAGTGATACTTTCAGGGTTAATACATTTCTCGTCCTTATTGATAGACTCGTATCCGAATTAAAAAAAACAACAAGAGTCCTACAACAGGTTCAATGACATTTTTTTTAAAAGTTGCTAAAAAACATCACGTGATTAATGGACGACCCCTTATATATAAAACCTATATTGGCATTTATTTTTAACACTTATTTATATAACACTTAATATTCTACGATCTTGACAATCGATTTTTTTACAAGGACATACATATGGACATTAGTACATTACATAGGTCATACATTTGTACATTACATAGGTACAGTTGTACACCTTTGTTATCTTTCCACTGAACAATGTTGCTCATGAGCGACCAACCCTGGCCGTTTTCGTCCATCATAGCCTCCCACCCCTTTTACAGCTTGATCTTCTTATCTCAGTGATCCCATGCCTCATTCCCCATCCCACATATACGGCAGGTTGTCTCCTTTGGAGTCATCCAGTACCTCCAGTTCCTTTCCTCACTCCCGCACCTGAATCTAGCGATCACTATTTTGGGAACGTCGGAGGTATCTTTCCAAATACATGTATTTTTTGATACTCGAGGTTGTACGTCCCCTCCTCTATACCTTTAACTTTTCCTGCATCTCTATCTCTATCAACCATTCTCCTACAATCATTTCTAAATTGCTGCCTCTCTTAATCATTCTCACAAATGCAACAACTGAAGAGCCACCCCTTCTATACATTTTCCTTCTCTCACTCCACATTTAGTTTTCCTAGCATTACCTTATCGCAGTGTTTCCCAACCTTTTTCTCCTCGCGAACCCCCTGTAAAATTCAAAAGAGTTTGGCGAACCCCCTGTACTAGCGTGTAAAAAAGTAATAAAATCGGATACACGGAAAAAAGTACACTGTAGAAATTACAGTTTAAATAGTAACGTTACGAAACGGTCCTTACGAATACAAACTTGTAAAAAGTGCAGTCGTATACTGTAATTTGTAACTTATTTACTAATAAAAATCTTACAATTCCAACCTGTGAATTTTACAGTTTGAAAAAGTACTTTTAGTTAAATGGAAAGTTAAAATATTCTTTACTAATTATTTTGTAACTTTTCATCATATAATATGTATTCATTATTAGTCCAAACTGTAAAAATTACGATTTTTTTCTGATGGATTTATTACTTCATAATATAATATTTCTTATTTATTTTCAAAAATTACAGTTTGAGCTATTACTCGTCGAGTATGAGAAATTAACGCCGAAATATTACATCTCGATGACATTTTAGAATTATTTTTAGTAGACACGTTACAGCAAAAAAATTAAAATTCAATATCTGAAACTGTAATTTTAACAAAAAACAATTTGTAACATGTGATAACTCCAATTGTAGTTTTTACAGTTTCAAATTCGCAAGGTCGCTGCTACTATTTGAAACTGTACTTTTTTCCGTGTAGAACACGGATTGAACAATAGTGCTTAAAAGGATAGAAAACATAATCAAATTTGGCACAATATCTGACAATTTCAGTCTTAGATCAGGTTCCGCATTTAACCTGTTTTTTATATTCATCTTTCAGAAAGGTATATATTGAAAATCCTTTCTCACATAGATATGTTGCGCAAAAGGGCAATAGAACTTTAATTGCTTTTTTCGACATAACACGATATTCATTTTTATTGAGCCAGAAGACAATTAAAGAGTGATCTCTAAAAATAGATTTTAGAGAACTGTCACAGGATAACTCTGAGTTTTTCTTTCTCCCGCAAAGTTAGTGAGTTGTAAACAGTTGTAAAATAAGTCATAAAATCACCATTTTTTATTGAATTTTCTGATAAAAAAAGGGCAGAGAGAACCAAAACATTCGTACTCATTCAATTTCAGGCATTTACAATATTTACAACACCATCAAGTAGTTGATAATGCTGCAGGTATACGCTTGCATGCCAATGCTTATCTATGAATGCAGCAATGAGTTCATTAAATTTTCTCGTTTATCTTCTTTTACTCATGCCATAGAACCAGAAAACTTCCCTATCATTGATTTTGCACCTTCTGCACTGCATCATCACATTCAAACCAGTTAATTCCATTTTTTCAAAATAATCATTGATCAGATCGAAAATTGTTTCTCTTGATGTATAGGTTTTCAAAGGTTGCAAATAGTACACCTTCTTGGACGATATTCACCAAAATATATCTATCGTAGACAGGCAATACTGCGGCGTTTGATACATCGGTCGACTCGTGAAGCTGGATCTGAATTCAATCTCTTCAAAAGTTCCATTGCAGTTCCAGATTATTTGCAAAATGATTAAATCTACTCGCCCAAACTCTTTATCACAGTTTTGGAGTATGCTTTATATAGTTTTGCTCTCAGGTAACCTTAAAGACATTCAAGAATTATACAAGAATTACAAAAGGTATGTGCTGACGTAGGTCTAAATATGAATATTGTAAAAACAAAATATATGAGAAATTTAGTTCCCAGTGAACAATTTCTCATTGATGATGAGGAAGTTGGTGATGAGGTGGATAAGTACAACTATCTTGGTCATGAAATCCAAATCTCACGAGACAACCAATCGTGCGAAATGAAAAGAAGAGTTACACTATCTTGGGCAGCCTATGGGAAACTTGCAGAAATCTTTAAAAGCGACATACCACAATGTTTACAGAGGAAGGTGTTTGATCAGTGTGTGTTGGCCGTCATGACCTACGGAGCTGAAACCTTAACACTAACCACACCAGGTGCTAGGAAACTTATGATAATACAGCGCAAGATGAAAAGGTCCATGCTCGGAGTGTCACTGCGGGATAATATAAGAAACTAAGATTTACGAAGAAGAATCGGCGTCACAGATGTAGTTATCCAAATTCGCAAAAAAACATGTGGCACGAATGACGGACGGGAGATGTGCGAAAAGGCTGCTCGAGTGGAGACCGTGCTTGGATACAAGAAGTATGGGAAGAACCCCTACACGTTGTACGGACGATCTAACAAGATGTGCAGGCAACTGGATACAGAGAGCTCAAGACAGAAGGGAATGGGCAGAAATGGGAGAGGTTTAAGTCCAGCAGTGGATACAGAGAGCTGAATGATGATGATGGAATAATTCTACACAACACCGTATTGTTTAATAAGGGAACAAGATCAAATTTCTTTGCTGCCTTTTCTCCAATATATTTTGTACATGGTCCAAAACAACGATGTCGTGAGCATAAGCCAGACTCCACACTTTTTTTCCAAGACTACACTTGCATAACACATTTTCCATATCTGCTATGTAGATGTTGACCAGCAACAGACTTAGTGGAAACCCCTTGAAACGTTCAGACACCTTCTCTTCCACTTCACTCTACAATATCGTCGGTCCAGATGAACAGGGTATTAACTCAAAAAAGTCTGAAAAGCGATTTGAAGTTTTCAAATCAATATATTTCCATTTCTGTAAATAATTGGTTAACCTCTCTTATAATATTTTTTAAACTATTGATTAACGTTTATTAATAACGTTTTTGTTCACTTCCTGACTGTCAATTTTGATATTTCTGAGAAGAAGAAAAAGAAATTCTGCAGGCAAAAACATTATGAGTTTAGAATGAGTTTTATTTCATCTCTCCCTGCAGTTTTACTGTATAACCTTGGCGTATACTTGGTTCGATGCGTTTTTTTTTTTAGTTGGCATAACACTATTTCCGACGACGTGCTGTAAAAATTGTGACATACCTCATTAGATATATTTTCCCCTTGCGTTCCGCTTTCAATAAATAGTTTACATTCTTAAAATTTTTCGGCACAGTTTAAATATTTGGCGGCACTCAAAAGTAACCATTGCACATTGGTTGAGAATCACTGATCTAACAATAAGATATACAACTAATATTATTAATTTGTTTCAGATATGGGTCATAGAGGAAGGGGTGGTTCCATTTCTGGCCAAGGTAATTATTCTCCAAGAACAGCCCGGCGTAGTCGCGGTCGTAGTCAGAGAAGTCCATACGGTGGCCGTTTTTAATCATTCCATTTATAAAACTAAATCTAACATATTTTCATTTTGTTTTCAAAGCCTTTTTTGTTTTATCATTTTGATATTTTGAGGATAGATTTCTCATCCTTTTCATTTGTTCTTATTTTTTTTTTTTCGTTCTTCACTACTTGTATAGTATATTATTTTTTTGTTGTATATTTAGAATATTTTTGTGACGTTTTTAAATATTATTTTAAGTACTAAAGTGACTGTTATTTGGCACGTTGTCTGTAAACGATTTATTTAAATATTTGAAAAAGAAACAGGATGTGTTTCTAGATTTCTTGCTGCTAATTTTAAGTTTTTCTATGTTCCATATGTGGTGATTAGAGTTAAATTATAATAAGCGTAAATAAGGTTTAATTTCATGTAACAAGTTACTGTTTATAATATAATATTTGATCATACATATTTCCAATAACAGTTTCAATATACCTATATTTATTATTTTGATATCCTCAGGCTTTGTTAAAATTTCCCTTGGCATGTTGTAACCAAACTTATTTACGTTTGCAACTATATTATTGTACCATAAAACAACAGGATGTATTTTCTCTAATGGACAGCTCAAATCAATGTTTCAAAAAATAAGCCAAAATATTTAATTTACAGATCTATATAACAATTGGGCAGTTACCACTTTGGTTGGTGCAGAAGTACACAATTTGAAATGCAATTCTTCGTCTTTTAGTGCCTATCCGGTCCGGATGTTGGCGATCATTCGGGCTATCTTCATCTTATTCGTGGCTGCTCTAAAAAGCTCTATGTTCCTAAATTTTTTAGCCAAGAAATTCTGCGGCCTGGGCCGCTTTTACTCAGGATTTTCCCTTGCAGTATTTGTTGTAGTAAACCATATCTCTTTTCATTACGCATTATATGGCCCAGGTACTCCAACTTGCGTGCTTTTATGGTGGTTATTATCTCCGCGGATTTCTTCATTCTTTGAAGAACTTCTTCGTTGGTTACGTGGTCCACCCAAGAGATCCTCAAGACTCTGCAATACAGCCACATTTCAAATGCTGTCAGCTTCTTCATGGTGGCCTCAGTCAGAGTCCAGGACTCTGTCCCATAAAGCAAGACGGAGAAGACATAGCAGCGGAGTTGTCGCAGCTTGGTCGTCATCGAGAAGGAACGACATTTAAAAATTGATGACATTTTAACGAATACAGCCCTTGCCTTCTCTATGCGGCATCTTATTTCCTGTGAGTGATCCCATTGGTCATTTAGTATAGTACCCAGGTATGTATATGTATTGATTCGTTTAATGTGTTGGTTATTAGGAGTTAGCAGATTCACACGTGGTATGTTATTTTTGCTGATCACCATATATTTGGTTTTATTTATTTTTATATCGAGCCCGTACTCCTGACTTGCCTCTATCATTCTTGTCATAGTCTCTTGTAGGTCTTCTAGACTATCTACGATAGTTAAAGTTTCGTCCGCATACCTTAAGTTCTTTAGACGTTTTCCATTTACAAGTATTCCCGCGTTATTGTTTTCCAGGGCTTTATTAAATATATGTTCTGAGTAGATGTTAAACAATATCAGCGACAGAACGCAACCCTGTCTAACTCCTCGTAATATCTTTATTGCTTCTGATCTGTCTCCATCTACGTTTATGCAAACACTTTGATTCCAGTATAGATGTGCGATTTCCTCAAGTCTCGGTCGCCAATCCCCACCTGTTTTAGTACTGCCATGAGTTTATGGTGTTGCACTCTATCAAAGGCCTTACTATAATCCACAAAACAGGCATACACATCACAGTTAAACTCCCGACATCTCTGAATCAACACTGGATACTAAATAGTGCTTCTCTTGTACCCACTGCGTTTCGAAACCCGAACTGTGTTTCTAACATGTGCTCTTCACATACTTTGTAGATCCTTCTGTGTATGATTTTTAAAAATGCCTTTAATAGATGACTCATGAGGCAAATCGTTGTGAAATCTTCGCATTTCTTTGGTACTGTTATAAATTCCGACTTTAACCATTCCTGCGGAATGTTCACTGTTTCATAAATGCGGTTAAATATACGTGTCATCTGTTTTACGCCTTCATCGTCCAGAAGCTTCATGAGTTCTGCGTGAAAATTATCCGGGCTAGGGGCTTTTCCTTCTTTCATTTGTCTGATTGTTGCCCGGAGTTCATCAACCGTTATGGGAGGGCCTGATTTAATTGTCATTGGTAGGAGTTGCGGTCGAGTGTCCTTAAAGAGTTGTTTAATGTAGTCTTTCCAGATCTTTATCTTTTCTTGTTTCTCTATAATAACCCTATTTAAGTTGTTTACTATTCTGTTTAACGTCCTTGTCCTACAGATACCCGCTGCTTCTTTAACTCTCTTGTGTACATTAAAACTCAAAAAATCATGCTTTTCTTGCAAGGCTTCTATTTCTTTGCAGTCTTCTTGTAGCTTTGTGTTCTTAGCTTCCCTGATCTTTTTTTGTATCATTTTATGTACTTGTATGTAAACAGCCGTACTTTTATTTTTCAGCAGCCGTCTTTGTTCCATCAACTGTATAATTTAGTCTGTCATCCACAATTTTCTCTTGACGTGTTTGTGTGGTTTTAGATGTTTCTCACCAATGGTTTTTACAATGTCATTAAGTCTCCTAATCTCCAGATCTATCTCGTCATTGATCTCAGTTACTTGCATTTGCTCTGCCAGTTCTTCTCTCACTTGAGATTGTATATCTGGATTTTTCAGTTTTCTTATATCATATTTCTTGTTAGTTGTTTTTTTCTTAATCTTTTTCATTTTCATCCTTATTGCGCCCACTAATGGGTTGTGGTCAGACATTATGTCCGCCCCCGGGTACGTTTTGACAGAAACAAAGGAATTTCGGTATCTCTTGTTCACTAAGATATAGTCCATTTGATTTCTAACCACATGGTTGACGGAATCACTGGGTGCTTTCCACGTGTAAAGTCTTCTTGGCGGTAGTTTATAGAATGTATTAAGTATTATCAGTTGTTCTTCAGTCGCAAATATATTTAATCGATCTCCACGTTTGTTTCTCACTCCCAATCCATAAGGACCGATATATTCTCCTGTTCGTCCTTGACCAATCTTCGCGTTGAAATCGCCCATTATTATTGTGATGTGATGTTTTGGAAGTCCTTTATATGTATATAACAGTTCCTCATAGATGTTTTCTATTTATTCTTCGCTTTTATCGGCTGTAGGAGCAAAGATCTGCATGATATTGGTTGGTGCGGGGCTTGTACTAATCTGCAATAATGCTATTCTTTCTGATATGGTTGTGAAATTGGAGACATAGCTTTGTAATGACTTGTAAATAATAAATCCTACTCCACACTGGTGTTCATCTGTGGCTGTCCCTGAGTAATAGATTTGGTATTCGTCCATGAAGCATTGTCCTGTTCCTGGCCACCTCATTTCACTTATGCCCATGACTTTTACATTCATTCTTTTCATTTCTTGAATTGCGTTTTGTGCTTTTCCTGCCTGGTATAATGTTCTCACGTTCCATATACATATCTTTGTGATTGACCCGGAGATTCTTAGCAACCTCTGACCATTTAAGGTCTGCCGGGGACTGAGGCCCATATTTTGTTTGTGCTCAGCCATGAATGATTCTACTAGGAATAAAATACATGGTAGTTTTCCGTTGCTTTCCATGCGCTGTAGCATTGCCGATCTTGATAATATTTTATCCACGCCTCTGCTGTCTGATTTTACAGCCATGTCAATCGTCATGATTTCTGCCTGTAGTCAGTTTTGGACAACCAGCTGCCGTTGTCCAATTGCTAGGTTTGGTCAGCCCTGAGTATTTTATTTCCTTGGTATCATCCTTATCTGGAAGGCGTTCCCCTATCCGCCATTTGGGGAGGCTCCCGATGGAGGACTAGCAAACCCCACACGGGAAATGTAATTAGAAAATCAAAATACAAATCAATTAAATTGAGAATAAAGAATTTTAAATTATAAATAAGGAAGTGCAGCTATAATTCAAATTCTAGTCTATTTTGTTTCTACTGTTTAAAACTGAAAATACAATTGCTTGTTCCATAAGAGCTTGCTATCATCTATTGTTCAAATATAACGAGTAAAACATGCATCTAATTATTTATAATTTGAAATTGTAAAGGTATACTATAATAGATTTGCAAGATGATATTAAACAATTCCTGCCCACTGACTTGGGAGCACATCTAAGACCTATGGAAGCAATTGCTGCTCTAACAAAGAAATATAGTTATCATATAATAATATCATATAATATAGAATCAATTCGTACAATTATTACACTATTAAAACCCGGCTAGAACCAAACCCTTACCTGAAGTTCTAGACCTAGCAGCCTACTTCTGTTCTGGTTAAAAACTCTGAACAAACTTGTTCTTTGTTTAAAAAATCAAACTTTGTTAAACAAACTTCGCTTAAAAAATCGTATCGGCATTTGGTTTTAAACTTTCTCATTCCACCATATACCTACCCACTTTTCAATCTCACAAACAACATACAAACCTCCTAAAATTTATACAAATAAACCCCCTAATTCCCCCTAACCCCCTAATTTTATACTAATTTCGTGCGTAAATGATTTTACAACGAGACAGTCGAACCCAAACCAACTGTGGCGTTGTAAAATCAACTTTTCCACACTCTAATGTAAATAACTATTCTGACGTATATTAAAATTGAATTAATTTTTCTTATTTTGAATCAAGAAGTCTCAGCCTCGCAGTCTGGTTTTAACATAACATAATCTAATCTAGATTAAATCTAGGTTAACCTAGATTACATCGAAGTAGGGTACCTAGATTACACTTCCGGTTCCGACTTCCGTTTACGCTTTCGACTTCCATTTCCGCTTTCGACTTCCATTTCCGGTTTCCCACTTCCTGTTTTTCACATATGAAAGTGTGAGGTCTAAGTAGCCCCATGTGCGAGGTCTATGTAACCCCGTTAACCACGCTAGGTGTAGGTCTATGTAATCCCACTATGTAGTTCCGGTTTCACACATCCGGCACATTCCGAGTAAATTCAAAATCGAAACCAGAAGTGTGAACGTTAGTGTGGAGCGTCTAGAAGGAAAAATCTTACCCTACTCATCGACAACGACCAAATAGTGTTCCCGTTTAGGCCGATTCTCATATACGCGAGGTCGCGCAACATGGCCTGTCAAATTATGATTACATTGTTTAAAATGGGCACGCTCTCACTATGGCTACGCGACAGCGCACTGTCGCTGGGATTATTTCGTGAACATTCTTTTACGTTTTGTCGCTCGACATAGCATGACAATTGACCAGTTTGTTTGTGATTTTAATGACGGATTGTGTCAAAAACCGTGTTTTTGAAAATAAGTGGAATGAATCACGAAAAAGCAGAGAAATTGATCGCTCTTGTGGCTGATTATGTTGAACTTTATTACTCACAGTCTGGTTTTATCTGGCTTTAATATAACATAACCTAATCTAGATTAAATCTAGGTTAACCTAGATTACATCGAAGTAGGGTACCTATATTACCCTTCCGGTTTCGACTTCCGTTTCCGGTTTCGACTTCCATTACCGGTTTCCCACTTCTAGTTTTTCACAGATGAAAGTGTGAGGTCTATGTAGCTCCACGTGCGAGGTCTATGTAACCCCACGCTAGGTGTGAGGTCTATGTAGTCCCACGTGTGAGGTCTATGTAACCCCGCGCTGGGTGTGAGGTCTGGTTCCGACTGCCGTTTCCGTTTCCGGTTTCACAAAACCGGCCGCCCCATTTCCGGTCCCTATTCCGGTTTCGGCGCAGGCGAGAAAATTCATAATTTGACGCAGGCGAGAAAATTCTAAATCGAAACCAGAATTGTGAAGGAAGGTCAGTGTGGAGGGCCTTGAAGGAAAAATCTTATCCTACTCATCGACAACGACCAAATAGTTTTCCCTTGAAGGCCGATTCTCATATACGCGACGTCGCACGACGACATCGCCTGTGGAATAATGATTACATTGTTTTAAATGGGCTCGCTCTCACTATGGCTACGCGACAGCACGTTGTCGCAGGGATTATTTCATGAACATTCTTTTACGTTTTGTCGCTCGACGTAGCATGACGTTTGACCAGTTTGTTTGTGATTTTAATGACGGATTGTGTCAAAAATAGCTTGTTGTTGAAAATGAGTGAAATGAACGACGAAAAAGCAGAGGAATTGATCGCTCTTGTTGCTGATTATGTTGAACTTTATGCCTTACCGTCTGGTTTTATCTGGCTTTACTATAACATAATCTAATCTAGATTAAATCTAGGATAACTTAGATTACATCGAAGTAGGTTCCTAGATGACACTTCCTGTTTCGACTTCCATTTACGGTTTTCCACTTTCTGTTTTTCACAGATGAAAGTGTGCGGTCTATGTAGCCCCACATGCGAGGTCTATGTAACTCCGCGCTAGGTGTGAGGTCTATGTAGTCCCACTTGTGACGTCTATGTAACCCCGCGCTGGGTGTGAAGTCAGGTTTCGACTGCCGTTTCCGGTTTCGACTTACATTTCCGGTTTCACACAACCGGCCGTCCCATTTCCGGTTCCTGCTCCGGTTTCCGCGGGAAAATTCAATTTTTCACAGATGAAAGTGTGAGGTCTATGTAGACCCACATGCGATGTCTATGTAACCCCACGCTGGGTGTGAGGTCAGGTTTCGACTGCCGTTTCCGGTTTCACACATCCGGCCGCCCCATTTCCGGTTCCTGCTCCGGTTTCCGCGGGTAAATTCAAAATGGAAACCAAACGTGTGAAGGTCAGTGTGGGGGCCTAGAAGGAAAAATCTTATCAAAAGACATAGGCAACGACCAAATAGTGTTCCCGTTTAGGCGGATTCTCATATACGCGACACTTAGCTACGCGACGTCGCCTGTCAAATAATGATTACATTGTTTTAAATAAGCACGCTCTCACTATGAGTACGCGACAAGGCCCTGTCGCTGGGATTATTTCGTGAACATTCTTTTACGTTTTGTCGCTCGACCTACCATGACGTTTGACCAGTTTGTTTGTGATTTTAATGACGGATTGTGTCAAAACGGCGTTTTTCAAAATGAGTGGAATGAACGACGAGAAAGCAGATGTAGAGTTTATCACTTTTGCGGCTGATTATGTTGAACTTTATGACTTACAGTCTGGTTTTATCTGGCTTTAATATAACATAATCTAAACTAGATGAAATCTAGGTTAACCTAGATTACATGGAAGTAGGATACCTAGATTACACTTCCGGTTTCGACTTCCGTTTCTGGTTTCGAATGGAAGTCGAAACCACTTTCGATTTCGAAACCACTTTCCGGTTCCCCACTTCCTGTTTTTCACAGATGAAAGTGTGAGGTCTATGTAGCCCCACGTGCAAGGTCGATGTAACTCCATGCTGGGTGTGAAGTCTATGTAGTCCCACGTGTGAGGTCTATGTAACCCCACGCTGGGTGTGAGGTCTGGTTTCGACTGCTGTTTCCGGTTTCGTCTTCCGTTTCCGATTTCACATTTCCGCTTCCTGCTCCGGTTTCCGAGGGAAAATTCGGCGCAGGCGGGAAAATCCAAAATTTGACGCAGACGGGAAAATCGAAATCAAAATCGAAACCAGAAGTGTGAAGGTCAGTGTGGAGGGCCTAGAAGAAAAAATCTTACCCTACTCATCGACAACGACCAAATAGTGTTCCTGTTAAGGCCGATTCTCATATACGCTACACTTCGCTACGCGACGTCGCGCGACATCGCCTGTCAAATAATGATTACATTGTTTTAAATTGGCACGCTCTCACTATGGCTACGCGACAGCGCGCTATCGCTGGGATTATTTCGTGAACATTCTTGTACGTTTTGTCGCTCGGCGTAGCATGACGTTTGACCAGTTTGTTTGTGATTTTAATGACGGATTGTGTGTCAAAAACAGCGTGTTTTTGAAAATGAGTGGAATGAACGACGAAAAAGCAGATGTAGAATTTATCGCTCTTGCGGCTGATTGTTGAACTTTATGACTTACAAAATAAAAATTACAGTTAGCAACAAAGAAAAGATCTAATTTCGAAAGAATTTTTTTCCAACACTCTGCCTAAATTTAGAATTTTGTTTCGTAAGTGACATTTTTAAAATTTCAATTTAAGAATTATTTGTACAATAGGGAATATGCATGTTTTTTTAAATATTTTTAATTCACTGTTTACACCGTTATATCATGGTAAAATATATAAATACTGCTTAAAAATGTTGTAATTAAGTTTAAAAAAATATTTAAAATTGAGAGAAATTTTGAGTTGTTTAAACGCCGCCATTTTCGCGCGGTCTGTTTATGATGTCAAAGATCAGTGATCTTTGACGTCATCAACAGATCCATTGTTTACTACAGCTGTTTTCATTTTTAACTTGGCGTTTTTGACGTTTATTTTCTAACCAAAAGACTGCAATGACATACAAATGTAAAAAATATGGACTTGTTTATATGGGACTTTACGTCACTTTCGTTTTAACCAATGGTGTTGCGTATTACAAATTCAAATTTCCCTCGGTTAATTTGCATTTTTAGTATTTCAAAACATATTAATTACAAAAATAATGGTTTAGTTCAAATGTCCGGTCAAAAAAAATTCGGAAAAAAAATATTTCAACCAAATTTAACTTTTATGTATATTCCCCACTTCAATTCATCATCTTCTAATTCAGTGATTCCCAAACTTCGATTCACGTGTTCCCCTTTTAAATATTTCTTAACAATTCGTACCCCTTAGTAGAACATTTCTGATATATTTATTATTAAAAATAAATTTAAGTATACAGTCTCCAGATTGGTTTCATTGATTTATTATACAAGCGGATAAAATTAAGGTTTAAGGAGATTTAAATTCGCGAGTTAAAGCTTATTTTTATTCGCTAGTGTATACAAACTTTTCTTTAATTTTGCTTCCATTTTCAAGTTCCATTTTCTGTTTTTTTTTTTAAGCGAAGCATGTCGTCAGCGCATTATTGTATTGTTGTCGTGACATCGATGAAAATGTTGATTCGTGCGTCTAAATTTTGTTTAGAGTATCGTGTTTAATAGACCTTTTCATAGTTGAAATTTTATTGTGAACATGTGTCAATTTCCGCCATGTTATACGTCAAATTGCCCGAACTTTTTGACGTATAACCATAATATTTGCCCGAAACTTTCATATTCCCGCCTTTCAAACTTGGCGGATGCGCATGCGCTTAACTAACCGTAAAAAGGTCTATTAATTTGTGTTTTATTAATCATAACTGGATACATCAGAAGAATTATTGTTAGATGATGACGCAATTGCGGAAAGATTACTTAAGCGGGAATCAAGAAATTTATTAAAATATTAAATATATGAATTATTAAAAAATGTGTAATAAGTTTTGAGATTGGATATCAAAAAAGAACATCAGCGATGTCAAACATTTAGTGTTGTGTTTACGGAGCCCATAAGTGAATTATTTTGATGCGTTGCTATGGATACTTTTATTTCACTAGCGAAATAAATTTTTTTTTAAGAAATGAATAAACCAGTTTCATTAATTCGCTTCTAAGGAATTAAACGTGACTTTTTAAGGTAAAATTGAATAAAAATTGTTACACATATTAGGAAAAATGTTATTCTTTATGAGTTCACTTTAAGACAGTGTCTGCTTTTTTTATATACGTAAGAACAATCTGCAATCATTTTATCGTGAGCAGTTAGTAAAATCTTTTAGTTGTATTGTATTAATTCATTATCAAAGATGATGAAGACGAATTGTTTGCAGATTCACAGCTAATTCAAGGATTCAAACACTTTATAAAAAGTAATGTTTGTTGCACTATTTTTGATGTAATTTAAATATTGTTATTTTTATTCTTCTTCGTTATGCACACACAAAAAATGAAAATTTTGGAACATCGTTTCGTACCCCTTCAAACCTTTCGCGTATCCCTTGGGGTACGCGTACCACACTTTGGGAAACACTGTTCTAATTGTTTGAAGAGAGTATGGAATTCTCCTTCTACTAGAACTGGAAATTCTCCTTCTACGCGTCTTGTTCTTAAGATCCGACGCACCCAAAATATTTTCTTTTCCTCTTCTTATATTTTAATTTCTCAATTCCATAACACATGACTACGACGAAAAATCATCATCGGAACTGGAAGAACTTGACATTTCAAAAATATAACTTAACATGAAATGTAGAGAGACTGCAGATTTCACACTTGCAGCAAAGAGTCGCGTAGCCGAGTATCGCATAAATGAGAATACCTAGCAGCGACACTTCATCACGTGACGTCGCGTATATGAAAATCGGCCATTACTATGCGATTTTACTAGTTTGCAATTTATTGAACGGAGGCGCTGAACGTTCTAACCTTATTGTGTCAGTGATTTAAAGTATGTTGTCTGTCAAAATTACTGTTCTTACAATATTATCGGTAAGAGACAATTATTTTTCTGTAGATTTAACAGTATTTTAACATGCTTCGTTGATAAAATATGTATGACACACGTGTATTCCCTGCAGGCCTTGGCACTGGTCGGCCAGCTTCCGAATCCGGTCGGAAACCTGGTCGATCAGCTCCTTGCCGATGGTGTAGTGGCCACGGGCGTAATTATTAGCCGCGTCTTCTTTCCCACTGATGAGCTGCTCCGGGTGCTAGAGGCCACGGTAAGGACCCAGCCGGACAGAATCTTATGAAGACAAGATTAGTTAAGATTAAAACAAGACTTGGAGAATATTTGGACAAGATTTGAACAAGGCGAGACAAGACTAGGCAGACAAGACTAGACAGTCTGCACTTGACAAATAAACTAGATTGATAAGAAAAGATAAGACAATCTATAAAACTTACCCACAACTGTTGGTTCGAGATCGACGAAGATATTTGCATAAATGAGAATACCTAGCAGCGACACTTCATCACGTGACGTCGCGTATATGAAAATTGGCCATTACTGTGCGATTTTACTAGTTAGCAATTTATTGAACGGAGGCGCTGAACGTTCTAACCTTATTGTGTCAGTGATTTAAAGTATGTTGTCTGTCAAAATTACTGTTCTTACAATATTATCGGTAAGAGACAATTATTTTTCTGTAGATTTAACAGTATTTTAACATGCTTCGTTGATAAAATAATGTATGACACACGTGTATCAAATCCGTTTGTGCACTCATTGCGATTAAACCACTCGCCTTCGGCTCGTGCTTTAAACTTCGCGATTCATGCAAAACAAACCCTTCTTCACACACTTGTATCATAAACTACTATTTAGAAATGTTTTTGGGAATGAATGAATGATTTTAATGTATTTGTTCCACTTGAAAAAAATATTAGAAAAATAGACCAATAAATTACAGATAAAATCTAGGTGAAGAAGCATTTGAGAAAACCTCTTCATTATTTATTATGATTTTACAGCAGCAATGGAACTGAAGCTGTGTCTGCCACCGTTGCACTTTCTCGTGGATGGGACCTTAAGATTGTAAGGTTCAGCAAGGAATATGCAGAGGTAAAATAATCGGGTGAAAAATTTGGAAATTTATTTTTTTTAATTTTTTTATTAGAAAATTGCTAATACAATTACCAATTTTCAAATAAAAAATATTTACAACAAATATTTTACACACAATAAAAAAACAACAGTAAATAAATAAACATTAGACAAAACTTCGACAAAAATGTTTGCAAAAGCGCTTCGCCAAAACTCTTTAAAAACCTTCTTCCTCTTCGAAACTTCCGCCTTCTTCGTTACTGTCCGCCCCCACCTCCTCATAGTCCTTCTCAAGGGCTGCTAGATCCTCCCTCGCTTCCGAGAACTCCCCTTCTTCCATCCCCTCACCCACATACCAATGCACAAAAGCCCTCTTAGAATACATCAAATCGAACTTCTGGTTTAATTTACCCCAAGCGTCTGCTATCGCTGTCGTGTTGGACAACATGCAGACGGCCCTTTGAACCTGCAAATAAGGGATGATGATTTTGCAAAGCTATTAGATAGATCTCCAAAGTTATTGCATAGATAATTAATTACCTTGGACAGATCTCCACCTGGAACGACAGTGGGGGCTTGGTAGTTAATGCCAACCTTAAACCCTGTGGGGCACCAGTCGACGAACTGGATGTTCTTCCTGGTCTTGATCGTAGCAATCGCTGCATTTACATCTTTTGGGACGACGTCGCCTCGATATAGCATGCAGCAGGCCATGTATTTACCCCGCCTTGGATCGCATTTCACCATCTGCAAATAAATGCAAAATTCTAATCAAATTGTAATTGAAATTTTGATCTTGTGCGAAATTTGCAAATTTGAGCAAAATATCCAAATGCCATTAATCGAGCTGTAATTTCAATTTTTGGACTTACCTGATTGCTCGGCTCAAAGCAAGCGTTGGTGATCTCACTGACTGAGATTTGCTCATGGTAAGCTTTCGCCGCTGAAATAATGGGAGCGTAAGTGACTAGAGGGAAGTGAATTCTTGGGTACGGAACTAGATTGGTCTGGAACTCGGTCAAGTCCACATTCATCGCACCATCGAATCTAAAAATTAAGTCCAAATTTAATAACGACCAATTTTGTTTCAATATGATAAAATGATAAATAAAGATATTTACAAATATTGTTATAAATATATATTGTTATAAATAGTTGTCAATTAGAAAGATATTTACTTTCAATTATTTTTAACGACTGTGTAAAATTTAGAAACCGGACTAGACAGACTCGACAGAATAGACGGACTAGATAAGACTATAAATTTGTAAAAATTATAAAGTCGAATGCACTATAGATAAAGTAATAATTAACATTATAAGCACAGCGCTTTCGGCTTAAAATAAGCCATCTTTGGTGCCGGATTCTCAGTGAAATAACTATCTATGTGTATGCCGGCGAAACCGGGATAGAAATAGTTGTTCATAATTTGTTAAAACGCTTGTAGAAACAGCCTGTATGTAATGAAATACAAAATAGAATAAAACAGGAAACAAATAGTATCTTAGTGACTGCTACCTCGGCTTATTGGTACAAAAAATGCTTATCTAGAATTTGTAATAGAAGAACTTACCTCAAAGAAGCCGTGGTAGATGAGACAATCTGTGCAATAAGCCTGTTCAAATTGGTATAACCAGGCCGAGGAATGTCTAAATTCTTCACACAGATATCGTAAATTGCCTCATTGTCTACCATAAACGCGCAATCGGAATGCTCTAAGGTGGTGTGCGTCGTTAGAATTGAGTTGTAGGGCTCAACCACCGCCGTCGATACCCTCGGCGCCGGATAAACAGCGAACTCTAGCTTGCTCTTCTTGCCGTAGTCCACAGACAGCCGCTCCATCAGCAGCGACGTGAAGCCGGATCCGGTGCCGCCGCCGAAGGAGTGGAAGATCAAGAAGCCCTGCAGGCCTTGGCACTGGTCGGCCAGCTTCCGAATCCGGTCGGAGACCTGGTCGATCAGCTCCTTGCCGATGGTGTAGTGGCCACGGGCGTAATTATTAGCCGCGTCTTCTTTCCCGCTGATGAGCTGCTCCGGGTGGTAGAGGCCACGGTAAGGACCCAGCCGGACAGAATCTTATGAAGACAAGATTAGTTAAGATTAAAACAAGACTTGGAGAATTTTTGGACAAGATTTGAACAAGGCGAGACAAGACTAGGCAGACAAGACTAGACAGTCTGCACTTGACAAATAAACTAGATTGATAAGAAACGATAAGACAATCTATAAAACTTACCCACAACTGTTGGTTCGAGATCGACGAAGATAGATCTTGGTACATGTTTGCCAGATCCAGTCGAGGAGAAGAAGGTGTTGAAGCTATCGTCTACGGACTTCCTGTCGAGTTTGAGGTATTCCTCATTGAAGTTGCCGTCTTTGTCCAAGCCGTGTTCTAGACAGTAGAGTTCCCAACAGGAGTTGCCGATCTGGACTCCGGCTTGGCCGACGTGTAGAGAGATTACTTCGCGCTGCAAAGGAAATATGTTTATTGTTCCTAATAGGCAACTAAATAGGCCTAGCAATTTTATTAGAAACTTTTCTTAAAACACTTATTAGTTTACTAAATACAGTCTTATAAACTATAAGGTTGCTAGAAGTTTATATATTCGGACAATTTTTGTGCTTTCCTAAGATTTTTCAAATTTGCCGTGAAAAAACAGAGAACTGTTTTCACTGTTCTAAATAGACAACTAAATTGCTCGCTTTGTTTTAAAGTTTGTTTTAAACTTTTCCTGAAAATCTTCTTAGTTTATTAATCATAGTCTAGTAAACTAAATAGCTATCTAGTCAACACCGACAATTTTCGCATTTTCTTAAATTTCTCTAATTTTCTAACAAGAACAGAAAAATATTTTCATTGCGCCTAATAGGCAATTAAATTGTCTACAAACTTTATTTCAATTTTTCTTGAAATTCCTGTTGGTTTACTAATTATAGGCTACTAAACTAAAAAGTTGTTTCAAGCTTGTTGACAGACAATTTTTGCATTTTCTAAAATTTCTCAAATTTACCAACAAAACTAAAAAAATTTGGTCATTGTTTCTAATAGACAACTAAATTGCCTATCAGTATTATTTCAAACTTTTTCTAATATTCTTCTTATTGTTAGTTTACTAATTACAACTTCGTAATCTAAAAAGTTGCTTCAAGATTATTTTCCCCAATAACAGACGAAAATGACTGCCGGAAATAAATGAAATTTTGCAAGAAACTAAACTAGACTCTTTAATTTCTTGCAAAATTTGAATTATATAGCTAGTTAACTGTAGCTTGACCGATAATTAAATTTGCAACAAATTTTCTTGCACAAATTTAGTTTTAGTCTCTAAATAATTGCCTAATCCAGACCTAATCCAGATAGACGACGGGTGTGTAACACGATGTTTGAAAATTCACAATTATCTAGATTAAGCTGTTTTTAATCTTTATTAATCTTTCTGTTTTTAATCTTTAAAAATTATTATTGACAATTGCGGAAATGTGAATCTAGAAAAGTTTTAAATTTTAAGAATAATCTTAATAAATCAAGATTGAGTTAAAATTTTTAAAATACTTGCAAAACATTTGTTTTATATATTGTTAAACTTAGATGTATTTGGTGTGCAAAAATTCTTGGGAAAACGAGACAGATTAACACGCGGTGCTATCAAAATGGCGTCGATAATTTTGGCGAAAAAATCCTCGTCAAAAGTTTTCGCAATTAAAATCCGCAAATAATACAAAAATCTCTTACCATTTTCGTTGCTATCAAACTTCCTTCCAACAATAAATAAATTTAAATAATTTCTCTTTCAAACAGAAAATTTCGCTCGACTAGACTCAAAGACGGTTGGAATACCAGTGAGATTTCCGTTTTCGACTGATTGTAAGAAGACGTTTTTTTTCAACCCTGGGAGGACACGATCCGAGACGAATTTTTGCGAACAATTTTTTGTCTGCAAAAACTAAATCTCTATCAACGCATGTATTTTTAGACCTCGATATCATTTTTATGCAGGTATTAAAAACATTTAAATCTCAATAATTGCAAATTTTCAAAAATATTGGTATTGGTCTTGTCCATCGGTGTGTATTAGATAATTATCGAGAGACTAAATCGGTAGTAGAAAATTTGTTGCAAATTTAATTATCTGCCACAGTTATCTAGCTAGATAACTCAATTTTTACCACAATATTAAACCAAGTCTAAATTAGTTTTGTCCAAAATTTCATTAATAACGAATTTACAAAAAATTTGGTACGTCCATCCAGAGACCCAACATTTATCTAGAATCTAGATCATTAGATTATAATCAGTTTATCATTCGCTTACTTTTTCCTTCAAATCTCAGCGAGTTCCGAACTAGACTAATTACATTTGGCAGATTTATAGCTAAAGCATAGCTTTGGCAGAGTTATAACAGAGTTAGTTAGAATACACCAAAAACTAGGACGAGCTATTTAAATCTACAAACTCTAACAACTTGTAACAACCATCTCAAGTAGTCAAATAAGTAGATTAAGTTAAGCAAACAAAGTTATAGTTAACTAAATTATTTAGAACATACCGACTAGGAGGAGTAATATATACTAGTACTGAATTTACAGATAAACAAGCTAAAGTCTTGTCTGTCAAGCCTTGTCTGCCTAGTCTTGTGTATCTAGTCAGTCTAATCTTGTCTGTCTAGTCTTGTCTGTCTAGTCTTGTCTATCTGGTCTTGTCTGCCTAGTCTTGTCTATCTAGTATGTCTAATCTTGTCTGTCTAGTCTTGTCTGTCTAGTCTTGTCTGTTTAGTCTTGTCTGTCTGGTCTGTCTAATCTTGTCTGTCTAGTCTGGTCTATCTAGTCTTATCTGGCTAGTCTTGTCTGTCTAGTCTTGTCTGTCTAGCTTAGTCTGTTTAGTCTTGTCTGTCTAGTCTTGTCTATCTAGTATTGTGTATCTAGTCTGTCTAATCTTCTCTGTCTAGTCTTGTCTGTCTAGTCTGGTCTATCTGGTCTTGTCTGCCTAGTCTTTTCTATCTAGTATGTCTAATCTTGTCTGTCTAGTCTTGTCTGTCTAGTCTTGTCTCTCTAGTCCTGTCTGTCTAGTCTTGTCTGTCTAGTCTTGTCTGTCTAGTCTTGTCTGTCTAGTCTTGTCTGTCTAGTCTTGTCTATCTAGTCTTGTCTGTCTAGTCTTGTCTGTCTAGTCTTGTCTGTCTAGTCTTGTCTGTCTAGTCTAGTCTGTCTAGTCTTGTCTGTCTAGTCTTGTCTGTCTAGTCTTGTCTGTCTAGTCTTGTCTGTCTAGTCTTGTCTGTCTAGCCTTGTCTGTCTAGTCTTGTCTGTCTAGTCTTGTCTGTCTAGTCAAATCAAACTATTTTCAAATCAAACTATTTATTTCATTATATAAGCTACAAAATATAACAAATACATTTAAAAAGAGAACATATATTGTGAACATTTGTAACTAAATGAAATTTGTCGGTTAGCTTTAACTTTAGTTGGCCCTTACTCCTATGTAGTATTCTTCTATCGAGTACGGCTCTATATCAATCAGTAAGTATTGAACCTGCTTCTTGAAAACGCTTAACGTTGCTACCAATTTTATTGCCTTTGGCAATCTATTAAATAAATCTATGTTACTGTATGGTGGTAACCTTTTTGACATAGTAAGTCTGTGAAAAGGAATATTGTAATTCAATTTGTTGGTTCTTGTATTCGTAGAGTTGTCAATACGATATTGATCAAACAGACTTTTATTTTTAAATAGAAATAATAGCGCTTCATATATATAAGTGCCGACAGTCGTTAATAATTTGGCACTTCTGAATTTACCTCTGCAAGACTCCGTGTAATTTAAATCGTAAATGGTTCTTATGGCGGCCTTTTGAATTTTAAAAATATCTGATACTAATGTTCCGTTGCCCCAGAACATTATGCCGAATCTGAGATGACTGTAAAAGTTGGAGAAATACACAATCTTTAAGATATCCCTATTTAGGTACCTTTTAAGTATTCTTAGAGCATATACTGCTCTGTTCAGATGTTTTGTTAAGTTCATTATGTGTGGAGTCCAGTCCAGGTTTTCGTCTATGTATAGTCCCAGTAGTCTAACGACTTGTTGAAGTTTTAATGTATTGTCCTCAAATGTAAATTCATTATTGTAGGTTCTTGTGTCTCTTTTTGTTTTATAGTAAATGACGTTGGTTTTCTCTTTATTTAATACTAAGTTGTTAATATTAAACCATGTGGTCATAGTTGTCATCACAGACTTGAAATTCATTATAGAGTCCTCTATTGATCTGTTCGCTATTAATATACTAGTATCATCGGCATAATTTATTAAAGTACTGTTTGCGTTTTTTAAACTTAATTCTGGTAGGTCATTTATGTACAGTGTGAAAAGAAGCGGTCCTAACGTGCTGCCTTGGGGAATCCCCATATTGATAGTCCTGGGTGTGGATGTGATATAACCTTCTGGTGTCCACATTTGTGTTATTTGTATCCGATTTTCGAGATATCGTGCAAGAAATTCTGATGTTATTCCCCTGATTCCATATCTTTGTAGTTTCGATATTAAGATAGAATGGTCGACTGTATCATATGCCTTTGATAAGTCCAGGAGTATACCGCATGAAATATCATGTGCTTCTAGCTGTTGCATAATTTCTTTGAAAAAATGGAAGCAGGCCGTGTCAATATTCTTGCCTTTAATGAACCCGTGTTGATGCTGGCTAATAAGTTGGTATTTATTTATGAAACATAATAATCTCTTACAGATCAATTTTTCCAAGATTTTTGCAAAAGGCGATAGTAGGCTGATTGGCCTGTAGTTGTTCATATCGGTTTTGTTACCTTTTTTAAAAATGGGAGTAATTTACGAGACCTTCAGAACTTTTGGAAAAATTCCATGTTCAAATGCATTATTTATGATGTGAGTCAGTGGTTCCGTTACTTCAGTCGCAGCAAATTTTACTGACGCTGTTGAGATTTCATCAATTCCAGTACTATTCGAGTTTTTTAAGTCTTTTATGGTCTCGAGTATCTCTTCTTCAGACGTTGGTTCTAAAAACATTGTATGCGGATTGTTATGGATTTTATCTTCATACGGAAATTTGTTTAAGTGTTCAGTCATTTCTATGGGCCTATCAACATAAAAATTGTTTAAGTTCTCTGGGGAGATTTCCGGTCCGAGTTCGTTATTTAATGGTTTACGTAGAGTTTTGAGTTGGGTAATTTCTTTTACTGCTTCCCACGTAGCCTTTATTTTATTTTCAGATCCTTGGATTTTCCTTTGGTAGTACATCTTTTTATGCTGCTTTAAGACACTAATGTATTTCCTTCTCGTTCGATTATAGATGTGTTTAAGATCACAATTCGATCGTGATAAAACGTATAACAGATCCACTCTTTTCTTTATTTTCTCCACAGTTTCGTTCCAGAAGATTTTCCTTTTTAATTGTTTATTATTAGTTAATGAAAACGGGAAACATTCATTAAAATGCGATTTGACAGTTTCTATGAAATATTTACACTGTATGTCCACTTCAGTATTATTATACACTCCCACCCAAGTTTCTGCGGCAAGGTTTTCCCTAAATTTCATCATATTTTCACCATTAAAGTTTCTGCGACGTCTAAATGTAGTTTGTATAACATCAGATTTAAAAATTATGCGTAGCGCAAGATGGTCTGATATGTTGTAGTTTAAGGCCTCCGCTATATATCTCATGTCTGTATGCACAGCAATATTATCTATACATGTATTAGAGCTTGGATGACTAGTTTCCTTAATCGTTAACACAGTATTGAATGAGTCCAAAATAGATTTTAGTTGTCTACTGCCTTTTGAGTATTTTAAGGTATCAATGTTAAAATCACCCGTAATGATGAACTGTTTATCTTCTTGAATGATTTTACTTAAGAGGATAAGGAGTTTGTTTAGGAACTGCGTCTCATTTGTTAAAGGCGCTCTGTAGATGCTTTGTCTGATGCTTGTAGTCTTGTCTGTCTAGTCTTGTCTGTCTAGTCTTGTCTGTCTAGTTTTGTCTGACTAGTCTTGTCTGTCTAGTCTTGTCTGTCTAGTCTTGTCTGTCTAGTCTTGTCTGTCTAGTCTTGTCTGTCTAGTCTTGTCTGTCTAGTCTTGTCTGACTAGTCTTGTCTGTCTAGTCTTGTCTGTCTAGTCTTGTCTGTCTAGTCTGTCTAGTCTTGTCTGTCTAGTCTTGTCTATCTAGTATTGTGTATCTAGTCTGTCTAATCTTCTCTGTCTAGTCTTGTCTGTCTAGTCTGGTCTATCTGGTCTTGTCTGCCTAGTCTTTTCTATCTAGTATGTCTAATCTTGTCTGTCTAGTCTTGTCTGTCTTGTCTTGTCTCTCTAGTCCTGTCTGTCTAGTCTTGTCTGTCTAGTCTTGTCTGTCTAGTCTTGTCTGTCTAGTCTTGTCTGTCTAGCCTTGTCTGTCTAGTCTTGTCTGTCTAGTCTTGTCTGTCTAGTCTTGTCTGTCTAGTCTTGTCTGTCTAGCCTTGTCTGTCTAGTCTTGTCTGTCTAGTCTTGTCTGTCTAGTCTTGTCTGTCTAGTCTTGTCTGTCTAGTCTTGTCTGTCTAGTTTTGTCTGACTAGTCTTGTCTGTCTAGTCTTGTCTGTCTAGTCTTGTCTGTCTAGTCTTGTCTGTCTAGTCTTGTCTGTCTAGTCTTGTCTGTCTAGTCTTGCCTGACTAGTCTTGTCTGTCTAGTCTTGTCTGTCTAGTCTTGTCTGTCTAGTCTTGTCTGTCTAGTCTTTCTTGTCTGTCTAGTCTTGTCTGTCTAGTCTTGTCTGTCTAGTCTTGTCTGACTAGTCTTGTCTGTCTAGTCTTGTCTGTCTAGTCTTGTCTGTCTAGTCTTGTCTGTCTAGTCTTGTCTGTCTAGTCTTGTCTGTCTAGTCTTGTCTGTCTAGTCTTGTCTGTCTAGTCTTGTCTGTCTAGTCTTGTCTGTCTAGTCTTGTCTGTCTAGTCTTGTCTGTCTAGTCTTGTCTGTCTAGTCTTGTCTGTCTAGTCTTGTCTGTCTAGTCTTGTCTGTCTAGTCTTGTCTGTCTAGTCTTGTCTGTCTAGTCTTGTCTGTCTAGTCTTGTCTGTCTAGTCTTGTCTGTCTATTCTTATCTGTCTAGTCTTGTCTGTCTAGTCTTGTCTGTCTAGTTTTGTCTGACTAGTCTTGTCTGTCTAGTCTTGTCTGTCTAGTCTTGTCTGTCTAGTCTTGTCTGTCTAGTCTTGTCTGTCTATTCTTATCTGTCTAGTCTTGTCTGTCTAGTTTTGTCTGTCTAGTCTTGTCTGTCTAGTTTTGTCTGACTAGTCTTGTCTGTCCAGTCTTGTCTGTCTAGTCTTGTCTGTCTAGTCTTGTCTGTCTAGTCTTGTCTGTCTAGTCTTGTCTGTCTATTCTTATCTGTCTAGTCTTGTCTGTCTAGTCTTGTCTGTCTAGTCTTGTCTGTCTAGTTTTGTCTGACTAGTCTTGTCTGTCTAGTCTTGTCTGTCTAGTCTTGTCTGTCTAGTCTTGTCTGTCTAGTCTTGTCTGTCTAGTCTTGTCTGTCTAGTCTTGTCTGTCTAGTCTTGTCTGTCTAGTCTTGTCTGTCTAGTCTTGTCTGTCTAGTCTTGTCTGTCTAGTCTTGTCTGTCTAGTCTTGTCTGTCTAGTCTTGTCTGTCTAGTCTTGTCTGTCTAGTCTTGTCTGTCTAGTCTTGTCTGTCTAGTCTTGTCTGTCTAGTCTTGTCTGTCTAGTCTTGTCTGTCTAGTCTTGTCTGTCTAGTCTTGTCTGTCTAGTCTTGTCTGTCTAGTCTTGTCTGTCTATTCTTATCTGTCTAGTCTTGTCTGTCTAGTCTTGTCTGTCTAGTCTTGTCTGTCTAGTTTTGTCTGACTAGTCTTGTCTGTCTAGTCTTGTCTGTCTAGTCTTGTCTGTCTAGTCTTGTCTGTCTAGTCTTGTCTGTCTAGTCTTGTCTGTCTAGTCTTGTCTGTCTAGTCTTGTCTGTCTAGTCTTGTCTGTCTAGTCTTGTCTGTCTAGTTTTGTCTGACTAGTCTTGTCTGTCTAGTCTTGTCTGTCTAGTCTTGTCTGTCTAGTCTTGTCTGTCTAGTCTTGTCTGACTAGTCTTGTCTGTCTAGTCTTGTCTGTCTAATCTTGTCTGTCTAGTCTGTCTAGTCTTGTCTGTCTAGTCTTGTCTGTCTAGTCTTGTCTGTCTAGTCTTGTCTGTCTAGTCTTGTCTGTCTAGTCTTGTCTGTCTAGTCTTTCTTGTCTGTCTAGTCTTGTCTGTCTAGTCTTGTCTGTCTAGTCTTGTCTGTCTAGTCTTGTCTGACTAGTCTTGTCTGTCTAGTCTTGTCTGTCTAGTCTTGTCTGTCTAGTCTTGTCTGTCTAGTCTTGTCTGTCTAGTCTTGTCTGTCTAGCCTTGTCTGTCTAGTCTTGTCTGTCTAGTCTTGTCTGTCTAGTCTTGTCTGTCTAGTCTTGTCTGTCTAGTCTTGTCTGTCTAGTCTTGTCTGTCTAGTCTTGTCTGTCTAGTCTTGTCTGTCTAGTCTTGTCTGTCTATTCTTATCTGTCTAGTCTTGTCTGTCTAGTCTTTTTTTTAGTTTTTCTTGAAGAGTTGATTCGTGCCATTTACAGCGAAGGTTTTGTGTCCAAGGACAGACGTGCTGTCCAATTTTTGTGCGTGTGCGTTTTGTTTGGTTCGCGATTTGACCCTTTTTGTGTGTGCGATATTGACGCTGCCCGCGAGTGCTCCCAAGTGACTTTTTATCAGCCTTGTCCCCCCTCGTCGTCCACAGATGACCTGTGTGGCGATTGACACCGGTTTTAAATCCCCAGGGTGAGTTTCTGCGCTTTCTTTGAAAACGTGTTTCGAAACCTCCATAACTTTAACCGTCGACATCCTAGCCCGCATAGGGTTGAAGGTGGTGTCTTTAGACTTCCCGCGGACCAGTGCGTCGAGCTGTACCTATATTTTTAGGGCGCCGACGCCCGGCGTCGTTCTATTTTTGTTCGGCGCCTCCACTATAAAGGTACCCGGGTCTTCTTGACTTTTCTTTCGCGGTACTGGATGTTCTTCCCGGTATCGCTGCCATATGAGTGGCAGGCAACGCAAGGCCTCCGCCGGGGACGGTGCACGTGCGGGAGATTTCGGCGAACTTAACCTTTTCGAGGCGCGAATGTCATTCGGGCACAGCCTGAAACAGGCTGTGAGCAACGAAAACGTGTTCAGTGGAGGAAACCTGAACATGGCGGACCCGGACTTCGAAATTAGTGACGCGACCAAGCGCAGGCGGTGCGCATCGTCGCCGGGCGTCAACGTGGCGAATAGGCAGGCGACGGACCACTTCGCTCAATTGGGAAAGAAGATTGCTGAGTTGTTGGACCTCGTCGCCTGGAACACCAAGGTAGAAATTAAGGCGGTCGCGCGCGACATGGACAGGATCTACACCATAGCGAGAGAGGAGATGGAGGAGCTACGTGACGTGGCGGTCACGGCCCCCAAACCCAGGAAAACGGACGCGTGCGTCCAAACGGACAGGGCCCCGCCCATACAGAAGACCAGGCAGCAGGACCCGGTGGAGGCCGAGGCCTCGTTTCTTGCGAGGGTGGTCAGTGCGACCACATCGCAAGCGGCCTGCGACCTGGCCAGGGAATTGTGGCCTCCGGCCATAGAGGGACGCGTCGGGAACCAACTGGCGCAAAAGGATCGTCAGCACGTGGCGATTTTCACTGCAGAGGGAGAGGGCACGGGGCTGCTTGACGACTACCCCATGGACGAGGCGGAGGAAATCACCGTTGAGGGAGGCGGAACCATCCAGCACTTGGCCGTGGTGTTAAAAAAAAAGAAGAGGATGCCAAGAAATGGACGTTGGCTAAGGTGTCCTGTACTTCAGGGCTGGACGTTGAAGGGCTATACATGCTGCTGACTTCGCTGAGGCACCTACTGGCGAGCCAGGGAAGGAGGGGCGTGGATATTAAGGTGTCGTCAAAGGCAAACATTGCGACTTTCCGCAAGTAGATGGTCTGTATGTTCCACGGGAGCAACATGCTCGTGCGTGTATACATCTCAGAGGAGGCAACGGTGCCAAAGCAGAGCGCAGGAAAGGCGCCTAACGCGCAACCGAGACTCGGTACCTGGTCATTAAGGTCGGGGATGGCAGTTACGTGGACCGAGTGCGCGAAGTTAGAGAGGGCGCGTCGGGAACCGGAGCGCTGGATGACGTGCAGTCGGTAACGAAGTCGGCGGACGGGGACATCATCGTAGGGCCTTGCAGGCTAAGGTAAGGGACGACAGCGTCAGGTTAGTGCAGGCAAACCGGTCTGCTCTAACCGTTAGGAACTTGGACGCTGCGTCAACAACTGCCGAGGTAGATGTGGCGCTTAGGCCCGCCCTAAGCGCTGGTGGAGCGGACGCGGGCGGCATCGGGCATATCGAAATCGGTGTGCTCCGGGAGTGCCGCGACGGTATCTTGATGACAACAGTGGCGGCTAGTAAGCGCACGGCGGCCGCTCTGCTGAAGGTCGAAAGGGTCCGGGTTGGGCTCTCAGTGGCGCGCATCGGCAAGCGCACTCACCAAGACTGGTTCCGCCGCTCCTGGGAACTCGGCCACAAGGCGGCGCACCGCCAGTGGACCTTAGTAAATGTTTCCACCGGTGTGCAAAACCGGGGCATCTAGCGCGGGAATGCGGGGCCAAACCCTACTGCCCCTTCTGCGATAAAGAGGGGCACAGGGCGGACGCGGCTAACTGCCCGCACTTTGGGGCTGCAAAGAACAATAAATGGCGGAGTTCGTCCAGCTAAATCTGAACAGATCGGTCGGAGCGCACGACTCTCTCGAGGAGTACGCGGCAGAAAACCGGACTCGCGTGGTTCTGGCTAGCGAGCCGAATTACGCGAGGCGGCGACCCGGTTGGTTCGCGGATGCGCACCTGGATGCGGCCATCTGGTTGTATCCAGGTTCGCGGCACGGCCTGGCTTGGGGATCGACGGGTCAGGGAGTGGTCTGGGTGCTACTTCTCCCGCAACGACCCAAATGAGGTTTTTGCGGACTGCCTGGACGGCGCGGCACGTTCCATCCAGGCGCATAGGGGGAAGGCGCTCCTTATTGGGGGCGATTTTAATGCTTGAGGAATCCAGTGGGGCAGCGACGTCACGGACGCGAGAGGGAGGATGGTCCTGGACTGGGCGTCGGCACTGGACCTCGGCATTTGCAACCGGGGAAAGGTTCCGACCTTCAGGAGAGGTTCGCGAACGTCAATCGTGGACTTGACGTTCGCATCGCAGGGACTGATGGGAAGAGTCAAGGATTGGCAGGTGAGGGACGATTGGGAGTCGCTGAGCGACCACCAATGCGTTTCCTTTCACCTGGACAGTAAAGCCATCGAGGGGTAGCCGCGCGAGCAGCGCGCTCGTTGGATAGTTGGGAGAGCTGACCGGAAAGCTATTACTCGGGAGATGGCTCGAGTAAATGCACCGCACGGGCTGGCCGCGGAGGGTCTTACTGGGGCGTTCGTGAACAGGGTGGTTGACGCGTGCAGGGCTGGCGTCCCTCAAAGACGTCTGTCCTCACGGGGGCGGAAGCCGGTTTATTGGTGGACGCCAGAAGTGGCGCAAGCGAGACGCGTGGCGGTGGCATATAGACGTCAACTTCAGAGGGCGCGGCGTAGAGGGGAGTCGTGTGAGGCTGCGGAGGAGCGGGCGAAACAGGATCGTGGGGATTTTCGACGAGCGATTGCGCGGAGCAAATTCCAGCGGTGGCAGGAACTCTGCCTTCTGGTCGACCGCGATCCGTGTGGCTTGCCGTACCGCATAGTCACCGGTCGGTTCGGGCACCGAGGGAAGGGTCCTGAAAAAGATACCCAGCCCAGACGAGCTGCCTAACGAGCTGTTCCGGCTGGCAGCAGGGGGGGTGGCTCGAAGGACATGTCGACGTCTGCAACAGATGTCTGGAAGAGGGACTGTTTACCAGGTGTTGGAAAAAGGTCAGTTTGGCCCTTATTCCAAAACCGGGTAAGGATCCCTCGACGCCTGGTGCGTTCATGTAAATCCTGTTGTACTTTTACTCTGTCCTTCCGTTTGAGTGGAGTCACATGAGAAAATAAAAACAAAGTTTTGTCTGTCTAGTCTAGTCTGTCTACTCTTGTCTGAACTCATTGCTCGATCCATCAATTCTTCTGTATACGTTTGGCTGCAATTTGTGGAAGACATCTATTATTATCACTTCAATTATTAGTGGACGCATAATTGTGGGCCTTGGTCATCTACCTTACTAAAGTTGTTTTTTTTCCCATTTAAGTAAATTAAGTAGTTTGAAGTGAAATAAGTCGGGGCGGGTCTTTAAACTTTTTGTTAGCAAAGTGAAAAAAAAATAGCGCATAGGCAGTGGACCACGACAGCAGGCCAAGGTCAAACAGCGAGTCTAGAAGACCGTTTGATAGGTGCGTGAAATTGAGTCGGACGCAGACAAAATTGGCAAAACGATCCATAAAAGAGGATTCGGAAGGAAGAGAAATGAGCGTGGATATGGGAGGAGCTTTGGAGAATATCTTCGAAGAGCTACGCGAAATGAGGAAGGATTTTAAAGCTGCCGAGAATAAGATGGAAGAAATGAGAAGGGAAAATAAAGAACTCGAAGAAAAATTGGAATGGGAAGGAAGGTTTCTATTGCTTCTATGATTTCTATTGCTTCTCATCTGGTTGCGTTCGAGTATCAGAATTTATGTGGTCTGACTGATTCTATCTTCTCCTTAGTATTGGCGAGAAATGTGCCTTGGCTTTCCTGTAGGGTCTCGGTTATGGCGCTGTTTACTCTGTTAATATTTGTCTCAGAGTAATCACGGTTCTGTTCTGTTTTGCTCTGCTTGAGATTCGCTTGAGCAGAGACAATCAAACTTGTGAGTTGTCAAGAAGAATAGGACTAGCCTGGGTAGCCTTCTGATAGCTAGGCTATGTCCTAAGATCCGAAATTCCCCTCTGCCTTAAAAGGAGAGTCTTCAATCAGTGCGTCTTACCTGTACTAACATATAGGGCCGAAACATTAACCCTAACAGATCGCACAGAGGGCAATAAGAGTCAAGAGAGTCAAAGTATCTCTGAGAGTCAAGGTTCTCAAAACAACTGTGAGGGGAAGAAATGGAGTAACCGACGCCATCGTGAGAATTGTCAACCGTGAATGGAATTGGGCGGGACACCTGGCCAGTGTCAGTGATGACAGATGGACGAGAAGGGTGACGGAGTGGAGACCGCGTAACGATGCATTCCGAAATATAGGAAGACCGCCCACTCGATGGTCAAGCGTATCCATACCAATTGGATGAGAGCAGCACGGGACAGAGGGGGATGGAAGTTGTTACGGGAGGCTTATGTCCAACAGTGAACAAGTATAGCTGGATGCTGATGAACTGTTCTGTAGTCTGTTGGTAACATGGGTTTCAAATCTCTGAATATCTCGTGGTGTTGTCCATGATTGTTTCGGCGTTTTCTTTATCAATTTAAATCTTTCTCTGTCAAGTTCTTCTGTACTTTGCATCGTACCATTAAAGTAACGAACATTAGAGTAATAGAACGCATGAACAAACAACGTCTCTTTTTAGACCAATTTTGGGCCTCAAGGATTCTTGGGGAGGCAAAAAATCGTTAGTACAACCTACCACTAAAGCAAAACCTATTAAAGCAGCGAGCACAAAAAAACTTCGCTTCGGCCGAAGAAAGTATGGCTGAGTTAGAGATTGAAACACTGAAGGTCAAATGGTACGTTATCGGACTTGGTGAAGTCAGAAGACGAGGTGAAAATCTAATAACATTGAAATCCGGCCACTCCTACTATGCTGGAGAGGACAACAGGTCGGAGGGAGGAATTTGCTTTCTCATTAACAGGCGCCTCCAAAATCAAATTCTAGAGGTCAAGAGGTTTTCCACCAGGGTAGCCTGCCTGGTATTGAAACTTAGTAAGAGATATAGTATTAAGATCATACAGACCTACGCACCAACGTCAGCCCACACGGATGAAGAAGTGGAAATATTCTACGAAGATATATAAAATATAAGTGGACATATTCTAACCGATAAATGGACATATTGCAACAGCAGCCCTAAACCGTTCTCCTACACTTCATTTTGTTCATTCTGGGGCTTGGTAAAGAATACGGGTGTTTTTGGAAACTTAGTGTTGTGGACTTTTTACCTGGTGTAACTCTTGTTAAACATCTTTGGCACTCTTTAAAAACTCTTTTTTCTTTAAAAAATATAATAAACGTGGCAATATCAGCCAAGTTGCGTGCGCCTCCACCATTTATTACTTTGAAAATGTCAATTTTTAATAACAAAAACACGAATATTTATTGAACCAGGCAACGTAGAAGCTTAATTTTATTTTCCCATCTTAGTTAAAGAGTGCCAAAGACGACCAACAATAGTTACACCAGGTAAAAAGTCCGCAACATTAAGTTTCAAAAAAACCCGTATTCTTTGCCATTCCCCAAATCTGAATTAAACCCAGACAAAACTATTTACTAGCAGAGTTTTCTAGCTAAAACGTAGCTCGATGCAATATTTTACTGATTTTATTGATTAAAAAGACAATATTTTACTGATTTCAACCTGGGTTAGAACAAAGATTAAATTGGGTAATATTAGAACAGATAGATCCAGACAATATATCGCGCGGTGGCATGACCTCTCAATACAAACAATTTACCTTGCGACTTGCATGCCTTTTTTCTTGAAATTAAGGTTAAAATTAAGGTATAACTCGCGAATTTAAATTGAATTTATCAATCCGCTCGTTAAATTTTATACCCTTGCATAATAAACAACGTTAGTGTGCCGCCAAATTTTGATGTTGAAAGTATACCACAAGACAAAAAAGGTTGAGAATCACGGCTCTAAAGCAATCAGACGTGACATCAGAACCTACCGCCCGGAAAATTACCGCCCTATAACTCTCCTTAGCTCTTATATAAACTGTTTACCTGAATCCTAACATCAAAACTGGAGAACAAACTTGAGCTATACGAACCAAGACAGCAAGCCGGATTCCGATCGGGTTTAGGAACTAATGATCATATCCAGAGTATTAAGACCTTCATCGAGAAAACCGTCGAATACAATATATCCTGACCAATAGACCTCCTGTTTATAGACTTCCATAAGGCATTTGACACGCTCGAATTGAAAGCAATAATGGAAGCCCTGGGAGAATGTCGAGTGAACTATAAATACTCAAAACTAATCTATAACATGTACAAGAACGCCACCATGTCGGTCAAATTACATGACAACAGCAACCGCATTAAAGTAGGAAGAAAAGTGAGACAGGGAAACACTATGTCTCCAAAACTATTCATAACAGTCCTAGAATACGCATTCAAGAAACTCGATTTGGAGACTAGGGGTATAAACATAGACGGTCGTAAAATCAGTCATCTTCGCTTCTCGCAGATGACATTGTCCTTACAACCAACAATCCAGGAGAGGCGAAACAAATGCTCTATGAATTGGAAGAAGCATGCTCTGGTTGTCGACTGAAAAACTTTTCCAAGATCATGACAAATCTTGTAATGAGTAAGGGCGTAAAGATCGAAAACACCATACTTGAAATGAATGAGAAATATTTATTCCTGGGCCATGAAATACGAATATAAAAAGACAACCAGACCTGCGAATTACATAGAAGAATCAACATTGGATGGGCAGCCTACGGAAAATTAAAACATGTCTTTAAAAGCGATCTTCCCATCTGCCTAAAGAGAAGTGTTCTACCAGTGTGTTCTGCCGGTACTCATGTATGGAGCGGAGACCTTAACCCTAACGATATCATCAGCGAGGAAGCATAGAGTGGCACGAAAAATCACAACAGATCAATTCTAGGTTTATTTTTAAGAGACCACGTTACGAATCAGGGCCAACGACAGAGAACGTGGGGACAGACATTATCAAAAGAATGGCGACATCAAAATGAAATTGGGTAGCTCACGTGGCCAGAATGAAAGACGACAGGTGGACGAATAGATTGTTGGAATGGAGACCACGCGCTGATAAGCGAAATAGGGAAACACCACCTACAGGCTCGAACAGTTTTGGGTTCTGAACACTCGAATAAGTTTTTAAAAAAGCTTCAAAAATGTATTCAGGAACACTCACTTAAAACTAACAAAATTAATGAAAATAATTATAAAATAGTTTCAACTTGATTAATAATTATAATATAATGTATGTCTTTCCGCTCCGTATATCTTTATATACGAAATATAAGCTAAAATATTGGTTCAAGCACGTTTGCAGGTGCAGACTTAGTGTTGTCCTTGGGTAGCTTCCATAACTCGCTGGACCGAGGACCTAAAATAATTTAAACCAACTGGATTCAGGCAGGTCAAACAAAAAACAATGGAAAGCCATGAGGGAGGCCTATGTAAAGCAGTGGACATCGAAGGCTGGTTGATGATGATGATGCTGACTTGAATTTTATAGCTTGTGCAGGTAAATAAATTAGAATACAGATTTTGTCATAGAATGTAATCTAATAAATAAAATACTTCTTTATCATTTACATGAATGTGTATCTTTATCAATGTGGATTATTGTTTTATTTGAAAAAAAAATATCATAAACTTACAAACTACAAATAGAATATAAAAAAGAGTTAACAATAAATAAAACATAATATTTCTTACAATAAATACAGATGTTTATGTCATAGAAATATCAGCTCGCTTCCATACAATCACTAATCCTTCAAGATCACTTGTCGCCAATAGGGATTCATTGTAATTAAATGTTACTCCAAGGACTGCACACGCATGACCTTGCAAGGTATTGACACACGCTTTGCTAACAGACCTCTCGATGTCCAAAAAATAAACATTTCCATCTTCACTACCAGTCACTAAAAATATAAAAAAAATGTTATAACACAATTATTATAAATAAACATATATAGTTCATCAAAAATTAATTGAAATGATGAAGACAAAAAATAAAATTTAAAATAACTATTATCAATTTCCTAGATCTAGATCAATTATTGTAATCAAGGGAGGTTATTGGAGGTCCTGGACACATTAGGATAATGGGGACCCTATGACCTTGACAGAGCACTATTTTGTTAGACAAGGGAAGTAATAATCCAAAAAATTAACTCTTAGCATTCACAGTTTAGTGCTTAAAAATCTATGGTTAAAGGGTACCTTTCTAGATTTGAGATGGGCAAAATCGTTAATCCAAATCAAACGTTATTGAGCATATCACATTCTATGGACATCAGCGACAAACTGGTTAATCTATATTGGAGCATTGTACTTCTTAATTCATTTTTTATTCTTTTCAATTTGGAGGAGCTTTCCCCACTGCAGTTAGTTACTATCATGCATAACAAGATTCTCAATGCGATTTCTACATTTGGAAATGCTTCTTCAAATTTGTTTTCTTTCAAAAGATGACATATTTCCAATATACTATTAGTTCCTTCATTTGCACTATGAACAATTTTAAAGTATTCTGTTAAATGCAGACATTCCATTTTCAACTCTTTCTCGTTAACGTCTTCATAAAAGATTTCAGCAAATTCTTTGCAACTTTGTCTCAACTCCCAGGAATTCAGAGTTTTCTTATTTTATATGAACGCTCAGGGTATCAATTATGGGAAGATAGGTTTCTACTTTGAATTTCTCTTTTCCATTCACAATCAGCTGGACTGACGGCCCAGAGCCATCGAAAAACTCTGGCGTTGGTTTCTACGTCTTCTTCTTTGAGATAGGTCCTTGTAGTCAAATTCCGGCTTTCTTTCTTTGGCGGACGATTAGAAATAATCAAAGTTATCTGCGAGATTGATAATAAAATCATCATGTGAATTAAACAAATTATTTGTAAAGTCCTGTGTATTGTTTCTTTTTAAAGATAATTATTTGTTTTTTATTACCCATGCGCGAAAGGTACTTCTTGAGGCGTTTTTCAATCCGAGAAATGCTGCAAAGTCCTGTGTATAGTTTCTTTCTGGAGATAATTATTTGTTTTTTATTACTCATGCGCGAAAGGTTCTTCTTGAGGCACGTTTTTCAATACGAGAAATACCACCTCTCGTTGTAATTCCACATAACCTGGGTAACGCACGAAAATATTCAATATCGCTAGGTTACATTAAAAAAAAAAACAAATAAATAAATAAAATAAACACAATCTGTACAATAAAAAGTGTTTTCCTAAAGATGTTAAATTGAGGCATTATAATACAGTTGTAAAACCAGAAGTCCTCTATGGGTCGGATACACTAGTTTTAACTGGATGCAAAATGGCATTGGAAGATTTGGAAAAGATGGAAAGAAGAATTCTACGAAAAATATTCCAGTCAAAAATAAAGATGACAAATGGGTTTTGAGACCAAATAAGGAAGTATACTCACTGTGCCCTTAAATAATAGACGAGATCAGGAAAAGACGTGTTCACTCTATGGACATCTAGAGAGAATGGTGGGGGACAGATTTACAAAGAAAATCCACTAGTTCTTCCAGAACAGGAAAACAGACAAAGACAATGGATAAGGCGGCAAGACAAAAAAGGAAGAAATGCAGATTAAACAGTAGACCTTGTTCAACAGAGACAAATTCAGACAAGAAGTGAAGAAATTCAGCGGTTTTCAGGAAGCTAAAACAAAGAGAAAAACAACTGGTGTAAAATGGTCAGATGAGAGGAAAAAAGCTCATTCTGAGAAAATGAAAGTGTTGGAGAAAGAGGAACGAAAAAAGAAATCAAGTTTTCTTGGTGTGGTCCTTAGTTGACGTGATAAAAAAATAAAAAAATAATAAACAAAATCCAGACCTCGATATTCAAAAAGTGACGTGAAGTGTCAGAAATTTTTTTCATTACACAATAATAATGGAAATTAAAGAAAACGTTTTAAAATGAGTGTAAATTCTATGGTGATACCCGAGAACTCTCATTCTTATGACGAATCCACACCATCGGAGACCATTGAAAAAGCAAATTCATTTTTGGTTTTATTTTTTTGGATGGCCCCTGGACCCCAAACTTGTAAGATGCGTCCCCTCACATAAGTAATAAAATATATTATCTGCTGCCAATATATTATCTGCTGCCAAACTCGTGCGGCCAATTGCCCTCTCGAGCGAATGAGCCCATTTTCGCTCTCGTGGACAATTGACAACTTACCGCCCTAGTTGCACAATATACTATTACAATCAGTATGATACATATTAACAGAATTTTGATCTCATAACGAACGAAAATAATTTCGTATAGCTTGTAAGTGCTACGTGAACCACTGTGTGAGAGAGCTGTGTGTCTTTATATGTACGATGATTTACGAAGTATAATGTGGGCTTAGGTCGTTTTCGTCTGCGAAGGCATTGTCTCTAGCCGGCAATACAAACTCTTGGAATTGAAATTAGATAAATGTTGTTGTCCATGAGTCGTGTTAAATAAAAAAACGCATGGAAAAACTCAAAAATAGATTTTTGTTTTTATTCGCGTTAATTCAAAATCGTGTAAAAAACCAGAACCGAGTGTATAGGGTTCTCCATTAAGAAGAAGATTAATATTCCTTTTATATAAAAAAACACAGTTCTTACAAAAACTCTCCGTTTACTTGTGGAACACGATATGGCCGTGGCGGCCACGGCTGCGGTTACAAATTTCCATTCTTTGGAAGAAATGATCACTTCTATTTCGCGAATAACAGCCCGACTATTAACTTTAAGCTTCTTAATTGTTGTAGGATTATTGGCGTCAACTTTGTCTTTAACCCTTTCGCTGCGAATTACTTTTTTTGAACTGATGTGATTGTGTGCTCAATATTCTGAACATTACATTCCGCCCGTGGGGAATAGTTTTATGACTGTATTATTTGCAATAATTTGCAAATATTGCCAAATTTTCAAAAACCAAAATCTCTATTCGAAACAAATTATGTTTTTTTTTTATTTTAATGGACAAACTTTGCTAAATTCTTTTCTTTTATTTGATAATTGGACGAAAAACTCAAAATAATTTGCAAAAATTGCCAAATTTTCAAAAACCAAAATTCTATTCGAAACAAAATTTGTTTTTTTTGTTGATTTTAATGTACAAACTTTGCAAAATTCATTTGTTTTATGTCAAAATTGGACGAAAACATAAAAATAAATTGCAAATATTACCAAATTCAAAAAACACCAAAATCTTTTTTAGAATCAAATTTTGTTTTTTTGTTGATTTGAGTGGACAAATTTTGCGAAATACTTTTGTTTTATAAGGTAATTGAACGAAAAAGTTAAAATAATTTGCAAAAATTACCAATTTTCAAAAACCAAAATCTCGATTCGAAGCAAATTTTCTTTGTCTTGTTGATTTCACTGGACACACTTTGCAAAATTCTTTTGTTTTATGTCAAACTGACAAAATCAAAACGACAAAATAATTTAAAAGTCTAGTTTTGTCTGTCTATTCTTGTCTCTGTAGTCTCGTCCATCTAGTCTTGTCTTATCTGTCTAGTATTGTCTGTCTAGCCTTGTCTCCCTAATCCTGTCTGCCTAGTCTAGTCTGTCCTAGTCTTGTCTGTCCTAGTCTTATTTGTCCTAATATTATTTGTCTGTCTTGTGTGTCCTAGTCTTGTATGTCCTAGTCTTGTCTGTCCTGATCTTGTCTGTCCTAGTCTTGTATGTCCCAGTTTTGTCTGTCCTTGCCTTGTCAGCGCTAGTCTTGTCTGTCCTAGTCTTCTATATCCTAGTCTTGTATGTCTTATTCTTGTCTGTCCTTGTATCCTAGTCTTGTAGTACATAGTCTTATCTGTCTTAGTCTTGTCTTTTCTAGTTTTGTAAGTAATAGTCGTGTATGTCCCAGTCTTGTCTGTCCTAGTCTTGTATGTTCCACTCTTGTCTGTCCTTGCCTTGTCTGCGCTAGTCTTGTCTGTCCTAGTCTTGTATGTCCTAGTCTTGTACATCCCAGTCTTGTTTGTCCTAGTCTTGTACGTCCTAGTCTTGTCTGTCCTAGTCTTGTATGTCCTAGTCTTGTCTGTATTTGACATGTCTATCCTAGTCTTGTAGGACTATCTGTCTTACTCTTTCCTAGTTTTGTATGTAACAATCTTGTATGTCCCAGGCTTGTCTGTCCTAGTCTTGCATGTCCTAGTCTTGTCTGTCTTTGCCTTGTCTGTCCAAGTCTTGTATATCCTAGTCTTGTCTGTCCTAGTCTTGTATGTCCTAGTATTGTCTGTCATAGTATTTTATTTCATAGTCTTATCTGTCCTAGTCTTTTCTGTACTAGGCTAGTCTATCATATTCTTGTAAGTCCTAGTCTTATCTGTCCTAGTCTTGTAGGTCTCAGTCTTGTCTGTCCTACTCTTGTATGTCCTAGTCTTGTCTGTCCTAGTCTTGTATGTCTTAGTTTTGTCTGTCCTAGTCTTGTTTGTTCTAGTCGCTCCTATCTGTCCTAGTGTTGTCTGTTCAAGTCATGCCTGTCCTAGTCCTGTATGTTCTAGTCTAGTCTGTATAATCTTGTCCATCTAGTCTTGTCTATCCAGTCTTGTCTATCTAGTCTCGCCAGTCTAAACTTGTCTTATCTTGTCTGAAACAAATTCAAGTTGAAACAACTTCATGTTGCGACTTCGTATTGCGACAACTTCATGTTGCAACAACTTCATGTTGAACCGACTTCATCGAAACAATCCATCTAGTTTCAACTACGAGAAAAGATTTTTTCACCTCGGATCCTCCTTTAATCTTCAAATTCACGTTGAGATAACTTCATGTTGTGGCTTCCTATTGCAAGAACTTCAAGTTGCAACAACTTTATATTGAACTTGAATTAGACTACTAACTTATAATAATTAGGTGTGTCATGGAAAGCACTGCATGGTTCTTCTTAATGAAGAACCCTGTATATATAAATTTCTTACCAACACAAGATCCTTGTCTAAAAGACATAATTGGACAAAATATAGACTTCACCAAATGCTTTTGATGTCTATTTTGAAATTTCCTCTTCAGTTGTAATTCCCCTTGACTATCTATAACACTAAAACAAACACATTTAATACATGTAATTAGATAAACCATCTTTTAACAAAAAAAAGAAAAACTAAAGTTGGTAAAAGACTAAATTTATATTACAATATCCACAAACATAAATAGTTTGGTAAATTAAAAAATAAATTAGATTACATGTATTAGAGAGATTAGGACTAATTGAAGTAATTGTATGTAAAGGGTATTTCAGTAGGGACATAACAATTTTGTTGTATATAGACCTATTCTCATATACGCGACACTCAGCTACGCGACATTGCCCGTGAAATTATGATCATTGTTTTAAATAGACCTTTTCATAGTTGAATTTTTTTTTGTGCACATGTGTTAATTTCCGCCTTGTTTTGCCCGAACTTTTTGCCTTTCAAACTTGGCGTATGCGTATAACTAACCGTAAAAAGGTCTATGGGCACGTTCTCACTATGGCTACGCAACAGCTACGCGACTTGCCATTTAAGACAATGTAATCATTATTTGACAGGCGATGTCGCACGACGTCGCGTAGCTGAGTGTCGCGCATATGGAAATCGACCTTAATACAGAACAAAACTTACAAACTTTTTTATGATCTGTCAAAGTCAAAACGTCAGTCAAGGCTCACATTTTTATTATGGTGAACTTCACGAACGAGCAACGTTTGTACATCGTTAAAACTTACTACCGTAATTCTGATTCAGTAGTCGCAACTTTAAGAGCACTTACTCCATTTTTTGGTCGCAATAATCGTCCCACCAGACAAGCTGTGTGTGCGATAGTGATCAACATTTTAATCAACATATTCACTACTACACAAGTGAGACAAGGCACCGGTCGAAGTACTGAAAATATTGCAACCGTAAGAGCTTCAGTTCAAAATTAAGCAAACAAGTAGATTCCACGACGTTCACAAGAATTAGGAATTTCTCAGCCCACATTACGGCGAATTTTGCGGAAAGTTATACTGCTTGCTCTCCAGCTATACCTTTAGAAGATCAAATTAACCCAAGAACTGAAACACCGGGATCATTTAAAGCGCCTAAACTTACCCGATTTTATTCTTAAAAAGTTTGGAGAAATTTCATCTAAAAATTATCTTTCGCGGTGAAGCTCATTTTTGGCTGAACGGCTTTATTAATAAGCAGAATATGCGTTATTGGACAGCAACAAACCCACGTGTGCTTCATGAGACTACATTGCATCCACAAATATGGAGGTACCACTACCTAGAACCCAACACCGACGTATCACATGCTCTGTAACTGCGGCAATAAAACCAGAATACGTTCCCCTCCATCCCCATTGGAATGAATGGACCAAAGAACTAGAGCAGGAAGTCACGCGATTAGAACCATGCCCCAAATTGTATTACCAGTTTGTCATGCTGGTAAAAAGAATATTGAGAAAGCATATACCAAGAGGCTGCAGAACATAACATATCGCAGGTCTTGACGATGGAGCTAAAGCCGCCCTCCATAACTACCGCAATATGTACAATCAAGAGCCTTTCTCTGAGGGAACCATCCAGGCAAGAGAAGATGTCCTGCAAGCGATATCAAGCTCATAACAAGTCTGGATATGAAACAAAGAACTAAACGTGCATGGACGTAAACGTTAATAAAGAATCTCAACAACGACCCCACCGCAGGTGCACCCGATGTGTCTGGAGTCATATCAGACCAGATAGCTCATCGCCTCTTACTTAATCTTAAATCGTCAACTAAAGTGGGAAAATCAAACTCCAACGTGACAGTAACAACGAAAACGATGTCCTTAACAACCCTTTCAGCACCGATAAAATAGAACGAAAAATCCATCAACTGAAAGAAAATAAAGCAGCTGGCCTGGACGAAATTAAGAATTGTGGGCCCCTAACCTTAGACTGGCTCACTCAAATGAAGAATAACTGCGTCTCCAAAGTGCAAATTCCAACGGAAAGAGCCAACAGATCCTGGGAATTTTAAACCCGTCTCTTTGCTGTGTCCTTTTCAAGTTTCTTGAAAGAACGACCATACCAAAACAGGGAGGTTTCAGACCAGGCAAATCGTGTTGCGGGCAAACCCTCATTCCCAATCAGTATATCGAGGATGGGTTTGAGCGGAAGCAGATAACGAGAAAGCAGATGTCGCTTTCATAGATCTGGCTATGATACCGTGAACCATCAGAGACTGATATCAAAGTTCTGACATGACCAAGGCCTGTCGTTTGACTACGTTGGTACAATGCTCCCTACAAAATCTACGGTTTTTTGTAACACTACAGTCCAGGAATAGTCGGAATAGACTCAGAACAACGGCCGACTCCAGGGCAGCGTCCTTGCGCCAATCCTCTATAATATCTACACCAATGATCAACCAACAAATGGAGAGACAAAGCGTTTCATATATGCCGATGATACGGCTATAGCAGCCTAAGGCAGAACTTTCAACGACATAGAGCAGTGGTGCGCAAACTATTTTCATTTGCGACCCAACATTTTCTGTAAAATTTTATTGCGACCCCTGGATAAAAGTAACGTGAACATTTTAATTCTCAAATAGTTGTACCAACATCTCCATAAAAGCTTTATGTGGAATTTACAAAAAACTGCAATATTTGTTAAAATTTAACTATTACAAAAAAATTTGTGAAAATTTGCTAAATATTCCAGAACAGTTCTACCAACATCTCCACAAAATTTGAAACTAATCCCCAAATTAGTTTTTGAGAAAATTATGATCGAAAATATAAATATTTTTTTAATTTCTTTATATTGACATTTCACTATTTACTGCTACCCAATACTTACACACGAAATGCCTTAAATTTTGTATGAATTGGGCGACCCAAAAAGATTCTCTATCGACCCCTCAAGGGCACGCGACCCATGGTTTGCGCACCACTGGTCTAAACGGCGGAAACGACGAAATGCGAGAAATTCGATTTTGTCAAAATCGTTATTTTGTGAGTTACAGCAAAATTTTAAAACGTTTCAGAAAGCATTTTTGCTGTTGATTACAGATATGCAAATTATATTTGGCTAGCTTTTTCCGTTCACTATCCCCTACAATAATTGAAGAAATTTTTAAGAAATTTCATTTGAGTAGAGATCTCGGAAAGTCGTGAATTTCCCGCGGACAATTTTTGCGTATTAATAGGATAATGACCTTCTGAAAACGATGCCGCAATCTGTTTTTGCAATCTGTTTTATCTGCAACCGTTTCCGAGACATCTACTTAGCAAATCGAGAATCGGGTAAATTTCAGTTTGAAATTTCTCGATAAATTATTGAATCTTTCCAGACAATTTACACATCGACTTGTTCGTCTTGTCATTTAGTTTCTATGTGCCAAAAATGATTTCGCTGCTTCTTACCGTTCTCGAAAAAATCAAAAAAACATATTTTTCAAACGAAATGATTTTCGTGATTTATTTTTGGTTACACGAAAGAAAGCGAAGTGCTAAACGGTTTCCCAGTTTATTTCGCTCTAAAGTTACGAATAAACAAGTTTTATATATTTTTTCGCTGTACACCATCTCGCATTTCCAAATGATTTCACACTATCATAACTTTTGAACGGCTCACCACAGAGACTTATAGTCTTCATCAATCGATTTAGCGTCCCAAAATTAGTCAGAAAACGTACATAATATTACCTAAGAAGCGTTCAGTTAAGAAATACCATCGACACAGGGAGTCTATATTGCAGAAACCGACGAAATGCGAGAAAATCGATTTTGTCAAAATCGTTATTTTTTAAGGTACAGCAAAATTTAAAAACGTATCTGGAATTGAATTGAAGAAATTTTTAAGAAATTTCGCCGCTCGAATAGAGATCTCGGAAAGTCGTGAATTTCCCACGGACAATTTTAGTGTATCAATAGGAAAATGACCTTCTGAAAACGATGCCTCAATCCGTTTCTGATTATCTACAATCGTTTGCGAGACATCTACTTAGCAAATCGAGAATAGGGTAAATTTAACTTTGAAATTAGTCGATGAATTATTGAATCTTTCAGTCGAATTTACACATCGACTTGTTCGTCATGTCGTGCAGTTTCTGTGTGCCAAAATTGATTTCACTGCTTTCTACCGTTCCCGAAAAAATCGAAAAAAAAACGAAAAAGCACATTTTTTTCGAACGAAATGATTTTTTGGAATTTTTTTTTCGTGATTTATTTTTGGTTACACGAAGGAAAGCGAAGTGCTAAAAACGGTTTCCCAGTTTATTTCGCTCTAAAGTTATAAATAAATAAGTTTCAAATATTTTTTCGCTGTATAATATACCCTAGGAAGCTTTATAAGCCTAAATATTTCGGAACAGTTCAACATTTTATTCCTTTTTTTATTCCTCAACATTTCCACAAAATTTGAAACAAATCCCCAAATTAGTTTTTGAGAAAATTATGTTTGAAAATATCTGTTTTTTAAATATCTTTATATTGATATTTCACTATTTACTGCTACCCACCAATACTTAAACACGGAATGAAATTTGTATGTATATATAATTCGGCGACCCAAAAAGATTCTCTATCGACCCCTTTGGGGGTCGCGACCCATGGTTTGCGCACCACTAACATAGAGAATAAATTTACTCACGCTCTGGGGATCTAGCAGCCTACTATAAAAAATAACCACCTCAAAGCTAATCCCACTAAGACAGGTGTGTGCCATCCATCATGTGAAGCACACAGGAAGGTAAGGGTAGCCTGGCAGGGTCAAGAGTTGGAGCATAACAATACACCGAAATACCTAGGCATACGCCTGGACCGAACTCCGGAGTTTTCGAAAGCGCAAGAAACAATATCATTCGAAAACTACAAACACAAAATTGGAAGCACAACCTCATACACTCCGGAATTCGGCTCTTGCTTTATGCTTTTCTAGCGCGGAATATGCTGCGACGGTATGGTTCAATTCCGCGCATATCAAGCACTTTGACGTGGTACTGAACGAGACGGTACGCATGGTGTCTGGCTGCCTGAAACCGACCCCGGTGGTGGAAATCTACCCAATAGTTGGTATTGCCCCACGCACAATCAGGAGGTGTGTTGCCACGGGGGCTAAGCGAAAAAAACAAGAAACCGACGCATGGACTTAAGTCTCGGAAGAGCTTTATGCGGTCGACAACACCCCTGGAGATTACGCCTGAAGCACACCGAACAAACCTATGGCAAGTGGCTGCCATCCGCATACGGATAGAGCAAATGAATAACTGGCCCCTGGACACCATCTACCTTTCCTCACATGAAGGCCGCTGAATAGGCTAGGATGTAACAGCAACCTAAAAAAAATGCGGCTACAAAGAGGATGACAATTGTGAATGCGGCGCGTAACTTAAGACTACCAACATCTGGCTGTGTGTCCAAACATGAGTGAGACTTGCACAGAGGAGGATCTGATAAAGGACAAAGCCACACATGTGGTTGATTTTTGGAAACTGGAAATTTTATCTGTTATAGTCCGGACACGGAATAGTGAGCGTGTGGTGTGAATTTCATGCCGGAGGTGTGATAGGGCCAAATTTTTTCGTCGATGAAAACAATCGCCATGTTAAGGTCAATGAAGTTCGCTATCGCGCCTTGTTCTAAGACAATTTTTGGCCAGAATTGGATGGACTTGACATCAGCGATATGTGATTCCCACAAGATGGTGCCACAAGCCCCACAGCTGGTCAAACAATTGATTTAATGAAAGGAAAATGTGTTAATCGTTTAATCTCGAGAAATCAGCCAGTCGAAGCTACCTCGCTTATGTAATTTGACGCCGTTGGATTTTTTTATAGGGTTACCTTAAATCGAAGGTTTGTGCCAACAATCCAACAACGTTAGAGGAGCTCTAGGGGAACAATATCGAACGCAATATTGCCAACTTCCGGCTAATATGTGTGAAAGAGTGATTGAAAATTGGATCCAATGAATCGATCGCTGCCGTCGCACAGTGGTCTGAATCTGCAAAAAGTTGGCCAAAAATCGAAAAAAATATAGTCAGCGAATGAGTTTATTTCAAAAGAATCTTGTAGATGATGCTTCAGTGTATGTTGTTCTAAAATAAAAGTGGAATATCTTTTATGGTTGAGACGCTACGCCAGTTCAAAGTCACCCTTGTCGGCTCATCGCGCACACGTGTAGCGGGTCAGAAATATCTTTGTTTATTCAAGTGCGTGTAACTTTTTACTGGGGTGTCCTTTTTCGTTTTTGTTTATATGGAGGGTGTTAAGGAAGGTATGTAGGATTTTTACATATATAATGTTTTCATTAATTTATACTAGCGTGTGTTAGAAATCATGTCTAAAGATGTGTCTACATAACGGTTTTTCTATTAAACAAATTTCCGTAAATTAGCAAAAACGTTATCACCGCAGCGGGGCATAAGAAGTTGAGATATGGAACATATAGATTACGATGTTTTGTAATATAATCTAGACGAAAATCTTGCCTATGTCTGCCTTTGTAGATGTGAGATTAGAAATACGAAGCGCCGACCATCATGGCGACGCGCCGGGCTAACTGTTTCTTAGTTTAGGATCTACGCAGTCACTGTTGCGATGCATCGCAAGATTTGTTTGATAATTTTCATATTTATATATATTAAATTAAATCAAATCAACTTAAATCAAATTGAAATACCCTTATATACATATTTACATGATATTCCAAGCAATTTTTAAAAAAGTGTTCGGCCATCTTGGATCCGCCATTTTGAATTTTTTTAATTAAACAATTAAATTCATAATCAGTGAACTCGAAAACCCTTATATACTAATTTATATGAAATTCCGATCAAATTTTAATGAAGTACTCGACCATATTGGATCCCCCATTTTTAATTTAAAAATTATACTATGAAATTCGTAATCAGCGGCCTGGAAAACCCCTATATGCTAATTCACGTTTAAATCTGAAACTTCTTCCTATTTTTGGCCAAATTTTTTGAAATCCAGACCACTGTGCGTCATGTTTGTAGTAATAATATGAACGACGTCGAATTCCATACATAATTGCAACACGTGTACTACACCTGGAATAAATTTCAGCCCGATGACTCAATTATTCTGTTTTATTTAAATACGAAATTGTTAAGTCCTTATTGAAAAACCCGGTACATTGGAATAAAAGCTATTTATTGGAAGGAATAAAAATTACCTGAATAGGCATAAAGCATTATTGCTGCAGTTGATTAATAGTGTAGGATCTCGAGCTTCACGGCTCATCCAAGCCCTATAACTCAAACTTGTTACAGAACAATTCACACCCAAAGTTAAACGTCTGGTTCGGTGCAATCCATCAGCCATATTGAATAAAGCAGAAATTATTTCACCCTATAAAAAAATACACAAAATGAAACATGAGAAAAGTCTAGTTTAGTATTCTTTCTAAAGTATTTTAACACATAACTGCTACTACGATGATTTGGGTATGGTCACATTGCAGTGAAAATATTAATAAAATGATTGCAAATGAAAATAATTGCAAATAGTAGCAGTTATAGATTAAAAAAACCGGCCAAGTGCGAGTTGTGACTCGCGCACCGAGGGTTCCGTACAAACTTGTAAGTAAGGTATCTTTTTTTGTGGAGGACGTTACAAGCACATTCAGTTAACTTGACAAGTGGCTCTCATAAAATCACGACCATCTTAGTACCGCTGCAAGCATAACCTCAACATGTCGTTGTCGTACGATGGAATTCTACCCTCTATTTTATTACCATACATCCTCCATTCACTATGAGTGTTTAGGGGTTCTGGAACTTCACTATTTGTTTTTACTGCTCAATTTTGCTTGTATACCTATATACCCTGTATAAAGGTATACAGGGTATTTTTTTTAATAACGCGAATATTTTTAAACTTATAAAAAGAAAACTTTATTTTAGTATTAGACTTATTCACTAACTTATATTAAGATGTAACTATTTCTAGATCTAATATAAACTAATATATTAACTATTTCTAGATCTATTTCGATACTCTTAACATTCAGTTGTTGAATTGACTGCTTTTTGGGCAATTGACTACCAAAAAATATAGGGCGAACGTGATTTAAGTATAATATACTTAAATCATATTATCTACAACATGTTATGTAGATTAAGTAGATTATAGTATAGTATTATTATGTAGATTATCAACATATTATGTAGATTATAAAGAAAAATTAGACGAAATATAATATATACAGGATGTTACGGGACTTGTGTATGTCGCATGTCGGTTATAAACAAGCAAAATTTAGACATAATATATACCCTGTATATATTATGTATATAGAGCAGAGATGTTATGGATATGAAATTTCGGATCTGGAAGCGGATACGGATATAGGAATAATGTTATACCGGTTTCGGATACGGTTACGGATAAGAATTTTTTTCGGATAATCTGTTAGTTTCGGATAGTTTCGGTTACGGATATCAGATTTCTAAGGAATGATAAAAGTAGAATGCTAATTTGTAAAAAAAATTATTTTATTTCTATGTTATTATTTGTACTACCTACAATCATATGTCATACAACTAAGTACAACAATATAAGTAGGTACTACAATTATATGTCATATAAGATATATAAGTTATTAATATTTATAAGTTTTATCTACGTAAAAATGCAAAATCATAATTATAATAAACAAAAACAACATTATTCCTTTTTGTCTATTATATATTTTCTATTAGATATTGAAATATATTTATAGGAATTATTACAACATATCAGTAAAAATTATACGAAATTATTCGAAACTTTAATATCGGATTCGGTTACGGTTACGGATATATTTTTATTTCGGATATCCGATAGTTTCGGTTACGGTTACGGATCTCCATAACATCCCTGATATAGAGCGTACGTGATAAAATGCATAACGAATATAAACAAAGAAATTTCAGTATAAACAGCTTGGTGCCAACACATACTTTTTAACCTTAGGACCTAACTGTATGCAACCCATATGCTTCTGGAGCCTGACAATACCACTACGACAACATTAGTGTATTGTCATAAGTTTCTAATAGTAAATTCGCATTTTTCTTGTAATTAAACTACATATTTACGGTTTTCAGATTTTTCCCTTTACATGTGCTGTAAGACACCGCTTCTTGCCAAATTTCATGAATCTAGGTCAACGGGAAGTACCCTATAGGTTTTGATTCCCTTGTGAAATCGCAAAATATGCTACATAAACTGTCATATCTTTTGATCGCGTTGACTTACAAGTTTGATTTTTTCGCAGCCGAAAGAGACCGTAGACCCGAGTATTTGTTGAAAATTTCAACTTGTTACCTCTACGCGTTCCTGAGAAAATGGTCTTGACAGACAGACAGACGGACAGACAGACAGACAGACAGACAGACAGACAGACAGACAGACAGTCAGACAGACAGACAGACAGACGGACAACAAAGTGATCCTATAAGGGTTCCGTTTTCGGTACGGAACCCTAAAAACTACTAATATTATGTTCTTTCTAATAGGTGATTACTACCAGTTTAATTCTTTAAATTTTCATCTAAAAATGTCTGTATACAGTGTCTGTATACAAAAATGTCTGTATACCCCACTCCTGCAGTAAACCTACTCAATCTCTTTGCTATCGGTTTACATTTCCGCGGCACAATGGGCTGAATTACCGAAAAAGTGGACAAAAATATAATGCCTATAGTCCATTTTTTTAAAGAATGCAGTACAGGGAAGATAGAGCTTATTTGACCTTGTTCTCTGATTGGTTTAAATCGAGAAGTTCACAACGACCATATTTACTTCTCCATCTCTCTCTTTTCACATATATTTGCAGTCACTGGCGTAGTATTTGGTGATATTTTATGAAATGATATAATACTACGAATAATTTCAAAATGTAATAGAACGTTAAATTATACTACGGCTATTAAGTACTATATTATACAATAATGTTTTATATGTAATTTTATATTCAATTTTTAATTTAAAGACAAAGAATTAATTGACGCCAAGTATATTTTTTTCGTACGCCAAAACATGTTGAGCTGTCAGTTGTCAATGGCTGCCCTATCAATTCACAATTGCCATCTGATCTGTTTGTATCATTTAGATTTTTTGCGTTTTTCTCCATTTATTTGTTAGTATTTTATAACTATTGTTGCATTTGGTGTATTTAATCTGAATTTTTCTTTTATATTCAAGTAACTATATTTGAATTAAGCGCCAAATTTTATAACTAGATTGAACATTTGTCATAGTGTAAATCAGGTTTCTAGTTATTGCATTCTTAAAAAAAACCGGCCGAGTGCGAGTTGTGACTCGTGGAGCGAGGGTTCCGTACAAACTTGTAAGTAAGGTATCTTTTTTGTGGAGAACGTAGCAAGCACATTCAGTTAACTTGACAAGTGGCCCTCCTGAAATCACGACCATCTTAGTACCGCTGCAAGCATAACCTCAAGATGTCGCTGTCGTAGGATGGAATTCTACCCTATATTTTATTACCATACATCCCCCATTCACTATGAGTGTTTAGGGGTTCTGGAACTTCACTATTTGTTTTTACTGCTCAATTTTGCCTGTATACCTATATACCCTGTATAAATGTATACAGGGTATTTTTTTTAAATAACGCGAATATTTTTAAACATTAAAAGAAAACTTTATTTTAGTATTAAACTTATTCACTAACTTATATTAAGATCTAACTATTTCTAGATCTAATAGAAACTAATATATTAACTATTTATAGATCTATTTCGATACTCTTATCATTCAGTTGTTCAATTGACTGCTTTTTGGGCAATTGACTACCAAAAAATATAGGGCGAACGTGATTTAAGTATAATATACTTAAATCATATTATCTACAACATATTATGTAGATTATAGTATAGTATTATTATGTAGATTATCAACATATTATGTAGATTATAAAGAAAAATTAGACGAAATATAATATTTACAGGATGTTACGGGACTTGAGTATGACGCATGTCGGTTATAAACAAGCAAAATTTAGACATAATATATACCCTGAATATATTATGTATATAGAGCGTACGTGATGAAATGCATAACGAATATAAACAAAGAAAATTCAGAATAAACAGCTTGGTGCCAACACATACTTTTTAACCTTAGGACCTAACTGTATGTAACCCATATGCTTCTGGAGCCTGACAATACCACTACGACAACATTAGTGTATTTTCATAAGTTTCTAATAGTAAATTCGCATTTTTCTTGTGATTAAACTACATATTTACGGTTTTCAGATTTTTCCCTTTACATGTGCTGTAAGACACGATTTCTTGCCAAATTTCATGATTCTAGGTCAACGGGAAGTACCCTATAGGTTTTGATTCCCTTGTGAAATCGCAAAATATGCGACATAAACGGTCATATCTTTTGATCGCGTTGACTTACAAGTTTGATTTTGTCACAGCTGAAAGAGCCCGCAGAACCGAGTATTTGATACAAATTTCAACTTGTTACCTCTACGCGTTCCTGAGAAAAATGGTCTTGACAGACAGATAGACGGACAGACAGACAGACAGACGGACAACAAAGTGATCCTATAAGGGTTCCGTTTTCGGTACGGAACCCTAAAAATGGACTATGGTCCATTATAACCAGTGTTACCAACTCTACGTCTTTTGACGTAGATCTACGTACTTTAGGCCTCTCCTGCAAACCTACGAACTTCAGTCTCAGAATCTACGTATTTTCTATCAAATTGACAAATTTGTAAAATAACATCGCATTAAGCAGAAAATGGGCATATTTTCTTTTCTTGCGCGAAAAAAGTTTATAATAAGCGTCTATATAATAAGGTTCTTCTTTAATTCGCCTGTTGGAACGCGGTAGGGCGTTCGACTCGCTAGGAAAATAAATTTAAAAAAAAACGCGGCTATTTAGATTTTTAATTGGGAGGCTGGGAGCCACATCAGCCACGTTTTCTAGGTGTATCAGACTCTGCATTCAATAATATCGTAAATATCACTCATTTTTAATTAAATACAATTATGGAAGTAAGTGACAGTGAGGAAGAAAATCGGAATGTCACTCCTACTAAAAAAAGAAAGCTGCATTATGAACAAAAATATTCCCACTTGATAAGAAAAATATAAAAACTATTCAGATTGTGTTCAAAAAAACAATAAAATGGACTACTATTTTTATTGTAATTCATTGAAATGTGGTGGAAGTAAAAGGGTTTTGGATAAGCATGCAGAACACCGCCTATAGATTCCTATGTATGTATAAACAAATTTATTAATAATTATTTATTTTGCTGTCATAGGATGGATGCCACCATCCATCCTATGACAGCAAAATAAATAATTATTAAAGTGCAATTTTAAAGTATCGCGGGTATATTACAATAAAAAAAGTACGTAGATCTACGTGCTTTCCAATCGTAAATTTTAGTAATTCTACCCAATTTTCTATTCTGGCCTACGTCTTTTTCAAAATTCGAGTTGGCAACACTGATTATACCTGAAATTCTCGTTACAGGGGTTATTTTTGTCGCTGATCACGAATATATTATCAAAAATTTAAAAAATTAAATGGCGGATTTAATATGGCGGATGTTTCTTCGAAATACTCATCCAAATTTTGCAAAATGGAGTACATAGGGTTTTTTTACGTAGCTGATTACGAATCTGTTATCCGAATTTCTCGAAACACGTTCTCTGTGTAACTGCTGCCAATTTTTCGATGAAGTGTGTGATATCAACTTTGCTTATTGAAGGTTGATCCTGAATGTTTTGATATTATTAAAGAACAGTTTATGCTGATTCGAGAAAAGCATTGTCAACTGCGAGGGGAAACTTTTCTAAATATTGTATTGATACAAGACTGTAAAAATAATGAATCGCCCAATACATCCCGAGCTAGTTTCATGTTTATTGCATAGGAAATAATGTATGAATTCAGAATTCTCACGAATTGTATGCCGAAACCTGCCTATACGTATTTGGTACAGTGTGAATAACCCGTAAGAACACAGTGTCAATAACCCTGGAAGAAGTATGTCGAAGAATTTTTCGCTAGCGACCGTCAGCAGGTGAACATTTGTGACAACCCCTTTGAGGGCCCAGAAATAACAGACGCTGAGGTGGTTCACGCAATCAAGGCAGCTAAAACTGGAAAGTCCGCTGGACCGGACGATGTCTATTCAGAAGTACTCAAGCTTTTCAACGACCAATCCATAGATAAATTGTTCAGCCTCTTTAACGCCATCAATGTTTCTGGGAAGATACCAAAGGACTGGTTGGAGTCTGTATTCGTCACACTACCTAAGAAGACGTGGCCAAAAACATGCGGAGACTACCGCATGATAAGCATAATGAGCCATACACTGAAGATATTCCTTAAAATAATACATGGTCGATTATTCCGTAAATGCGAGAAACACCTCTCTGATACTCAATTTGGATTTCGTAGCGAGCTGGGGACCAGAGAGGCCCTATTTGGCATACAGGTCTTAATAAAGAAAGATGCTGTGACATGTCCACCGATGTATACGCGTGTTTCCTCGATTACCAGAAAGCGTTTGACTGTGTTGACCACGGGAAACTTGTCAGCCTCCTTCAGAATATGAACTTAGACGACAGAGACGTCCGCATTATAAAAAATCTATTCTATTACAACCCTACCAAATCTATATTACAAGTCTCTGCTGTCAAAGTTGAGGACATGACCACTGAGTACGTTCCCATTCAGCGAGGTGTGAGGCAAGGGTGTGTCCTTTCTCCACTGCTCTGTAACAGCAAATCTTCGCCGAAGCATTGGACCAGACACGAGAAGGAATTGTTGTCTACGGACAAGTAATAAATAACTTGCGTTATGCGGACGATACAGTTCTGCTGGCAGGAAGTGCTGATGATTTGCAGGCGCTACTGGATAGGGTTGCGGCTAAAAGCGAAGAAAGAGGGCTCAAGTTAAATATTAGCAAGACCAAAGCTATGGTTATTAGTAAAAATGGAGAACTTCTAGCAAACCATAAAAACCAATAAAAAGATATCTGAGATGCTTGTTGAGCAGTGAGTGGGATAACAAGCAGGAAATAAGGTCCCGCATCGAGCATGCTGGAGCAGCATTTAGCCATATGAAGAAGGTTCTTACATCCCGAGACATGTCAATACCTCTGCCCTCTGCATATTCGATTACTACGGTGCTATGTATTTCCAATTTTGTACTATGGAATGGAAGGATGAACTTTAACAAAGGCAATGTATGACCGTCTGGAAGGGTTCGAGATGTGGTGCTACCGCCGCCTGCTGCGAATATCATGGGTAGACAGAGTCCGAAACGCTGAGGTGCTTGCCCGTCTCCAGAAGCAACTAGAAGTCATGTTTACCATCAAAAAACGCAAGCTGGAATATTTTTGACACGTTATGAGAGGGAAAAAGTAGCGTATCTTGCAGAATATCGTGCAAGGCAAAATCCAAGGTAGAAGAGGTCCAGGAAGAAGACGCACGTAATGGCTAAAAAACCTGAGAGAGTGATATGGTGTCAATTCTACTAGCCTGTTTCGTGCCGCTGCTGATGAAATAAAAATCATTATGATGATCGCCGACGTCCTCGGAGGACATGGCACGTAAAGTAGAAGAAGAATAACCCTTAATGCGCAAGTTTAAAAAAAAAATTGTCCGCCATATTGGACCTGCCATTTTGATTTTTAGAATCCTGATAATTGATAACTGATCAACGAAATAAAAAACTTCTAAATACGCAATTTCAATCTGAGATTTCGAAAAATTATTATATATTTGGTCCGCCATTTTGTTTTGTAAGATTATGAACGAAATTTTATAAAAAGTGAATGTTTTTAAATAAATTGGCCGCCATAATAAATCCGCCATTTTGTTTTTGAACATTTTAATAACAGATTCGTAATCAACGACGTAAACAACACATGCAACCTAAATTGCAATATCTATGTAGAGGCATTATATTTCTGTCCACATTTTAGACAATCCGCACAACTGTGCGCAGGGCGCATTAAAAAAAAATCTATTTTAATAGTTATATGTACACCACGACAACGAAATTACTGTTTATCGTACCGCGAGAATAATTATTTTGCCTCAACACGGGAATGCCTAGGCTTGGTAATATCAAGGTAATTAAAATATTTCGCAGTTGTAAATTTGATTCATTGTTTTATATGCTTAATTGAGAACATAAAATGATATCAATTCATGAAAGCTTTGCCTCAATACTCTTTTTGTAAGTCAGAAGTTCTAGCTTTGTATACTATTTAGTATCTGTTTAATGTTTGTTTATTCTTAAATGGTATTCTTATTTTGTCTAAACCAGGCTTCCTCAAACAGGTTTATTTATTACCAAACTGTCGTGTTAGTCAGATTTTCTACAATGATTTATACAGAGACAGTGGTACACTGGACAGTTCTTATCACAGTTGATATTGTCACATTCTGCACTATAACAGTCATCACCATCACCAAATACCATTTTTTTTTCTTTAACAGCTGAACTCTTGCAACTGAAAAGGAAGCAGCCGGCCTACTTACAGGCCACTGCCTATGAGAACATCTGCACAAAATGGGGATCTGGAGAGATGAACCACAGTGCAGACTATGCTATGAAGAGGAGGAAACTCATATAATCTTGCATTCTAAAGCAATTGCATATAGGAGACATGAGCTTAGCATTTCAGCAAATGAGATCCCCGTGAAAAACAAGGCGCATAGACTCCTAGAACTAACACAGGGGCTGGATCTATTCACATGAACAGAACATTGTGGGGAAATACAATAGGCCACAAGTGTTTTTAAGGCTTAGAGCCCTTGACCCACACTGGTTACAAAAAAATATCATAGGAAGGCCAATCACTCTTGAGGTTGTTGCCAAATAGTTCTTGAAGAAGTTCAGTTAACAACCTCAAGAGTAGGAATCAGGAGCTGGTGCACTATTGACTGTTATGAATGTGTATATAACACCTGATTGCCCTTTCTTTCGCATCATGTGATGGTGATGACTACTATGGTGCAGAATGTTATGGTAGATTTGGTGGTAACTTGTACTGCGACCTTCATAGATCTATTGTACGCCACCCTCTCCCTCTAAAAGTTGTCATACTAACACATTTAGAGCGCCTCCTCTATTCCTGATTCCGTTAGAAACTTCAGGATTTGGGTGGAATTCAAGGACTGCAACGCTTTTTCGTTCAAGCAGTGGGCCCCATTGTACATTTGTCTCTTGCGGAGCAGTGCTCTCCAGTCTTTGAGCATATGTATAGGGGTTTCCATTGTTGAGCCACAGAATATGCATCTGTCATCTTCCTCTAGGCCTAGGCCCTTGAGGTGTTTTCGAAGTCTGCAGTGTCCCATCAGGACTCCTGTCAGAATTCTAAACTTTTTCCTGTTTAGTGCCAGGAAAACTTTCGCAGAAAATATCCCAGCATTGTCTTAGCCCTGGAAGTTCTTTCCAGGTTTTCATGCATTGTTCTCTTATTTTTTCACCTAAACTTTTGTGGATGGTGTTCATACCAAAAAAGGGTTCCAGGCCTATAAGGCGATTCTTTGTTTCCATCTTTACCAGTGTGTCCTGGTACCCAGTATAGTGTATATATACTTTATTTTCTCTGCCGAGCTTGTTTAGCTTTCCCACACCATACCATATGGTGTTTTCCCATACCAGTTTGGATGATGTATGAGCTAATGGCCTTGATGGCTGCTTGGCTATCTGACAGGATAGCAATTCGTTTTTTGCAATAGTTCCTGTTCAGCTTAAATTGTGCACAACTTTTTTTGCATGTACTTGGAAGATACATGGGTAGATTCCCATGGCCTCAAAGTATTTGGCTGCACCAGCACCTTCCTTTATCTTCGAACCATCTGTATACCACTTGATAGCATTTTGCTCTATGAGGTATGCTGAGTATTCGTCGCTTTAATCGGCTTTACTACTACACATTGATGTGTATTTTTTCTGTAAATGGTATTTGCATACCATTTCATCTTTAATTACTTCCAGCCAAGGGATCTTGGCAGCTAGGCTGTTCTGTTCTCTGCTCCCGATTATTTTACGTCTGCCTATTCCTTCCTTGCAGAACCTTACAATCGCCGATCTAGCGGCCCGCTCCACGACAAGGTGCAACGAGTCAAATCCAGCAGCAGTTCCATTGTGCTGTCAGGCATGACCCCATCGCCCCCTTGACGCAGACACACGCCAGTCTTTGAATCTTCTCAAGGGGGGGCAGCTGCCCACCCCTGCCTCTCGTTGTGTGCGCCCTTGTCTGTATGCATGCTGACAGTTTTGTAGTGGTTAGGGTTTTTCAAACCTGGTTTAAAAAACAAAAATAGAAAAAGAATAAATCTTTAATTAGGTTAGGTTAGGTTAGGTTAGGTTAGGTTAGGTTAGGTTAGGTTAAAAAACCTAAATAAAGAAAAACAAGAATAGAAAATTTGTCACATTTGAAAACCGGTTTTTTTAATTATGAAAACCGGAATAAAATAAATTTTTATTATTAGGTCAAAATTATTTTTTATTTTATTTGATTTGCTATTAATTCTATGTAACGAGTTGGGTTGGCCAGTGCTAGTGCAATATGCATATTAACAAGTGAATTTATATTTGAATTTCTGTTAAATGAACTAAAAAATTTAAACACTGAAATATGTTTGAAATTATTATATGCTTTAGAAGAACGATTTTAAGAAAGAAGACGAGTAGAATTAGCAACACTTTTGATGCATTTACAACATACACAAAACATTTCCAGTTCAGCAAAGAAATCTAGTATACTTTATTTAGCTTCAAACCAAAATTATTAAGATATCTGGAAAGATATTGTCTAGAATATTTCCAAATTCTTATGTGGAAACCGATTCTTACTTAGAGCAAATCAAAGAAACTACTCATTAGAGTAATAGTTCTTTAAAGAACCCATGGAAAAATCCATTCATAAATTTCTTGAGACCCTGAAGAAAAACTTTCAAATCCAAAGATACTGAAAGCTAAAATTTTTGTTTAAATCTTCGTTATTTTGTATAAGTAAGGTGAAATCCTTATTTTTTATATTTTGACTATATTCTATTGGTTGACTTTATTCTATTATATTGTATTGGTTGCAGTTTGTTATAGCAAGAATATTCATTTCGGTTTTTGTTATTGTATATAAAAAAGATAAAATATTTAAAAAAAAAAAATCCAAAACCGGTTAAAACCGGCTTTAAGAAAATCAGGAATTCGAAAACCGGTTTTTCAAAAAGTCGGTTTTTGTATAAACCCTAGTAGTTGTGCACCACGAGCATTGTTGTCCTAAGGTAATTGCCAATTACCTTCCCCATTAACTTAAGGCTAATTCCTCACCTTCAGTATGAATACCACCTTAGTAGCCCTTCTCCATAGCTCCGGTATACATCCGAGCGCTAAACTACTTCTAAAGATTTTTAGAAGTTACGGCATTAAGGAAGGGAATTAATCCGTCCACACCTGGGGCCTTGAATGGCTGAAAAGTGCCGATAGCCCATCTGATTCGGTTTTCCGTACAGAAGGACGCGGCCATTCTCCAGTCAACCCAACTTGGTCTCCATGGTTGCATCAAGCCCTTGGTCTCTTTGTAATTTCTACATCCTGGAAAATGGAGAGTAGAAGGAGATCTCTCTGCTCTTCATCTTCTGTATAGCTCCCATCCAGTCTCTGAAGAGTGGCTGTCATTTCCACTCTATCCTTTGCTAGTGCCTTGTGCAATCTAGCTCCCACTGGGGTGGATTCTATATTTTCGCAGAAGGTTATAAAGTTGTTCCTTTTTGTCCTTCTGATCTCATCTTCAGGAGTATTCTAGCCAATTTCCACATTGCTTAGCTTTATTGAAAAGCCTACGTACTTTGCTCTTAATATAGACAAATTTTTGTTCCACCATTTTTCATCCTTATGCTCCTTCACGGTTATACCGGGCAGCTGTATTCAAATGCCGTGGTGATTGCTACATTTATTTCTCCTACAGCTTGCTTTAGTATGGTGTAGTGTTTAATATTACCCCACACTGTCACTTGCTCTAGGTTCTCTTTTAGTTTGGAACTAAACATAGGCCACATAGTTTGTCTGGGGATTCGGATGGGGGTGTTTTCCTCACTCGGTCCTTCCAGTTCAAACTCTATAATCCTATGGCCTGACATAGAGGGTTCACTTGAAACTCAATTTGTTTACATTAGCGCTACCTACCTTAATATCCAGTATTTTATGTCTGACCTTGGTGACAAATATTGATGTATTCCCGACGTTGTGTTCTTTAATGAGTTATTCTAAAAGGTACCCACCTCTCTTATTAGTGTCCGTGCTGCCACATCTCGTTGTGGGCGTTCAAGTCACATCCCAAGATGAGTGGCAGCCTTCTCCTAATACAGTGTTCTACCAGCGCTTGCACTTCTATGGGTGGAACATTATAACAATCGTCAGGGAAGTATGGTGATGCGATTGCTACCTCACGGTGGAAGTCCTCGGTCTTGATGAGGACCTAAATTGGAACTAAATCCCGCATTAAGAATTCTGAAAGACATAAGTAATTAATGCACAGCTTACATTCCCTGTTGCTGAGGCCTCTGATCTTACCTCCATAGGTCCAGAGTTCTTGCAGCAGCGCTAGCCCTAGGTGTTGTTTAGTGAACAACCTGGCCATCACAGCCGAGGCTGCACTGGCATGGTGGATGTTCACTTAAGCTAGTGTGGTGCGACTGCTGGTCAGTCTCGTTTTCTGACAGGAGGCGGCAAGTCCTCTTCTGTCTCGGCAAAAATGCCATCTTCCTCTGCCTCCGTAGACATGGCAGGACTGCTAGTGTCTACGAGTGTGAGGTCTAGGTCGTCTTCTCGGTAATCCGAGCTGACTTCCTCGTTCTCGGCCTCGGCCACCTCTACCATAGAGGCTATGATCCGCTATAGTTCTAACGGATTACACGTCAATCCCCACCGTTAGTAGTTGACTTCCACTTTCCACCCGGCACTCAAGGACTTTCCATTCGGAAATGTTAAGTCCTTTGTTTTGGGCCCTGAGGTAGTTGATGGAAGCCTCCGGGGTCTGGTCCCCGCTCCTAGGAAGGAATATTGGAGCAGGTGCGAGAACACCTGTCCTAAGCCATTAACCATTAAAACAGCAAGAATGCCATCTTCCTCTGCCTCCGTAGACATAGCAGGACTGCTCATATCTACGAGTGTGAGGTCTAGGTCGTCCTCTCGGTAATCCGAGCTGACTTCCTCGTTCTCGGCCTCGGCCACCTCTACCATAGAGGCTATGATCCGCTATAGTTCTAACGGATTACACGTCAATCCCCACCGTTAGTAGTTGACTTCCACTTTCCACCCGGCACTCAAGGACTTTCCATTCGGAAATGTTAAGTCCTATGTTTTGGGCCCTGAGGTAGTTGATGGAAGCCTCCGGGGTCTGGTCCCCGCTCCTAGGAAGGAATATTGGAGCAGGTGCGAGAACACCTGTCCTAAGCCATTAACCATTAAAACAGCAAGAATGCCATCTTCCTCTGACCCTGTAGACATGGCAGGACTGCTAATGTCTACGAGTGTGAGGTCTAGGTCGTCCTCTCGGTAATCCGAGCTGACTTCCTCGTTCTCGGCCTCGGCCATTGTGGCTTCAGCAGAGGGAGTGGCCGCTGTTGCTGCCTCTTCCACCAAGGAAGGTGGCCGCTGTTGCGGTCGTAACTTCCGAGGGAGGGACCGCTGTGGCTGCCGCTACTACCTCTGCATCTGCCTTGTCTGTGGCGTCTTTCTTTCCATGCACTGTTATCCGCTCGAACATATAGTAGAGGCTATGAAGCTCCGCTATAGCTCTAACGGATTACAAGTCAATCCCCACCGTTAGGAGTTGACTTCCAATTTCCACCCGGCACTCGAGGACTTTCCATTCGGAAATGTTAAGTCCTTTGTTTTGGGCCCTAAGGTAGTTAATGGAAGCCTCCGGGGTCTGGTCCCCGCTCCTAGGAAGGAATATTAGGGCAGGTGCCAGAACACCTGTCCTAAGCCATTAACCATTAAAACAGCAAGAATGCCATCTTCCTCTGCCTCTGTAGACATGGCAGGACTGCACATGTTTACGAGTGTGAGGTCTAGGTCGTCCTCTCGGTAATCCGAGCTGACTTCCTCGTTCTCGGTCTCGGCCATTGTGGCTTCAGCAGAGGGAGTGGCCGCTGTTGCTGTCTCTTCCACCAAGGAAGGTGGCCGTTGTTGCGGTCGTAACTTCCGAGGGAGGGACCGCTGTGGCTGCCGCTACTACCTCTGCATCTGCCTTCTCTGTGGCGTCTTTCTTTCCATGCACTGTTATCCGCTCGAACATATAGTAGAGGCTATGAGGCTCCGCTATAGCTCTAACGGATTACAAGTCAATCCCCACCGTTAGGAGTTGACTTCCAATTTCCACCCGGCACTCGAGGACTTTCCATTCGGAAATGTTAAGTCCTTTGCTTTGGGCCCTAAGGTAGTTAATGGAAGCCTCCGGGGTCTGATCCCCGCTCCTAGGAAGGAATATTAGCGCAGGTGCGAGAACACCTGTCCTAAACCATTAACCATTTTGCTGACTGATCTTTAGCGCAGTCAACAATGACAAATCTCGGTTTGAAGTGTATACCTTCAAACTGTACCTCATGAGACCAGCCTAGGACTGTCTCCTCCATTATTGCCTGCTCAAGATCAGACAGGTTTTTCCTACTCAGGGAATTCCTTGGGTAGTCTCTGGACATCACACCAACCCTCACCACTTTAACGACGGTGGCGTAGCTGGTGCTCGGTCCAGTGTCCTTGGGAGGGTAGCTGGGATAGCGAACCACTCCCATTGCCCCAGGTTAAGACATTCCCCTTTTGTCTCATAGCTGCCTTGTCCTCAGGCGTGATTGAATCAGCCCCTCTTTTGGCAGCTTCTTACTTATATGGTGTAGGTCCCAACTTTTTCTCTACTGCCCACTTCTTAGCTTGCTCGGGTTTTAGACCCTCGACTAAGAAGCGCAGAAACCATCTCACCCCGGATCCACTGAGACCCTATCTTAATGGATCGTCCGCCTGGACTACCTTGGGGTGGCAAGGGATGTGCCCATCTCGTCTTTCTTTTACCTTCATTGGGTCTTGTTGTCTCCGCTGGCTTCGTTGCTGGCTTGGTGGGAGTAACGATGTTACTGGTCACCTTGCCCTGACTTTTTGACGCCGGTCTGGGAGCGGGTCTCCCTTGGCTTACTGGTTTGGTGGTAGTAACGATTTTGCTAACCACCTTGCCTTTGCTCTTTGGCGACAGTCTGCGAGTAGGTCTCTCTCGACTGGCGCCTTCTCTCGGATCGTGGAGCTCACGCTCCATCTGATCCGCCAGTTCTGTGGCCGTTACGTCCTGTTGGAGGTTATGTGACGGTAACAACTGTGTTATGAACTTGACTGTCTCTGTTGAGCTTATTAACTCCATAACCAATATATTTTCATTCATAATCTTTAGAAGACTTTCAATCAATAACGGCTTTATAGATTTTTTATTTGAAATTGTGCACATACTGCAACAGCTGTATTTCCCTCTATTTACATTTTGTAATTCCATTTGGAGATGATACTGTCTATATTCTTTCTTGTAAGAATAGGTATTGGATGTCTAATGAGGTGCACATAGTTGATCTAGTTCTGTTTTCATTCAATTTAGTTGGTTCAGAAGAAAGGAATTCCATGATCTGACATTTTATACACACATTTCTTAATAATTCTTCTTAGTCTACTAATGCATCTCAACATGTCTATAGTTGCCGCAACCACCCGATGGAGTAATAAACTTGATTTTCGGGGGATGATTCCTTATTGGTGCGAACGCTTTTGAAGCGTAGATCATGCAGCCGAAACTTTAAACTAGTCGACCAGTCCAGTTGTATGCCACGTGCTCTCGAGTTGTCAGTGTTTCTGTCTAAGTTAAAATTAGTGATTTGTGAAGAATTATTTTTCAAGACTGTTTTTTAAAATTCATATAAAAATTTTTAAAGTAAAATTTGGCAAAGCAGTGTAAATCAGACTTTTTACAACGTCACTACGCCGCGTGACCACTCCACAGGGTGGCTGCGGCAAGTATATTACCTAATTCTGAACTTTGGTTCTACATTTTGGCCTTTTTACATACAATATAACATCCATTTATGTTTTCTTTCTCTAGGATTCGTGTCACATCTTAATATTAATAGCAACTTCCTCTTCACCATTATTCATTGATCTTTATATTTCTAGTATCTCATGCTAACTTAAACATTCTGTTATCCAATTGTTTATTTATACCCAAGGTACCCAAGGTCCAGAATGCAAGGTCTTAATATTGTGTTGGGAACATAATAATCATCATTAGTAACCATCCAGCTTTGCCAGCTTAGAATTGTCTGCTTAGTCTAGTATATGGAAGTCAGATTAGCTTTGTTTATTAAAATTATTTAGTAAAAGAATTTAGTGAATATTATCAAATTTGTATTATCTAGTTTATGAAAATCGGTTCAATCTCGTTTACTTAATTTTCTCTTTTAAAAATTGTTTAATTTGAGTAAGATTCCTTCAACAGTGCTATCTATACTCTGTCCGGCGAGAGAATGCATCCAGTCTCGACGAGTTTAGCCTTGTTCTGCGCATACCCCCACTTTATTGCGCGGTGTTTACTTGCCCGTATTTGAAAAACTGACGCATATTTCTTAACTCAAAATAATCTGCGCGTACCTCGGCGCGTCCCTTGCCCCTCATACCTCGGCGCGTCCCTTGCCCCTCATACCTCGGCGCAGCACAGCTGCATTCTCTCGCCGGACAGAGTATAGTCTTAGGTATTGTGAACATATTAGTGATTACAGCTGAAACTGTTTTGGCATGATAGTGTTCTCTTTTCCGCATATATGTTATTCATTCCACTGTTTGCAGTAAATGTAAAATTCTATAAATCTTAGATATTGTCAACATATTAGCAAAAATCACAGCTGGAACTGTATTGGCATATGTTTTATTCTATTGGTTGCAGTTTGTTATAGTCATTTTATTGCTGTACATAATTTTATGAAGGTAGTCACCAGACTACCTTGACCTCATCGTTGTTTTTTGGCTGCAGGTATTTATTGTTCTTCTATTTGTCAATGTGGATTTTTGCATCTCACAAAAATTTTACCAAACCCATAATAAAGTTTGTAACCTGCATTCCTTATAGTATTCATCGACTCGTTGTCGATTCGCAGAGTAAGAAGTTGGCCATGTGCTTTCTGTTCAAATTGAAGCACTTTCCACTTGGTAATGTACAGTCCGCCGTTTTGAGCCTTCAGAAAAGCGAGAGATTTTTCTGCGCTCTGGCCCGTGGTCTTGGGTAGGAATAATGTGATAGGATTGTGTCTTGGGATGTCCTCTGTCGCCACAAGTTCAACTCCTTTCCATGATTTCAGGGCAGGCGTCACAGTCTTAACCCAGGTGGCCGTTTCCTCATTTGCACATTCGAGTATGATCCATCCTTGTTTAAAACGAATCCCGTTAAAGCTGATCTTGTGTATCCAACCTTCTCTTAATTGTTCGAAGAGTGCTTCCTCCAGAGCACTTAGTTCATCCTTACTTAGAATGGTTTTTGGATAATTCCTGGCCATAACAGCCACCTTAATTGATTTTACAACACTAGCACAAGTAGTGTTTGATAAAGGAGTATTCAATTGCTGGCCTACTGCCACATTTCCTCCATCAACTATACTTTCTTTGGCTTTCTTCACAACTGGACCTAAAGTTGTAAAAGTGTCTATCCCTCTTTTTCCATCTATTTTAGGTGGTGTAACTTTTTCCACCCTTCTCCTATCTGCAGCTTTTTTCCTCGCCTCTTCAGGATTCAACCCTTCAGCTAGAAACCTCAGATACCATTTTACCCCAGCCCCACTTAGTCCACGCCTTAGCGGATCGTCCAATCCTCCTGGTTGTCCTCGGGGCGGTAGAGGTGCCATATTTCTTACCCTCTTGCGTTTCTCAACTTTTAGCGTTGGTTTGGACGTACATTCCACGGCCTTAGGTGTACTTTTAACCGGCTTACGTCGTGGTATTTTAGTTATAGAAACAGTTCTCCAACTACCCACTCTTTTGCCGTCTCTTTTTTGCGCCGGCCTAGAAGTTGTTCTCCAACGACTTTTGCGCTCTCTTAGATCATCATCAAGGAAGTATTGCTCCATTAGATCCGCGTACTCGGATGCGGTGATACCCCGCACTAAAGAAAATGTTTTATTGTATTTACCCATAAAAAATCCCACGAATAGCTAGGGAAATAGAAGTCCACCATACCAGAGCCCCGCATGGCATGGTAAGGCTAAATACTCTCTGAGTTCGCCAGGTATCAGAGAGGCTCCGTTAGAGGCAGCCGGTTAACCCTGGCTGCCAACCAGTCCACTTGGCACGGGTCGCATGACACCTTGGATTAGGGGTTGGAAGTTCTTAGTTATTCGCTCACCATTGACCTTGCTGACATGGGAAACCCTACCAGGAGCTCGTGCTCCAGTCAGTATAGCCCAACGGATCATCACGACTTAAGCCTCCACACCACGACAAGGTGACTTCCTAGTGAAGGAACGTGAAAATTATATGTGTTACGGCAAAAGTAAGTAGTTTGGTAAATGTGCACATTTACCGTTATATGTACACATTTACCTTCTTGGTTGGTAAATGTGAGTTCAACTTACATTAACCAATTATTTCCGGCAAATGTATACAAATGCCTAATGCTGTTGGCAATTGTTGGTTGAGGTTTACATTAGACCAACGAGGTTTACATAACGACCAACGTTAAAGAGGTTTACATTAACATATACAGCGCATGGGCTGTCCAACAAGATACACGCGATATTGTAAGTCACAAAAAGTACACATTTTCCGGTAAAAGTAGATATATAAAGCTGATCTTAGATTTAAACTCACATTTAACTATCAAATTGGTAGACCTATACATATACCGATAAATGTTTACATTTGCCGATTTTGTACTTTTACCGTAACATATGTATTATTTAACTTCTTTAATTCAGGGTTAAATTAGATTAAAAATAAGATTACCTTACTATATTTTTTGCTGCATGAATAAGAAAAGAGAAGTCTAGATCTAAACATGTCTGGGTACTTACGTACTAACGCCACCGCAGCTACAGATTTGAACAAAATGGATGGTTAGATTACGTTATAATGGAGTAGATAAACCCAGAAAACATATCGCACGGTAGCGCGACCTCTCGCTGCGGTGGCGTTAATATGTAAAACATGTCTGTTTCATTTTACTTCTATTGTTTGTCTGGATAAAACTAGATCGTGCTGGACTGAAAATGAACTGATTCTAGGAATAACATACAAATCTCTAGTTGTTTCAACATGAGATTTGTTCATAGTCCTAATAAGACTTAATATTATAGAGCTACGAACAGAGCTACAAACTTTAGTAAGTTTGTAGAATTAAGGCTCATATACGCGACACTCAGCTACGCGATGTCACGCGACATTGCCTGTCAAATAATGATTACATTGTTTTAAATGGGCACGTTCTCACAATGGCTACGCGACGTGCCCATTTAAAACAATGTAATCATTATTTGACAGGCGATGTCGCACGACGTCGCGTAGCTGAGAGTCGCGCACATGGGAATCGACCTTCAATTGACTTAAATATATTTCTACTAACTTTGTCATTTCCGGCCCAAAATATCCTCCCATTCGTCTCAGATGCCAAACTAAGCACATTTCCTCCAACACTGCAAGACGTTTTCAAGAACCTGCCAGTAGACACATTAGCCACACGCATTTCACCTCTGCTATTACCAGTCAACACCAGATTGTTATTCAATGGCTGAAACATGCAGCAAAGCAATTGCGATCCATTTGGGTCCACAATGGACCGGAGACACGTAACATCAGATGAATTCCAAACACGAAGAGTAGTGTCCAAACTAGTGCTCACTATTAAGTCATTGTTTATGGACCAATCAAATGCTAGAAAATAATAATCATCATTATTACATCTTGTTTGTCTAATAGGGTCTAGTACTTTTTTCTAGATCTATCTAGTTTTGCATCAAATACATTGCTGAAAACAATTAGTGGGACAATAATTTGTGCCTACATGAAATTCAAACGAGAAATTACATGCAAATAAAATTTTAGAACATCTGAAAGACGTTCTATTTAATTATTTTAATTGACACAAAGGGAATTATCAGCATCGCCATTCAAAACAAAACAAAACCATCACCATTAAATTTTCACCATATTCTCCATAGCTCCCAAGATGGAAACAGTTCAAGGATAGAAGAACTCTTCAAGGATACCAGAGGCCCCCTTAGCAATACACGACAATATATAACTAGCACCCCAATAACAAAAGAGGATGAACAACACGCCATCAAGAACATCAAAGGCGGTAAGGCGCTTGACCCAGATGAAGTACCAAAAAGATGTCAAAACACGTGAAAAGCGAACAAATTGATGTCATTACGAACCTGTATATCACCATTTATGAAACAGGAATATTGCCAAACGAGTGGCTAAGGTCAAGACTTATCAGGATATCAAAGGAACTAAATGTCAGAGAATGAATGTACTACCGAAATATGAGCCTCATGAGTCACACAGTAAAAGTATTTCTAAAAATAATACATAATAAACTATACAACAAATTGGAAGAAGGTATTATTGATATGCAGTTCGAATTCCGGTATGGTATGCGCACTCGCGAAACGCTATTTGGCACTAACGTATTGACACAAAGAAGTATGGATGTGAAAGTAGAGATACATGCTTGCTTAATAGACTAGGAAAATACATTCTACAAGATCCAGCAGTTTCCGCAAAGCTATTCAATTTGTACTCAGAAGCAATGTTCCAGGAAGCACTCCCTGAAGAAGAGGAATCAGGGCTGATTGTAAACGAACGCCCGATCAATAAAATATGATATGCAGATAACACAGTGATACTGGCTTGTAATGGCTGGATTGTAAATGTCATTAGCTTGTAATACGAGTTGAAAATGAATCTTTTAAAAAAACAAATATATCATCATTTGAAAAGCAGTAACACCTAATGCTAATATTATTATCGACAATATCAGTATCGAGAAGGCAACCAAATACAAGTACCTTGATATAGAGATGAGCGTGGGATTCCATCGTCCCATCCCATCCCATCGTCCCATGGTATGAGATGAGTGGTATGAACGTCGCGTGGGATGGGATTGGATGCGACGACAATTTTGTATGGACGGATTTTGATAATCTAGTAAATCTAGTTCGTGCATAATTAATTGCTTTTATATAAGAATCTTTTTATTTTCATTTGTTTCTGGACACAAGTAGGCTTCCCAATATCAATGTATTTTTGGTATCTATTTCTAGATTTGTTTTTTTTTTGCAGCGCATATCTTTTTAGAGTAGGGCTTAGTTAAGTTTTTCACGACTCGGCGCGGCAGTTTGTCGGTTACCGAATCGCGCTTGAGCAGTTCAGCTAGTGTAGCGGCAACGAGCCGTTCCATTTTTATTTCTTAGTTTACGAGAGCATTATAATAATTACCCTAATATTTTCGGACAATTTCCGAAAATATTCTTTTAGGGTCGGTAATGTAATCCTCGAGCAGATTAAGAAATATTTGTACTTTTAGTTATATGTGGGCATTACGGTGATTACCCAAATATTTTCGGACGGATTTCCAAAATTATTTTATTAGGGTCAATGGTGTAATCCCCGTTGAAATTACGACAAGATGTTTTTCCCGAGAATCGGTAACCACCAAAGCGACAAATAGCCGAAAATAGAAAAATAATCAACCCCAGATGAGGGACCAGTATACCTGGAGATAATATAAATACCTGGACCGCCGAATAAACAAAACAGTTCGATCCAGACAGTGACGGTCCACGCCAGTTCAGTTCAAGAGTGAGGCGCAACCAACCAAAAAGTCCAGTTCAGTCCAGCCAGTGGGCCCATTCACACCGGTCCAGCCAGTGGACCCAGTCAACCATATACACCAGTCCGGCCAGTTCAACCAGACTCAGCCAGCAGACAGTTCGATCCAGACAGTTCAATCAACACAGTCAAGCAACCGACAGTCAGGCGCGACCAACCAACGAGACCAGTTCAGTCCATCACTGGGTCCAGCCAGTGGACCCAGTCAACCAGACTCAGCCAGCAGCCAGTTCAACCAGTCTCAACCAGCAGTCAGTCAACCAGACCAGTCCAGTTCGAAGAGATTAGATTGAAAATAGACAATAATCCAAAATTAACGTTTATCGTGTCAAAACGCAAAATTTTAATGATGTCCAGCTCAGGAGATTTCTGGGATAACGATGTAGTTCCTGAAAATATCTTCCGATCCGTTTGAGACGAAAAAGAATTATTCATTGTCGAAAAACCAAAAAGAAAGTCAGCTGTATGGGAAAAATGGGATGAATGGGACAAGCTGCGCGACCGGGATGGGATGAATAGGATGGGACGAAAATTTTACGTTTGTAGAATGGGACAGTGGAACGAAAATGTGATGGGATGGGACAGTGGGAGGGATACGTCCCACGGGATGGGATCTGGGACGAGAAACTCGTCCCATGCTCATCTCTACCTTGATATCTGGATAACAAGTGACAACGTTCAGACAAAAGCAATAAAATACAGCATTGAAGTGTGCAGAGCTGTCCTTATTAAAATGAGAGACCTCTTTAGCAATCGTGATTTAAAGCTGGAACTATGAAATAGAATGGTGACGTTCTACGTGTTTCTCATATTAATCTATGGCGTAGAAGCATGGACACTAAATCAGCACCTTATAAATAAACTCCAAGCTTTCGAAATTCGGGTGTATAGGAGTCGTGAAATATCGGTGAACCGACAAAATTAAGAATGTAGAGGTGTTACGAAGGATGCGAAAATAGTTAAAAATCATAGAAATAATAAAATGCAGGAAACTAGAATATTTGTGGCATACTACAAGAGGAGAACAAGAGGAGTACAAGAGGAGAAGATATGACATATTACAGCTCCTAATGCAGGGGAGGATTGTAGAAAATAGAAGTGCGGAAAGACGACGGATTTCCTAGTTACAAAATTTAGAGATTGGGTCCGCTGCACATCAAAGGAACTGTTTAGTGCGACATCGTCAAAAGTGAAAATTTCTTTGTTGGTAGCTAACCTCCGAGTAGGAAACGGCACATGAAGAAGAAGAATTAGATAGGTAGCTTAGCTTAGATTTAAAAATATTTATACTAACATTATCATTTAGTGTCTGTAATATACAATATCATTGTCAATATTTACCTGTGACAGGTTTGGCATGTCCTTTTAAAATAGCTAAAACTTGTGGCGGTTCGCTTGTAACGTCGCAGATAGATAATGTCATGTCAACAGACGAACAGCAAAGTTTCGATCGATCATTGTTTGCAAATTTTACCATTGTCACAGCTGCTGAATGCTAGAAATAAAAAAGGCATGTAAATTACTTGTAAAAAGTAGGTATATATTTCAGTAGGTATATATATAACAAAGCTTTGTACCCCTTGAGACAAGGAGTTTTAGATAAATCTAAATATCCCACCATGCATATAATCACTGTATCTCAAGGAGACAAGCTATAGTTGACTGGTTAGTATGATACTTCTGGAATTACGTTTAGTCCTCAATTGCCTAAATAGTATATGTTTAGTCTGGTCTATTTAATAGTATATTTTTTATCTATACTCGGGCCGGCGAGAGAATGCATCTCGTCTCGTCGGGTTTAACATTGTTCTACGCATACTCACACATTATTCCTAGCGCGCGGTGGTCCCAACTGACGCATATTTCTTAACTCAAAGTAACCTAGGCATACCTCGGCGCGTTCCTCGTACCTCATACCTCGGCGCAGTAAAGTTGCATTCTCTCGCCGGGCCGAGTAAAGTTGTCTGTATGCAGTTTATATAGGGTTCATGTAATTATTACCTGATCAAATATGTGATGTACACCAACGAATGCATAATTTTCAGAAATGGTATTTCCTCCAACAATAGCCTTCGATGCTTCAGCCCTTCTTGTAGGTACTACAATCTCTCCGGGAGAACACACAGAACTTCTTGTATCAACACTAAGGCTACTCTATAATATATAAGGGAACAATTTTCGTTTTTAATTTCACATTTGACTAAACATATTTTTACATTTTAAATATATTAATAAAGTATAATCTTGATAATCCGTCGGTTAATTAATCCGGCACGTAATGCGTAATCCGTAATCCGGCGATTTGGGGAAACACGTGTCTTTTCTTTACGCTATGTAACGGATATATACCATGTGACAGATTATTAAGATTATACTGTATTTCAAAATAAGATTACATATAGGGATTGCAATCCGGAAAACCGGATCCGGTATCACTAAACTTTTACCGGATCCGGGGATACAAATTTTTGGTAAAATAATCGCGCTGTTGCATGAGTAGGTATTTTAAATACGCACAAAAAGCAGGTTGAATATTAGGGTGCGCCTTATGTATCGGCAAATACGGTATTTATAGTAAGTTGATTGTACTAAATAGACATTTAAATAGATATTATATTTCATTAGACAGATTCATCATGATGTCTGTCATTAATATAAAAATAAGACTTGTTAGCATGCTGAAATACCTAATTGTTGCGATCTCAGTAGATTGAGTAAAGTTTATTATGTTAGATTTAATTCCATCGATTCAACCGGATTGAAAATGACACCGGATTGCAATCCCTATTTGTTTAAGGTGACCACATTTTCATTGGGACAAAGCGGGACAACAGCGGTACATGTATGTACATGTCTATAAATATACAAAAATGTATTTAATATTAATTATTGGTAACTATAAAAATATTTAAAAAAAATAATAATTTGAATATAAAATTGGGAAAAAATTAAGAAATTACCATGTTCTCTAATTCACTCATGACTTATAAAATGAATAAATAAATATAAATTAAAATAAATATAATAAACAAGTACGATTTGGTTTCCTGCACTTTTGTGCTGCCAGAGACCATGCGGGTTGCCAAAAAAATACTATAACCTGATAAATAATAATAATGAACATGCGCTTCTGCCTTTTAGTTTCATCAATATGGACTTGTCGAAAAAAAAAAATGTTGTTTCACAGTCATATTTTTGATCCTAGTGTATACTGCAATAGATTCGGATCATTTAATAAAAAGCCGTGAAATTTCTCATTATTGATCAAATTATTTTTTACGCATAATATAGATTTTAAAGTTTAATGTTCAACTGTGTTTTTTCTGTTTCTCATTTTAAAACAAATTTAAATTCTCATTTTAAAGCGAATAATATTCCTTATCAAAATATTTTGATAATATTATTCTGTTTAAAATGAAGAAATAACTCCACTTCCGTCCACTTTTTGTATGTTTCCACATTTGCAGACAACCAACATTTAACTTTTTCATCAGTAACGTAACTTTACTAATAACTCCTCATCAAAAAGATCATTTTCGCAAATATTAATCTTCGGAAAATGTTATATTATATATTACATTACATTAAAAATAAGAAATTCAGATATTTTCTAAAAAGCGGGACATTTATAAAAATCGGCGGGACGCGGGACAGGCCTCCAAAAAGGGGGACCGTACCGCCAAAATCGGGACGTGGTGACCACTATATTTGTTAGTATTTATTTATTTGTTAGTATTTTGAGAAATAAGACAGCGACAGATCAATTAAGATGAGGTTGAAATTTTACAAAATTAGCATTTGTAGATTCTAAACTATTTTTCTCAGATAGTATATATCTCAGATATATACTATATCTCAGATATATAATATCTCAGATATTATATTTCATTAGACAGATCGACTATGAGATGATTCATCATGATGTCTGTCATTAATATAAGAATAAGACTTGGCAGCATGCTGAAATACCTAATTATTGTGATCTCAGTGGATTAAGTAAAGTTTAAAGTTTTTGTAAAGTTAGATTTAATTCCATCGATCCGGTCGGATCGGTGGAAATTCGGCCGGATTGAAAGAGTGTTACTTTCAACTACTATTCTTTGTCCAAATAAAACAAGATCGTAAGGATCTACTAAAAAAAAAAACGTATTCCGCTATATTAAGATAGGTTGACCCACAGGACCAGACTAAGTACCTACCGAACTGCTGAAATTAATCAGTGATGACTATATTGAAGCACTAACCGATCTACTTAATCGCATATATAACACAGGGAATATACCGACATAATGGCTAACTTAAACATTCATATTGGTCCTAAGAAACCCAATTCCAAAAAATGTGAGAATCACAGGACCATCAGTCTCATAAACCACACTCTAAAACTACTGCTCAAAATAATCCATTCGAGAATCCACGGGAAACTAGATCGCGATATAGGCGAGAGACAATTCGGGTTCAGAAGCGCGGTTGGCATGAGAGATGCATTATTTGGCTTCAAGGTCATCACACAACGATGCCTTGACATAAAAAAGATGTGTAGTCGTATTTTATCGACTATGAGAAGATATTCGATAAAGTAAGACATTGCGAACTGATGAAAATGCTGATGATGAGGCGTTGATGATCAAACATATGAGAATACGCACATTGATATATACGCATATTGAAGAGAAAATCAAACATGGGGAAGCTGCTTAACTTAAAACCGCACCACGTATCAACAAAGGAGAAGGGGGCTTAAAAGTTGCTAAAAAACACATCACATGATTAATGGACGACCCCCTAGATATGAGCATGGGATGAGTTTCTCTTTCCAGATCCCATCTCGTGGAACGGATCCCTGTCACTGTACCATCCCATCACATTCTCGTCCCACTGTCCCATCCCAAAAACCTAAAATTCTCGTCCCATCACATCCCGGTCACACGGCCCATCCCATTCATCCCATTTTTCCCATACAGCAGACTCTCTTTTCGGTTCAGACTTTCTCAACGATAATTCGTTCAAATTTAATTTTTCCGTATTTTTTTTTATAATCACGTTTCGTCGCAAACGGATCGTAAGACTTTTCAGGAACTACATCGTTATCACTGAAATCTCCTGGGCTGGTCATATTATAAAAAATGTGAGTATTAGCACGATAGCGGATTTAGCGACGTTCCACTCCGTCCCATCCCACGCAACGTTCATACTACTCATCCCATCCCATGGGACGATGGGATGGGTCGATGGGATTCCAGGCTCATCTCTAATACAAACTAAAATTCGAACGTGTTGAACGCATGCCAAATAGCTCCACAATAATATCACTTTTATCTGGTTCTTATGAACCTATTAAAGTTGTGAATAACATTAAAGTATAGTTTGTGAAATGCTCCATGTAACTGTGCTACAAATAAGTAAAACAATTCAAGTGAATATTAATTAATAATATCTCTAAAAACATAGCAAATAAATCTCGATCTGAGTGACAATTCATAAAAAGATAACAAAAATAAAGTTGTTCGACAAAAAAGCAATTCTGCGAGTTAAGGAAGCTGCCCAAGGCCAACACCAAGTCTGCACCTGCAAAAGTGCTGAAACTAACATTTCAGCTTATCTTTTATATATAAAGATATGCGGAGAGGAAAGACAAGCATTCATTCATATAATTCAATTCATATTATATTATTCATATTGTAGCATTCATATTATATTATATTTTAATTTTCATTTTATTTTGTTAGTATTAAGTGAGTTGTTCCTGAATAAATTTTTAAAGTCTTTTTTTAAAAACTTATTCGAGTGTTGCGAACCCAAAACTGGCGCAGTCGGTAGGATCTAGGCGAAACTCTGTATCAAACAATTGTTTTTGGGTATCAACCCTTAAGCCTAGCCGAAACAAGAAGATCCTGAAGATACGAAAACTTCCATCGAGGAAAAGTTGCAAGATCCAAAGGAAATTCCGGATTCCACAACAACACTCAACACAAAGGAACATCCTGAAGAAAGTCCAACTTCGACTCTATTCTGGGACTCGTTAGATTAGGAAGACCTGGGAAAAGGACAACTTCTCCAGATCCTATAGGCATTAGATTAAGAACAACCAAGAAAGAAAAAACATGAAACTAATCGCAGTAATTTTAATGTAAGTGTTCATTCCTTTTACAATTTTATTCAAAATAATCAATCAAAAAATTAATCAAAATCAATTGATTCGTTTATAGGAATTAGTTTAGTTAATAATCCACAAAAATAAATCAAAATGGCACTAAATGTACCACTATTACGTTACCAAGCCGATAACATCCCTCACTTTGACGGCAACCCAAGACAGTTGCACAGATTTATAAATTCATGCGAACATTTTCTACAAACTTTCCAAAATGTTCAAAACGCAAACGACCCATTAAACATTTGCTTGCTTGATACGGTCCTATGTAAATTAAGAGATCGTGCTGCCGATTTAATTAGCACCAGGACAGAACTAAATAGCTGGCATTTAATAAAAAATGCATTAAATCAGACCTTTTCAGATCAGAGAGGTACAGACTGTCTAATACAAGACCTAATATCCATGAAACCTCTAAGAAACGAAACCCCTATCCAATTTGGCATGAGGATACAGGACTCACGAAGTTTATTATTTTCTAAATTAAATACTACAATTGAAGACGAAGACGAGAGACAAATTAAAATTAACCATTACGACGACTTTGCTCTAAAAACTTTCATTCACGGCTTACCATATCAAACACAATTAGTAATCAGATTAAGAAACCCCAATTCGATTGAACAGGCTTTAGCCTTTGTAACAGAAGAGGAAAATTTTAAATATGTTAACACTGGACATAATCCGAATTTACAGCAATCTATTTACAGACCGCAACCACTATTTAACCCCAATTATTCGAAACACAATTATCCAATACAAAATGTCCCAATGAAAAATGTCAAACAAAATTATCCTCCAAAACCTCAACCAAATTTTCAACCTAACTTTCAACAAAGATATCAACCAAATTTCCAATCCAATTACCAACAAAGATACCAACCAAACTCTCAACCCAATTACCAACAAAGATACCAACCAAATTCTCAACCCAATTACCAACAAAGATACCAACCAAATTATCAACCAAGATCCACTAACATTCCTATTTCAAAACCGAACTTTCCACAACATCAACAATTTAATAATCAACCAAAACCATCTCCATTCAACCCAAGATCCAGTCACATGACTAAGAATTTTTCACCGATTAACTATAGACCTGAACCGATGGACACTAGCTCTGGAAACACCTCTAGACCTAGACAAACCTTTGCAATAGAAAATTTATATACACAAGAAATAAATCAAGACTATCAAGACTCTCATGACCAACAAAACTATCAAAACTACCAAGACAATCAAGACTCTTATGGCCAACCAAACCATCAAAACTACCAAGATTATCAAGACTCTTATTACCAACAAGATTATCCAAACTCATATAATGCTAACGCAGAATATGATAACAATCATAATCTAAACTCTCAACCAGAAGAAACCCCCCAACAGCCAAATTTTCACATGACTTACCCATATCCCGACCAAACATAATTCGGAAAAAGTTTCAAAACTGTTCAATTTCAATACCACCACGTACTCAAAAAATTGTAAAATTACCCGTTAAATTGAATAAAGGATTAGGAATATTAAATTACACAGCTTTCTCGAATAACACAGAAATGCCTGAAGCCCTAGTAAACGTAGACAACAATTTTGCAATTACTACCATAATAAATTCAAGCGAAAAATTAGCAAAAATAGATATAACTTCACCTTTTGAAATTAATGAAATCGACCCTTGCACCGTAAATTTTGTTAATAAAATGGAAACAGAAGAGAATTCTTCTTTTACTTCATATGACAATACCTTAAAATCAAATTTAAAAAATTTAAGACTAGAACACTGTAATTCAGAAGAACGAGAATCAATTAGAAAATTATGTTTAGAATTTCGTGATATATTTTATTGCGATCAAATTCCATTGACATTCACAAACAAAATTCAACATAAGATCAATTTAAAAAATGAATCACCCATTTATACCAAGAGTCATGGATATCCTGAAATACATAGATCCGAAGTTAAAGAACAGATTTCTAAAATGCTAAACCAAGGGATTATTCAAAATTCCACCTCCCCGTGGTCCAGTCCAATTTGGATCGTACCAAAAAAATTAGACGCTTCTAATAAACGTAAATGGCGCTTAGTAATCGACTACCGCAAATTAAACGAACAAACAATAGACGACAAATACCCCCTTCCAAACATTACTGACATTCTTGATAAATTAGGCAAAAGTCAATATTTCACCACACTAGATTTGGCCAACGGATTTCATCAAATTGAAATGCACCCAGACGATATACCCAAAACTGGTTTTTCTACAGAAAACGGACATTATGAATTTCGTAGAATGCCATTCGGTTTAAAAAATGCACCTAGTACTTTCCAACGCGTAATGGACAACATATTACGTGGACTTCAAAACGAAACTTGCTTAGTATACCTTGACGATATAGTAATTTTTAGTACATCATTACAAGAACATATTTCACGATTAAGAGACATTTTCATTAGACTTAGAGAATCAAATTTCAAAATACAAATGGACAAATCTGAATTTTTACGCAAAGAAGTGCAATATTTAGGACACGTGGTTACCCCTCAAGGAGTTAAACCTAACCCCGATAAAATTTTAGCTATCAAAAACTTCCCCTTACCAACAACACCAAAAGAAATTAAATCATTTTTAGGACTCGTAGGTTACTATAGACGTTTCATACCAAATTTCGCTAAAATTACAAAACCAATGACAACGTGTTTAAAAAAGGATTCTAAAGTTAAACATACACCAGAATTTATTCAGTCATTTGAACATTGTAAACAACTATTAATTAATCCACCCATTTTACAATATCCCGACTTTGAAAAAGACTTTGTATTAACCACAGACGCTAGCAATTATGCTATAGGTGCCGTATTGTCACAAGGCAATATTCCAAATGACAAACCAATTGCATATGCCTCACGAACTTTGAACGAAAGCGAATCTCGATATTCCACAATTGAAAAAGAACTGTTAGCAATTGTGTGGGCATGTAAATATTTTCGTCCCTACCTTTTCGGTAGAAAATTCAAAATTTATACAGACCATAGACCACTGACTTGGCTTTTTAACTTAAAAGAACCAAATAGTAAATTGATTAGATGGAGACTTAGACTTGAAGAATTCGATTATGACATAATATTCAAAAAAGGAAAACAAAATACAAACGCTGACGCACTATCACGAATAAATTTAAATGCAATAGAAACCGAAAGCACCTTTAACAATCCAGGTGAAATTAACCAAGACATTTTAGATTATTTACGACATCTTTCTGAAAACCCTATCGAAAATACACAACCTTCAACCAGCGGTACGCAAGAAAACATAACAACTTTCCCTAAAATCAAAATTCTACAAGACATCCAAATTAAACCCCCACAAATCCAAAATGACGAATCATTCCATTCAACTGCACATTCCAATAGTAATAGTAATAATATAAATAACGGAATACCCATTCTAGACGATATAATCAATAATAAATCAAATCAAATCATTATTTCAAAAAACCCTTATAACAAATTAGAAATAAAAACTGAAGACTTTGGCTATCATAAAATCCTTCTCGTTAAAATCCCCATTTCAAATAAAAATTTAATCCTTGAACTCTTAAAAAACTACACCTCCGAAAAAAAGACATTTTATTTATATTTTCATACAGACTCGATGTATTTAGATTTTAATGAAGTATATTTAGATCACTTCTATGAAAAAGGACTTAAATTAGTAAAATGTACAAAGATGGTAAATTCAATTTTAGACGAAGAAGAAAGAATTATGCTAATAAAACATCAACATGAAGGTAAATGTAATCATCGCGGAATAAACGAAACACTTGAGAAATTGAAAAGAAATTATTACTGGCCCTCTATGAAAACTGACGTAACAAACTATATAAATAATTGTAACGTATGCCAAAAATCTAAGTACTTAAGAAAACCACCTTATGTCCCTATAGTATTAACCGAAACTGTAGGTAAACCCTTCCAATTTTTACATATCGATGTTTTTAAGTTTGACAACCAAAATTTCTTAACGATAATAGACGCTTTTTCTAAATTAGGACAAGCTATACCAATTCAAAGTAAGACAGCTATCGAAATTTGTAACGCATTGATTAATTACTTTTCTTATTACGGCCTTCCAGAAAAAATTACAATGGACAATGGTACTGAATTTAAAAACGAAATAGTTAAAGAACTTTTAAAACTACATAAAATTGAAATCCACTTTACCACCCCACTCCATCATGAATCCAATGCACCTGTAGAAAGATTTCATTCTACCTTAATTGAACATCTAAGAATATTAAGACAAACTAATACCACAAATAATGTTGTAATACTAATGAAATATGCTATAATTGCATACAACAACTCTATACATTCTTCTACAAATTTTACGCCATTAGAATTAACTCTCGGACATACAAATACACGTGACCCTTCTTGTTTAGTTGACTCTTCATTCTATTCTGACTATATAATGAATCACAAAGAAAAAATCAATCATGTTTATAAAAAAGTTAACGAACGACTCGAAACTAATAAAGAAAAAGTACTAGACAAACGTAATCTCAAAGGACCAGAACAATACCAATTTCAAATCGGACAAACTATTTATAAAATGAATAATAGACGTAATAAAAAAGAAAATAAATTTTTAGGCCCTTACATACTGACTGAAATACTAGAAAACAATAAAGCTAAAATAAAAAATAAATCAAATAATAAAATAGAAATTATCCATATGAAAGAATTAAAAACTCCCTCTATTACAAATCCTGTTCATGCTTCGCAAAAGAAATAACACTACCCAAACTTTACGACTTAAATGATAACCCTGGACTATTACCACTAAAATTAGGAACTACACAAAACATTATCGACTATTGGTCATTTATACAGATCCTTGACTTGACAAGCATAACCAATGAATTTTACGTTTTGCAAAGACAAATTCGAAAATTTAGAACTACAGTCAAAAATTTAACAATGTATAAAGAAGAATACCATAACTCATACAATGTTATTTCTAATATAGAAAATACAATAACCAATCAAATTAGACAAGTAAATCCCTCAATAAATATAAGAACTAAAAGAGGTATAATTAATGGATTAGGCTCAATAATTAAAATATTAACTGGCAACCTTGACCAAACTGATGCTGAAAAATATGATAAAGCTATCTCTACCATCTTAAATAACCAAGGAAAATTTAAAACGATTATTAAAGAACAAATCACACTCCTGCAATTGGCTACTAATAAATTTAATAATGAAACTCAAAAATTGGCACACAATCAAATAATATTAGAAACCCGTATTACGCAAATAGAACAAGAACTAAAAACAAAACATTCAAGTTATACAGAAATGTACGAATTTATGTTATTACAGACAGTTCTCTTCCAAATTACAACATCACTACAACTAATTCAAGAAATATTTGAGAAATTGGAAACATCAATTTCTTTTTCAAAATCTAATGTGTTTCACAACTCATTAATTGAACCTTTAGAATTATTACAAGAACTAAAACTTGTTAACGATCAATTGAAAGAAAACAAATTGCCATTTGAACCTAAATTAGAAAATATATTATTATTCGAAAAAGTAATGAAAATCAAAAGTTTCATTAGAGAAAGTCAAATAGTATTCATAATTCAAATTCCAATTGTTGAACCCAATAGTTATAACCTTTACCGTCTATATCCATTGCCTACTCCAACAAATGGAAAATACAAAACCATTTTTCCACAAACAAAATACCTATCATTAAATGAACACTACTACATGCAGTTCAATGAAAAATGTAATGAAATTAACCCCGAAGAATTTATATGTCAAGAAATGGACCATCAAGAGATAACCAAAGAAGCTCCTTGTGAAATACAAATGCTAAAATTTGCTAAAAACATTTCAAGTTGTCACCAGATTTCCACAAAGATCCAAAACCCCAAAGTACAGAAAATTGAAAACAACAAATGGTTATTAATCATCCCTAAAGAAATAGTGGCAGTGCAACAGTGCGGAAAAATTAAAGATAGTTTCCCAATTAACGGAATATTCATGTTAGAACTGAACCCATATTGTGAAATTAATATTGGAAGTATAAAAGTCAAATCTTATCAAAATTTAAAACCAAATTTTCGAGTTATCGAAATTCCTAAATTAAACTTTGAAAATCAACTTAAAATAAATAATCAATTGCAAATAAAACCCATAGAACTTGAATCTATAAATTTCAATGAAATTAATAACTTCCAACATATTCTAGACTTGCAAAATAAAGAACTTGATAAAATCATGAATCAACCATTGTTTTCAGATAAACCAAGTGTGTGGACATTAATACTCTATATTATATGTGTCGCAATAACTTCTTATCTGTTATATAAATTCTGGAAAACAACTCGAATCATCAAGAAAGAAAATTCCAAGACCATGGACATCATCGTCTAATCTCGCACCTGCTACGCTAGATGCTCAAACTTATCCCCGGAGGAGTTAAGGAAGCTGCCCAAGGCCAACACCAAGTCTGCACCTGCAAAAGTGCTGAAACTAACATTTCAGCTTATCTTTTATATATAAAGATATGCGGAGAGGAAAGACAAGCATTCATTCATATAATTCAATTCATATTATATTATTCATATTGTAGCATTCATATTATATTATATTTTAATTTTCATTTTATTTTGTTAGTATTAAGTGAGTTGTTCCTGAATAAATTTTTAAAGTCTTTTTTTAAAAACTTATTCGAGTGTTGCGAACCCAAAACTTGCGCGTCTCCTTATCCGCGTTATCAGAAACTTGTCTTTTGTCTCCAGTGGCGTAGAAAATAAAATTCAAATTAATAATGGATAAATGTACAAATTGCAAAAAACAATTTGATGTTGCACAAATGTTCCCATGTGACAGTTGCAAAAGATTGTTATGTACGGAATGTGGAAATCTAACAGCGTCTGAAGTGAAATGCCTGCAGTTAAGAACAAAGCGAAAATTGAAGTTTTTTTGTGAAACATGTGAAGAAGGTTTTTACAAAGTACCTACACTTGTTAAAGAAGTGGCTGAACTGAGGGAAAGTTTGAACAAACTTATCCAGAACCAAAACAAGTTGAAATTAGGAAAAGCCGTAACAGATGTTGCTAGCTCAAGTACAGATGAAATAATAATAAATGAAGCGGCCGAACGGATTAGGCGGGAGAAGAACATCATAATTAGAGGACTCCAGGAACCCGATGGTAACGTTACCCAACAGAAGGCGTCTGACTGTCAAGTTGTTAAAAATATGCTGTCCCCTTTATTATCAAATAATGATGCTTCTGTTATACTAGCCACCACGCGTATTGGTAAACCGAACTCGGCGAGAGTGCGTCCCATTAAAGTAGTGTTTAATAATGCATACGCTGTCCGAGCCGTGCTGCAAAACAACCCCAAAAAAGACGGGATCTTTATTAACGGGGATTTAACCCCTACCCAACAGTTACATGCATACAACATTCGCAAAGAACTTCGTGCACGTACCGCAAATGGTGAGACCAATTTACGGCTAAAGTACGTTAGAGGTACGCCCACCATTGCCCAAACAAAAAACATGTAAAATTCCAGCAGACGTATAATTATGAAATTTTATACCAGAATGTAAGAGGGCTCAACACCAAAACTGTCGAGTTCAACAATAACTGTAGCACGAGTGACGCGGACGTAATACTATTAACGGAAACTTGGCTACAGTCTCATGTCAACTCATGTGAATTATTTACCAAGGATTTCAATGTCTTTAGGTGTGATAGATCTTATGGCAGAGGTGGAGGTGTACTGGCTGCTTTAAGGAACAACTTCAGCTCTTATAATCTCAATTTAGTATCTCCTATTGTCAATACCGAACTGCTAGCTATAAAAATTGCCTGTCTCACTATTATTGTGTTATACATTCCTCCAGCCACTCAATTAGATGATTATGCCCAACTTTTTGAATATCTTGAATCATCTATTGACTTTTCTCGCCCTGCTTTGTTAGTTGGTGACTTCAATATACCAGAACTAACTGAGTGCATGTCCGAAGCAAGAACATCTAAGTTGTATGAGAGGCTTACACAGTTTATATCACTTCACAATTTAAAACAACAAAATACAATTGTCAACTCGAATAACAGAATTTTAGACTTGATATTGACAACAGAGCACCTGTCCACTGTAGTACATAAGCAACAAGATCCTTTAGTACCTGAGGACCTGCACCACCCCTGCCTTGACATCAGCCTAAGTTGTGATCTACGACTAATGACCCAGTTTCCAAGAAAAGAAGATCCAACCAAGTACAATTTCCGCAAAGCGAATTTCATCGAATTATACGCTGCCCTCGCCTGTGTAGACTGGTCTGCTATATTATTGATAAACGACGTGGAATCTGTTTGTTCTTATTTTTATGGTGTCCTCTACGAGTTGATGGATAAATTCGTTCCTAAACCAAGCCTATCTCCCAAGACTGCCCACTATCCAATGTGGTTTACCAACGCCACAATTGCCTTAATCAAAGAAAAAAACAGGTCCTGGAATCGTTATAAGAAAACCAAACTTACATGTCATCTTGAGACTGTGAAGAGTTTACGTCATGATATAAAACAAGCAACTCGTCGTGATTATAAGCGTTTTATTGCGTCTGCTGAGGACTCCCTGCGAACTGATCCTAATAAGTTCTGGAAATTCATCAATCAAAAGAAAAGGTCAACGAGTGTGCCGGGCTCCATGATATATGGTGATAAGCTCTTGGAGAACCAGCAAGATATTGTCGATGCGTTTGCCGACCACTTCGCAAGTGTATTTAATTGTGATAGTCACTCGCCTTGTGACAACTGTGGAGAAAAATGCTGTGCTTCTGTACATGATAGCAATATAAGTGTTAATCAACTCTCTCTCAACTCGTTCACCATCAGTGAATGTGACATCCTCAAGTCTGTTGGTAAAATCAGATCGAACAATGTATGCGGGCCTGACAACATACCCTCCTTTATTATTGTTGACTCTATTCACTGTTTGCTGGTTCCGTTATGCCACTTATTTAACCTAATGTTAAACACATCAGTCTACCCGTTAATGTTCAAAATGAGTCGTGTTATCCCTGTGTTCAAGTCCGGTGACAAAACCCAGATACGAAATTACCGTCCTATTGCTCTCTTGTGCAACTTTGCTAAACTATTTGATTGTATTGTATCTGACATTCTTTACTCCCATGTGATCACCAGATTAGCTCCAGAACAGCATGGCTTTATAAAAAGCAAGTCCACTGCCACCAACCTGGTTGAGTTTACACAATTTGTATCAAAAGCTCTAGACGATCGTTTCCAAGTGGATGTCATATATACCGACTTATCTAAAGCTTTTGACCGTGTAAACCATTGCATTTTGTTAAACAAACTGGGTGGGTTTGGACTGTGTAATGGTTTCTTAAAGCTAATTAAGTCTCTTCTGGCTGATAGGGCACAATTTGTTGAATACGGCGGTTTCAAATCGGACGTTTACTGCACCTCCAGTGGAGTTATTCAAGGTTCCAATTTGGGGCCTCTACTTTTTATAATTTTTTACAATGATGTTGTTAGTAGTGTTGACTGTAGAGTGTTTATTTATGCTGATGATCTCAAGATAGCCAAGATCATTGGTGCCAAATCTGATTGTTTACTTCTGCAAAATAGCATAGACCAGTTGTACGCATGGTGTACGAAAAATAGTTTGGAACTTAACATTAGTAAATGCAAAAAAATCAGCTTTACAAGGAAAACTCAAACTGTCAGATTTTATTACAATATCAATGGTTACCCGCTAGTGTCATGCGATAAAATTTTAGATCTCGGTGTAACTATGGATACTAGGCTCACCTTTGTACCTCACATTACAAAGACTGTTAATAATGCATTCAAAGTGTTGGGTTTCATTTTTAGAAACACTAGAGACTTCACTAGCATCACCTCCATAAAAGCGCTATATTATGCTTTTGTGCGCTCCAAATTGGAATACTGCGCTGTTGTTTGGATGCCATGTAGTCAATTACACATCCGTTTTTTGGAAAGAGTGCAGCGGAAGTTTGCCAAATATGTTTTCTTTAAAATGCGTGGCTATTATCCTGTGACGCATGTCGATGAGGCTTGGCTCCTAGACTTGTCTGGGCTCGACTCCTTATTATGCAGGAGAGATATTATCGCTTTGATCTTTTTACAAAAAATATTAACAGGAGCAATACATTGCCCGTCAATCCTAAGCGAGATTTACATTGCCGTACCGAGAACAGAAAGTAGGAGTCACTTAACCTTTTATTTTAACATACCTAGCACATTTCACCACTTCAATTCCCCATTGATTAGGTGCCTCAGACTCTACAATAATTTATATTCACAAAACTCGGAGTTTGATTTATTCCACGTCCAGTTCAATAAACGTGCAGTTAAGAAGCAATTAACTGCCCATTTTGCTACTCGACCTACACCTTGATATCTTAGTTAATTTCGTAATGTATTTTATGTATTTTTATTATGATCTGTCCTTTATCTTGTTACCTATATGTATTTTATGTATTTTTATTATGATTTGTCCATTATAGACAAATATTGTCTGCTGGAAAATAAACTTATTATTATTATTATTATTATTAAAAAATTGAACCTAAAGTAAACAAAAGTTATGTTAATATCAAAATCATAAAACGCAATACGACCACTAATAGTAGACATCGTCATCATTGAAAAAGTGCAGAAATATAAATACCTAGGGGTATGGGTCAATAAAACAGACGACCACTCACTCGAGACTAACAGCAGGATAGAATACGCTGGAATCACAAGTATCAAGATGACACAATTCTTACAATTTTTACATGAGCAGACATGAACAATGCTATATACCCTTTCTACTATATGGAATAGAAGCAACTACACTCATAAAACACCACAAACGCGAATTGAAAGCCTTTGAGATGTAGTTATACTGCAGAAGTGTGTCAATATCATGGAAAGACAAGATCACCAACAAAGTCTTGAGAAGAATGGGCAAGAATGGCCAAATTTTTAGTAAGCGAAAGGAAGAAGATAGGAACATTGTGGACAGAAACAGTCAAACACTGTCCATATGGGCAAAAATGATGTAATAATAATAATTCACTATAAATATAAACAAATTTAAAAAACGTTTACTTTCTGTCCAGGAGTAGCGATAAAATATTACACAAAATATTGTGTCGCAAATGAATAGATTTACAACCGTTTACGATATATAGACTTCGAAAAGAAATATAGAAATCAAAATTCTGTAAAATTTTAATTCCGAATTTCTCAATAAAAAATTTAATCTTTCCAAAGAATTTACACATCAATTTGCTCACCTTGTCGTCTAGTTTCAGTGTGCCGAAAATTATTTCGCTAGGAGTTGTAGTTTCGGAGAGGATCGTAGAAAACCGAAAACGCACTTTTTTCCTCAATCAAAGAGATGGATTTTTTGGCGATTTTGTTGGCAAAATTTTAGGACATTTTCAGTTTATAAGAAGGAAATGGACGAAAACACGATTTCACGCAATTTTTTATTTTGTTTATTTTCACGCTCAAATCCCTCAAGATATAGCCCATTTTCCCTTTGTTAACTATTTCCTCTCACTTATTGTACATTTTTCCGAATTCGCGGGTCGCGAGCCCCAGAGGGGTGGATACAGAATTGAGAAATTGAAAGCATTTCGTGCGTAAGTATGAGGTAGCAGCAAAATAGATAAATGTCAAGATAAACAAATTTAAAAACATTTTCTATTTTCTCTCTCTATTTTCTATTCAGGGGTCGCGATAAAATTTAACGCAAAATGATGGGTCGCAAATGAAAATATTTTGCGCACCACTGGTCTAGTAAATCCAGTGCGTAATAGTGCATAATTAATTGCTTATCGTAACAATACGCAAATTTTACCCGGCCTATTATATTTATGTGATAACGATGCAGTTCCTGAAAAATCTTCTGATCCTTTTCCAACAAAAAAGAATTACTTTGTCAGATAAAGAAATTTTGGAAAAATTAAATTCGAACGAATTATCGTTAAGAAAGTCTGAACCGAAAAAAAGTCTGTTGTATGGGAAAATGGGACGAATGGGACCGGGATGGGGTGGGACAAAAATTTTAGGTATATGGGATGGGGCGAAAATGTGATGGGATGGGACAGTGACAGAGATCCGTCCACGGAATGCGATCTGGAACGAAAAACTCGTCCCATGCTCATCTCTAGTTCGAATGCACATATGTTGAATTGTTTTCCTATTTTGCGTCTGTAATGGACTCATAACAGCACTCATATGCGTGCGGTTATGGCTCGCCGAGTGCGATACAATTTTCTCAATGTATCGGCGACCTTTTTTATTTAGAAATGGCTACGCTCGTCGTTTTCCAAAATTGGACGCGTACTGTAAAATCGCGCTTACTGAAATCGTCCTTTAATATACTATTACAGCTGTGGGTAAACAAGACGACGATAATCACGATGGTCGCCAACCTCCGTAGGGAGAAGGCATAATAATAATAATAAGAAGAATATTTTATAACATTCTATTCAAGTATTTTTTGATTAAATAAAAATAGGTTATAGGTATATATCTTATTCTCTACGCCTAACAAGTTTTGCGTTGTTTATGTTAAATAGTGAATTAAACCTATTAAAATATTGTTTCAGAAAAAAAAAACAACTATTTTTAACTCCCGGCCCAAAAAGAGGGGTGTTATACGCTCGATATCATAGAATACGCTCGAATCACAAGTATCAAGATGACTCAATTCTTCATGAGCAGACATCAACAATGCTATATACCCATTGTACTATATGGAATAGAAGGAACTACACTCATAAAACACCACAAACGCGAATTGAAAGCCTATGAGATGTAGTTTTACTGCAGAAGTGTGTCAATATCATGGAAAGACAAGATCACCAACGAAGTCTTCAGAAGAATGGGCAAGAAGAGGGAAGTAGGTAACCATCACCGTCAAAGCTAGAAAGCTTAAATATCTTGGCCACAGATATCAAATGTTACAGTTTGATTATATAGGGAAAGATAATGGGCAGGAGAAGCATAGGTAGAAGGAGAATGTCATAGCTTAGGAACCCGTGCGAGTGATTCGAATTAGAGATGAGCATGGGATCCCATCGACCCATCTTATCGTCCCATGGGAAGGAATGAACGCACGAGTGGTATGAACGCACGCGTGGGATGGGATGGAACGGCAATTTTGTATGGGACGAGTTTTGATAATCTAGTACAGTGGTGTGCAAACCGTGGGTCGCGACCCCCAGAGGGGTCGAATGAGATTTTTTTTGGGTCGTCAAATTCATACAAAATTTAAGGCTTTTCGTGTAACTATCAGGTAGCAGTAAAATAGTGAAATGTTAAATAAACATTTCACGATTTAATATAACTATAAATATAATATATTTAATATAATAATTCACTATAAATATAAACCAATTTAAAAAAACGTCTACTTTCTATCCAAGAGTAGCGATAAAATATTACACAAAATGTTGTGTCTCAAATGAATAAATTTACAACCGTTTACGAAATATAGACTTCGAAAAGAATTATAGAAGTCGAAATTCTGTAAAATTTTAATTCCGAATTTCTCAATAAAAAATTGAATCTTTCCAAACAATTTACACATCAATTTGCTCATCTTGTCGTCTAGTTTCAGTGTGCCGAAAATTATTTCGCTGGGAGTTGTAGTTTCGGAGAGGATCGTAGAAAACCGAAAACGCAATTTTTTCCTCAATGAAAGCGATGGATTTTTTTGGCGATTTTGTTGGCAAAATTTTAGGGCATTTTCAGTTTATCCGAGGGAAATGGACGAAAACACGATTTCACACAATGTTTTAGTTTATATTGTTCAAAAGCTCAAATCCCCCAAGATATAGGCCATTTTCCATTTTTTAACTATTTCCTCTCACTTATTGTACATTTTTCCTATAGCAGTGGTTCGTAAACCGTGGGTCGCGAGCCCCAGAGAGGTAGATACAGAATTGAGAAATTTAAAGCATTTCGTGCGTAAGTACCTAACGGGTAACAGCAAAATAGCGAAATGTCAATATAAACAAATTTAAAAACGTCTATTTTCTATTCAGAGGTCGCGATAAAATTTAACGCAAAATGATGGGTCGCAAATGAAAATAGTTTGCGCACCACTGGTCTAGTAAATCCAGTGCGTAATAGTGCATAATTAATTGCTTATCGTAACAATACGCAAATTTTACCCGGCCTATTAGATTCATGTGATAGCGATGCAGTTCCTAAAAAAATTTCTGATCCTTTTGCAACGGAAAAGAATTACTTATTGCCCAATAAAGAAATTACGGAAAAATTAAATTCGAACGAATTGTCGTTAAGAAAGTCTGAACAGAAAAAAGTTTGCTGTATGGTAAAATGGGACGAATGGGACCGGGATGGGATGGGACTAAAATTTTAGGTTTGTGGGACTGGACGATGGGGCGAAAATGTGATGGGATGGGACAGTGACAGGAATCCGTCCACGGAATGGGATCTGGAACAAAAACTCGTCCCATGCTCATCTCTACTTCGAATGCACATCTGTTGAATTGTTTTTCTATTTTGCGTCTGTAATGGACTCATAACAGCACTTTTGTTGTATTTAGAAATGGCATAAAAGGGCGCAAAGGGCGCTCCTCGCTACGCTCGTCGATTTCTAAAATTGGACGCGTGCTGTAAAATCGGGCTTCCTGAACTCGTCCTTTAATATACTATTACAGCTGCGGTAAACTAGACGAGGATAATCAAAATGGTCGCCAACCTCTGTAGGGCGAAGGCACAATAATAATAAGAAGAAAGAAGAATATTTTATTCATTTAATATTTTATGAATATTTAACATTCCATTCAAGTATTTTCTGATTAAATAAAAATAGGTTATAGGTATTCATATATCTTTTTCTGTACGCCTAACAAGTTTTGCGTTGTTTATGTTAAATAGTGAATTAAACCTATTAAAATATTGTTTCAGAAAATATCCTATTTTTAACTTCCGACACAAAAAGAGGGGTGTTATAAGTTTGACGTGTCAGTCTGTCTGTCAGTTTGTCCGTATATATCGCTGTTTATGGACTCGTAGCTCCTAAACGAATGGTTTTGATGAGTTTTTTTTTAAGCTGACGTGATCGAGAAGAGTCTTAGCTATAATTTATGAAGATCTGCTCATGCCTTTGATAACCATAAGCTCATTTCCTACTTGACAAAATTAATCTGCAACCAATTTGACAAAAATGTTTGTCCAGTTCCGTATATCGAAACTTGTTTGAAAGCTGACGTGATCGAGGTCCTTAGCTATAATTTATGAAGATCTGGTCAGGCGTTTGATAATCATCAGCTCATTTCAAAGATTAATCACGTGTTCATTTAACATTAATCAAGGGTTTACAAACAAATTATTAAAGCAAATAAAAAAGTTCGAATAAATAAAATTAAAAACTTCATTAATTAAAAAGTACCAATTCAAATTTTGATGATTATCGTCGCCGCGTCGGGGGACTGCTAAGTAAATCAAATAATAAAACCAGAATAATGACAAATAAAAAGAAGATTGATAATGATAAAGTATGGATTATACAAGGACCTACTCTGTGTAAGCAACGTACGTAAGTAACAAAATAACAATATCCAATCGTTTAGATTTCAGCAGTCTTTACATAGCGGTCATCCGGCGCGGCGATGCCCATCATCAAGGTACTTTTAAAGTTAAAAGGGCAAGAGGGAAATTTCATTTTTTAATTTTGTGTCGGGGGTTACTTAAAATTTTTAATTTTATTATATGTTAAAGATTGAATTGGACCATTAAAATATAATTGAATCATAAATTGTGCTTACTCGGCTCATGGATCTCTTGAAACTTGGGTCTGCAGGTCCATATCTCTGCTGCAATAACAGAGATCTCAATCTTAGGTATTGCTTCCATTTTTCCGTGTCTCTGTCTGTATCTCTTAACAGTTGACTTCTACGTCTAATATAAAGTGTACCTAAAATCATGAATCAATAAATATTCTATATATCCCTTTTTTCCTCGCACACCAAAATAAACACATTAATAAGTAAGTTATTGTATGTGAAGGATGACTTTATTATAAGCGTGTCAAAGTATCCAAATCGTGTGTAAAAGTTCAATGTAAATCAAATGGAGTTTCATTATAAAACGATTTTTGTTTGTTGTTACTATAGCAACAACTCGCGTCAGCATAAAACACAGACATAGTGAAAATAAAATTTCTGACCTATATTATAATAGACCTTTTTACGGTTAGTTAAGCGCATGCGCATCCGCCAAGATTGAAAGGCGGGAATATAAAAGTTTCGGGCTCATATATAGTTATACGTGAAAAAGTTCGAGCAATTTTAATGTATAACATGGCGGAAATTGACGCATGCGCACAAAAAAAAATCAACTATGAAAAGGTTGAATTAATTTTTCTTATTTTGAATCTAGAAGTCTCAGCCTCTTAGTATGGATTTATCTAGCTCTAATATAACTTAACCTAGCCATAACCTAATCTAGATTAGATCTAGGTTAACCTAGATTACATCTACAACAACCAAATTGTGTTCCCGTCATTCACGTTATACGTTCTAACCTTATTGTGTCAGTGATTTGAAGTACAGTATAATCTTAATAATCCGACACATATGGGACCAGACAACCGCCGCATTATCAAAAAAATCCAGATTATCAGGATACAACGAAACCAATAACAATTTTAATAATTTTATGTACAATTGTATTTCAGAAAGAATAAAATATGTATTTATATAGGTAAACGTGTACATACAAAAAAATATGTACACACTTCGTGCAGATAGTAAAACAATTGTAGAGTGGTCTTTTTCCAAGAACACTGGATGGTGTTGTTTTTGACTCTTTTTTTTTGATCTGGCGCGGGGCAGCGTAAAGAAAAGAGACGTGTTTCCTAAGGCCAAATTACTGAACGTGTCCAATTTAACCAACCGGCGGATTATCAAGATTATACTGTATTTTATCTGTCAAAATTACAATTTCTCAATATGATCTGCTACCTAGATAAAATAATGTATGATACACGTTTGTGAAAGGATTTTGTGCATTCATTGCGATAAAAGCACTTGCCTTCAGCCCGTGTTTCCAAACTCATGCACTAAAGCCCTTATTCACACACTTGTATCTAGGGATTGCAATCCGGAAAACCGGATCCGGTAATCCGGCAGATCCGGCGTTTACCGGAACTAAACGTTTACCGGATCCGGTACCAATATACCGGATCCGGTAATGCTAATTTTTGGTAATATAATCGCTGTTGTATGAGTAGGTTACGCATTATGGCGCCACATGGTTTTTTCAAAATCAAAATTGATTTTGTAATAAATAATGTATACTTAGAATAATTAGCGTATTTGAAATAAGATCATTTCAGACATTTGGATGACAGAGAAAATTCCGGAAGAATGGAAATATGCCTTGATCCACCCATTACATAAAAAGGGTGATAAGTCAGATCCAAATAATTACAGAGGTATTTCACTAGTGACAGTCACTTACAAGTCACTTACAAAATATTCTTATTCTAATAAGTGTTATTGAACAGACTAGAACCACAAGCAGATCATCAAATAGGAGAATATCAGGCTGGCTTTAGGAAAGGGAGATCATGCATCGAACAAATTTGGAACCTAAGAACAATATTGAAAGTCAGAGAGACAAATAACACTGTAGTTACCTTTGTGGACTGTGGAAAAAACGTACGACAGCATTGATAGACAAACGCTCTTTGCAGTACTGGAAGAATATGGCATTGTCAAAAAAAAACAGAACACCTATACAACTAACGCTCACGGACACCACGCCACGATCAAGTTCATGTGTGAATTTTCAGAACCCTTTCAGATACGCACAGCTGTCACACAAGAAGACGGCATCTCACCAATTTTGTTCAACATGACAAAATTGTTAAGCAGTGGGAGGAAGTGAAAAGCATTCAGCTAGGAAGAACACGTGATAAAATCATAAAATCTCTGGCATTTGCAGATGAAATTGCCATACCCAGCAACAACACACAGGAGGCAAAGAAAGCACTGGAGCGATTACACGAAATAGCCGCTAAAACAGCTTTACAGATATCTTATGAGAAGACCCAATACATGGAACGACATACCAACAATGTACATACAATACATACGACCTAGTGGATCTATACAAAGAGTGGAAAAATTTAAATACTTAGCGGAATATATACAAATAGGATGATCAAACAAGATGTCTACCATAAAACGAACGGAAAAACTCCAGAAAGCATACAAACTTACATGGTCACATTATAATAAGAAAAGCATACCAAGGCAGGCCAAACTCGGACACTACAAAACCGTTGTATTGCCTGAAGCATTGTATGTGTCAGAAACGACCACAATTGGAGCATCTGGCATCATAGAAACAGAAAAGATTGAACGCAAAATTCTTAGGAAAATATTTGGAGCAGTAGAGAGAGATGGGATATGGATGAAAAGACCTACCAAAGAGCTACACAGACAAACTCACAGATATCATTAGAAAACGCAGACTAACTTTCTATGGGCACATGCAGAGAAAGAACAATAAACGACTTACAAAAAAAGTAATTGATGTAGTAAACAGTTTAAGTAGGAAAACAAATTGGTTTCATGAAATAGAAGATGACTTAAAGCAATAATCTCAATCAGCAAATGATTGGAGACAGAAAAAAATTATGAATCCAAATTTTTAGTAAGCGAAAGGAAGAAGATAGGTTAACATTGTGGACAGAACAAAGGAAACAAGAGCACAGTCAAAGGATGAAGAGATTTTGGGAAGAGAAGAAAAAGAAGTGAAAGTTGTGTCATCATGAGATATTTAAGTTCAAACACTGTTCATACGGGCAAAAATGATGTAATAATAATAATAATAATTAGTTGTAATAATTAATAATATTTGCTGGTCTATAACCCACACTTTTTTTCAAAAAAATTGCCTGTAAAACATAGGTCCGCGTTATAGGCGTACAAAAGTAGGTTGAATTTTAGGGTACGCCTTATGCACCGGCAAATACGGTATTTATAGTAAGTTAAACTAAATAGACATTTAAATAGATATTATATTTCATTAGACAGATTCATCATGATGTCTGTCATAAATATAAGAATAAGACTTGTTAGCATGCTCAAATACATGATTGTTGTGATCTCAGTAGATTAATTAAAGTTTAATATGTTAGATTTAATTCCATGGATCCGGCCGGATTGCAATCTCTAATTGTTAGTATTTTGAGAAATAAGGCAGCGACAGATCAATGAAGATGACGTTGAAATTTAATGAAATTAACATTTTTAGACTCTATTTTCCTCACTGGGCGACTATTTGGAGGAATTTTGAAAATCTAAAAACCACAAATTTCTCCAGAAAGTCCAAAATTTGAAAATCTGAAACCGTTATCTAATAACCTCGAATTTCTCCAAAAAGACCAAATTTTGAAAATCTGAAACTGATTTGTTACTATTTTTAAAAATAAGGCAGCGACAGATCAATGAAGATGAGGTTGAGCTCTTGAACATAGGTACGCGTTGTAGACGCACAAAAAGTAGGTTGAATTTTAGGGTGCGCGTTATGCACCGGCAAATACGGTATTTACAGTAAGTTGATTAAACTAAATAGACATTTATATAGATATTATATAAATTTTACTTTTTTTAAGTAAAGTTTATCATGTTAGATTTAATTCCATCGATTCGACCGGATCCGGACGGGTCCGGTCGGATCGGTGGATCCGTTGGCCGGGTTGAAAAAGACCGGATTGCAATCCCTACTTGTATCATAAACTACTAATATTGGCATTTATTACTTTATAATACTTATATTCTACGATATTGACAACCGACATTTTTACGAAGACATTATACTTGCGTCCACAGAAATCGGCCCATTGTAAAATTTTGACTATAACAATGTATTTTTTTGAAACTTGGTCCCCATTCAATTTTTTTCTTTACATTTATCACAAACTTTCCATATATACAAAAGAGAAAGTTTTTTATTTTCACTGCACAATGGCAGAATTCGGGTAATATGATCAACAGAAACTAATTTAAAGTGACCACACGTCCCGATTTTGGCGGGACATTCCCGATATTTGGAGGACAGTCCCGCAAAATAATAATTTAACTTAAAGAAAACGTTATAAAATGAGAGTAAAAAACAAATGTAAATTCTATAGTGATACTGAGGAGAGTTCTAATGACGAATCCACACCACCGGAGACAATTGAAAAAGCAAATTCTTCATTCTTGATTTTTCATTCCTGATTCTTCATTCTCTCACATGAGTAATAAAAAATATTGTTTATAACACGGGCGGTATTGTCAATTTCGCTCTCGCGTGAAATTGTCAACTTTCCGCCCTAGTTACAAAATATTTTTGTATTATTTTTCTGCTTTCATAACTAAATTATAATTCTCATTTTATCCCATTTGTCCCGCTTTGTCTCAATGAAAATGTGGTCACTTTAAACTAATTGTAAGTCAAATTCGTCTTAAGTCGACGTTTCCATTTATTAAATAATTTTTTTTCAAGACCTACAAAATACGGTTACAAAAAACAAAGTAAAAGATTTGTTATTACTTACTAGAAGGTACATGTGCAACACAGAATATGGAAGTCTCAGGAGCAATTTAATTAAACGTGTTTGAAAAATATTAAAATTTATCAACAAAATGTCGTATACCAACCGACCGGCACAGCACCAGCAAACAAACAAAAAATTTCTGATCTATTGAAATAAATTAAGAATGCAAAAAAACTGCAAAGTAAGGTGCGCATTAGGAAGAAAGTGACATCGGTGACATTGGAAAGGCACCGAAGTCACGAACACACTGGAACAACCTAGTTACAGACGTATAACAGTTTGAAAATTTGAATCGACCACTCGAAACACTTGACCCAAAAACCAACGTAATAAGGAATATAACGAGACATTTCTGAAAGCAAAAAATAAAAAGCACCCATCGAAGAGATTACATAACGGAACCGCCAAAAAAAAAACAACAGCAACAATAAATAATGTATAGCAAACAGAAGAACCCAAATCAACTGTGTCTATCCGTCGCCCAAGTCATAAGCCAAGCGTACAAATTGCTCAAACCATCCATGTCTTTTCTTCAGTTCATGGCAGCACCGGCGTTCAGAATGAATGAAACACATTTCCAAGAAAAGTATCTTTGATAAACGTGGCTTTGATAAACTCTTGCAAGGACTTTTAAGTCATCATAGTTGACCCTGTGATCCTTATAATTACAATGTGCTGACAGAGCACAAGAGTGTGGTTTTAATTTGCAATCACTTCTGTGATTGGCCAATTTGGAAGACAGTCTTTGGCCGGTCTGACCGATGTACACAAATTCGCACTCAGCACATGGTATGCGATAGACAATATTTAATTGCATTACAGTAAGGGTTATGAGCGTGCGTTACGAGCGGGCCATACAATGCGTTAAAGGTGCGGTGCGGCACCGCACCGCAATTAATTCGAGCTATAGGGTGCCACACGGGCGGTGAGGCACCGCAGTCGAACGCTGTTTACCTGCGAATTATTGTGTTAATTTAAAAAAAATTCAATTAAAAAATCATCGTGTGTTAATTTATTTATCCCAAAATGCAGATCTTTCTTGTACTAAAGATATAATATTATTATTATTATATATAATATTATCGGTACTGATCGTAAAAAAGATAAATATTAATATTTATAAATTGTAGCACACAACACGAATAAACACGTTCGATACAATAATGCGGTGGCGACACGATGCATTCCGGCGCCGCAGCGCATCACGCCCTCCCCGCCTCGTCTAGCAGGTCACAAGCGCGGCGCGGCGCGCCTACGGTGCGACGTCGCACGGCGGCCTAACGCATCGTGTGACATGGTATAGTGATTTGTATGTAGGATGACGTTGCGGCACCGCTCCGGCATAAGTAACGCATTGTGTGGCCTCACCCTTGGTCTATAAGACGACTGAAAGATCTATTAGTCGTATTGTAACATTTGTGTGCTATTGATGTGTGCTATTGATTAAACATCGATTTGATGGTAGGGGACAGTGATTCTACAAAATGTATGCTCTTATAGGTTTTTGCATCGTCAACTACAACCAAGTCCGCGGTTGTGGTGTAGGATTGGAGTAGAGATGAGCATGGGATCCCATCGTCTCATCCCATCCCATCCCATCGTCCCATGGTATGGGATGGGTGTGATGAACGTCTCGTGGGATGGGATGGGACGACAATTTTGTATGGGACGGATTTTGATAATCTAGTAAATCTAATTCATGCATAATTAATTGCTTTCATATAGGGATCTATTTATTTCATTTGCTTGTAGACACAGTAGACTCCCCAATACAATCACTGTATTTTTGTTAGCTATTTCAAGTTTTTGATTTTTTGCAGCGCATATCTATTGTGTAGCCTTTAGTTAAGTTTTTCACGACTTGGCGCGGCAGTTTGTAGGTTACCGAATCGCGCTTGCGCAGTTCGGCTGGTATTTTTCTTTTGTGAAAAAGAACAGTACTATTTTATCCTTGAAAATGGTGCAGTTCTGTTTTTAACGATTTTAACGATTAGATTGAAAATATACAATAATCCAAAATTAACGTTTATAGTGACAATACGCAAAATTTTAATACATGTCCAGCTCAGGAGATCTCTCTGATAACAATGTAGTTCCTGAAAAATCTTCCGATCCATCTGCGACGAAAAAGAATTACTCAGTGTCGAAAAATCGAAAAGAGAGTCTGCTGTATGGGAAAAATGGGATGAATGGGACGGGCAGAGCGACCGGGATGGGATGGGACGAAAATTTTACGTTTGTGGGATGGGACAGTGGGACGAAAATTTGATGGGATGGGACAATGACTGGGATACGTCCCACGGGATGGGATCTGGGACGAGAAACTCGTCCCATGCTCATCTCTAGATTGGAGTGTAACAACTTCCTAAGTAAAGTTGTAGGGTAGCTATTTTTCCTTAGGATACTGAATAATCTTGCCAAACTAGCGGCAAGTGGATCTGGATGAACACTCTTAAATTCGAAACATCGACTTGATAAGAATCTGACTTAGTTTCTGTTGATCGCATTACCCGAATTCTGCCGTATAAACACGTCAAATAACACAAAAAGTCGTAAAAAACTGAAACAAATACACGTCGTGCATGTATTCATCGAACTAGTAGGACCGCTTAAACAAGCTACGGAAATCAGTGGTGAAAACTACGTTACAGCGAATTTAGTTATTCCTCTGACGTATTTATTACGTTAGGAATTAGAGCAAATCAGGCCGGCTAAAGATATTGGAAAATCTGTTCAAGAATGTCTTTTAAATGGAAGGCTACTATCTTAGATCCTAGATTTAAAATATTTTGTAACTAGGGCGAAAGTTGTCAATTTTTCGCGAGAGCGAAGTTGCGCACATTCGCTCGATAGGGAAATTGACAATTTCGCCCGTGTTACAAGCAATATTTTTTATTACTAATGCGAGGGAATGTATATTACAAGTTTGGGATCCAGGGGGCCACCTAAATAAAATGGACTCAAAAATGAAGAATTTGCTTTTCAATTGTCTCCGGTGGTGTGGATTCGTCATAAGAACTCGGTCTCATTTTAAAACGTTTTGTATAATTTTTATTATTTTGTAATGAAAAAAAAAATTCCAACATTTCACGTCACTTTTTTAATATCGCGGTCTTGATTGTGTTCATTTTATTTTTATTTATTTGTTTATTTTAATGTGACCTAGCGATATTGAATATTTGCGTACGTTACCCAGGTTATATGGAAATACAACGAGATGTAACATTTTTCGTATTAAATAATCTACGTCAAGAAGTACTTTTCGCGCATGAGTAATAAAAAAGTTTATTTTACAGCTTGAGAAGATTCAAAGACTGGCGTGTGTCTGCATCACGGGGGCGATGGGGCTGTGCCCGACAGCAGCAATGGAGCTGCTGCTGGATCTGACTCCGCTGCATCTTGTCGTGGAGAACGCCCCAGATCGGCGATTGTAAGTTTCAGCAAGGAAGGAAGAGCCAGAGGTAAAATAATCGGTAGCAGAGACCGAAAAACCAAATTCTACATAGTGGTATACAGACTGTTGCAGGAGTGTCTGGACCTCCTACCAAATAATTTGATTCCATGGGAACATTCCCAAGTATCTTCCAAGCAGAGGTACACGCAATCGAAAGATGTGCACAATTTAACCTTGACAGGAATTATCGCAAAAAACGAATTGATATCCTGTCAGATAGCCAAGCAGCCATCATGGCCATTAGCTCAAACACCATCAGATCCAAACTGGTATGGGACTGTGTGGGAAAGCTAAACAAGCTTGGCAAAGAAAATAAAGTAACGCTGTACTGGGTACCAGGACACACTGGTATAGACGGAAACGAAGAAGCCGATCACCTAGCAATCAAGGGATCCAGTATTCCCTTTATAGGTCCAGAACCCTTTTGCGGCATGAGTGTGAACACCATCCACAAAAGTTTAGATGAAGAAATAAGAGAACAATGGATGAACACCTGGGTTTTCTGGGAAGAACTTCCAGGGTTGAGACAATCAAAAGTGATGCTGGGATCTTTTATCCAGAAAAGAACAAAAGCTTGCCTGAGACTAAACAGGAACAAGCTTAGAATTCTGACAGGAGTCCTGACGGGACACTGCAGACTTAGAAAACACCTCAAGGCCCAAGGCCTAGAGGAGGATGACAGATGCAGTTTCTGTGGTTCAGCAGAGGAAATCCCCATACATCTGCTCAAATACTGCGGAGCACTGCTCCGCAAGAAACAGATGTACCTCGGGGCCCACTTCTTGAACGCAGAGGAGTTGCAGTCCTTGAATCCCACCCAGATCCTGAAATTCCTAAAGGAATCAGAACTATAGGAGACGCCCTAAATGGGTAAGTATACCAACGCTTAGAAGAAGAGGGTGGGGTACAATAGATCTATAAAAGTCGCAGTACAAGTCATCACCGCCATATTTACAATCTACAATCTATAGATAAAATTTTGGTTAAACCGGAGAACCGTGCATGTAAGCAGTGACAGAAATTAGAAGTAACGTAAAAACACAATGTTTCACCGATTTTAACGGTTTTAACTCGGTTCGGTTAAAGGTTAGGTTAGGTGATATTAGATCAGAGAAATCCAGACCATATATCGCGCGATAGCGCGACCTCTCGATCCAAAATAAAAAAAATAATTCAAATATTTTACCGACTGTGCGACTTGCACGCCCTCCTTACATGCACGGAACTCCGGTTTTTACTAAAATTTGATTTAAATAGCTTTCCATCGAAGGAAATTGTTTGTGAAACAATTTAAATAAACTTCTGAGTAAATATTTACGTTAATCTCCTTGCAAGTCCTTTATCCTCAAAAGTGTTTTCAAGTTTTTCCCAAATCTCGTTCGAAGTTTTAAGTCCCATAACAACTGGGTATAAATGTTCTTCTAGCATCAAATTAATTTTAATTCTTGCCAAAGCATCTTTTTCATAACCAATTACGTATTTACAAAGTCCTTCGCCTATTAAATAATTTTTCATTCATTTTTTCATCACATTTTCAATCATCCTTCCAATTTTCCTAACATTAACGTTGATTGAGCCGTTCTGCATCCTTGTAGCAACGTGGTCGTTATACGTGAAGAAGCAACTGCTACGACAGTTTCGGATCTCGCACGAACAGTGGCTAAAATCAATGACATAAGGAATGTCTTTTCCACCGAGCGCATCGAGGGAAAATAAGCCACCAATTTCCATCATCAATTGCCTTCATCAACTTATCGTACACATTCTTCTGTTTTGAGTTCAACAGTGGTACACCCATTCAAACTGATTCGTTCAATGCATCTCGGTCGTATTCACGTTCATGTTCCAATTCTCGATTGAAAGCGGCATTCCTAACTTTACTAACAAACTGCCGCAAATGAGGTAACACATGTCTTCTATCAAAAGCAAAGCTTCGTTATGTATTTCCTTATTCACCTCGAGATCGGGATTCTCTGAAGTGACACGAATTCGATGTAAAATGTCTTCTGACATGTCATCCTTGTACTTGTTCCACAGTTCAATTGGATTCGATCGGAAACATCGATCGAAATAATGATAACAAATAATGTGCGTATCTGATTTGGAGATTGGCAGAAAGAACTGATTCAGCTATTGCAATCTCCCAATGAATTTCGTTTTCAAGCAAATTGAGCTGTTGATATGCAGCACGAAATGTTGGGAGCACTGCACCATTGACAGTTCGAAGTGATTCAAAGAATGTCGGCCCACGAACATTAGAGAGTAAAGAAACGTTCGTGCAAATGGATCGCTTTGGCAAATAAAAAAAACAAACAATTAGATCATTTATTTATCATGTTTTAGTGTACAGAGACTTTCTGAAAGCATTTGGTACTATTATTATTATTATTCCAAACGTTTCCATCCTCATTCTTAATATCCCTCATGAATTTAAAGAGCGACGCGTTACTTTCAGCTTTCGTACTTTTCGTTCAGCCAGAACTTTCGGCTTCTTTGACATTCTCGTCCAGGATATCCTTGAAGTATTCGGTGTCGTCGCTGTCCGAGTCCTGGCTTATGTTCTATTTGACGAGATTCTGTAAAATGTTGTGCGGTTGGTTCTTCTTGTTCTCGCAGACGAACTCGACTTTGTTTTGCTTGAAGAAATTGTTTGGTTTTGGTTTGGTTCGTCTCGAGATTTTGCGTTTGGTTTGTTCGGGAATCGGGTCGAACTTAAACACTTTTTCCTTCTGGTGAGAAGGTATGTCGGTGAGAGTCACTGCGGATTTTATTCGTTCCAGTTCTTGATTGAGTCTTTTGTTTTCAATTTCGCTATGAATTCGTTTAGCCATTTCCTTTTGTAGTTCTACGTGGAGGGTTAAAACATCGTTTTTAGCTTCTTGTATGTTTTTGGTTTTTACGTTTTGGATTTCAGGGAGTTTTTTTGTGATTGCTGTGCAGGTTTTCATGTGGCGAAGAGGTTGTTTAGTAGAAGTGATGCTTTGAGTTGTGGTACCTTTGAAAGGTGCTGATTAGCTTTTGAGCGGGATGAGTTTTGTTGAAGTTGTTGAGATGGTGTCGCGTACTGATACTTCTCCTGGGAGAGTTGTAGCTGTGTTTCAATGGTGCTTGGAAATCGGTTTCATAACCGAAATAATGTTTATTTTTGAGAACCTCTAGGACTTTTTCTATGGATTTAGAGGAGAGTTGATCATTTGCTCTGAAATCGGCTACCTCTAGGGTTCGGCTGTAATCGATAACGTCTAAATGTTCAAACTTCTCAATGTTGCCACTGGAGGTGTTTCAGCACGTTGAGCAACATTTGATGCGTTGAAATAAACTCGTTGGCGATTTTCTAAATGCACCGCCAAATGTAAAACACGTGGATGACGTTATGAATGGGGAATGAAAAGCGCCATCTACTGGCATAGCTTAAGTAGCTTCGACTTTGGGAATATATGTGGCGTTTCATAAAAAAATGAGAAAATGAATTATTTTCATTATTATTATCTTTCTTAATTTTTTTCCAATATAAGATAAGATATAATTCAAAATTGGAACATAAAATGTTTTATTTTTTAAATTTATATATATATATATATTGTAAACCCGAAACAAGGGGCCCCCTAAACCAACCAGTCAGGGCCCACCAGACATTTGGCTGGATGCCCGGTGGGTCAGTCTGACACTGTATAGGTTATAACTTTGGCTGCCTAAATGATCAAAAATATTACAATTAAAAATGTCATAAAACTTCATTGATAATGTGACACAAATGACCTTCATTCCATATGATGCAAATATACGTTTATTCGATTACATTGTTCATTAGATTATATTTTAGAGAACATTTCAATAAATGTTTTAAACTAACTTGGTTAAGAAAAGTTACTTTTTGGCCTTCTGAATTGTAAAGCTAGCTTTGACATCGTGTATACATCAAGCGAAACTAGCACTTTACCCACTATGTTGCAAAGTCCAGCTACAATGCGGTAAAGTCACTTTTTGGCCTCCTGCATTGTAAAGCTAGCTTTGACATCGTGTATGCGTCCAGCGAAACTAGATTTTTACACACAATGTTGCAAAGTACGGCTACGATGCGGTAAAGTGACCAGTAAATTTTAACCTTCCAGAGACACTTACAAAATAAATTAAGTAAAAGACAATAAAATCTAATGTAGAAAACGCTACTTTACACCATATTTGTCACGATAATGTAGAAAATAAGAGTAATTTTTTAAATTTTACTGTGCGTCTGACATTTGGAAAAAATGACATATTATGTACCTAATGAATTTGAATTAGTAAACATGTCAAAGTTTGTGAGTACCAACATTAAAAAAATAAATAATTTCCAATATTGTAATTAATCTAAATCTATTTGTTGCTTAAATAATAATTGTCGGCCAAAAAATTATATACAAATTTCGTGCGGAAATGATTTTACAATGCTCCAGCAAATGGGGAACGAGCCTGAAGGGCGAGCTGTTGCAGCTGAAACGAGCTGTTGCAATGTAAAATCAAGGTTTCCGCACTCTAATGTAAATAACTATTTCTTTATTCAATTAATATTTCAATATATTCATTATTTAGTTAAATAATTCATGTTTTGGATAGCAGTACTGCTTTGTTAGCTAATTAAAGTAACTTTAAACAGAATCTTTCAAATCAGATCAAAATAGCTCTGTACCATTGCCATAAACACATGCAATACATGATAATTAAATTTCAAACTAATAATTTTATAATTTATGGTCCCTGATAAAATTTGAAAAAAGAGAACAAATCGAGTGTATGTAAAAAAAGATAGAGAAAAGTAGTAGATAAAGAAATCATTGCAAAAAAAGAAAACATGTTTTCTTTAACCCTTTCGCTGCGAATTACTTATGTGAACTGATGTGATTGTGTGAAACTTTTATTGTATATTAAGTTTATCACTTTCATAACCTCACTTCAGCAAATGTTCATGCAATTTTCATGCGTAGAACGGTAACGGATCAACATCAGGCACATCCAATATTGGCAATATTGGCAAGTGCAGGAGATCGAAGGCCGATAATGGTCTGAAGAACCAACGAAGAAGAAGACGAAGAAACAAAAGTTTACATTTGCGACGTGGTTTTATTAAAAAAAAAATCCAAAATATCTTGTATTATAAGTTGTAATGGAATAATATATATATATATATATATATATATATATATATATATATATATATATTTATATATATATATATATATATATATATATATATATATATATATATATATATATATATATATATATATATATATAATCAGTAACCTTGTGTACCCTAAGGTGTAAGGTGTTACATGTCATATCCTAATTCTTACATTTAATCTTTACTTAAAATTGAAAAGTTTTAATAACATCCACTTTGGGACAGCTTTACTAGTTAAATGTTATTAAAACTTTTCAATTTTGAGTAGGTAAGTTAGGTTCCTTTTGATCAGGGTTTCATCTATAATTGATCTTGATATTCTGTTGAATGCCATTTCCAGGTCAAGGAATGCTTGATATATTTCATCGTCTGTATTGCTTATTCTTTCCATCATCTGTTTAATCGTAAATATATGATCTGTATACTCCTGCCTTTCCTAAAACCACTTTGTGACTCTTCGAGCTGTGGCTCTAGTTCCCGACTCAGTTTTGTTTCTAATATTCTCTCGTACACTTTCGATGCTTTGCTTAGCAGGGTGATTCCTCCGTAGTTGTTACAGTCTCTTCTGTCTCCTTTCTTGTATATTGGCACAATGACCCCTATCTCCCAGTCTTTTGGTACTCTGCGTTCCTCCCATGCCATATTGCATATTTTTGATAATAACTGGACTCCTTTTTCGCCCATATTTTTCAGCATTTCTCCTGTTATATTATCATGCCCAGCAGCCTTTCCTCTTTTGAGTCTATTTATGGCATTCTTAACCTCTTCTAATTGTATATGCTCTCTTTGTTGTTCTTTTTCTTCTATGTTGTAGGTTCTTTCGGTTTTGTCCACAATACTTTATTTGTTCAGCAGATTTCCAAAGTATCTTCTCCAACTTTCTATTATGTTTTCTTCCTCCGTTAATATTGCTTCATGTTCATCCTTAATTTGCTTAATAACTTCATTCTTCTTCCCAGATCTTATGTTTTTCAGAGTTTTGTAAAATAGCTTTTGGTTTGTATGAGTCAGCTTCGATTTTTCGTCCAAACTCCTCCCATGTTTCTCTTTTTGCTTCTAATACTATCTCTTTGACTCTGTCTTTTATAATCTTGGTAAGTGGTATTATCTCCTTTACGTAGATATATTTTCCATTTCTCTTTCTTTAGTTTAACTTCCTTTTTTAACATTGTCGTTCCACTACGCCGTTTGCCTTTGTTTCTATTTATTTTCGTGGTTCCACATGTTTCTTTTGCTGCGCTAATTAGGGTGTTTCTGAATGTTTCCCATGCTTCCTCCACATTACAATATTTATTAGTTCTTGTCTCATCTAACATTTCCTCAACTTTCTTTGTATACTTGTTCGCCACTTCTCTTATCATTAGTCTGTAATTTTTTATCGTCTCCTTACTATGTTGTTTCGCAGTTCTATTTTGTTCTTATTATTTCCCGCTCTCTGGCAGCTTATTGTCGTTTTCGCTTTTAGTGGATAATGATCACTATTTATCTCGGATCTTCTTATAACTCTAACATCCCTTATTTCCCTATTTATTTTAGTTTAGTTTAGTTTAGTTTAGTTTAGTTTTAGTTCCTATTTATGAGTACATAGTCTATTATGGATTTTTCCCCACTGCTTGGGGCCTCTCTTGTGTATTTATGGGCGTCTTTGTGTTTAAAGAATGAATTCATTACTAATAGGTTATTTTGTACACAGAAATCAATAATTCTGTGTCCATTGTTGTTTCTCGTTTTTTCTCCAAACTGTCCTATATCACTTGTCCTTTCATCTTTTATGTCGACTCTACCGTTTAAGTCTCCTAGCACCACAATTTTTCCGTTTCAATTTTCCACTATTTCTGATGCTTCTTCTCAAAATTTGTCTATAGTTTCTGCTTTATCGTTATCATTTGGGCCATACATAATTACCAGATGTAATCTGCTGTTTCTTTCTATTTCTAATTAAATTTTCATTATTCTTCCGGATATGCATTCCCATTTTTTTACGTACTTGATTACATTTTTGTGTATTATACACCCAACTCCTCCTTTTGCTCTAACTTCATATGTGACGCCGCTTAGGATCATCATATGACCTTCCTCTAGCTCTGTGACCTTTTGTCCCTTATCTTTAGTTTCTGTAATTGCTAAGATATTTATATCTCTTTCTATAAATTCCTCAAATAGTTTTTTCCAGTTAGTCCTCTAATGTTCAATGTTGCCAGATTTATTCCTCGTAAACCATTTACATGCCGCGTCGTTGCCGTATTTCCCTTATCGTTAATTTCTGTTAATCGTTTTTTGAAGTATTATCTTCTGCCTTCTTTACTAGTACTAGCCTTGCTTCATCTTCACACCATTTCAATTCTTGATCATCAATAAATAATTTCTGGTACCCTAATTTAGTTTTCTTCCCCTTCTTCTTGGGCTGTTTTCCTAATTTTTCCTTGTATCTCTCTTTCTTTTCTTGACATATCATCATTAACGTATACTTTTCCTTCTTCATAGTTACGTAATTTATTTTTATTTTTCATGACTTTCATTTTTTCATTTGTATTGATAAGTTCCACGAGGTACGTTTTCATACCTAGTTTCATAGCTGATTTTACGCATATATCCGATTCGAGTTGGTTTTTCATGAAGTTTTCCATTGAATCTTTTGGTGTTAGCATTTCATCATCTCATCAGTCCCTGTACTACAATATTATTTCTTCTTTTTTCTCTTTCCATCGCATCTAGCCTAGCATTTATTGTCTTGACTTCCTTCTTTAGTTTTGCATTTTCGCGTTTGGTTTGTTCATTTTCTTTTCTCAGTTTCCTTATCTCGTTTCTGTACTCTCCTTGTTCTAATCTGATCCCTTTTACCTCATCTGTTAGTTGTTTCATCGTTTCTAGTATCTTTTCTAGCTTATCACTCTCGGTTTTAGATTTACTTTTCCCAGGGGAGCGTGCTATTTTCTTGGTTTTGTTGCGGGTCTCATCCTCTTCATCTTCCTAGTTTTTCCTTCATAAGTTGTGTATTCGTCACTACTGATATTTAATTTCCTTTAAATATTCTTACTAAATACGGTCCTGTGCTCAGCTGTTTGAATTTATTTACAGCTGATTTCGGCTGTTGTCTTTATCTTGGGTCCCGCCACGATAAAAAGCCGTTTGCCCGGATCGATTCCTCGGAAGTTAGGCTTTTTTTAAATATTTTTTTAAGGAACGTAAATTTCTACTTTTTATCTCTTTATTCTAGTCTTTCTTTCCTTCACTAATTACTCTATTAATTTCTTACTTTACTTACTCTAATTCTCTATCAGATCTTTTGGGTTGCACTCACTACTACTTCCCATACACTTTACAGATATTAATCGGGAATTAAATTGCTCAGAACCTCCAGAAATTTGAGATTAGTTTCGGAGCTGCTAAAACACGACCACACCGCACCAGCGCTCGACTTCTATCGTAATGGAATAATGGGAATAAAAAAATATAAAAAAATGAATTACTATAGTTTATAAGCTAAACAATTGGTTTTATAATATAAATATTTAATCGCAAGTTAAGAGAAATACAATATGTTGTGGGTTATATATATATATATATATATATATATATATATATATATATATATATATATTTGTGTTATTAGAATAACTACATTTAATGTATATGTTTATACTTTAAAAAAAAACTTTTGAAACTTTCCAAAAGAAATACTAGGAAGCCAACAAGGTTCCCGTTTAGCAGAATCATAAATGCAGATGGTAAATGAGCAATCGTCAAGGTAGCAGAAGTATCGGTATCTTCTCCGACATCCACCAGTTCCAAATGTAGATTTTCCAACTTGGTAGTTATCCTGTATTGTTGGAATAAAATAAGTTTTTTATTAAACAAACCTAAATATGGAGACCTCAATGGGAAAATATAACCAGTGTATGCGGGCATGATGGATTCAGAAACAATATGAAAAAGGCGTTGTCCATCTAAATCTCTTAGGTCTACAAGAAGTTTGGCGTAACTGTACGAATTTAGATAAGCTATATCTCTATCACCTCTTCGAATACTATTCGTCATTTCATATCGCGTAGTGTTTGTAAATTTTTGTCTCCACTCTGGTAAAAGATTCCAAATTGCATTAAGTAAAGAACTTGTAACCGCAATTTTTAAATTGCTCTCTCTCAATTCTCCAATCGAATCTATATCTTTGTCGTATTTTGGGTTCGTTAGTGCTCCAGTTAGAGAACATTGAAACATATTTAACATAATTCCAATAAAACATATTAAGCAAATATTTATAACTTTGTTGCCAAACGTGATATTTACCAGATGCAAAAATTTCTTAAGGAGTAGAAATGATGTTAAGGTAATTGCAATACATATCCACGATTCTAAATCGAAGGTATAGAAAATGTACATGTACGAAGGAATTAGTCTGCTTTTTGGAACTAGCACAACTAGATCATCGTTGTTGTAAGGGTAAGTGTAATCTAAGGTGTTCATTTCCGAGATGGTTAAGAATCTGTTGAAACAAAAATCAGCAGCATGGGCTAAAACCATTTCTCTAGCGATTCTGTAGTGATCCACTATTTTAATATTCAATGACGCATTCATTTCTTTAATAACTTCCTTTAATACACTAACATCCATCCCTATTAACGATCCATTGCTCCGCGTATTTTTTGGAACGTCTTCAATCATCACTACATTAATTGTATACTGATAGACGTTGGTTAATTTATGCGGGAACATTTCATCCGTTTGCTCTAAATAATAAATTGTCTTATTGAAAGGATTATAACCAGCGATTTTTATCTCTCCCAGTAAATTAAATATGACATTAAAGTTTAATATATTTTGGTACCAAATATTTTTCATAACATCGTACAACCATTGCGTATCATTAAATTCTCGACTGATAATTAAAGTGAATCGTCCTCGGCGATGCAAGAAAGGACATTCGTTTACACCGTCCATATATTTATCGAAATCGTGCACATCTTCTATAAAACCGTAAAGGTTTTTGGTGCGATAAGTTTTTGAGGATATATTGGCACGTTGATTGTGCCAAAGCATCACAGAGCATTCCAAATGTATCCGTTCTCTTATAAACCATTCAGCTATCGCTGTATGAGTGCCTATTATACCAATTGTTGCATAATGTTTTTCAGAGAATAAAACTGTGTTGACTAGAAAGTTTTTGAAAATTTCTATGTTTACATTTTCCTCAAATTTTATTAAAGCTTTAACTTGAAATATAAATATTCCTATTAATAGTGTGCTAGGCTTCATGTTACATCAGTTCCGTGAAATAAATACAAGTTGTACTATTTTCCTTTTTCTTCTTTGAAAGCGGAGAATAATAAAATTAATTTATTATTAATATATTGGGTGTTATTTGGATATTAAGTTTTCCCTGTTTATATTTTACCTGAATTGGAAAAATGTTTCCCAGTTTCAACTCGCAGTGTTTGATAAGAAACACACTTGAAATAGGAGACAAAATGAGTTTTTTGTATTGAGGATTTATGTAGGTTTGTAGAGGTGGTTAGCCAGAGGCAACATTATCTATGCAAATGTGCCCTCGGGATTGATACTCCGCATTCTCAAGGCACAGATAAATAGGTCACAAACTAGCACAGATTTTTTCACGTTAATTAGAATACAAATAATGAAGGAGAATAGGCTTTATTCTTATCAAAAGATAATATATTACATTCAGCGGAGCTTTCGTTTCTTTATTACTTCGTATCATTTACGTTTTAAATTGAAAACTAATTATTTCATATAATTACAAACTAAAACAAATTAAGAACGTTTTATAAAATTGTTCCTATTTATATTGTCCATGTTGTTTGTTTAAACAACACGCATGCTTAATAAGAGCATGCGAGCACGCATATTTAATAGTTATGCATGCATATATAATCATGTATTTAATAGGCGCGCATATTTAAATAATTTAATTACACTAAAACAATATTAACACGTTGACTGCCGTCTCGGTCAATATGACCGAAAAAAAAATCCCTTCAGGCCGGCGCGGTCTATATGACCGAGAAATTTTTGTTCACCTCCACGCTCGGTCAATATGACCGAGTCAGTTTTTTAAGCCCCACCAGCCAGGCGCTCGGCATCTGATGGTTCTGACCGTGCAGAGTGACCGGGCCGGCCTAGAAGAAACGCTGCGCAGCGGCAGTTTCTGGCGTACAAGTTTAACGACAAAGAAATAGCAAAAAAATTGAAATTCATGTAAAAATCAGTCTTTATTCTTTTATAATTGAAAACAAATCTGTAAATCCATTAAAAATTCAACGCACTTAGTCTAATTTAAACAAATTATTATAAATTCTTGCAAAAATAACATTCATTCTGGGTAATAGACTACTCATATAAGATTTTACTCCGCAGCATAGCGATGTTTTTTATTGAAACAGTCAATGCACATAAAGGGCTCCCCTTCACATCCTTTACAGTAGGTTCGAATCCTTTTCAGATTCCTTGCTACACACCAGCCCAGATTTTTCTTTGCGGTTTCGTAACACATTTGACATGGTTTGCGTTTTTGGACTTCTCTTTGACCCATTTCATGATGTGGCAACGACTTCGACTTGGCGTGTCGACTTCTACCTCTTCTGCTGCTGGACGCGCATTGCATAAGCCATAGGCAACGGATTTACGAAATTCCAAGATGCCTGTGTCCGAACTTTTAACTTCTTTGTACATCAACCACGCATTTACCATAGCAGTATTCAATAAGATCTCAAACGCTAGCTTCCGATACCATTTGATACTTTTTCTGAGAGGTGTTTGGTATGCCGTCATTTGATCGGACTGATCAACTGGCGATTTTCCCTCATTATAAGCCAGTATCGTTTCTGGTTTTGTGCTTGCTTGGCCCCGACGATTTCGTATTTCAACTTCAGAATCTGAGTGTTTTGTCGACAGAATCAAGACGTACCTCTTGTCTCGCCAGGAAAGTCCCTTATATTATCCCTTTACGATTTTCTCTTGCAATGCATTCTAAGCGTTAAGTTTTCTCTGGACCACTTGGCGTGGGTTTCCTTGACGGTTTTTCCTCAAGGTGCCAACTAGATGTGTTTGCCGATTTAGCAACTGCTCGGCTAATGACAGACTAGTGTACCAATTGTCCGTGACCATGGTTCTTCCGCAGTCCAACAATGGATTACTTAGTTTCGTCACGACTCTGGATGGGGTTGTTTGCTGCATATCGAGATTCTTGCCGGCATAAATTTCCACGTTATAGGTATAAATAACCTCCATTACAACAGAGCTTAAATATTTTGATGCCATATTTATGACGTTTTCCTTTTAGATATTGGCGCATCACGATGCGGCCATGGAATGGTATTAGTGACTCGTCTATGCATATCGTTTCTCCAGGTTCGAGTGCTGCTTGAAAATTGTGCACTACCTTATTGACTAAACTCTGGATTTTGTGGAGTCTGTTATTTTGAGGATTGTTCTCGTTATCAGCGAAGTGCACCATTCTCAACAGTAACTCGAACCTGTTCCTTGACATTGCTGCAGAAGCAAATTCGTTTCTGAACATCGGTTCCCTGCTCCAATAATCTGCTAGCTTTGGTAAACGGGCTATACCCATATAAATAATAAATCCAAAAAAACGCTTAATTTCCTAAATATCTGTCGGAAACCACTCGTGTAATCTTGCGTGTGGTGTAACATCGTTATTATTTACAATAGTTTGCGTAGCATATAGATTCGTTTGCCCGACAATATATTCAAATATGTTATCATCAACAAGCGCAGAATAGAACGCTAGAGGTCCCTCATTAGTAAGAAGCTCGGACAGATTTTTATTGACTACTGACTCTCTAGTGAAAGGAACAAGAACTGGCTGCCTACCTTGCGGCTTTTTCCATTCAGGGCCGTCGTTTGTTCTGGGCGCAGTTCTAGTAGTTCTATCATCTTCAGAATCAGAAGATCTTTCGGATTCTTCGGCACATCTTTCACTACCCGGTTCTTGTGTTTCCGCATTCACATCTCCAGTCTCACTGTCCTCTAAAGAATCGACATTCTCGTTCTGTGTAATCTCAAATTCTTCAGCATCACTTTGCTGCTCTTTATCTTCAATAGCGTCAACTATTTGAAAATACAGAATGCAGGATAAAACAGTCATTTATAATTATTTTGGAAATACCTTCGGACTCAGATGAATTATTCAAAATGTCGTACAATTCCTTATCTGTCAGTGGAAGCTTGTTGTCCATATTTTGATTTTGCGACACGATTGTGCACGCTTTACAAGTAAACAAAACGTGTAAATAAAATAAACGCGCAGCTGTCTCTGCGCATGTACCGAGAGTACCGAGCAGCTGACCGAGTCGCCGTTGCGCGGTAACATTATTTATAACTTTTACACAGCGCCGGCTCGGTCAATATGACCGAGACAAATTTTCGCGATTTTCTTCACGGTGATGGAAATTTTTTGAAAATTTCTTGTGCAGGCCGTCATTATTTGTCGATATCTACATCTGCGCATAATGGCCCATTGATTGAAAATTTTGTCCTCATATGAAAAATTTGCGATGGCTCAAATGTAAAAGAGATTTAAAAACACCCTGGCAGTCAACGTGTTAATAGATAAATGAAACTAAAAATTATTATGTTTATACATTGCTCCTTCATTTGTTTTTTACTTTTAATACCAAACACTTTACAATGTTATTTAACTAGTACCTTGGAAAAACTTATATACGTGCATTGAAGAGTTTGCTAATATTATAGAACTCTTCCACATTCCTTGCAAAATTGCTATTCGCTCCGAGCAACAGCACTAGCGCCAAAGGTGACACTTTTAAGAACTTGATGTGTAATTATATTGACATGTATTTTCAATCATGATGTAAAATCAATCAGTGCATAAACATATGTTTATATTTTTCGCATGTTTGAGAAACGCATATCTCTTGCACTTTGAATAACGTATCGTTTATTATTCAACTAACGAAATAGAAGATTATAATTAATGTTTCATAATATATTATGAGAATAGTTATTTAATGTATAATCTCAAGTTACTTACAACTGTACTTTATATGGAGCTTCAGTAACATTAGTTTGCCGAAAAACCTTACATTTAATTGGTTTCTTGATTTTTAATTCTAAACTCTTCAACATCAACAACGTTAACCTCACTTAGTTTTACACCATTCACAATTTTTTGCGTGGAAAATTCTTTCAAAGGCAGTTTTAATAATTTTATGCATTATGGATTTAATTTATAATTATTATCTCAGTAGTATCTTATTACACAATTGACGAATTACAAAACCTATAATTTTTTTGCTGCCAAATATCGTATATTTTATTAAATAATTTTTTGTTTTTGCCTGTTGTTTTTAAACACTATTATTTCACCCGCAGTTGTCCGAGGTCTATTATGGATCTTGGATCTTGTCTGTCCTAGTCTTGTATGTCTTAGTCTTGTCTGTCCTTGTCTTGTATATCTCAGTCCAGTCCTGTCTGTCCAAGTCTTGTCTGTCCTAGTCTTTATATCCCAGTTCTGTCTGTCCTAGTCTAATATGTCCTAGTCTTGTACATCTTAGTCCTGTCTGTCCTAGCCTTGTCTGTCCTAGTCTTGTTTGTCCTAGTCTTGTATGTCCTAGCCTTATCTGTATAGTCTTTTCCGTCTAGTCATGTCCGTCTAGTCTTGTCTATCCAGTCTTGTCTTGTCCAGCTAGTCTTGGCTGTCTAAACTTGTCTATCTAGTCTTGTCTGTCTAGTCTTGTCTGTCAGTCTTCGCCGTCTAGTCAATCAAATCAAATCAAATACTTTATTGCCCATGAGATATAGAATCTATAGGAAGTGTCAAACATTAGATCTTTAAATATACTGCTAGAGTTTACATGTTTAATATATAGTACAAATTCTTCAAGGCTGTAGATTGTGTTGGAGAGGAGGATGTCCTTTGTTGCTTTCCTAAATTTTTTATAAGATTTTTCCTCTGTTAGGCTGATTGGTAGTGTGTTGTAAATGATTACTCCCTGGTAGTTTCGACCTTTTCACATAGTGTTAGGTGTGTTTTGGGCCTGTATAGTTGGTGTTTAATTCTCGTGTCGTGTTGATGTTTATCCCGATGCTTCTGGAAGGTGTGGTTCCTTTTTATGTATGTAGCATGTTAGTTCTAGAATATACAAACTTGTGACTGTGAGAATACCCAGCTTCTTGAAATGGGGTTTACAGGTGTCCGTGATCTTGATACCCATTAAGGTTCTAATAATTTTCTTCTGCACTATTAAGAGGGATTCAGTTTCTGACGAGCATCCCCAAAGCAGAATACCATATGAAATTAATGATTGGATCTCCACATAGTAGAATGTAAGATCTTCAATTTTTAGAAATTGTCGTAGATACCTTATTTGAAAGAGCTTCCTATGCAGTTTGGAGCACATATTTTGTATGGTGGGGTTCCATTGAAGGTGCTCGTCTAAATAAATTCCTAGGAATTTAGCCACCTTGGTTCGTTTAATTTCGTCGTTAATTATTTTCAACTGGATGTCTGTGGGGTAGTTGCTATGTGCTGTATGGAATATAACGTATTCTGTTTTGTTTCTGTTGAGAAAGAGACTGTTGTGCGCGAACGATTTGTTGAGTGTATCCAAGAGCATGTTGGCACGCAGTGGGTTTTTGGAAGCATCTTTTTCTGAGACGATAAAACTGGCGTCGTCAGCATATAAGGTGCAGTGTTGATCTCCGATGTAGCTGACCAGGTCTGCGGTGTATAGTAGGAATAAAGTTGGAGCCAAGACACTGTCCTGCGGGACGCCCATGTTTATACAACTGAAGTCGGATTGTCCAGTTATCGATCCGCATTTTACTTTCATAAATTGTTTCCTATTTGTGAGGAAAGATGTAAGCCATCTAGCAGATTTACCTCTTATGCCGTAATTATAAATTTTGTTAAGGAGTTGCTTGTGCGACACACAGTCGAAAGCTTTCGATAAGTCACAGAATATAACAATCGGGTGATTTCCTCCATCTAATTCATCTAAAATTTTGTTATAGAATTCAGTTAACGCTGTTGTTGTAGATTTACCTTTGGAGAAACCGTGCTGTTGATTTGGAACTAGGTGGAATTTTTCTATGAAGGGCAACATTCTAATCCGCATGCAATATTCTAATATCTTTGCTAGAACTGATATTAGGGCTATAGGACGATAGTTATTTGCTTGCGACTTATCTCCATGTTTATATACAGGTAATATTATAGCGGTTTTTTAAATTTCTGGAAAGATTTCATTATCGAGGGAGGCGTTAACAATGTCTGTTATTGGTTGTACCAGGACATGTCTGAATTCTTTGAGAATTATGGTAGCCAGTGAGTCAGGGCCACAAGTAGTTGTATTTGTTAGTGACTCCATAATCTGTAGGATTTCAGTTGTTGTAAATGTTTCCAGGAATATTGTTAGTGAGATGTGTGTGATATGCTCATCAGTGATGTATGTTGGTTGGATCTTTTCACGGATTACTTTCGGTGCTTGCTCAAAAAAGTTGTTGAAGATTGTTGCAATCTGATTTGGCTGAGTAACTAGCATATCATTTTCCTCTAGTTGGATTGGTTCTGGTGCACTAGATTTATTCGTCTGCTCCTTTATTACTTTCCAGAAGGCTCTTTGTCTATTTGGTGCTTCAATTATTATATGACGAAAGAAAGACTCTTTTGCTGACTTAATAAGCATAGAGTGTTCATATTTTTGTCTTAAGTATTTGCTTTTAAGTATTGGATATTGTTTTTGGAGAGTGAACTTATCCCTTAGTTTGCTGGCTGACCGTTTTACCGCCTGCATAATCCATTTTCACCATAGGAAAGCATGAGAAAAAGTAATACTGTAGGATGTTGATAAAGGCAACTGTCTTCTCATTACAATCCCGGTTATTATAGATTTCCTCCCAGGTTTCGTTCTGCAAGTGTTGGGCAAAGGGAATTTTGTTAGACATCGACATGTTTCTCGTGAGGCTATGTTCTTTTTTCTGATTCATCTTCGTATTGCCACATAGACGTATTAATCCATGGTCGGACAGAGGGGTGTCTTCTACTGAGGTGGATAAGGACTGTCTAGACTTTGCAAAAATATTGTCTAACTGTGTACTTGATTTTATTGTTGTCCTTGTATATTGGTGGACATATTCGACCATTCCATAAGAGGCTAGTATGTTAACCAAATGGTTATTATGTTTACTGCTTTCCTTAAAATTAACATTAAAGTCTCCAGCTAGTATTATATCTTTGGATTGGTTCGCATATGTGTGGAGAATATCATCTAAAACAGTTAAAAATGTTATTAAGCAGCCTGTTGGTGGTCTATATATATTTAAAATAATGGTGTCTAGGTCATTGATTGTTGCTTCTATACCACATATTTCAATTATCTTTTCTATAGCACTGTTTTCTAACTCCAATTTTTTGACGTCTTTGCAGTTGTAACATATTGATGAGTTCGCCCAAATAGCTACTCCTCCATTGATTCGGTTCTGCTGAAGTGGGTGATTAGTCTGTAGTTGTGAATGTGAATAGATGTTATGTACTCAGTGGATAGCCATGTTTCGGATAAGCATATGAAAGATGGGTTTATGTCATTGATAGTTAATTCGAGCTGATTTATTTTGTTGCGTAATGATTGGATGTTAAGTGCTATTAATATATCCATATTTATTTTTTGAGGTTTTGTTATTATTTTTGTATCCTGCTCTGTTCGAGGTATAGGAAAACGATTAATATGGCCATAATCTTGGCCATAATATATCTTGGTATATCATAAGTATATCTTGGCCATAATTCAGGGTTCATAATCTCATCTAGATTGTCTAGCGGTACTGACACTTTGAACGAAGAATAGTCTTCTGGCCGTTTTGTCGCTAGCTTCTTACAGAACACAGTATTGAACTTTCTGAGCTTCAGATAATTGATTATATCATCTTCAGTTAGTTGCGGCTCAAGCCTTGATATGTGCAGATGAGCATATTTAGTTACTGCCTTTATAACAGTTTGTTCCGTATTGGTACCTAGTAATGTAGTTCTTCGATTTGATTTCCTTTTGTATTTGTTTTGAGTTTTCCAGTCCTCATTATTTATTGGTGTTTGGTTGACCTTGTTTGTGGCGCTACCAGACTGCGCGTTGTTTTGTTGAGTTCGATTTTGTCGAGCGGGTATCGATTTATCGATGCGAGCTGGATTTTTTTCAGCTATCTCTAGTTGATTGTCCTCTGCGATTGGCGCCTCTTCTTCATCGATATTAATTATTTCGATGTGATTCGGTGGAGTTTTGTTTTTCACTTCAGTTAATTGTATGTTTTCATCTTTAAGAATTCGTATTTGATTAGTTAATTCATTGAGACGATTGTACAGCGGTTCTACTTCTTTTCTAACCGCTTTGCTGATTATTCCACTAATTAATTCTTCGAATGATGAACTGTTTATAAAAGCAATTATCTGCTCGTGGCATTTTTCCGGTGTCGCGGTAGATCTTAGACTTCTTTGCATTTTTATTATTATTTGATTATTTGAGCGAATTTATTTATAACAGAATTTAGATTTATTCACTGGTTTACTCGCTCGTACGACTCACGTTGACGGTTGAGTCTCGACCTAGTCTAGTCTTCTCTATCTAGTCTTTTCTGTCTAGTCTTGTCTGTCTAGGTTGTCTAGTCCTGTCTGTCTAGTACTGTCTGTCTAGTCTTGTCTGTCTAGTCTTGTCTGGCTAGTCTTATCTGTCTAGTCTTGTCTCTCTAAATTTGTCCATTTAGTCTTGTCTGTCTAGTATTGCCTGTCTCCTAGGGGAGAAGCCAAACTCCTACTGGGCGCGTCCCCCGGGTGGCGGATAGGAGAAGCCCTCACCGGCTTGACGGCGGGTAGTGGTCTAATAAAATAAGCCACCGCGGACCAAATAGTGCAACGGAGGAGACAACCTCCGTGAATAAAAACATAGACGACGAACCTGGCTTACACGGACACGATTTGGTAAAGGAAAGGAAGGTTTTCGAAACAGGAGTTGACGATTTTGGATAGTCACCGGGACCCGGGTTATGGGTGCACTGAGGGTGGGGGATTCACTCAGGACAAAAAAATGAAAAAAAAAAAACATGAAATGGCGGATAAGAAACAAAATCCCCGGGCGTGTACCCAGATAGAGGGAATCCCGTCATCTGACAAGTTTTTGTCAGGTGCTCCTCCACGGAATACGGGGGAGCGCTTACCGCTAATATCGACGGAGGAGCTAAAGACAACCCGGCAACGAACATAGATATGGAGATGGATATGAGTGGACTGGGCGGAAAAGTAGGCGGCGTGGTGAGGGTAATCAGGCAAGTCTGGTCGCCCACACCAGAGACACGGGCGAGGGCGCACTCTGCGGACGGTGTGCGTCGGGGCGGCTCCTCGAAAGAGGCAGAGCCAATCAACCCCTTTGAGAGGAGAGACTCGATAAGCAGGACCCCGCCAGAACTACGAGAGAAAGCGAGGGCCGAATACGGCAGTTGTCAGCTAGTCGATAGCCACGACACCGGAGAGGACACAGATGACGAGCCGGAAGGAAGCGGAACTCTGGTTAAAACCCAGCAGTAGACGCCACAAACCCCAGAACAGCAGCGGAGAAAAAAGAGGAAGATCGCTTTGGAAAGTCCGATTGCTGCGTTCAAGTCCTTGTGGAGATGATACAGCTCAAATCCAAAGTAGACGAGATAACAAAATTCGGAATGGAAAATAAAAACGTCCATAAGGAGGTCAAGCAACTCATTAGTGAGATACAAAAATACACGGGACGCATAATAGGGACGTATAAGCAGGAAAGGGGTGCCCAAATAGAGCAGGAGCTGAATTTTGATAAATTCAAAAAAGACCAGGAGGCTAAACATGACAAAATACTCCGGGAAATGGAAGAACTAAAAGTAAAATACGAGAGTGAGTACAGAGAACCGGAAGGCAAGAAACTAACCGATAGGATTAGGGCCGCAGAAAAAAGAATTAAAGAACTTGAAGAAGCCCTCCAAAAAGCAGAAAGGGCAGACAAGATAATAGCAGTAGAAGAAATCACACCTGAGAAAGTAAAAAATGCGATAACTATAGAGGATTTCAACGAAATCGAATCACTGCCCTGGAAGGAAAATACTTTTGAAAATATCTACACTGTCATAGATAGGAAATCCTTTAACGGTGGCTAATGACAATACCCTGGCCAAATGTATCATTGTAGAACCAGACGACCCACATATGGAGAAAAGCATACAAAACATGTATCGATGCCGGTATCCAGAACTCATTGAAGCTGTAGGGGAATTCGAGGTTTTTGAGAGAACTGTAAAGATGGGACGTGTAAACGAACAAACCCAGAAGACCACGAAGTTGGTCTACATCAAAGCAGACGGTACGAAAATAAATATGTGGGAGCAACTAACAAACCTAAGGAAGGAAGCCGAAGGTGACGAAATAACAAGGATTGCCCTACACAAAATAAAGTGTATGGATGTGGATAAAATAAAAAAAATGGCACAAACATATTTGGACTTGTACACCCCTCCCCGACGGTAAGCTCTAGAAAAGAAGAAACCACACCCGAAGCAAAAAAAAAAACAAGAAGGTTAAAGACGCTCTGACACTGGCAAAAAAAATGGAGATTTTAAAACACTATTAAACGAGGTAAAGACTGTTCTGAAAGATAGCGACGAGTCCAACGTAATAAGATACGTTAGAAGTACCAAGGACGGAGATCTGCTCGTTGCAATTGAAAAGGACGAAAAGGGCATGCAAGATATGAGAAGATTGTAGAAGAGCAGCAAGATATGAGAAGGAAAAAATGAGAGATGTTAAAATAAGAAAGTTGGGAAACGAGTACAAGGAAGTGTTTCATATAAAAGGTCTAGACGCAACGGTAACGAAGGAAGAAATAGAAAACGCTTTAGCTGCAAAACTTGGAGAAAATAGTGTAGAAGCAGAAGATGAAAAATAGGCGAGCTCCGTCCTAGCCACGGGGATACACAAGCGGTCACCGTCACCATTGGAACAACAGACTCAAAGAAACTGACAGGAGAAAATGACACTTTAAGAATAGTGTTATGTATATGCAAAATTACTAAAAGGATGGAGGTGTTTCAAGTGCTGGGAATACGATCACAAGGCGCAAGATTGCCAAGGAAATATTGACCGGTCGAAAGCCTGCTATAAATGCGGCAAATATGGACATACTCTCAGGACGTGCCCAAATGAATCTGAATGTCCACTATGTGACACCAGAGGTCACCAAGCAGGACAGGGCGGCTGCAGAAAGTTCAGAGAAGCCTCAGCCACCCAGAGAAAAAGAATGGTAGAGAAAGGAGAAAAGCTAAGACCAGAAAACCAACTTAAAACAGACGATGACGATGAAAATCCTACAAGTAAATCTAAATAGAAATCGTCAGGCCCAGGCGCTCTCTGAACATACTGTTCTAGAGGAAAACGTGGACATTATAATAACTGCAGAGCCCAACAAGATCAAAGCTAAAAAAGGAGACTGGTTGACTGATGAAGAAATAGACACGGCAATTAAAGTATACAATAGAAAGAGTAGGATCACAGAAACGGGAAGGGGACAAGGCTATGTGTGGATAAAAGTGGATGAAGTGTTTATCTACTCCTGTTACTGTAGCCCAAACAAGAGTATTGAAGAGTTTGACATGTTCCTAAACAGTCTGGGTGAAGACATACGTAGAAAAATAACTAAAATGATAATTATTGGGGGAGACTTCAACGCAAAGTCTATTAAATGGGGATCCCCTTCTGATGATCGAAGGGGCAAAATTATGACAGAGTGGATCGATGAGCACGAGATGCACATCCTAAATACAGGAGAAGCTACATTCGTTAGGAGAAACAGCTGTTCACATATAGACTTCACGCTGTGCACCGACAATCTGATAAGTAGAGTGAAAGGATAGAAAGTTTCTAATGAAGAAAATCTAAGTGATCACCAAAATATAATAATAAACAACGTACCAGAACCAGGGAAGGAAGAGAAAGCAGATGAAAAGGTGAACAGGAGATTGAAACTAAGATTAAATTTAAAAAACTAAGTAAGGATCGCCTGATGGAAGCGCTCCGGAAACGAATTCAAAACGAAGACATAAATACAGTCGAAAAATTAATATCCTCCGTGACTGCGGCCTGCAATGCAGCCATGCCAAAAACCCGCGCCACTGGAAAATGCAAAGAGGCGTACTGGTGGACAGAAGACATAGCCGACATAAGAAAAGCCTGCCTGGCTGCAAAAAGGAAACTGACAAGAGCAAGAAGAAGAAGAAACGCGGACTCGGAGTGGAGCTACCTGGAATATCGGAGTCTTAGGAAGGAACTTAAAAGATCCATCAATGCATCAAAAAGAAACTGCTGGAAGGAGTTGTGCAACAAAATCGACGAAGACGTCTGGGGCGAAGAATATCGCATAGCGACGAGAAGGTTAAAAGCAAAAAGTCGAGTGGAAGACATCGACTTAAATGAAATGATAGCGGTGGCTCGGCACCTTTTTCCTGGGAGCGAAGAGGTGACGTGGAAAGAACTACTCATCGAGAGTGTCCAAACCTTTACCACAGAAGATTTGCGGAAGGGCGCACTAAAGATAAAGACGAGGCGGGCACCAGGCCCAGACCAAATACCACCGGAAGTAGTAAAAATAATAGCGCAATAAATGCCAGAAATGCTCCTAGGAGTATACAACACCCTGCTCCAAAATGGAAACTTCCTATGTGCATGGAAAACTGCCAAGCTAGTTCTCCTTCCAAAACCTGGAAGAGAGAAAACGGACCTAAACTACTTTCGTCCCCTGTTTCTATTAGACACTCTTGGCAAGTTTTTTGAATATGTAATACAGGAAAGACTACAGACTGATTTGGAAAAAAAGCTATCGGACAGGCAGTACGGCTTTACGGAAAGGATGCTCCACCATCGATGCAATTCAAAAGGTGATGGATGATGGCAACAGAGGCAAGAAAGGGCAAAACAAGACAGTCTAGGAAACTATGCGCTTTAATTCTACTAGACATTAAAAATGCGTTCAATAGTGTTTCGTGGCAAATGATAATGAACGCTTTATCAGAAGAAGGTAGACCCGCCACTGAAAAAATAATCAGAAGCTATCTAAACGACAGGCAACTAGTCCTGGAAGCTCATCAAGAAAAGATCTGTATCCTCATATATGCAGTAGTCCCACAAGGGTCGGTCCTCGGGCCCACCCTTTGGAACGTCCTATATGAAGATGTTCTCGGAATATGCCCGGAGGACGGTCTGGATTTGATCGCCTATGCGGATGATCTTGCCCTTATAGTGACGGCCAAAAACGAGCAGATACTTAAAAACAAGACGGACTGCGCGCTAGAGAGAATCACCTGCTGGGTAGAAAAACACAAACTGGAAGTGGCACCACAAAAAACGGAGGCAGTATTGCTAACTGGATTTAAAAAAGTTAAAAAAGTGGATTTCAACATCAGAGGAATAATTATTGAACCAAGGCACCAGGTCAAATATCTAGGAGTCACAATAGACAAACGAATGACTTTCACAAAACATACAGAAGCTGTCCTGGTGAAAGCTGCAAGAACTACCGCGGCAATCTCCAAACTGATGCCGTCGATTGAAGGGCCAAAAACGAGCAAACGGAGGCTTCTTTTCTCTGTCGTGACGTCAGCGATGCTCTATGCGGCACCGATATGGACAGACGTACTGAAATACAAAAAGTGGAGAAATAACCTAACTCGGGTACAGAGATCGATGGCAATACGTATAAGTGCATCATATAGAACAACTTCCACCGATGCTGTAATGGTAGCAGCCTCCGTCATTCCCATCGAACTTCTCATGGTGAAAAGAAGGGAAATGTATAAAAACCGTCACAGGAACCGAGAGAGTCACAGACAAGACACCCTAAAGAGCTGGCAAGCTGCCTGGGATAAAAGTGAGAAGGGCAGATGGACCTACAGACTTATTCCCGATGTTAAGACCTGGACGGAACGAGATCATGGGGAGCTAAACTACCACTTAATTCAAATGTTAACTGGCCATGGATGCTTTAGATCCTATCTACATAGGTTCAAGCTACGAGAAAGCCCAATGTGTCTACAACGTAAAAATGCAGAAGACGACGCACACCACACATTCTTTGTGTGCCCGAGAAGGAGTACCGAACGTCAACATGTGGAAAAGATAATGAACTGTAAACTGGCCCCAGAAAGCGTGGTTGGAGAAATGTTAAAAAGTTCTGAAAACTGGAAGGCAATAAGTGATTTTGCCACAGATATATTGCGAGAGAAAGGAAAAGAGGAAACAGCTAAGAAAATACAAGATCCGTAAGGAAACATGGCAAATATAATACCAATAAGGTAGTTCCAGGAGGAAGGGTTCTTTCTAAAAATTTAAAGCAGAAGAGCGGTTTTTAGTGGGTATATCCATCTCGAACATCCAGATGGGGAGTCCCACACTCCCTGAGGTATTTTCCGCAGGTTAAAAAAAAATAGTATTGCCTGTCTAGTCTCTCTAGGTTTGTCTTGTCCGAAACAAATTCAAGTTGGAACAACTTCATGTTGCGACAAATTCAAGTTGCGACTTCATCGAAAAAATTCATGTTTTAACTACGTCTAGTTTCAACTATGGGAAGAGATTTTTTCATCTTGAATCCTTATTTCATCTTCAAATTCACGTTGAAACAACTTCACGTTGCGGCAACTTCATGTTGAAAGAACTTCGTGTTGTGGCTTCGTATTGCGACAACTTCAAGTTGCAACTTCATATTGAACTTGAACTTAACTAATAATAGTTAAGTGGACCATGGAAAGTACAATCTAATCCATCTACTCCAATTGACCTTTTCTTAGTTGAATTTTTTTTATGCTCATGCGTCAATTACCGTCATATTTTCGAGCATTTTTTTTGACGTATAACCAAATCAAATAAATAATGAAGTGAAAATAACAAAATGTGTCCGAAACTTCCATTTTCCGCCTTTTAAACCTAGCATTGTAGCGAATTCATTAAATTAAGTACATTTTAATATAGTAGACAACATAGGCAAGACAAGAAAGAGACAAGACTAGATACAGACAAGAAGAAGACAAGACTAGAGAAGACTAGACAAGATTTGACATAAGAAAATTTAAAAAATAAGTACTTGGCTATCTGCATAGTTTACAATTATTTTTTGGGATTTTTTGAAATATGCATCTTTCCAACGATAAGACCCCAGGTGCAGGAGTGAGTTTCGAATCTTTCACCTAGGGCAACGCAACGCTCTAATGCGAGTGCATATATTTATTAATCTCTTTGTTATGTTTAAAAAAGCCACAATGAATTCATGAGGTCGGTAGACTGCTATAGCAGTGCAAAGCATCTGGCCGTCAAATCAATTGGAATACTATAACAGTCCATAGCAAGTGGGTGCCAAATCAATTGAACTGCTATAGCAGTCCATAGCCGCGAAAGGGTAAAAAGGGAACTGTTGTCAAACCTACGATAATAATATTGCAAATGCGATATACTGGTTTATGTTTCCTTTGCAAAACATTATAAAAACTAATGTTTCTTTGTTGGATAACTATCACTTCTGATATTCCACCAGCCAGTTATTTACTATAGTTAAGCTTCGTACACAAGGTATATAAAATTAGCATATAGTACTGCTATAGTTTGACTGTAGGTGTGTGACCACTTCATATAGTTCAGCTATATGAATAGTTTTGGATTATATGAAGCACCCAAGTCACACAGCTATTGTCAAACTATAGCACGACTATACGCTAGTTTTCTATACCATGTGTATGTAGCGTAACCCCTTGACATACAATGACGTCTCTAAGACGTTATGTATATGCAATAAGATCACATTTATATGGACACATCAACTTGTATTTTATTCGTATGTCAAGGGGTTAAATATAGTAAATAACTGGTTGGTGGACTAAATAAGACTATGTGTATGTTGCTTTAAGCTATGTACACTTGGTATAGAAAACTAGCATATAGCCCTGCTATAGTTTGACAATTGCTATGTGACTGCTTCGTATAGTCCAAATATACGAATAGTTATAGACTATATGAAGCCCTCACACAGCTATGGTCAAACTATATATACTATAGTAATAACTATTTCTTTTTGTGAAGCTGTCTAGTTCAATTGTAAACAATATATTAAATCTAAACCATATGATATAGTAAAATAGTAAAAGAAAAAATACTAACGAAAACTTGGACTCTTCGGTGCTCGGTTTGCATTGTACTTTGCATCCAGTGCGAAAACTTGCTGCTGCAAAGCAGTCGTCATCTTCTTCTTGTTAAGATCATTCACATTTATTCACAACCTTAAAATCATATTGCAAACATAATGTGATATAAAGAAAAAACATACCACAAACCTAGAACACTAGAAAAAATAAATTCTTAACAAACGCTACTTAACCACTAGTACAACTATCAATATATAGATAGCACTGACTAGAATCACTTGAAGCTTGTATGTATGATATAAACCCATTATACCGGGCAGCGTTGCCATTCGTTCGTACGTAATTATCGTACTTGCACGATAATTTCGTGCTACCGTACGATGCAATTGGGAATATGCATCAATTTTTTTTATTTTCTTAATTCACTTTTTACTTCGTTTTAACATAATAAAAAATATAAATACTGTTGAAAGTGGTTTAATCAATTATTAAAAAAATATATAAAATACCGATTAAATTTGACCTGATTGAACTGTCCCATTGATGACGTCACATAACACAAGACAATCAGGCCCATTCTTTCCCACTGGGCACTCTGGGAATGTGCCCAGGGCCTATTTTTATAGCATTATTGCATATTTTAGTACTTTTCATTTATAGTGCTTATTTCAGTAGTTAAATGTGTTTTGTATTAGGCGGGAACGGTGGCAGGTCGCATCCAGTGACGTGCCATGGGGGCACCTCACACTCGGCAACCCGACTACTTGCTTGCACTAGTCAATAAATTGTTTTCCTCTTCAAAGAAAGTATTTTTAAAAGCACCATCGCGCGTACAAAAATATAAAGAGCGACTACCAAACCTAGCACTACCTCCACAACCAATATTAACGCGTTGAGGAACATGGTTGAAAGCTGTATTGTTTTATGTTTCGAATATTGAGGCCATAAAAGAAGTAGCCGATCAATTTGACAGTTCAGAAGCCATTGCAATAGACCTTTTTACGGTCAGTTAAGCGCATCCGCCAAGTTTGAGAGGCGAGAATATGAAAGTTTCGGGCACATATTTAGTTATAGATCAAAAATTTCGGACACTTTTTATGTATAAGATGGTGGAAATTGACACATGCGCACAAGAAAATGAAAAGGTCTATTAATTCAAGCCAGCTGGCATTTCTGGCTCCTTTAATCAAACAAAATATATTATTGAGTATACATTTGATAATTAACATTGAGATAATATAATATACTGTAGAGCATACTATTGCTCTAATTGTAACATTATTGTAGAAATATTCCCGACGCAATTGAGATTCTAGAAACAAAAAACACAAGAACTCAAGAACTACTGTATATTATAAAAAATAAGTAAATTCCAATAATAAATAGTATTTTGATTGTGCATATTTTATGGATATTTCGCCTATTTTTAGAGCATATTTGCATGCATATTTTGGCATGTTGATAGTGCATATAATCCGATGTCTAATAATAACAATACCTACTTGCTTATTAGCTTTTGCATGGGCGAGGCTACTCTACTATCGCCCGATCATGTTTATAAGGTAGTGTCTCGCGCCGAATTAAGGGAATAAAGCGAAGCGTGAAGCGCCAAGTTTGAATTAATCAATTTAGATAATTAAGAAAGTACATAAAAATTGATTTCAAATGAGCTTTACGTTATGCTTAAAATTAATCATTTTATCGATGTTTTTTACAGAAAAAACCTTTAAAATAAATTCAAAATTAAATTAAGGAAACAAGAAAATATATTTTATTAAAAATGTTATTGCCCACACTATCCATGGAAAATTTATGGAATAAGTATTATTTTAGAAGACTGATTTTTCATATCAGAGTTAGTGCAATCTCTCATGCAAAAATATTTTATTATTTATAGTTATTTTTTATAAATAAAATAAAAAAATAATTGTTTTTCGGATAATTAATTGTTCGGATTGTTGAGGTTTGAATTGGGAATTGAATAAATCGTCGTTTGCATGTTTTGTTTTGTGTTAGTGACTATTTCTAGTGTAAAAATAAATACTGAATTTTAATATAAAATGTCGATACGGTCATATCCTAGTGCAGGGGTGGCGAAACTTTTTATGACTGCGTGCCACTTGTCTAAAGCAGGGGTCTCCAAACTACGGCCCGAGGGCCACATCCGGCCCGCGGACAGATTTTGTCCGGCCCGCGGAGAGCTAGCATACTTGAAAACTCCTTTTAGAGAACATATTTTTTATAGCAAATTAAATTTAGTTTACTGAAGTATTCTAATTTTATGTTGAATAATTATTAATATGACATCTACATTGATATGGTCATGGGCTAACTACTCATAACATTGTTGTAGGCTTATTGTTACTGTTTTTGTGATAAGTTGGATAAAGAAACACAGAATTGTAATGAGTAGACATGTATAATATGCAGAAAATTTAACTTCAATATATAATAACTAACACATTATTGAAATGAATCCAACTAACATTTTATACATTTTATATAAAAACATAACTCATAACAAGCATAATGACATATGAAATACTAATGAGATTTATGTAATTGAGATTTTCCACTGACAATAGTTTGTAGTTGTGGATTAATTTTACTTGTACCAATTATTAAAAGAGATTTAAGATGCTCATCAGTTAATTAAGATCTGTAAACATTTTTTGTGTACTTCATTTTGGAGAAGGTCTTCTCACTCGAATAAGTAGTACCAAAAACAGAAAACAGCCCACGAGCAAATTTATGCAAATTATCAAATTGTGTCAGTGGAAGACTCTTATAAAATTCCAACAAAGATGAGTTTTGATATTTGTTCTTAATTTTATCACTGCACTGTAGATCAATCATTTTCATTTGAAGTTCCGGGGCTAGGGTTTCAATGTCAGTATCAAAAAGATTCTGAAAAATCTTAATTTGATTCGCAATGGCATCAAAGTCCGAGAAACGAGTATCAAAATTTATTTTCAAAGCACTCAAAGCTTCGATTGCAAAATCGATAGGAAACTCAGTCTCAGTGGTGTGGCTGAATATTTCACATGTTTTAAAATGTGAAAAACATTTACTTCGTAGTTGTGATTGAAACAGTATCAATTTCTTCCGGAATGATTTGATATTAGTGTATAAATCAGGAAGATGCTGGTTTTCTCCTTGCAATCTCAAATTCAGTTCGTTCACATGTTTTGTCAAATCAACGTAGAATGCTAACTTTCACAGCCATGCGTTGTTTTGTAATTCAGTAAGAGGGCGATGCTTTTCATTCAAAATAATTTCGATTACTGCTCGAAGTTCAAAAAAGCGCTGAAGGACTTTCCCACAACTAAGCCAACGTACGGCAGTATGATAAGGTAAATCATTTTCTCCAATCTCTTCAATAAATTGTCGGAATTTTCGGTGATTCAGCCCAAAAGATCTGATAAAATTAACAGTTGATAAGACTGGTTTCAGAACTTCAGACATATCCAAACATTTTCCGCACAAAGACTGTTGATGAATGATACAATGTAAGACTAATGGTTTTGAACCACCGTCATTTTCTACAGCCTTTGACACAAGAGCGACCTCTCCTTTATCTTTCCCATTCATGTTTTGCCTCCATCAGTTGTAATACATTTCAAGTTTTTCCATCGAAGGTTCTTTTGATTAATGGCCATTTCAACTCCTTTAAATATATCAGTACCGGTAGTTGTGGCATGAATACTATACATATCAAGAAGTTCTTCATGCACTTCATAGCTTTTATCTACTCCTCGATTATAAATCAACACCTTAGCAGTATCTAACACATCCGTTGAGTGATCCAAGGCCAAAGAAAACCACTCAACATGTCCATTTTTGTCGAACAGTTGAGAGGATATATTTTCAGCGATGTTTTCTACCCTTCGAGCCACAGTGTTTGCTGACATACTGACAGTTTTTAATAAATTTACCTTTTCAGGGCACATTTCTTCGGCTACAGCAATTATGCATTCTTTGGTCATTTCTCCATCGGTGAATGGTTTTCCACGTTTGGCAATTTCAAGAGCCACACGAAAGCTGGCACGAGTTGCAGCCTCTTGTTCAGTTTTGAGTTTTGTAAATGAAGATTGCTGCGATTTCAATCCGCGCTTCATAGCTTCGAATTTTTCTGTCCGCAACCTTCCTGTATATTTTGAGTAATTTTGAAAATGTTTTGTTTCATAATGACGTTTAATGTTATATTCCTTGAGAACGGCTATGCTTTCATTGCAAATCAAACATAGCGCCTTGTTACTGGACTCAATTACGAAATACTGAATGTTCCACTGATCTTTGAATTTTCTGCATTCACTATCAATTTTTCGCTTCTTTTCCATACTACTAAATCACACACAAAACCAACAATTCAAATCAAAATACTGTTACAAAGATGTCTTAAACTTAAACACGCACAAACACGTTTTGGACACGGAACTGACTTGTGGTTGCGCCACTAGCCTTCTTATATATTCCAATTACTGCCATCTAGAAGTGAGTGGAAGACACCAGAACTTTCTCGAATCAACGAGATTATTCTGTACGTGCTATTAGCTCTATCTGTTAGCGATAGAAGGTACTACCTATTTCCGCTTGTGTCCACCAGATGTCGTGTCACGTTACTCCTCATGGCTCGTACTCTACGACTAATCTAGAAATTACAGATAATGACAGGAAAATTAATAATATGCAGTGTTGCCGTTTTGCGGACTTTAGTCCGATTTGCAGCCTTTTTTAAACGTTGCGTACTTTTTCGGACTTTTTTTTCATCAGTGGCAACAATGATAATATGGTTTTGCCCCTCGGAACTTACTGGAGTAATCAGTATAGCCCTAAGGCTGGAAAGTTTGGAGACCCCTGGTCTAAAGTATCTACATTATGAAATGCTGACGCGCCTGACTGCCTGCATATCATTTACCGTATTAGGCCTAGGCCGCACTACGGCTAAACCGCCGCGCTATTTAATCGTGTGATTTTGGGACTCAATTAAGCTAATACAGGCGGCCTCACTTGCGGTTTTTTTCCGCGACTGATTTTTCCTATAGCGTACTGAGTGTTTCTCGAGCGGTTTCGCGGTTATAGCGGTAACCGCTCGGGGGAAAAAACCGGAGTGCGACCTCGGCCTAAACCTGAATATAATTTAATACCGTATTAGCCTGCATATGATGTTTGAAAGTATCAAAGTTCATCCCGATTTACAAAAATAAAGGGTCACAGCGGGATCCCTTTAACTACAGACCAACCTGTATTAAAAGACAATTTTCAAATGACTTTAAGACAGCATTTTCGACTCGATTATCAAGTTTCTTGGAAAGTAATAAGATACTGCTCCGTTGGATAGTGTTAATTTTATAATTACTTCTCTAAATTGTAATCAGGAGGTTCTTGCTTTATTTTTCGATCTACGTAAAGCATTTGACTTTTTTAATCCCAAGCTCCTTCCACAAAAAATGAAGATATTGGAGTTAGAGGCTACGCCAAGAACTGGGTAAAATCTTCCTTGCATCATAGAGGACGAACCGTGATCGCAAACGGTTCAAAATCGGAAAGTAAATTAAAGAATTGTGTAATACCCCAACATGGGCGTAGCCAAGGGGGGGGGGGGGTTGTTTGGAGGTTCAACATCCCCTCCCCCCCCCTGAAATATGCAAACCCGCTAAAATTGGTGCATTTCTGTTACTGTATTTTCTTAAAACCCCCCCCCGAAACCAAATCCTGGTCTTAAAACCCCCCCTGAAACTAAATCCTGGCTACGCCCATGTACCCCAAGGTTCTCTAATGGGACCAACTCTCTTCTTGATATTTCTTAATGATCTGACGCAAACAAATAATGCTGCAATTAAACTTGTCAACTGTGTCAGCTGTGACACGCGTGCCATAGGTTCGCCACCGCTGTCCTAGTCCATCTGAAAAAAAGGAAAAAAGCTGTACATCAGAAGGAAGTAATTAAAAAGTTACCAAAATTAACATCATATTTTACTACCGGAGAAACTTCTGTAATTAGCAATCAAATAATAAACCTTCCACATGAAGAGTCATGTCAATCACAAATTGCGGGAATTTCTGAATCTTCATGATCTACACAAATTTCTACCAATTTTGAAAATGAGATTGAACTTATAACGAAAGTGCACAACAACTTCGGTGACAACAGTTTTCCAACCCAGAAGACACATCACACGACTCCGCCGATTATTTTCATGACAATTTTACAGAAAAAAATCGCTAAATTATGATTCGTAAGGGACATATATATTTTCAAAATAAAGATTATGTCTTTTCTGAGACATCCAGAACCTACAAACACCTACAAAGATGGTAATAAAGCAGGAACTGGGGATTTCAACAAAGCATTATTTATTCGCAAATTAACTATAGGTACTCGGCTTCCAAAAACTCTGTATTTTGTTTTTCGTGCTGCTTATTTAACCCTTCTGATGTAAATCTTTTCTCTCCGAGTGGATGTAATGATCGGTAGCAAATTAATCACATAATTTTAACATTTGAAAATAACCTAGCACATAGTCAAAATATGAAGACTTATCTCGCACGAAGTAAAGCGGTTGGTAGAGTGGATATAGATTTAATATCTCAACATCAACAAGTACTGGAAAAATGTACTAATTTTTCGCACCGAGAAGGCTTCCGTTTAGCGGTGTTCCGGTTGAAAGGTTTCTGAAATTTTGAATGCATTCAAATTTTCAATTTGAATTTATTTTGCATATTTTGATTGCAGAGGACAAAGCTATAAAAATGCTTCAAATATGTTGGTGAAGTATTCTGGTCTACAAGCAATAATTAAGAAGAAATGTGACTTTGCCACCTTTGTACCATGTGCGGGACCAGTGTCGTCGTTTGGATTTTGAGGCCCCGGGCATATATATTGAAGTGGGGTCCCCAGTAAATAAAAAAAAGTGAATAAACAAATAATTTTTTTAATTTTTAATACATACAAGAAAAGAACATATGTATAGAAGAAATATAATATAATAATATAAAAGAAAAACAAAATTGAACTTTATTTTCCTTGATTTAATTTCAGAAAAATGGGAGGGGGTCCCAAAATGGGCCCCCCCCACAGCCCCTGTGGAGGCCCCCCTAGCTCGTGGGCCCCGGGCATTCGCCCGATTGACCGACGCTAGCGACGCTACTGTGCGGGATATTCACTAAACTTGGTAGGGGTCCATGGTGCTGGGTGTGTATGGAGAGGCAACAACGTTTCTTGGAATGGTTCAGAAAGTGTACAATTTTTTTTCGATCTCTATCCGCCGATGGAATATATTGACAGAACATTTAGGTTTAAAAAAAGTTGTTAAGTCTTTCACAAACCAGATGGTCAGTCCACGCTGTTGCGTTAAACGCCTTACATGCCGGTCAAAAACAAATTATAGAAGCTTTGATGTTCATCTCAAAAGATACAGAACAGGCACAAGAAACTAGAGAAGAAGCTCTTAGTCTCTCCAGAAAAATGGAAAACCTGGAATTTATTATACTAACGGAAATTTGGAGCTCTATATTGGAAAGAATTGACAAAACAAATCTTCAGAAAGAAACAATAACACTGCACGTTGCAACTAATTTGTTTACTTTACTTCATGATTTTAAATATTAACGTCAGGAATAAATTTGAATACTGTGAATCCTCCGCCAAAGAAAGAAACCCAGAATCTGACTACAAGGACCTATCTCAAAGAACAAGACGTAGTAGCTCACACCAGAGTTTTTTTGATGGCTCTACTCCCTTAGTCCAACTGAATGGAAAAGAGATATTCAAAGTGGAAACCTTTCTTGCCATAATTGATACTCTGGGTGTTCATCTAATACTACGATTAAGTTCGTATAAGAACATTGATCAACGTTTTGGTTTATTTTTTCGCTTAAAAATCTGAATCTGAATTTAGAAGAGTTGAGACTAAGTTGCAAAGTTTTCTTAAATCTATTATGAAGACGTTAACGAGAAAGAGTTGGAAATGGAATGTGTGCATTTAACAGAATACTTGAAAATTGTTCATAGTAAAAAAGGAACTAATAGTATATTGGAAATATATCATCCTTCGAATGATAACAAAATTGAAGATACATTTCCAAATTTACAAATCGCATTGAGAATCTTTTTAAAGAAAAAAAGAAAAAATGAATTTAGAAGTAGAATGCTTCAAAAGAGATTAACAAGTTTATCGCCAATATCCATAAAATGTGATATGCTCAAAAACATAGATTTTGAAGAAGTGATTAATGATTTCGCCAATCTCAAATCTAGAGGGCACTAACCTGTGAATGCTAAAAGAGTTACTTTTGTGGATTATATTATCTATTTATCTAATGCGATTGTAAATAAATATAAATAAATCTAGAACTATGCTTATCTACTGTCTTTGTGTATTCTAATAAAATAGTGCTCTGTGAAGGTCATAGGGGCCCCATTATCCTAATGTGCCCGGGGCCTCCAATAGGTTAAAGACGGCCCTGATGACATTCGGTGTTGCATAGCATATTTGCATAGACAGTTAAGGATTTTCAGTTTGAATTTGCTATTTCGATAATGAAAAAAACTAAAAAACCATTTTATAGATATTGTATAGTACCGGAATGCAAAAACACTATTATAAGTACACCTACCTATTCAAAGTACCAGTACACATTACATGTTACACATTACATGTTACACATTATAAGTACCTACATCTGTGAATATCGAGGCCGATAAATGTCCGTAAACGTGCACGTCACATAACTATGACCAATGGTGATGCGTTTCCCAAATTTGAATTTCGCTCGCATATTTTGGACTTTTTGATTTAAATTTTTGGAATTAAATACAAACTAAATGAGAAAATAATGGTATAGGTGTAATGTCAAGATCATAAAGTATCGGAGATGAAAAAATCAAGTAAATTTAAATTTCTTGCATTTTCCCTATTGACTATCGTACGTAAATATACGATAATATTTAAATATTGTAGGATACGTACGATAATATTTAAATTAAAAAAAAAAAAGTTTTTTCATTAAACAAAATGAATTTTTACAAATAAGATTTTTAAAAATTCGCTCTGCTATTTGCACAAATACAAGGGTTCGATAGATGGCTGGAGTTGCGTACAGCCTATACAATCGGAGACTTTCGTCCCATCTATTAGTAGATTGGTCTTCATAACAGTATTCGGAAACAACGAGGATTGCGGCGAATGCTATGCACTGGGGCCTTGCGATTGAGAGGGGACCGGAGTATAGTGCCGCGTTTTTTTAACTTTGCGAAAAAATGTTGGTCCTCAAATGGTTTCTTGCACCCAGGCCCCCTTATAAAGGCCGGCTTTGTTCGGTACCGTACATTATTTATCATATTCTGGGGTAATTACAGTTTTATTTGGAATGTCACTTTTGTTAACCAAATGTTACAATTGACCATAGTTAAGGATCTCATCATCCCATTGGCTTGTCAAAATCTACTAGGTTGCTCGTCATCGCCCTCATGCTATTGGTTAGAGTTGCTCCGTACAACTTGATGTTGTGTTGGTGTCGTTACAATTTTTAATATTTGTATTTTGTTGCAATAGTCGTACGAGAGGTAAATAATTGCGGATATGGACGATAAACATGCTTCTGACGATGAACCTGGAACAAAAACACCTAAAAAAAAAGTAAAATTGATCCAGAAGCACTGCCCTCAAAAATTGAGAGGTGCTTGGCTATAAGCGGATAAATTCAAAACGTGGCTTGCTTTGTAAGGTTTCTGATTATAAATTGTAAGCAAAATGTAAATTATGCAAAATCACTTTGAAATCAGAGTTGACTGTGAATAAATACCACATGAAATCACACAGAACTTAGGACACCATTATCGGTACAGCCAGACAGTGTAGAATTTAGGTCAGTTGAGTCCCGGGCGCAGCAAAAATATTTGTATATCTAGCTATACCAGAACAAGGTCAACATGTTGATGAAATCTGGACAAAGGACAAATCTCCACACATATTAAGACGTGCTACTAAAGGCCGCAAATTCTGTATGATAGACACTCCGTTTTGCACAACCTTTTGTCTGCGCAGTTCAACACGTTGCAGATAAAACGTTGCGTGTAGATAGGAAAACAGCGCAGTTTTGAAAACTGCGCGAAGACGGTACAGTTTCAGCGATAACTGAGCTAAAGAGCATAGATATCCATAAACTCTGCAGACAAGTCGGCCCATGTGGACGGTAGCTCCGGCTGCCGATTCATTTTGTTCCTCAGTTTCCTGAGTACCTTTGTGTACCTTTTGTTCATTCCGTTAAGACTGCGCAGACAAAAAGTTGTGCAAAACGGAGCGTCTGGACCGGCCTTTACACCATAGATAAATCAAAACCTGGACGCAGTTTTATCAATAGATAAGGTTTATCTATAGATCAAGAGATATGGTGGTGGAATTCTCATGTCCAAGATGCCATCAGGATCTTGATCGTCAGCAATATAGAAGATTGAAGTCGGTGGCAAAACAGGAAGTGTCAAAGGCTAAAGCAGACCAATACAAGAACATTTACGAAGAGCTCAACACAGCAGAAGGAGCAAATAATATCAAACCAACCGAAAAATCGCATCGTTCCACTCAAGATGTTGGACATGTTATGATCATTAAGAATGAAAATCAACAACCTCTACAGAAACATAATGAGATCCTTAACCGATGGAAACACGGAAATATTAGCAACAAAGAATTTGCGCATTCGCCACTACCAGCTGCGGATCTTATACTTGGTCCAGTACCAGCCATCACGTTTGCCGAATTTGATACCGCTATGAAGAAAATTAAACCAATGGAAAGGCAACTGGACTGGATGATTTTTCATCGGAGGTGTGGAAGGTGATTGGGCCACAAGCAGATATCTTCAACAAGATCATCAATGAAAACGAAACTCCTCTTACTAGGCTCAGCAGTGTAACAATACCAATATATAAAGGTAAAGGAGCTGTGCACAACTGCTGAAATTATCGACCGATTCGCTTGCTTTGTCACACTATGAAGATATTTGAGCTTACCGTGAATACACGACTTCGTGTCATACACAAGATTGCCTCAAACCAATGTGGTTTTATGAAAGGTACAGGGACAATCGATGCTGTTCACGCCAACCGTCTATTGATGGAAAGGCACCTAGAAAATTGGAAAACCTCCATATACCCTTCTTGGATCTTGAAAAGGCCCCCGACAGGGTACTTCGTGATCTAATATAGTATGCACTACGACAGCATGGTATCAGAAGCATATGTTCAATGGGTTCAGCTTCTTTATCGGAATGTCCCCAGCTATGTCCGATGTGCTCAAGGAAACTCCTAAACTTTTCCCATCAGAGTTGGTGTCCATCAGGGGTCAGTTCTGTCCCCGCTCCTGTTCATCATCTGTCTTGATACCATCGCAGCCGAAATACTGCAACCACATCCCTGGACCTCGCTCTATGCTGACAATATCATTGTAGCCTGCAAGTCTCGCCATGAAGTGGAACAACATATTCAATGTTGAAAACTGCACTAGACACCCATGGCCTACGACTTAACATTGGGTGAGTATCTGGAGTGTGGAGTACCAAGTGAAGGATCTATTCACATTAATGGCACTGAACTCCGAAAATCAGCCGTATTTAAATACTTGGGTACGATAATCTGTTCAGATGGTCAAACACTCCCGGATGCCCAAAACAAAGTCATCGCTGCATGGCTGAAATGGTGCATGGAACCAAGTCTCTGGAGTCCTTTTTGACCGGAATGTGCCACTATGAAGTCAACAAATTGCAGAATTTGTTTGATAGGTTAATTTCACAGAAACCCACGATTTGGTAATTACGAACACTTGGTTCAAGAAACGTGATACCCACCTAAGCACATTCTATAGTGCCTCAAATGCAACCCAGTTTGACTATGTACTTTTCAGAAGCCGTAATCTTCAAGATGTGTTAGATACGTAAGTTATTCCATATGAAACTGTTGCCACACAACATCGACCAGTCATCTATAAACTGCGGATAAATCCTCCAAGAACCGGATACTTAGCCAGAAATGGACCAAAAAGAATCAAATGTTGGCGATTCAGGGAGAACGAGGCCAATGTTCTTGCAACAATCACAGTACCTCCAGTCACCACAGTTGAAGAGAGCTGGACTCGATTGAAAGATGCTACTCATGAAGCTGCACGTTCAGTGCTCGGATCAACGAAACCTGGTCGACAAAGAATAGATAAATCCGCGTGGCTTTGGAATGATGCCGTTAAAGAGGCAGTACGCATGAAGAAACTACTATAGCATGAGTTCCTCGAAGATAAAACACCATCTTGTTGGAATGCCTATAAAGCTGCCTGTAGTAAGGCGAAGAAGGTAGTTGCTGCAACAGAAGCAGATCGGTACGCTGACCTCTTCGCAAAACTTGACACTCGTGAAGGCAAACGTGACATCTACCGTCTGGTCAAATCGAGGCACTGCAAAACGGAAGACATCCAACACTTTTATGGCATCAATAACGAAACAGGTGAACTGCTGGTCGACTGGGAGAAGACGAGAAAACGCTGGCGGGGCTACTTAAAATGTCGACCGAGGAATTTTCCCATCCACCAATTCCCCCCACCTCTCCTGTTGAAGGACCAATAAAGGAAGTCAAGATCGCCGAAGTTGAGGCTGTTCTGAAAAAGATGAAACTGTGGAAAGCCACCGGCCCTGATGACATTCCAGCAGAGTTTTGGCGCTCTCAACTATGGGATGCATCAAGATGATTAACGCAGTTTTTTTGCCAGATCATCAAAGAAGGTCGAATACCAACAGACTGGGAGTGGAGCATCACTGTCCCAATCTTCAAGAAGAAAGAGCCCTGCTGAGTGTTCAAACTATCGCCCAATCAGACTTCTGAGCCACGCGATGAAGATCTTCGAACACATTCTCGACAAAGGATTCGCAAGATAGCAAAACTCACAAAGAACCAAGCTGGGTTTGTGAAAAACTGCGGTACAACGGATGCAATTTACGCAGCAAGGTTGCTGGTCGAGAAGCATCGTGAAAAGAATAAGCCACTGCATCTCGCTTTTCTAGACCTGGAGAAGGTCTTCCATCGGGTGCCTCATGATGTAATCTGGTTGCCGCTCCGAGAGCACGGAATTCCAGAATATCTTGTTAACTGGGTGCAGCTTCTCTACAAAGAACGAGTTATGTTCAAGCTGCTGCAGGAGCAAAGAATGATTTCAACATTATGGTAGGGGTCCACCAGGGCTCCGCCTTGTCGCCTCTTCTGTTCATTTTTGTAATGGATACTGTCACATCAGACCTGCACAAGCCAATCCCATGGACGCTTCTGTATGCTGATGATGTCATGTTAACTTGAAACAGCAAACTTGAACTCCAGCACCAAACACAAATGTGGAGTGACCGATTAGCTGAATATGGCCTGCGACTTAATAAAAGGAAGACGGGGTATATGACTCAGATCCACAAGAAATTGGGACCATCAGCGTTGATGGAGAAGATCTCCCTCGTGTAACAAAATTCAAATATCTTGGATCTACTGTCTCTGACAATGGAAGAATCATTGACGAGGCCAACGCAAGGACGAAGACATCTTGGTTGAAATGGCGTGCGCCGACAGGTGTCACCTGCGACCACCTTAAATCCAAGATCTACCGCACTGTTATCCGTCCAGTCGCACTCTATGGTACCGAGTATTGGCCCAATACAAAAGAGGTGGAACGTCGGCTAAGCGTCTTGGAGACAAGGGTGCTTAAGCGGACAGGCGGCGTCACTAAAATGGATCATTTATCCAATGTTGATATACGGAAACATTTCGGAGTGGCGCCGATGCATCAGAAAATGCGGGAAGGCTGTTTTCGCTGGTTTGGCCATTTGTTGGGTGCAGAAGAAGACACAATAGCTAAGTCAGCATATACCCTGGAAGCCACGGGAAAGAGGCCCAAGGGACGACCAAAGCAGAGGTGGGTTGATACGATCTATAATGACCTGAAGACTGCACATGTACACCCAGATATGGCCCAAGACCGAAAGAAATGGAGACAACGAATCCTCATAGCGGACTCTGGCACCAGGCGGACAAAAGCTAGGAAGAAGAAGAGGAAATATCTTCTATATTTTTTGTACTAGTTTTTCACCTGATTGACTATTGACTGGTTCTTCATTTTGGTCATCATTGTTGCTATACCTTGGTTTTCAACTTCAACTAACTCTTTTTTTTTTGACTGATGGAAGCTCCTTGTTCTTCATTTTCATTGTTGCTCGAATTACGATGGCGTGAGTGACAAGGGCCAGTTGTAAATTTTTACAATGCTCCTTCTGTTGCTTGCCAGCTTGCTCGCGTCCTTTTTTTAATTTGTCTTTTCTTAGCTCCTGATGATGAAGATGTCGATGATGTTTCATTTTCCAGCTACCAATGAAATGAAAATATATAATTTAGGTCGCCATTTTTTAGATCAGTGATTAATTCAATAATCATGAAAATAAATTAAAAATTGATTAATAAATGATAAGAAATCGATAAGGAAAAATAATTATTCATGCAAATTTAGGCACGATAAAGAAATACTGAGAAATCAATTATTCGTATCATACTAATCCATAGTGTAATATGAACAATTGACTTTTCAACATTTATTATCGTAATTTCGATGTTTAATTTCTTTTATTTTGTCTTATCGATTTCTCATCTTTTCTCAAAAAAAATTCAATTTATTGTTCTGATTGTAATCGACCAAAGATCAATAAAAAAAGGCGGATGTTTAATATTACTTCTGGGTCTGAGTGATTAGAATACTAGAGAAAGGATTTTTCGTTAAATTGCATATATATTAGTTTCAATTAATGGAAAGTTTTTAAATTAAATATTATCTAGAACTAAAAAATTAAATTCTTCAATTGAGGATGAATTTATTGGAGTTATTATGTTGGTTAGAGAAAACCAGTGCAAATAAGGAAGAAGACTATAAAGAGAAAATATACCAGGAGAAATTAAATCGCATTTAGATAGTAAGAAGAAAAATTATGAAGATATAGGTACAGATATCTACAGATCACAAGTTGAAGATATTAAAGTAGGCTTAAAAGAGAATTGAAAGAAAAAACTGTTAGAATAAAGCAAGGAGAAGTCAAAAATGATTGATATCTAGAAGAAGATGAAATGTCTGAGACGGAGAGGAAGATAATATGCACATGATACTAAAATGATTGATATAGAAAGTAGAATGAAATGATTGACATAGATAGGTTAATAAAATGACTGATCTGCAGAGGAAGACGAAATTATTAGTACCCAGAGGAAGATGAAATCACTGATATGGAGAGGAAGATGAAATTCCTGAAATGAAGATGAAGAAATGATTGATATGGAGAGGATAATGAAATGACTGATATGGAGAGTATGATTAAATGATTGACATGGAGAGGATAATAAAATGACTAATATGGAGAGGAAGATGAAATGGTTAGATGAAGATGAAATGACTGATATGAAAAGGAGGCAGAAATACCTCAAATGAAGAAGATGATGAAATGACTAATATGGAGAGGATAATGAAATGACCAATATGGGGAAGAATATTAAATAACTGATATGAAGAAGATGATCAAATGACTGATACGGAGAGAATAATAAAATGACTGATATGGAGAGGAAGATGAAATGACTGATATGAAGAAGATGGTGAAATGACTGACACGAAGAAGAAGATGAAATAACTGCAATGAAGATGATGGATGGTGAAGTCTGGAGATAGAGAAACAGAAGAAGTAATTTATTGAAGATGTTGATATAAGATGAGGATAATAAATAAAGGAATGAGGATACACTGGAGAAGCTTGAAGATAGAGAAACAGAAGAAGCAATTTAATGAAGATGATATTAAGAAAGGAAGATTGGTGAAGATAACGAAATAGTGAAGCGTGAATTTGCTGAAAAAAAATGAAGATAGATTTGAAAAATGTGGAAAATAAGGTAGAAAATAACAAACACAAGATAGATTCAATGATTGCTTTGTGTTTTCATGTGATGATAGTTCAATAAGAGTAAAAGGTACTTAATGAAGTTTTACAGAGGGAAAATAGGAATGCGTGATTTTCTGGCAATGAAGAATGAGTTTTATTTATAATAATAAATCTTGGACTTTCCTCTTCTTCTACTCTTGGCGATCTTGTGCCCGTCTCATCCAGTCCTCCGTGCCGTCGAATGTCGTCCATACAGCGCTGCGGTGGTCTGCCGTGCCCTCGAGTATCCGGTCTGGGTCTCTATTCAAGGACTCGTCGCGTCCAGCGACTCTCGTTCATTCCCGCAATGTGTACTGCCCATGTCCACATTTTCCTTGCAATGACAGCCATGACGTCTTTCACCTTGGTCTTATTCCGGATCCAATCGTTACGTTTCCGGTCACGAAGGGTGATCCCGAGCATCGCTTTCTCCATGCCCCTCTGCGCCTCCATGTCTCCATGCCCCTCTTTAACTTGCCCCTTGAAGGCTAGGATAAGTGGTTTCCTGTACTCATTGCATTCCTCCACGACTGTTTTGAGAGTTTGAAGGTGGTCAATGGTGCTGAAGTCTGAGCGAAAGCCTGCCTGTTCTCTGGGTAGAAAGAATTCTAGCTTCCTGTCATGTCTGTTAACCAGAACCCGAGAGAAGAGCTTGCAGATATGCGACAGTATGTCCGGCCTCTTGATGTCCTCTTTTTTGTGGATAAGGGTGATTATTGCGTAATGCCATGATGCAGGTACTTTACCTTCCAGGATGCACTTTGTGAATAGGATTGCCAGCACTTCACTAAGTACCTTGTCGTTGCTTTTGATCATCTCTGGTAATATGTCATCTTCCCCAGAGGCTCTTCTATTCTTAAGTTGTTGTATAGCAAGCATTATTTCCTCTGGAATGACATCCGGAATTTCTTCGGCTCCGATGTTTTCGACAGGTGGTCGTGTTTGCCATATAATAATATGTTGTCATATAATTAAGGGGGTGTTGTAATTAGAGTTTTGGCGATTAATAATTATATGACGTATGCATGTTGTATTTCCCAAGAAGGCAATGGTTTATCAATTTTGTAATTAATATGGTTGTCATGGGTTTCAAGAATTTAATTGTTTTTATAATAGCGGATTATGTGTAAATTATTGTGATCATTTAGAGTTCAAATAAGTTATTGATACATGTATTCGTTTATAATAAGTTTTTTCGCAACAATGGACAATTTAACTTCAGCAGGAGCCATCAAGAAAAACGAATTGCTATCCTGTCAGACAGCCAAGCAGCCATCAAGGCCATTAGCTCATACACCATCAGATCCAAACTGGTATGGGACGGTTTGGCAAAAACCTAAACAAGCTTGACAAAGAAAATAAAGTAACGCTGTACTGGGTACCAGGACACACTGGTATAGACGGAAGCGAGGAAGCCGATCACCTACCAAACAAGGGATCCAGTAATCCCTTTATAGGTCCGGAACCCTTTTGTGGTATGAGAATGAACACCATCCACAAAAGTTTAGATGAAGAAATAAGAGAACAATGGATGAAAACCTGGAATGAACTTCCAGGGTTGAGACAATCCAAAGTAAATCTGGGATATTATAACCAGAAAAGAACAAAATCTTGCGTGAAACTAAACAGGAACAAGCTTAGAATTCTGATAGGAGTCCTGATTGAATACTGCAGACCTAGAAACACCTCAAGGTCCTAGGCCTAGAAAAAGATGACAGATGCAGATTATGTGGTGCAGCATAGGAAACCTCCATACATCTGCTCAAATACTGCGAAGAACTGCTCCGCAAGAGGCAAAAGTACCATGGGGTCCACTGCTTGAACGTAGAGGAGTTCCAGTCCTTGTGAATCCCAGTTGCTGAAATTCCTAATGGAATCAGGTCTAGAGAAGGCGCTCTAAATGGGTAAGTATAACACCGCATAGAGGAAGAGGGTGGGGTACAATAGATCTCTAAAGGTCGCAGTACAAGTCGTCACCACCTAATCTACAATTTCAATGAGAAATTTGACTGTTTGAAGAGTGTTTAAAGACAGTGTGGGACTGTTTGAAAAAGCTAAACAGGCTTAGCAAAGATAATAAAGTAACACTATACTGCATGGGTAACAGGACATATTGGTATAGCAGGAAATGAGGAAGCCAATAACTTAAGCAAATAAAGGATCTAGTAATCGCTTTACCCGAACCTGTATAGCGATTAACCCTATCCCGGTATAAGTATAAACACCATTCATTAAAGCTTTGATGAAGGAACAAGGAATATTATATAAAAACCTGCGGAAGAATGAGATAACATAAAAAGCAGTATAACACGAGCAGCCGAAGAGAAAATAGGGATACAAAAGAACTCAAGAAACGAGGAATGGTTCGACGAAGAGTGCAAACTAGCAATTAAAAGTAAAAACGAAACCCGGGCGGGGTAGAGGGCTGGGGTTTGGAGTGCCCTCCAAGCACAACTAGAGAAAAGTACAACGAATATAAAAAGAAAAAATCGATTGCAACCAAGCTCTGTAGAAGAAAGAAAAGGGAACATTACAAAAATAATATCATAGAAGTAGAATGTCACAACAATAATAAAGGCAGCAGAAAATAATTGTAACATAGTATATGTTACAATTATATATATTAATAATACGTACCCCCCTTGAACATCTTTGGTAAACAATGGAACGGAGCCTAGCATCTGGGAAGAGTAAGGTGGACAGGACTCCTTAGCCGTAGTGAAGGCGACCTGTCTAGGGGTGACAACCCCGAATAAAAAGTCTCCCAAGCTAACAACTTGGGTAGTATCTTGGACAGTGGCTCGCCTCTGTCCCACGAAGAATATTCTTCAACTGAGCATGAAGGAAAATTTCGCTAAATTCACTACCCCAGGTGGTAACCAATCCACTGTCACCTATGGTGACGTTAGCGGACCTTCGGATTCCTGGGAGTCCGCACCAACATGCTTTAAGGATGAATCGGAGCATCCTGAAATCACCGGACATAAACTCAGACCAATACGGCAAAGCTTCTTAGCAACATTTAATGCCAACTCACTGCTAAAAGTGGGTAAACTGAAACATTTGACTGATTCAATAACACGACACAACATAATACTGACAGCAGTACAGGAAACCAGACTAACAGACGAACATGCCTTCGAATCCCAAGGCTACAGAATCCTCAAAGGAAAATTGGGTCAGGGGGTAATGAAGAAGCGGGTTCTTTAGTTAGGTACAGGATTTATAATCAGTCACAGGATACTGGATTCAGTCACCGACTTTACCTCCTCGAGTAGTTGTGTATCCATCCTCTCTCTCAAATGCGCAAAAAAGGGCTACGGTATAGTCAATGTACATGCCCCAATCAACCAGGACAACAGACGCAATCCAGACAGAACTGATAAATTCTGGGAAAACATGGAACATATTATGTCTAAACTTCCAGAGAGGCACACCGTCATACTGCTTGATAACTTCAATGCTCAATTGGAAAGAGAGAAAAAATACAGAAACATAGAACCAACCGCAACGGAGAACGATTGGTGGATCTGTGTAGGACCTTTGGGTTGCTCATGAAATCTACAGCCTCAAACACTTGCCAAGGAAGCAGAAGACTTGGATTTCACTTAATACCAACCTGGGTGAAATCTAGATAGATCATGTGGCCATTTCACGAAAATCTCAAAAGGAAATACAAAACGTGAAGGTACTAAGAAGCTCCAATCTGGACTCAGACCACTAGCTCTCAAAGATCAAAATAAGACTCCAGCCTAGAAACACTAGATTACACAGAACCTCCAAAATGGTAAAATTTGACGTAGAGCGACTCAAGAACAGTCAAGAAGTAAGTCAGAGACTGAACACAGACCTAAACAGCTGGGACCAACTGAAGGAGACTCTAGTCAAGGCGGCCAATGAACTCGCTTCTCTCGCTAGAAGAAAGAAGCATCCGTGGCTCTACTGAAGACTGTGACAATGCAATACAAATGCCCAAAGACAGATAACCTAGATGAAGTGGAATTCTAAAAAGACCAAGGAAAATTGTCATAAATTTTTGGAACAAAGAAAGTTTACAGCCAAGATAATTCGTGGAACCAAAGGAACCTTCACACAAAACCAACTAACCCAAATCGAAGAGAGCTTTGATAAGAATAATTACGGAGATTTCTTTGGAACCTTCAAGCAGGCACTCAGAAAAAACGCTACGCCAAGCCTCCACTTCAGAGACTCACAAGGCAAACTGGCTTATAACGACAAGGACAACTGCCACCTTTTGGCTCAGTACTTTAAAAATATATTAAACTGTGACCCACCCAGCAAAGACTTGGACTATAAACAAACCACACCAAACCCGGACTCGCTTCCCCCTTCATTAGAAGAAGTTGTCCAGATAATTCAACTCCTTAAGAATAATAAGGCAGCTGGAGAGGACTCTATCGTTGCTGAACTGTGGAAAGGTGCTGGAAACAATGCCGTGCGCAAGCTAACCGAGATCATCCAAGACATCTGGGAAACAGAGAAATTACCACCCGATTGGAAATCTGCTCTGTAACATCTGCTTCACAAAAAGGAAGATTTGACTGATCTATACAACTACCGTGGAATTTCTCTCGTCCCGGTAACATACAAGATTCTCTCGAAGGCGTCACAAACAAGGACAGAAAATCAGCTGGATAGTCAACTGGAAGAATACCAGGGGGCTTCAGGAAGACCCGATCCTGTATTGAACAGATCCTTAATCTTAAAACTGTACTTGCATACTTCAAGATGAGAAACTGCAATGTGGTCGTCATCTTTGTTGATTGCCTACGGTTGTTGAAGGCCTACGATTCTATTGATAGAGAAACGCTTAAGAAAGTACTCCAGGAAGTAGGGCTAGACTACAAAACCCGCAGACTCATCATAGAAACTGTGACCCATTGCAAGGTTAAATTTAGAGGCGAGATTTCAGAAAGCTTCGAAATAAAAACTGGAGTGAAACAAGGATATGGACTTTCCCCACTTCTCTTCAACTGCGTCCTTGAAAAGGTTATGAGAGAATGGCGCCAGGAACTGATCAATTTGGGTGCTCAGAGAGGTATCTACCTGGGTCGAAAGAACGATGGACTGGTTGAAGATTACCTGGCCTTTGCAGATGACATGGCACTGTTTGCTGATTCTCTTGAGATGACAACAATGCAGGTAAATTGTCTGAGAAAACAGGCTGCCAAAGTGGGTCTTCAAGTGTCGCTGGACAATACAGAATTCTTCACCAACATCAGTGAAGCAAACAGAGAGATGTTACTAGAGCAGGGAAACATCAAGAGGACTGAGAAATTTAAGTATCTCGGCGAATGGATTGAACCCAACTTATCAGAAAGAGCATCATTATCCAAGAGAGTCAACAAGTTAGAACTGGCCTATCGACTGACTAAGAACACTTACAACAAGAAATGCCTGTCACGCAATCTAAAACTTTAGTACTACATACCAGTCTTACGACCAGAAGCTCTATATGCCATGGAGTATCTTTCTTTGAACCGAAAAGGTCTGGTGGAGAAATTGGAAATCAGAGAGATGTGAATCCTCAGGAAGATCCTAGGCCCGGTAAAGGAAGATGGGGAATTCCGAAGGCGGCATAACTCTGAGCTCTACGAACATATTGAGATGCTCTCCGACTGTGCAAGAAAAAGAAGGGTAGCTTCCTATGGTCATGTTACAAGATTGCCTCCAAACCGACCAACCAACCGTATGTTCACCTTCTGGCAAAACAAGAAGGTTCGTACCACTTGGTTGACAGAAATCGAGAAGGTTATTAAAGAACTGGGAATAACAGATCTCCAAAACAGACAGTCTGTGAGACGCACGCTGAAGGAAGTCCGTGGATTTCAGAAAAAAACCCTAAGGAAAGGTACCCCCTGGACAGAAGAGAGAAAGGAGTTACACCGGCAGAAGATGCGACAATACTGGGCAAAGGTCAAAGCTCAACAGTTGAACAAGCGTGGTCCAAAGTAGGTCTATTCGAAAGAGGAAGAAAAGGAAAAAATTGCGGTTGATATCGTTACGGAAATAATAAGTGATTTTTCGGTTTTCGGTTCAGTTCCACTTCGAGGCCCCGTAAAATCCTTGTTGCATCAGCGCCTGGATTTTCGTAGTTTTTGAATAATTTTTGAATTTATATTAATCATTAATTTGTTGCATTTTAAATAAATTTCTAATTAACGTTAAGCGTTTTCAAGTTATTTTTTAAAATCTCGACTAAACCGGAGACCCGCACATGTAACCTTCAGCGCCTCCGTGGCAGAACTTGTAACTAATAAAAACGCAGTGTCGGGAACATTATTTGGCCTCTATATTTTACTTTAACCGTTAATTTTTCTTTTGTTTTTTTGTTATTTTACTGTAAAGGTCGATTCTCATATACGCGACACTCAGTTACGCGACATCGCCTGTCAAATAATAAATACATTGTTTTAAATGGGTACATTCTCACTATGGCTACGCGGCGTGCCCATTTAGAACAATGTAATCATTATTTGACAGGCGATGTCGCGTAACTGAGTGTCGCGTGACTGAGTGTCGCAGATTTTATTTTGGATTCTTGTGTAACCGTTTGACTCAGATTGTTTCAGTTTTTCACAATTTAGTTTTCAAAATGCCATTGACATTAGATAATATTATAATTTATGTGCATAATGACAGAATGATTGAATTGCTAATGGATATTGGTTTGCTTGCAAAAAGGTATGTTTGTATTAATTGTAGAGATAAAGAGACAGATAAAGACAGATAAGAATAGAATATAGAACAATGTGGCAAGGACCGTTGGTTTAACCCCGGTTAGATTAGGTTGCCCGCCGCGAAGCAGACGGATAAATCAAGACAACATACGCGCGGCAGCGCGAATTCTCGGTCCAATATAGGACAATGTGGCAAGCACTGTTGGTTTAACCCCAATTAGATTAGGTTGCCCGTCGCGAAGCAGAGAGATAAATTAAGACAACATACGCGCGGTAGCGCGAATTCTCGATCCAATATAGAATATTGAACAATGTGGCAAAGACCGTTGCGTAACTCTTAGCAAGAGACAACAAATTTCACTCTTTTGGTACCACTGCTGTAAAGGTTTATTGCGCATGCGCTAGTTTAATTTCTGAAACTGCCACCCAACGTGGGCTATTGCTACACTTTACCCAATAATTAATGTTGCTTTTCTATTCATACATATTTGTCCACTGCTTCAAAATATGATTTTTCCATTTTTAATTAAAGCGATCTAATAGGAAAAACATATACCAAATTTTTATACAACTAAATATAATCGTCGCAACTTTTATTACTTTTGTTTACGCTACGCCACTGCCATCCATTCATTTGCGCATGATCACTATTTAAAAAAGGAAACTGGCGGGTTTTACATGCGCAATTCTCCGCTTTTTCAAAAATCTCTATCGAACTTTTAATTCCCATAACAATTGGGTATAATTGTTCATCTAGTATCAACTTAATTTTAGAACTTGCCAAAGTATCCTTTTCTTTATCTTTTTCAGTCCCAATTACGTATTTCCTCCTTTCCTTGCGTAAGTCTATCGCCTATTAAATAATTTTCCAGTAAAATTTTTCAAGTTGAATAATTGGATCTCAAAAATAATTTCTTAAACATTTTTAGCTCAGTACACTTATCTTAGTAGACGTATATTTTCTGGGCCCATAACCTTTGTTGCATAAAAACTTATGATAAGCGAATACTTTTATTAATAACTCACTTGAACTCGAAACCCGAAATTATAAACAATAAATAAATACTTGAAACCCATGACAACCAAATTAACAAAATTGATAAACCATTGCCTTCTTGGGAAATACAACTGCATATGTCAAATAATTATTAATCGCCAAAACTCCTTTTTACGGCCCAAAGACCTTTTTACGGTCAGTTAAGCGCATCAGTCAAGTTTGAAAGGCGGGAATATGAAAGTTTCCGGCAAATAATAAGGTTATACGTCAAAAAGTTCGGACAAAACATGGCGGAAATTGACACGTGCACAGAAAAAATTCAACTATGAAAAGGTCTATTGCAACATGAAAATCTTTCGATTGATGTACCTCAGCTTGGAAGGTACTTGGGTAGGTTCCCATTGATTCGACGTATTTGTTACCAGGTTCAAATGCTCCTACAATACATAGTTATTCAATACATAGTGTCTTCAAGCCATATGTATACCACTTGATAGCACTTTGCTCAATGTAGAAATGTACAATTTACAGAGTACTGGAGGCAGTTGATGAATTTAGTCGAAAAGTTTAAACCGACTGCCCAAACATAATTGTCGACATAGTTGGGCAAAAATTAATTGTGAAAACAATTAACAATTAAATTGCGAGATTTAATTGCAACTAACAATTAAAATAACTAATTGTAATTGCAATATATCACAATTAACAATTAATTAATTGGTAATTGTAAAATTTTGCAATTACAATTGATTAATTGTTAATTGATTGATGCAATTTTACAATTAACAATCACTAAATGTCGGTTAGAAGATGTTTATTATACTCCAATGTATCACTTGCCATAATGCGTAACTGAAATAGTTATTTACATTAGAGTGTGGAAAGTTTGATTTTACAACGCGACAGCTCGTTTGGGAAACGAGCCCGAAGGGCGAGTTCCGCATTAGCTGGAGCGCTGTAAAATCGTTTCCGCACGAAATTTGTTTAATTTTTTTGGCCGACAATTATTATTTAAGAGACATATAGACCCTCCGCTTCAACTTCCGGTCCCCACCCTGCTTCCGGTTCCCGCCCTCCACTTCCGGTTCCGGAACCGGAAGTGGTGTGGGAACCGGAAGTTTGAGTGGGAACCGGAAGTGTGAGTGTGAACCAGAAGTGGGGGTGAGAACCGGAAGTGGTGTGGGAATCGGAAGTTTGAGCGAGGTTGGGGGCCGGAATTGGAGGGTCCAGAACGAACCATCTTTCCTAACTATTTAGATTATTTACAACATTGGAAACTATTTTTTGGCCTCCTGAATTGTAAAGCTAGCTTTGACATCGTGTATACATCAAGCGAAACTAGAATTTTACTCACTATGTAGCAAAGTCCGGCTATAACGCGGTAAAGTCACTTTCCCGCATTGTAGCCGTACTTTCCCGCATTGTGCCAAATAAAATAATTTCCAATATTGTAAATAATCTAAATAGTTGGGAAAGATGGTTCGTTCGGGACCCTCCACCTCCACTTCCGGCACTCAACCTCGCTCCCACTTCCGGTTCCTACCCCACTTCCGGGTCCCACCCCCACTTCCGGTTCACACCCACACTTCCGGTTCCCACTCACACTTACGGTACCCACCCCACTTCCGGTTCACGAACCAAAAGTGGGAACCGGAAGTAGGGAAATTTTTGGAACCGGAAGTGGGGGTGGGATCCGGACGTAGGGAAATAGACCACTTCCGGTCCCCTACCCTCGCCCCCACTTCCGGTTCCCACCTACTTCCGTTTTCCACCCCAACTTCGGTTTCTCACCCACTTCCGGTTCCCACCTCCACTTCCGGTTCCAAAATTTTCACCACTTCCGGTTCCAACCCCCGTTTCCGGTTGCAACAATTTTCATAGTTCCGTTTTTTTTTTATTTTAATTAAAATTTTAATTGCAATTAAATTAATTGTAAACCACAATTAATGGATTTAATTGCAATTGATTTCAATTGCATCTCACAATTAAACAGTTAATTCAATTAAATTAATTGCATTTGATTTAATTGCAATTAAAATTGTAATTGTTTGATTCTACAATTAAAAAATTAATTGAATTATGCCCAACACTGGTTGTCGATCTGTTGAAACCAAGAATGCGTTGCAAATATCCCAAAAACATGTTATTTGTATTTCTATGGTAACTAAACTTTTATTTAAGAAAAGGTGTATAAAAGGTAACCTGAATTACAATTGACTTTAATTTTAATTAGATTTACCGCTTTCTGTAATACATTCGAGGCTTTCTGAATTACATTTAACTAATCTTAATTACATTTACGCTTTCTGTATTACATTTGATGCTTCCCGAATAACACTTGGCGACACTGTGGACAGGACTAGACGTTAAGTTTTAAACATTTTCTTTTGACAGCTGACTAAAACGTACATGTTTTAGATTGTGTAAAAAGGAAAAATAAAATTGGACTGAGGCAAAAATGACTAGCCTAAAATTATTTTCCCTTGCCAAAAACGGTGTAAGATATGTTCGTCCATTCACCATGAGCTGCAAACAACTATTACAATCCTCCGAGACACCGGGCTACATCTACGTGAACTTGAAGGAGCCCAGCATGGACATGGACGCCATTACCGACCGAGCGTCCAAAACACTGTTCTGGACGGAACTGTTCCGCGGCTTTGGAGTGACCTTCGCCCACATCTTCAAGGAACCCGCTACACTCAACTACCCATTCGAGAAAGGACCGCTGAGTCCTAGATTTAGAGGTGAACATGCTCTCCGTAGATATCCATCCGGGGAAGAAAGATGCATTGCGTGTAAGCTTTGCGAAGCTATTTGTCCTGCACAAGCGATTACTATTGAGGCCGAAGAACGTGCGGATGGATCCAGAAAGACCACAAGATACGACATCGATATGTGCAAGTGTATTTACTGTGGTTTCTGCCAGGAGGCTTGCCCGGTTGACGCTATCGTCGAAGGACCTAACTTTGAGTTCACCACCGAATCTCACGAGGAACTGATGTTTAATAAGGAGAAGTTGCTGAAGAACGGGGATATGTGGGAAAGTGAGATTGCTTCAAACATCCATGCGGATCACTTGTATCGCTAAGTAATTTGTTAGTAGATTTAAATAGATTAGAGATTAAATTTATTATGTAAATAAATTACACATATAAAATATACAATTCTATGCACAGGGCGTTTTTTTTGTATTTGAAAATATAAAATAAACATGTCCATTTAAAACATAAAACATGTCATGCATTGAAAGAGAGCCAAGCATCCAAGCATGGTGTAGGTTTGTAGGGATAGTTAACAGGAAACAAATTACGGACTTATCTCAAGCTGTTGTTTTTGTTATACCATTCTAAAATATTTATTCTTCCCTTTTCCCGGGTGAAATGAAGTGTCGTCGAAATGCAACGAAGTGTTTCCGAGACAAACGAATTGTCGATCGAGCGGCAGACAAAGCAACACTTCCCATACACTTCGAAGATACTTGACAATATAAAGTTTCACGGACACTGTTTAAAAACATTTTAATGAAATATATTTGTTGTTGCATTGCTTTGTAATTTAAACACATGTACATGTACTAGTTGAGAAAGCCAGTAAAACTCATTCTCTCTAACTGATAATTCCATTGCGTGCAAGTCAACACTCTTGCACTTTGACGACACTTCACAGAAAATCAGTTCAGAGAAACTTCAGTATTCCAAAAGACACTTCCCTTACACTTCCACGACATTTCATTTCCACAAGGGTTTGCAATACATAAAATTGTTTAAAATTGCAAATATTATGCAGTTGTTGTTGTTTTGTCATTGTAAAATATTAATTCAACTTTCTTTGTAATACTCCCTAGGTGCCAAAATATTTGTCAGATTTCCATATTTCCTAAAACTTTTGGAAATCATAAATTTTCTTGACATTTTTTAAAATACCGGTAGGCCACATAAGGAACGGCGAAGAAGTTTATGAAGCAGCAAAAAGAAAAAAGTCTAACTAAAGCAGGAAATGCGTCAAAGTGTGTCCCATTACTTGCTAGAAGCAAGTGTAAATGGTAAACTTAAACATGGGTCAGTAGGGGATGCAGAACCTGTCGGTATTTTACTATAAAAGTCTAATTTGGCATCGAGGACAAAAATCTTTACTTGAACGATCAGTAACTGCAAATATGTAAATTCTTGGAAATTCGGCAGATACGAACAATCGTAGTTACAGAGAAGATAAAGGAGATACCCATTCATCGCCGTTGATCACTTGCACATTCTATTGGCATTTCAAAATGCACAATTCACAGAACCATTAAATTTGGACTGAATAAGCTTCATTCCACCGCAGTAAAACCATTCCAAAACAAATTTTAGCGTTTAGATTTCTGCTTCGCAATGCTTGATTTGGAAAGTACCTATCGCTGCTGGTACACCATTTTTTAAAGATATGAAAAACTACATTCATGTTGAAGGGAAGAAGTACGAACGAAATACAATGAGTTGACGAACAAGTAGTACCTCGTCCAGGATAAGATGGAGCCTCATCAAACATGCAAAAGTAAGAAGTTCATCACGAAGTTAATGTCCATGGTGGGACAACTCCCTAATATTTTTACGGGAAATTAGATAATTGATCATTTGTAAAACAAAAACAAGCTAAGCGTTAGAATAATAACCATCCAGCTAGGGCTCTAGAAACAAAAGTCATTGAATCTGTGAACAAAGAGAGGTGTACTATCACCACTGATGCGGAGGCTGGTAGTTGATCAATTACTGGCTAAGCTGAACGACCTAGACATCAAATATCAAGGTTACGCCAATGACATAGTCACCATAGCCAGAGAGAAGTTTGAGGGAACGCTCTGTGAAATCGTACAGAGAGGCCTCTAAGTAACTAGTAAATGATGTCAAGTAGTGGGACTGAGACTCAACCCGAGCAAAACCACGGTGATACCATTTACTAGAAAGAGAAAACTAAACTGCTCGCGGCCCACACTGTTAGATGGCAAGGCAGTAGAATACAAAGAGGAGATAAGGTATCTGGGTATAACACTAGATAGCAAACCCCTATGGAATAGACACACTGTAGTAGCGGTAGGATAGGTCACACGCGCTCTAATGCTGTGCAGAAATCTGGCAGACAAAACATGGAGTTGTAACCCCAAAATCCTGCGATGGATGTACACCATGATAGTGAGACCTCATCATTTAAGTGGCAGCTGCGTGGAGAAGTAGAACCAAGCTGGCCTCTTTGAGGAAGCAGCTTGAGAAGATTCAAAGACTGGCGTGTGTCTGCATCATGGGGGCGATGGGGTCGTGCCCGACAGCAGCACTGGAACTGCTGCTGGATCTGACTTCGCTGCACCTTGTCGTGGAGAGGGCCGTCAGATAGGCGATTGTAAGATTCAGCAAGGAAGGAATAGGCAGAGGTAAAATAATCGGGAGCAGAGACCGGAACAGTCTCGCTGCCAAGATCCCCTGGCTGGAAACACCAAAAGACTAAATGGTATGCAAATACCATTTCCATACCAAACGCAATGTGTAGTAGTTAAGCCGATTAGAGCGACGAATTCTCAGTATACCACATAGAAAATGCTATCAATTGGTATACAGATAGTTCGAAGACAAAGGAAGGTACTGGTGCAGGAGTGTTTGGACCTGGTACCAGATGGGAACATTCCCAAGTATCTTCCAAGCAGAGGAACACCCAATCGATAGATGTGCACAATTTAACCTCGACACGAATTATCGCAAAAAACGAACTGGTATCCTGTCAGACAGCCAAGCAGCCATTAAGGTCATTAGCTCATACACCATCAGATCCAAACTGGTTTGGGACTGTGTGGGAAAGCTAAACAAGCTTGGCAGAGAAAATAAAGTAACGCGATACTGGGCACCAGGACACACTGGTAAAGAAACAAAGAAGCTGATCACCAAGCAAACAAGGGATCCAGTAATACTTTGATAGGTCCGGAACCCATTTGCGGTATGAGTGTGAACACTATCCACAAAAGTTTAGATGAAGAAATAAGAGAACAATGGATGAAAACCTGGAAAGAAGCTAAGACAATCCAAAGTAATGCTGGGATCTTTTAGCCAGAAAAGAACAAAAGCTTGCCTGAAACTAAACGGGAACAAGCTTAGAATTTTGACAGGAGTCCGGACGGGAAACTGCAGAGTTAGATTAACCTCAACACCTCAACACCCTAGGTAGGAAGGAGGAAGATGACAGATGCAGATTCTATGGTTCAGCAGAGGAAACCCCCATACATCTGTTCAACGACTGCGGAGCACTGCTCCGCAAGAGACAAATGTATCTTGGGGCCCACTGCTTGAACGCAGAGCAGTTGCAGTCCTTGAATCCCACCCAGATCCTGAAATTCCAACAGGAATCATGATTAGAGGTGGCGCTCTAAATGGGTAAGTATACCAACGGTTAGAGGAGAGGGTACATTCTAATTGTACATCAATTTTCATTCAACAGGACAACGGTAATCAGCATTTTCAAAAGAACGATTGACGAGAAGTTCAATTAAGGTGTTAATACTCCACTAAACGTAATGTTTCACGCTGCCCCCTTCATTGGAAGAATTTTGCCAGATCATTGAACTTTTTAGGAATGATATGGCAGAGAGCACTCTATCTTTGCTGAACTGTGAAAAAGTGCTGGAAGCAATGCTGTAGGCAAGCTAACCGAGATCATCCAAGACATCTGGGAAACAGAGAAATTACCACCCGATTGGAAATCCGCCATCCATCCGCTTCACAAAAAGGGAGATTTTACTGATCTAAACAACTACCGTGGAATTTCCCTCGTCCCGGTACCAAACAAGATTCTCTCCAAGGCGTTACAAACAAGGGCAGAAAATCAGTTGGATAGTCAACTGGCTTCAGGAAGACCCGATCCTGTGTTGAACAGAACCTTAATCTTAAAACTGTAAGGTGGTCGTCACCTTTGTTGATTTTAGGAAGGCCTACGATTCCATTGATATAGAAACGCTTAACAAATTACTACAAGAACTAGAGCTAGACAACAAAACCCTTGAAGTCATCCTAGAAACCATGACCAACACCCATTCCAAGGTTAAATTTAGAGGCGAGATCTCAGAATGCTTCGAAATAAAAACTGGAGTGAGACAAGGAGATGGACTGTCCCCACTTCTCTTCAACTGTGCCCTTGAAAAGGTTATGAGAGAATGGCGCAAGGTACTCCTAAACCTAGGCGTTCAGAGTGGTATCTTCCTGGGACGTAACTGGCACTGATTGCTGATTCTCTTGAGATGGCAACAATGTAGGTAAATTGCCTCAGAAAACAGGCTGCCAAAGTGGGTCTTCAAGTGTCGCTGGAGAAAACAGAATTCTTCACCAACATCAAAGAAGCAAACAGATGTTACTAGAGCAAGGCAGCATCAAGAGGACTGAGAAATTTAAATATCTCGCGCATGGATTGAACCCAACTTATCAGAAAGAGCATTATTATCCATGTGAGTCAACAAGTAAGAACTAGCCTATCGACTGACTAAGAACACCTACAACAAGAAATGCCTGTCACGTAACCTGAAACTTAAGCACTACACATCAGTCTTCCGACCAGAAGCCCTATATGCCATGGAGTGTCTTTGATTCAACCGAAGAGGTCTGGTAGAGAAATTGGAAATCAGTGAGTGGAGAATCCTCAGGAAGATCCTAGGCCCGGAAAAGGAAGATGGGGAATTCCTAAGGCGACATAACTCTGAGCTCTACGAATATATTGTGAGGTTCTCTGATTTTGCAGGGAAAAGAAGGGTAGTTTTCTATGGCCACGTTGCATGATTGCCTCCAAACCGACTAACCAACCGTCTGTTCACTTTCTAGTAAAACAAGAAGGTTCGTACCACTTGGTTGACAGAAACCGAGAAGGATATTAAAGAACTGGCAATAACAGATCTCCAAAACAGATAGTCTTTGAGACGTGCCCTGAAGGAAGTCCGTGGATTTCAGTAAAAACCCCGAAGTAAAGGTACCCCCTGGACAGAAAAGAGAGAAAGGAGTTACACGCAAAGGGCAAAGATCAAAGCCCAACAGTTGAACAAACGTGGTCCAATGTAGGCCTATTCGAAACAAGAAGAAGAAGAAGAGAGAAAAGTACACAGAAAGAACAGTTGACTTTTAACAGTTTTATCGTAAGATATAGATGAATACGGCAAGAAAGTAACTAAAGCAATGAGCAGAAGACGATCCTTAGGCAGACAATCCAAGTTAAGTAAACAGTTGTTTGACGTAGGGGGACACTTTCCAAGAATTGGAGAAACTTGAAGACGTTGTGCACGGTGTGCAAAAAGAAAAATTATAAGAAGAACCAAGCAGTATTATCAGGTATGTACAATATACCACTGCAAATTTTGCTTAACATCCTATCATACCTAATTTATTGTATATATTATTTGTAACCTAGAAATATATTTTTTCCTTTCATAATAAACTCTTCATTTCATTTATTTACCATTGCCTCTAATTTAACCCACTGAAAATTACCATAGGGGCTATAGAGCCCTAGGGGCCCCAAAAACTAAATGAAACTTATAACTCAGTTATATAATCTTCCATATGAAGCTCTTAATAGATTAAGCAAATAAATGTATTTGTCAGTATATCCTGCAAGAATGGTCCCCAAAGGGTTAAGGGATCCCTGAACCCACATTGGGACGAGAAAAAAGTCTATTCTTTCGATTAATTTGTCATAACAAAAAATATGTATAAAATTCCCTAGAACATATTTTGGGGAAATTTGGTAAATCCTGTCGGAATGGATGAAAATACAAACGTCAAATCATGGAACTTTGAAATGTGATGGAAAATTCGGCGAGAAAATTTGTTGAAAAGTGTTTTAAACCCTAGATGTCCCTAATTAGAAAATCGCGTGGCAAGTTCTACTAGTTTTACCTAGAGCGCTCTGCAGAATATGCGAAAATCTCAATCCGTTCAAAGTGAGAACGCAAGAGGTTCAAATGGAAGATGGAGAGGTAAATTTACTAGAAATATATATTCATTTTTTGTTTGTTGTGGTAAATTAGTTGTTGTTTTAAAAGCTTTCATTCGACATTAGTTTTTTTGTCACGTCACCTTGAAAAAAATCTCAGTTTGAACTAAAAATAAATCTAGGGAAATGCAATTCGAAATAAATAATAATGAACTTCTATAATGAACTAAATAATAATGTTTCAATCAAATTAATATTTAATTTCAAGAAATAAAAGTTTGTTTTTCTCTCTATTCTCATTTTTTTAGCCTTACCTGTTGCCTGTCTTGCCTGTCTTGTATGCCTTGTTTTGATATTTAGTATAGTAGAGAATGTGACTAATCTATTATTGTCTGTCTTTTCGGTTATATGACACAACAACGCGCGACTGAACAACGCGTCGAAAACATCACAGTGATACAACAACACATTACGAAAACACACCTTAAATTATATCTTTAAAAACTAAAAGAAGACAAAATACATGTGGAAAATGTCACAGCAACATAACAACACGTTGAAAATACATACTAGGATAATATCACTTCCTAATCATTATTGTCTACACATATTTTAGAATGTGATATTTTCGTAGCGTGTTGTTTTTGTAGAGCGTATATATTATGTCGGTGTTATATTTTCCCGTATTGCTTAACCCCTTCGCTGCAAATTACTTTTTTGAACTGATGTGATTGCGTGCTCAATATACTGAATATTACGTCATAGCCCGTGCGGAATACTTTTATAACTTTGTATTGTTTGCAAATAATTTGCAAATATTGCCAGATTTTCAGAAGCCAAATCTCTATTCGAAGGAAATGTAGTTTTTTTGTTGATTTGAATCGACAAACTTTGCAAAATTCTTTTGCTTTATGTCAAAATTGTACGAAAATGTCAAAATAATTGGGAAATATTTGCCAAATTTTCTAAAACCAAAATCTCCATTCGAAGCAAAATTTGTTTTTTCTTTGTTGATTTGAAGGTACAAACCTTGCAAAATTCTTTTGTTCTGTGTCAAAATTGGACGAAAACGTCAAAATAATTTGCAAAAATTGCCAATTTCTATGTTCCAAACTTTCCAATTTCTAAATTCGAAGCAAATTTTGTTTTTTTGTTGATTTTAGTAGACACACTTTGCAAAATTCTTTTGCTTTATGTCAAAATTGAATGAAAACGACAAAATAATTTGAAAGTCCAGTCTTGTCTGTCTATTCTTGTCTGTGTAGTCTCGTGCGTCTAGACTTGTCTGTCTAGACTTATCTGTCTAGTATTGTCCGTCTAGCCTTCTGTCTAGTCCAATCTGTGTAGTCTAGTCTGTCCTAGTCTTGTCAGTCCTAGTCTTGTATGCCCTAGTCTTATTTCTCCTAATCTTATTTGTCCTAGTCTTGTATGTCTTAGTCTTGTCTGTCCCAGTCTTGTCTGTCCTAGTATTGTATGTCCCAGTCATGTCTATCCTTACTTTGTCTGTCCTAGTCTTGTCTGTCCTATTCTTGTCTGTCCTATTCTTGTCTGTCCTAGTCTTGTCTGTCATAGTCTTGTCTGTCCTAGTCTTGTATATCCTGGTATTGTATGTATTATTTTTTTCTGTTCTAGTATTGTATGTCCTAGTCTTGTACGTCCCAGTATTGTTTGTCCTAGACCTATATGTCCTAGTCATGTATGTCCCATACTTGTCTGTCCTTGCCTTGTCTCCTCTAGTCTTGTCTGTCCTAGTCTTGACTTTCTTAGTCTTGCCTGTCCTAGTTTTGTATGTCCTAGTCTTGTTTGTCCTAGTCTTGTCTGTCATAGTCTTGTATGTCCTACTCTTATCTGTCCTAGTCTTGTATGTCCCAGTCTTGTCTGTCATAGTCTTGTATGTCTTGGTCTTGTATGTCCGAGTCTTGTCTGTCCTAGTCTTGCATGTCCTAGTCTTGTCTGTCCTAGTCTTGTCTGTCCTAGTCTTGTCTGTCCTAGTCTTGTCTGTCCTAGTCTTGTCTGGTCTAGTCTTGTCTGTCATAGTTTTGTATATCCTTCCCTTGCCTATTCTTGTCTTGTATATCCTAGTATTGTCTGTCCTAGCGTTGTCTATCCTGGTCAATATTAGTCCTAGACTTGTAGTCCCTTACTCTGTCCTAGACTTGTAGGTCCTAGTTTTCTCTGTCCTAGTCTTGTCTGTTCTAGTTTTGTCTGTGCTAGTCTTTTCTGTCCTAATATTGTCGGTCCTAGTCTTGTATGTCCTAGTCTTGTCTATCATAGTATTGTCTGTCCTAGTCTTGTCTGTCCTAGTCTTGTCTGTCCTACTCTTGTCTGTCGTAGTCTTGCCTGTCTTAGTCTTGTCTGTCATAGTCTTCTATGCCTTGCTTTGTCTGTTCTAGTCTTGTACAGTGTTCCCTCTAAGCCAGCGGTTTCCAACCTAGGAGGCGCGCCTCCCAGGGGACTATTGCCAGGGGAGGCGCAAACATTTTTTAATGAATTATTTTTTATACCATAATATCTACAAATGAATAAAACTTGATATATTAACGTAACAGTGAAAATTCAGTGCATAAATGTTCATTTTTTTACATTTACATATATTTAATTCCTATTAAAAAAATTATCTGGAGCGGAGAAATTTAAAAATGGCGCGTTTGCAAACGCTCTGTTTCGGTAATACACAAAACGACCGCTAGTTGCATAAAACAATAACCTCAAATTTAAATGTCACTCGTGTCAACTGAAGCGTGTCGGCAGGGCGTGATATTGTTTTTTTAATTGTTTCTGACGTGATTTCTTCCTGAAAATAATCGTTAGTATATTTTAAACTTCATTTTTTTTATTTAAACTATCATTGATTTTTATTTATATCAATAAAATATTTTTTAGACGAATGGATAAATTTTTGAGTGGTTACAAGAGAAAAGTCAACAATAATGAAGATACTGATGCTGATACTAGTGGAAATAAAATCAAAAAAGTACAAGGAAGTAAAGCTCCCAAGAAAAGACAATACAGTTCATCCTATTTATCATTAGGATTCACTAGTGTCATTATAGATGGCTTGGAAAAACCAATGTGTTTGTTGTGTTCGAAAGTTTTGGCTTCAGATAGTATGAGACCAGTCAAATTAAAACGCCACCATGAAACTACATCCTGAATACGTTGATAAGTCCATAAAATATTTTGAAAGAAAATTGGATGAGCTTAATACTCAAAAGCAAACGTTCAAAAATATTCTTTCTTTATCACCAAATGCATTGGCTTCGTACCATGTCTCTTACCGAATCGCAAAATGTAAGAAACCACATACAATAGGACAAAATCTAATTCTACCAGCAGCTATTGATATGGTTCGAATAATGTTCGGCGAATCATATGCAAAACAGTTGCAACAAATTCCGCTTGCTGATAATACTGTCGGAAGAAGAATCAATGATATATCGAAAGATATTTGCGATCAATTAGTTTCTCGGCTGCGTACTTCGAAATTCGCCATACAAGTAGATGAGGCAACTGATATAGCTAAAGATGCCCATTTAATTGCATATGTTCGATATGTTGTGGAAAATAATATATTAGAAGATATATTATTTTGCAAACCCATTCCTGGAAAGACCACATCCATTGAAATTTTTAATATAATGGACAGTTTTTTTGAAGAAAACGACATAACGTGGAGTAATTGTATTGGACTGTGTACTGACGGAGCTCACTCAATGTCCGGACACAAAGCAGGTCTTCAAGCATTAGTTAAAAAGAAAGCACCACATGCTATCTGGACGCACTGTATGCTTCACAGAGCAGCTCTAGTGTCAAAAAATATGAGCGAGGAACTTAACAACATTTTTACAAAAATTATAAAAATTATAAACTACATTAAGAACAGTCCTTTGAGATCTAGGCTGTTTGCAAAGTTGTGTGACGATATGGAAGCTAATTATATCTCACTTCTCTATTTTTGTGAAGTTCGCTGGCTATCTCGTGCAAAAGCGATTCAAAGGGTATTTGAACTCAAAGAAGAAATAACAGCCTTTCTCGAAGAAAATCACCACGAAGAGGCACATTTGTGGACGAACGATAATTTCCTTGTTAAACTTGCCTATTTAGTTGAAATTTTTGGAAAATTGAGCAGTTTGAATAAATCAATGCAGGGATCACAAATGCATCCACTTGTTCAAAAAGACAAAGTAAAAGCTTTCATTAAAAAGTTGAAGTTATGGAAGTCAAATTTACGAGTCAGTGAGGAAGTCAAAAGAATGAGTTGGACATGTTTTCACTGTCAAAAGATTTCTTTGCCACAGCCAATATTGAAACAAGCAAGAATCTTTTTATTGAACACTTGGATGGTCTAGTGCTGCATTTTTCAAATTATTTTAAAGACCTTGATTTCTCAAAGTTTTTGTGGGTACAGAATCCATTTATCGACGATGAAAACGACAAATTTGAGCTGACAACCATTGAAAAGGAAAAACTTATAGAATCATAGAATTATCATGCGATAGCCTACTAAAACAAAAGTTTCAAAATGAAACCTTAATTCAATTTTGGGTGAATCTTAAAGGAAAGTATGAATCTTTGTATTGCAAAGCAATGCAAGTGCTTCTACCGTTTGTAACGTCGTATTTATGCGAAACGGGCTTTTCGGCACTGGCTGCAATGAAAACTAAATATCGCAACAGGTTAGTAGTCGAAAAAGAGATACGAGTGGCACTCTCCACATTGCCCCCAAGATTTGATAAGCTTTGTGCTAATAAACAACAACAACCGTCGCATTAAATTTTTATGCGATAGATGTAGTTGGTTTAATTGTTTAAAAAAACATATATAAAAATAAATATACACGTATTTGTATGTTATAACTAAACCTTGTTATTATTCTGTTAATTGTGGTTTTCAGTTTATTTTTGTAATAAAGTTTTTATTATTTAAAACGTGCTTATATTATTTAATCTATTAAAAAAAATTAACGGTAAGGGAGGCGCGGAAATTTTTTTTTTTTTTTGGGAGGCGTAGTAATAAAAAGGTTGGAAACCGCTGCTCTAAGCTGTGCGCGTGTGCGCGCGCACATAGATTTTAGAGATAGCGCACATGAAAAATATTGGCGCGCACAAAATTATTTTTTCCTGCAGAAAATAATATTGCACCTGCATATGTAGTCCATATAAAAAAGTGTAATTGGTAACTATTATTGGCAATTAAAATGAACATATCTGTACTTTCGGTTCGAGATAAATAATAACTTGTAATAAATAGATCACTTGAGATAAATAATCACTTGGCAAAATACGTTATATATATACGTTATATATTTTAGAAAGTTTGCGTAGTAAAACTATGCTTTTTCATTTTTGGAAGTATTTTCAATTTTTTCTGCAATTTTACAATTTAGTGAAGATATCCAAATTGATTTGCACAAGCTGGTTATGCTTCAATCTGATGACGCGTCCGTAATGCATGGAAAACGAGATGTTGTAGCACAGGGGTGGGCAAATCTTTTGGCTGTAGGGCGACATTGCTGATGAAAATTTAATCTCGTGCCGTATTACAAAAATTATATTTTATTAGAAATTTTAATGTGAGGTGTCTGAAATTGTGGCAAATATATTAGAAGGGGGTAATAGAGGAAGTAAAAACTACTTTGAACAACATGATATCCAATAAAGCAGTTGAAGATGAGAATATCACGGTGGAAATGATACGAGTATGAAGAGAATATCTAATAAAGAAAAGTACGCAACTACTAAACAAATGCCTAAAGACAAGAAAAATACCAAAACAATGGAAAAAAGCTAACGTGGTTCTGATCTACAAAAAGGGTGATAACAAGAAGATTGAAATTGTTATTGATGAGATTGGAATTGATCAGTCTAATGTCACATGTATACGAATTGCTGACAAAAGTAATCACCAACAGACAAGGGAGAAAATTCGACGAATACCAACAAAGAATGCAACAAAGAAGCAACCTACATTATCCACGAAAAATCTTAACCTGTCCAACTTGAAAGAGGAGTACGATAATCCTTATCTCCAAAACTCTCCACTTTAGCATTGGAAAAGATTTTTAAGAAAACTGACTGGAACGACAAAGTTATCAACATCAATGAAACTCGACTAACCAATCTAAGATGTGCTGATGATAATATTATCTTGGCACAATGTAGAGAATATTTGTTAAATCAACAATAATTGCATATCAACAAAGAGAATCTAAAAAAAAAGTGTTGAAAATGAACCTTTTTAAATTTACTTAGGAACAGAACCAATAATAGTGGGAGGACAGGAAGTCAAAAAGGTGGAAGAATACATGTACCTACGACAGAAACTTACTATGAACCAAACCAATCAGAAGGAAAGAAAAGAAGGAGAATAAGGCTAGGATGGGCGGCTTTCGCCAAACTATCATTCATCCTGCGAAATAAGAAAACAATAAAAAAGAAAAAGCTCAACACCTAAATCAAGAGTTTTTTAACAGTGCATTTTACCTGTGATGACATATGGCACTAGAAACTGCACAAAGGGCAATGAAGAGGTCAATGATGGGGATTACAAAAAGGTACAGATAGCGAAACGAAAGAATATGAACAGTAACAAAAGGGATCAATATTGGAGAGAAAATTGCAATCTTCAAATGAAGATGCGCAGGTTACGTTGCAAGGAGTGATAGGATGAGATGGGACAGGCCAATCATAGAATAAGATAGTATGTTGACATCATAGCAACAGCCAGACTTGCATGGATCCTACTAGCAAATAATAGGAAAAGATGGAAACAGTTGAGAAAGGCCTATGCCCAACGATGTACCTAATGACTAAAGAAGAAGATAGAAGGTAGTGGCAGTGGGCATAGACATGCTTTAGAAATTTTTTGTAGTTATGGTTATGTTGGAATATGAATTAAGATCATTCATTGAAGGTGCTATGTATAGATAAATTTGTAATTGCTTTATCAGTGAAGTAATATTTTGGCACGACACGATCACGAAAGCAGCCCTTTTTTGTTAACCAACTTGTTTATATTATACAGTGTGTAAAGCGATGAGGTTTCCTATAGGAAAAACGTTTTTAATATGTTTTAGGAGAAAATCTTATTCTTCATAAAAAGTTTTGCTTGTATCGAAACCCGATATATTCAAATAAAAATCCAGTAATCCTTAAGATAAGATCAAAACTTAAAATTATGTCGGGTTGTTTAACATTCCAACATTAATTTCTCGAACAGCCCCTCAATCTGCATTTTTAGGCAATTTACATCGTTTCCCATTGGTTTCCTGTAAACTTTTTTGCTTTAGGTAACCCCAAAGAAAGAAATCCATGGGAGTTAAGTCCGGTGACAGAGCTGGCCAATGTATTGGTCCATGTCGTCCAGTCCATCTACCAGGAAAATGTAAATTTAAAAATTCTCTAACAATTAAGGTACCATGAGCTGGACACCCATCTTGTTGGAAGTAGATGCGTCGCAATTCCTCTTGCTCAAGTAATGGCAATAAAAAATTCTGAAGCATTTCCAAGTAATTATGTTCATTTAAATTTCCATTAAAAAAATCGGGACCAATTATTCTGTTAAACAGCATTCCGCACCAAACATTGACTTTTTGATATCGCTGATTCCTAGCGTTAATTTTAAAATTAGGATTATCCTTTGACCAATATATACAATTTTGTGAGGAAACAGTACCATTTGTCGAAAACGTTGCTTCATCACTAAACATTAAATTTTGATAAAATAGGCGATGTTCCATAGTATTCTTACCAATCCATAAACAAAACTCGAGTCTAAAAGCGTGATCTGCAATTTAAAAAGTCAACAAAAAGCTAACAAATCTAGGTTTATATGGGTAAATTTTATTCGCTTTATAAATTTTCTGCAATAATGTATGACTAACATTGAGTTCAGTTACTCGCTGGCGTAAAGCAATCCTAGGATGTTCCGCAACTGATTCGATAGCCACAATGGTCACAGCATCATCATCATTTGCGAGATTTTTGCGAGACTTCTTTTTGTCGGCAACGGATCCCGTTTCATCAAACTTTTTAATTAATTTTGTTAAAGCTGTTCTGCTTACACTAACATTTGGATATTTTTCATTAAATAACTGAATTGCATATTTATACAAGACTTCTCCTAAACCATAACATTTCACTAGGTAGATTCGCTGCTCTAACGTTAACATTGTTTTCATATTAAGCTCGCGGAACTGTCAATAAATGTCACTTGTTAACGAGTAATACATGGGTAACGCGATACAAATGCAACGTTCGGACTTAGTCATATTTAAAATCAACAACTCGACATTATTTCAATTTTTTTATCTTATCTTAAGTGATTTTTCTTTGACTATGAGAGGTTTCGATATAAGCAAAACTTTTTATGAAGAATAAGATTTTCTCCTAAAACTTATATTGAAAAAGTTTTTCCTATAGGTAACCTCATCGCTTTACACACTGTACATTGATATATTTTTTAATTAAAGTAAATTTTAAAATGCAAAGTGGGCTACATAAAATGTCGCCAGGGGCCGCATGCGGCTCGCGGACCGCTATTTGCCCAGGCCTGGTGTAGCAGCTAAATTAAAACAAAATGTACCAAATTTGCTACAACAACATTGTCTTGCACACCGATTATATTTATGTACTTCGGATGCATGGAAAGAAGTAAAAGTCACAAGAAAAATCGAAACAGTGGTGAGAACTGTTTACACGTTATTCTTGAGATCCGCGACGAAAACAAGTAAATTTAGAGAGATTATTGAAGCTTTACAAAATAACTCTTTATCTTTCCAAGCTATTAATGAGGTGAGGTGATTGTTACGACATTTTGCAATAAAAGCAATTATTACAAATTATGAATCATTAATTGAATATATTAATCAAGATAAAGATGATCCAATTTCCCAATTTTGTTTAACAAAGTTAAACAACATTGAATTTAAAATAAATTTAGAACTTTTGTCTTCAATTTTAGAAGAACTCAGTGCTTTATGTCAATTTTTTCAACGCCGTAAATTAACTCCCATAGATGCTTTTTAATTTGAATTAATAATAATTAATAAAATCAAGGAAAAATATCTTGGGAACATGGCATGGTGCAATAAAATAAGCGTGCTTTTAAAAAAAACTAATGATTTAAATATAACTATAAAAACAGATGATATGTTTCCAACGGATAAAGTAGAAGATTGGATATCATTTGATGGTTGGATGGCCATAATTTAATGATTGTCTAGAAAAACGAAACAAAGAAATCGATTGTATGAAAACGCTATGCTGTTAAGATTAAAATCATATATGAATGATGGAGGCAATGGAAATTTAAGTAAAGTCTATAGAGAGTGGTTAAAACCAAAAGACAGGAGAGAGAAATTACAAAATAAAAACCATTAATAAAAAATATAATCCTTAATTCTAAAATTGCTCAATAATAAGTAATTATGAATTGTTGTTCTTGTTTCTTTATTTGTCAAATGTGTTAATTGAAAAATTTAGACCAGACAAAGTAATTATTAAATTTTCTTATTTTCCATTTGAATGGAAAGAGGAAGCCACAGTATTTAGCTAAATTCTGTCTTCACAAACTAATAATTTGACTTGATTTTAGAGTAGTTTCTTTCATTTCTACAAAATTTAGCTGAATGTTAATTATTATTGTATTTTTTATAATATGCGCTTTTTTAATTGGCGCACACATTTCTTTTATTTTGGAAAAAAATACACACACTTAAAAAAGTGCACACACAGGTCACTAAACATTAGAGGGAACACTGGTCTTGTATATCCTAGTATTGTCTGTCCTAGTCCTGTGTCCTAGCTTTGTCTATCCTGGTCTTCTCTGTCCTAGACTTGTATGTACTAGTCTTCTCTGCCCTAGTCTTGTCTGTTCTAGTCTTGTCTCTCCTAGTCTTGTTTGTCCTAGTATTGTGTGTCCTAGTCTTGTCTGTCCTAGTCTTGTCTATCATAGCCTTGTCTGTCCTAGTCTTGTCTGTCCTAGTCTTGTCTGTCCTAGTATTGTCTGTCCTAGTCTTGTCTGTCCTAGTCTTGTCTATCATAGCCTTGTCTGTCCTAGTCTTGTCTGTCCTAGTCTTGTCTGTCCTAGTATTGTCTGTCCTAGTCTTGTCTGTCCTAGTCTGGTCTGTGCTAGTCTTGTCTATCATAGTCTTGTCTGTCCTAGTTTTGTCTATCATATTCTTGTCTATCGTAGTCTTGTATGTTCTAGTCTTGTCTGTCCTAGCCTTGTATATCCCAGTCTTGTCTGTCCTACTCTTGTATGTCCTAGTCCTGTCTGTCCTAGTCTTGTATGTCTTCGTTTTGACTGTCGTAGTCTTGTATGTCCTAGTCTTGTTTGTCCTAGTCTTGAATATCTCAGTCTTGTCTGTCCTAGTCTTGTCTGACCTAGTCTTGTCTGTTCTAGTCTTGTTTATCCCAGACCTGTCTGTCCTAATTTTGTCTGTCCTAGTCTTGGATGTCCTAGTCTTCTCTGTCCTAGTCATGTCTGTCCTAGTCTTGTACGTTATAGTCTTGTCTGTATAGTCTTGTTTGTCTAAACTTGTCTATCTAGTCTTCTCTTGTCTGGAACACATTCAAGTTAAAACAACTTCATGTTGCGACAACTTCTTGTTGCAAAAAATTCATGTATCAAAGACTTCATCGAAACAATCTATCTATTGTCCATTTTTTTAAGAATGAAGTAACTAGAATCCTGATTTACACCTTGACAAATGTTAAATCTAGTTACAAAATTTGGCGCTAAATTCAAATATAGTTACTTGAATATAAAATTGGTAATTTATTAGTGGTTTGATGGAATATCTATTAAATACACCAAATGGCAACATTAGTAATAAAATACAAGGAAATAAATGGAGGAAAACGCAAAAAATCTAAATCATACAAACATATCAGATGACAATTGTGAATTGACACGGTAGCTATTGACAATAACAGGTCAACATGCATTGGCGTACGAAAAAGATATACAAAAGATATACTAAGATATATTTATCGTAGTATAATTTAACGTTCTATTATAATTAGAAATTATTCGTATTATATTCATTTAATTACATATCACCGAATTCTACGTCAGTGACTGCAGATGTTTGTGAAAAGAGAGAGATGAGTAAGGAGAGGTTGAGAAATATCCTCGGTGTGAACTTCTCCTCGATTTAAGCCAATCAGAGAACAAGGTCAAATAAGTCCTATCTTCCCTGTACTGCATTCTTAAAAAAATGGACTATAGTTTCAACTACGAGTAAAGATTTTTTTACCTCTAATCCTCAATTCATCTTGAAATTCAAGTTGAAACAACTTCATGTTGCGACAACTTCATGTTGAAACAACTACATGTTGCGGCTTCGTATTGCGATAACTCCAAGTTGAAACAACTTCATATTGAACTTATATTATTGAATAAGTCTACTAACTTATAATAATTAGGTGGGCCATGGAAAGCACACTCTAATCCATCTAGTCTAATTCAGTTAGCATTGTAGAAGAATTCATTAAATTAAGTACATTTAACACTAGACAAGACCAGACAAACCGGACAAGACCGGACAAGACCAGACAAGACCGGACAAGACAAGACTAGACAAGATTAGATATAAAAAAATAAATATATGGCTTTCCGCATAGTTTACAATTGTATGTTATTTATTGGGACTTACTTACTATTTTTTGGGATTTTGTAAAATATTCATCTTTCCAACGACAAAACTCTAGGTGCATGGGTGAGTCCCGAGTCTTTCACCCAGGGTAACGCAACGTTCCAATGAGAGTGTATATATTTATTAATCTCTTTGTTATGTTTACAAAAGCCACAATGAATTAATGAAGTCGGCAGACTGCTATAGCAGTCCGTAGCATCTGGCCGCCAAATCAAATGGACTACTATAAGAGTTCATAGCACCTTGGCGTCAAATCAATTGAACTGCTATAGCAGTCCATAGCAGCGAAGGGGCATTCATTTTTGGCATATATTACCAGGTCATCAGCAAAGACACTCTATGATACTTACCTACCATTTGCATATTCCTATACCTGACCTTTAGTTTCTTCACTTTACTCTTTACTTCCTTTATTATATCATCCATAACTATATTGCACAAGGCTGGGCTGAGGATTCCTCCTTGTCTTAAACCTTCCCTAGTTGTAAAATCCTCTGATTGTAGGTTTCCTGTTCTCACATGTTCCTTGTGTTCTAATATATACTTTGTATGCAACTCTGTAATTTTTTGTTCACTCTTCTTCTTTTTAAGTCATTCCACACAGTTTTCCTTGTGACGCCGTCGAATGCTTTTTCTAGGTCTATGGAAGCCATGAATCTTGTCTTTGCGATATTTCTCTATCAATTGTTTTATGGAGAATATATGGTCTTGTGCACCCATCTGCCTTTCTTGAACCTGCACTGCGAGTCCTCTAGTTGTGTTTCAGTTTCTTTCATTAACCTTCCTTGGTTCATATAATTTTGATATTATGCATAGCATAGTAATTCCGCTGTGGTTATTATATCCTCTTCTGTCGCCTTTTTTGTGGTTTGGTAGTATTATCTGTAGCTTCCAATCTTTTGGTATTTTCTCTTCTGCCCATGCTTTATTGAAGAAACTAGTTAATATTTCTAGACCTTTGGTTCCCAGGCTCTTAACCATTTCTGTTGTTATTCTATCGTGGCCTGCTTCTTTACCCCTTTTTCATTTTTTCACGGCTTCTACTACTTTTTCGATCTTTATATTTGGTTCTTGTGTTTCTACATTACTCTCTATTTCCCTTTCTTTGCTTTCTGGTATTTCTCTTGTTTGCTTCAGTATTCCTTCCATCTCCTCGCTATGCCTTCTTCGTCTCCCAGTATGCTTCCGTGCTTAGTTTTTATATGGCTGACTCTAACTGGTTTTCCCTTCCGAAGACCCTTCCGAAGATAATTTTATAGAATAATTTTTTGTTTCCAAATTGGTCTCTTTCCATCTTTTCTCCGAATGCTTCCCAAGATTTTTGTTTCACGATTTCCTTGACTTTGTTCCTCTGTTCTTTGTATTTTTTGTACTTCTCCATTATTGCGTTTCCTAAGTAGTCTTTCCATTTCTATTTCTTTATTTTTACTTCTTCCTTTACTTCATCATTCCACCAATTCGTTTGCTTCTTAAATTCGATAAATTTGCTTGTTCCACATACTTCGGTTGCTATTTTTAATAGCATTTCTTTGATATTATTCCACAATTCTTCCAGTGTTGCATTGTATGTGTTAATTAAGTTTTTGGCTAATTCAACTTCTACTTTTTGGTTGAATTCCTTTGATGTCTCCTCTTCTTTTAATTTACATGTTTTGATTTTTTCTTTGGTCTTGTTTCGCATTTTTCCCGTATTATTTGGTTGTTTGCTTGTTTCTAACTTTAATTGTAACACTAAATGATAGTCCAAGTATATGTCAGAACCTCTTTTCACCCTTGTATCCTTTACCTCATTTTTAAAATCTCTGTTTATTATTATAAAATCTATTATCGATCTTTCCCCTCTGCTCTACTTCTCTAGTATATTCTCTCCTAGTATAAACCCTCCTCTAAGTTGTCCAACATATTGTTTAATGCCAAAGACAAAATCGATCCCATTAAAAAATCCGGCGTATACGAAATTCATTGTTCCGAATGCAATAGCGTGTACATTGGGCAGACAGGACGAAGTTTTTCAACACGGTTTTCAGAACATTCTCGCGCTTTTCGTCTGAAAAAAGCCACTAGTTCTTTTTCAAACCATTGTCTCGAATGCAATCATAAATTCCCAGAAATAGATAATCTAAAAATCTTGCATAATTGCAACAAAGGCCCGAAACTAAATCTCCTAGAGTCATTAGAAATTTTCAAAAAAACCCGTAATCCCACAGTTAATCTCCTAAACGAGCAAACTACCCTAATCTTTTCCCAACTTTTTAATCTCACCCAATCTCAAACAGATAAGTCCTCATCTTCGGACAAACACCGCCCCCCACCCCACCAAAACTATAAGGGTATATATTCAACCTCATCAATTTGTTAAGTCACTTGAAAATGACCGTCAAACGTCGAAACTCGAGTCGTGATATGTGTAGAAATTTGTATAACTGTGAATAATAAGTTATATAACATTTTTACATAATATAAGTGTGGTAATAAACGAAGTGAATTTTTCAATTCAATGTTAGTATATTTATGTATATCTTTGTGCGCGTAGAATGTAGTCGTTATTATTAAATTGTATAGTATACAAAAGTTGATCAGTCTTGTTCCATTGTTATTTCTGGTGTCTTCTCGATGGAATCCTATTGCTTCTCGTGTTTCCTCGTTCTTTTTGTCTACTCTTCCATTTAAGTCTCCTATTATTAGTAGTCTTCCTTTAACTTGCTCTATTGCTTCCACTAGCTGATCCCAGAAGTTGTCCTTTTTTACACTCTCATTACACACTCATTCTCATTTGGACCGTATGCCACTATGACTGTGGTCATTTTGTTTGCATGTCGTTTCCAATTTCTATCTTCAGTATTCTCTCGGAGATCTCATTCCATTTGTTTAAGTATTTTACGTTCTCTTTCTTTATTATACAGCCAACTCCTTATTTACCTTGATGCTTGATCTCTACCCAACTGTATATCAGAATATGTCCTCTTTCTATTTCGATTTCTCCCTTGCCTTTCTTTTTGGTTTCTGTAATTCCCAGGATATCAAGTCCAGCTCTCTCGAATTCTTCCTCTAGTTCTTTTTCTTTGCCTGCTAAACTTCTGGTATTCCATGTTCCTACTTTCCATATTCTTTCTTTCCCTCCCTGACTTGTTATTTCTGCTCCCATGTCCTTTTCCTTTTTTTGTCGTGTTCGTCAACTTGATGATCATTTCTTGTAGTCGTTAGTGTTTTGGATCATCATATGTTATGTTGTATTGTTTTACTTTCTTCTTCTAGTGCTCCCTTTTCTTTATTCCATTTCCATACCTTGCCGTCTATGAACAATTTTTGGTAGCCACATTTAACGTCTCACTGTGTATGTTAATGTAAACCTCAATACAATTGTCAAAAACATTAGGCATATGTACACATTTTTAAGCAATGGCGCGTTATTTTATCAGGCCAAGGTTCTTTCATGATTGTGGAGTTTTGTCTGTTTGTTTTTCTAATGACTGTTTTTCTAAAGACATATGGTATTTGATTACATTGTTAACAAGAGATGCCGGGTTCAAACGTGGTGCCTCAAGAACGATCCTTTTTAAATCAAATATTTATTTATTTAGTTGTGTACAGGGTGAGTAAAACTCGATGTCTCAGTTCTATTATAAGAAAACGAAAAACGATGGAAAAAATCTGAAAAGATGTTCTTAAATGGGATTGAATAAGGACCATTTTAAGTCAGATTTACATATTTTTTCATATTTGGAAACTGGAGTAATGACGTCATCGAATTTTGTTTTCCCAGCACCATTCCTATATTTTTGCATATTTGAAAAAAATAATTTTTCTGAACAAATTTTGGATAGAAAAAAAGCTATCTTTTCCCGTTTCCATTAGAAATACATTAGAGCCTCTCAATTACCGGTATTCCCAACTAAAAAAAATAAATTAAAAACGCATTTAACCACAGATTATCAATAAACGTTAGTATATATAATCTTAAGTTTTCATTTGTAAAATTAGTTATCTTCTTAAGGTGTCGTACTCTCAGAGAGCTTAGCAACCTCTCGCGCATATAATGTGTTTTGAAATGTTAAATTAATAAATAATACTAATTTCTAATTATTAATAAAATAATAATAAAAAACCAAAGGCTACTTGTTTAAATCGTGATGATTGCGACTGTGATATTACTTTTTACTTCTTAAATTACTTTATACTTTATACAAATTTGCTTATATTTTTTTAACGGAAAAAGATAGAAAATTTTTTACTTTACAAAATTTGTTCAGAAAAATTAGCTTTTTTCAAATATGCAAAAATATAGGTATGGTTCTGGGAAAACAAAATTCGATGACGTCATTAATCGTTTCCAAATATGGAAGAATATGTAAATTTGGCTTAAAATGGTCCTTACTCAATCCGATTTAAGAACCTCTTTTCAGATTTTTTCTACCGTTTTTAGTTTTACTATAATAGAGCTGAGACATCGAGTTTTGCTCACCCTGTACATTTCAATATTAAAAAACCAAATAATCACTTTGAGATAGTTATTACCTGAAATTTTGAAATGGCTTGGACTATGTGCTTTTCCGATTTATTTTGATTGTTTATGTTTCTTTATCTATTCTTGTGCATATAGACTTGTCCTTCTGTTCACTCTTGCTTTACTTCGTTTTGTTTTAATTGGATATTTTAGATGTTACTTACTAATTGCTACATGGAAAACATAATTAAAATTTAAATAAATTAATTTCAAACAAAGAAATCATTAATTAATATTTATGAACAATAATTCAGTTAATCTATGCAGAATGCAGTTTATACAGTTTACAATTCCTTGTTTAAATTCAAGCAAGATATAAGAAAATAGACAAAATACATTCAGATATAAATATATTTAATGTAGTTTTAGTGCAATTTTATATTGTTAAAACTATGTGGATAATAAATTAGATAGATAAATCAGATAAGATTTTTTTGTGAAAACTAATAACTTTTGGTAAAAAATTATTATTTTACATGTATTTTTAGAATTTACTAGCCTTTGTTCAAACTGGGTAGCGAATCATATTCCCACCAGAGGCGTAGCGTGGGGGGTGCTAGGGGGGCCATGGCCCCGGGCGGCACATGAAAAGGGGGCGGCAAGAACGAAAATTAGAGGAACAAACGACAGTCTTTGGCGGCAAGGCGGTAGAGTATATGGAGAATTGTTGAAATTTATCCAGTTTCGATAATAAATTGGTCAGGTTAAGTTGTCCTAGAGACAATAAATCAAGAACTATCGCACGGGAGTGCGAACTCTCAATCCAAAATAAGAAAAAACTCCCAAATCTATTTTAACAGACTGAAATTGTAAGAGGCAACAAAGATTCAGATTTTAAAAACTGTTTTTTACCACTGCGCTACGATTTTACTGAGCATGCGCCAATTTACTTTCTAAACCTGACACCTTATACTCCACATATACCTTTATTTATTTTGTTTTTTCGGTTCCTTTCGTTGTTCTCGATAGATATTATGTAATGGAGATGGATTCCTACTTTTTTATTTTTTCTCTTTTAGCACATCTAACTAAAATGAAAAGGGCAAAAGAAAGTGGAGCATGGCAAAGAAAGCGAAAGAGGAGAATATTAGAAAGAATGAAGGGGCTATATTAAAGTTTGTGAAAGTTTCGGAGACGCCACATTGTACGCCAGAGTCACCACAGTCTACGTCAGGGCCTTCAAATGTTAGTTCTTCAGGGTCTAGTGCCGTTCAAATCCAAGAAGTAGCTCATGTAGTACAAATATTCGATACCGATGATTTGCTACAACCTTTAATTGATTGTTCGAATTTGTCAGATTCAAATACTTGCTGCTGTGATTGCTGAAATTTCGACACCAGAACGAAATGTAACCGCTCATATTGAATCCGATTTTGATATCAACGACATTGGGAAATGGCCTGAAAATATAAATTCAAACATAAGGCTGCTATTGATACAGAGAGGTCCTGAAGTCGTTCAACATATGAATACAGACTTCTCAGTAGAGTCAACAGTACCACGTACGGTTCAGTCAGACGCAGACTCTGTTACAGCAAAAGTATTGTCCAGGAGGCGGCTGACGCGAGATTGGTTTTACCGCACATTGCCAAACGGCGAGAAACTTTTACGCTCTTGGATGGCATATTCTCCTTCTAAAACATCATTGTTCCGCTTCTGTTGTCGTTTGTTTCAGAACGCAAATTTACATTCACCAAATGCGCCGAAATTTTACTCCTGCGACGGATTTAAAACTTGGTGGAAATAGAATCCCAAAGTTGCCAATCATGAATCAAGTGCTTAACATAACCAACATTTTTGCAAATGAGTTAGAAACGAGGCTTCGAAAGGGAGAGACTATTGATAAGAAAGAACAAGAAGTAGTGGCAAGAGAAACTAAAAAATGGAAATGAAAATGAAATTCTAACCAGAATGTTTGATATCATACAATTTCTGGCAAAACAAAATTTGGCGTTACGTGGTCACAGGGAAGACGACACCAGTGCCAACAGAGGCAACTTTTTAGAATTGGTGCATCTACTGGCAAAGTACGATCCTGTTTGAAGAGAGCATTTAGTAAGAATAAAAATGGGCCAGAAAATTTCTCTTGCTTATATGTCACCTAAAATTCAAAACGAATTCATTTAAGTTTTAGGAAATAAAGTTCGCCAAGAAATTATAGCTCGTGTTCAAAAGGCCAAGTATTATTCCATGATTTTTGACAGCACCCCGGACATCTCCCACAAAGATCAAACAAGCCAAGTAATACAATATGTGATGATTGAAAACCAGGAGGTGCGAGTAGAGGAATCTTTTATAGATTTCATTGAAACGAAAAGCAAAACTGCGGAAAGAATTAGTGACATGATACTAAGCAAACTCGAGGCCAATGGGGTCGACATTATGAACTGTAGAGGGCAAGCATACGATAATGCTGCTACGATGGCTGGATGCCACACAGGTGTACAACAGCGAATAAAGGATATCAATCCTAATGCCAAATTTGTTCCCTGTTCAAACCATTCACTAAACCTACTTTGCCTACATGCGGCTTCAGTGGAGCTAAATTCAGTGACTTTCTTTGGTACGCTAGAACGCTGTTACGCTTTTTTTTCTATGTCGACGCACCGTTGGGAAGTTCTTCTTGCAGCCACAGGAAAAAGTTTGAAGAGGGTTCAGGACACACGTTGGAGCGCTAGAGGCAATGCTGTAAATTTCATTAGAGATCATTACAAAGAAACTTTAACTGCACTAGAAAATCTGACGGAAGCGGACAAAATTTTGAACACACGGACGGACGCGGGAAGTTTATTAGTGGCGATGGAATCATTTTCGTTTTTTTTGTTACTTGGGCCTCTGGCAACCGATACTGCGTGAAGTCAATGATGCTCAAAACTATTTGCAAACTGAGGGACTAAACATTTATCAGTGTGCTCAAAAAATAGGCGCTTTACAGACCGTTTTAGAAGAACAACGAGAGGAATCTGTAGACAAGGCTTTAAGATACGCTAAAAGTTTATGTGAAGAACTTGGAATTTCTTTTGAACCCCCAAGACGAATTAGGAGGAGGCATATATATGGCGGCGGAAGTAGAGATGTTGGGTTATCGTACGATGACTTGAGACGAACTATGATTTCTTCAATAGACAGAGCAACTGCTGAAATTCAAGAAAGATTCCAACAATTGCAGAATCTGGCGCAAAAATACATACGCCTTTTTACCGGACCCCCGGTGATATTGGGCGTCAACAAACTTAATCTAGATCAAGCTCCTCATGGCATAAATAGAGAAGAGTTCAAACTTGAACGCGTACGTCTACGAGCTTTCGTAGCTACAACAGACCCAGACTATAAAAAAGAGATCATTAACTCCGGCTCACTGGGTTTATTAAAATATATTATTGAGTCTAAACTTGAAGATTGCTTACCAAACATTGTCATAATGTTGAGAATATTCTTAACAGCTGTCATAAGCAATGCCAGTTGCGAGAGAAGCTTCTCTAAACTAAAGTTAATTAAAAATTATTTAAGATCGACTATGTCCACATTTACACTATCCAATTTAGCTATATTGACAAGGGGCGGAGAATTTCCAGTCGGCCCCGGGCGGCGAAAACCCACGCTACGCCACTGATTCCACCTCAAATTTTATATGATTACATGGAAATGACTCTCCCTATTTAAAGTGAATGATATCATTATATCAATTGTTTATTAGTTATATATTAATAAAATCAAAATACACAGTTGCATTCCGACCTACGAATACATTGTGATGATTTCTATTGTAAGTACTTGGATGTAATTAAATAGAATGTGGCTATTTTGTAGTTTAAGCTTTCTTAATACAATATTTGAAATTTTGTCAAACAAATATTTTGTTAAATTAAATATTCATAATTTGTTTTGTTCAAAATTGTGTCTTTTACAAACAGGAGTAGACAGACAAGACTAAATAGATACGACTAGACAGCTTATTTACTTGTTTAAATAAGTTTATATAGGTAGCTTATGTGGTCAGCATTCCGTCTGTCTGACACTATGGCACTCTATTACTAATTATTACTAATTACTAATCTTTGTACTTATTTTTAATTTTCTTTGTCTATATTTTTTTTTGTTCTATCCCCTTGTTGCATTTTATAATCATATGTTATGTGTAATTATAAAATGCAACATTTTTTCATTTTATAATTATATGTGTACATCTTGTTTGCATTTTCGGGAGATCGTTGTCTATTCTATTTTTTTTAATTATTTAAATTATTTTTAATAATTATTTTTTTATTTTAATTTATTTGCACATCTGTCGAAGGTTTTCTACCACTTCATATTTTTATTAATATCATTAAGATGCTCCCGTTGAGCGGCCAGGAGCATTCTGCGCTGGCGAATTTTAGTTTTGTTTGCCTTCTCCATTCAAATGTGATGGGGCAATTAAAAAGGACGTGAGCGGCAGTGTCTTCCTCCCCACATTCACAAAGAGCTGATTTTTTTTAACTTCTTTATTTATCAGATCAACAAATTAATGTTATTCATGATGATTTATCTTTCTTATTTATTTATTTTATTCTTGGAGTGGTCTTCTCCGTCGGTTGTAATGTTGCTTACTGGCAGGAGTTTTCCCTCATAGGTCTTCGTATATGAGATCAAATTCAAATTCAAAATCTTTATTTCCAAAATGAGATACATAGTATTGTTGTGATTTCGCGATTTTGGTTTCAAAGAATTTCAGTTTCTCACGAGTCGGCAAAGAAAACTAAGTGGACACCCGATTAGTTTTTGTTTATTTAGGACCATTAGTCTGCTTTATCTAAATCATGCGGGCAGACGCTCGAACTTAGGGATCGTGCCGAGACGCCGAGAGGATTTTGTTTTATGAGTTTTGGAAATTTTCCATAAAGATTAGGGGAGGACTCACACCAAGACCGAGGTGATGAGGTAGAGTGGAAGTTAAAAAGGGGCGGTCAGAATCGAACTAGCAAGAGAGTAATTTGAGTTTTGAAGACGAACCTCCGTATTTTCGTTGAAGTAAATTCCGGGTTTCGACCATAAGTTTCGTAGAATTAAGTGTATTGTTATTATTAATTATTTTTAAGTTAGTTAGTAATTATTGTAATAAGTTAGCGATTAGTTGTACATATTGTAAGATATTAGCAGATAAGTAGTATTTAATTACATATAAAGGACATATTTGCGTGTAATTAATTCATCCATTGTCCTGATCCTGGAGCAGCGCCATACCAAATTACCAGTTCGCAACAGAGATACTATATTTTTGGTGGCAGCGGCGGGATCCAGAAGAATCCGAAATTGGTGGAATTCTTCGGAATTCAAAATCGGTTGGATCCAGAAAGTATCCAAAAAGGAATTGGAAATTTGGTTGCCTTTGGTCGCAGCGAGTTCCGTCCAGGTCTACGTCAAATGCAGTGAATCTACGAGTGTCGTTTCGCCGTACATCACGTAGCTCCACAATAGGACAATTCGGTTGATTAGATACAAACTACGTCTGAGATTTCGTAAAAAACTGTAAGTATATCTTTGTTTCGTACGCAAAATATTTCGCATAATTGTTGACGAATTGCACGTTATAATAAAAATGGCTCTTATGACGTTAGATGTAGCAATTTAGCGGGTAAAGTGCAAGATTTCATAGAATCTTGCGATTTGGCGATGGATGCTGTAGCTTTTGACGCCCGAGATATATTATTTAAGATAATAAAAACATCTAAATTAACAGGTAGGGCTAGAGATTTGACTAGGTACGGAAATTTTTCGACATGGGGCGAATTAAGGGACCATTTAGGGGACAGATTTTTAGAAAAACGTTCAATTTCCTGTTGTCAAATGGAGTTACATTCAACTTACCAATATAATGGCGAAGGTGTAATTGACTATGCTAATAGAATTGAGAAATGTTTGTCGAATTTGATTGACGCGTCTGCGGTTGGCAAGACCTTAGAAATAGCTAAATAGATCAACGATATTTACGATATTCAGGCATTAAATGTATTTTTGCAAGGCTTGTCGGATTCTTTAAAAATTATAGTAAAGGCACAAAGACCAAATTCGTTAAAGGAGGCGGTTGAGCTTGCCCGATCGGAAGAGTGTCAGTTAAATAGTGCATTTAGTAGAATAAACATAAAACGTGGGGTAAAATCTTGCGATGTTTGCAATAAGAGCGGTCATTTAGGGAAGGATTGTCACTTAAGAAATAGAAACAGCGAACCACCTCAAAATTACAATACCGTTCGAATAAAAGGTGAAGGTTCAGTATACGGCCCACAGATATCCCAAAATTCCCGAGCTATTTCCCCGATTATATGTTTTTATTGTAAGAAACCGGGTCATAGAATTTCCGAGTGTAGGAGAAGAATTTACAACGAACAAAACCGGCAGACAAATGTAAGCGAAGTAAACCAACAATTTACTAAAGAGCGTCATTCGTATAACATTGCTAGTGGTTCGGGAAACGCACCGGGTCCGACAGTAAGTTCCGTGTCGTCCGACTGAGCAATTTAAGCCCGGAACATGTTCAAAAAAATAAAATCGAAAATAAATTTAGTGAATTGTCGGTATATGTTTCCAAGAGCATTAACGGAGCAGGTTTAAAAAATGTACATTTACCGTTACAAATTTCGAAACAAGGTTTTGCAACATTTCTGTTAGATATGGGAGCCGACATAAGCATTATTGAATTAGGAATTTTAAGGAATGAATTAAATTGGGATAGTGGCAGGAAAACGAAAATTCGGGGCATTACAAATGGTTTTGTGGAAACATTAGGAGCCATATTCGAGAAATTAGAGGACAAAAATCAATTATTCCACGTCGTTTCAAACGATTTCCCTATATGTTTCGATGGTATTTTGGGAAGTGATTTTTTTGAGTTATTTAATGTTAATTTGGATTTCGGAAAGAAACGAATGCTTTTCGGAGAAAGGTGTTTGAGTTTTAATGAAAATTTAGATATAAGGGACACTAATTACTTGACGTCTCCGCGTCAAGGTCGCATTGTTGAAACTGAGGTCGGTTTAGATAATTTAGAAGGAAACGTATTAAACATACCTCCTCGGAGTGAAAATATATTTCAAGTTTCGTACAGGGTAGACAACCCTGATTCATTCGTCTATATTTGTGAAGGTCGCCAAATCAGCGACAATATTTTTATTACTAATTCAATTTCGTATGTTAGGGAAAATAAATGTTTCGTGGAAATTCTGAATACGTCAGAAGATTCGGTCAATGTCAGTCTCGAGCCAATAGACTTAGTATCAATTGAGTCAGATAGTTTCGATTCAGTTATTTATAATTGTAATAACGTAGGATTCGATCAGTTTCGAAATAGAAGCGAATTATTAAGGGAATCGATAAAACTCGATCATTTGAATGTAGATTAACAGAAGGCTATCGGTGAATTGATTTACAGATATTCTGATATTTTCCATCTCGATGGAGAAAAGCTGACTTGCACCGATGCAGTTCAGCATAAAATTCCATTAATCGGTGATTCACCTCCCGTTCATATTAGGCAGTATAGGTTACCAGAAAGTCAAAAGAGCGAGGTACAGAGACAGATTGATAAAATGTTGGATGATAATATCATTGTAGAGAGCGACAGCGCTTATAACGCCCCATTATTAGTCGTACCGAAGAAAGCAGGTGCGGACGGTAAACTTAATTGGCGCGTTGTTGTAGATTTTAGGAGGCTAAACGAGTCTACAGTAGGATTTTCGTACCCAATTCCCAATATTAGCGACATTTTAGACAAACTAGGGAATTCCAAGTATTATTCAAAGTTAGATCTATCTAACGCGTACCATCAGATAGAAATGCATCCGGATGACAGGCATAAAACGGCATTTTCACATCAATTTGCTCACTATGAATTTAAAAGAATGCCTTTCGGTCTAAAATCAGCTGGAGCATCATTTCAACGCCTTATGAATAGCGTGTTGTCGGGAATACAAGGAATTCGCGCATTTGTTTACCTGGATGATATTATAGTATTTTCAAATAATTTGCATACTCATTGTGAAAAATTGTTCCTGTACCAACATGTCAGAAACAAGTAAAGTCGTTTTTAGGTTTGGCTTCGTACTATAGACGATTTATTAAGGATTTTTCAAAGGTTGTTTCCCCGATAAATAACTTGTTAAAAAAGGATGTGCATTTTCAATGGTCGCAACGTTGCCAAATTGCATTTGATGAATTAAAACATTTATTAACTAATTCGCCAATTTTGATTTATCCCGATTTTTCAAAACCGTTCATATTAACGACCGATGCTTCAGATTATGCTATCGGTAGTGTTTTGTCGCAGGGTAAGATAGGTCAGGATCTGCCCGTCGCTTACGCATCAAGATCGCTCAATAAGGCCGAAAGAAATTACAGCACATGCGAAAAGGAATTATTGTCCATTGTTTGGTCTTGCAATTATTTTAGACCGTATTTGTTTGGCAACAAATTTTTCGTTCACAGTGACAATAAGGCATTAGTTTACCTAAAAAATATTAAGTCCCCAAATTCCCGTTTAACTCGAATGAGACTCAAATTGGAAGAATTCGATTTCGAAGTAAGTTACAAGCCCGGAAAATTCAATAAAAACGCGGACGCTTTAAGTAGAATAGATTGGGATCAAACAATTATCAGAGAACCCAGTTGTAGTATTAATTTGAATAAAGTAATTAACGATTACGAAATTTTTTGCAAGTATTTAGAAGGTAATGTGATTATACCCGACGACGGTATTCAAGAATGCCAAGATTCACTTCTAGATGATTTGCCTGCTAACGCAAATTTTTGTTTAGAATTCGACGATAATGCGAGACCATTAGAACCCTATGTTGACGTCGTAAATAAATTACAATGTCAAGACGACCTTGACAAACTTGACGTACAACGGGGAAACGTTTATTTAATGAATATCACTAATAATAGGAAACTTATCTGTCTCGTACCCTCAGTCAATTCTCTTTTGAAGGTTTCATATGACAATATATTTTATATTTTGATAAAATTAAAAGAAAAACTTATTGAACATAACATAACAAATATTTATGCAGGGAGTAATTTTGGTAACAATTTGAAGTGGTGTAAGGTTAGGCTAATGTTAAGATATATATTTCAAAATTCGGGAATCAAAATTTTTGTGTGCCATAACAAGGTCCGGAAGGAAAACTTTAGTGAAAATGAAAAAAATACAATTTTAACGGAATATCATGACCTGCCCACCGGAGGACACCCAGGTATAGGCCGAATGTACAAAAGAATTAGGCGCAAATATAATTGGGATAATTTAAAATCAGAAGTAAGAGAATTTGTTAAAAAATGTAGGCAGTGCTAACAAAATAAGGTTCAAAATAAGACTCATAGGGCACCCTTAATTATTACAGATACTCCCGAATTAGTGTTTGAAAAGTGTTACCTTGACTGCGTAGGACCGTTACCTATATCCGAACATGGCAACAGATTTTTACTAACGTGTCAGGATGCCTTGAGTAAATATTTAATAGCAATACCGGTTCCCAATATAGAATCAGCTACGATAGCTACATGTTTTGTAAATGAAGTTATTTGTAAATTCGGTATAATGAGCGAAATCGTCACAGATCAGGGAAGTAATTTCATGTCGGAGCTATTCAAAGATGTTTGCAAACTTTTGAAAATAAAATTGCACTAGTTACCACCCCGAATCAAATTCGGTCGAAAGATCTCATCGAACGTTGGGCGAATACTTGAGGAATTTTGTTAATAAAAATAAAACTGATTGGTGTAGCCATGTCCCTTACTTTTTGTTTTCATATAATACTACACCACATTCAACCACCACGTTTATGCCATTCGAATTAGTGTACGGCAAACAACCTATTTTACCAACGTCAATTACAGCTCCACCAGAATTTTCATACAATTACGACGATTATCTGACGGACTTGAATCACAAATTACGCGTGACTAGACAAGAAGCTAGAGACAACCTAATCAGAAGGAAGGAAAGGTCGAAAGTTTTATATGATAGGAGTAGTTCAAATATAGAATATGAAGTAGGAGATTCGGTTTGGCTATTCGATGAAAGTACCAAAACGAACAAAAGCAAAAAATTACATTCAAGATATTTAGGACCATTTAAGATAGTTTCTATAGATTCAGATGTCAATTGTAAGCTTAAAATAAAAGGAAAGTACGTCAAGGTACATAAAAATAGAATAAAAAAATGCCATGTTAATATCGCGGAATCTCGAGTTTAGTTTCTCTTATTGTTAGTTTAGATGTTTAGAATCTTGAGTTTGGAACTCCATTATTCATGAGCCTACCTGCGAATAAGTTCATAATTACAGAGCCTGTCGCGAAATATTTTGCCGTTAACGTTAAACAAAGGTATACATGTTTCCATCTTGTTGTTTTTGTTAAGTGTTAAGTGTAATATGTGACAATATGTTTGTAAATAAAATTGACTAATATTTCTGATACAAATAGTGAAATGTGTGAGACGAACTTTTTAGCGGAAACAAGAGAGGTCTGTGAATATTATAAAACATCGTTGAACCGTCGACCGGCCGTTACTAATCGTGAGATGCAAAATTGGAAGGAATCATATTCATCAGGAGAGGAACCGGCGACTAGAAATTATTCGTACGACAACGACAACGCGGTGGCAAAATATGAAAAATTTGTCACTTTGAGTAGCGCCAACTTTTTATTAAGTGAGGGAGTGTTGTGATCTCGCGATTTTGGTTTCAAAGAATTTGAGTTTCTCACGAGTCGGCAAAGAAAACTAAGTGGACACCCGATTAGTTTTTGTTTATTTAGGACCATTAGTCTGCTTTATCTAAATCATGCGGGCAGACGCTCGAACTTAGGGATCGTGCCGAGACGCCGAGAGGATTTTGTTTTATGAGTTTTGGAAATTTTCCATAAAGATTAGGGGAGGACTCACACCAAGACCGAGGTGATGAGGTAGAGGGGAAGTTAAAAAGGGGCGGTCAGAATTGAGCTAGCAAGAGAGTAATTTGAGTTTTGAAGACGAACCTCCATATTTTCGTTGAAGTAAATTCCGGGTTTCGACCATAAGTTTCGTAGAATTAAGTGTATTGTTTATTATTTATTATTTTTAAGTTAGTTAGTAATTATTGTAATAAGTTAGCGATTAGTTGTATATATTGTAAGATATTAGCAGATAAGTAGTATTTAATTACATATAAAGGACATATTTGCGTGTAATTAATTCATCCATTGTCCTGATCCTGGAGCAGCACCATACCAAATTACCAGTTCGCAACAGTATCTATAGGATGTGTCAACAATAGTATAAAGATAAATAGTATAAAAATAATTAATACAAATTACAACAACAACAAAAATTCATCAACAGAATATACTGGATTTGACTCTAATAAAACTTTTAATATCTTACGAAATTTTTTATCGGAGGTTTCATTTCTAAGGTCTGCTGGAAGCTTATTGTAGATATGGATCCCTTTATTTTCTACACCTTGGCTACAGAGGGCTACGTTTCTTTTTTCTGTACAGAGAAGATGTTGACTTCTTGTATTGTAATTATGTTTGTCTTCATTTTTTTTGAACTTACTTCGCGATTTGTGTATGTACATAGTGGTTTCGAAGATATATAGACTAACAACTGTTAGAATTCTGATTTTTTTGAAGTGAGGTTTACGTGATTCTGTACAGTTTAACCCTATGATATTTCGAATAGCTCTTTTCTGTGCAATTTGAATGTATTTGATTTGTGACGAAGCTCCCCATAGAATAATGCCGTAGGACAGCAAAGACTGCACTTCTGCATAATACCACTTTAGAAGATCTTCTCTGTTTAGTAGTTTCCTCAGAATAGTTGTTTGATAAGCCTTCTTATGTAGTGCCGAACAGATATTCTGTGTCGTTGTTTCCCAGCGAAGGTGCTCCTCTAAATAAATACCCAGAAACTTGGCATGTTTGGTTCTATTGATTTTGAAGTTTTGTATTTTTAGGTCTAGATCTGTGACATACGTACTTCTTGCTGTTTTGAATACTATGTACTCCGTTTTGCTTTTGTTGAGGTGTAGAGTATTTGCGGAGAACCATTTATTTAGAGATTCTAATAGTAACTTCGCCTGATCCGTATTCTCGAAGATGTTGTTCCCCGACACAATGAAGCTTGTGTCATCGGCGTATAATGTGCAATGCGGCCTTTTCACATAGTTTATCAGGTCAGCAGTTTATAATAGAAACAACGTTGGTGCCAGAATGCTTCCTTGGGGGACCCCAATATTTGTAGTTAAAATGTCCGACTGGCCAACTACATTACCACTCCTCACAGAAACGTACTGTTTTCGATTTGAAAGGTAAGATTGAATCCATCTCGAAACTTTCCCTCTGATTCCATAGTAATGTAGTTTATTTATTAATCTGTTATGGGAAACACAGTCGAAGGCCTTGGTGAGGTCACAGAATATTCCAATGGGATATTTCCCATTATCTACCTCGTAAATTAGTTTGCTGTGAAATTCTACCAAGGCGGTTGTAATAGATTTGCCTTTGCAAAACCCATGCTGTTGCTTTGGAATTAGATTATATTTTCCAATAAAAGCAGTCATTCTTATTAACAAAGCATATTCGATTATTTTTGCTAGAATCGGTATGATGACGATTGGTCTATAATTATGTCTTTCCATTTTATCACCTTTCTTGAAAACTGGGATGATTTTACCTATTTTTAATACCTCTGGAAATTGTTCTTCGGTGAATGAGGCGTTAATTATATTTGTAATAGATTCTACTAATAAATGTTTGAACTCCTTGATTATATTCCCACGAACTTCATCTGGTCCTCTAGTTGTTTTATTTTTTAATGATATTATTATATCCAGTATTTCGTTTTCAATGAATTCTTGTAAGTACATAGTTTTTTCTTTAAATTCCATATGGTCATTCGATATCTTTGTTGGAGTAATATTTTCTACAATTGCTTTGGGCGCTTGCTCGAAATAGCTGTTAAAACTGTTGGCTATGTCTTCAGGTGCTGTAACCTTATTATTGTTGTCTGTTATTTGAATGATCCCGGATGGTTTGGATTTATTCGTCTGCTCTTGTATGATATTCCACACGGCTTTAGACCTATTTGGAGCTTCTAGTATCCTTCGGCTAAAAAAAGAATGTTTAGTGGACGTGATTAAATTATAATGTATACCTTTTTGTTTCGTATAGTGACTTCTTAATTCTGGATATTTTGTTTGTAGTACAAACATGTCTTTTAGTTGTGTAGCAGATCTTCTCACGTCTTCAGTAACCCATGTTTTTATTTTAATTTTGGTTTTTATCATCGGAAAGCAGTTGAAGAAATGATATTGGATGCATTTGATAAAGCCCATTGCTTTGCTGTTGCAGCTGGTATTTTGGAAGACGTCGTCCCATGTTTCTCTTCTGAGATGTTCAGCAAAACGCGTTTTATTTGTTAGCGAGAAATTCCTTATTAGTATGTGGTTTTGTCCCCCTATTTTTTTGTTGATAGTGCTCAATTTTAATAGTCTATGATCAGACATAGGGGTATCTTCTGCTGAGGTCTTTAGTTCAAGACCTTGTGTAGCAAAGATATTGTCGATTCTAGTTTTGGAGTATGTCGTTCTTGTGTATTCCTTTATATATTCACCCATGCCATATGCCTCTAATAGGTTGGTGAGGTTTTGTGTTTCTTTTGTGCTGATTGCAAAATTAATATTGAAGTCTCCAACTAAGATGACTTGCATATTATTTCTTGCATATCTCTGTAAGATATTATCTAATGATGACATGAAAGTACCTATACATCCTAAAGGTGGCCTATATATATTTATTATTAACAAATGTATACCTTTTAAATTCATCTCTATTCCACAAACCTCTATTATCTTTTCTATAGCTGAGTTTTCTAGATCTAGTTTTTCAACATAACCATTTGTAAGTGCGGGGAGGCTAGCGAATATTGCCACACCACCACCCGTTGAGTAGACTCTGCTGAAATGACTGACCAACTGGTACTTACTTATATGGAGTGAGGTAATGATTTCTGTTGATGCCCATGTTTCAGCCAGACAGATGAAGAAGGGCTTTTCATCTTCAGTTGTTAATTCTAACTGGCATATTTTGTTGCGGATAGATTGAATATTTAGATATATTAACATATTTATATTTGCTGCATTGGGTATTATTTTTGTGTGTTGTTCTGTTCTAGAAAAAGGAAAAAACGGTTTATATAGGTATTTGGTGGCCACAAATTAGGGTTTTTTGCTTCATCTAGCTTATCTAATGGAACCGTCACTTTAAATGAAGCATATTCTTCTGGCCTATTTGATATCATTTTTTTGCAAACAGCCGATTCAAAATTTTTACTTCTCAGATATTCCATTACATCATCTTCCGTGCTTTGCGGTTCTAATCTGGATACATGTAAATAGGCGTATCTGGTTACTGCCTTAATTCCTTTATTTTCTGCGTTGGAGCCTATTACAATGCTATTATTACGCGATGTTCTTCTCTTATGGTTGGGTTTATGTTGCGTTTGCCAGTTCTCGTTGTTTGTTTTATTTTGAATTGGTTCTGCGTTTTCGGTCGATCTATTGTTTTGTTTTGGTTTTTTCTGTTCGGTGCGACTTGGAGTGTCGCTCCAAGGGAAAGATTTATCATCGCTGGGTTTATCAGCGGTGGATTTATCTGCGGCAGCTTTATCGGCGATGATTTCGACTTCTTCCATCTCTGATGTTGCCTCCTTTTCAATAATATTATAATTTCGCTCCGAGGGTTTTGATTGCCATGTGTTTATTATATCAATTAGCTGTTTATTTTCAGATTTAAAGAGTTGTACTTCGTTGTTAAGTTCACTAATCTGCTTTTTTAGTGGCACAACTTCTTTCTGTATTATTTGCCTAATAATATCTGCAAACTCAGTACTATTCATGTACGTAATAACCTGTTCATGACATTTATCGGATGTACTGTTTGATCTTAGATCTCCTGGCATTTTTAAATTATTTTTATTTCTTTTTTAAATAGTTTCAGGCTCGTTTTACGTTTGTACATAAAATATTTCATTGACATTTATGTAATTAATAAGAAAGTCCATGCAAATTTGGTTAGTTTAGTGTTTTAATCGAGAAACTCATAAATTTAAATTCTCATTTTCGTCTCTAGATGTGAAAATATTTTCATCTCTAGAATGAAAAAATGTCACTTTTATGTAGTTAATAGATTAAGCAAATAAAAGTATTTGTAAGTAAATCCTGCAAAAGAGGTCCATAAAGGATGAAAAACCTGAACCCACATTGGGACGAGAAAAAAAGTCCATTCTTTCGATTAATTTATCATAACACAAAAAAATGTAAAAAATTCCCCAGAACATGTTCTGGGGAAATTTGGTAAATCCTGTCGCAATGGCAGTAATTACAAACGTCATATCATGGAACTTTGAAATGTGATGGAAAATTCGGCGAGAAAATTTGTTGAAAGTGTTTTAAACCCCTAGATGTCCTTAATTAGAAAATCGCAGGGCAAGTTCCACTAGTTTTACTTAGAGCGCTCTGCAGAATATGCGAAAATCTATAATCCGTTCAAAGTGAGATCGCAAGGGGTGCAAATGGAAGATGGAGAGGTAAATTTACTAGAAATATATTTTAATTTTTCGTTTGTTTTGGTAAATTAGTTGTTGTTTTAAAAGCTTTCATTCGACATTAGTTGTTTGTATATCTCACACTTTCTGAAACCCAGAAAATTTACCAGATTTACGTCACGTCACCTTGATGTAAATCACAGTTTGAACTAAAAATAAATCTAGGGAAATGCAATTCGAAATAAATAATAATGAACTGATAATGTTTCTATCAAATTAATATTTCGTTTCAAGAAATAAAACTTTGTTTCTCTCTCTAATCTTATTCTTTTAGCCTTGCCTGTTGCCTGTCCTGCCTGTCTTGTATGTCTTGTTTTAATATTTAGTATAGTGGAGAATGTGACTAATCTATTATTGAACATAATAAGACGAAAATTAGCTTGAATATAAAATATTCAACCTGTTTGTTAATCTACAAAAATTAAGTCCTACTAGGACTTAATTTTTGTACCCACATTTTTGTACTTAGTCATACTAGGACATTGACAAATGTCATATTGAAACAACTACTTCCCTGGTCAATACATGGCTATATTTGTTTCAATGTCACATTTTTCAAAGTCCTAGTCAAAAAACCTAATCTTTGTAGTTTAACGAACAGGTTGAAAATTTTATATTAAAGCTAATTTTCGTCTTATTATGTTCATTTAAATGTAACTACAAATAGGTCCCCTTAATTTTCAATTAATCTATTATTGTCTGTCTTTTCGGTTGTATGACACAACACAATACGAAAACAACCTTAAATTATAGCTTTAAAAACCAAAAGAAGACAAGGTGGAAAATATCACAGCAACATAATAACAGGTCGAAAATATATCACTAGGATAATATCACATCCCAATCATTATCGTCTCAACATATTTTAAGATGTGATATTTTCGTAGCGTATTGTTTTCGTAGAGCGTTCCCTTGTCAGTGTTATATTTTCGCCGTGTTGCTTAATCATTTCGCTGCGAATTACTTTTTTTGAACTGATGTGAGTGCGTGCTCAATATTCTGAATATTACGTCATAGCCCGTGCGGAATACTTTTATAACTTTGTACTGTTTGCAATAATTTGCAAATATTGCCAGATTTTCAAAAACCAAAATCTCTATTCGAAAGAAATTTTGTTTTTTTGTTGATTTTAATGGACTAAATTTGCTAAATTCTCTTGATTTCTGTCAAAATTGTACGAAAATGCCAAAATAATTGGGAAATATTGCCAAAATTTCAAAAACCAAAATCTCCAAATCGTAGCAAAATTTGTTGGTTTTAATTTCTAAAAATCTAATTTGTTGAATTTTTGTTGACTTGAATGTACAAACCTTGCAAAATTCTTCTGTTTTGTGTCAGAATTGTACGAAAACGTCAAAAAAATTTGCAAATGTTACCAAATTTTCAAAAACCAAAATTTTTATTCGAATCAAATTTTGTTTTTTTGTTGATTTAAGTGGACAGACACACTTTGCTAAATACTTTTGTTTTATATGAAAATTGGATGAAAACGTCAAAATAATTTGCTAAAATTGCCAAATTTTCAAAAACCAAAATCTCAATTCCCAGCAATTTTTTTTTTTTTTGTTGATTTCAGTGGATACACTTTGCAAAATTCTTTTGTTTTATGTCAAAATTAAACGAAAACGACAAAATAATTTGTCCTAGTCTTGTATGTCTTAGTCTTATTTGTCCTAATCTTATTTGTCCTAGTCTTGTATGTCCTAGTCTTGTATGTTCCAGTCTTGTCTGTTTTTAGCTTGTCTGCCCTAGTCTTGTCTGTCCTAGTCTTGTCTCTCATAGTCTTGTATATCCTGGTATTGTATGTATTATTTTTGTCCGTCTTAGTATTGTATGTCCTTGTCTTGTACGTCGCAGTCTTGTTTGTCCTAGACTTGTATATCCTAGTCATGTATGTCCCACACTTGTCTGTCCTTGCCTTCTCTAATCTTGTCTGTTCTAGTCTTGTCTGTCCTAGTCTTGACTCTCTTAGTCTTGCCTGTCCTAGTTTTGTATGTCCTAGTATTGTAGGGCCTACTCTTGTCTGTCATAGTCTTGTATGTCCCAGTCTTGTCTGTCCTAGTCTTGTATGTCTTGGTCTTGTATGTCCGAGTATTGTCTGTCCTCGTCTTGTATGTTCTAGTCTTGTCTGTATTAGTCTTCTCTGTCCTAGTCTTATCTGGCCTGGTCTTGTCTGTCCTAGTCTTGTCTGTCCTTGTTTTGTGTCCTAGCCTTGTCTATCCTGGTCTTTTTTGTCCTAGACTTGTATGTCCTAGTCTTCTCTGTTATAGTATTGTCTGTCCTAGTTTTGTCTGTTCTAGTTTTGTCTGTCCTAGTCTTGTCTGTCCTAGTATTGCCTGTCCTATTCTTGTCTGTACTAGTCTTGTCTATCATAGTCTTGTCTGTTCTAGTTTTGCCTATCATAGTCTTGTCTATCTTAGACTTGTATGTCCTAGTCTTGTCTGTTCTAGTCTTGTATGTCCCAGTCTTGTCTGTCCTACTTTTGTATGTTCTAGACTTGTCGTCCTAGTCTTGTCTGTCCTAGTCTTGTATGGCTTAGCTTTGTCTGTCGTATTTATATTCTGTCGTATTCATATTTGTCCTAGTCTTGTATATCGAAGTCTTGTCTGTCCTAGTTTTGTCAGTTCTAGTCTTTTATACCCCAGTCCTGTCTGTCCTAATCTTGACTGTCCTAGTTTTGGATGTCCGAGTCTTCTCTGACCTAGTCTTGTATATCACAGTACTTTCTGTCATAGTGCCCATCCACGTTGACTCGCGGGCGCAGTGGCGGACGCGGTCACGAAATATCAAACATATGACGTAATATCCAAGTGTTCACGTACGAAACGCACGTGCGGTCTAAGTAGCGGGCAAGCTAGCCATTGGCGCGCGCGGCGCGCTCAGCAATTTCAAACGCGTGAGATGTTTGTGTATGTTCACGTCGAACTAGCGGCGGAAGGCGCGATTCACTCGCAACATCAGAAAGTTCAACGAGTACGAACTTATCGCTGGAAACGATAGCATGTTTTATCATATCTTTCAATACAGAAGAGTTTATTAGTGCTGTTCAGCTTAGTATACTAACTAAAACTTATGCTTAGGTTAGTATACTAACCTAACCTAACCTAACCTAACCTGACAACAGGTCACACTCGCGTAAACGCCTGGCGGCCAATGTAAACGCGAACTCGCCACGTCTACCGCGCCCGCATCCGCCACCGTGCCCGCGCGTTCCTTCGTGAACAAACACCTAGTGTTATCTGCCCTAGTCATGTCTGTCCTAGTCTTGTATGTTATAGTCTTGTCTGTATATTCTTGTCCGTCTAATCTTGTCTATCTAGTCTTGTCTGTCTAGTCTTGTCCATCTAGTCTTGTCCGTCTAAACTTGTCTATCTAGTCATTTCTTGTCTAGAACAAATTCAAGTTGAAACAACTTCATGTAGCGACAACTTCATCTTGAAACAACCTCATGTTGCGGTTTCGCATTGCTACAACTCCAAGTTGAAACAACTTAATATTGAACTTGAATTAGACTACTAACTTATAATAATTAGGTGAGCCATGGAAAGCACAATCTAATCCAGCTAGTCTAATTCAGTTACCATTGTAGAAGAATTCATGAAATTAAGTACATTTAAGACTAGACAAGACCAGACAAGACCGGACAAGACCGAACAAGCCCGGACAAGACCTGACAAGACCGGACAAGACTAGACAAGACAAGACTAGACAATAGATAAAAAAATTTAAAGATAAAAAATAATTCTATATTGTTTTCTATATTTCTATATAATTGGCTATTCCATAGTTTACAATTATTTTTTGGGATTTTTTGAAATATTCATCTTTCCAGCGATAAGACTCTAGGTAAGGGATGGGGAACTTCCGGCCCGCGGGCCGTATGCGGTGGGAAGTCATTTGATCTGGCCCGCGAGGGAATACGTTCATGTTGCAGTGATAATACGCCCACTGCTGACCTCGTGTTGACGTATTTTGCATTTCGTGAGGGAATTGTGAATTTTTCCTTGTTGGACATGCGTGGCTGTTCGTAATTCTTTTGTTCTTCATCCTTTTGTTCTTTGGTTCTTCGTGCGCAAACGTGGGTGATTTAGAAATTAAAACTTATATGGCGTGACATCCTACAAATGGCGAGTACAAAGAAAAGAAAAGTGCATGCAGAATGTCGGTTTTTTCAAGTAAAATGGACATAAGATTATTTTTTTGTTGAGGTAAAAGGCAAGCCTGTGTGCCTAGTTTGTGGGGATGCGTTAGCTGTTATGAAAAAGGCTAATTTGGAGCATAAAACATGCAAATTCAAATGAATTGGGGGAGGCTAAATGCGCCTGGATAAAATCAAAGCTCTTCAGCAGAGTTTGAAATCACAACAAGCCGTTTTCACTAAGCTTCGTGGTGACAATGACAACGTTATTCAGACAAGTTATATAGTGAGCGAGCTAATCGCAAAGAAACTGAGGTCTCATGTAGAGTGAGAGTTTGTGAAAGAGTGCATAGTGGCTGCCGCGGAGGTGATGCACCAGACAAAGTAAAATTGTTTGAGTGTGTTAGTTTGTCTCAGAGAACCACCTCAGATCGGATTACTGACTTAGCACAAGATATTAAATACACACTGAGGGATCTGCAGAAGATTTTCAATTTTTCTCTCCAGCTTGTAACGAGATGACGGACATAAGAAATATTGCTCAACTGGTCGTTTTCGTTAGTGGAATAAATGCAGAGTTTGACACGCGAGAAAAACTGCTGTCACTGAAAGCCATGCATGGCACTGTAACAGGTGATGACTTGTTCTATCAACAGGTATGAGACAGGTATGAGAGACTTGTTCTATCAATGAAGAAACTTCAACTAACTTTTGAAAAGTTAAGTGGCCTTACTACAGATGGCGCTCCAGCCATGGTTGAATCGTCTCAGTCTTGATCATTTTCGTCAAGACTGAGAAGACTAAAACGATTTAATTGTATGCCACTACATCATACATCAAGAAAGTCTCTGTGCACAGTCGTTGCGGCTCGACTATGTGATATAAACAGTATTGTCATGTATTAATTTGATCAAAAGCAGAGAAGCGAATTTAAGGAATTTCTGAATGACCTTGACTCTGAGTACGGAGATCTTGTTTATCACTGTGAAGTACGGTGGCTGAATCGCGGGAACATGCTCATGAGGTTTTACGAACTGCGTGATGAAGTCAAGCAGTTCATGGAGTTGAAGGGAAAACCTGTCAGGAAACTCAGTAATAGCAAGTGGCTGTGTTCTAGCGTTCATGGTGGACATTACTAAGTCCCTGTCAGAGCTAAACGTCAAGCTGCAGAGTCCAAACCAGTTTATCAGCTCCCTGCTTTCAAACGTAAAATCATTTGAAGCTAAATTAAAGCTGTGGAAAGTGCAACTCGAAAGGATTAACACGGTGTATTTCCCCACACTGGAAGGACAAAAGCCTTCTACGACACTTGAGTATGCTGGTGAATGTGCGAAACTAATTGAGGCATTTAATGAAAGATTCAAGGACTTGAAAGGTAAGCAAATTGAATTGAACATCTTTGCTACACCGTTCAATGTGGAACCAGCTGATGTGCCTGATAACCTCCGACACGAAATCATTCAGCTACAAACTAATGTTGAAGTGAAAGCTAGATACAACAATCTCCCACTGATTGAGTTCTATAAACGTTACAAACGCAATGATGAATTTCCTATTTTGAGGAGACATTTATTGAAACATGCATCTGTATTTGGAACAAGTTACTGTTACGAGCAGTTCTTTTCTAAATTTACGATCACAAAAGAATCGATTGCGTTCCAGATTGACCGACGTAAACCTGGAAAATCAGTTGCGAGTAGCCAAATCATCAATATCAGCTAATATCACACGACTCAGCAAAGAAAGGCAGTTCCAGCCATCACATAAGGAATAGGATGAGTTAATTATGTTTAAAAATGGATATATTTTATGTTTGTTTATTTTTAATTTGTTTATTTATAATTTTTTTTTGTTGAACAATAAAAAAACTATTATTATTATTTGTCTGGCCCGCGAATGATGTTATAAATTTCCAAATAGCCCTTGGCAGAAAATAGGTTCCCCACCCCTGCTCTAAGTGCAGGGGTGAGTCTTGAATCTTTCACCCAGGATAACGCAACGCTCCAATGAGAGTGTATATATTTATTAATCTCTTTGTTATGTTTAAAAAAGCCACAATGAATTCATGAAGTCGGTAGACTGCTATAGCAGTCCATAGCAGCCAAATCAATTGGACTACTATAACAGTTCATAGCACCTGGGCGTCAAATCAATTGAACTGCTATAGCAGTCCATAGCAGCGAAAGGGTTAATGGCGCGTTATTTTATCAGGCCACGGTTCTTTCATGATTGTGGAGTTTTGTCTGTTTGTTTTTGTAATGACTGTTTTTCTAAAGAAATATGGTATTTGATTACATTGTTAACATTGTTAACCAGAGATGCCGGGTTCAAACGTGGTGCCCCAAGAACAATCCTTTTTAATTCAAATATTTATTTATTTAGTTGTGTACAGGGTGAGCAAAACTAGATGTCTCAGCTCTATTATAAGAAAACGAAAAACGATGGAAAAAATCTGAAAAGATGTTCTTAAATGGGATTGAGTAAGGACCATTTTAAGCCAAATTTACATATTTTCCCATATTTGGAAACTGGAGTAATGACGTTTGCATATTTGAAAACAGATAATTTTTCTGAACAAGTTTTAAAAAAGAAAAAAAATTGTTATCTTTTCCCGTTTCCATTAGAAATACATTAGATCCTCTCAATTACCGGTATTCCCAACTAAAAAAAAAATAATTAAAAACGCATTTAGCCACAGATTATCCAATATACACGTTAGTATATATAATCTCAAGTTTTCATTTGTAAAATTAGGTATCTTCTTAAGGTGCAGTACTAGTCCGGGAGCCAGTGACAGATTTTCATGACCAAGTCCCTCCCAATCGAGAATTCGTGAAATGCATTAGGGATTTATACTATGAATACTCGCGACCGTCAGCTGCGACTCCGTGGGTGCGCGGGCAGTGGCAGCCTGCCACGCATGGAGAAAAAGAAGTTTTTTAGTCATTTGCTCCCATTTGAAAATTTGTCAGATTATAGTTTACCTAACATTTTGAAGGAAAAACAAAGTCAGCTGACCATAACATGGTGGATTATACGTCAGCTGGCTGTTTGAACATGAAAATAAAATTATATTTTGAATTCCTCTCAACTAAAAATTTACCTGCTGATCGTTTGTATGCTACTATGAATGAAAATTAATATCAGCTTGCTGTATCTCGTAGAAAGATTGTCAGCTGGTACCTTGAAAGGTGCAGCAGCATCTACCACCTACTGAATCTTATCAGCTGACGACTTTTCCCTTGACTTACAGCTAGCTGATGCTAACAATCCTCTTATAAATTTTCATCCGGGGGGAAATAACGTTTCTTAAGTTATTCGGCAGTATGCTTGATTTGAATGTTTTGATAACAAATATGAAATTTAATAATGGAGCAAATGTTGGTATGCGTAAATTAATTAATGAATAATTGTTTGTAGCATATTTTTTTTTAAATATGCTATATGCTACATTAGTTGAATTTTATTTCAATGAATTGATTAAAAATAACAATGAAAATTAATCATTTACATTCTCGCTTTGGCTTGAGTTGCTTTCATCTCTCTCTCTGATTCACTGTCAGAATCACTGTCAGAGTTACATGCGATCATGTCTTCATCATCATCATCTGTGAAAAGATGAAAAGAAAAATTATTAGTCCGCGTGTATAGTAAAACATGATCATATGAAAAAATAAAAATATAGAAAAAAGAATTGATACCTTTTTCAGGCTGAATGGTTATCTCCTCAATCGACGTTGGTAACTGTGTCCCAGAAAACCAATCAAATTCAAATCGGTTGTCTATTTCTTCCCAACCATAGTCTCTAGGTTCTTCAGTCGTTTGAACTTTAAGGTTAGCGTGAGACCAAATTTGCGCAATGTAACACGCCCTTAAATATTGCTTGCACAGTTCTGATTCGCATGGTGGTAGAGAAGAACCGTCAATACCTTTTTAGGCAACTTAAATTTATCATTATTGTCCAAAAATTTTTTTATAACAATGCAACCCTAGCAACAAACGTCGTTAATTTTTCTTAACCAATTAAGGTCATACATGTGACAAGCAAACTCTTGAATTTTGCCAAATAGATCTTCTCTGTACATCGATGGCTCTGACATTTGTACGAAATATTTCGTAAAAGCTTCAGATTTTGACATTATCGAAAATGGACGCTTCTTGCCTTTTCTAAAAAATGCAGGGTTGTAATCACAACCTGTAAATGCATGGAATGCTGGATGTGCTGCGCTCAAATTCTATTCCAAAGTTTCATAAAGTTGAGTGACATTGATGAACCTCATATGTTTTCCAACACCGAGTTGCCGTTCTGCTTTTTCTATATTTTGGAAGCACAGTATCGTGACCGGTTAAATTATTAGCATTTCGTATTGCAAATACATATCTGCACTTATTTAAATTATCTTCGCAAAATAATTTTAACTGAGCATTGGATTTTTTGCAAAAGACACAAAAAGGAATCACGTTAGACATGTTTATTTTATACTGAACTGTTACTATACTAACACTCTTTTCGACTAAACACGTTTCGCAATTATATTCCCCACCTATTTTTTTTCTACCGAAAATCTTCTGTACGCAGTCATGGGTAAAACTTACCCCCTCCAAGTGTACGTTTTGCTATAGCATAGCATCTGGAGAAGGTAATTTTAATTCACAATCTAGCTGCAATGTAGAAAGGAAGAATAACTTAAGAAACGTTATTTATTTCCGGATGAAAATTTATAAGAGGATTGTTAACATACTCTAGTAAATAATGAAAAAAATTAGCTAGCTGTAAATCAAGGGAAAAGTCAGCTGATAAGATTCAGTAGGTGATAGATGATGCTGCGCTACACCCTTCAAGGTACCAGCTGACAAAATTTCCACTGAGATACAGCAAGCTGATATTAATTTTCGTTCATAGTAGCATACAAACGATCACCAGGTAAATTTTTAGTTGAGAGGAAATCATTGAAAATATATATATATATTTTTCATGTTCAAACAGCCAGCTGACGTATAATCCACCATGTTATGGTCAGCTGACTTTGATTTTCCTTCAAAATGTTAGGTAAACTATAATCTGACAAATTTTCAAATGGGAGGAAATGACTAGGTTAGGTTAGGTTTAAGTGGCAGCTAATGCTCACATAGGCCTCAGATGGGCCCGTTGTGTTACCACGGTACTTGCAGTACAATCCTCCTCAGGGGATTTTGTCAAACCATTTCGAGCCGTGGATGAACCTCTTGAGAGTCTGCGCATCTAGTGATGCGAGGTCAGAGAGATCATCCAAGAAAGGTCGGCCTAAGAAGAGCAATCGTGTTGCGGTCAGAGAGGGGCATTGGCATAGGTAATGCTGAACACTCTCCTCTTCCTCCTCGTCCAGGCAGCCTCTGCAGTAGTCCCGCTTCGCTATGCCCAGTCTCTCAGCGTGCTTGCCAATGGGACAGTGTCCCGTGATGACTCCCACTGCCAGTCTGATATCGTTTCTTTTTAGAGAGACGATGTTGGTGCTTCTTTTCCTGTTTCGGTGAGGCCATATTTGCCTGGTTACCTTGCAGGTGTCTTCATCCCTCCACCTTCGCTCCGCTAGGTTCGAGGTTATTTCGGCTATGGTCTCCTTGCACGAGGCAAATGGAATACCAATATCCTGTAATATTTCGGTTGAGTGCAGGCTTGTGCCGTTCTTTGCAAGCTCATCCGCTTTTGCGTTACCTGGGATCCCGCTGTGGCTTGGTACCCACGTGAGTCTCACGTTTGTGTGTGCTGCGAGCTCATTCAGCTTTATCCGACAGCCAGAGACCACTGCTGAGTTGGTGCACACGCTAGTAACCGCCCGGAGATCAGCTTGGCTATCGGTGTAAATGTGGATCTGTTCACCAGGGTCCCCATTTACCATCAGCCACTCTGCTGCCCGTTTTATGGCGGTTACCTCCGCCTGTAGAACGCTGCAGTAGTCTGGCAGGCGTAAGCTAATTCTGAGGTTGAGGTCGTTGGAGAAAACTCCGCTGCCCACTTTGTCCTCCCTCCGTGATCCGTCTGTAAAGACCTGCGTGTGTCCTGCTGGTACCTCTTTCTTTTCCATGCACTCCTCTTTAGAGGGTATGTGGTATGAGAAGTTGTTACCAAAAGCAGGTGTTGCTAGACATCGGTCTATGTTTTTGGGCACCCCTTTAAATTCATTGATTATTCCGGCGTGTCCACGATAGTCCGATGTCAACATTCGCACTGACTTTAGTCAATGTGCTGTGGTAATGGCAAGTTGCTTGCCCATTAAATCGACCGGGGCTATGTCCAGGATTGTCTCCAAGGCTTTCGTAGGCGTCGTTCTCATGGCTCCCGTTATCATGAGCGCCGCCATTCTCTGCACTTTTGTAAGCGCCATTTGATGGACTCTTTTATTAAGTGCCGGCCACCATATGAAAACGCCGTAGTAGAGTATTGGTGTAACTACGGCTCTGTATAGCCAGAAGGTAATCTTAGGGTTGAGGCCCCAAGATTTCCCCACCGCTCTCTTGCAAGAGTACAGCGCCACCGTTGCTTTCCGTACTCTTTCGTTTATGTTGAGCTTCCAAGATAACTTTCGGTCTAGTATGAGACCTAAGTACTTGGCGCTCTCCTTGATCGCCAGTTCAGTGCCCTTTAGCATTGGGGGCCTGAATTCTGGGATGTTGTGTTTCCTTGTGAAAACGACTAGCTCGGTTTTCGCCGGGTTGACATCTACGCCACACCTTTTGCACCATTGCGCTAGTTTCGATAGGGCCCCTTCAACAAGTTGCGACATTGTATTGAGGTGTTTCCCTGAGGCCGCTATTGCTACGTCATCCGCATAGGCGACGACCCTGCAGCCGGATTTCCTAAGTTGGAGGAGCAGCTCATTTAGCGTGATGTTCCAAAGCAATGGTGAGAGGACGCCTCCTTGTGGGGTTCCCCTACTCACCTTCCTTCTTATGTAGGATTCTCCCATTGTGGCCCTAATGTTCTTTTCACGGAGCATTTTTCCGATCAGGTGACATAGAGCATTGTCCATAGCTAGTCCAGTTAAGGCTGATTCTATGGCTTCAGGCTTCACGTTGTTAAATGCCCCTTCTATATCGAGAAAGACAACCATCGTGAACTCCTTATGCCTCATCGAGCTCTCTATCTTGTTTACCAAGGCGTGGAGTGCTGTTTCCACGGATTTCCCCTTTGTGTATGCGTGCTGAGACATTGACAGCATTTCAGGGTGTAATGCCTCCTTCATGTGCAAGTCAATCAGTCTTTCAAGTGTCTTTAGCAGGAACGATGATAAGCTGATTGGTCTCAGGTCTTTGGGGGAGGTGTGTGAGGCCTTTCCTCCTTTTGGGATGAAGACCGCTTCGACCTCTCTCCATATTTTTGGGATGTATGAGAGGTTTATACATGCCTTAAACATAGTCTCCAACCAAGGTGTAACTATATCTATGGCCTCTTGCAGCTCAACTGGACTGATCCCGTCAGGTCCAGGTGACTTAAAGGGTTTGAAGCTTTTGATGCTCCAGGTTAGCTTATCTCCACCTACAATTCTGTCAGCCAGATACCGAGGTGGAGCAATTATGGTGGAGTCCACTACACTTATTCCATTGTTTGGAAAGTGTGTATCCATGAGTAGCTCCAGCGTTTCTGTACATAAGGTTGTCCAGTTTTCATCTTGCTTCTGTATGAAGCTTTGGACTGCCGGATCCTTAGATAAAATTTTACGCAATCGGCTGGCTTCTGAGGTTTCCTCTATTTGCTCGCAGAGCCGAGCAAAGGATGACCTTTTGGCCTTCCTAACCTCCGTTTTGAAATTCCGTAGGCTGTTCTTATAGGCAGTCCACTCATTGGTGCTTTTTGCCTCGTTGAACAGCCTCCTGCTTTCCTTTCTTAGGGAGCTTATTAACGGCGTCCACCACCGTGGTTTGCTCTTACCTATCCTGCTCACGACTTTGCATGATGTGCGCATAGCCTTGTTACAGGCACCTGTGAACTGTTTTACAGTGCTGTCTAGCTCATCCCCTGTTTTTGGTGTTGGGGGCGGCTCTTCCGATAGAAGACCCGATAGGGTAGTTTTGTACTTACCCCAGTCTTCCGTTTGTCTACAAACTTAGGCCTTGTTTGCATCTGTATGCCTACCTTAAATTCAATAAACCTATGATCAGAAAAGGAGTGTTCTTTTGACACTTTCCAATTGCTTACAAGGTTAGGCGTTTTAGTGGAAACGAGTGTAATATCAAGTACCTCCTCTCTCACGGCTGTGGTGAAGGTGAGAGTGTTACCTATATTACATATTTCTAGGTCGGAGGTTAGTATAAATTCTAGTAAAGACTCACCTCTGTTGTTCGTGTCCGAGCTGCCCCATATGGTATGGTGGGCATTGGCATCGGCTCCAATAATCACGTCCGCCCCTACTCGGTTGGCTTCTGTGATTATACCATGGAAACCCTCTGGGGGACTTTCCTTCTCATGGGCAAAGTATCCTGAGATCATCCATAACCTACGATTAGAAAGTCCCATTGATACAGTGACAGTGTCGCAATCGCTGTGGTTAGGCATCATAAACGCGTTGATGCTTTTATCCGCCAGGACGCACGAGCGTGGCTTACCTGCGTTTTTTACGTACAGTAACCTGTACTTGTCAGAGCCCAGTCCACAGATCTTGGTACCCACGACCCAGGGTTCTTGGATTAGGGCGATGTCGACTCCTCCCTTTGACAGTTGGAGGAGCAGAGCAGCCGAGGCTGCTTTGGAGTGGTGGAGGTTACATTGTATTACCCCCACCATCGCTAAGAGAGTTTTCTGGCACCGCGACGATCGTTACGTCGTTGTCGTCTTCGGTGTCAGAGATTAGCGCCAGATTCTCCTCTGCTTCGCTAATTTCATCTAGATGGAGAGGTCCGAACATATTCGTGACCCCCATATCTGACATCTCACTGTCTGAATGTGACCGAGGCTCCCCTTCCCTCGAGGGGATTGGGGTTCTCTGGTCACTCTTGTAAACATTCAGGGTAGTGGAGCCGAAGCCGTAGCTGATCACTCCCTTACTTTCTGCCAGTGGCGCTAGAGATGCTTCGTTTAAGATGACAATTACTTGCCTTCTCATACCCGCTGCCTCGCTAACTTTGATAACGCTCCAATCCTCAGTTGGAAGCGTGGGGTTGCTGGTCTGAATTATCTTCAGAATTGTCCTCGGGTCAGAGGGTTCCATCGGGATCCAGGCTCTCGATCTCGGTCTGCTCGGGATCTTGTCCCTTGAGACAGCCTCGATTCGGGCGCCTGGCCAGACTTCCCCCACTTCCCCGATGGCTTGCTTGTATAGGTCCGCTGATCGTTGATCTGCACAAGCCACCAGCTTGATATGTCCTTGATGCCAACCTGTGTCTCTGCAGCAAGGAGCTGGGCCTGGATTCTTCTGGAGAATGTCCAGGTATTTGCCCAAGAGAGCCGCTTCCACCAGTCTCCATTTGGCTGGCGCGATACTCCCATCCCGGTGACCTCTGTCAATGACCGCCCATACCAGATGATCTTTCATGATCTCACTGTATGAGCGCTTCGGGAGTCCCTTTTTATTGGACTGTGGCGAAAGACCCAGTCGTGCCCTTTTTTTCCCTATGAGCGGGGATTCATCCATCGATCTGTCCTTTCTTTTGGACGATCCCTGGGTTGCCGCCGACTCATGCTCTTTCGTAACTTTAAGGGCCCACTCGAGTTTCGCCTTGTCTTGATCAGACCGCTTTTCCTCCGGGATGCCCTTAAATTTGTCGAGGAGTTTGTAAGCCGCCCTTCTATCCCTGTAGGCTCTGACGGACGGTTTCACCTCTTTTTTGCTAGATGTCGCTTTATTCAGCTCTGCATCTTTACTAGTGCTAGGCCCGGGTTTCGTTAGCCAGCCACTTGTGTTGTCCTTAGAGGACGGGAGTCTCCCTTTACGGGTGGACTTTTAGGAAATGACTAAAAAAACTTTTTTTTTCTCCATGCGTGGGAGGCTGCCACTGCCCGCCCCACCAACGGAGTCGCAGCTGACGGTCGCGAGTATTCATAGTATAAGTCCTTAATGCATTTTACGAAGTTTCGCTCGAGAATTAATAGTTGACCGAATTTGTACCTGGCTCCCGGACTATACTCTCAGACGCATATAATGCGCATATAATAAAACCTCTCGCGCATATAATGTGTTTTGTAATGTTACAATGAGATGAGATGTTGTAATGAGACATCGAGTTTTGCTCACCCTGTACATTTTAATATTATAAAAATCAAATAATCACTTTGAGATAGTTATTACTTGAAATTTTGAAATGGCTTGGACTATGTGCTCTTCCGTTTTATTTCGATTGTTTATGTCTCTTTATCTATTCTTGTGTATATAGACTTGTCCGTATTGTCTAGTTTTGTTTGAGCATAATTATCTGTTTTCCCTTGCTTTACTTCGTTTTGTTTTAATTTGATATTATAGATGTTACTTACTAATTGCTACATGGAAAACATAATTAAAATTTAAATAAATTAATTTCAAACAAAGAAATCATTAATTAATATTTATGAACAATAATTCAGTTAATCTATGCAGAATGCAGTTTATACAGTTTACAATTCCTTGTTTAAATTCAAGCAAGATATAAGAAAATGGACAAAATGCATTCAGATATATGTTGATAAAATAATATCTTTAATGTAGTTTTAGTGCAGTGCAATTTATATTGTTAAAACTACGTGAATAATAAATTACATAGAGATAAATAGATAAATCAGATAAGATTTTTTTTGTGAAAAGTAATAACTTTTGGTAAAAAATAATTAATTGACATGCATTTTTAGAATTTACTAGCCTTTGTTCAAACTGGGTAGCGAATCATATCCCCACTCAAATTTTATATGATTTCATGGAAATGACTCTCCCTACTTAAAGTGAATGATATCATTATATCAATTGTTTATTAGTTATATATTAATAAAATCAAAATACACAGTTGCATTCCGACCTACGAATACATTGTGATGATTTCTATTGTAAGTACTTGGATAAAATTAAAAATAGAATGTGGTTATTTTGTAGTTTAAGCTTTCTTAATACAATTTTTGAAATTTTGTCAAATAAATATTTTGTTAAATAAATATTGGAAAAAAATATTGGAAATTTTTAGAATATTCCTAATTTTTTTTGTTCAAAATTGTATCTTTTACAAACAAGAGTAGACAGACAAGACTAAATAGATACCACTAGACTTAGCTTATTTACTTGTTTAAATAAGTTTACATAGGTAGCTTATGTGGTCAGCATTCCGTCTGTCTGACAGTATGCTGGCAGTCTATTACTAATTATTACTAATTACTAATCTTTTTACTTGTTTTAATTTTCTTTGTCTAGATTTTTTTTTGTTCTATCCTCTTTTAGTATTTTATAATTATCTTTTCAGGAGATCGTTGTCTTTTCAAATTTTTTTAATTATTTTTAATAATATTTTTTTTACATTATTGTAATAAAGGGGTTCGAAGGTTTTCCACCACTTCATATTTTTATTAATATCATTAAGATGCGTCTCGTTGAGCGGCCAGGAGCATTCTACTCTGGCGAATTTTAGTTTTGTTTGCCTTCTTCATTCAAATGTGATGGGACATTTAACCCTCCGGAGGTAAGGTGTATCTGTGTGGCAGGGAAGGTAAGGTCGGGTCGGATCCGACCCAGATGACTTAAAATTATTTTAGGATGGTTTGGCATCTAATTTATCACACATACTGATAGGAAACAAAGAATCATATATTTTAAAAATATAATGATGAAAAAAAATACAAGATGATTTAATATTTTAAAAAATAACTATTTTTTTAAACAAAAATTACAAATCACTGATTTATGTTCACCGCATAGGCACATACTACATATGCAGCAAAAAAAGCTACCTTTTCTATCTTTTTTGATATTACAGAAGCCACACCTTTTTCGTTTTTGAGAAGTACGTGCTGGGATTTCTTTGTCTTTTTCTTCCATGTCTAGCACATTGCAAATAGTTGAACGCAACTCCTTCGGAAGGTGCTGATTTTGTGCCCTTTGCATTATTGGTTCTGTAAGACTGAATGCTAGGGTTTTTAGAAATTTTGTCCTTGCTATGTTCGAATATGGCGACTAATTACAGTTCCATTTCCAAATGATAAATGCATTTCTGCACATATGTCAAGGATGCCAAAAAAATACCTCATAGGCCATCAAGTTGGTCGATTTCTTGGTTGTCTTGTCATGGCACAATTTATCCAGTACATCGACTCCACCTTTCGTCAAATTATAAAACTCTATCATTTCTGTAACCTTTGTGTGTTCATTTACATTCCCTGAAAAATGCCTAGAGGAAAGTACTAGCACTTTTTTATTCTTTTTAGGGGTATCCGCTAAAAGTGTCTTGTCATCCTGGTAAAGAAATACGGAAGAATTTATCGGATTTTTGGCGAACATTATATGAGGAACTTGGTGCTTATTTTGTCTTAGTTTTCCCACCAATGTTAGCTGTTTTTTCTCCAGCTCTTCAGCTAGCTGATACGAACAAAACCAGTTGTCGACTATAATGTTCTTCTTAGTTCCCCAAATAGGTTTTGTAAGTTCTAAAACATATTGGGCAGGCAAAGACACTTCTGATCTTCGTTGACTAGTTTTCCCTGTATAAGGTATTCCACTCATAAAATAAAAGGTTCTCGCATCACATGCAGAAATAATTTTTAATCCATATTTATCAGGTTTACTCGGGATATAAGTTTTAAATGGGCACTTTCCTCGAAACCCAAGGAGCGTCTCATCGATTGTCAGATATTCTGAGGGCGTAAAATATTTGCTGCAATTTGCTTCAAAAATCGTCCATATGTTTCGAAATGTTGCAAATTTGTCTGTAATGCGCCTCATTTCTCTGGTAGTTTTGTCATCGAACCTTAGATTACACAAGAGAAAGTGAAACCTTTTTTCGGACATTGTAGAGCGAAAAATGGGTGGGCCAAAGATTTTTGAAAACATATCTTTAGTATTCAAATTGGAATCTTTCAACACAGCACTAAAAAATAATAAACCGATCAGTGCTCTTATTTCCACTAAAGATGTTTGGCAAATAAACCATTGATTAGAATAGTAATTTGTCTTTACTCGATCAATTTCAAAATTCGTTAGAATTACAATTTCTTCTAATATTTCATTATTTATAAACAGAGAAAAAAGTTTATTTTCATCTATTACTCCTCTAGCCTCACCTTTTGGACCAGGGAGATGACTTATAATATTAGATTTTGGCGTTCTACTGAATTTGGAAACTGTAGGGTTGTCTGCCCAAATTGTTTCCCCATCTCTACCAAGAAAAAAGTTATAAAGTTAAAAGTATATTATGTATAGATTCATCATTCACAAGTAGACTTTCTTCTTCAATGCAGTCATCTGCATCAAATAAGTCTTCAGATCGATAATCTGGTTGGAGGGTGTTGTCTTCTGGTTCAGAAATATTTTCTTCATATTCTGTCTCGTCAGAGTCTGACTCTTCTTGTTGTCGTCGAAGTTCCTTAAGAGCTTCTTCTGGTGAAGTAAAAAGTCGATTACGACTCATCGCTCTATAAGAAAAAACAAACAAAAACTATGCAAAATATTGTAATTAAAAATATGGTATTTGTCAGGTAGATAGACCCAGGAATCCAGGGCATAAGAGGTAAGGTGGGGTCGGATACTACCCATATAACTGACAGGTGCAGAATATCTAGATTAATATAATGTGATCACTTACCTTTGTGTGACTGGACTCTCTAATGGGTTGATAACAACTGACTCATAGGGTTCCTGGCAGTTGATGTGAATGAAAGACCCAGCGCATACGAAAACTTAAACTTAACTAAACGCATGGGTCGGATACGACCCACCCTTACCTCCGGAAGGTTAAAAAGGACGTGAGCGGCAGTGTCTTCCTCTCCACATTCGCACAGAGCTGATTTATTTTTAACTTTTTTATTTATCAGATCAACAAATTAATGGTATACATGATGATTTATCTTACTTATTTATTTATTTAATGGTCAGATTTATTTATCAGTGGTCTTCTCTGTCGGTTGTAATGTTGCTTACTGGCAGGAGTTTCCCTCATAGGTCGTCGTATATGAGATCTTGGGGTAGTTTGCAACTTAGGCGTTGGTGGATATTTTTTTGTCCTAGGTTGAACTATGAGCGCTGTCACTTTCTTCAAAATTTGTGTGGAAGGTTTTTGTTAATTTGTATATGAATTCCTTGGTGGTTGGCATATTTTTTTCATAGTGAAATTGCTTATTTCGGATGAACCACGGCGCGTTGACAATTGTAAGACAAATCGTAAGACTTTATTTTGTAGCGTTTGAATTTTTTTTATATTTGTCTTCGCGGTTCCTGCCCATATCGGACACCCATATGTTATTAGTGGGCGTATGACCGATTTGTATAGAAGGGTCGCGCATTCTATGTGTAGTGACGACTTGCGGTTCATAATAGGGTATAAATGTGCGAGTCGGGCATAACATTGGTTTAAGTTTTTATTGACATGATAATTCCATGACAATCTGGTATCCATGTATACCTAGATACTTTACTGCGCTGTCTTTAGGATTCCATGTTATGTTCTTGCCATTGATATTGAGTTGGTTTCCGTCTATATTGTGTTTGAGAGTAAATACTTTAGCTTCAGTTTTGGCTTCGTTTATAGTGATTCACCATTTCTTGTACCATCTTTCTATTTGGTTATACGCTGCTTGCAGTGTTTCTGTTGCTACCTGCAGATTTAAATCTTGTGTGGAGATTACTGTATCGTCTGCAAACATTCCAATATCGGCGTTAAAAATAACGGGAATATTATGTGTGAAGATATTATATAGGGTGGGACCGAGGACGCTTCCCTGGGGAACACCAGCGTTGATAATTTTCGTGTTGGAGGTGGTATTGTTTACTCTAGCAGAGAAAGTTCTGTTTTCAAGGACTGAAAATATAATTTATGTTACGTAGTTTGGTAGATCACGTTTAAGTGTTTTATATTTTAGTCCGCACAGCCAAACTTTGTCGAAGGCTTTGGTGACGTCTAAAAAAAGTCTGGTGGTGTATTTTTTATCTTCATAGCCCTTTTCGATGATTTCAGTTAGTCTTGGAAGTTGATGTAGGGTTGAGTGGCCTTTTCTGAATCCACATTGCGTGGGAGGTATGATGTTTGAGAGGTGGACGTTGAGTCTTGTTTGTTTCGTTTTCTCGAAGAGTTTTGACATTATTGGAAGCAGGCTTATCGGTCTGTAGCTATCTATGGAGTTTTTGTTTTTGCCGTGTGTGTGGATTAGGACTATGTGCGCGTGTTTCAAGATTTTGGGGAAGTATTGCTGCTTGTAGCATGTGTTAAAAAGTATAATTATGTATTTTAGTGTATTTTATGTTAGGTTTTTATTACTTGGTTCGTAATTAAGTCTCCAAAGGCTAAATGAATGGTATATTTTACAGCAAGAGATGAAAGTGGCGTTTTTTTGGTGAGGTGGGAGTTTGCTCACGAGCCCCAGAGAGTTAGCAATCACACCGAACAAAAAAAAATACTCATCTCGAGTAGTAAATGCAATTTTTTCTACTGATTTCGGTTGTAGAATCCATAATTCGACTTTAATAAATCCAATTCGAAGCTAACTGTCAGAACTGTCAATACAAATTTAAATGTTGGTTTGGTCGTTTCCATGGTAACATATGGCATTCTCATAGAAGGTGATACTTTTCAAGTCAAATGTCCTAATTTTATTTCGGTTTTATAAATAGTTTCAGGCTCGTTTTATGCTTGTACATAAAATATTTCATTGAAATTGATGTAATTAATAAGAAAGTTCATGCAAATTTGGTTAGTTTAGTGTTTTAATCGAGAAACTCATAAATTTAAAATGCTCACTTTCGTCTCTTAGATGTGAAAATATTTTCATCTCTAGAATGAAAAAATGTCACTTTCATGTTGGGTAAGCCGTGGAAAAAATGCCATTTGCACATATATCAGTAGAAAAACTTATAACTCAGTTCTATAAGCTTCCATATGAACCTCTTAATAGATTAAGCAAATAAATGGATTTGTAAGTAAATTCTGCAAGAGTGATCCCCAAAGGGTTAAGAGATTCCTGAAGCCACATTGGGACGAGAAAAAAAGTCCATTCTTTCGATTAATTTACCATAACACAAAAAATGTAAAAAATTCCCAAGAACATATTCTGGGGAAATTTGGTAAATCCTGTCGGAATGGATGACATTACAAACGTCAAATCATGGAACTTTGAAATGTATTGGAAAATTCGGCGAGCAAAATTGTTGAAAGTATTTTAAACCCTAGATGTCCCTGATTAGAAAATCCCGGTGCAAGTTCCACTAGTTTTACCTAGAGCGCTCTGCAGAATATGCGAAAATCTGTAATCCGTTCAAAGTGAGAACGCAAGGGGTTGAAATGGAAGAAGGAGAGGTAAATTTTCTAGAAATATATTTTAATTTTTTGTTTGGCTTGGTAAATTAGTTGTTGATTTAAAAGCTTACATTCGACATTAGTTGTTTATATATCTCACACTTTCTGAAACCCAGAAAATTTACCAGATTTACGTCACGTCACCTTGATGTAAATCACAGTTTGAACTAAAAATAAAACTAGGGAAATGCAATTGGAAATAAATAATAATGAACTGATAATGTTTCTAACAAATTAATATTTTGTTTCAAGAATATAAATGTGTTTTTCTCTCTAATCTTATCATTTTAGCCTGTTGCCCGTCCTGCTTGTCTTGTTTTGATATTTAGTATAGTAGAAAATGTGAGTGTAATCAATTATTGTCTGTACTTTCGCTTGTATGGCACAACAACGCGCGACTGAACAACGCGTCGAAAACATCACAGTGATACAACAACACAATACGAAAACACACCTTAAATTATAGCTTTAAAAACTAAAAGAAGACAAAATACCTGTGGAAAATATCTCAGAAACATAATAACATGTCGAAAATATATCACTAGGATAATATCACATCCTAATCATTATCGTCTCTACCAGTGCCTTCGTTTGAATTTTGAGGCCCCGGGCATAAATATCGAGGTGGGGCCCCCAGTAAATAAAAGTGTATAAACAAATAAATTCTTTAATTTCTAATACATACAAGAAATGAACATATGTATAGAAGAAATATAATATAATAATATATTACTATAAAAGAAAACCAAAATTAATTGAACTTTATTTTCCTTGCTTTAGTTTCAGCAAATTTATCTATTATCTCACTTAAATTTAAGTCCTAGCATAATTCATTTTCTATTGAAAGCAACGCCACGTTGGATAGTCTTTCTTGTGTCATTGTGGATCTTAAATAGTTTTTTATTATTTTAAGTTTTGAAAAACTACTTTCGGACTTCGGCAGTGTTTATCGGAATTGTTAATCAAATTTGTTAATAAAATATATAGAAAATGTTTAAAATACATAGAAAATGTTTACAGAAAACTTTTATTTCTTCAAAGAGATCATTTCCGTTAATGTCTCCATTGTTGTCATCAACATATTTTGCCTTGTCATCATCATAATGCTAGATGCAAATCCATACAAAACTTTTTTATTTTGTTATTTTCTTCATATTTGGTATACTATACATAAGGAAGCCAAATAAGTCATCGTTAAGAATGTTCAGAATCGTTAACTGGAGAATCTTCTCAGCACAATAGATTGTTTATGACTTCTCCAAGTTATTAATTCACCAAATAACTTGATAACGAATCCTCAGTGGATTTAGAATCTTGAGAGTCTCTGAAGCTTGCATTGGAAAGGGCTTCTAGATTCTCTGAATTAGGTTAGGTTAGGTTTCGTAATCATAAGGAAGCCAACTAAGTCATCGTTAAAAATGTTCAGAATCGTTAACTGGAGAATCTTCTCCTTCGTAATCAAAATGGCGCTTTATTTTTGTAATTCTATTTTTCTTACATTCTGCAGGGATATATTAGACTACATTTTTCACATAATTTTTCAGCTTCGACTTTTGATTCCACAAAACCGACATTTCTAAAGTGTTTCAAAAAGTTTTCCAAGCCCTTCAAAAGAGAAACTGCTGCCGAAAAATCGGTTTTTGGGTTTTGTAAACTTTTACTAACGGTATTTTCGTTCAACAATATATCATACCAGGTGATAAATGACAGCACAAATTCAAAATACATTTCATGTTCGTACACAAGGTTAGTAAAGAGAACTCTTAGAAGAACTTAAAGGTTCTCCTTAAGAACCTTCGTTCGCACAATGATATTGATTCGCTTTTTATTTTGGGATAATTTGTAGTTTCGCTTTAATAAGTGCGTTCATTAATTTGTCTCAATTATGTCTAATAGCCTTTATAGCATTTATTCTACACTCCCACCGAGTGTCGCATAATCTAGATGTTTCTTTAAAATGTTCCATCCTGCAACTGAGCTAGAAAAAGTTGTGTAAAACCTTTGAATTACACCAAAAAATGTTATTGCCATTGGAACAGTCGAACCCATGACTGACTTTGTTTTGTTTTCTCGAAGAGTTTTGACATCGTTGGAAGCAGGCTTATCGGTCTGTAGCTATCTATGGAGTTTTTGTTTTTGCCGTGTTTTTGGAATAGGACTATGTGCGCGTGTTTCCAGATTTTGGGGAAGTATTGCTGCTTGTAGCATGTGTTAAAAAGTATAATTATGTATTTTACTGTATTTTTTGTTAGTTTTTTTATTATTTGGTTCGTAAATAAGTCGTGACCCGGCCTTTTTGTTAGGTAAGTTTCAGATTAGCGTTTTGACTTCTGGTAGGGTTATTTCGTCGATTGAATCTACGGTCGCTGGCCGATGCGTTTCATTGTGTTGTGTGTGTTGTGACTTGCGTGTCTTTTGTTTTCGTCGGTAATTGTTGATGTGAAGATGTTTGCTAGGTGGTTCGCAAATGCCTGACACTTTTCGCCATGGGTTTGATATATAGTGCCGTTGTCTATTATATTCGAGAAGCTTTCTGGTTGTTTGAGTAGTTTTTTGGTCATTTGTCACAGTCCAGGATCCTTGGAGCTTAGTTGTTCGATTGTCCGTGAGTATGGCTGGTAATAGTAGTTAGTTGTTCATTTCCCATTTGATTATATGTGTGAGTTTGTTAAGGGTGGTTTTGGTTGGCTTGTTTCGGGTTTTTTGCTATTCTCTACGAATTGCTGATTTTTTGTTGATTAGTTCGATTATGTGGCGTGGTGGAATTTGATAGACGGTTGGATTGTGTTTACGTGTTGTTTCTTTCGTTGCGTTGTGGATACATTCCTCAATTGTCTCGGTTATATGTGCTATTGCTGAATCGATTTCGTTGGGGTTGGACAGCTTGACTTTGGAGTTTAGTTTCTCGTCGAGGGTCTTTTGAAAGATCTTCCAGTCTATTTTACCTCTGATTAGAGTTTGAGGAGGTAAGATTAGTGTTGCAGTAGCTATAAACGTTATGAGGACTGGCAAATGGTCAGATCCCAATTCGGGGATGACCCGTTGAAAGATTTGCTTCTTGAATTTATTTATTATTATTATGTCTAGTATGTCGGATTGGTGATCTAGTCGGTACGATTGGTAGGTTCGGAGGTATGTTCTTCGGGGGCCTTGACTATGTAGGGGTGTGCCGCTAGTATTTTGTGGAGTTTGATTTCATTGGGGTTATTGACCTGACAGCCCCATGAGGTATGTTTGGAGTTGAAGTCCCCGATTGATAACGTAGCCTCATCGTTTTTGAAGAGATTTATGATGTCTTCTTGCGGAAGTGATCTAATTGGCTGTTTGTAGACACAATTAATTTTGAGCGTTTCCTTGTTTTGTAGAATAATTTTTATTTCTGTTACTTCCAGGTTGATGTAATTACTTTCGTCGAGGGGGTAATGGGTGAGACTAATTTTAATTAGAATAGCTACTCCTGCTGAGGCTGTTATTGTTGTTCTGTCTTTGCAGTATATTTTATATCCTGGTATTTTAAAGCGTTAGTTGACGTGAAGATGAGTTTAGGTTATGCAGGCTATGTCTACTTTATATCTTGCGAGGAATGGTATGAATAGTGTTCGGTGTTGTTTAAATTAAATTTACTATTGTTATGTTTTTGATTTGCACAGGTTTTTCATGGTCCATTGAAAAGGAGGGTGTGGGGGGGGGGGGGGGGGTGTTGTGGAGGTTGGTAGTATATTGTTAAAGATAAATGTTTTGATTTGAGGGATGAAGTGAAGAATAATAGTTTCTTTTAGGTATTTAATGATGTTGTTAACGATATTTCCAATAGTGGGATCTGTTGTTGGAGGTGTGCCGTTTGCGGCTATATTGGCATAGGAAGGTTGGTATTTAGGGAGGTTTCGATTGGTATGTATAGGGTTTATGCCTTGGATTTTGGAGATTTTCTTCTTGTAAGTTTTTGTAATATGGGCACCCGCGGTAGTTCGCAGGGTGTTGTTCGATGCAGTTGGCGACCGTTGGCTGTTCCGTTTGTTTTTTCGCAGTTTATAGTCCAATGTGGTTCGGCGCATTTGACGCATCGGGGTTGCATGTTGCAATAATTTTTGGTATGTCCGTATTTTTGGCAACGGTGACATTGTGGGGTTTCCTTTGTTCTCCTGCGGGCTTCTACTGTGATGATTACGTTTAAGTTGTATAGTTTCACCTTTTCTATTTGGAATATTTTTTTACCATCATCGTTGTTTGAAAGGTCAACTGAGCACAATGGCATTGGTTGTTTATTTCTATCATACAGCCTTGAGATGTTTATAATTGGTAGTTGTTCTTTGGCTAATTCTTCCATGATGTCCTCCGCAGTTAGTGAAATAGGTACATTCCTCATAATTACTTGAAGCAGCTTCTCGTTGGGGTTTTGGTATGTATAATATTCAATGTTTGTCTCTTTATAGTAATTTGTTAGTGTACGGTAATCGTCAGCGTTATTGAGGTTGATTCTTAAATGTTTATAATTTGAGAAAGTTGTATAGTTTATCGTATCGCTAACTAATTTGTTTATGTCGTTAATAACTTATTTGAAGTTAATATTTTCTATTAGATAGATTGGCGGGATTTTAATCTTACTTTGTTGTGTTGGCCGTTGGACGTTTTGTGAGGTACTCGCGGATTCGTTGCTGTTCATGCTCTTTTCGATGTTTTCAGGAAGGTAGTACCTATTCTGGGATAGATCATCATGGTTCCAAGTGTATGTTTTTTGGGTGTCGTTCAATATTGGTGGCGATAGTGTTGCAGCATTTGCTTTCCCTTTTGAAGGTGACATTTTATTATGCCCTCGGCCCTATTGCGACCCGAGGCTGTCGCTTTGGTTGTTTCGTTTTAGTTAGAGTGTTTTTACTCGTACTAGGACTCGTGAGTTTATCGCTTGTGCTAAAAATAGACTCGCGTTTTTTTGTTTTTAATCGCTCGCGGTACGTCTGTTCATTCCGACTGTTCGCGCTAGAATGACACAGAGATGATTGTTTTAGTCCGAATCGGTGGAGGTAAGCCAGGAAGTTACTGTAATGAGTTGCTCTGTAATGAGTTATTCTGTAATGAGCTGCATTGCATGGTATGAGAGGCTGATGTACATATCAATCCATTTGCTGATGGATTTAATAAATGTTTGGTCCATTGCACGGCTTGGGCGAAGTTCCATCGTGATTGCCATTTGTTCTGTATATTTTTGCATATTCCGTGTTTTATTGTCTGCTCAGGCACTTTATTTAAGCATATGCTGATGTCTTCGTTCCCAGAGGCTTCCTTAGCCAGGCTGTCCGCTTTTTCGTTGCCCACAAGGCCAGCATGCGCCTTGACCCGATGCAGTTTACCTTTACCAAAAACTTCCTTGAGTAGCAGCCATGTTTCAACTAGTAATTCTGTTGGAGATTTCATGTATTTCATGACAGAGCGTCGAGAGCGGATCGACTGTCCGAGAGAATCGAACATTCCTCCATATCAGAAGTTCCTGGACAAATATATTGAAGGGCTCGATTAATTGCTACTACTTCTGCCTGAAAATTAGAGCAAAATTATTTTTCTTCTTCTTTCGAATAGGACTACTTTGGACCACGCTTGTTCAACTCCTGGTCTTTGACCGTTGCCCAGTATTGTCGCATCTTGTGCCGGTGTAACTCCTTTCTCTCTTCTGTCCAGGGGGTACCTTTCCTTCGAGGTTTTTCCTGAAATCCACGGACTTCCTTCAGGGTGCGTCTCACAGACTGTCTGTATTTGAGATCTGTTATTCCCAGTTCTTTAATATCCTTCTCGGTCTCTGTCAACCAAGTGGTACGAACCTTCTTGTTTTGCCAGAAGGTGAACAGACAGTTGGTTTGTCGGTTTGGAGGCAATCTAGCAACGCGGCCATAGAAAACTACCCTTCTTTTCCTTGCACAGCCAGAGAGCATCTCAATATGTTCGTAGAGCTCTGAGTTATGCCGCCAGAGCTTAGCTGCTCTGATCGCTGGTTTCCCTTTGAATATCCTGTATTGTCCACTATCAAATTGTTCCTCATCTCTGTACCGTGTTTCCTGAATGGCCATGACCTTGATATCACGTTCTCCCATAGTTTTCGTTATCTCTTTGAGTTTCCCCACATTAAGAAGTGATTGCACATTTAGAGTTCTAAACCAGGAACGGCGCTTTGTCTTGATTTTATGATTTACGGGTGACTCCGACTTCCCTTCGCGTTGTCGTGCAGGCTCTCCAGAATCCTTCGGCCCGCTTGCGTCACTGGTAGTGACGGTGGATTCCTCTATCGAGCTACCACCTGGAGTAGTTTCAATATTGAATAGACTTTCCATAACGCAACAACAGTCTAATCATTAGACTTGCGAGATTAGAACTGAGATTGTAAGTCCTAGAGCTATCGAAGCAGCAGCCCCTCACATGGGAAAACAGACCAGAACGTCCACCGTTGGGAATTTCTTCCTCTTTCGCTTTCCAGGCCGTTGTCTAGGTTTCACCTGTAACCCTAGGATGGGGCCCTCACAGGGTACTATCAGCCGGGCCAGCTGAACCCTGTTTTTTTAACGAGGTTGTTACTCCTCCCGCTCCTCCTTCTTCATTACAAAAAAATTCTTGCATCCCACATATAATTATATTAGTATTTTTTAAGTCCCACAAAGAAAAGAAAATTTGACACTATATTAATTTGACATTTCAAAATAATAACGAAGTTATTTTATTGTTTTGCACAAAATACTTATATACAAACAAAATATTTATATGCCACTTATTCTAATTATAAATCGTACCTGAAATAACGAAGAAACAACATTCAAAGTTATTATTCACTGGATGTTTCTTGATTACTACATTACTTTTACTCTCTCTGATTTTACATTCCGATGTCACTTTATTATCGGGTGACCTCGCCGGTACAATAGGTGGTCTGACTTGCCGATCCTGTTTGTGCGCAAAGTTCAATAAGACTAAGGATACTTTCCTTAGGAATATATAACAAGGTTCACTCCATAAAGGTCAGTATATAAACTCACTTTCACTAGTTAAACAGTCTAAAAAACTATCTAAAAAGAAACTTTCTTTTGCGAGTGCACGTGAATACGTCTATACGTCAAAAAAAAAATTGACGACAAGACTAGACAGACAAGACTAAACTGACAAGACTAGACAGGCAAGACTAGACAGACAAGACTAGGCAGACAAGACTAGACAGACAAGACTAGACAGACAAGACTAGACAGACAAGACTAGAGAGACAAGACTAGACAGACAAGACTAGACAGACAAGACTAAACAGACAAGACTAGACAGACAAGACTAGACAGACAAGACTAGACAGACAAGACTAGACAGGCAAGACTAGACAGACAAGACTAGACAGACAAGACTAGACAGACAAGACTAGACAGACAAGACTAGACAGACAAGACTAGACAGACAAGACTAGACAGACAAGACTAGACAGACAAGACTAGACAGACAAGACTAGACAGACAAGACTAGACAGACAAGACTAGACAGACAAGACTAGACAGACAAGACTAGACAGACAAGACTAAACAGACAAGACTAGACAGACAAGACTAGACAGACAAGACTAGACAGACAAGACTAGACAGACAAGACTAGACAGACAAGACTAGACAGACAAGACTAGACAGACAAGACTAGACAGACAAGACTAGACAGACAAGACTAGACAGACAAGACTAGACAGACAAGACTAGACAGACAAGACTAGACAGACAAGACTAGACAGACAAGACTAGACAGACAAGACTAGACAGACAAGACTAGACAGACAAGACTAGACAGACAAGACTAGACAGACAAGACTAGACAGACTAGACAGACTAGACAGACTAGACAGACTAGACAGACTAGACAGACTAGACAGACTAGACAGACTAGACAGACTAGACAGACTAGACAGACTAGACAGACTAGACAGACTAGACAGACTAGACAGACAAGACTAGACAGACAAGACTAGACAGACAAGACTAGACAGACAAGACTAGACAGACAAGACTAGACAGACAAGACTAGACAGACAAGACTAGACAGACAAGACTAGACAGACAAGACTAGACAGACAAGACTAGACAGACAAGATTAGACAGACAAGACTAGACAGACAAGACTAGACAGACAAGACTAGACAGACAAGACTAGACAGACAAGACTAGACAGACAAGACTAGACAGACAAGACTAGACAGACAAGACTAGACAGACAAGACTAGACAGACAAGACTAGACAGACAAGACTAGACAGACAAGACTAGACAGAAAAGACTAGACAGACAAGACTAGACAGACAAGACTAGATAGACAAGGCTAGACAGAGAAGACTATACAAACAAGACTATATAGACTAGACTAGACAGAGAAGACTAGACAGACAAGACTAGAGGGTAGAAGAAGGATTAGGAAGCAATTAGAACAAACTGCACCACCCATCTGAAGTAATGCTCACGCAGTTCCAGGTGGAGTGTAGTGAAGAGACAGAGGAGGGGTTTTAGTGTGTATGCTGGTCACGAAGAATTCGATCAGAGAGCCCCACACTACACGGGTACGAAGGCCCTGGTATGCAATAATGCATTCCCCCTCCTCAAAAAAAGACAAGACTATAGGGAGGACCGATGGAGGGTTAATAATACAGTTTATAAAAATATAGTTCCGTTATTTTCTGAACAGATCTCGTATATTATTGAAATGGTTTTGTTTTGGATATGATCAAATAATAAGTCAATTTGTCGAGATCAAGTTTTAAATATATCAATTCAAAATATTTCGAAACTAAAATTAGTTGTAACAAATTTACTGAAAGCTAATTTTTAAACATGCGGTAATATTTAATAAAATACGTGTAAAATAAATAATTTGTGTAAACTAATAATATTTAATAATGATAAGTTGTTCTAAGAAATCTAATTCCGCAATTTATTTCGTAATTCCATAATTCAAAACTATTTACTGTGGCATTATTTATTTAGGATTGTCTATAAAGTTCAATTCTATTTGAACGATTTCCACTTAACGGTATAGCGGCATTTTCCAGAAAACTAGAACAATCTTATTTTATGAAAAGGAATAATTATTTAAGTACGCGTGGCAAAGTTATTGTCGTATTTTTCTAAGAAAATGACACAAATAGGAAATATGTTTTTTGATTCAGGTTTCCAGAAACCAAATGCCCATCATTGGCATTTTATCTCAAGAGGCCACCTACATAAACAGGTACTATGATCAGGATTACAGAAGTTACATAGCTGCTAGTTACGTCAAATTTCTTGAATCTGCCGGAGCTAGAGCAATGCCAATTTGGTAAATATTACAGTAAAGTAAGTGTAGAATAAAATGCAGAAGACTTCAAGATTAGGATATCCAATTGACAAACATAATAACTAGTTTAGACAGAGATTAGATAAAGACTAAATAGACAAGATTATAGAAGCAAGGTTTATTGTTTCAGAGAGAGAGAGAGTTGTTTTAGAAGCAAGGTTTGTGTTTTAAGGGAGAAGTGTAGAAAGAAATGACAATGCTTGACAAATAAAACTAGGTACACAAGACTAGGTAGAAAATATGCTGTAAGATTAGATAGACGATACTACACAAATGGTTTTGTTTTAGGATTGGAAGAGATGCCGAATATTATAAAGACGTTGTATCAAAGACTAATGGGTTAGTAATGAGAAAGAGATCTGAATGTATTAATGTCTTTCGGTTTAGTGTATTGTTTCCAGGTGGGTCAGCGAACTTTGAAGACATATTGGGATATGCGGATGCTAGTCAGTTGATTTACAATGCGGCGATCGAAACCAACGACCGGGGTGAATACTACCCTCTATGGGGGACTTGTTTGGGTATGGAAATTATATTGAATGTGTCATTAAACGGCGTCGATGTCAGAACTAGTTGTGATAGCCACAAGGTTTCTTTGCCGTTGAAATTTTGCCAAGGTAAGCAAATGATTTATTGAGAAAAATTACCTGTTTTTTCAAATCTTAATTTTCTAAACCGATCCATGTCCTACTTTTGGTTTAGTTAAGTTTTATTAAAAATTTAGTTCAGTATTCATTTATTCATTAATTTAGTTAAATATTCATAGTCCTTCCTTGAGGAACAAGGATACCTTGTTCCTTATTTCGCGTTGCATAGACCTTCCTTGATGGAACACGTATCCTTATTGGGATTCTTCTTTAAATGCAGGTCTCGAGCTTCCTTGAGGAAACCTTCAGCACTGGGATTGGCTGTTGCGTCTCGAAGACTAACGTCTGCGCTTGAATTTTAAGGTTATCTCTTCTTCTTCTTCTTCTCAGCCATCGCTTATCCACTCCTCGATGTAGGCCTCTTCCAAGGATTTCCACGTCTTCTTGTTTGTTGCAGTTTGGATTGAAATTTTTTCCTGCAATCTTTTGTATACTGTTTCGTCATCGTGTCTGAGGTCTGCCCGCGCTTCGTTTGGTCTCTCTCGGGCGCTATGTTGAGATTCTCTTTGTCCATCTGTCCGGGTCTTGCCTCGCAATGTGACCGGCCCGTCTCCACTTAAGTTGCGCTACTCTCAATAGCACATGCGCCATACCAGTTGTTTCCCGGACCTCTTCGCTTCGTACTCTGTCCCTGAGGGTAAATGCAAGCATAGCCCTTTCCATAGCTCTCTATGTGGTTTGTAGCCTATTCGATGTTTTCCGAGTGCACGAAATTGTTTCGAGGCCATAGGTAAGGACCGGCAGTACACACGATTCGAATACTTTCCTTCGAAGGTTTATCGTGAACTCCTTGGACTTAAGAATGTAGTTTAATTTTCCAAAAGCGGCCCAGGAGAGGCTTATTCTTATTGACACCTCTAGAGTTTGGTTTGCTTTACCGAATAGAATATTGTGGCCCAGCTAAATGTAGTGCGATACTTTTTCGATTTGCTGGTTATTAATAGTTAAGTCGATATTCTCTGGGCTCATTATCTTTGTCTTTGCTAGGTTCATTTCGAGTCCGACTTTTACTGATTATTGATGAAGTTCCCGCAGCATGCTGGTTAGGTCTTCTGCAGTACTGCTGATGACTATTATATCGTCTGCAAATCGCAGATGTGTACTCCGACGATGTTTATTCCCTTTTCCAGTATAAGTTTTTGAAGACATCCTCCAAGGCGAGTGTGAAAAGTTTCGGCGAGATCGTGTCTCCTTGTCTCACTCCTCTTTTGATTGGGATATACTCTGTTTTTGAATCTTCGTCAATTTTCACCTGGATGGTCGCGTTTCCGTAGATCTGATTGATGAGGTTTAAGAACCTGGAGTCGATTCCCGCATTATAGGGCGATCCTAATATTGCCTTAATGTTTCGACGCAGTCGAACGCCTTGTGGTCTACAAAGTCTATATGAATTGATATGTTATACTCCGTACTTTTTTCGATGAGAGTGCGAAGTGTTTGTAAGTGGTCTGTGGTACCAAATCCTTTCCGAAATTCTGCTTGTTCGCATGGTTAATATGAGTCCATTTTGTGTGTTAGCCGGTTAGTTATAATCTTTGTTTAAGTGCGATAACAAGCTTAGGAAGGTAATTAAATAGGACGGTAATTTTCAATGTTGTTTCTGTCTTTTTGTACACTAGTATAATTTCTGCATTTTGCCATTTGTTTGGGATTTTTCCTTCCATAAGACACTTAGTCAGTAGGAATCGTACGCTTTGAAGGAGGTCTTCTCCGCCCCTTTTGATCATTTCGATGGTGATTTGATCTTCACCTCGGCTTTTCCTGTTTTTCAGCTGCATTAGTGCTGCCATCATTTCTTCTGGGTCTATCTCGGGAATTTCTTCCGATCCTAGGTTTTGAATGTTATATCTCTGATATTGGTTACCTAGAGATGTGGAAGTATATAAGTTTTTGTAGAATTCCTGGATAGCTTCTGTGATCTTTTTTATATTGCTGACTATAATGCCCATTTTGTTCTTTATTTTTGTAAATTTCGACCTTCCGTTCGATAGTTTAGATCTGAGAACCCTCATATTTCTGTTATCTTCAATTGTATACATAATCATCTTGGTTTTGTGATCTCTCAGGTCTTTCTGGATGTTTTTATTTATGGTTCTATTGATTTTCTTATAGCCTGGTGCTTTCCGATTCATTCCCCTCCTTATTTCTATTAGGTCTCTTAGGAGCTTTCTTTTTTCTCGGAGCATATTTTCTTTGTTTCAACTTCAATACTGTTTGCTATGTGTTCAGAGAGTTCGTCGATTACTAGGTTTATTAGTGCTCTGGGTTCTCCTAGTTTAGATTTTCGAGTGCTCTGGAATGCTTCTCTGTTGTTGCGCAATACTTCTACCGCTGGGTATTTTTGTCTATGGTTTAGTTTGTTCCTCTCGAAATTTGTGTTGATTTGTCTGGTTGCTCGGACTATATGGTGATCGCTGTTACAATCGGCATCGAATCGGTTGAGGACGGTTACATCCTGGCATATATTCTTTCTGTCGGTTAAGATATAGTCGATTTCATTTTAGGTGGTGCCGTTTGGACTTTTCCATGTCCATCATCTTTGTGGAGGTTTCTGGAAAAAAGAGTTATACAGAAAAGGTTTTCGCTTCTGCAGTAGTTAGTTAACATTTCTCCTCTGCTGTTCTTTTGGCCCAGTCCAAATTTTCCGATGATTGGGATATTCTCGTCTATGTTTTGTCCAATTTTGGAGTTTGGATTTTGAAGTCCAGTTTTCTCGTTATTTTTCGCAGTTGATATGTATAGCTTCTCGTCATATAGCTGTTCCGCTTCTTGATCCTCTGATGTGCTGGTCGGTGCATAGACCTGGACTATTTGTAGGCTATGTCTGTTGTAACTCGATTTTTTAGACGTTTATTTATCATTAGAGCAACTCCCCCTACGTGATGGTTTGTTTCTGAATTGTTTTGGTAGAGTAGATGGACTTTAAAGATGTGCTTAGTTCTCCTTTTAATCTAGTTTCACTTAAGCCCAAGACGTCCCATTTTATATGCTGTAGTTCTTGATCGAGCCTTTCCATATGTTCTTCAAATCTTAGGGTTCGGATGTTTTATGTTGGAATGTAACGTTTTTCTTTTCTTTTCCGTATTCGTCGTTGTTGGTGATTATTGGTTTACCCCAGACTCCATGAGGCTGCTTGGTCTATCAGGACAAGATTCTGAGCTACTGGCTCTACTCGCCTGGGGTATAAGTGTTTCAAAGTTCGACATGCCATGTTGGAAGCTATACGGCATTTAAACGCCACGCTTGGCAGGCGGGTTGGCGAGTTTTGGTTTCAGCCGCCCATTTTGGGTGCAGACACTGTTGACCGCCGCCCATTTTGGGTACAAACGCGGTTTAGGTTTGCTTCCAGCCGCTTAACCTAAGATCGGCGCGATGCTTTTGCTAGTTTTGGTCCACCCCGCGTATTTTATTTCCCCGGTACCACCTATATCTAGGAGGCATTCCTCTATCCGCTACCTGGGGAGGCGCCCGATGGAGGACTGGCAACCCCACACGGCTTTAAGGTTATACACTCCGTGAAACAACCGACTCAACATAACAATCGAGAGCCTTGGCGATTTCTGTTATTTTCTAACATAATATATTATCCGAATGGCCGCGTGGCGCGTAATTCAAACAAAAAATGACAACATGTCTCTATAATTTCTCTTATCTCCTGGAAAAAAATATCCAGCTGGTCATTGCGTCCCGAACTGCTTTCTCCTCTTCCCCTATCGACAATATCTTCCGTTTTCGATCTTCTAGCCGTTTTATTGATCTTTCAAATGCACTTTTATTTGTAATTCATAATCTTGATAAAGGCTTTCTTGAATCTCAGAGGCGTCTTTGTTTCATAGTCATAACTCGGCTCTCCCTTCCAGAAGAAAAACATATTTAGGGATATGTGATTGATTATGGTGGTAAGACGCCTCTGAGATTCAAGAAAGCCTTTATCAAGATTATGAATTACAAATAAAAGTGCATTTGAAAGACCAATAAAACGGCTAGAAGATCGAAAACGGAAGAGATTGTCGATAGGGGAAGAGGAGAAAGCAGTTCAGGACGCAATGAGCAGCTGGATATTTTTTTCCAGGAGATAAGAGAAACTATAGAGACATGTTGTCATTTTTTGTTTGAATTACGCGCCACGCGGGCATACCAGCGCGGCCCGGCGCAACAGCAACAGCTCAAAAGTGCAAAAATTCAGAGCCGAAAAAATAAAGCGACTCTGTTGATTATTTGCTCTGTGCGAGTGAATATAACAAGTTATTATAACCTGCCTTTTTTAGCGTTAGCGTCATTTTTAACCGACTTAATTTATATTTTATCATTCTCCATTTATTTATCTTTTCGTTTGTGTTGGTTCTTGGTGGTAATAGTTGATGATGTAACATTTACAAGATTACATCATGAACATTACTACTTGTACTCAAAGTACGCAAAGCTCTGAATGTGAAACTGAATCAAATCCTTGGCCACACTTTAGTGATTACTTTGTATTCCAATCAAAACTTGGAGAACATAAGTTGATTCATGAATGCAAACTATGTTTGCCTAATGTTTGTACAATAAAGGCTCATATGTCTAGTTTTAATAATCTCAAACAACATGTGAAATCGACGCATGCATCCAAATATGTTCAGTTTGAGGAAAAAGTAAAAGCAGCGTCAACTCGTGGGAAAAAGAAAACCTTCTGAACGGTTTTCTTTTCAGCACTCATCAAGTGCTGTGAATTTGAATTCTTCTGATGTTGATGCATATAGCATTAGCAGTAGAAGCGATTTGTTAAAAGATCTGACCTGTTAAAAGATTACGTGAACAAAGCATTGGTGAATCTTTTGGAATCGCGGCTACATGCAGGTCATGTTACCAGTGGCTAGAGCGCTAGCCTTAATTCAAGCTAAATCTCAAGCATATCTTGGAACTCTATTACACACGATTTGCGACAACAGTGTTCAAACTGCAAGATCTTAGTCACCTGGTTCATTGTTGTAACCCTTTGGCAAATGCTCTATTATCTGGCATAAAAAAAGATTTGAACGGTTTATGGAAGGTAAAGAATCAAGAAAACAACCTTTCACCCGAAGTTGCGTCTACTGTGGCTGTATGATAGCAGCAAGTTATCAAAAGTCAAGAAACTTATGGAAGCAAAAGTTGAAGACGCTCTGTATTGAGAAAGGGAAGCAAATGGAAATGAAAAGGATGGTGCCAGTATTATCGGAAGCAGCAATAATGAAGAAGAAGAATAAGTAGATTTTCAGCCCTGTTACTCAGTCTGAAGAGGTCTTGAGGACGCCAAAAATCTCTCAAAAACAAGGCGCAGAATTTGGTGAGAACTTGGCTGGACTTAAATTCAAAAGAATCTTTTTTTTTAATAATTAGTACTGCAATCCCATCAAGCGCCACAGTAGAACCGCTCTTTTCAACAGGGAAAGAAATTTAGACAGCTAAACGCTCATCACTGTCAGATGACAATTTGAATTTGCTTCTGTTCAATTATGAAAGGCAGCATAAACGTACAACTAATGACGAATTAGGAATTACAATAAATAGCCTGTTTCTTCCATATTAGTTAGTCTTCCATAGTAGGTGTGTAGGTATATGCTCTGCTATTGACGCTTGTATCTGCTATTGGTCGCTACTGTCGCTTGTAATAATTAATTCAATTAATCTATCTACTTGTTTTTGTTTTATTTACCAATGTATCCCATGCCAAAAAGTACCAAAAGCAGTGTACGTTTTGGATGGTTAACTTTTAACGGTTAACTTTAACTTGAGTTAAATTTTTGAAATTTTAATTTTGAACCATTAACGGAGTTAACTTTTGTATTAACGAGTTAACGATTAACGTAGTTAACTTTTGGATTAAAAAACCAATGAAGAAATGAGAACGGAAAACAGAAGGTTGGAAGAAAAGCTGGAAAGGGTGGTGAAGATAGAGAATGAGGTGGAGGAGGTGGAAAAGGACTGGAGAAAGGAATTGTTATGGGAATTGAGGGCAATTAGGGATGCTAAGTCAGTTAAGGAAGGGAATGAAAAAACCGAGTGTAGGTGAGAGAAGGAATGAGTATTGATGAGTAGCTGAAAAGAGACTGGAGAGAAGAGATTAAGGAGAGAAATAAGAAATAATATCGTAATTTTATGAATTGAAGGCGAAGCATGGAAAGACCAAAGAAAATATTTGAAAAAAAATTGGAAATTAGGTAGAATTTTGTGAATGCTTTCAAAATTTTCACAAATGGAGGTAATAAAGAACCAATTGCGGCAAAGTTACAAGCTTGGGAGAAAAAGAGGGAGAATATGGGTAGTAAATACAAAATGAAAGGAACCAAAGGAACCAAACATCATCCTGTGTATGATTACACCCCAAAAGAGCAGGACATTCAAAAGCATTTGATCAGAAAGGCCAAGGTCCTAAATGAAAGTGGCCATTATATTAAAGTTGGTTATCAAAAAAATGAAGTTGAATGGAAATGAATGCCGTGGTCCGAAGGGGCGTAAAACTAGTAAGGGAAAACCTTTAACCGTGGTGATATCGCCATGGACTGGGTGGTTATACTTGATGTACATGTATGCAATAAAGGTGATGAGCCACTTTCGAGCGTGGCAGATCTCATTCTATTCTAGACATGACTCTCACTACGGGAGAACTTGCAGGGAAAATTAGAAACTGGGAAGTCTTGGACCGTGAATAGCTAAGCGACCATAAATACATCTATATCGTGCTGGAGGAAAACCAACGTGATCTGCCCCTTCAGCGCCAGAAGTGCCAGGGATGGTTAACAAGAAAGACAGATGAGCATACGTTTGCCAACAAGATGGAAAAAGTGTTTAGCAATATAAATCCGAAAACGCCAGAGGAACTGATAAAAGCGCTTACAATAACTTATATTGCCACCCTGTCATGTAAAAAATACCAAGGGGGAGAAACAATGAAATTGCCAGCATGAGAGTGGACTGCATAACCGCAAGGCGCAAATATCAGAGAGAGTGAAAAAAAATGCTGACATCGACACCTTTATACTTCTGAAAAGCATACGTGGTCTGTTAGAAAAGTATCCGACCTTTAGCCGGTAAAAAAAACTGGCATACCTGGGGCGTTGGAAACCTGATCACCCTCAAAGAAGTCTCCTAGGGACTCCACACACATCTCCCAGCAGTGCCGCCATTGGTGGAAGCATTCCGGAAAAGCCTCTTTCGGAATCGACTTTAGCTCGGCTGTCGTTGCAGCCATAATGTCTTCTCTTGTCTGAAATCGCGTTCCTTTCAATGGCCACTTGACTTTGGGGAATAGCCAGAAATCGCAGGGGGCCATATCAAGAGAAGAAGGAGCCTGTCGAACCAGAGGAGTCTGATTTTTCGCCAAAAAAATTGTGAACGAAGTGCGAAGAATGTGCTGGAGCATTGTCGTGATGGAGTCGATAATTTCCTGATGTCCACAACTCCAGACGCTTCACAGCATCACATAGGCGAGGTAGGTCATCCTTCCATTCCACATACACATTATGTCACTCGAACACTGCTCGACAGCAACTGACGCTATCTACAGCCGGGAAAAAAATTACGTATGCGCACGAAGGTTCAAGGTCGGCTCATGCAAGCGCGCTTGATTCAAATCCATGAGGTTTTCAAAATAAAAAATAAGGTCGGATACTTTTCTAACACACCACGTATAGGCCGACTCAAAAGAAACGTTGCGGAGAGAAATAAATAACTCCAAAGAAACACTGGCGCGAGCTTTGTGAGAAGCTGGACCAAAATGTATGGAGGAATGCATATGCGATTGCCACTAGTCACCAGAAAATAAAACATTCAAACCTCCAAACCATGAAAAAAGCCAAGGAGGAAGTAGAGACTACTGCGCAGTTATCTACATGATCGTGAGGTCATAATCAAAGCAGACGGTGAAGTCGTGGAGCGAGAAGTGCACAGCGTTGTTCCACAGGGTTCAGTAATGGGTTCAGTAACTGTGGAACATCCTGTACGATGGAGTACTTAGGTTAAAGCTACCAGAAAGTGTTGAGATTATAGGTTTTGCTGATTATATAGCCCTGGTGGTAGCAAAAAGACGAGGAGAGAGTAATGGAACATGCAACTAGGGAGATCGCACATATTGATAAATGGATGGAGAAAAAGCGCTTAAGGCTTGCCCCTGAAAAAAACGGAGGCTGTTCTACTGACCGGAATGAGGCATGTAGGGCCGATAGTATTTAAGGTCAGAGACGTAACTATAACGCCCAAGGAGGCAGTTACATATCTTGGTGGGATTATTGATAAGAAGCTATGTTTTACACCACATATCATGCGAGCAGCGACTAAAGCCCTCGAGGTAACAGCAGCACTGGAAAAGATTCCCAATGTCGGCGGACCAAAAAGTAGCAAGAGAAAGATTCTATGCTCAGTCGCTCACTCGGCAATGCTCTATGGTGCCCCGGTCTGGGCAAACGCAGTCGAGAAAGAGACCATTAAAAATTAGCTGGTCACAGTGCAGAGAAAACTGACACGACGTGTCTGCAGTGCCTACAAGACAGTTTGAACGGATACAGTGCTCGTGTTGGCAGGCATAGCACCCATATAACTCTTGATAAAAGAAAGAAATGAACTGTACAAAAAGCGGAACAGTGGGCAGAAGAGAGAACTTACCAAAATTGCCAAACAACATCTTTTACAGAAGTGGCAAAAGCATTGGACATGCTGTACAAACGGACAGTGGACAAAATTATTAATCCCACAAGTGGGAATCTGGGTAGAACGAAAATATAGGGAGATGAACTACTATCTCACCCAAGCGTTCAGCGGGCACGGATGCTTCAGAGAGTACCTGCAAAATATCGGCAGGGTCTCTGATAATTTGTTTGTCTACTGTGGACAAATGAACAGTGCGGCGCACACGGTCTTCGAATGTGAAAGATGGATTCCGGAGAGGGACGACTGGGTAGCGAAGACAAAATCAGAACTGGGAGTAAAGACACGGAGGTCATGTTAAAGTCCGAAGACAACTGGACAGCAACGGATGATATGATAAGAAGCATTATGAGCATGAAAGAGACAGACGAACGTGCCGGGTAGAAAGTCAGGAACTAATCTAACTAAGAAAATGCCTGAATCCCTAAGCATATGATGTGAAATGGGGGATGTAAGGCAACAAATGCGTGACAAAACAAAGACAACGGCATCCTGACGACAAGCAAAAATCGGTACCGGGATGTTCGTGAATTCCAAGGGGGCCACATGACAAGTTAACGCTAGTGCTTGCTACGTCCCCGTAAAAAAAGTAAGGGAAAACCTAATAAAGAAGGGGCAGAGGCAGAGGTATTAAGATGTTGCTTTGGAATGTGGTGGGTTTGAAGAAAAAAATTGAAAATAAGAGACGGAGCGTTCACAAGGTTCTTTCAGAAGTTCCAGTTCATCGAATTGGCGGAGATATGCAATCCTTCAATCAATTACAGATAGTGAAAAGTAGTAGATTTGGTAGCAACTGCTATTTGGATTATTGGACTGGTGGAGACATGGATACAGGAAAAAGAGTGATCGACTGGTAGGAGCAAACGATTACAGATGGAAGATACAACCGGCGGAAAAAAAGACGTGGATTTGGAAGGGCGAGAAAGGAAATATTGCAGGGGTACATAACACAATGAGTTAATCTAAAAGAACATCCATTGAAACGGAAGGAGTTATGTTGAGGGAAATGAAGTTAGAAAGTTACTTGTGGCAATATACAGTAATAACGGTCTTAGTGTAAGTAACCAAATAGTCAAGACTATAGGTCGATTCCCATATACGCGACACTCAGCTACGCGACGTCGTGCGACATCGCCTGTCAAATTATCATAACATTATTTTAAATGGGCACGTCGCGTAGCCATAGTGAGAACGTACCCATTTAAAACAATGTAATCATTATTTGACAGGCGATGTCGCGTGACGTCGCGTAGCTGAGTGTCGCGTATATGAGAATCGGCCTTAATATTGAAGGGAAATCAGGAGGAATATTAAGTTAAGTTTAGGAGGGAATTGGAATGAAAGAATAGGGAAAGAACAAGTCAGCACACTAGATAAATCTAGACAAGTCATAAAAACAAAATCAGAGGGAATAGTGTGGTAGGAATGGGCGAAAGAGAATCAATGGGATATCTTGAACGGGAATATAGAGGTCGACTGGGCAGGAGAATATAGGTTTGTTTAGTCAGCGGGAACTTCGGTTATGCATCAGATTTTAACAAATGATGCAACAAGACAGGAAATATAAGGTACGGAAATCGGAACGAGAAGTGAGTCGGACCACATGTCGATAATGCCGTTGTTGAAGCTGCAAATCTAAAGAGAAGGTAAGACGGAGAAGTGGATGAGATAAGGGTGAGGCAAATGAATACAGGAGGGGATTAGAGATCATAGAGTGAGCACAATAGACGATATAGACATGATGCCAAAGAAACTGTAATCAGCTCGAGACAGGAGGAGGACAAAGAATTTGTAGAAGAGGTGTTTTATTTGAAGTTTATCTGTAGTTACTTTTATTGATGTTTTTATGCCAATAAAGGTTAAATATATATATATATATATATATATATATATATATATATATATATATTTATATATATATATATATATATATATATATATATATATATATATATATATATATATATATTGAAAAACGAAGTTTTTCAGCTCTTCGCAGGTTAAAAACTTGGTTAAAAATTCGCAAGAGCGAAAACTTCAATTTATTATTTAAACGCTAAACTGAGCAGTTCTTTTAAGTTGATCAGTTCATCAATAAAATTGACGTTTCATATAATATGAGCCCCTGGAACATCTTTGGTAAATAACAGCACAGAGCTTAGCACCTGGGAAAAGTGCGGTGGACAGGGCTCCTTAGCCGTAGTGAAGGCGACCTGTCTAGGGGCGACAACACCGAATAATAAGCCTCCCAAGCTAACAACTTGAGTAGTATCTTGGACAGTGGCTCGCCACTGTCCCACGAAGAATATTCTTCAACTGAGCATGGAGGAAAATTTCGCTAAATGCACTACCCCAGGTAGTAACCAATCCACCGTCACCTATGGTGACGCTAGCGGACCTTCTGGGGAGTCCGCACCAACATTCTTTAAGGATGAGTCGGAGCAACCTGAAATCATCGGACGTAAACTCAGACCTCTGTTAAGTTGGCAGAACCATTGCGGAAAAAAAAATCCGCGATGAAAAAAAAAATCCGCACTTTTCATTTCCCGGGAAAGTTTGTGAATTTTTTTTGTCTCGGAATTCGTTTGTAGATGAAGCAAAGGTTATCATCATGTACTATCGCGGAGAAATAAGGATGCAGGGGAAAATATTGCTGTGAGGTAATTTTAAAGAACAAAGAAAGAGAGGGGTAGATAATGAAGAAGAAGAGAAGAATCTACGATTATTTGAAGGAAAATTTTATTTATTAAGTTCTGTTAAAATTCTGGTAAACCTCTAAATAATTCGGAAAATAATTCTATAGTGAGAGCTTAATCGCAACGAGTATAAATAAGCATTTTCGGGCTGACATTCCTCGTATCCATCATAGGTATCGGCGATTCATGAAACCCAACGTATTCATTCCAACCCGGAAATATATAACGGATTTCGGAAAGGGGCGGAATCTAAATGGTTTTGTTTTTACCCGGCCGAATCGTCACACGTTATTTCTATTGGCCCGTTCTAAAAGGTACCGGCGCCGCGGCGAAATGCTAGGGCCTTTCAAGGATGCGGGAGGCATGCTAGGAACTTTCAAAGGTGCATGCGGCATGTTAAGCCACTTTCAAAGACGCAAGCGGTATGTTAGGCCATTTCAAAAATGTTCTTTTGGTTGCCTTTTGGTTAGCGGGAAGTTTAGGGGTTCCTGTTAAGTTAGCGGGATTTCATTTTCCCGGGAAATGGGAAGGGCGGGAATTTTTTTTTAAAAATCGTTTGCGGATAAAAAGCGGATAATTCGGGTGCAATTATTTCCTCAATATAATTATTTTTAAGATGTATCCCGCTAACTTTCTGTTAAGTTAGCGGGATCCCATTTTACCGGGAAATGGGAAGAGCGGGAAATTTTTATTTTTACAATCGTTTGCGGATAAAAAGCGGAATATTATGTGCCGTCGCGGATTTTTTTTCCGCGATGGTTCTGCCAACTTAATAGAGGTTAAACTCAGACCAAGACGGCAAAAGCTTCTTGGCAACATTCAACGCAAACTCACTGCTAAAAGTGGGTAAACTGAAACATCTGACTGATTCACTATCACGACACAACATAATATTGCCAGCAGTACAGGAAACCAGATTTGCGAACGAAGATGCCTACGAGTCCCAAGGCTACAGAATCCTCAAAGGAAAAGTGGGTTAGCGGGTAATGAAGAACGTACCTTACTTAGGTACAGGATTTATAATCAGTTCCAGGATACTGGACTCAGCCACCGACTTTGCCTCCCCGAGCAGTCGTGTATCCATCCTCTCTCTCTCAAATGTGCAAACAAGGGCTACAGTATAGTCAATATACATGCCCCAATTAACCAGAACAACAGACGTAATCCAGACAGAACTGATAAATTCTGGCAAGACTTAGAAGATTTTATCTCTAAACTTCCAAAGAGGCACACCGTCATACTGCTTGGTGACTTCAATGCTCAATTGGGAAGAGAGAAAAATATAGAAGCACAGTGGGCAATTATCCGGTGCATAAGCGAACCAACCGCAACAGAGAACGATTGGTGGAACTGTGTAGGACTTTTGGGTTGCTCATAAAGTCTACAGCCTTCAAACACTTGCCAAGGAAACAGAAGACTTGGATTTCACCTAATACCAACCTGGGTGAATTCCAGATAGGTCATTTGGAAATTTCACGAAAATCTCAATAGGAAATACAAAACGTGAAGGTACTAAGAAGCGCCAATCTGGACTCTACTACTACTACTATCTCTCAAAGATCAAAATAAGACTCCAGCCTAAAAACATTAGATTACACAGAACCTTAAAAATGGTAAGATTTGACGTAGAGCGACTGAAGAACAGTCAAGAAGTAAATCAGAGACTAAACAATACAGATATATACAGCTGGGACCAACTGATGGAGACTCTGGTCAAGGCGGCCAATGAACTCGCCCCTCTCGTTGGAAGAAGGAAGCATACGTGGTGAACTGTATACTGTGACAATGCAGTAGCCCAAAGACAGCTGGGGTGATGTGGGATTCTAAAAGGACCAAGGAAAATTGGCATAAATTTTTGGAACAAAGAAAGGTTACAGCCAAGATAATTCAAGGAACCAAACGGACATTCACACAAAACCAACTAACCCAAAGCGAAGAGAGCTTTGCTAAGAATATTTACAGAGATTTCTTTGGAACCTTCAAGCAGACACTTAGAAAATACGCTCCGCCTCCACTTCAGAGACTCACAAGGCAAGCTGGCTTTTAAAAACAAGGACAACTGCCGCCTTTTAGCTCACTACTAAAATCTACTCAACTGTGATCCACCCAGTGAAGAGTTCGACTATAAACAAACAACACCAAAGCCGGACTCTCTGCCCCCTTCATTGGAAGAAGTTGGCCAGATCATTCAACTTCTTAAGAATAATAAGGCAGCTGGAGAGGACTATATCGCTGCTGAACTGTGGAAAGGTGCAGGAAGCAATGCAGTGAGCAAGCTGGCCAGGATCATCCAGGACATCTGGGAAACAGAGAAATTACCACCCGATTGGAAATCTGCTCTGATCCATCCACTTCACAAAAAAGGGAGATTTTACTGATCTAAACAACTACCGTGGAATTTCTCTCGTTCCGGTAACATACAAACAAGGGCAGAAAAACAGCTGGATAATCAACTGGGAATACCAGGGAAGCTTCAGGAAAACCCGATCCTGTGTTTACTGTAAAACTGTACTTGCATACTCCAAGATGAGAAACCGCAAGGTGCTAGTCACCTTTTTTTGATTTTAGGAAGGCCTGCGATTCCATTGATAGAGAAACGCTCAACGAAGTACTACAAAAACTAGGGCTAGACAACAAAACCCACAGACTCATCCTGAAAACTTTGACCAACTCAAATTCCAAGGTTAAATTTATAGGCGATATCTTAGAAATCTTCGAAATAAAAACTGGAGCGAGACAAGGAGATGGAATTTCCCCACTTCTCTTCAACTGTGCCCTTGATAAAGTTATGAGAGAATGACGCAAGGAACTTATCAACTTGGGTATTCAGAGTGGTATCTACCAAGAACGTAGGAACGATGTACTGGTTTTAGATTGCCTGGCCTTTGCAGATGACATTGATTGCTGATTCTCTTGAAATGGCAACAATGCAGGTGAATTATCTCAGAAAATGTGTCGCAGTGTCGCTGGAGAAAACACAATTTTTCACCCTCATCAAAGAAGCAAACAGAGAGATGTGACTAGAACAAGGAAACATCAAGGGGACTGAGAAATTTAAGTATCTCGGCGAATAAATTGAACCCAACTTATCAGAAAGAGCATCATTGTCCATGCGAGTCAACAAATTAGAACTAGCCTATCAACTGTATAAGAACATCTACAACAAGAAATGCCTGTCACGCAACCTGAAACTTAAACACTACACATCAGTCTTACGACCAAAAGCTCTGTATGTCATGGAGTGTCTTTCATTGAACCGAAGAGGTCTGGTAGAGAAATTGGAAATCAGAGAGAGGAGAATTTTCAGGAAGAACCTAGAAGAAACATAACTCTGAACTCGAGAGGCTCTCTGACTGTGCAAGGAAAAAAAAGGTAGCTTTCTATAGCCACGTTGCAAGATTGCCTTCAAACCGACTAACCAACCGTCTGTTCGCATTCTGGCAAAACAAGAAGGTTCGTACCACCTGGTTGACAGAAACCGGGAAGGATATTAAAGAACTGGGGATAACAGACTCTAGCGGACTAGCGGATCTCTAAAACAGACAGTCTGTGAGACGCACCCTTAAGGAAGTCCATGGATTTCAGGGAAAACCTTGAAGAAAAGGTCAGAAGAGAGACAGAAGAGAGACCCCTGGGCAGAAGAGAGACCCCTGGACAGAAGAGAGACCCCTGGACAGAAGAGAGAAAGGAGTTGCACCGGCAGAAGATGCAACAATACTGGGCAAAAATCAAAGCCCAACAGTTGGACAAGCGTGGTCGCAAGTAAGCCTATTCGAAACAAGAAGAAGAAGAAAATTGACGTTTCATTGTTTTATAGTGTGATTTATTGAAAAATTCTCAATTTATTATTTGGTATCAGAATTACTTGATTCTTTTCGAACAGACGTGCTGCTTTATTTTCCTTCTGACCGTCCCTCTTGAGTAGTTTCTGGATCCGCCACTGCCGCCCGGTCCCATTAAGAGTAAAAAGGTTTATTAAGTATTCCTTCCTCATTCACAAATTTTCCTATTTTCCTATTTTAAGTACCTATTTGGAAATATTTCCTTTCCATTCAAAAATAAAATATGTATAAAGGTTTACGGCTTTGTAAAATATCTTTATTGGTTTATACCGTTGATATAAATTAATAAAAAAAATACAAAAATTGTAGTTATTGTATAAACGTTTATTGGGTCGCATTGGAATTTGTTTTGTGCCGCGCATTGAATATTTTAGAAACTACAGCATTTTGCTAAATCTAATTTTGTTCTAAAGATTTTGTTTGGTATTCCAAATCAAATCTTATTTAATTATCTTATTTTATTGGAATGTTATAATAAAAATAATTCCCTTCTTTTAAAAAAGTGTTACTATAAATATTTTTTTATAATTACAGATTATAACAGTAGCAAACTTTTTTGCAACGCATCAAAAGAGATAATAGAAATTCTGTCGAACGAAAACGTCACAATGAACAGTCACCGTTGGTGCATAACGCCAGAAAGTTTCAGAAATTTTAATTTGGACAAAACCTTCAGGTTCATGTCAACAAACACGGACCCGACAGGCATTGAATTCATCTCGTCCTGCGAATCCAAAAAATATCCATTTTACGCTGTGCAATTTCATCCTGAGAAAAATTCGTTTGAGTTTAACGAGAAACAAGCAAGCTATGTGGATCATAGTTTGCGTGGCATCCGGATGTCTCAATTTTTTGCAAATTTCTTCGTGGAAGAAGCAAGGAAGAATAATCATCAGTTTGAAAGTATCGAAGAAGAGGTTGAAAGGTTAATTTACAACTTCCAACCGGATTTTGTTGGAAAAAGAGGATGCGTTTTGCAACAAACATACATGTTTACCAAAGATGATAATTTATATAATAAATAACTAACTATGTTAATCTTATGTAAGTGAGTGCCATTAATTTATAATTATACTCATTAATATTTTTATCATGTTGTGTGTGGAATTTGGAAACTGTGCAAACATCTTGTTTCAATCTTCTTCTTCTTATTGTGCCTTCTCCCTACGGAGGTTGGCGACCATCATGATTATCCTCGTCTTGTTTATCGCAGCTCCAAACAATTCAACGGATTGTGTATTCGATTACTCGCGCATGTTCCTAAGCCATGACAATCTCCTTCTGCTTATGCTTCTCCTGTCCACTATCTTTCCCTATATAAATAAACAGTTAATATCTGTGGCCTCTAGAAATGTAGCAAAAATATATTCTAGCTTTGACCGTGATTGCGACTTCCTCTTCGTTGCCGAAGCCCTCTTCGTTGGTGATTTTGTCTTTCTATGATATTCTCATACTTCTGTGGTTGACCACACCTCAAAGGCTTCCAATTTACGTATGTGGTCTGTTATGAGTATAGTTGCTTCTATCCCGTATAGTACGATAGGACATATATAACATCGTTTTTTTTTTCTCCCAACAGCCAATGTGGGTCAGGGAGGTACGTTCTTAAAACTGTACGGCCTATTGGATTTTACCACGTTCCATTCATGTAAATAGGTCCAGCCGCTGTATTAAGTGACAAATAAGCATGGAAAAAATTGAAAGAGGCCTATATCCAACAATGGAAGTATGAAGGCTAATAAGAAGAAGAAGAAGAAGCTGTATTAAGTTTAGGAGTCTACGTGCCATGTTCTTCGCAGGGATCTCATTTGCTATAATTGAACGATCAAACGATCAAACGCGGGCGAAGTTCGATCGTGTTTATACGAAACGTCTCGTTCGAAGATGATAATTTGTAGTAATGCTCGTCATTGCTTACAATTCACACTTTTTAGAGTTTGAAATTTGGCGCCTAGGCTGGTGTGGACGGCGCGCGTCTGGCCCTGTAGAGTCATATTTTTAGCGATTTTTGTAGTTGAGTTTTCCCCGCAAGATGATCTAGGGTATGTTTATTAACGGGTATATGTAGGGAGGGAGATTGATCATCTTCGAACGAGACGTTTCGTATAATCACGATCGAACTTCGCCCGCCTTCGGCGGGCTCGTTTGATCTTTCAATTGTACTACACGTCTCGTTCTCGATGATAATTTGTAGACTTTTAGAGTATAGGAAAACTCATTCATTTATCATGTTACATGACTGGAAATCATAAAGAAAAGAGTTACCGTACGTTAGATAATACTGATTTTGCGAACGTATCGTTATTATCTTGGATCGGGCGATTGTAAAGTTTTGCGAAGGTCTGTGACCGCCGAGGCCAACCAGCAGTACGTTGGTTGTGCCAATATCCACTTCCAAAAGCAGCCACTGATACTGCAGCATATTTTGTACTATGTGCTGTGAAGTGATTTGTATCAATGCCTGCTTTAGATAGCAAGGATTTTTCCCAGTGACCAATCGTTTGAGAAGTTACGTTTTCGTATGGCATGATGTTTGATATGAGTAATTGAGGCGGTTTTTTGAAAAAAACACATGTCCGAAAACTTAAATTTTAGCAAAATTAAAAAAACCTTTCGTCTTTGTTTGTGACAGTCGTATATCTACTTTGAAGAATTTATTACAATGCCCATAATCACTATATTTAGTTCCAAAACGTTTTTTGATTAATACTTATGTTTTTTATGCTTTACTTGCTTTAGGCTCATAAAGGTTCAAAAATATTTTGGAAAAACATCGTTTGTGCACGAAATTTTTCTGAAAAACAACATATGTCCACCACTAGGTCTTTTAGGTTTTAAAGAATAATACCTAAAAATTCAACAAAATCATTATTATTTAAAAATGTAGACATGTTACATAAATAAAAATTCATTGTATAAAGTTTTTTTTAACGTAGTAAAACGATTAAAACATAAAAGTTATGTTAAAGAAAAAAAACAAAATTTTAAAAGCAAGTAACATTTAATTTTAAAGTTAAGGACCTCATTTAGAAACAAAAATTATTGAAAATAAAGAAATAATGCCTATTCATCTACGCCACTGCTGTTATCTTCGCTATCAACTTCTGGCCGTTCGTCAGTTGCAGTACCATTCTGTGCACTCAAACCTTCGTAGAATGAAATCTTTCAGTTTGGCTTCGCTGATCGGCACACTTGTAGTTTCAGAAATGAACTGAATTTCTGTGGGCAATAATTTGCCTTTCTTTATAATTCTGTGCAAGTTCCACGTTCCGTGGTATGCTGGTGGTCTGTACAAATTCTGGATTATTCATTGTCACTCTATACATTCTAGCTTTCTTTAAGTTGATTGCAGGCTTCGATAATTTCAGAAAAAGAGGGCGTATTGAGCTTAACATGTCAAACCAATGACTCTGGATCCCTGCCTTAACGACTTCAAAAGGGCTGGGTTTGGTCCTTGCCTCTTAAACAAAACTTTGGCTTTTCCGCACATATTCTTTCCTTTTCCTTTTTTTAGGCTTATCAGTAGGAGCTATTTCACATATTTCATCTCCAAAATGGTTCATAATTCACGAAAAATACCAAAATAAATAGGTTTTTTCAAAATCAAATCAATCAATTTAATAAAATGTAAAGCAGAAAGAACGAAAACACAAAACACAAAAGAAGAAAGGTTAGAATGTAGCAGGTAGGATAATGGACATACGTTGTTTTTTCACAAATCGGTTTGGACATTTGATGTTTTTCCAAAACCGTCTAAAATTTGGGCAACACTGGGAGCAAGCCTGATGCTTTTTTTTCAGGATAGTTGCTTCTTATCACGCACATATAGGAGCACTAACCAATCACTAAAAAACCGCCAAAACTTAAAAAATGGACATTTGTTGTTTTTCAAAAAAACGCCTCAATTTGTTGTCTTGCTCATTTCTTAGGTCTTTTGTCTTATTCAAGTAGTGAATTACAGCTGTAGCGACACATAGCCCAGGTTTTTCTTTAAAAAAAAGGTAGTATAAGCTCTGGCTTATGTCTTCCTGGCTTGGACATTTTTATCAGGTCTAGTATTTTTATTGTTATTTTCTATTTGTCCATGGATATGTTTTTTATATTAATTAGTGCGATAGTTTTATATTAATTAGTGCTGTAGATAAAATAAGCATAGTTGATACTTTTTCTGCTGCACCCTTTAGCTGCTTTTAGCTACTTTTAGCTAATTTGATCAGGCCAAGTCCTTCAAGACCAATGGTGTATTGGTAAAATAAGAAGTGAGGGAACGCATGGTGAGAGCACAAAAACAGTCCGCGACTTTCCACATGCAGCTTCCTGAAAGTTTTTCAGAGATTATCTTATTTTAAGCAAACTATTGTTTTCCTCGTAAGTTTTTTATTTTTTGTTATTCATACTACACAAAATATTAACAAACAAAACAAAACAATAAGAAATTTGAAAAAAGATAAAAATAAGAATCTTAAATATATTATTTTTATGTAGTACACTTATAGTGCACCAAAAACTCTACAAAAAACAAAATTTTCTACTACAAAAACTCCCAAATACGATCACACACAATTTCATTTTCCCCTGCTGTTTTAGTTTGCTGGTCCGTAGCGGATCGATGAGATCGCAACCAGGTTTTTACGTATAAAATTGGATTCCAAAATTCCAAGGGTGGTCCATGAAGTTTTATAAACAATAAATTTGCACATGATCAATTAAAATGCGTGATCTTTTCTCCGTTAAAATTAAATTCATGCTGCTGAAACCACGCTCGCATTCTGAAGAACTGCAAGCTATAATTTTAGAATATTTTTTTAACGTTTCCAAATCGTCGAGAATGTTACGACCACCACAAGCCAAGTAATCTCTAGGCATTTAAAATTTTCCCTCTCGGTAAATTTAAACGTTGGCAGAGAGATTCTACTTCTTTTAATCCAAATTCCATATTAATTTCAGATGGCCATTCAGTTGGTTCAAGAATTAGCAATTGTTTAACAATGTCAGAACTGTCGGAAGTCAAAATTCCGTCTGTACCTAAAAAATTTGCAGATGTAGTGTTTAGCCTATTTCTCATACTATTAATAATACTAATTATTTTATTTTATTAAACTAAGAATTGATTTCTGGGAATCAATTTTGCCATTTTATTATCCGTTAACGAAATTGAAGATAATTGCATTATTTCACAAGCAGAAACTGCTTCCAACGACTTCTTTCCTTTCTGAGGATCTTTTAAATATTCTAAATAAGTGATTGTGCGGCGAATCAATTTGTCTGCATATACTATTGAAGTTTCTCTTTTTTGCAATGCTTCTGAAAGAATAGTTAACTCGAATAGAACATCATACATTAAGGCCAAATCTTGAATAAATCGTTTCGATGATATTCTTTTATATAATCCATTGAACATGGATTGTTCCGTTTTAGAGCGGTTGTTGTCATTACTCGCATTTTCGAAATGATGACCAAATGAAAGGTGACCAATTCTGCCAAACTGCTGATACAGTCCTAAAGGAGCTGGTCATCCATCTGGCGTTAAATATACGTCCAATACGTTTAATTTCTTGGACAATATCGGTGTCGTTGTAGAGTTCTTTTAATTCGATATTGGTTCTGATCTTATACTGGTCTGTGGTGATGTCATGGTGAGGTCCGAAAATTTTTCTAAGTATTTTTCGTTCAAAGCGTCTGAGCTTTTCTTCGTTTGCTTTGGTCATGGTCCACGTTTCGCATCCGTATGTTATTACAGGTCTGACGATGGATTTATAGATTTTGATCTTTGAATTTCTTGTGAGATTTTTTGATTTTATGAGCTTATTTAGTGCAAATAGACAGCGGTTTGCAGATTGGATTCTGTCTTTTATTTCTTCGGTAACATCGTTGTCCGTTGTACTCTTTCGAAATTAAAGGTGTTGATCGTCATATTTTGTCCTATTCTGTCTCTTCATGTCGTTCTATTTATACACATATATTTCGTTTTCTCTTCATTATTCTTCAGCCCTACTTCACTTGTTGCTCCTTCCACCTTGTTGAAAATGTCTTTCGTGGATAGAATGGAGTCTCCAACGAGATCTATGTCATCTGCATATGTGAGTAACACTTTGGGACCTTGACCCGATGGCAATTCTGTTTTTATTTCGGCCGACCTCATGGCTTTCTCTAATACAAGGTTAAATAGTAGTGGAGATAACGCATCACCCTGTTTAAGTCCACTGGTGATTTCAAAGCTGCCAGACAGTTTATTATTTACACGTACTTTAGATATTCCACCCTCCATACAGACTTTGGTCATCCGAATGAGTTTCTTTGGTATTGAGAACTCCGCCATGGCATTCCATACTTGGCTTCTTTCTACGCTATCATATGCCTGTCGAAAGTCTATGAAAAGATTATGTATGGGTTTGTTATACTCCCATTCCTTTTCTAGAAGTTGTCTCAGCGTGAATAGTTGATCTATTGTTGATCTGTTTGCCCTAAACCCGGCTTGATATTCGCCTAGGACATTTTCAGCATAAGGGATTAGTCTACTAAGAATGATGTTTGAGAGGGTTTTATATGCCGTGTTTAGGAGTGAGATTCCTCTATAATTCGCGCATTTTGTTTTGTCCCCTTTTTTGTGGATGGGCACTATTATGTTTTCCTTCCATCGTGCTGGTATCCTTTCTTCTAACCATATGTGCGTTATTAGCTGGTGGATTTGGCGATGTAGTGCGTCTCCCCCATATTTCAGAAGTTCTGCTGGTATCTCGTCCGTGCCCGGCGCTTTGTGATTTTTCAGCTTATTTAAGGCCTTTTGGGTTTCTTCAAAGGAAGGATTTTTGACGGGCATGTCCGCTGTGATATAGATCTCTTCTTTGTGCTGTTCTTCCTGTATGATGTTTAGAAGGTCTCTAAAATACTTTTTCCATTCTTCAGTTATTTCTTTACCGTCGATTATCATACGGCCTTGGTTGTCTCTCAGTGTGTGGATAGAATTGGCTCTATGCCCTCTTTTCTCAGAGGAAATTGCTTTGTAGAATTCTCTGGAGCCTGGTTTGGGCCGGTCTCTCTCCATAGTTTCATATTTTTGTTGTTCGTAGTTTCTTTTCTTTGTGCGTATTATTTTTCTTGTTTCTTTTTGACAGTCGTCATATTCCTTTTTACTTTGGTCTGTTTGCAGTTGTATCCAAGTCTTTCTTACTGTTTGTCTTTTTTCCAGTTGTTTCCGACATTCCTCGTCATACCAAGTTTTTGCCCTCTTCTGCTTACTCCTTCCAAAGATCTTGTCAGCTGTCTTGGCTATTATTTCGGCAGTCGCTTCCCATAGCTGTTCTATATCATTGTCTTCTCTTTCAGAGTTCAAGGTTTGTTCAAGTTGTTCTCTATAGTTTTGTTGTTTCTCTGCATTGTGTATTTCGTCCATGTTCCATTGTGGGTTTATTGTTGTTTTATTGTATTTGTGGCTAGATATTCTGGACTTGACTTTTGCTCTGACTAAGTAATGATCTGTGTCTCCGTCTATTCCTCTCAGGCTTCTTACGTCTATAATATTGTTGCCATGACGGGCATCTACAATGATGTGGTCAATTTGGTTGCGTGTAATATGGTCGTTTGAGACCCAGGTTTGCTTATGGATGTCTTTATGCGGAAACATGGTTGACTTTATTAGCATATTATTAGCTGCTGCAGTTTCCGATATTGTCCAAGAAATTAAATCACAGCGACTAAGATGGGCAGGCCACGTGCACAGACTGCATAACGAAAGACTTGTAAAACTGGTATGGGAGGAGATTCCCACAGGCAAGAGACCACTCGGACGTCCCAGAATGCGATGGAGAGATAACATCCAAGCAGATCTCCGGAAAATGAACATTCCATTTGACCCTAGGTTGATGGAAGACCGAACAAATTGGAAAAAAGTTGTACAGTCAGCCAAGACCCACCCAGGGTTGTAGCGCTACGTGATGATGAATACGTTTAATTTCTACACCCAGAGCAGTTGCGCATGTTTCAATTTCTCTTTGATTTTTCGGAGATTGGCTATATAAGGAGTATAACTTGTCTATAAATATTTGAAAATGATTAACCCCATTAACCTCAGAAATAGAATCTGATCAGAAATAGAAATCTCCTACCGCCAATTCGAGTCTATGGTTTAGACAATGCCATGTAATTAGATTCGGATATTTCTGTATAAGTGTTGTTCCAATTCCAGATTTTCTTCCTAACATAACACTGGCCCCATCGCTTGTAAATGAAATTAAATGGTGTTTTAAATAATTATCATCCTTACCATTTTTTCCAAACATTTTAAGAGAACCTCTGTTATGGTGTTAGCTGTTTGATCCTGCAATTCAATTAAATCAAGAAACAAGAAATGAGGATCTTTCATTTTATCGGTTTCGCATTTTAAATAAATAATAAGACCAGACTTTTTACTTAAAGTGGTAGATTCATCTATGATAATAGATAAGTTTCCCTGAACTTTTACTATTTGTTGACAAATTTTGGATTTCATTTGAATTCCAATATGATCAATTATTTCTGTAGCACTGAATCTAGATCGTAATCCGTGAGTTATAGTAGATTCATTCATTTCTTGAAGTTTTAATAAATGAAAATGATCAGAATATGGACGATCATGTTTAGCAATATAATAAGCAGTTCTAAAAACCTTACTGGTGCTACAAATTTCAGAATCTTTCAACTTATCTACTATAATTTCAAGCGTTTGCTTGTCTGATTCTTTTAAGATTCGCTCAGCTGTTGTATGTGAAAAACTTTTACAATGTATGTAAATTTTTTTTCGCAAAGAAGTTAGTTGTGCGGTTTTATCCTTCCCATAAGCTGATACCTGAGTGCCTCTCCATTCTTTTGAGATGCTTACTCCCTGCATCTTTAAAGGTCCTAAATTTTGAATAGCCGAACAACTCAGACATCCTAATTTTCCGGAATCGCATTTTAGCCAAGCATATTTTTCTTTCTTTTCGAACCACATATCTGCAGTCCAAATACTAGGCCAGTTTATTAATGGGGATTCTGCTTCTTTTTGAACATTTTTTATTGATGTTAATGGAATATCCATTTGTTTTTCTTTAGTTTCCAGCACTTGCACATTTTCTTCTTGTTGCGTTTTAAGTATTTTTCCAAAGAAACTGTTCAAAGCGGGTTGTTTACGTTTTTTGCTCATTATAAATTTTTAATATAAAATTTATTTTGGTTGTAGATTTTTCGAAATATTTTATAAATATTAATATGCATTTTATTAATATGCATTTTTTTATTTAAAAGGGAAAAAGAAACAAATGCAAATTCGCCAATGTAAAATATATTTTTCATTTAAAATTAAAAAAATTAATACTACTAAAAAAAGTACCGGAACGCGTTCCGTTTGTGAAAAAAGGTGCCGGAACGTCGTTCCGCCACGTTGCCCCCCCAATACACCACTGTTCAAGACTGGTGTTGTGTCCCCTGTACTTGTATATTTAAACCTTGTAGTCGTTCCTCCAACATTACCCTGAAGAATCGGGACAGCAGTTTATCCTTACCGAGATCTTGAGTAGAGATGAGTGATATAGCTGATCTGTTGCAGTTCAAACTTCTAACTTTCCGTTAGAAAACGTGTTAAAGTATATTTACTGTAATTGCGTTAAATATTGTAATATTGTTTGATGTAGAAAATTTTCGCCATAGCTTTTAGGTACCTTGATATTGCTTGAGTGTTGATGGTGTTATGGCCTTGATCATGATTTCTGTTGATATTTCATTTATTCCTTTACTTAGGAACGTATTGCGGACAAGTTCCCTGCCACCAATGAAAGTTTGTGTGCCAGTGGATGTATTTCTTGCTTGGCAGGAGACAATAATAAATTTTTGTGAGGTTCAAAAACTAAAGGCGGTTCGGTAAGTAGTGATATAAAGAGCGGGTACCAGGGCTGGGTTGACCACAATGGTACCACGACTGTTCCCTCAGCTTTATCGGTTATTATTTTTCGCAAGTTCGAAGGGTAAGTGCGAAAGGAGGAAAAAACATAGATTTTTCATTGGTTCACTTAATAGTAAATACATCTACTGTCATCGCGTTTGGATCTGGGAAGCGAGAACAAAATCTAGGGCATTTTCGATTCAACCTTGATGTAAAAAGGTCAATTGAGAAAATTACAAACTTTATTGATTTTTTCAAATGACTCTTTACATAGCTACCAATCGGTATCTATATTAGTGATTCTCGATACTACATCAGCCTCTTTATTCATAACTGACGGGATGTATGACGCGTAACTCCAGTTTTTTCTCCTCTCGCACCATTGCCAGACCTCTATTGCTAATGCATTTAAGTGGGGATATTGAATGCCGCCTGTCCTATTGATATAGGAAATTGCAGACGTATTATCAATTGTTAAGAGAATTTTTGCCGTCTGATACTTTGTTCGCGAAACATCTTAGACTAAAGAATGTTGCAAATGGTTGTAGATAGTTTATGATGAACTTTCTTTCCTCTTTTGTCCAGAGACCATGAGCGTTAACGTCATTACAGTGTGCTCTCCTCCCGGTCAGAGATGCATCTGAAGGTATCTCAAATTTAAACTGAAGTGTTCTAATTAGGTTACAAACTGTTGGTGTATTTTCCACCATTACAGTTCTTCCATTATTAGTTTATTAACATAATTTCTACCGCCGTAGTCGTTGTCACTTAAAATTAAGGCCAAATACTTTTGCCTTTCTAGTCTTTTACAGTAGATGGATCCATATGCCACCCCTGGGCAAGCTGCCGTCTGTCAACACAAGTCTAAAATCTACTGAATTTATAAAAAAACCAAAGTATTTGCTTTTCTGACTAGGTGTTTATGACAAGGCCCAATTGTTCCAACATATTTTTCACCAAATTGGATGAATTTTTACAGGATTCATACGAATTTCCCACAATTAATAGATCATCAAGGTAAATAATTGATAAAGTACCTAGTTGTCTATTTTTTTTTCTCCTAACTGGTTCCATAATTTTTGTATAAACAAAAGGACTTGTGCATAAACCAAGGGGAAGGCATAAAAAACTGGAAGAGCTATTTCTTAAATTAAGATTTTTAAAATAGGAATAAAGTAGTAAATATCTTTTAGATCTATCGAAAACGTATATGATCCAATAGATATTAAGTGTTTGGTGGACTTAATATGTTCCATTTTTAAAATGGATAGATAGTATTGATAAATGTGTTTAGATTTTTTAAATTAATAATAAATCTACTGGAGCCATCTGGCTTGTCAACTAAGAAGAAAGAGGAAACGAATTATCTTCATTTTGACAAGGCTCTATTACATTTTTAACTAAGAGCTTATTTATTTCATGCTTACATCATGTCTTCATCATCAATTAATCTTATAATACCATTTTTGGCTCAATTTTGGTCTGTTAGTGGTTTTGTTTGATATGGATTTCTCTGAAATGTATACAATTTATCCTAGGTAATTTATTTCCAGTTTTGTGTAAAGTATTTTAGACAGCCTGCTGACTCCTTCACCTCATCAAGTTCCTTACGGGCTGCTGGTGATTTGATAACCGACTCGATGCTTCTGTCGTATTGTACCTCTTTCATTGGAGTTTTGTTTTTATTGGAATTTCCTTTTTAAAGTCAGAATGCTCTCCAAGCATTAGTTGCTTCTGCGTCTTCAGTAAGAGCTATTTCTTGCTTTTGGAGATTGTTGGATGAGATTACCTGAATCAACATTTTATCCAGATTTTCTTCTAAAAAAAGATATTGTTTTATAATATGGACCTTTATTGTAAGTATTTTTTTAAATTCGTCTAATGGACAGTTTGTTGTATGAACTGTTAGTCGTATGGACAGTTTGTTGTATGGGCAGTTTGTCGTACAGACAGTTTGTCGTTTGGACAGTTTGTGTTTGAACAATTTGTTGTATTGACAGTTTGTCATAAGGGCAATTTTTCATATAAACAGTTTATCGTATAGACAGCTCTTTGTACATGTTATTTCTGTACAAAGACATACTTAAGTGTGAATGAATCACCACACTTAAAGATTTTTTAAGTAAGTATCTCATATGGAGGTTAAATACGTTTTAAGTGATACCAGTTTCATATGGCAACTCATATATATTTTTTTGCTGTACAGACAGTCTGTCGTATAGACAGCTTGTCGTATAAACAGTTTGTCATATAGACAGTTTCTCTAATGGACAGTTTGCCATATAGACAGTTTTTGTGCATGTTGTTTTTGTACAAAAAAACATACTTAAGTGTGAATGAATCACCAAACTTAGGAATTTTTTAAGTAAGTGTCCCGTATAGAGGCTATAAATACTCTTTTGGTGATACTGGTTTCATATGGAAACTCATATATCTTTTTTGTTCTACAGACAGTTTGTCGTATGGACAGTTTGTCGTATAAACAGTTTGTCATATAGACAGTTTGTCGTATAGACGGTTTGTCATATAGACAGTTTTTTGCACAAAAACATACTTAAGTGTGTATGAATCACCACACTTAAGGGACCCTCACAGTGTGACACCTCGGAAAAAAGCAGATTTTCGCAATTTTATTTTTGATGTTTAGGATAAACTAATTAATCGGTCTGATTTTTTTTGTTACAAATTAAAGTACTAATCGAGAATACAAAATGTTTTTTTTTGAATTGATTTATTTATTGTTTAACATGTTTATATTAAATTTAATGTGGCGTTGAAAAAAAAGCTCCTGAATCGTCTCCATGATAGCGGACGTAATTTTAATCTGATATAAAAATATCAAGAAGATTATTAATCTGTAGGAAAGCTTCTATGTTCCTATGGCAGCTTTTTCTTTTTTATGGAATTTAATAAAAAAGGCGGCGCCTTTTTTGACAAAAAGGTATCGAATTATTTATATTTTCATTATTTTTTATTTATGCTATTTTTTCGACAATTATTCGTAAAAAAAATGTAAGATTTAAAAAAAAGCTTTAATAGGAACATAAAGAATGACGTAAAGAATGTCCAGTCCAAATTTCAAAGCGGTAGTTTGAAAACTGTTCCTTTGAGAGTGGAGACCGTTTTGAAAAATTTCGAGAAAAACGCGTTTAAAGTTTGGAGTGAGCGCCAGATACTCCAATCCCTTTTTCTAATAAAGGCTGTAGCGACCGAAATAATTCGAATTTCGATTTAAAAATTGGGGAGAATGTATATAACAGTGTATCCTATCGATATAATGAAAAAAACATCGATTTTTGAAAATTTCACACTGTGAGGGTCCCTTAAGCATTTTTTATGTAAATGTCTCGTATGGAGACTAAATACTTTTTATGTGATACTGGTTTTGTGTGGAAACTCATATATCATTGTTATACAGACAGTTTGTCGTATAAACAGTTTGTCGTCTGGACAATTTGTCATATAGACAGTTTTTGTACATGTTGTTTTTGTACAAAAAAAACATACTTAAGTGTGAATGAATCAACACACTTAAACATATAAGTAAGTATCTCGTATGGAGACTAAATACTTTTTAGGTGATACTGGTTTCGTGTGGAAACTCATATGCATTGTTATGCAGACAGTTTGTCCTTTAAACAGTTTGTGGTATAGACAGTTTGTCGTCTGGACAATTTGCCATATAGACAGTTTTATACATGTTGTTTTTATGCAAAAACATACCTAAGTGTGAATGAATCAACACACTTAAGCATCTTTTAAGTAAGTGTCTCGTATGGAGGCTAAATACTTTTTATGTAATAATGTTTCGTACGGAAACTCTATATCTTTTTTGTTATACAGACAGTTTGTCGTGTAAACAGTTTGTCATATAGATGGCTTGTCGTATGGACAGTTTGTCATATAGACAGTTTTTTGTACAATTTGCTTTTGTACAAAGAAAAAAAAAATAAAAAACAAATTTAAGTATGAAGAGAGTCCACACTTAATAATATTTTAATTGTCTCTTAAGGAGACTAAATACTTTTTTGTGCTACCTGCATTTCCATTCTGATTTTTATCAGTGGTGTTATTTAATTCTGCCAGTTTACAAACTATGTTTTTGAGGTTATCGATCTGTTTTTCAGTTTTTTCCAGTCTTCCATCCGTTTTTTGTTTCTTCCTATCTCTTTTCGTGATCGTGAACATGATTTTCTCTTCTTCTTATCTCCTAATTTTTTATACTTAGGGCCGATTTTTCAATCATCAGATAAACAATCAGATAAGCTTTATTCGATGAATATCAATATTCTTGCTTTTTCAATAGTCAGATAGTCGTTAACTGTCGAATAAACCCTCTATCGGAGGAAAAAAGTTATCTGCTGCTTCAAGTGCCAGTTAGGATTTTATCTGTCAGATAAGTGTCATGTGTTAAGTTATGTTTGACAGTTTCGTTTCGTGTTGTGCATTTTGGTAAAACGAAATAGTTGTGTACCTACATCGATTTTTTATGATGGATGTGTTTGAAACAATTGACGACTTAGCAATCGAGGAAGATCGCGAAATCATTTGGAGGTCTGCATAATTCCACACTATGTAAAATTGTAAAAAGAGTGACCGAAGCTATTTCTTCAATGCGACAAAATTTTGTTTCATTGCCTAAAAGTCGTATTGAAATCTTGTCCACACAAGAAAGTTTCTATAGTATAGCACGATTTCCAAGAGTCATTGCAGCTTTGGATTGTACTCACATCAAAATAATTTCACCAGGTTATTTTATTAACTATTTTCTTTATCAATTTATAGTAAATATTTAACTATTATTTCAGGAGGGGATACTGCAGAAAATTTCAGGAACCGCAAAGGATACTTCTATTTAAATGTTCAAGCTATGTGCAATGCAGATTTACAATTTGTCGACATTGTTACACGAGGGCCAGTTGCTTTTGGTAATGGGATCGTACTTGATGATAGTGGATATTTTTGAATAATTATTTGTTGACGCCACTCAGCAATCCCCAAACAGAACCTGAACAATTGTACAATGAATCTCATATTAGGACCAGAAATGTCATTGAAGGATGCTTCGGTGTCTGGAAAAGAAGATTCCCAGTGCTTAGTATTGGATTGAGGTGTAAGTTGCCCCTTGCCCAAGATATTATTGTGGCCACTGCTGTATTACACAATATAGCACATAGCAGAAATGAAGGTGATCCACCGATAGACCCGGAGGTTCAGATACCACCTCAGCCAGTTACCATTACTTACTGAACACAGCGAGACACGAAGAAACACAAGGGATACTATACTAGAATATTTTGAATCGCTCACAATCCGATTTTGTAACAAAATATAGTAAACAGTTATTATTAAATAAAATGTTACATATAAAAATATCTTTTTTTTTGGTTATTAATAAAAAACATATATTATCATATAAATAAAGAATTTTTATAATTTAATCTTATAATCTAATCTGCATTTTCCAGAGCTTCAAGTGCTGTAATTTCTCGTTTCTTGCTTCTTCATTGTCAAGATGTGCCATTTCTTTTTTGTATTTCGTCTCTACAAATAAATGCCCTTTTTTCGCAATTACATGCCTTGGGGGTATAGCTAAGCAAGGGTAGCTATTTTTTAGCCTCGGCTTTTGTTGGAGATAGGGTGTCTGGGCTTACGCTCCTACGCCGCCTATTATTACGCCATTTTTAACCCCAGCTCCCCTTTTTGAAAGGCTTAGGTTAATTGAGTTAACCTTGGCCGAAAAATTTGGATTAGTGTGGGGATCGAACCCACGATCGCCAGATTTGTAGTCTAGAGGTTTTGTTGTTATTCTTGTCTAACACCTTGAATACTGTATCTGTGCATCTTGCTTGCACTTGATAAGGGTAAAGTTCGCTAGTATACACCAGCTATTCGCTAGATATTATACGAGTGAAAAATTTTAAAAAATTATTCGTCGGATAAACAGATAGATAATATTATACTCCAGATAGTTATTCGACGATTTAACTGAGGATTGAAAAATCGGCCCTTAGAGTACTCAGTACGTGTGAAACGTCAAACACAACGAACAAATATGACTCTACAGGGCAGGACGCGCGAGTTAAGGAAGCTGCCCAAGGCCAACACCAAGTCTGCACCTGCAAAAGTGCTGAAACTAACATTTCAGCTTATCTTTCATATATAAAGATATGCGGAGAGGAAAGGCATTCATTCATATTATATTATTCATATTATAGCATTCATATTATATTTTAATTTTCATTTTATTTTATTAGTATTAAGTGAGTTGTTCCTGAATAAATTTTTGAAGTCTTTTTTAAAAACTTATTCGAGTGTTGCGAACCCAAAACTGGCGCAGTCGGTAGGATCTAGGCGAAACTCTGTATCAAACAATTGTTTTTGGGTATCAACCCTTAAGCCTAGCCGAAACAAGAAGATCCTGAAGATACAAAAACTTCCATCGAGGAAAAGTTACAAGATCCAAAGGAAATTCCGGATTCCACAACAACACTCAACACAAAGGAACATCCTGAAGAAAGTCCAACTTCGACTCTATTCTGGGACTCGTTAGATTAGGAAGACCTGGGAAAAGGACAACTTCTCCAGATCCTATAGGCATTAGATTAAGAATAACCAAGAAAGAAAAAACATGAAACTCATCGCAGTAATTTTAATGTAAGTGTTCATTCCTTTTTTAAAAATAATTTCCTAAACACTTTTTGAATTTCTCTAAGACAATTTATTCAAAATAATCAATCAAAAAATTAATCAAAATCAATTGATTCGTTTATAAGAATTATAACTATACTAATTCTTATAAATAATCCACAAAAATAAATCAAAATGGCACTAAATTTACCACTATTACGTTACCAAGCCGATAACATCCCTCACTTTGACGGCAACCCAAGACAGTTGCACAGATTTATAAATTCATGCGAACATTTTCTACAAGCTTTCCAAAATGTTCAAAACGCAAACGACCCATTAAACATTTGCTTGCTTGATACGGTCCTATGTAAATTAAGAGATCGTGCTGCCGATTTAATTAGCACCAGGACAGAACTAAATAGCTGGCATTTAATAAAAAATGCATTAAATCAGACCTTTTCAGATCAGAGAGGTACAGACTGTCTAATACAAGACCTAATATCCATGAAACCTCTAAGAAACGAAACCCCTATCCAATTTGGCATGATACAAGACTCACGAAGTTTATTATTTTCTAAATTAAATTCTACAATTGAAGACGAAGACGAGAGACAAATTAAAATTAACCATTACGACGACTTTGCTCTAAAAACTTTCATTCACGGCTTACCATATCAAACACAATTAGTAATCAGATTAAGAAACCCCAATTCGAATCAACAAGCTTTAGCCTTTGTAACAGAAGAGGAAAATTTTAAATATGTTAACACTGGACATAATCCGAATTTACAGCAATCTACTTACAGACCGCAACCACTATTTAACCCCAATTATTCGAAACACAATTATCCAATACAAAATGTCCCAATGAAAAATGTCAAACAAAATTATCCTCCAAAACCTCAACCAAATCATCAACCAAATTTTCAACCTAACTTTCAACAAAGATATCAACCAAATTTTCAACCCAATTACCAACAAAGATACCAACCAAATTCTCAACCCAATTACCAACAAAGATACCAACCAAATTATCAACCAAGATCCACTAACATTCCTATTTCAAAACCGAACTTTCCACAACATCAACAATTTAATAATCAACCAACACCATCTCCATTCAACCCAAGATCCAGTCACATGACTAAGAATTTTTCACCGATTAACTATAGACCTGAACTGATGGACACTAGCTCTGGAAACACCTCTAGACCTAGACAAACCTTTGCAATAGAAAATTTATATACACAAGAAATAAATCAAGACTACCAAGACTATCAAGACTCTTATGGCCAACAAAACCATCAAAACTACCAAGATTATCAAGACTCTTATGACCAACAAGATTATCCAAACTCAAATAATGCTAACGCAGAATATGATAACAATCATAGTCTAAACTTTCAATCAGAAGAAACCCACCAACAGCCAAATTTTCACATGACTTACCCGAATCCCGACCAGACATAATAAAACTAAATAGCATTCCTATAAACCTTCCCCATATTAACATTCCCGAATTAAAAGCTAAATTTTTAATAGACACAGGCAGTTCACGCAGCCTTATTGATCCCTCATTAGCCTATAAATTCTATAAAAATTGTATTACCAACGAACAATTTAAAATACAGACAGCACATGCAATGACCATTCACGACGAAATAGCAAAAATTCCTATGTTTAATATCTTTAAAATAAAAAATTTTCATAAATTCTACTTATTTAAATTTTCTGAAAATTACGACGGACTTATAGGAGCTGATTTACTTAACCAGTTAGAAGCTAATATTAATATAAAATCTCGAAAATTAACAACACCCCTAACAGAAATACCAATCATTTATAATAACCTACAGACGTATTCAATTACAATACCACCCCGTACTCAAAAAATTGTAAAATTACCCGTTAAATTGAATAAAGGATTAGGAATATTAAATTACACAGCTTTCTCGAATAATACAGAAATGCCTGAAGCCCTAGTAAACGTAGACAACAATTTTGCAATTACTACCATAATAAATTCAAGCGAAAAATTAGCAAAAATAGATATAACTTCACCTTTTGAAATTAATGAAATCGACCCTTGCACCGTAAATTTTGTTAATAAAATGGAAACAGAAGAGAATTCTTCTTTTACTTCATATGACAATACCTTAAAATCAAATTTAAAAAATTTAAGACTAGAACACTGTAATTCAGAAGAACGAGAATCAATTAGAAAATTATGTTTAGAATTTCGTGATATATTTTATTGCGATCAAATTCCATTGACATTCACAAACAAAATTCAACATAAGATCAATTTAAAAAATGAATCACCCATTTATACCAAGAGTTATAGATATCCTGAAATACATAGATCCGAAGTTAAAGAACAGATTTCTAAAATGCTAAACCAAGGGATTATTCAAAATTCCACCTCTCCGTGGTCCAGTCCAATTTGGATCGTACCAAAAAAATTAGACGCTTCTAATAAACGTAAATGGCGCTTAGTAATCGACTACCGCAAATTAAACGAACAAACAATAGACGACAAATACCCCCTTCCAAATATTACTGACATTCTTGATAAATTAGGCAAAAGTCAATATTTCACCACACTAGATTTGGCCAACGGATTTCATCAAATTGAAATGCACCCAGACGATATACCCAAAACTGGTTTTTCTACAGAAAACGGACATTATGAATTTCGTAGAATGCCATTCGGTTTAAAAAATGCACCTAGTACTTTCCAACGCGTAATGGACAACATATTACGTGGACTTCAAAACGAAACTTGCTTAGTATACCTTGACGATATAGTAATTTTTAGTACATCATTACAAGAACATATTTCACGATTAAGAGACATTTTCATTAGACTTAGAGAATCAAATTTCAAAATACAAATGGACAAATCTGAATTTTTACGCAAAGAAGTGCAATATTTAGGACACGTGGTTACCCCTCAAGGAGTTAAACCTAACCCCGATAAAATTTTAGCTATCAAAAACTTCCCCTTACCAACAACACCAAAAGAAATTAAATCATTTTTAGGACTCGTAGGTTACTATAGACGTTTCATACCAAATTTCGCTAAAATTACAAAACCAATGACAACGTGTTTAAAAAAGGATTCTAAAGTTAAACATACACCAGAATTTATTCAGTCATTTGAACATTGTAAAGAACTATTAATTAATCCACCCATTTTACAATATCCCGACTTTGAAAAAGACTTTGTATTAACCACAGACGCTAGCAATTATGCTATAGGTGCCGTATTGTCACAAGGCAATATTCCAAATGACAAACCAATTGCATATGCCTCACGAACTTTGAACGAAAGCGAATCTCGATATTCCACAATTTAAAAAGAACTGTTAGCAATTGTGTGGGCATGTAAATATTTTCGTCCCTACCTTTTCCGTAGAAAATTCAAAATTTATACAGACCATAGACCACTGACTTGGCTTTTTAACTTAAAAGAACCAAATAGTAAATTGATTAGATGGAGACTTAGACTTGAAGAATTCGATTATGACATAATATTCAAAAAAGGAAAACAAAATACAAACGCTGACGCACTATCGCGAATAAATTTAAATGCAATAGAAACCGAAAGCACCTTTAACAATCCAGGTGAAATTAACCAAGACATTTTAGATTATTTACGACATCTTTCTGAAAACCCTATCGAAAATACACAACCTTCAACCAGCGGTACGCAAGAAAACATAACAACTTTCCCTAAAATCAAAATTCTACAAGACATCTAAATTAAACCCCCACAAATCCAAAATGACGAATCATTCCATTCAACTGCACATTCCAATAGTAATAGTAATAATATAAATAACGGAATACCCATTCTAGACGATATAATTAATAATAAATCAAATCAAATCATTATTTCAAAAAACCCTTATAACAAATTAGAAATAAAAACTGAAGACTTTGGCTATCATAAAATCCTTCTCGTTAAAATCCCCATTTCAAATAAAAATTTAATCCTTGAACTCTTAAAAAACTACACCTCCGAAAAAAAGATATTTTATTTATATTTTCATACAGACTCGATGTATTTAGATTTTAATGAAGTATATTTAGATCACTTCTATGAAAAAGGACTTAAATTAGTAAAATGTACAAAGATGGTAAATTCAATTTTAGACGAAGAAGAAAGAATTATGCTAATAAAACATCAACATGAAGGTAAATGTAATCATCGCGGAATAAACGAAACACTTGAGAAATTGAAAAGAAATTATTACTGGCCCTCTATGAAAACTGACGTAACAAACTATATAAATAATTGTAACGTATGCCAAAAATCTAAGTACTTAAGAAAACCACCTTATGTCCCTATAGTATTAACCGAAACTGTAGGTAAACCCTTCCAATTTTTACATATCGATGTTTTTAAGTTTGACAACCAAAATTTCTTAACGATAATAGACGCTTTTTCTAAACTAGGACAAGCTATACCAATTCAAAGTAAGACAGCTATCGAAATTTGTAACGCATTGATTAATTACTTTTCTTATTACGGCCTTCCAGAAAAAATTACAATGGACAATGGTACTGAATTTAAAAACGAAATAGTTAAAGAACTTTTAAAACTACATAAAATTGAAATCCACTTTACCACCCCACTCCATCATGAATCCAATGCACCTGTAGAAAGATTTCATTCTACCTTAATTGAACATCTAAGAATATTAAGACAAACTAATACCACAAATAATGTTGTAATACTAATGAAATATGCTATAATTGCATACAACAACTCTATACATTCTTCTACAAATTTTACGCCATTAGAATTAACTCTCGGACATACAAATACACGTGACCCTTCTTGTTTAGTTGACTCTTCATTCTATTCTGACTATATAATGAATCACAAAGAAAAAATCAATCATGTTTATAAAAAAGTTAACGAACGACTCGAAACTAAGAAAGAAAAAGTACTAGACAAACGTAATCTCAAAGGACCAGAACAATACCTATTTCAAATCGGACAAACTATTTATAAAATGAATAATAGACGTAATAAAAAAGAAAATAAATTTTTAGGCCCTTACATACTGACTGAAATACTAGAAAACAATAAAGCTAAAATAAAAAATAAATCAAATAATAAAATAGAAATTATCCATATGAAAGAATTAAAAACTCCCTCTATTACAGATCCTGTTCATGCTTCGCAAAAGAAATAACACTACCCAAACTTTACGACTTAAATGATAACCCTGGACTATTACCACTAAAATTAGGAACTACACAAAACATTATCGACTATTGGTCATTTATACAGATCCTTGACTTGACAAGCATAACCAATGAATTTTACGTTTTGCAAAGACAAATTCGAAAATTTAGAACTACAGTCAAAAATTTAACAATGTATAAAGAAGAATACCATAACTCATACAATGTTATTTCTAATATAGAAAATACAATAACCAATCAAATTAGACAAGTAAATCCCTCAATAAATATAAGAACTAAAAGAGGTATAATAAATGGATTAGGCTCAATAATTAAAATATTAACTGGCAACCTTGACCAAACTGATGCTGAAAAATATGATAAAGCTATCTCTACCATCTTAAATAACCAAGGAAAATTTAAAACGATTATTACAGAACAAATCACACTCCTGCAATTGGCTACTAATAAATGTAATAATGAAACTCAAAAATTGGCACACAATCAAATAATATTAGAAACCCGTATTACGCAAATAGAACAAGAACTAAAAACAAAACATTCAAGTTATACAGAAATGTACGAATTTATGTTATTACAGACAGTTCTCTTCCAAATTACAACATCACTACAACTAATTCAAGAAATATTTGAGAAATTGGAAACATCAATTTCTTTTTCAAAATCTAATGTGTTTCACAACTCATTAATTGAACCTTTAGAATTATTACAAGAACTAAAACTTGTTAACGATCAATTGAAAGAAAACAAATTGCCATTTGAACCTAAATTAGAAAATATATTATTATTCGAAAAAGTAATGAAAATCAAAAGTTTCATTAGAGAAAGTCAAATAGTATTCATAATCCAAATTCCAATTGTTGAACCCAATAGTTATAACCTTTACCGTCTATATCCATTGCCTACTCCAACAAATGGAAAATACAAAACCATTTTTCCACAAACAAAATACCTATCATTAAATGAACACTACTACATGCAGTTCAATGAAAAATGTAATGAAATTAACCCCGAAGAATTTATATGTCAAGAAATGGACCATCAAGAGATAACCGAAGAAGCTCCTTGTGAAATACAAATGCTAAAATTTGCTAAAAACATTTCAAGTTGTCACCAGATTTCCACAAAGATCCAAAACCCCAAAGTACAGAAAATTGAAAACAACAAATGGTTATTAATCATCCCTAAAGAAATAGTGGCAGTGCAACAGTGCGGAAAAATTAAAGATAGTTTCCCAATTAACGGAACATTCATGTTAGAACTGAACCCATATTGTGAAATTAATATTGGAAGTATAAAAGTCAAATCTCATCAAAATTCAAAACCAAATTTTCGAGTTATCGAAATTCCTAAATTAAACTTTGAAAATCAACTTAAAATAAATAATCAATTGCAAATAAAACCCATAGAACTTGAATCTATAAATTTCAATGAAATTAATAACTTCCAACATATTCTAGACTTGCAAAATAAAGAACTTGATAAAATCATGAATCAACCATTGTTTTCAGATAAACCAAGTGTGTGGACATTAATACTCTATATTATATGTGTCGCAATAACTTCTTATCTGTTATATAAATTCTGGAAAACAACTCGAGTCATCAAGAAAGAAAATTCCAAGACCATGGACATCATCGTCTAATCTCGCACCTGCTACGCTAGATGCTCAAACTTATCCCCGGAGGAGTTAAGGAAGCTGCCCAAGGCCAACACCAAGTCTGCACCTGCAAAAGTGCTGAAACTAACATTTCAGCTTATCTTTCATATATAAAGATATGCGGAGAGGAAAGGCATTCATTCATATTATATTATTCATATTATAGCATTCATATTATATTTTAATTTTCATTTTATTTTATTAGTATTAAGTGAGTTGTTCCTGAATAAATTTTTGAAGTCTTTTTTAAAAACTTATTCGAGTGTTGCGAACCCAAAACTCGCGCCGTCCACACCAGCCTAGGCGCCAAATTTCACTCTAAAAGAGTGTAAAATAATCTAAAATAGTGTAAAAACTCTAAATAGTGTAAAATGTAAGCAATGACGAGCATTACTACAAATTATCATCGCGAACGAGACGTGTAGTATAATGCTAAGTTTGTGTCACGTGCAATTGCTTCGCAATGAAAGATTATACGGAAGGCAGTTTCATCCTTCTCATAGCATTCTCAGTATAATGGTTCGCTTTTCTAAATACTAGTTTTGTGCAGATGTCCTCGTAGATGTCCTCGTAGCTGTGTCCTGTAAGTAGGCCTGCCACAATTTTAATCTGCTTCCTAGACAGTCGCAGGATTTAAGCAGTTAAAGAAACCGATGAATTTTCCAGCATTCGTTTGCTGTGTTTGTGACCATTTATTTTATCCCACTGTAGATGGTGCTTAGTATCTACCCATTTACATATTCCATTTCGACCCATGGTTTGGGTAATGTAGGAGACCTTATGAGCATTGATGTTTGATTTGTTAGTATCATCCTTTGCTAACTTGTGCACCATTTCGTTGCCTATCAGTCCCTTGTGGCTCGGTAGCCAAGTAAGTGTGACCTTGTTGTGTGTCGCCAGAGCCTCGAAGGAAGTTTGTTTTAGATTTGATTTCATGGCACTCTATGGCATTCATAGCAGCCTGTCTATCGAATGTTTCTACTTTTGCAGTCTTTGTAGTTTTCATGGGCCAGATCGTGTTGGCGTGTACTCTTGCTGAAAATGTCGTGGCATCGGATCCCAGGGACACAGATAAACTATATCCCAAGGATGGTCCGTAGATTCCTGCGCCAGTTATAATGTCCTTTTTGGAGCTTTATGTATACCAGCACAGTCCATGTGTTTGGGTTCTTGCCATCAGTTCAACGTAATTGTATTTTGAGAGTAGATTGAATGATAGCCTTTTTGGCATTGAATCTCCCTCAATATTGAGGTTTGACTCAGATATTACTTTCGTTATCGTGATATGCCCTAACTCTGTGGTGTGCGTCTGAGCCTCCCATGTACCATTACACCTGCATTTAAAGGCTCCTATCCATGCCTCACCCATGATAAAGATAGCTGCATCTAGAGCTGCAGTTTGGGCGGTCCTCAATGATCCCATAATTGGTCAACAGGCCAATCTTTGAACAGTAGAGAGTTCCTTTATGGACTGTTTTTGCTTCAGTGTGGTCCACCATAACGTGAAGCTCCATGTCAGATTAGGGTACGCAGAAGAAACCTCCCCGAAGATTGCGCTGTCTCGCATGAGAACCACAATCGGGCGTACCTTGGAAACGTTGAACGTGTTCAACGGCTAATTCTTCTAACACCGGATCTACGATAAACGAAAATGAACATTGTCGTTACAACAAGCTTGCCAAGGAGGCCATTCTTGGTTACGATTTCAATTAATATTGAAGATATTTCTAGTCTTAAGGAAGTTTTATTGGCGGATATGTGCAAGCAAACAGAATGCGACGTGCTGCTGGTACAGGAGACCCATCGAGGCATCACGCGGAACAGACCAAGGGTGGCTGGCATGAGGATGGTTGTTGAGAGACCAAATGATCAGTATGGGAGCGCTATTTTTGTCAAGCCGTTGACGTCATCTCCACCTCCATGACAGATTTAGATATTATCGAGCTGCTGACGTCAGTGTACAAATCCCCGGATGTCAAGTTCAAGTTCTCAAACCCGAACGATTTCCGCCAGCAGGACATCAACTTTGTCACCGTCAACTGCAAAAGCTTGGCCTGGGGCTACAGTGAAACGGATGAGAATGGGGCAGATCTCGAAAAGTGGGCCGAAACCAACGAACTGCAGATAATACACAATCCCACCCTCCTTCCACAGTAGCCGCTTGAGACGAGGATATAACCCCGACAACACCTTCGTGAGTACAAGGGTGGCGTCACAATGCGAAAAGAGCATCGGGGAACCAATACCGCGATTCCAACATAGACCGTTAATATGTTCCATCAGCGCCTTGGTAAAACGAGAGGATGTACCCTCAAAAGACGCTTTAATTTCAGGAAGGCTAATTGGAACAAGTTCAGCAAAGACTTCGATGTAGAGATAGCGAGAATTACTCCTCAGCCAGAGATGTAAGAAGCATTTATAAAATAGGTTGGGAAGGCCTCAAGAAAAAACATTCCTAGAGGCTGTCGCACCGAGTACATTCCTGCTCTATCTGGAGATGCGAAACTCCTTCTTTCACGCTACCAAGAAGTGTACGACGCATACCCTTTACCCACCCAACTGCTACTGAATGGTAAAAGAAAAGACAAGAAGTTCAAAGAGCATATTAGCAGGGAGCTGGAGCATGAGAACAACTCCCTCGGTGCCCCTTTTTCCATGAGTGAACTTGTTGTTGGGATTAAAGAGATGAAACTCAACCGAGCGGCAGGCGTGGACGATCTGATGGCAGAACAGATCAAGAACTTTGGACCACACACCCTGCAATGGCTCCTTAATATGTTCAACGTATGTGTCACGCAACTGAAGATCCCCAAAGAATGGAGGAAGGCTCGTGTTGTCGCGTTACTGAAACCTGGCAAGGAACCGACGGACTCTAAGAACTTCAGGCCCGTGTCCCTTCTGTGCCAACCCTTTAAACTGCTGGAACGACTAATTAAAAACAGCGGAGATTTTGGATGCCAAGATTATCGAACAGCAGGCCGGCTTTCGTCCAGGGAAATCATGCTGTGGCCAAATCCTCAACCTAACTCAGCACATAGAGGATGGTTTTGAGAGAAGGAAAATTACTGGAGTGACGTACATCGATTTGACAGCCGCTTATGACACTGTTAACCACAGGAGGCTGTTAAGAAAGCTTTATGAGACAACAAAAGACTATAGGCTCACTATGGTCATCGGTCTATTCCTCCAGAACAGGAGATTTTATGTTTCACTCCAAAACAAGAATAGCAGATGCAGGGTCCAGAAGAATGGACTGCCGCAAGGCAGTGTCCTGTCCCAACTCTTGTACAACGTGTACACGAACGACCAGTCGATTCCTGACAATATAAGGCAATTCATCTATGCCGATGATACAGCTGTGGCAGCCCAGGGCACCGAGTTTACCGAGGTGGAAGAGAAGTTGAAGGTCGCCCTTGAGGAACTGGCAATCTTATACCAGCCTAAACCACCTAAAAAACCACCAAAAGCCGAATTCCAACAAGACTCAGGTCTTCAGGTCTTTCAGGCCTTCCACATGAAAAACAAAGAAGCACGACGGGAGCTCGAGATACATTGGCGAGGCGAACGACTGGAGCACTGCCCGACGCCGAGTTACTTGGGCGTGACCCTGGACCGTACTCTGCCCTTCAGACAATACTGCATCAATACTAAAGGCAAAGTTAGTGCGCGTAATAACATATTACGAAAACTCACAGGCACAGCATGGGGAGCTCAACCAGAAACGCTTAGAAGCTCGGCTTTGGCGCTCTGTGTGTCCACTGCGGAATACGCCGCACCGGTTTGGGCAGCTTCAGCTCACGCGAAACTTGTGGACGTCGCTATCAACGAGACAGCAAGAAACTCCAGTTAATATTTTGTACCCACTTATTGGCGTGGCACCCCCATCTGTGCGAAGAGCCGTCACCACGGATGCTGAAAGGACGAAACAGGAAACCGATGCTCGCCATCCTCTGCACCAACACGAGCCAGCCGGTCGACGCCTAAGATCAAGGAAGAGCTTCATGGCAAGATCACACACTCTCGAGAGGTCCATAGAAAATAACCGTATCACTAGGTGGACCCAACAGCTAACTACTCGGGAACCCCCAAGAAAATAAATGGCCCCAGGCAAATACCTCCCTTTCGCGGTATGGAAATCCCTAAATCGGCTCAGGACAGGAGTGGCAAGGTGCAAGACAAATCTGTTGAGGTGGGGAATGTCTGAGAACGACGATGTGCTGTGTGCGTGTGGTCAGCCCCAGGATATGAGCCACATATTGGTCTGCCCACAACTGGAAGAAGGATGCACGTACGAAGACTTAATTTTATGTAACGACAAGGCTATTGCAGCCGCTATTTTTTGGAAAGATGTCGTCTGAGCCGGACACGGAAAGTAAGTATTTCAGATTGGGTCTAACTACCGTGGTATACAACTAGTGTAACATAGTTTTAGTTCGCATGATTTGCCAAGTGTTCTTTGGGTCATCATTAATACCATTTTGCACATATTGGCAGCTTCCTTAAGGTGCTGATTCCGAGTCAATTTTGCATCCAGGGTTATAACTAGATACTTGGCTCTCTTACTTACCTTTAGAAGCTTAATGTAGAAAATTTCGAATCTTAGCTCCTCCATTTTCCTCATTTATATTAATGGTACAGACTGGATTTTAGGGGACTTAATCGAAGGTCTACTCCTGCACCATCTCTTTACCTCATTCAGTGCTTTTTACTTTACTGCTGCTTCCTGCACTTTCTGCATATCCTTGGATGTAAACTCTCACAAGTAGGCACAAGTGACACAAGTAGGCTATTGACAACCATATGCCACAGGAGTGAAGATAAAACTCCACCCTCAGGACATGCTTTGACAACATACACTCTCATTGTGTCACCTGCCACTGTAGTCTCAATATTTCTACCCTGCAGATTTTATCTTATCAATCTAATTGATGTTATATTTGCAACTTGACTGAGGGTTCCATTGCCTATACTGTCGAATAAGGTGTTGTCAAACTGTTGAAATGTAATATCGAATTTAAATAACCCGCGAAACGCCCTCTACATCTGATATATTAACTAATGTATTAACTAATGACAACATATACTTTCAGTCTGTGCAGAATACTTGTAGTGTGTGTTTCTTTTATCCAGTCGCTAAGTTCAACAGGTTATGGGCCCAGAACCCACGTGTTAAAAGAGATAAAGTTTATAAAGTGCTCAAGAATGGCTGGAAACTATATTTAGTATTCCAAAGCTGTAAGGAAGAGAACATTATAGTGATTGGGCTTTTGCGGCAGAAAATTTTCTAGTTTTAGAAGGTTTAGAAAAATGCCTCAAAGAAGTAATGGCGGAAGACGCCAAAGCGAAAGCCAAGCTAATACTATCTATAGATTTTTCGTTGTAGGTTCACATTAGAGAACTAAAAACAGCAAAAGAATTATGGGACCATCTTAATAAATTATTTGATGATACTGGGTTTACGCGAAGAGCAAGTTTACTTCGTACATTAATCTCCATTCGGTTAGAAGATTGTAATTCCATGACGAAATATGTAAACCAAATGGTGGAGACGGGTCAAAAACTAAAAGGCACTGGATTCAACATCGACGACGAGTGGATAGGGACTCTACTGTTGGCGGGTTTGCCTGATAAATTTTCGGACATGATCATGGCATGGATAGAACACTAGGGCTTGAGCATTTGTACGGACGCTATAAAATCCAAATTGTTCGATATGGAAACAGATGGAGCTGGTAAAGGAAGCCATATATATAGTACTGTTTATATTGCGTCTTTGAAGGCGAAAGTTCCGAAATCAAAACGAGATAGCAACCATGTTGCTGTACCGTAGTCTGATTGATGGCTGGTACGCTTGCGCCAACTAACAACCAATTCCAAGCCCGTAATTTAACACATGACTCGACAAGAGACGTTGTGTGGTATGTGAAAACCATATTTATTTTAAATTTCCATTTTTATTTAGTTTAATCATGTCGACAAGTTGTTACTTGTGTTTATCGATAAAATCCTCGCGTCCCAAAAGAAGTCTTCATAAGTAAGTATTAAAATTATTGTATTGTAGATGTTTTTCCAAAAATTGATCCATATATTAATCAAATGATGTTATCAAAGGTTTCCTAAGGATGCAACAACGCGCAAAGCATGATTTAAGGCTGTTGGATTATCTGAAGAAGTGGATGACATATCACACACTAGAATATTTCGCTTCACTTTAAAATGGATGATTATGTGGAACCCAATGCAAAACTATATGGTGGAAGAATGGTTCTGAAAAGGGAGGCAGTGCCAACAGTATCAGTTCCTAACCCACCACCTGCAGTACTTGATGAATTTATTGAAGCTTCATCTACATATGTAAAGGAAGATATGCCTATTGGCAACACCAGCTGTAATAACGTCCGAGGTTGAAATCACCACAACAGAACAGATGCCAACAGATGCCAACAAAAGTACTAGTATCTAATGAGAAAAAAGAAGAAAGTAAGAGTTATTGCACTAGTTTGTATTAATTTTTATAAATGCATTTGTCTACTTTCAGGTGCTGAGAGCGTAGAAATAATTCATACTCCTAAAAAGCGAAAATTTGCAGAGCCACGATTTATTTCTGAAATTACAACCCCTGACATGGCAACCCCTAGAAAAGCTCGAAGAGTTTTGTCATTAGTGAGACGATGTGACGCCGAGAAAAAAAACAAGAAAATAAAAAGGTTACAGGATAAAAGTAGATATCTTTTGAAACGTATTGCTTCTCTGGAAGATTTGATCAAAAATTTGCTTAGCCAAGAACTAATTACTGAAGAAGCAGGAAACACTCTAATGGTACATATGTCATGATTTCTTCAAATGCTACTCCACGACTATCTTAATTAATAAATAGAAGGTTTGAATTTCAAATTTATAAAACCATGCTTGAACATTGGCATTATTGCTTTGATAATAGATTAATATGGTTAAGTGTGTAGTATTATATTTTCTCGAACTCACTATATTTTTCCTTGCACTTATATATATATTTTTATAGGAGGTGCTACCTAGTAGCATGAGGGAAGTTGTGTCACGAAAAATAAAGAAAAAGGGATAGTATTCGCCTGAAATACGGAGTTTTGCCTTGACCCTACATTTCTACTCGCCAAAGGCCTACAATTATGTCCGTAAGCACTGGAATACACTTTTGTCACCTCCATCGACCGTGCGACAATGGTACAGAGTTGTCGGTTCCCCAGGCTTCAAAAAAGAGGCATTGGATGCTATGGCCTTTCGTGCTACTTAAAAAAAAAATTATCATCAATTTGGTTATTGATGAAATGTCCATTAAAGAAGCAACAGTTTACAAGTTAATGAATTCCATGGTGGTGTTGATTTTGGAACAGTTGATATTAAGCAGGACAATGATAATGTGCCAATGGCAAATAATGCTCTGGTTTTTATGGCAGTGTCATTAAATGAAAGATGGAAGATTCCCATGGGGTATTTTTTAAACCGTGGCCTAAATGGAAGCGACCGGACAAATATATTGACACGAGCATTTTGGTTGTTGGAAAGTAAGGTTAAAGTGTATTCCATTACTTTTGATGGAGCAACAACAAATTTAAGCATGTGCAGAAATCTAGGGGCAAATTTCGATTATGGTCCCTATTTTAAACCATATTTTCAGAACCCTGTGACATCGGAACCTTGTTATGTGTTCCTGGATTTGTGCCACATGATTAAGTTAATTCGAAACACCTTGGGAAATAAAAAACTATTACAAACTGCAGGTGGTGATATAATAAAATTGGAGTATATTGTAAAATTGCAAGATTTGCAATAACATGAGGGGTTGCGATTGGCTAACAAATTAACAGGGAAGCATGTAAATTTTACTAACAACCGCAGGAACGTTCGATTAGCAATGCAAGTTTTAAGTGAGAGCGTCTATAAGTATTTTGTATTTTTAAGTACAGTTCTTGATTCACATTTAAAAACACAATTTTCAGGCTGCTTGCCCACTGCAGATTTCTGTTTAATTTTTAACAATATTGCAGATATGCTGAATTGTAAAAATAGATACTCTAAAAAACAATTTGATGCTCCATTAACAGAGAGCAATTACAAAGTAATGAAGGAGCATGCAGATAATTTTCTCTCCTATATTACTAGTTTAAATGATGCAGATGGCAAAGCCCTCCTAAAATCCAATAGGAAAACTGGCTTTATAGGCTTAATACTATTATTAACAAATATGTTTCCGATGTTTGATAAATTAAAAACCAACGGTTTCACATATTTGTTGACATATAAACTTTCTCAAGAATATTTAGACATTTTTTAGTGCAATTAGAAGTAGGGAGGGTTTAATAATAACCCTGACGCTCTGCAATTCAAAAGTGCATATAAACGTTTGTTGGTGAGACACGAAATCAAAGAGGTAGAGAGAAAACAGAATACAAGCCCCTTAGGTGATCTTCCAAAACTGGATAAACCTGTATCAGATTTTGCGCATGATTATGTAAGTAGTTTCTGGCAATTAAACCCTTTTATTAATAATGTTGTGAAATATATTGCAGGCTATATTTCAAAGAAAGTAGCTAAGAAAATTGACTGCCCTACATGTGTTCAGCATATAATTGGAGATGATATGCCATTATTATCTAAAATTAAAGATCGTGTAGCATTTTATTTATCACCATCAAAAGATGTGTCCGCTATTTGTAAATTATCGGAAAAAATTGTTAGACAAAACTCCCATCGTTTAACCGCCAAAAATATTAAACGCAACATCATTATGAAATTTTTAACAAATTAGGAGTTCCTTTCGACACCCCCGAAATGAACAACCATGTGATGTTGCAAGGTGTCCTCGACAATCACAGGGCACAACTGTGCAAATTAATAATAAATTTATATTTAAATGTCCGCTTTTATCATGAAGCAAAATGTGTGGAAAAGATGAGTCAGAAATATACTAAGTTAGTTTTATTTAATTTTTATTTAATTTTATTTAATTTTTAGGAGGCTAAATGGCTGGCATGGGTCTCAGGGGTAGCAGAAAGTGCCACTATTCCTGCTACAACAAAACTCTGGGAAACGCCCACAGTCCCGAAAAGGACAAATCCAGCAGATCCCACTTCCACGTCCTCGTCGTGGCCTCTGGGTGCATCGCGTACAATGGATGTGCGTGGTGTAGCAGACGGAAGGGGGTAAATGGCGAGTTTCCGGCGCCTGAAAACCGGAACAAAAGTGGTTAAGGGAGAAAACCCTAACAGAAAATCCTGGTCCTTCAAGCTAGAGGGTTGAATCGATGGGCCAACACCTTATCATTCGGAAAAAGGAAAAAATGTTAAAAACTTCAAAAATCCGCCTCGGAACAATGATGAACATAAAATACAACGAACTAGGCAAAGAAAATTGACTATGAGAATGGTGACCTGGAACATACAAGCATTACGAACAAAGAAAACAGAATTATTCCAAGAATTAAACAAAATGAGACTGGATGTCTGTGTGCTTACAGAAACTAAAAAAAAGGGAATGGAGTCGAGATGGTAGGGGAATATATACATGTTTATAGTGGAGCTAAAAAGGACACAAGAGCAAAGAGAGGAGTAGCAATAGCAATACACAGAAAATATAAAAAATACATTAAAGACCATGAAGAAATTGACGAACAAATAATAAAAATGGAAATTAAAAAAAATGGACAGAATATAGTTATAATAGGAGTATACGCTCCTAGCGAGGATGCAGACCTTGCCACTAAAGATATGTTCTACGAAAAACTATTCCGAATAATATCTGAGATAAAAGGAGATCGAGAAATACTTATCTTGGGAGACCTAAATGCCCGTACAGGGAGAGAAGGAAACAACCCGGTAATAGGTAGATATGGAGAACAAACTGAAAACGATAACGGCAGACGTCTAAAACAACTATGTCAGAATATGTCTCTAAAGATAATGAATGGTTTCTCCTCCCACAAATATATACATAAATACACGTGGACCCAACCCACAAAAGGACTAAGATCGATAAGCGATTACATTATACAAAAACAAAACACAAAAATAACAACCACTGACGTAAGGGTGTATCGAGGTGCGGAATGCGGATAGGTGCTACCAGTGATAGGACTGTTGCTATCAATAGGTGGTGGTCCGTATTGGTAGCAACAGTCCTAATAAAGTATAGGAAAACTAATACGGACAAAACTAGTAAAAACGACATCTTAGGAAAAAGCACGAATGAAATCATATACAATCTAGAGAGTCTATCTACTAAATTTTTGTATAAACTAAGATTAACTGCCATGCTGGCTAAAGTGCAATACGGAAACACAACAGCGAATCAACTATATCAAGACCTAAGGGACTGTATGCACCAAGCAGCGAACGAAGCTATAGGACCACAAGAAAGGCATTTTAAAAATAAAGAGTGGTGGTGTGAAGAAATAGAAAGACTAGCAGAAATTAAAATGAAAGCTTATCAAACTTGGCTACAATCTAAAAAAATAGAAGATAGAACGATCTATGCACACTGGAATAGAGAAGTTAAAAAACTTGTAACAAAAAAGAAAAATGAGATTTGAGAAAAAAGATGCGAGGAGATAGAGAGGTGCATGGGAGGAACAAAGGTTTCGGAAGCGTGGAAGGCAATCAAACATATTAGAAAAGAAGGGCAAGTAAATAAAATTGAACTAATAAGTATGGAGGAGTGGGAAACATATTACAAAGAACTGCTAACAGAAAAGAGAAAAGAGTTCCACATTGATAACCTCGACATAGAGACACCCACAAATGAAGAAGTAAATGCGATAACGATAAAAGAAATAAAGGAAGCCCTAAAAGAATCTAAAAATAAGAAGGCTGCAGGGCCAGGAAATATCCCAATTGAACTAGTTAAAAATGGACCAGAATTATTACTAGATCTGATAGCCAAGATCTTCAACAAATGTCTAATAGAAGGCGACAACATTCCAGAAGATTGGAATATTGCTCATATGATCTCAATATATAAAAAAGGAGACAAAAGACAATGTAGTAACTATAGAGGGATCAGCGTAACTAGTGCGCTTGGGCGGTTGTACGGCCGGATACTAAAAAAAGGAATTGAAAGCAGCATCAAAGAAGTAGAGGAGCAAAGTGGCTTCCGAGCCGGGAGATCATGCATTGACAATATATTTGTTATTCAACAAATTATAGAAAAGCGGAAAGATAGAAATCTACCCACACACCTATTATTTATCGACTTGGAGAAAGCTTTCGATACGGTACCCTGGAAAAAGCTTTTTGAAGCATTGACGAGGATTGGGATAAATAGTGCATACTGTCGGGCAATCAGAAATATATATATCGAGTCAAAAAGTGCAGTTAAGATAGGAAACGTTATATCGCGGCCTTTCCGTACAACGAAAGGATTAAGACAAGGCTGCAGCCTGTCTCCTACATTATTTAAAATATACATACAAGAAGCACTAACAAACTGGAGAAGAAAAACCGCAGGAATAGGAATAAGAACAGGTGAACATTGTTTGACAAGTCTTCTATTTGCTGACGACCAAGTGATACTAGCAAGTGATGAAAGAGATATAGATTATATGTTAAGAAAATTGAAAGAAGAGTATTCGGAATGGGGTTTAAACATGAATATGTCAAAAACAGAATATCTCCGTGTCGGGGAAGAAGGAGAAGACCCAGAACTGGAGTTAAGAAAGATTAAAAAATGTAGGGCATACAAATATTTAGGAACTATCATCTCAGAAGAAGGAACAACAAAAAAGGATATAGAAAATAGACTTGGACAAGGGAAAAAGGCTATCTGCTTGTTAAATTCAATGCTATGGTCAAATGAAATTAAACTAATAACAAAAATGAGGGTATACAAATCTATTGTAGAACCAATAACAACTTATGGTTCAGAATGTTGGCAAGTTTCACAAAGAGATAAAAAAAGTATAGAAGTAGTAGAAATGGACTTTCTACGAAGAGCTTGTCAAACGTCCAAACTAGATCGTGTAAGAAATGAACATATAAGAAGACAGACGAAGAGAGTCTATGGCACTACAGACGACATAGAAACACGGCAATTAAAGTGGTATGGACACATACAAAGGATGACTGGAGAAAGATGGCCAACAATAGCATTCCAATATATACCAAGAGCAAGGAGAAGAAGAGGCAGACCAGCAATAAAATGGATAGATGGTATTATGGAAACCATTAAAGATAGAGCCATAGAAGAAGATGGCTGGAGAGATAAGGAGAGGTGGAAAAAGAAGTGCGGGATGCGGCAAAGGCTGTAGGAACCTCGCTGTATAAAATAAAAAAAAAAGTTTCATTTAAGGGACAATAAGTGCATTTTTTTTTGTAAATAAAGTTGTTTCTAGTTTCAAAATTATTTTGGTTTTATTGTCTCAGTCATTGATTTATTACTTTTCACTGTCCATTTCATAGTTTTTCACATAGGTGTAGGGAAACTTCGGAATGCGTTGTAGGTTACAGGTATTACATACCTACAATTGGACTTTTAACAGACATACACCTGACGTTAAAGTTCATGCGTAAATTTCCTGTTTAAATTTACCGCATTTAACATGACAGCAGCGCAAGCGTACTGCTTACGATTCAAACTACGGTATAGCACTACTTAATGTTTTCTCTCTCTTCATCAGTGAACTCGCTGGACATTTGTTTCCGACACTACACGCAATATATATATATATATATATATATATATATATATATATATATATATATGTTGTATTTGAGGTTTTCGCGGATAGATACCTGTGTTGTATTGTTTTCTCGGGGATTCCGCGTTGATGTTGAGGGTTGGTTCTGAAAAGAACCGGATTCTCGACGTTTCGGCGAACTAACATTCGCCATTCTCAAGAGATATATGCGTCCGTGCGGGTCAACGGTTAGACGCATACTGAGAGCTCGTTCGTGCGGTGCGACTACTTATAGCTGTCTGGCTTCGGGTCATGCGCGTTGTGTGCGGTGCTTCGGTTCGGTTGTACGACCAACAAGACAAACAAACAACCGAACCGAAGCACCGCACACAACGTGCATGATTGTTTTTTATTTTTTCCTGTTTCTTCAAAAAATGGTCACATAGATTGGTTTTACTCATAAGAAATTACCAGTTGTGTCCAAAACTAGCCTTATCCGTCATATGTTTGGTTTCAAAACTTGCCATATCATGCTGTGAGGAAACCTCCTCTTTCCTAGTTTACGTGTTTACAAAATATTAACAGTGCTTTGTAAATTTGATTTGAATTCATTTTACACCATTTAATTAATAAAAAATATCTTCAAGAATGGATACTCCTAAGATATATGACGGACAAGGAACCAAAAAAATCAGAAACAAAAAGAATTGGGCCAAAGAAAAAGCAAAGGTTGAAAGGTAAGTCGTATGTAGATTGTAACATGATTCTAAATTATTGTTGTTTATTAAAAGCATTTAATTTTAAATATTTTTCTTTTAAATTTCAGAAGAAAATCAAAATGTTTGCCTCAGAAACCAAACTGTATGCATAAGAAGAAAAAAACGCACTGCAATGCAATGATGTATCAATGCAGGAAGTCCGTCGGTTCCACGAAATGTTTTATGCAAATAAAAATTAAGCTTCCCAAGATTCCTTTCTCCATAAATATACAAAAGAAGACAAGTTAACAAGAGCACTTAAAAAAACTGTAAGTATTCAGTATTATGTACGAACAAGGCAAGATGGGCTGATGGGCAAGGCAGATGGCTTTGATACAAGATCTTTAAAGTATGCTGCAAGAAAAGATGCGGTAAGAAACAATATTAAAACTTTAAAATGCGTAGACTCCCACTATTCAAGAAAAAAAAACCAAGATGCAGTACCTACCTAGTGATGTAAATACAAAACAATTATGGAATGCGTACAATAATTCAGCAGAGCCAGCAATGAGGGTTAATTACCACTACTTCAACAACATTTTTAATGTAGACTTCAAACTTAGCTTTCGATCCCCAGCAATTGATTCATGTTCTTAATGTATTCAGCTGGACAATATAGTTGCTGCGACACTTGGGCAGGAGAAAGTAGAAGCAATGACTAAGAAAACTGTGCATAAGATGAAGCCAAAGCTTTCCATGCAATGCTTAGAAAAGATGATCCACAGGTGTACAAATTTTCATTTGCTTGTCAACAGAATTTAGTTCTTCCCAAAGTGTCAGATCAGGCAGCATACTACTCCCGACAGTTGTACCAATACAACAAGACAGTGTGTATGGGACACTCAAAAAACTCCTGAAACTGTCCAAATTTTTACTTGGTCGGAGCATCAGAGAAAAAAGGGGTCAAATAAAATTGCTTCAATTTTGTACTATCATTTGCAGAACGAGAATTTTCAAGACTGTGAAAAAATTGAAATGTTTGCAGACGGGTGCCCTGGTCTAAACAAGAACATAACTGTCATTGGGGTATTGGCAAAGTGGTTCAAACTCAAGTATTAAAGTTATAGAATATATTTTTCCTGTCGTTGGACACTCGTACATTCTCCGAGACCGAGTGTTCGGGCGGATCGAAAAAAAATTAAGAAAGATTGAAACTATAATCATTCCAGATGAGTACAAAGATATTTTTTCCAGATATGGTACTGTTAAAAATGTTGGGGTTGACGTTCCCGTGTTCGACTTTAAAAGTTCTGTAGCGGATGTTGTAAAGTTACCCGGGAAATTACACTTTAAATTTTCGATGGCTAAAAGAATTACTCTAAAAAAGGAGAAAGCGACTGTTCTTATAAAAGGAGAAGTTAACTACAGATCTGATACTGGAACTTTTAAACAATTCTTAAAGAGTGGAAAGACTTTAAGAATGATTAATCCAGAAAGATTACAGAACGTGGTCAATGTGAAACCTGAAAAGTTAGCAGACGTACAAAAGTTGCTATCAAAACATTTCGGGATCAATTGGGGTGAGAACGCTGGGTTGCAATTTTATAAACAACTGTTGCAAAACAATAATGAAAATGAAGCACTCGTTGATGGCGAGGACTTAAGTGATTATGAATTTCAGGAAGAGTCATCGGATTTAATGATTTAACCGATATTTTTTCATTTGCTATGTTTTCATGTTTTCATTTTCATATCACTTTATGTTTTTAAAACTTATGTAGGTATTAATCGTTCTAATATAATTAGTATTTTATTATTTTATTATTTAACTCAATACATTTTTTATAGACACTCATTAACCAATGTAGTACGGTTTTTTAAATAACCATGCAAAAAGTTTGTTCCAAAACTAGTCATATTAGGGGGGGTTAGTTCCAAAACTGTCCAAATCAGTTGTTTCGTTCCAAAACTGGCCTTATCTAAATTTATTTCATCTGTTAATTAATACTGGTTTAATATATATATATATATATATATATATATATATATATATATATATATATACAGGGTGCTTCAAAAAAATGTATACACACTTTAAACTATTGTAGTTTTCCCGCTCTACAAGGCTAATGTTATATTTCTTCGCCAGGTGCCAGCATAATCGTCCCTCTATGTTATATTATCAGTTGGAATTTGTAATATCAACATGGGGGACGTACGTTTGAGTTTTGAAGAACGTAAGCAGGTTATTAAGTGGTACTGGAAGTTTGAGAATGTAAATGAAGTTCAAAGACAGTGGAGAAGGGAGTATGATACAGAACCACCTTCAAGATTAACAATTACACGCATACGAGACAAATTCGAAGTTCATGGAACAGTGTGTGATGTGCATAAAGGTCATTCAGGTCGGCCTCGAACAGCTACAAGTGATGAGTCATCAACGGCAGTCTTGGAACTGTTTCAACGCTCTCCTAACAAATCTTCAAGGCAAGGGGCACGTGAAAGTGATGTAAGTGCTAGCAGCGTGCTACGCATTCTGAAGAGAGGCAAGTATCGTGTTTACATTCCAAGGCTGGTGCAACAGCTAAATGACGACGATCCAGATCGAAGGTTGCAATTTTGTGAATGGATTCAGGAGATGGTGATACGTGAACCGGGATTTATGGGTAGCATCATTTGGTCGGATGAAGCCCAATTCAAACTTAATGGAACTGTCAATAGGCACAATTGTGTTTACTGGGGTGAAGAAAATCCTCACATTACAATTGAAAAAGCTGTAAATTTGCCTGGTGTAAATGTGTGGTGCGGTTTGTCTTCAAGGGGACTCATTGGACCTTTTCATTTGAAGGCACTGTAACTGGTATTAATTACCTAACAATGCTTGCTGATTCCATATTTCCTGCCATTCGTGCATTATACGGTAATGATGATTTTTATTTTCAACAAGATGGTGCTCCGCTGCACTATCACAGGGACGTACGAGCTTACCTGGATCAAAATTTGTCGGGACAGTGGATAGGACGCAGGGGGCCAATCGAGTTTCCAGCACGCTCTCCAGACCTTACACCACTGGATTTCTTCTTGTGGGGCACAGTAAAAGATGAGGTGTACAAACCTAAACCACGTAACCTAGACATTCTTTGGAATGAGATTCAAGCAGTGTGTAGAGAAATCTCATTGGACGTTTTGATACGATGTACAGAATCAGTGGTGACTCGTACTCAGAATTGTATTGATGCTGCAGGTCACCAATTTGAACAGTATTAACATTTGTTATTTATGTTTCATTTACATTGGACTTTCAGCTTTCTATTTTCCTGAAATTTAACTTTGTAGAACGGTAAATAAATTTTCTATGGAAGTTCAAAGTGTGTATACATTTTTTTAAAGCACCCTGTATATATATATATATATATATATATATATATATATATATATATATATATATATATATATATATATATATATATATATTGTTTGGCTATTGCATAGCGTTTCATAAATTAATGAAGATAAAATACACAAAAAAATCTCATGCAAATTGTATGCAGGAAAAAATAAATTCATTTTTTGTCATTTGCGGAAAATGATGTAAGAGGAATATGGCCAGTTTTGGAACCCACGTCCTCATATATGAAGCAAGCGCGTTTGCCGCCACTAGATTCGGCAACAAGAAAAAATACCAAGTTAGTAGTAGTGTTACACCGAAGGCGACATCTAGCGACAACTTCAAGAAAGAAATAAGATGCTACCAATGCAAAGAAATTGGTCATTTTAAAAGCCAAGAGAAGTGAATGCGTTTACTGCCACTTTCTTGGCTGGACATTTTAAAAGAGATGATTGGTATATAGATCTTACCACAAGTGAACGATTTATGAATAATAAGTCAAATGACCCAACCGTTCCAGAAATTACAGTGGCAGATTCAGGGCGACTGGCAGTTACATGTCTTGGAAACATTGATATAACTACAGTGATAAACAATAATAGATATAGTGTAGTTGTGAAAAATGTACTTTGTGTTCCCGGTCTAGCAACTAATCCTCTGTCAGTGAGAAAATTAATTAGACCAGGAAATTATATTGACTTCTCCGGGAATTCCTGTAATATTTTCAACAGAAATGGTGTTGGAGTTGGACTCGTTGGAGTGGCTGACCTTGTAAATAATGTATATAAATTAATTATTGATAAATCCAACGAATGTTTGCTCAGTATTGCAAATAATGTGTCAGGTGATACATGGCATAGAAATTCAATAGATTTAAACGAAATGAGAAATGGTACTGTAAGTGGAGTACAATTTAAAGAAGACACTAATCGTGGAAACGTGAAAAAATTGTGTGGTTTGTTGTGAGAGTAAGCAGACGAGGCCACCGTTTAGTAAACAAGGCTCGAGATCAAATGCTACATTGGACATCATTCACACAGACCTGTGTGGACCAATGGAAAATAAATCTATTGGTGGTTCTAAATATTTTCTAACATTTCAGGACGATTACACAAGAATGGTATTGTTTTTTCAAGATATTTAGGACTGAAGTGGAAAACCAACAAGGGAGAAAAATCAAGATTCTACGATCTGATAATAGGACGGAATATTGTAACAAGGATTTAAAAATTTATTTGGAGCAACATGGTATAATACACCAAAGAACTACTCTATACACTCCTGAACAAAATGGCCAGTCCGAGAGGATCAACGGAACTCTGGTAGAAAAGGCGAGATGTCTGCTTTCGATGCAGATCTTGAAAAGAAGTTTTGGGCGGAAGCTGTGGATACTGCAACGTACCTGAGAAATAGATCGATATCTAGATCGATATATAGATCGATTGTTCAGGGCTAAAGGACAAAACGCCATTTGAGATGTGAAATAACAAGAAACCTGATGTAAGCCACTTAAGTTTTTTTGGAAGTCAAGTAATAGTGCACGTTCCAAAAGTGCAAAGAACTAAATGGGACAAGAAATCCAAAAGGATTATTTTTGTCGGCTACAGTGACCACACGAAAGGGTACAGCCTGTATGATGCAGAAAAAAAGGTAAATATCAGTAGAGATGTAATAATTATGGATAACAAAACAGATGGTGTGTTAGTTAGAATATTAGATTCAGTGGGTGCTAACACTGCAGACCAAGAAAATCCTCCAGAAGAACCAACTGAAGAGACAATTTTGGTAGAAAGTGCAGACGATACAGAATTGATAACAAGGTCAGCCAGAGCACCCAAACCGAAATTGTTTGAGGACTACATCACATATATGTGCACAATCAATACGGCCTTAGAATGTGATCCTCTTACAGTAACCAAAGCACTGTCAAGACCAGACGCCGACTCGTGAAGGAATGTCATGAAAGAAGAGGTAAACTCTTTTCATGAAACACATGTCTGGGTCCTAGTCGAACCACCAAAGAATGGTTGCGTAGTGGACTGCAAGTGGGTCTTCAAATGGAAAACTGACGTTAGTGGTGAAGTGCGTTATCGTGCGCGTCTAGTAGCCAAAGGTTTTACTCAAAAGCAAGGCATATTCTACGATGAGACTTTTTCCCCAGTAGTCCGTCATTCTACTCTAAGACTTTTAATTGCACTTTCTGTGGAATAAAGATGATAAAACTCCTTTTTAAACGGTGTTTTGGAAGAAACGGTGTATATGAGGCAACCTGAAGGGTTTGTAGTACAAGAAAAAGAAAGAATGGTTTGTAAATTAAACAAAGCTATATATGGCCTCAAACAGTCTTCCAGAACATGGTATAAAAGGGTGGACGATCTTTAAGTTCAATGAACTTTAAAAGGTCAGAACTTGAATATTGTATATATATATATATATATATATATATATATATATATATATATATATATATAAGATGCAACTTAAGCGGGATATATATATATATATATATATATATATATATATATATATATATATATATATATATATATATGTATAAAAGGTAACAAAGAATTGACTATAATTGTATTGTATGTAGACGATTTCTTTATATTTTCAAATGATTCAAAGGAGACGGAAACGTTGATACAAGAACTTGGTTCGAACTTTAAAATAAAGGATTTCGGAGAAGCGAAGAGATGTATCGGATTAAGAATCAGGCGAAACAAGGATAAAGAAACCTATAACCTCTTGATGAGGAGGAGTACATTGAACAGTTATCGCAAAAATTTAATATGCAAAAAAGAGGGAAAATCTGTGAACACACCCCCCGAGAAAAATAGAATTTTTAGCAATGAAGATAACAACAGAGCATTGCCTTATCAGCAGTTAATAGGCAGACTAATGTACCTGGCAGTACTGACTAGACCTGATATCGCTCATAGCGTAAGATTCTCATTGGATGAGTGCAAAGCGAGTGTTGAGATACCTCATAGGCACTAAACACTACTGCTTGTGGTATAAAAAGGAAATAGTGAGCTTGTAGGTTATGTTGATGCTGATTGGGCAAATAACTCAAAAGACAGGAAGTCATATACAGGATTTGTCTTCAAATTAGCAAATGCAGCGATCTGCTGGGAAAGTCGTGAGCAACTTACATTGGCTTTATCTAGCACTGAATCTGAATATATCGCCACGTCCGAAGCCACAAAGGAGGCAATATATTTAAGAAATTTATTAAACGAATTACTAGGTTCCTTATGTTGTATAAACATCTTTAATGATAGCCAAAGTGCTCAGAAGCTAACAATGAATCCGGTACACCATAAGAGAACCAAACACATAGATGTTCGACATCATTTTGTGCGAGAGGCTGTCACAAATAAAAGTGTTAGTATATCGTATTTACCAACAGCAGAAATAAATGCAGATATACTGACAAAAAGTTTGTGCATGCTAAAACACAATGAACACATTATGAATTTAGGGTTAAGTAAATATTGTTAAATTAGATATAGTGGGAGTGTTGTAATGTAATATCGAATTTAAACGCCCTCTACATCTGATATATTAACTAATGTATTAACTAATGACAAAATATACTTTCAGTCTGTGCAGAATACTACTTTAGTAGTGTGTGTTTCTTTTATCCAGTCGCTAAGTTCAACACAAACGCTATTTCAAGGAAGGCACCAAGTGCCAATTCCTTGTTTTCCAATATGTGTTTTTTATTCTTACCACTAAATTGTGAAGACCAGATTCATACGATTTTTCTGGTTGATAACCATGCTGGTCGCACAGTAGTAAGTATTCGTGTTTTCAAAGCGTTGCCGATGTATCTGTTCGTGAAGAATTGTTTCATTTTGACAAATTTGGCTCGAGCGCATTCTATCCTGCTGCTAATCTCGACTGAGTGGTCGACTGTTTAATTGACCCATACTCCTAGGTATTTATATTTCTGCACCTTTTCAATGACGACGTTGTCTACAATTAGTGGTGTTATTGCGTTTTGTGATTATTATATTAACATAGACTTTGTTTTCTTTAGGTTTAACTTTAGACCGCATTCCAGAGTGGCCTACTTCCCTTTTTCTATCATCCTCTGAAAGTCTGCTAGGTTTTGTTACACGATGACTGTGTCGTCTCTTTCTCTCAAAAAGTATATAGATAAGTTATCCACAATATATATATATATTATCAAGTACTCCAAGTGATCTATTCAATCGATGTCTTGAACATGGCATTTTTCCGAGCGTTTTTAAAAAAGCTAAAGTAGTTCCTGTGTTCAAAAAACGGAACAGAGATGAAATAAGCAACTATCGTCCTATATCGATTATACCAGTGATGGGAAAACTTATGGAGTCAATTATTAAAGATAGATTCACACTGTTCTTAGAACAGAATAAAATTTTGTCAAAAATATGGCTTTAGATCTGGCTGTTCCACTATTAAGGCACTGCTTAAGATAGTCGAAGATGTTGTTGGGGGACTGTAGAGTGGGAAACACTTCACTTGCGCTGTGTAATCTTTCGAAAGCATTTGATGTGGTGTCACACAAAATTTTACTTCAAAAAGCGTAAGAGTATTATGGTCTGCGTGGTGTTCCCTAAGTCTGCTTTCTTCATATCTTTCTGGTAGATTTCAATGTGTTCGCCTTGGAGACAGTGTTTCGAACTATCTTCCGGTTAAGTTTAAGAAACTCACTTCACTTGCGCTGTGTAATCTTTCGAAAGCATTTGATGTGGTGTCACACAAAATTTTACTTCAAAAAGCGTAAGAGTATTATGGTCTGCGTGGTGTTCCATAAGTCTGCTTTCTTCATATCTTTCTGGTAGATTTCAATGTGTTCGGCTTGGAGACAGTGTTTCGAACTATCTTCCGGTTAAGTTTGGTGTACCCCAAGGATCTATCCTTGGGCCACTGTTATTTTTGATTTATATTAACGACCTGCCCATGTATATGAAGCCTATAAACAGTGTTCTCTTTGCGGACGATACCACACTGTGCTGTCAGGAGTCAGACTTAGAGCGGGCCATGGAAACCACCAAGCTGGCTTTGACCCGTGCGGAATCGTGGTTTGGCTCCAATTTATTAAAACTAAATGCTATCAAAACTCAATCCTTGGTGATTTCCAGTAAGAACCGTGTAACCTCTGGTTCTTCTGCCGTACTTTTGGGAATAACAGTGGATGACTCCCTTACCTGGGAAGCCCATATAAACTCGATAATACCCAAGCTTTCCTCGACTATCTTTCTCCTAAGAAAACTAGCACTTGCTAATTTCGATGCTTTCAACTTACGTTCTGCATACTTTGCATTATTCCACTCCCTGATTTCCTATGGTATGGTATTGTGGGGAAACTCTGTCGCGGCGAATAAAGTATTTAAACTGCAAAAAAAGCAGTCAGGATAGTGTCACGAGCGGGATATTTAGAACACTGTAAGCCACTCTTTCTAAAGTTCAAAATCATGTCATTACCGTCATTATTTATTTATAACTCCTTGCTTGAGATTCACTCCAAGTCATGTGACATGTGACTCATGCATCTGTTCACTGCTGTGGCACTAGATACAAGGATTCTCTGGTCATACCACAGTTCAGTCTAGCTAAATCTGAAAAAAATCACCTTTATAATAAGCTACCCTCATTCTTAATGGCCCTTCCGATTCGAGTTTTTAAAAGCAAAATCAAAAGCTTGCTTATAGAAAGTTGCTGTTACTCAATCAATGATTTCTTTTCCCTTAAACTTTAAATTTTACGTCTAAAGCCATGTTTTACGACTGTATGTAATGTCTGTTTTACATTAATGTCTTCGTCCATTTACACTTATGTATACGTTCTCTGTTTTATTATTATTATTATTTGACTTGTCATAAATACATTATGTATAAAAATGATTAATAAAGAAGATTAATATAGAATATTGGAATAAAGAATCAGTCACATAATTTAACAGACCTCATATACTGTGGTCCGATGGAAACTAGAATTTGCATCTTGTGTTTGGCCACAGCAACAACAACACAAGACATAAACAAGAGCGAAATTGGGCGCACGAACGAAGTGACGGCTCGAGAGGGCAATTAAATATATTTTATTACTTATGCAAGGGGACGTATCTTACAAGTTTGGGATCCAGGGGCCATCAAAAAAAAAAAAATTGAACCAAAAATGAAGAATTTGCTTTTTCAATTGTCTCCGGTGATTTGGATTCGTCATAAGAACTCTCCTCAGTCTCCGGTATCACCATAGAATTTACACTCATTTTAAACGTTTTCTTAAATTTTAAATTTGTAATGAAAAAAAATTCCGTCACTGTCACGTCAGTTTTTTTAATATTGAGGTCTTGATTGTGTTTATTTTATTTATTTTAATGTTTTTTTTTAAATGTAATATAGCGATATTGGCATATTGGCTTTTCTAGTACTAAAAACAACTGAGCCAAGATAATACTTTTAATGCATGAGTAATAAAAATTCTGTATTGTATTTAATATTTTTTTTACCTTCGGCAGTCGATTGTTAATATACTATTTACTTCTAGAGTTAATTTAACATTATCTACTATTACTGTTTTTTGTTTATCGCATTAGATTGTGCTATATCTTTTGATAAAATTATTTTTAGATTTCCACATCCTATCCCGCTTCCTTAGGTGGCGACTATCAACTGTGTTAGTGTTTTTTAATATAACAATGATAAAATAAAATAGACAATGCGTATTCTTTTCACATCCTAATGTTAATCAGTTTAAACTTCTACATTTCTTTGTCTGTGATATCTGTATAGACTTGTCTAATCTAGTCAGGTGTGTAATCTAGTCTTCCATCTAGCCTTATCTGTCAAGTTTTGTTTATCTAATCTTGTCTGTTTAACTTTTATTGTATGCAGTGCCGGCTCTAGGGTTTATGGTGCTCAGATGCAAGGATTGTTATGCATATTGTTATGCAAGAATATGTGAAATACATTCACATATTATACAACAACTACAACTTAAGAATAATATTTACCACAGACACCCTTAATAAATTCATTGTTTGTAATAAGGAGATAATTGATAAAATATTATGTACATACTAGTACATATTGATCGTTTGTTTTTATGTGAAATGGTGATGAAAATGGAATAGTTGTTGTGAGTGGAATAGTTGTTTTAGGGTGGAAAAGTAGAGGAGGGTGAAATAGTTGATGAGGATGGAATAATGTGGAGAATTTAGAGGTACACGCCACTGGTGACGATGAAGGAACCGTTTGGTGTTATTATCTGGCAATTGTTCTGCCGCTTGGTGGTATGCAACCCAGTATAGAAAATTTTAAGGTGCACGCCACTGGCGTTTTCATCGTTACCGTTGGTACGTTACTATAGTTATTTGTAAATATACTGCCAGACTGTGCCAATGAAAGCGCTTTAGAAGCGTTGCTTAGCAATAGAGTTCATGACAAAATATGCCATTCAAAACCCGCTATGTTTTTAAATTTCACATAATACTATGCAAATCAATGGAGGCGGTAGAGTCTTTTAATATTTCGATAAAAAATGTATTGTGCTACATTGCCTTGAACTTTTTAATCTTGATTTATCTGATCAAGACCACATACTACGCGCGGCGCTGCCGCGCGTGGTATGTAATCTTGATTTATCTGATCAAGATCACATAATACGCGCGGCGCTGCCGCGCTTGGTATGTGGTCTTGATTTATCTTCCCGCTTCGCGGCGGACAACCTAATCTAACCAAGGTAAAACCAACGGTCCTTGCCACTTTGTCCTACATTGGGGTGTCGTTCGAAAGTATGGGGCACGTGGGGCTATAATTCCTGAAAAGAGCAATACAATTCTAAAACATTTCACCGAATATTGAAGGTTTCAATTTGCTCAATTTTGAAAAATTCGTTTCGAGTTTGGACGGGCGTCGAGACCCCCAAATGCGATCGAGCGATGCATCGTTCCTATCGCCTTATAGACCCTTTCGTTCTATATTCAGAAACCACCACCGCGAGGCCCTGCTATTTAATTTAGCGAATCCCAGAGGATTCTCGCGTACTTCTGCAAAACATGGTTTTTCGGGCCTCCCGGTGCCATCCGGCACGCAATCGCAATTAAACTCCAAAACAAACTTAAAGACACTATGCCGAATCGATTGGTGCCGGTCCGGCCCCGATCAGACTGTTGGGTATCCCGGGAGAGGGATCCCCGCAAATTAGGTGAAAAAATCTAATCATCGCGTTTTTTCGATTTTTGTGTTAAAATTGACCCAGAGTGGGAACAGGATGCCGAAGGTACCAGATTCTTCCACCGCCGGTTGCGGGTAAATATCTCGCATCGAACGAACCGGTTTGGAGACACGGCGCTCTTCAGTCAAGAGAACGGCGTCCACAGATGTGATGGAAAAAACGTTTTTTTTTCGCTTACATTTTCCGCCGCACCGGGTGAACCGACGGTCGCGTACTTTTCCGCATGACGTCAAAAAACGTGAAATCGACGCGGCAAGAGAACGCAGTAAAAAAATCGAGCCGCGGACCAAAATTGCTCCTCAAAGGTGCTAGAAACGATCTCCTGTTTTTGGCACCTAGAGGACGCCATGTGGGACTTGCGAGCGGCAGACGGACACGGGTCGAAGGCCTGTTCAGTTTTACAACAGAAAATGACCATTTCCCGTTTCGACGCCCAAGAGGAACGGAGTTTTTACGGAAAAAGTTAAAAATTTAAAACGCACCTACAGCCGCCCCCTGCGGGGGCGGAACTTGGTAAGGCTCGTCAAAAAAAAAACCTAATTTTTTTTTCAATTCATTGGAAAAAATTCAAGACGTAAACCGCATTTTTTGACAATTTTTCTTAATTTTCAAGAAATCTTGACTTTTGACCCCTTTCGAGTTCAGTGACGGTACCTTACTCGATTAGTATATTTCGATTCGACGACGACAATTGGTCTTCTATTGAACCATATACAAGTTTAGACAAAAATGTATTCTTAAAGTTAATAAAATTTACATTTGAATCAGCTTATTTTATATACAAAGAAAATTTTTACAAACAAATCGATGGCACGGCAATGGGAGCTCCAACAAGTCCCACTTTAGCTAATTTAATTAGGAACGAAACTTTCAAATTTGTAATAGATAAATTAAAAATCCAGTTTCCACTAATTAGAATGTATGTAGATGACACAATATTATTAGTTCCAAAATAAAAAAGAAAATTAATTTTTAACACATTTAACAGTTTTCATAAAAATATTCAATTTACAATGGAAATAGAAAGTTATAACTCTATTCCATTCCTAGACACAAAAATAATTAGGCATAACAAACAGTTAATCTCAAATTGGTATACTAAACCTACCAACCCTAATAGAATATTAAATTACCTCAGTCATCACAACACAAAACAGAAAATTAATGTTGTTAATAATTTATTACATCGTGCTATTAAATTAAGTCATTCATCTTTGCATGTAGATAATTTAGCTAAAATCAAAAAAAATTTAATCAAAAATAACTATCCGAGTCATATTGTGAAACAATGCGTTAAAAAATATTTAAAAAAAGACTAGAACTAAGTAGAGATAAAACTAATAACAATTACGAGCATACAAACAAATTAAAAACATTGACAGATATTGAAACCAACACCCACACATTTTTCAGTTTACCATATATAGGATCACTTACAAAAAACATTGAAAGAATACTTAGTCCTTACAATTGCAAATTTATATATTACAATACAAAAACAATTGGACAGTATTACACTAAACTTAAGGATCCACTACCCAAGACAATAAACTCAAACTTGATTTACAAGATCGATTGCTCGAATTGCAATAAATCTTACATAGGCCAGACAAAACAACATTTAAAAGACATAACACGCCAACATAAGACAGATTGTACCAATGTTCATTTAAATCCCGATAAAACTGCTCTAACAACTCATATTTTCCAATCTGGTCATCATTTTGATTTTGATAATATCTCAATATTAGACATTGAAAAACATTTCTACAAACGCAACATTAGCGAAATGATTTTCATTAAAAAACACAATACAGTAAATTATAGAGAAGATGTCAACGGCCTAAGTAAGATTTATTGCAATTTAATTAAAAAAGTTTAAACTGTTTTCTAGTTTATATTTGACTAAATTAATTTTAATTCATTATTTAAGCAAACAATTTCCCACCAAAAAATAAATTCAAATTTTAATTTCCTATTCACAAAATTTATACGCACTCCGACAAACAATTTGAGTTTTTTGGTCTTGTTTTTTAAGTTAATTTTTGGACTTTTACGATAAAACGCCAAATTAATCACAATTTATTTCATTTCATGCTTTTTGATATGTGATGATTTCTATTTTAACTTCAATTTATTTATTTTGTTTATTTTCATTTACTATTATAGTAATGTCGGGGAAACCAATTACTAACAAAAAATTAATATAAATTTCAAATTTTTTAAAAATGTCAAAATCATATAATTTTTAAAAAATTAGGTGAGAACAAATAGTTTTTAATTTATCCTAATCTTTTATCTAATCATAAAAAAAAAATTATTATTATTGTAAATTGTTGTAATTTTTATATACGTATTTAAGAATTTTTATAATTATGTTATTTTGTAATTTGTAATTTTGTTTTTTCTTTTGTAGCCTTGAGAAAGACCGAATACAGGTGGAAACGATGGCATAATTTTAATAAAAAATACTTGAAAAAAATTTGTCCAAACACCTGAGTCAAAATACAATAATCATTAAAACAAGATGGACGTTACATCAAAAAATAATCAAAATAGAACTTTTCATCTTTTCACTGTGTCAATTTCCGCCATGATTTTCGAGAACTTTTTGACGTATAACCAGAAAATAAAAAAAAAAATGTACCCGAAGCTTTCATATTCCCGCCTTTTAAACATAGCGGACGCGCATGCGCTTAACTAACCGTAAACAGGTCTATTATCTGGTCTGTCATAAATGACAGATGACATATGAAGTTGCGTTACTAAGATAGTTACAACTTGGAAACTAACTGCAGGTTTTAGCTATAACTATCGAGTTTATAGATATTATTAAAGACTTTTAAGTCTTCAAACTTAAATGACATTTCCATAAGTTTTTGTAAAAGTCTTCAATTTTCAAAAACTTTTTAATTAGCGATATTCAAGCTACAGCTCGCAAACTAACTGCAAAGGCCTATTTTTTTATATTTAGTTATATAGTGAAATCTGTCAGATTGTGTAAAACCGAGTTATTGCACGATCTGCCGAGTGGTCGTGTATTCTATTTGAAATACACGATATGACTAGCTAGTTCGTAAAACCATCTCAAATATGTTTCTTTATTAATCTCTTTATTAATAGGTCTGCTAATTAAGACACGTAGCTTTATACTATCAGAGGACAATACTTAAGTATCTCTTGAAACGTCGAATCGGTAAGTAAGATAGTGTAAATCTCAGTTAAATAAGTTCGTCATAAAATTGGAGATTTCATAAACTACACGAATTAGATGAACTACTCAGTTACTACTACTACCCAGTTTAAAACAATCTGACTGATTTCACTATATGACTACGACATATATAAATATAGTAAATATAAATCACTCGAATTACATGAATGATAAACATGTGTAAACAATTAGCAATTGCTTTAAAAAATACAGTTTTTTTTTAATAATTTACGTTTTTTAGTATTTTGTATACTTTCTTGATTTTCCATTTCACAAAACGTAATTCAAATTAAAATAAATGAATTACATAAATGACTATAATACAAACAATATTACTCTCGTATGATTTAAAACTACAAAACACAAAAATACGTTTGAACAATTTGTTTTTTCTTGTTTAGTTTTAAGGTTATAAGCCGACCATGCTCGTCTGTCACTCTGCGAAAGAAACAGAGAGAGCACGCTTTATAGAAATATAAACTGAGAGAAAGAGAAAGAAGGAGAGAGCGCGCGGTATAGAAATATACACTGAGAGAAAGAGATAGGCGTATAACGTAACGTAACGTTTTCTGCCGAATCACTCCTACCGAGACCTCCCTAAAGAAAATCCTTTTTAATTGAAAAATGCTTTTACTCAGTTAAAGATTTTTTTGAAAGCAATTTCACATAAATGTAGGAGCACTCGACTCTACGATACTTTAGACTAGCAATGTAATTTGCGTTTAGTTCTAGAACACCTAACTAGAAAAAGCTATTCAATAGATGATTAAAAAATCCTTTTAGTATGACTAGAGGGCAAACTATATTATTATAAAATTTATATTATAAATTTTCGTACAAAAATAAAATGTTAAATGATACTTTGCATATGGATTATCTTATATCTATTTTGCATGTATAACATGATGAAGGCAGATTAATGAAATTGTTTCTGACAATGATATATGAAAATCAAAGGCTGCGTAGAAATATGGAAAAATTAAATATTTTGGAATAAAAAAAAAAAAAACGATTTATTTCGCTTGTGTAGTTATGTATTTTCTATACCTAGTCTCAATGTAGGTTGTGAGCGATGAGAGAAACAAACTAGATTAAGCACATTAAATGCTATAATAACCTGTGTATTTAAGTGTAAAAACAACACCTCGCACGCGGCTGTCAAATCGGCTCTTGAAAGAAGAAATATCGACAGCATTATCTCAAAGTGGATGCGAGAAGTGCTACGAACTATGGCACAACGGCGGCGGCACAAGTGGGAATATATACCATAAAGATCTCCACAACTCGAGGGTGCCCATAGGCTGAACAACATAGACATTAAATGTCAAGGTTACGCCGATGACATAGTTATAATAGCCAGAGGGAAGTTTGAGGGAACGCTCTATGAAATCGTACAGAGAGGCCTCCGAGTAACTGGCAGATGGTGTCAAACAGTGGGAGTCAAACCCAACCTGATCAAAATCACAGTGATACCATTTACTAGGAAGAGAAAACTAAACTGCTTACAGTCCATACTGTTAGATGTGAAAGCAGTAGAATACAAACAGGAGATAAAGTATCTGGGCATAACACTAGATAGCAAACTCCTACGGAACAGGCACGCTGAAGAAGTGATAGGAAAAGCCAAACGCTCTATAATGGTGTGCAGAAATCTGGCGGGGAAAACGTGGGGTTGTAACCCCACAATCCTGCGATGAATGTACACCGTGATAGTGAGACCAGCGATCACAAACTGGGCAGTTGCGTGGGGAAGTAGAACCAATCTGGTCTCTATGAAGAAGCAGCTTGAGAAGATTGAAACACTGGCGTGTGTCTGCACCACGGGGGCAATGGGGTCATGCCCAACAGAATCATTGGAGCTGCTACTGGATCTGACTCCGTTTCATCCTGTCGTGGAGGAGGCCGCCAGATCGGCGATTGTAAGGTTCGGCAAGGAAGAAATAGGTAGTGGTAAAGTAATCAGAAATATTCTAAAGTAACATAAAGAAAAATTTTACGTGTTAATGTCACAAAATAAATCAAAATGTAGAATAACTGAAATATGTCATGAACTCGATTTTGCCTTCACTTATGATAGGGTTTTATTCCATCATAATATTCCTGCACCAAGTAGGGCTCTATGTTGATTCGATTATGAAGAATATCTTTCTTATAATAAGTTAAGATAAGTTTTGATTTCATTTTAATGGATCGTGGTAGAGCATTAAATAGTTTAATGTTTATATATGGGGGGATTATCTCTGACATTGTCAGGTTAGGTATAATGTAATTTTTGATCATTATACCGTGTTGTTTTCTGATTGTCGATTTTATATTGACTAAAAAGGCTTTTATGTTTAAAGAGAAACAGTAGCGCTTCGCAAAAAAAAATTCCTGTTGTTAGAATATTTGCGTTTCTGAACTTCCCTCTGCATGATTCTGTGTACTTTAGGTCGAGTAGAATTCTCAATGCTTCTTTTTGAATTTTGAAGATATCCTTTATGTTTGTTCCGTGACCCCAGAAGATTATTCCAAAACGTATATGGCTGTGAAAATTGGCATAATATACTATTCTTAAAACATCCCGGTTTAGATAATCTTTCAGAATTCTGAGGCAATATACTGCTTTATATTTTTTTTAGACAGATATAATATGTGCGAGTTCCAATCTAAGGTGTAGTCGATGTAGATGCCAAGAAGTTTAACATTTCTCCGAAATTCAGCTTGCTCCTGTTTTATTAAGAAATCCATATTATTTATTCTTTTATCTCGTTTTGTTTTAAAAATGATAATAATTGTCTTATTTTTATTTAATACTAGACTGTTTATATTAAACCAGGATTCCAGCGTTGTCATTGAGATCTTGATGCTGTCTGCTAACTCTGTTGTTGTCTTGTTGGCCACAATTAAGTTGGTATCATCTGCATAATTTAAAATCATGCTCGATGTGTTATTTAGATTTAATTCCGGTAGGTCATTGATGTAGAGAATGAACAGAAGTGGGCCCAGAATGCTGCCCTGTGGGATTACTATATTTATGGTCCTCGGCCCCGATCTGAGTTTGTCTTGCGAGGTGTTAATTTCGGTTATTTGGGTTCTGTCCTTTAGATAAGATGTCAGAAGGTCTAGAGTTATTCCCCTAATTCCGTATCTCTCTGCTTTGTTTAATAGGATGGAATGGTTGACCGTGTCGTAAGCTTTGGAGAGGTCCAGAAGAATCCCACAGGGTATATTGTGTACTTCCAGTTGGCTCATTATCTCCTTTAGGAAATCGAAGCATGCAGTCTCAATACTCCGCCCTCTAATGAAACCGAGTTGTCGCTGGTTAATGATGTGATGCCTGTTTAAGAAGGATAATAATCTATTAAATAATAGCTTCTCCATTACTTTTGAGAATGATGATTGCAGGCTGATTGGCCTGTAGTTATATAAATTGTCTTTGTTTTGTTTCCTTTATTAAATATCGGTACTATTTTAGATACTTTTAGTGTTCTGGGAAAAATTCCATATTCGAATGCGTTATTTATAATATCTTCTAATGGTTGTGAGAGTTCAACAGCAACAAGTTTAACAACTGTCATTGGGATTTCAGCAGGGAAAGATGATATGTTCTAAAACCACCACCTCCTTATGGGTTTTTACATGTAATCTAGCCGCTTAGGGGGAATTACATGTAAAATCAAGCACGATGCCCCTTATGGAGATTTACATGTAAATCTAGCACGAAGCCCCTTATGGGGAATCCTATGCAAAATAGTTCTGAACGCGTCCGAGCGAGAATGTCTAGATGACGCTGTACGTTGGATAGTGGGAAAATTCAAAATGTGGGGTGAAAATTCAGATAGGGGTTTCAATTAGGATTCAATTGAGATTAGGGATGATTTAGATTGATAAGACTAGACAGACAAGACTAGACAGACAAGACTAGACATACAAGACTAGGCGGACAAGACTAGACGGACTAGACATATTCATATACATCATATTTCAACCATTTGATGAATGGCTAAATACATGAGATTAGACAGACGGGGCTAGATCCATGAGACTAAATATATGAGACTAGACAGACGGGGCTAGATACATGAGACTAGATAGACGGGGCTAGATACATCAACGGGACTAAATACATGAGACTAGACAGACTAGACTAAACCATTTTAAACCATTTGATGAGAAAAATCAAATCTGGTGTCAAAACCTAGCATGTGCCTTAAGCAAGATAACGCCCGACCGCCTACCCCACAGTTGATGACGTCATCCGCCGCGGCAGATATTGCTAAACTAATTACCTCGATGCTGATTGGCTGATTAACGAATAAATAATTACAGTTTACCTTTTCCCTCAATTTATATGTAATGGACAAGACTGGACAGATAAGACTAGACAGACAAGACTAGACGAGACTAGTTAGATGAAGCTAGACAGATGGGGGCTAAATACATGAGATTAGACAGACCAAGCTAAATACATGAAACTAGATTAGACTGAACTAAAATATATAAATGATTGTTTAATTTAAATAAAATATATTTTCGATTGTTTTTCTTATAATTGTTAATAATGTTTATATAATTACTTTCATTTTGTTATCTACGTTTTATTTTGATTTACGGCTTGTTGATTAGACGCAACCGGATGTTTGTCAGTCATAACACCAGGCAAGAATGGAGGGACTAGACTAGACAGACTAGATTAGACAGACAGACAAGCGGAGAAAATTTAAAATGAGTTGCAGATGGGTAGCGGACAATCCTGTATGCATACATAATTGATTGCAAACATATTATTGATTGAGATTATTGGTTTTAGGCCGGACAATACCGAACAAGGTCGAACAAGAACGGACAAGACTATACAGACCTTATATTTATCCGAATAATTTCCTATGAGTAAGCGAAATTTCTTATACTTGTCTGTGAACCAGATCGTATTAATGTTTTTCATTTATATAAATACCAAATAGTTCAATTTTCTGGCATCCACTTTTCATCTACTTGCATCCACTTTTCATTTACTTGCATCCACTTTTCTTCTACTTGTATCCACTTTTCATCACGCCAAACAGGGTGTGAGGTCTATGTGACCCCATGCTAAACAGGGTGTGAGGTCTATGTAACCCCACGCTAAACAGGGTGTGAGGTCTATGTAACCCGACGCTAAACAGGGTGTGAGGTCTATGTAACCCCACGCTAAACTCCGTCCACTTTCCGTCCACCCCATCCACTTTCCGTCCACTTTCCATTCTTTCAGATTTAATCTCATTGGGTTAGTTGGGTTAGCATTGGGTTAGGTTAGCATTAGGTTGGGAATAAAGTGCGCTTCATTCCTAACATCCCGTAACCTAACCTAATGGTCTGTCTAATCTCATGTATTTAGCCCCCATATGTCTAGCTTCATCTAACTAGTCTCGTCTAGTCTTGTCTGTCTAGTCTTGTCTGTCCAGTCTTGTCCATTACATATAAATTGAGGGAAAAGGTCAACTGTAATTATTTATTCGTTAATCAGCCAATCAGCATCGAGGTAATTAGTTTAGCAATATCTGCCGCGGCGGATGACGTCATCAACTGTGGGGTAGGCGGTCGGGCGTTATCTTGCTTAAGGCACATGCTAGAGCCGTTCTGACACCAGATTTGATTTTTCTCATCAAATGGTTTAGTCTAGTCTGTCTAGTCTCATGTATTTAGTCCCGTTGATGTATCTAGCCCCGTCTATCTAGTCTCATGTATCTAGCCCCGTCTGTCTAGTCTCATGTATTTAGTCTCATGGATCTAGCCCCGTCTGTCTAATCTCATGTATTTAGCCATTCATCAAAGGGTTGAAATATGGTTTAGTCTAGTCCGTCTAGTCTTGTCCGCCTAGTCTTGTCTGTCTAGTCTTGTCTGTCTAGTCTTGTCTGTCTAGTCTTATCAATCTAAATCCTCCCTAATCTCAATTGAATCAACCCCTATCTGAATTTTCACCCCTCATTTTGAATTTTCCCACTATCCAATGTACAGCGTCATCTAGACATTCTCGCTCGGACGCGTTCAGAACTATTTTGCATAGGATTCCCCATAAGGGGCTTCGTGCTAGATTTACATGTAAATCTCCATAAGGGGCATCGTGCTAGATAAGGGGCTAGATTACATGTAAAAACCCATAAGGAGGTGGTGGTTTTAGAACATATCATCTTTCCCTACTGATTTCATCAAAACCACAGCTTTTTATGTTTTTTAGAGATCGTATCACTTGAATTAATTCTGTTTGTGTTGTTGGTTCTAAATAGATAGTGTGTGGATTATTAACCAGCATGTCTTTGTATATACAGTTATTTAGGGCTTTTGTTATATTTATGGGTTTATCCGCATAGAAGTTATTAATAATTTCGGGTGTTAGTTCCGACCCCAGTGTATAGTTTGTGTGTTGTTGCTTAGTAGATTTTGTGTTAGTAATATCGTGCACTACTTCCCATATTGATTTTACAGTATTTTCACCTGTCTGGATTTTATTTTGATAGTGTTTCCTCCTTTCTTGCTTTAACAAAACCTTATATTTCCGTCGAATTCTGTTATAGATCCTTTTTAAACCTGGGACTGTCAGGGATAACTTGTGCAATAGATCCATTCGTTCTTTAATACCCTTCATTGCTTTATCATCGTATATCTTTTTTTTCGTTTGTCTATTCTTTATTGTTGATATGGAAAGCATTCCTCGAAGCGGAGCTTGATGGTTTGTAAAAAATAGCACCACTGACCGTCGACGTCTGCATTCGGCCAGTTAAATACACCGTCCCATGTTTTTCCTTGGTTAGATTTTCTTTGAATTTCATCATGTTCTCGTCTTTAAAATTTCTGCAATGACGGAGCGAGATTTGAGCTTTCTCCAAATTGAAGATTATTCGTAGAGAAAGATGGTCTGATATGTGGAAATTTAGCACTTCAGCAATTTCAGCACTTCAAAGTTTTCTAAACATGAGTTAGAACTGGGGTGGCTAATCTCCATTATCGTGAGTCTTAGATTAAAGGACTCTAAAAGTGAAACTAAATTTCTACTATTTTTGGATTGTTTTAGCGTGTCTATATTAAAATCACCGGTAATAATTATTTTTTTTTTCTTGAATTATCTTATTTAAGCAATTTAATTATCTTAAAATTTCACGTTTGTTAAAGGCGCCCTATATATGCCAATGATCAAAGTTACTTTTTATTTATTGTTGTCTCAATAGTGACACATTCAAACATTGAGATTTGAGATAAGATATTTTGTTTCTTCTTTTAAAATTCGGTGTATGGCTATAAATAGCCACTCCGCCATGCTTACCCTCCTCTCGGCAAAAACTGAAGCACAATTGAAAATTATTTATCTTAATAACATTCAGTCCATTGGTAGATTGTTAATGATGGACGTTATTTGGTAAGTGTACGAAGATTTAAACTTTGAGGTATGGTGTATAGGTGAAGTCAACAAGCCCTTGTTCCGCATATTAATTTTATGAACGTCCGTTCTGAAGGTTATTTTGTTGTACAGATACCTGGGTAATTTGCAGTAAAGGATTTTTTTAAAAAGACATATAAGATGAAATATTCGAAGTTTTTCCATATTAATCCATTTGCATCGAATTTCCGTGGATATTTTGTTATATAGATGCCAATAAGTTTCAGGCTTTTGCTCGTTTTGAATTAAGAAATCCATATTATATATTCTTTTATCACGTTTTGTTTCAAAAATTATAATATTTTTCCCTTTTTTATTTAACAGTACACCTTTTCCAATTGTAATTCAGAAGGCGTCAATTGTAATTCAGATTAGTCAATTGTAATTCAGATAAGTCAGTTGCAATTCAGAAAACGTAAATTGTAATTCAGAAATAAAATAAGTTTTATTAGCTATTCATTTTTATTTTATTATATCAAGAAATTGCGATGAAGATTCAAGTATATACATAGTATTTCTGTCATTCATTGCCCAGGCAGTAGCTTGGTGAACTGTACAGTGTTGTACAGCACGAGCGCAATCCTCGTCCTCCTCGTCAATCTATCCTCCAAGTAGATCAATCTTTGTTCCATTACGCCAGGACCTGCTACGTTTGGGACACGAATGTTGCTTTTGGCATAGGCTTTTCTTCTTATCACGTCCTCTTCTGCCGAAGGTTGGCGATCCAAATGGAAATTTTAGCTCTGGAAACTGAAGCACGAAAGATTTCATCTCCTCAAATCTTTCAGTCACGAGTTTTGGCGTCTTCCTACTTATCTTTCCCATTGTACTTTGCCCTCTATTATGAGGCGTAATATTTCGTATTTATCACCTCTCATCACATGACCCATGTATTGCATTTTTCTTTCGTTGATGGTGTTCAGTAATTCTTTTTGTTTGTGCATGCGCTGGAGTACTTCATCGTTCGTGACCCTTTGTACCCATGAAATTCGCAGCATCCGTCTATACACATTCGAAGGCTTCTATTTTCTTTTCGGTCTGTGTGAATTTAGTGTCCAGCGTTCACATCCATAGAGCAGGACAGAGAAGACATAGCATCTGATCATTCGAGTTCTGATTTCTAGTCTTGTAAAAAAGATTTTTCTCGATTGCTCAATCCTTGAAAGTATTTCCCTTTTCGGGTCGCACTGACTATTGATGTTAGCCCCCAGATATTTTATTGAGGTCCCTTGTTCGATTGTTTGTCCCTTGGCACGCAGGTGTGCATTTATTGGAGTCTTAGAAAAGACCAATAATTTGGTCTTGGAGACATTGATATGCAATCCAAACCTCTCGCTATAGTGAACTACAAAATCTATGATGCTTTGTAGTTCTTGTACATCGTTGGCTATCATAACCGTATCATCGGCCTACCTGATATTATTTATTGGAGTTCCATTGATCTTGATTCCGCCCTGGACTCCATCCAGTGCTTCTCTAAATATAGTTTCCGAGTACAGATTAACAGCAGAGTACAGCAGTAGAGATAATACGCAACCTTGTCGAACACCCCGTCTGATTTACATATTTTCCGATGTTGATTGTTCCATCACTATTAACGCTATATTCTTTTGATTTTGGCAAAGACTTTTACTTTAGACCAAATATTCTCAATGGGATTTAGCATCGGAGAATAGGGTCCTAGCCGCAATAGAGAAGCTGGCGATACGCCAGCTTTTCGATTACTCTTTCTAGCTTTGAATGACAAGGTGCGTTGTCCGCAACAATCACCAAATCTTCCAGTTGATTTCCAATATCTTGCCACTTTTGCATTAAAATAACTACCCAATCATTTGATAAGTGGGCAGTAAATGTACCCCTTCTGCGTTCCATGTATCGGTTTCCGTAGTTGAAATTGATCCTAAATGAATGTTAGGACCTCTTGATGCTGGAAGATGTTGTACTGCTCTTTTCCTAACTCTTGCACGGCCTCTCGTTCGACGACAAAACAAATTAAAATTTGTTACATCCATCCAAACAGTTTTTTCCCCTGCTGTATGTAACCAGTACATAGTACAAGGATTGTACGTATTCAGCTTGATTTGTTCTGTTCGCCTGAGAATTCATTGTAATAGGTTCAACGTGTTCTCCTTTTATAGTCAACAGTCGGCCTTCTAAGTAATTACTTACGGTTGACACAGATAACAATTTGTTGAAATTAATCATAACCTTCTTCTATCCACAAAACCAACAAATCAATTTGATCATCAGAAAGATTTTTTGGCTTTGTACCTCCTTGTGACAACATTTTGTCAATCCCAGATTGGATCCAATAATACGCGGCATTATATTTAATTTCTAGCGTTGCAGGCAAAGCTATCCAATCACCACCTCCATTAGCACAATTTACTATCCTTTCACTGTCTGTTACGCCATTTTTGTTGTATTTTTTCTTTCAATTACTTCCTTTTCAATCATTATTGTTCTGCAGATAAGGCAAACACTATCTACAGCATCGATTATAGGTTGTGCGCACTTCTTGTGGAATAAATGTAGACAGGGCAGCAATCGTACTACTGGATTCCTTGTCATTACAGATTGGCAAATTTCCAAAGTTCCATTTTTATGGGTTTATGCAAAAATTGGGTTTTGAACTATTTAAACTTTTAAATTATTTGTGTTGTTAAATTGTTATATAAATGAATTATTAATATTTATAATCACAATTGACGTTTTGTCACTTCCAATTGACGTTTTCTGAATTACAATTAACTAATCTGAATTACAATTGACGCTTTCGGAACTACAATTGAGATTTTCTGAATTTAAATTGATACTTTCTGAATTAAAATTGGAAAAGGTTCATATTAAACCAGGATTCCAGCGTTGCCATTGAGATCTTGATACTGTATGTTAACTTTGTTGTTGTCTTGTTGGCCGCAATTAAGCTGGTATTATCTGTATAATTTAAAATCATGCTCGACGTGTTATTTAGATTTAATTCCTGTAGATAATTGACGTAGAGAATGAACAGTAGTGGGCCTAGAATGCTGCCCTGTAGGATTAATATATTCATGGTCCTCGGCCTCGATTTGAGTAAAATAGAAAGTAATGAGAAAAAATTATGCAGAACACTTTGCTGGAGTTAATACTTCAACTCCAGTAAAGTGTTCTGCATAATTTTTTTCTGCTTTTCTAATTTTTTGTAATAGTTTATTATCTGCCTACATTGATAGTTAAACCCAAGCCAACATTTTTGTTCTTTAATATCGAAACCAGATAAATTTTCTTGGACCCCTTGTGGCCCCCATTTTGTTTTTCACGCCAACGTAGGCCTCCGTGGAATCTCCCGGGTGGTTCCACCTGGACCACTTTGGGAATCACTGGTTTGGCTGTACAATTATATCTCTTCAATCTTGGCTATCTACACATGTCTGTATATTGTTACGTATATAATATGATCCAACTATTTGTTTCATACATTATATAATCGTGTGACTGTCGTCGACTGTGAATTAAGTAAACTAGCGCAATCTTTATTTAGCAATTCTCGTTAAAATGAAGTAGGGTTACAAATGAAAGTGATTCAAGACTCTAGTCGAAAATTTAAGTATTCGTTACATACTAACAATTAGAGTTGTGTTAAATGACATCTGTCGGCTAAAGAGAACTCTTGTAAGTATTGTACTTATCATATAATTTTAACCTATTATTATTATTTAGTTGACTTTTTATCTTCTTTTTATCAATTAATTCCTTGTTCAAACTTGTTTTGACAATCCGATTTGTGTGTCTAGATGTGTTTTGGACTGATAACAAAAGACAGGTCTGTCAATCTAGTCTCGTTTTATATATTTCAATAGTTAGTTTAGTCTGTTTATCTTTGTGTAACTATTCATTTAATTTTTGTCTTTTAAATAATATACTAATATTAGAAAGAATAAAGTACATATTCGTCTTTATGAAAAGTAGTAAAAAGTTTCTCATTAAAGTGAATGGACTTTGCGATAATATTGATAACTTTCATGGCGTTAAAAATCAAATGTTTAAACAACTCAAAGTCGATAACAATTTTTAATTTAATTTATTTTTGTTTGCATGAAATACAGATAGTGTGTTTCAAGTGCACTTAAAATAATACTTCAAGTTGTAAATAATTGTTTATAATATTGTTGTAGAGTACAAATAAAAGAATTTAAATATAATCTAATCAGAATTCGCACACAACCAGCCAAGGTATTGTCTTGTCAACACGAAAGCGACAAATAGTAATAGGAGGATGAAAATATTACTAACTATTAGTTTGTGCTTCGTTTTCAATGAGGCTTCATCGGCGAAAATGCCAATTATTGGAATTTTGTCTCAGGAGGCTACTTACATGAACGATTATTACGACCAGGAATACAGGAGTTATATTGCTGCTAGTTACGTCAAATATGTGGAGTCTGCTGGAGCAAGGGTCATGCCAATTTGGTAAGTATCTTAAGAAACTTATTTCAAATAGTGTTGAATAAATAGTGCTTATAGAGTGATTTAGTCTATTTGGTAAAAACTTGATTTTTAAATAAACAAGAAATAGAAGTATTATCAACAAAATCGTACAATTTGTGAAATAAATTGCTACATTTCTTCGACGATTGTCTCAACTGATAACCATATTGGATGTGCACTACTACGATTTCTTGTAATACCAAGGGGGATATGGAAAAATTATCTGTGGGCAAAACTTGTTTTTTTTATTAAATGATTACTTTGAGATATACAGGATGTTAGGTAAACATGCGGCAAAAATCAAGGCGTTATTCCTTGACCTATTCTAAGAATATTTTGACTTATGATGATTTCTAAAAAACCCTGTTTCGATGATACAAGGTGAACAAAATATGCGACAGAACATTTTATTCTCAAAAACGGCCAAGTGCATGTCGGGCCAGGCGCAATGTAGGGTTCTGTAGATGGATGCCATTCTTACTCTTATGACTTAAGACTCAAATGGGTTACACTTGACGCAAAAATTAGCACTTTAAAGCTTAATATTTCACAAACTGATATCTTAATCGAAATATTGTTTTCACAAACCTGTAATGTTTTGTCCCTGTGATTTGAAAGACCTGTCCAACGACACCCTACACAAGGGATGGCCAACCTATGACCCGCGGGTCAGTCACTGACCCACATAGGCTTTTTAAGTGACCCACGCATTGATTTTAGGACCTTTAGAATGTTCAATAACTCAATATTATTATTATTATTTTATCGGCTTTTCAGCTGATAAAGCAAGAAAAACATATTTTTCACAAAAAAGAAAATAACTGTATCTTAAAAGGCGTTAAGCGTTTTTTAAAAGCGTTTTTGATTCAAGAAAACATTCAAGAATACATTACAGCTGTTAGTTTTCAAGTTGCCCATTGCATTAACCACGAGAAACTTATTTCAGAAAGATAGTTTGTATATAACAAGCGTTTTTTGAATATAGTGCTACTTTATTTCCAGATTTTGAAGACAGACTTGATTATGAAGCGTATAAAGGAGTTACCAAGAAGTCGGAATACAATTAAAGATCGAATAATAGAATTATATTTAGTAGTAATAATAGAATTATATTATTCAATTGCTTTAGATGAGAGTAATAATGTTATTATTACTCATGAGGGATAAGTACTATCTTGGCGCCCGTTTTTTAGTGCGACAAATGGCTGTTTTTGTCAATTCAATTATTACCTCATAACTTGGGCGACACACGCAAAAATTCAATATTAATCGCTTTAAGTTACATTAAGAAAAACAATTGAATAAATAAAATAAACACAATGAAAACCTCGATATTAAAAAAGTAACATGAAAGTGACTGAATTTGTTTTATTACAAAATAAAAATTAAAGAAAACGTTTTAAAATGAGTGTAAATAGTGATAACGGAGTCTGATGAGAGTTCTTATGACGAATCCACACTACCGGGAAAAAGCAAATTCTTCATTTTTGATTCTATTTTTTTCGGATGGTCCCTGGACCCCAAACTTGTAAGATGCGTCCCCTTGCATTAGTATTTATTTCTTTAGCTTATGTTAGCTTTATTGCGTGTAACAAGTCGTCGCTCGTTCCAGGGAAGGCTGTTAGCGGGCATTCGCGGGTGATGTGTTCCATTTTTTGAGAGGCAGCACCGCATTTGCACTCTGGACTGGGGCGCATTCCCCACATATGGAGTGCCGACCCACTTCTGCTGTGTCCAGTACGTATCCTATTCAGTCGAACCTAGAGCTTGCGGGGCAGGCTAAAACCAGCTGGTGGTTCTTTAGGGTTGAGTAGGGGGTGCCAGGTCGGTGATACTTTGCCCTGCCAGTCCGACTGCGTATCCGTCAAAGTTGTTAGTGATTAGCCGTTGTGCGGTTCTGGCAGAGGGAGTTCTAGACTTTAGTTCATTAAAATGTATGAGATCCTGGTGGATTGGTAAGTCCGGGTTCGCGGTTATTTTATTGTACGGACCAGGATCTGCTTTCTGCGGACTCTCGGCGGCTCTATGTGAGATAGCACTGGCAGCCATTCGATTGGTGTAGATTTAATGGATCCCGTAATTATTCTCATCGTTTGGTTCAGAACTGTGTCGATTTTACGTACGTTTAGGGGCTGTTTATCCAAGCCAATGCGCAGTATTCGGCCGTTGAGTAGACAAGACCAAGTGCAGAAGTACGCCGGGTTGGAGCATCAGCTCCCCAGGTCGATCCAGCCAGCTTGTATAGGATTTTATTGCGGGTCCATATTTTCGCTGCCAAGTTGGTCAGGTGTTTGTTTACGTACGATAGGGTACGATCCAACGTAACACCCAGGTATTTAGGGTTGTAGTTGTGAAGTAAAACAGTGCCATTTAGAGTGACTTTTAGGCTGGTAGATGCCATTCTGTTGTTGAGATGGAAACAACAGGTATCGGTTTTTGTAGCGCTGGGTGTCAGCCTCCACTTCCTAAAGTAGTCCGACAGAATGTCTAGGTCCGCTGACAAGGTGGCTTCTATGTTTCCCATGTTCGAATGCTGGGTTGCCAGGGCCCAATCATCGGCATACATAAACTTGCGGCTTGGTGTTTGTGGAATGTCAGCCACGTATAGATTGAAAAGAAGTGGAGTCAGGACTAAGCCTTGAGGTAGGACGTTATTAAGCAGCTTGGGTCTGCATCGTGTATCCCCCATTACAGTCTGAAGGGACCTATGTTGCTCACCAGTGCTGTCAGCTTCTTACATTTTATGGTTGTCAGGAATTTATACATTACGCGTTCCCTCCAGACGGTTTCGTAAGCAGCTGTTAGATATATCAAGGTTACTCCTGTTTTACTGCGTTCCTCAAAGCCTCTCTCGATATAGGTCAGAAGTGCAAGAATCTGATATTCGCAGTTGCGTCCAGGTCGGAAACCAGCTTGTTCCACAGGTAAGATGTCCAGGATTCGCGGGCTTATTCGGTTGTAGATTAGTCTCTCCAGTAATTTATATATAACGCTTAGGAGGGCAATGGGTCGGTAGCTGCTGGGGAGGTCGGCAGGCTTTCCTGGCTTGAGAATGGCGATGATTTTAGATCTTTAAAATTCGCTTGGCAGTTGTTCGGCTTCGATGATATTAGTGAAGAATTTTGCCAGCCAGCGCCTCGTGTTTATTCCACCGTAAGCAAGGAATTCCGGTTGTATTTTGTCAAACCCGGGTGACTTGCCGGTCTTTAAGGATTGGAGGGCTTTTGTGACTTCGTTCGTGGTAAATTCCCCAGACTGCTGCTTACATCTTATAGAGAAGTTTTTGAGGGCCTTTTTTTCTCTCTCTAACCAATCCAGGATCCAGGGGGTTAGCCCTTAAAACACTGCGGCCCATTGGCCTTTTGTATTTCCCCACATTGTTTTGTTCATGCAAATAGATTCTTTCAGCTGTAATATGAAGCTTGTGTCTCCTACGTGCAATTGCTTCACAGTGGAAGATTATATGGGCGGCGGTTTCGTCCTCCTCATAGCATAACCTGCATAAAGGTTCATCTTTCCAGATACCCATTTTATGCAGGTGTTCTCGTAGAGGGCAGTGTCCTGTAAGTAGGCCTACCACAATTGCTATCTGCTTCCTTGGCAGTTGCAGGATTTCAGCAGTTAGAGTTTCCGATGGTTTAGCTACCATTCGTTTGCTGTGTGTCAGACCAGTCAAATTGACCCACTGTAGACGGTGCTTAGTTGCTACCCATTTATAGATTTTATTTCGGGTCGTGGTCTTTGTAATGTAGGGTCCGCTTTCAGCAATGATGTTTGCCTTGCAGGCTCCATCTTTTGCTAGCTTATCCGCCATTTCGTTACCCACCAGTCCTGTATGGCTAGGCACCCAAGCGAGTGTCACCTTGTTATACTTTGCCAGGGCTTTTAGGTCCTGAAGACAGTTCCAAACTGTCTTCGTGACACGCTAGAGCATTAATCGCAGCCTGACTGTCCGTAAAAATGCGGATGTTTCTACTTTTGTAGTCCATTCTCAAATTTTCCTCTTCGGCAAGTGGTTATTTGATTGCCTTCTGTCCATTGTAGATGTGTTTCGAAGGGTAAATCGAATGACTTCCTTTTTGGAATCGAATCCCCCTCTATATTGAGGTACGGTTCTGATATGACATTCGTTATCATGGTGTGTCCTGACCTCGCCAGAGACTCCCATGTGCCGTTGCATGTGCATCTGAAAGCTCCCATCCTTGCCTCGCCCATGATAAAGATATCCAGGGGAGGAAGCCTAGGATAAAGATATCCTAGGATCACCTCCAGAGCCGCAGTTGGGCCGGTTATCATCGTTCCCGTAATTGCTAAACAGGCCAGTCTTTGAACATAGGAGAGTTCTTTGATGGCCTGTTTTTGCTTCACTTTGGTCCACCATACTGTGAAGCCATATGTCAAAATAGGTCTAACTACCATAGTGTATAGCCAGTATACCATGCTTGGTTTCAGTCCCCATGTTTTTCCATGTGTTCTTTTGGTCATCATAAGTGACATTTTACACTTGTTGGTAGCTTTCTTTAGGTGTTGATTCCAAGTCAGTTTGGCATCCAGGATTACACCTAGATACTTCACTTCATCACTCACCTTTAGAGGCTCGTTATAGAAAATTGGGGGCTATACTGTCGAAGGAGGTGTTGTTAAACGCACCTTCGATAGCAAGGAAGGCACCAAGCGCCAATTCCTTGTTTTCTAGTGTGTTATCTATTCTAACCACTAATTGGTGTAGAGCAGATTCACATGATTTTCCTGGTTGATGGGCATGCTGATTAAAGTGTAGGGGCCTGTCTAACAGGCAGGTCTCCCTCAGATGCTTTTCCACCAGTTTTTCTAACGTAACGTATTGAAGAATAGAAAAGAGGATAGACTTATTGGTCTATACGCTTTGGCCTGGGTGTAATCTAGACGCCCGGCTTTTTGTATAAATACCACTTTTACTTGCCTCCAGGGAGTTGGCACATAGCCTGATGCCAGACTTGCCCTGTATAGCTTGATCAGTATTGGCACCAGCGTTTCCCTCCCCTGCCACAGAAGGGCGGGGAAGACACCGTCCGGGCCAGCTGCTTTATATGGGCCAAAGGTATTTATGGCCCATTCAATTCTTTTATATGCGACAACCCTCTTGGACACCGACCAGTCACACCTCGTCCCTCTTGTTTGAGAGCGTACAGCCTGACAGTCAGAATTATCCATTGTTGGGTCGATCACATAAGAACCTGGGAAGTGAGCTTGGAGTAAAACTTCCATCGTTTCTTTCCCGCTGGTTGTGTGTTTTCCGTTTGGTGCTCTAATAGTACCAACCGGATTTAACAGGTTCTATATCAGAAGTCTCTGGAGTCTTGCTGTTTCAGATGTACTTTCGACTTCCTCACACATCTTCCTCCAGGACTCCCTTTTAGCCCTCCGTACAGATTTGTTATAATCAGTGAGTGTAGCCGTATATACGGTCCACATCTCTGTCTTTTTAGCTCTATTGTAGAGCTTTCTCGTATTGTTTTTCTTCTGTTCAAGTTCCTTGCTTCACCAGGTAACTTCTCGTTTCCTGGTTCGCTTCACTTGAGAACAGCTGTCATGATACGAATTTATTATAGCCTCCTGAAGTAGAGTGGAGGCTTCTTCAATATCATGCGGACTGGTTATGTGCGAACTTAACACACTTGTATGTATCTTTAGCACTTCCTTATAGTGCTCCCAGTCAGTTTTGCGTGGATTACGATACACATCCTCTGTCCTGCCAACGGCGTTGATCTCCAGAAAAATGTATCGATGGTCCGACAACGACGGTTCTTCGGACACATACCTCTTACTCACTAGTGCACTTGTATATAAGGACGCCAAGGTCATATCAATAACCTCTTTCCGTCGTTTTGTTTGAAATGTGGGCCTGTTACCGACATTTAGTATTGCCAGATTCGTGGACACTAAGTATCTAAGCAAAGACTCACCTCTTTTGTTGGTTTTGGTGCTCCCCTATACTACGTTTTGGGCGTTGGCATCCATCCCCACCAGGATCTGGAGATTGGAAATCTCGCAGTATTTCACCAGGCGCTCCAATTATGCAGTAGGTGGTGGTTCAGGTGCATCGTATGGTAGTAACAGAGGTCACAATAAGTTCGCTAACTGCCCCCCCCCCCCATGCGATACCTGATTTTTGCTGTGGCAAGATCTCTGAAACAGTGGTCTTGCAACATTAATATGTCAATATCATTTTTAGCATAAATGCAGGATCTGATATTGTTACAGGAGTAGTCATAGATTAACTTAGCTAAACCCCTAGCTTCACCCAGACCCATTATTTTGCCTCTGTTTAACCAGGGTTCTTGGATCAGGGCTATGCTGATGTCCCCAGCAGCTAAGATTCTGCATAGGGAGGCAGAGTCCGCCGCACTATGCTGAAGGTTGATCTGAAGTACCTTCATCAGTGGGCCCCTCCGCTCTCTTCCCTATGATCCTGAAAGTGAGCTGATTTAGACCAAAATAGGCTTTGCAGCCCTTTTTGGTCAGCTCACTCACAGATGCAGAATCTATGTAGAGAACTAAAGTGGTTCCCTTAGTATCCGCATTGCTACGGACAATACTCCATTCCTCTACATTTAAACCCCTGTTTTGGGTCTTAAGTAGGGGGAGTATTTTAGCTGGCTCCGTCGTTCCAAGGAGTTTAGTTGGAACCCAAACCGTCACCTTGGTCGTACGGACAATATCTCTCGCGGTACCCGCTCTGAGAATTGCCCCCTTCCAAGGTTTAAGCTTCGCCAACTTTACCAGGAGCCAGACTTTTGCAGCTTCGTCGGCACAGGTAACGTAGACTACGCCCTTGTCAACAAAGCTGTTTATAAAATGGGGGCCTGTGCCTGGTTCACAGCTCCAGATCTCCCTCATTAGCTCGGATTGCAGAAGCTTACCTTGTGCTTCTGTCATCTTTTCCTCAGGATATTTCTGAGGAACAATAGCCTTTTTGCAGGCAGAGAGAGCTCCGCTGTAGGACTGCCTAGGCCTGCTCTGTAAGCTAGCACCAGGTTTATTCAACAGCGGCCCCTCCGTCCTGGGCCTTTTAGGCTCCAGAGGCCGAGGATAGCTCCGTCTGGGAGACGGTGTACTACCCTCAGATCTTAGCCTTTTGACGACGGCAGTCCCAGACCCACTCCCGGCACTAATGCCAGTTGGTGCGTCCGCTCCCGCCGCCGGCTTGCCGGTCACACGCAGTTGAGGATCAAGTTTGGCTCTTGCGGCCTCCTTTTTCATCTTCCTGCGTTGCGACCCACTTATTCTGTACCTCTTTTCTTGCATTGTTTGCAAGCTCGAGGTAGCAGTGCTTGAGGCACCTTCTGTGGGTCTAGTGGTTGATCCACTTCCCCTCAGAGGTGACCCATTGGGAGAAGGAGTCTTATCGCTCTGGTTATCAACCACAGCGACATCCTCCTCACCCAATATCATGTCTTGAACCGAAGTTAGGCCTGTTGGTCCTGCTTCGATTCTAAGCTGTTCTACTAGGTCTACATCCAAATAGATGTTCCCCTGTAGTTGGTTTGGGTATAATTATGTTTGAGTACATTTTTTTTTCCACGAGTAGCTAGGGAAATAAGTGGTCTGCTCCTGCAGAGCCCCGCATGCAAGAGTAAGGCTAAGTACACCAGGAGGGCGCCTTGTATCCCGGGTGCACCGTTAGCGACACTGAAATCACCCCAGTGTCATCCATCCATCACCACGGTAGCTTACAGCTTGGATTAGGGTTTGAAGGCGGAAAAAGATAGATTACAGAAGATCCTTAGATGTGAAGTAAACAAGAGTTAGGCCAAGTGAGGCCTTGACAGTATAGAAAGGAAAGTAAGTGGGTGTCTGCCGTAAGTCAGGAAGAGTTAGACAGCAGTCATCCAGCTGGGGCACCCCGTTTCTTCGGTTGGGAAGTTCGTAGTTGTTCGGCACCCAGTGTCCGCCCCGACACGAGTCGCCCTACCTGGACAGTGCTCCTCGCATCAGCAGCGTCCAAAGGGCAGCGCGAAGCTAAGCCCCCGCACCACGGCAAGGTGACTTCCATTCGCGGGAGTTTGAGGGCCTTGATCTCCTTTTTGATTTCGGACGAGTGGGATTTATCTTTTCTGGCTATGGACAGGTTCACTATGTGGTTCGCTACCTGATTGGCCGTGACGTTGGTAGGCTTCGGCATGGTATGTGAATCGGCTCCCAGCTTCTTAAGTAGGCTCCACGCTCTTCTACTTGAGTGTCGGAAATTCAGGCTGTTAGTTGTTAGGCATTAGTTGTTTTGTTCCATTTTTTCTTCCGTGCTTCGTCAAGGTTGTGTAATAGGGAGTCCGCAACTTCCGATCTGCCGTTTTTCAAGTAGTCAGCGTAGAGGATCTCATTGGCCTCGGTCCAGCATGGTACGTATTCTTTTCTTACTCCTCTTGGTATGTGTTTCTTGGCCGTGGATATTACCATCTTTACAAATCTCTGCTAGTTATTAGCCATTGGAGCAATATATCGGATGCTTTTATCGAGGGCGGTCGAGTATCCCTGCCAGTGCGCCTTTTAGAAGTTCCATCTCGGGAGGTCGAAGTCGCGTGTGATTAGGATATGGGTGCCCACCTCCAGCAGCACAGGACGGTGTTGGCGGGAAAGCCTCAAGAACATGTCGGGTCACTGGGGCAGGTTTTCCCTCTTGATCAGATGACACGAAGCATAGGTCTGGATTTGTCTCGGTACCCCATCTGGCTGAGTGGAAGGTGCCTCTGTGGCACTGAAGACTAGTTGAATATTATGAGCCTCGGCCCAGTCCACCAGTTTTGTCCCGTTTTAGTTGTTTTGAGGGTACCTCCATTGGGTGTGCTGGCTGTTAAAGTCACCAGCATAGATGGATGGGTGGTCCCCGCTAGGTAGGATGTTGTCTGGCCAGATGGCTGCAGGAGGTTTGTATACATTTGTCAGGAGTGTATCAGCGACTTTGACAGTCACTGCAGAAATATCGTCGTCTTGAGATGTCGATATAAGTTTTACGCCCTTCAGTGTGGCTAGGGCATAAGTATCTGTGCCGTAATGAGGGTGATATGTTGCACCGATAAGTCTGTATCCGTGGATTTTTCCCCTTTTCCGGAGCTGTGATTCGTCAGAGGCATGAGTTTCTTGTATAAGAACCACATCGGTGTTATGGTCCAGAAGAAACTTGGAGAGATAGTTAATACTCTTAGATCTACTTATGCCTTCGATGTTGAGCTGGCAAATCTTAGAAAGGGGTCCAAGAGTTTTTGTCGGTTGGCTCTTAGAAGAGCCGTTCGTTCCATTTTTTAAAAACGTGGTATCCATGTATGTTTCGATATCCAGGAGATCGTGAGATGGTCTAGATTACCTTTTGTCTTAGCCCATTAGCGTTACCCAGGGTGCGCCACGTGGATGCCAGCTAAGTTTGCACCCCACATAAGTATTGTCTTCAACTCATGCGGTATTGTCAATTGCCCGCTCGAGCGAATGATGCTTCGTTCGTGCGCCCAATTTCGTTCTCGTGAGCAATTGATAACTTACCGCCCTTGTTGCACAATTTACTATTTTCGATATAAATGAGGAAATATATTGAAAGAAGAGCTATTTATAGGGAAGTGTATTGATCTTGATATTTTTAAAGAATTTGATATTGCAATTAAAAAAATGGATATTGACCTACAGAAAATTGTTTCTGTTACAACAGACGATGCAACTATTATGGTATGGAAAAACATTGTTTTTATTCAAGATCTTATACAAAATATTTTAAATTGGATTTCTTTGCATTATACTTCACGAAGTTTTATGGACTGAGTATGGGGTCACCTGGTGTGGTATTCGTGGTATATACAATGAGGTGATAACTTTTTGAGGACATAATTTTTTGACTTCGACCTTTATTTTGCTCTTCACTTGCAAAAGTAGCAGTTGTGAAACAAGGTGGAAACTTGAATTTTATTGAAGATTAGACGTTCTTTTTTCCAAGTGATGTCACTGACCTGCTGACCCACGAGCTAGTAGGAAAAATGTAAAGAACAAAATTTGACCCACTACTCAAAAAGGTTCGCCATCCCTGCCCTACACCATGGGATAGACGAGAAAAAAAACGTCCCCACTTCTTTAGAGTTAAGGAGGTACCGTGAAAAATTTAGTTTTCAAGATTTTATTTTACCGGTTTGTCGGCGTGACTAATCTGTATATCTATACCAGATTACAGCTTTATATTTCTAATAGTCTCTGAGCTAAACTACGGATATAAAGACGGACGGACGAACGGACAGACATATTGAAACTATGAGGGTTCGTTGTTGATAACAATGGAACCCTAAAAAGTATATGTAAAGTTGCTCAATCTACAATAAATGTCCGAAATGACTTCCTCCAGCCTGGATACAAGCATTTAATCTTCTCGTCATTAAGTGCCGAACTCTTTCAAACACACCAGGGTTGTTTCTAATTGAGTTACACCCAGCAATTATTCGCTTTCGCAATTCGTCCAAATTCTCCACTGAAGTAGCTTCAGATAGCCCCATAAGAAAAAATCCCCGGGGTTTAAGTATGGGGATTGCGCAGGCCATGCGTGTGGCCCACCCCGACCAATCCAGCGATCTCCGTATGTTGCTGTTAAAAAATTACGAGTAACTAATCTGAAATGTGGTGGTGCAAAAACCACATTGCAATTCTGGTCGCCAATGGTACATCCTTGCAGAAACTCGGGCAGTGTTTCTTCCAAAAAGTTGGCATACATCTCGCCAGTGTCTTGATGGTACAAATACTGGTCCAATTAGATAGTCATTCATAATTCCAACCCAAACATTCAAGGAGAACTGATGTTGAAATCGATCTTCACATACCTCATGCGGATTTTCATCTGCCTACACATGGTTGCTATGAAAATTCCTTATTGCATTTCTTGAGACACTGGTTTCATCGGAGAAAAGAAAGTGGAACTATATATAGTATCCATTGAGATCTTTAGAACTCTCTACAAAGAACTGAAAATTACATCAGAACTCTTTTTCCTGAAACAAGGGGCTGCGTGAAGTTGGCCCCCAAATTATTTTTCTCAGTTGCTGCCCTAAATTTCCCGGAACTATTGCAATTTTCAAGCAAGAAATTTTCAAATACTTCACACGAGTTGTAACGTTGTAAGTTGTATTTAAAGGCGCGTTTATCGTTTTAATGCCAGCTTCAGACTGACCTATTTAATGGCAGCTAATGCTGTACATAGTTGGATACTGGGCAGTATGTATACATTGATGGTACGATTGTAACAAATATTACGGTAATTATACGTCTTTTCAAAGTGCTCAATTTCATCGCATTTCTCCGTCAGCCACAGCTCTTTCGCTTGTCTGATTTTTCTTCTGATTTCTTTTTGGGTTTCACGGTATTTTTTTTACGTGGTCTGTTAGAAAAGTATCCGACCTTTAGCCATTAAAAAAAAACTGGCATACCTGGAACGTTGGAAACCTAATCACCCTCAAAGTAGTCTCCTTGGGGCTCCGCACACTTATCCCAGCGGTGCCGCCATTGTTGGAAGCATTCCGAAGAAGCCTCTTTCGGAATCTTAGCTTTATCCTATCTTTTCTCTTAGCTCGGCTGTCGTTGCAGCCATAATGTCCTCTCTTGTCTGAGATGGTGTTCCTTTCAATGGCCTCTTGACTTTGAGGAATAGCCAGAAGACGCTGGGGGCCATATCAGGAGAGTAAGGAGCCTGTTGAACCTGAGTCTTTTGCCAAAAAATTGTGAACCAAGTGCAAAGAATGAGCATTTTTGTGATGGAGTCGCCAATTTCCTTATGACCACAACTCCAGTCGCAATTTCTCGGATAGTCACACGACGGTCCCGCATCACCACAGTGTTCACATTGGCAATGAAATAGTCATTTCGGCATGTTGATGGCCGACCAGAGCGTGGCTCGTTTTCCACCTATGTGCGACCGTCTTTAAACCGGTTGTACCACTCCTTAATCTGTGTGATGCCCATAGGATTGTCACCGAAAGCCGTTTGAATCTTCCTAATGGTTTCCACCTGGTTGTAGTCCAGTTTCTGGCAAAATTTGATACAGTAGCGCTGCTCCAGTCGTTCCGTCAGTTTAATTGCATTGAAAAACCGACGAGAGAACTACACAGTACGTCACTCGAACACTGCTCGACAGCAACAGACGCTATCTACAGGCGGGACAAAACTCACGCATGCGCACGAAGATTCAAGGAGGGCTCATGCAAACGCGCTTGATTCAGATCTATCAGGTTTTGTTTCGTTTAGGAAATCAAAATAAAAAAATAAGGTCGGATACTTTTCGAACAGACCACACGTATCATTGAGTTTTGCCGCTTGCATACCTTTTTAAAAAAAGCTTTCTGAGAAAACAAAAATATATTTATATGAAGCTTCAAGAATAGTAGATTTTGTAACTAATTATTAACTGTTACTTCAGAACGAAAATGGGCGCACGATCGAAGTGAGGGCGCGCATTCGCTCGAGTTTACACTCACTTTAAAACGTGTTTCCTTTAATTTTTATTTTGTATGAAAACAAATTCTGACACTTCACGTCACTTTTCTAATAGCGAGGTTTTGATGGTATTCATTTTATTTTTATTAAATTGTTTATAGCGATATTGAATATTTGCGTGCGTTATTCAAGTTATATAAAATACAACTAATATTGACAATTTTTCGCACTAAAAAACGTGCACCAAAATAGTACTATTGTGCATGAGTGATAAAAAAAATATTTGTTTCAGGATCGGAAGAGATGCCGCATATTACTACGACGTAGTGGCCAAAACCAACGGGTTAGAATCGAAAATCTTAATTATAATTACTCCAAATCAATCGCCATCGTCTGTTTTAGTGTATTGTTTCCGGGAGGGACGGCGAATTTCAGCGCAGTGTTGGGATACGCAGATGCTAGTCAGTTGATTTATAACGCGGCGGTGGAGGCCAACGATAAGGGTGATTACTACCCCCTATGGGGAACCTGCCTGGGAATGGAAATTATGCTACATGTGTCACTGAATGGCACCGAAGTCCGGACTAGTTGCGACAGCAAAAAGATTTCTCTGCCGTTGGAATTTCACAAAGGTAAAATTATTTGAAAAAATTAAGTTTAAAAAAAAATTAACATTAACAATTAAACAATTTAACATCTTGCGAAAATATTACAATTTAACTATTGGGTTGGCAAGAAAGTAATTTCGGTTTGTAGTATGAAAAAAAAAACAATCCATCAATTATATATTTTCCATTTTGTTGAAGGAATGTTGTCATCTTTCTTGTAGCTTCATGACTCCGCGCTTATAGAACTTCTGGTCCTTATCCTTAAACATAAAAACTGAACCAAGTGCGATTTAAGGTCATCGTTATTTGTGATTTTTTTACCATTCAAAGAGTTCTGCAAAGTTCGAATTAAATGGTGGCAAATCAGATGGCACCATCAAAGCTGTATGGGGTTAGGGCTCTAGGGGGGAGGCGACATCACTTCTAACCAAGTTCCAATAATTTCCAACGGGCTACCCAAGAATTGCGAGGCCGCAAATTATAATGGTGGAACACAATTCCTTTAGGATTTGCCAATTCTGGCCGTTTCTCTTATTTATTTCATCGTATTTGAGCTACTAAAAATATAAAAATATATAATGTATATCACACATGTCATGAAATGTCTGCTGTTCAAAGAAAATGTTCTTATAAAATGCTCATATATCACTCCAATGTTCAGCACACATCACAGCATTTTCGTTACACGGTCATAGTTGCCAGAGGGTACATGGAACTTGTAGGGATTGGCACACCAGAAGGTGTTCCATTGTCTGGGATTCTCCGCATTCACATGCTTCCTCTTCCCCACTTCAGGAGGTTGTTCTTCTCCACTTCAGGAGGCATCTTCCCATTTGGCAGCGTAGTTGGTTGATGGTTTTCCAGGTACTCCAGTTTAGGCCCGAACCTGCAGGGAGTTTTTCTCTAGGATTCCAGGTTGGGATATCATTGTCCGCTAAACGCTGTTCCCATTTTGCCTCCTTGGTTGCAGCTTTAGAGTCCTCCTCGGTGGTGTAGTTGACAACATACCCGCCTTTCAATGCGGAAGACCCGGGTTCGAATCCTGGTCGGGGAGTCAACAACTAGAGCGGTTTTTCAGTAAACCGTCCGGGCTGCCCACCCCGAATGAATGTAAAATATGCGATACCAGGGTGGCGCATTCTAAAAGCAAGGTGGAATAGGTTGCAGCTTTAGAGGCTGTGAGGGCCTGTGTGGATTGCATAAAGCTTCGTCTTGATTTTAGTGTGACCACAGGTGAGGCATGTCCGTGCAATGGATGTCTGATGTCGTCACGTTGTTTTGGCCTTATTTGAGGTGGTGCAATTCCGGCTAGCATGTACAGTTGGCCAAGACTGGTGGGTTTTTGGCATCCAGTTATTAATCTGCACGTGTCATTCAGGACTGGGTCCAGTCTACAGGCGTGTGTTGATCTCTCCAATACATGGGGTGCATACTCGGCTGCGGAGTAACACAGCGCAAGGGTTGCGCAAGGACGTTAGGGTTGGCTCCCCAGCGGGCGTTGGTCAGTTTCCGGAGGATGCCATTCCTAGTGTTAACTTTGGCCTTGGTATAATCAATATGCTTTCTATAGGTCAGAGTTCGGTCTAATGTAACACCCGAATAGACTGGGTTTGGGCAGTGTTGCAGTCTGACAAAGTTCCACTCTATTTGCAGCTCTATCTTCGCCTGTCGGTTATCAAGGTGGAATAAGTATGTTTGCGTCTTTGCTGGGTTGGGCCGGAGCTGGTTTAATCTATAATAATTGCTCAACACTGAGAGCGATTCTGTTAGGTGCTCTTCTATCTCTTCAGTGTTTATTGATTGGTAGGTGATTGCTACATCATCGGTATAAATGAAGCTCCTTGTTGTTGGTCCGGTTGTTTGATCGTTGGTATACACTTTGAAGAGTATGGCTGCCTTGGAGGAGATCATTCTTCTGGTTCATTCAACGGCTTCTTCTACCTTGAAATTCTACGTAGAATCTTCTGTTAGAAAGCATTGTTTTTATTACTTTAGTAAGCTGGTAATATCCTCAAGCTGGTAAATATTCTCCAGTAATATTTTGTGGTTTATATGTATTTTATGGTTTATAGAGTCATAACTCGATCGTGGACCTTACCTTTGTCTCCCCCACTCTATACAAGGGGGGGCGGGAACTGGAGAGTGGGACAGGGGTACACTGCTAGCAACCATCGGGCGATCTTTTTCGAAGTGCACCCAAAAGAGGCTCACCAAAAGAGGCGAACACAGGCTTGGCTCTCCCCGCTGGAATGCCCGTGATTTCCACGAAAGCACTTTTATTGAAGCACTGGGGCTGTGGCAGCTCGATGATACCTCACCCACCAGCACCGAAAGCGCCACAGAATTCGCCAGCCAGGCGATAAATTGGGTCACCAGAGCGTGCGACGCCTTCATGCGTACCAGCAAGCCGTGTGCGAGGGGCCTACCCGTGTACTGGTGGAGCGATACCATTGCAGAACTGAGGAAACGGTGCCGGGACGCGGACCCATGGGGGAAAGCTTACAAGATTGCCGCAAAAAAGATGGTAAGGAGCCAAACTAAGAAGAATGAGGTCGAGGTAGGGTCCATCGTCGAACATCTCTTCCCAGTAATCGGGCCAATGAAGAAAAACATACGGGAGAACTTTGACCCGCGCGACATCCCCCTGGTCACAGGGAGTGAGATGCTAGACGCATGTCTGCGTTTTGGCACGAGGAAAGCATCCGGACCTGACTTTGAGAGCGGTCGTCAAAGTTGCCCCGACGATCTTCATCGAGGGCGTACGACAGATGCCTACGCAAAGGTGTCTTCCCGGACGTATGGAAAAAGCAACGCCTTGTCCTGATCCTAAAACCCGGAAAGCCCCCCGGAGAGCCATCCTCGTATCGCCCACTGTGTATGCTTTACACGGCGGGCAAGATCGTGGAGAAGATCGTCCAGGAGCGCCTTCGCGGCTGCGTGGATCAACAATTGACGGACAACCAGTACGGCATCAGACCTGCGAGGTCGTCTATGGATGCGTTAGAAGAGGTGGAGCACCTGGTCACCAGCCACAATTGCGGACCACTTAGGAGGAGGAGACTTTGTCTCATGGTTGCACTGGATGTTAGAAATGCTTTTAACTCCGCAAGATGGGACAAGATCTGTGAGGCCCTCTGCCGAGACTTCAACGTCCCCGGGTATTTGAGAAACATCATCCTGAACTGAGAGAACCTGAGTGACAGAGTACTATTCGCGGAGACGACGACTGAAGTTAGCATCTCGAGTTCAGCATCACCGCAGCAGTTCCTCTGGGGTCGGTTCTTGGCCCGGACGTCCTGTACAACAGACTACTGAAGCTGCCCTTGCCAGGGGACTGTCGGCTGGTAGCGTACGCAGACGACGTGGCGGTCCTTATACCCAGCACCGACTGTGACGCCATCGCTGCACTGTTCGGGAAAGCCATGGAGAATATCTGAGAATGGATGAAGTCAGTCGGCCTCTCCCTGGCCGTACAGAAGACTGAGGTAGTGCTTTTCGCTGGCAGAAAGGTTAGGACCTCAATGGTACTAACCTACCGAGGATGCACCACCAGGAGCAAACCTGCCATAAAGTACCTGGAAGTGATGCTGGATCAGAGGCTTAACTTCAAGGAGCACCTCAGATACGCAGGAAACAAAGCCGCTACAACTGCCGCAGCTATCTCCAGGATACTGCCCAACATAGGTGGTCCGCGCGGTGCCAAGAGAAGGGTGCTCGCCTGCGTTAGAACCTCGATATTGCTATATGCGGCGCCGACCTGGGCAGAAATGACGGAGGTTTCCGCATACCTAAGACTGATAGCTCCCGCACACAGGACGAGTGCTATGAGAATCGCATGCGCCTACCGGACTGTATCCGCAGATTCAGCACTGGTCATCGCTGGCCTGCCGCCAATAGACCTGCTTGCAGAAGAGCGCATGCGACAATATAAATAGAAGAAGGGGCCGGCCCAGGATGATCCCAACACACGGAGGCCGACAATGATCGAGTGCAGACCGAGAGGGCGATCATCCTAACGCAGTGGCAGGAAAGATGGAACAAATCAAGTAATGGTCGCTGGACCTACCGCTTGATCCAGTCCATCGAGCCGTGGATCTGCAGGATTTACGTTGATGTGAACTATCACCTCACCCAAATACTCACGGGACATGGCGACTTCCGTGAGTAGCTCCACCGAATAGGGGCAGCAGTAACACCCGACTGCCCCCAGTGCCCAGCGATCTTGGAGACAGCAGAACACGTCCTGCTGGAATGTCCCAGATTCCAGCAGGAGAGACAGAGACGGGAGTGTATTTCTGGCGCACGCACAACTGTCGCTGGATACGGTGCGTCATTGATGCACTCGGTGGAACAAAGGAATGCTGGCTGTGAGCTAGCTGTAAACATCCTGAAGATACTACGCCTCCAGGAGGAGGCGGATAGGTCCAGGAGAGCAGGGCGAAGAGGAAGGCATTAGTTAAAACAACTAACTCGACAAAAGTGAACGTCGGCAGGGCCGAAGCTCCCCCTAGCTGCCTTTTGAATTACAGAGATGAAATTTTCATAATATTCTGGGTTCGCCGGGAGGTCTCCAATTCCTTTGTCAACCTCTTCTGTGAATTTGTTAAAGTTGGCCTTACTTAAGTTTAACCGCCTTTTAAATGGGACCTTCTGCGGCATTATCACCGGTCTAAACTAGCATTATTGGCCGATGTTGGGAGTGTGGGATAGGGCCAATAACTGTCTTGTTGCATGTTCCAGCTAGAAACTTGTTGATGAAGATAAGGTCCGGGTTATAGCCTTTCATCCATCTGCCATTATTAAAGGAAGCGGGCTGTTTCTGATCGTGGGTGAGGGTCATGCCATTATCATCGGCACACCTCTCCAATAGTTCTCCATCCTCGCTCTTGTCATGGTATCCCCAGGTAGTGCTGTGGCTATTGAAGTCTCCAATTACCACGTGTGGTTGTTTAAGGTGATGAGGGAATGAGAATCTCTCGTTCGGTGGTTTATATATTGAGGATATCGATATGTTTCCAAGGTCAATCGTTTCTCTTGAATTGCTTTATCTAGTTTCATCAATTGTTGACAGTAGCCGTCTGAATTGATTGTCTGGTTCCTAATTCCTAATAATATCCCAACAAATCGACAGCATTATATTTTTGTATGCAATTCGATGTGGTTTGTGCTGGTTTATCATAGACCATGATCGTTTTCGAATGATGTAGCTGTAGGTTACCCATTTTTCATCGCCAGTGGTGAGTTTTTTTCAAGAAAGCATCGTTTTCATTGCGATTAAGATGCATATCGCAAATATTAATTCGCTGTGTTAAGTGAATATCCTTCAATGCATGCGGAACCCAAATATCGAGCTTATTATCCAAGATGAATCCAAGACGTGATTTTCAATGATTGTGTGCGAAAGATTTAACCTCTCTGCTTTATCTTTAATCCGTAGCGATTGTCGAGGACGTCGTTCTTGGAGCCAATATGCTGCTGTCGGTGCCGCTGGATTTTTCACTTCATTCACGATTCGCTTCCACACTTTCCGATCAATGGCAATATCCCTGGCCTCATCGAGATCCAGTCGTCGGTTCTTGACGTCGTCTTCTACATGTTCTATCCATATTTCTTTGGCGCTGATCGCTGAATCCTCCAGTCGGGCGGCCGCTTCCGCCAGAGTAGTTTGCGTGGAAGGCGATTTTCATTCATTCTGCAAATGTGACCGAACCATCGTAGATGGCGTGTTTGTATTTGTTCCACAATCGGTGGTTGCTGATCGCATCTAGCTCGAATTTCCTCATTCCGCAGGCGATCACGAATTGATACACCGATAATCTGTCTTAGGCAACGCATTTGGAACGGAGTTTGTTGAGGTCCGATTGAAGTAGTGTCCACGTTTCTGCTTCATACAAAAGAATTGGTAGGATGAGCGATATGTTCGTCTTCTTCCATATGCACCATTTGAGCGACGCAAACGCTACTGATGCCTGACCAATCCGGCTATGAATGTCAGCGGCCGATGCCACTTTCTTCTCTTGCACCAGTGAGCCCAAGTATTTGAATTATTTCACGTGTTCGATTTGATTACCATTAAGATAAACATTGACCTGCGATCCGTCCATCGTCAAGACTTTCGTCTTGCCCACGTTGATTTTCAGTCCATAGCATTTGGCTATCCGGGAAATATTATGTCCGGGAAAAAGAGAATATATGTTGCATCAAAAATAGCGCTATCATCGGCGAACATCAGATCGGATATGAAGTTGGTGTCATCGTATCGGACGCCTCATCGACCATTGAATGCTCTCCTCATAATGGCGTCTATAACCACGTTGAAAAGCAGTGGGGAAGCGACGTCTACCTGTCGAACTCTCGCTTAGATCAGAAAACCGTCCGATAATTCGTTCCAGATACGTACGCAGCTCTTTGAACCATCGTATGCCGCTCGTAGAAGATGTATAATTTTTAAAGGCACATGCTCTGTTTCCAATACTGACCATAAAGAAGGCCAGTGGATGCAGTCGACGGCAGATTTAAAGTCGATAAAGACGATAATTGTCCGATTTCAATACCGAATATGTTCTTCCATTAACAGGCGAAGTGCGAATATTTGATCGATACAGCCACGATATGGCCTAGATCCTGCTTGCTCCTCTCGACTTGTTTCCTCTCGATGTTTATGTAGTTGTGATTGAATGATCTTTATAAATACCTTTCCGACAATTGATAGGAGGCTGATGCCACGGTAATGATTGCATTCCCGGCTATCGCCTTTCTTCAATATTAATACTACGATCGCTTTCTCCCACGTTGACGGTATTTGTTCCAAATGCCAAATTTGACGTAGGAGGTCGTAAAGCCGTTGTAACAAAATATTGCCTCCTGCTTTGATCATCTCAGCGGTAATTTGATCGATGCCTGGGGCTTTCCTATTTTTCAGCTATTTTATTGCTGTCTTGACTTCAACAATCGTTGGGTCGCCATCGTGGAACGAGATCACTGGTTTATTGATGATCAGCGGTGTCGGCACTGGTCCATGTGGCGGATCGTGATTGTACAGTTCATTAAAGAATTCCCTCCACCGGTGCAGACGCTCGGCTAGAGAACTTACGAAAGTTCCATCCGCTTTCTTGATATCATCGTTTGTTGATTTTGTCTTCCCGCTAAACTTTCTGATGGTTTGATATACAGTTCGGTATTCGTGTCTCGATGCTGCTTCCTCCATTTTAGCCGCGACATTGTTCCAATACGCCTCTCGTTCCATCTTCATCCGATGTCGTACTATTCAATCGGCAGTGTTGTGCAAAATCGACGTGCTTGACTCGTTTCCGCTTATCCACCAAGTCCAAACACTTGCCCGTAATACAGGCTTGTGTCCGGCGACGAATCGGCGGACATGAGCTGAGCGGCACACTCCATGATTGAACCCGACATTTGTTTTTCTGCCGCATCGATATCGGCCGATTGCTCAAGCACTGCAAATTTATTGCGTAACTCGATTTGGAATTTTTGACCGATGATAGGATCTCGCAAACACGCTCAGTTTCGCTTGACCACGGGTGGTGCTTTCGTCTTTGCTCGTTGTAATAGTAACTGTAATGTGACTCGTATGAGATATTGGTCGGATCCACAATCTGGTCTCCGCATCGCACATACATCTTTGAGCGTCGATCGAAATCGCGAATTAATCAAAACGTAGTCCAGCATCGCCGAATCTATCCCCGACGGATTTCGCCACGTAAGTTGATGTTTGCGCGGATGCTGGAAGACGCTGTTGCCGATGAGTAGATTGTTCGACGCTGCGAATGATAGAAGGCGCAGTCCGTCATTTATGTCACCGTATCCGAATCTGCCCAACGTTTCCTCCCAACCTGCTCGATCTGCGCCCGTATGCGCATTGAAGTCACTCGCTAGTATGATCAGTTCAGTTTGGTGAATGGTGTCCAGTGCGATTTGTAGTTGATTGTAGAAAGCATCCTTTATCACATCGGCGCTCCTTTCCGTCGGGGCGTAAATGGATATGACGTTTTTTGACTTAACCTCTATGCAATCTCTCGAACAGTTATATGACGATCCTCTTTAAGAATGGCATTGATTTGGTCATCATCAACTTTAGTAGGTCCACCAGAACGTTGGTAACCTTAAAAAACCGTGAAAAATCTCCAGAACGGAATTTTTTAAAACACTTTTCACACGTGCGCCCAGTTATGCATTCAACACTATAAACTTCATACATATCTTTTTGTGTGCCTCTGCAGCTTTCTTTCCTTTATGGAAATAGAAAAGTAAAATATTCCGAAAATGTTATCCTGCTTGTATTGAATCGATCTCTCACGATATGAAATCGTTCTAATACTCCATCTTAAAATTTACCCTTAACTAACAGCTACACACAAAATCACACCCCACGTGTATCTAAATTAATTTACGAGATGATTGATATCACATGTCATCAGACAAAGAACATCATTCGCAGAATTCATTCAAAAAAAAAAATATATAATAATAATGTGTGACAACCGAAATTACTTTCTTGTACCAATATTATTATAACCCAATATTATTATCAAAATCTTCAACTCAACAAGATATAAATAACCAATATAATTGTTGTTTCGTTTATTTGCAGATTATAATGCCAGCAAACTGTTTTCCAAAGCTCCAAAAGAAATAATCGAAATTCTGTCGAAAGAAAACGTCACAATGAACAGTCACCGTTGGTGCATCACGCCCGAAACTTTCAAGAGCTTTAACTTGGACAAAACCTTCAGGTTCATGTCGACAAACAAAGACTCTTCCGGCATTGAATTCATCTCATCTTACGAAGCGAAACTTTACCCATTTTACTCGGTCCAATTCCATCCCGAGAAGAATTCGTTTGAGTTTAGTAAGAAGCAGGCGAGTTACGTGGACCACAGCATCCGTGGGGTATCGATCGCCCAATATTTTGCCAATTTCTTCGTGGAGGAAGCGAGGAAAAATGACCATAAGTTTGATAGTGCCGAAGAAGAGTATGAAAGGTTGATATATAATTTCCAACCGGATTTTGTTGGCCCAAAAGGAAGCAGTTACCAGCAAGCCTACATGTTTACGAAAGAAGAAAATTTATATAAAAAATAAAGCGGAATCATTGGTTAATGCATATTTTTATAAAATAAATTCTTACGAAATAAAGTCTATGAGAATAAAAAACATAAATCCATTTATATACATTGATGTCTTTGACGTACGAATTATTTGGACTATAATAGTAACGTAGCATTATATGACGACATGTAAATGCAATGCTTTACGTAATTGAAATGTTGTTATTGACATAAAATGGTCTAAAATGCATATGCAAAACTGATGTAATCCTAAACCAATTGTTTCACGAGTACAATTCAATTCAATATTGTGTATTAAAAAAAACACGAATAGAGGAGAATGCAATTTTATCATTTTTCCAGCCATTTCAGCTTCATTTAATCATTTTATTATCTTGTCTGTCTAGTCTTGTCTGTCTAGTCTTGTCTGTCTAGTCTTGTCTGTTTAGTCTTGTCTGTCTAGTCTTGTCTGTCTAGTCTTGTCTGTCTAGTCTTGTCTGTCTAGTCTTGTCTGTCTAGTCTTGTCTGTCTAGTCTTGTCTGTCTAGTCTTGTCTGTCTAGTCTTGTCTGTCTAGTCTTGTCTGTCTAGTCTTGTCTGTCTAGTCTTGTCTGTCTAGTCTTGTCTGTCTAGTCTTGTCTGTCTAGTCTTGTCTGTCTAGTCTTGTCTGTCTAGTCTTGTCTGTCTAGTCTTGTCTGTCTAGTCTTGTCTGTCTAGTCTTGTCTGTCTAGTCTTGTCTGTCTAGTCTTGTCTGTCTAGTCTTGTCTGTCTAGTCTTGTCTGTCTAGTCTTGTCTGTCTAGTCTTGTCTGTCTAGTCTTGTCTGTCTAGTCTTGTCTGTCTAGTCTTGTCTGTCTAGTCTTGTCTGTCTAGTCTTGTCTGTCTAGTCTTGTCTGTCTAGTCTTGTCTGTCTAGTCTTGTCTGTCTAGTCTTGTCTGTCTAGTCTTGTCTGTCTAGTCTTGTCTGTCTAGTCTTGTCTGTCTAGTCTTGTCTGTCTAGTCTTGTCTGTCTAGTCTTGTCTGTCTAGTCTTGTCTGTCTAGTCTTGTCTGTCTAGTCTTGTCTGTCTAGTCTTGTCTGTCTAGTCTTGTCTGTCTAGTCTTGTCTGTCTAGTCTTGTCTGTCTAGTCTTGTCTGTCTAGTTTTGTCTGTCTAGTCTTGTCTGTCTAGTCTTGTCTGTCTAGTCTTGTCTGTCTAGTCATCAATGAGTCTTGCAGTTAAGTTTGGCAGTGTTTGCTTACTTTCTTCTAGTGATAGCCATGCTTGACGAAATGGCCTATATTTTGGGGACAGTGTACATAAAACTTTCGTTATGAATGCATTATCACTGATTGAGTCTGCAGATTCTTTGTTATGTCTTGCAAGTGACTTTAGGGATGACAGTGAACACACAGTGAACTTTAGAGATGTGTTGCGTTATTGAGTCCATTGGGTGCATTTTGTTCATGCACAAGCATCTTATTCGTCTCGGTTTGTTTGTTCATAAACCAAGTTTGGTTTGTCCAAGTTTCACAATTTTCAATTAACGAGATCTGCGACAGTTCCAGAACTGAAGTTAGGATGCACATTGCCACTGTCTGCAGCATTAATTGCACATGGAGCGGGCTATTTTTATCAACCGAAACGTTATTTTCTATCCATAATAGTTGCCTCTCCCATGTGGCTTTTGGACATAACTGGATTGTCAATGATTGGTATCATTATGTAGGTTTCAGGTGATGTATCAAAATAACTCGGTCCTTTCTACAGAACAGAAATAACTGGTTGCACAATTAGAAGTATTGTATGCATTACACTATGTATCTAGTTTCGTCTGTTTAGTCTTGTTTGATTGTCCTCGCAAATTGGATTCCAAAATAGAATGGATAATCTTAAAAATAATTATTGTGATTGTCAGAAAACATAAGCTTCAAAATTGACATGATGGGTTTGCCACGTGAGACGCTTTTAATACATGTGAGAGACATCGACAGCAAATAAGTTCCGATTCTGTATCGTCCTGCTTAGCATTTTGATCAATAATAAGCACGCTTTAAAAAAATATAAAGAAATATAAAACTGTAAATCAAAAATTATTTGTTAAGACTAGATTTAAAAAAAAATTGTAAATCGAAAATTATTTTATAAAACTAGATTTCAATATATCTTATATGCGCTCTAACACAATTCTCTGAAATCGAAAATCAATGAGACTACTAGAAGAAAACGAAATGTGTATTTACTCAACGTGGTGTCCTCACGTTTCCACAATGTATAACAACAACAAGAAATGTGACCTCATGCACACTGCACTCCATTTAATAATATTCTTCTTCAGGAACTGGTAAAACGGGACTTAGTTCTATTTTCTGTACACGCTCTTTGGACGCCGCCGGTACAACTACACGTAATCACCATTACGCAACTACAAATCATTTGTTGATGATATCTCTCACATGTACTTCAAGCTTCTCACGTGGCTCACTCACAACCTATCTATTTTCAAATTTAGATTTGCTAGAAGTACGAAAATAACAATTTTACAAATAGCCTTCGTTCCTCTTCAATAATTAAAATTAAAAACAAATTAGAAATTAGCTACCATATTAGAATAGGATGGTTGCGACAGTTACTACGTGGCAATTCATACTTACAATGAATTGAAATATTCACTATGTTTTTACCACACTTATACTATGTAAAAATGTTATACAACTTGTTATTCAAAGTAATATAAATTTCTACACATACCACGACTTAAGTTTCGACGTTTGACGGTCATTTTCTAGTGAAACTTGTGACTCAAGTGAGACTTGAAAATGACCGTCAAACGTCGAAACTTAAGTCGTGGTATGTGTAGAAATTTATATTACTGTGAATAACAAGTTGTATAACATTTTTACATAGTATAAGTATGGTAAAAACATAGTGAATTTTTCAATTCAATGTACCATATTAGAGATACTCGCTAATCAAACAATAAATAATTTACATTGTATTATTATTATTTAATTGTACTAGTGATTTATTAGTTTTTGGGAATCTTGAGAGTCCTCACGCAGAGATTCAAGTTAAACACAGAACCTGTATTATTCTTGTATCTTGATTCGATTGCATCCGTTAGGTCCTGACGTTAAGCAATACTAAACCGTTTATCAACTTTACTATCGTTGTCAGATAAGTATTTGACATTAACAGTTCGACTTGTCTGGTCTGTTTAGCTCGGTAATATAAAAACATGTATAATTAAATTGTTCCCATCGTGTCCTAGGTTTGTATGAGCTTCCTATCACATATGATTATCTCTTTATCGTTTGATGGGTCGTTTGATTGTTTGTTTTAAATATATACGCATCCTTGCCAATCCACTAATTTTAGATGTTACTAATTTATAAGTATTTATTTCAAATTAATCTTTGATAAATATGGATTAAACATAAATTGGCAAGCCAAGCAGTACAGCAATAGGAGTTAATGCATCTCTCTAACTTAATTTAATTTTAATTTAACGATTTATTGCTCAACAGTTTATATGACCAAAGACAGAGCAAATATAAGATTAGTTACAACTAAACAATAATACATTAAAAAAAATAATTAAATATAAACAAGGTAACACAGGTTGGGCACATAGAACAATTAAACATAAATAAAAATAAAGAATCAACAAAAAAAAAATACAAATAAGCAAGTAAACAATTAATACAAACATTTAAGTACGTGTCAGAACGCGAGCGTGGACAGTCGTGCGTGCGAGCAGAATATATTTTATTCTTTTAATATTTCACAAGAAGCTCAACTAAATCTGAACCATGGGATCTAAGCGGGATCTAAGATCGAATACTAACCCGGATAAAGTAAACTATTTGGAAAATCCAGAATTTCTAGACATATTATCGGGAATGATAAGGAAGGAAGTGGAGCCCTTAACTAATGCCATTCAACAACTCACAAATCAGTTAAAATTATTAACCCAAGTGAACGGTGAAATTATAAAAGAAGTGGAGCCTCTACCAGATATTACTCAACAACTCACAGAACAGTTAAAAATCTTGTCACTGAAGAACGAGGAATTAATAAAAATTGTTCGTTCTACCGACAATATAGAAACAGCGGTATCGAGACAGACAGAAAAACGCAAAGAATCGAAGGCCAATGTACCTGCAGCGGACCCAAAAGCAGATAAAGAATCTGAAAAAAATATAAACAAGCCAGGATGTTCGTCAGCAAAAAATGGCGAAAAGAATACCGATATGAGACAAGATAAAGATATAAACAACTAGGAAATCAATGAGAACTGGGAGACGCCGAAGTATAAATCGCGACGCGCCAGAAAATCCAACACTATTCATGGGACTAACGACGCCGCAAATCAAATCAGAGCGGCTGTAAGATTTCACCACCTACATGTTTACAGGCTGGAACCTACATTAGAAGAAGAGGATATCGTAGAATATTTACACACCAAGAAATTCGACTCCATACGTTGTAAGAAATTGGCATCAAAACATCCAGAGGAGTATTCTTCTTTCAAAGTGTCGGTCCCAATAGATAAATATGACGAATTAATAAAAGCCGAAACGTGGCCACGCAACACATGTTTAAACCGTTTTTTCGAACACATCGGGAAAACTCAGAGGAAAATTTAAAGACCAACCAAGGAGTAAACAATTCTATTAGTGTCTCCAAAGTAATTTTAATCAACCAGAATACTCAATCCATTGGGAATTCGATTGACAAAATTGAGTATATGCTCGAAAAATATACCCAGTGTAGATTCCTAATCGTAACTGAGCATTGGAAGAATTCGAGTTACTGAAGGTTAGCAATTTTGAACTGGCTTCTTACTTTTGCCGTGAAGAAGGGGAGCATGGGGGTTCGGCTATATACTGCAAAAATGGAATAATATTTAAAACTAGGCAAGATATTAACTTGATTTCAGAAGCACGTGTCTTTGAGTGTTCTGGTATTGAATCAAAAATTAATGAGAAAGTACTAATAATAGTAAGCATTTATAGAGCCCCATTGACTAATATAAAAAGCTTTTTCCTTAAACTACAAGAACTATTAATATTGCTTCAAAAAAAATAGTCGGTATATAATAGCTGGCGATTACAACATAAATATTTAAAAAAACACGAACACAAGTCAGCAATTTTTGTCATTGCTAGAATCTTATAACGCGAAACTCCTTTCAAATGAAGTTTCTCATCCTAGACATGCAACATGTATTGATAATATTATTGCTAGCATTAATATACCGTTCAGCATTAAAACCAGTAACCATAATATCTCCGATCATTATGCGCAACTGCTTACACTGGATTTCGGAAAGGAGGATGCATATACCAACAATAAACAGACGGTAAGATTGTATAATGAAGAAAACTTGAAACACCACAGACAGATCTTGGAGAGCGTAGAATGGGAAGAATTGTATGAAGTTGACTGTTATAATGTTGATACGCAATGGAATTTGTTCACGGACATTTTTCTGAAATATTTTAACGAGGCCTTTCCTAAAATCCATAGACGCAAGAAAACCACAACTGTAAGGGTATTTACCAACCCCCAACTAGCATTGATGGAAAATAACCTAAAACTCTACCAAACATTATCTTCCCATAACCCATTATTTAAAAATTTATACAATAATCATCACAGAAAATTCATCAAGAAATTGCGAAACGAAAAGAAAGAGAGATTTAAGCGACAAATTGAAACTTCGACTAATCTACAAATAACAACTTGGAATATTGTGAGAGAAATAACTGAACTTAAAAAGAAAAATAATTATTTTAATCAAAACGAAGAACCGCGCGCTAGTGCAATAAAAATTAATAATTTCTTTGTGGACAGAGCTATAATATTAGCTGAATCTCAGCCAAATATTAATTATAATGACAATATTGAGTTAAATATAAATTCTATATTCTTTGTGCCAGCTAGTGAAGAAGAGATATTTAATATAATTGTGAATTTAAAAAATAAAAAAGTGTAGGCCTTGACGATATCCCCCCCATAGTTCTAAAAAATGTGTTACCTTCTATATTAAGTCCCTTACTGTTCATAATAAATAATTCATTACTGGTTGGTAAATTTCCGGAAAAACTGAAACGTGCACTCGTCACTCCAATCTATAAGGCGGGAGATAAAAATGAGATCGGAAACTATAGGCCTATCAGTATCCTATCTATCTTCTCAAAAATTTTTGAAAAAATTGTATGTACCAGAATAACATCTTTTCTAGATAAGTATAATTTAACAAATTGCCATCAACACGGCTTTGTTAAAGGTCGTAGCATAGAAACTGCATGTTTCCAATACATACATACAATAATAGAAAATCTAGAAAACTTGAAACTAATCTCTGAAACTAATATTCCATTTGGCATGCTCATGGATCTTTCGAAAGCCTATGACTTAGTAGACCATAGGATACTGTTAGAGAAATTACACAAATATGGAATAAGAGGCGTTGCTTCCGATTGGATCAAATCATTTTTGAATAGTAGGGAACAGATAACCAGGGTTTACTCCTCCCATGGATTTGTTTATTCCTCTCCAAGGATTGTGAACATGGGTATTCCACAAGGAAGCACGATTGGCCCATTGCTGTTCTCAATATTTATTAATGATCTACATCAAATACCGACTACAGAGAAACACCTGATGATCAACTATGCAGATGATACATCCCTACTCATCATTAACAAAACTGTGGATGATATTAGTCCAAATGCTAATAGCACGAAGTCATCATTGATATCATGGTTTGATACGAACAAACTAATAATAAATAAAGACAAGACTAATACTATCATTTTTAAAACCAAAAGAGATACGAACCAGTACCCTCCAAGATTACAAATTAATAATGAAGACCTCGAGGTACAATATTCCATCAGGCTCCTTGGACTATTTATAGATCAATCGCTTGATTGGACGACACATACTCTCCGTGTCACAAAACGTCTGAACAAGGCAGTTTTTGCATTGAGATGTCTTCATAGGTATATGGACACTGCAGCTCTTAGGATGGTGTACTTCGCGAATTTTTATTCCCACTTAAAATTTGGTATTATGTTTTGGAGAAATAGTATCCACATCAGAAGCATCTTTAGAATACAGAAGGAAGCCATTCGTATTCTGAACAATCTACATTACAGAGAATCCTGCAGAGGCCAGTTCAAACTTGCTAATATTTTAACAACAATAGCTACTTACATTTATGAGTCTATACTTTTTGTTCTGAAACATAGACATTTATTTGGGAACTTTAACAAACCTAATCTAAGGAGTACCAGATTCTGTAACGAAGTCTTTCAGCTGCCCCAGCATAGGCTGACGCTAACTGAAAGAAATCCACCGTACAGCAATATGAAAATGTACAATGTACTACCAAGGAGGATTAAACGACTAGTGAATGCAAACCTTTTCAAGAAAGAATTGTATAAACTCCTAGTTGATATAGAACCGTACAATATCGAAGAATTCTACTTACCATTAAAGAGTAAATTACCATTGTTAATGTTAATTAGATATACTATTTTCTTTTTTTTTATGACACATTTCATTTAGAACATTTTTTTGTATTCTTAGATAATGAAATAAACTTATTTTGATTTGATTTGATTTAACAGGGCATACAAATTCAAAACAAAATAGGATAATATACAAATGTATCATGAGTAGGAGGAGTAAAATAAAATACTAGTCTGCTAGGTTTTTGAGGGCTTTAGTTTTAAATGCCGCGAAGGTCCCAAAAATGTCACACTCTAGGCTAATTGAATTGTACAAAGAACAAATCTTAAACAGTGGTGGAATCAAGGATATTGAGCCGCTATATGCCGGGTTATAAAAAGAAACCGTTTGTCTACTCGCAACTCTAGGCACTAAGAAATTAAGATTGTTTATAATTTCAGGAGAGTCAATCACGCCATGAATGACCTTATATAAAAAAAACAAGACCCGCCAGAGAACTCACCGTGCAGTGATGAATGATCAATATGAACCGGAGGAGAAACTCCGAATGTCTTAAACCATAGCAATTTAAAAAATTTCCTCTGAATAACTTCCAAAGCGGCGGTATACTTTTTGAAGTAAGGATCCCAAATAATTGATCCATATTCTAAGATTGATCTTACATAAGTGTGGTAGAGCACCCTTAGCGCCAAATTATTGTTAAAACCCCGAGAATTTCGAATTATGAATCCTAGAGCTTTCGCGGCCTTGGACACAGATAAGAAAATATGTTGCACAAAAGAAAGATGACAGTCAAAAGTAATACCGAGGTCTTTGACTGTTTCAAAGCGATCAAGCTGGACATTAAATAAGGTATACTTGAATTTAAAAGTGACAATTTTGCATTTGCTAAGATTAAGACCTAATTGATTGCCATCGCACCAATTTTCAAGAATTTTCAGGTTCGCTTGTAAAACCAAACAGTCATCAGGGTGCTTAATAGACATGAAAATCTTAAGGTCGTCAGCATAAAGTAAATGATGTGCTGATAGAGACGAACTCAAGTCATTAATAAATATATTAAATAGCAAAGGCCCTAAGTTGGACCCCTGCGGAACACCGGAAGTGGCAACGAATTCTCTCGAGGCATATCCGCAATGAAAAACAAACTGCGACCGATTTGCAACGTAATGGGAGAATAAATCAATTAGGTTGGTTGCAAACACAAAAGAGTGAAGCTTCTTAATAATGACTGCGTGATCTATGGAGTCAAATGCTTTAGAAAAATCAGTGTAAATTCAATCAACCTGACCCCTATTAGCAATAACTGGTGTTGTATATTGGGTAAAGACAACTAAGTTGGTGAGAGTTGATCGACCCTTCGTGAAGCCATGTTGCTGTAAAGAGAGAAGATTTTTGATACTATGGAAGATTGATTTATAAATGATGGATTCAAAAACTTTGGAAAAATTTGAAAGAATTGATATGGGACGATAGTTAGCGATTTCAGATAAGGAGCCAGCTTTATGTATAGGACAGATCTTTGTGGATTTCCAAATAGCTGGAAAGGTGCCTTCGTGCAGAATCAAGTTGAAAATTTTGGTAAGTAGTGGCGCAAAGATATGTGCACAGTCATGAATTAGGAAGGCAGGTATTAAGTCATCACCGCTGGTCAAGTTACACTTCAACTGCTTGAGGGTTGATAATACTTCATCTTCAGAAACGTTAGTGAGTTCAATAAGAGGGAGATTCAAGCCGGATATATCCGAAACGCTAGTACTAGGAGACGAGGGTTTATACACACCTTTAAAGTAATTAGCAAAGCCCTCAACAATAGTTTGAGGGAAGTTGAAAGTGGAATATTCCCAAGACATTAGGCCCGGAATACGGATAAGGCGCTTTTTGGAACGAACAAATGACCAGAAGCGTTTCGGATCAACAGAGATGTTATTGGCTGATTCCTTGATAAAATAAGAGAAAGCTGATCTTGTCTGCAACTTCACCTGCGATCTGACGAGTTTGAACCTAGAATAGTCCTGTAAGGATTTTGAAACCTTAAATAATTTTAGGTGAAAACCAGGGAGGAAAAGTGGAACGATAAGAGGAGCAAGGTGGGGCAAATTTATCAAAAATAGAATAGAGGAAGGAGTAAAATGATTCTAAGAGATCACTGGAAGATAAGTTAGGTTCTTCCACGAAGGAGAAGTCAGAGTTGCTAAGAAAACAAACAAACCTTGGCAGGCGAAAAAGAGCGATGGACCTGCTAAGGCAGAAATGCGCTGAAGACAATTTCGACATCGCACTGGTCTCAGAACATATGGTAAATGGAAACCCAAGATGGATAGCCGACTCCAAAATTGACGTAGCCACATATATATATATATATATATATATATATATATATATATATATATATATATATATATATATATATATATATATATATATATATATATATATATAGCACAGAATAGGACAAAAATCTATAAGACGGGATACGGAGACGGATTTCTATGGATTGAATGCCAGAACATTGTATCATATGCATGTTACATTTCACAGGCGCTAAATCTAGAAAACTTCCAACGATACCTGACAGCCTTAGACAGAGACACTAGACAACACCAAAAAGCCATCCTAATTGGTGGAGATTTTAACGCGAAGGCGCACAGCTGGGGCTCCCCGGTAGAAGGTAGAAAAGGAAATGTATTATCTGAATGGATCAGTGGGAAGGACTATGTAATCCTAAACACCGGCGACACTCCGACATTCAACGGAAGCAGAGGAACCTCCTATATTGATGTAACAATATGCACCAATAATCTGAAAAAACACATCAAGAACTGGGCAGTGAGCGATGAAGAAAACCTTAGCGACCATCGAAATATACATATAGTAATTGGGAAAAATAAAACAGACCAAAAGAAATGTATCACTAGGAAAGGCTGGATATTCAAAAGGGAAAAAGCAGATCAACTAGTCTCGAGGATAAAACTGCTGACACAACAACCGAACTATAGGCACACGGTCAAAGATTTAACAAAGAGCATTGAGGAGGCATGCAATAAGATCCTAAAAAAGAAACAACAAAAACACACAAGGAAAGCGGCACACTGGTTTCCACCAGTAATTAAACAGTAAGTAAACAGAAATCGCCGATCAAAGAACCAAATGCTGTAAGGCGAATAGAGCACTCACAAGGGAAAATAGGAAAGCAAACTCAACACACAACACAATAGAGTATTTGAAAGAGAATTACAGGGAAGAGCGAAGAACTCTTAAAAAGCTGATAAAAGTAGCAAAAAAGAAAGCATGGATCGCACTATGCCAGGAAATAGACAATGACAAATGGGGGATGGGCTACAAAATTGTCACGGGGAAAATAGAAATCCGAAGAACAATAACCCTAACATATGATGAGCAGCTAGCAATAGCAAGAAGTCTCTTTCCGAACCACCCAAGAAGGATATGGCCTACACTTTCAATTGCACCCGAAAAAATCCCGGATGTAACAATAGAGGAAATAAAAGAAGCTGGAAGGAGACTACGAGCTGGAAAAGCGGCGGGACCGGATGGAATACCACCAGAAGTAATTAAAAGCATCACCGAGATAAACCCAGAACTATTCCAGACGACGATAGAAAAACTAATTAAAACAGGGATGTTCCCAGAAGAATGGAAAGAGATTAAGCTTACCTTAATCGAAAAACCTAACGCAGTAGGGGAAAATAAGAAATATAGACCAATATGCTTACTAAATACGGCGGCAAAGCTATATGAACAAATATTGAACAAGAGGTTAGTAGACGAGATCGAAGAAAACGGGGGCCTCGCACCGACCCAATTTGGTTTTCGGAGAGGGCGCTCCACCATTGACGCTGTGAAACTAGTACAGGATCTGGTCAAGGAAAAGAGGAAAAAACCGAATAAAAAATACGTCACCCTGGTAACACTAGACGTACAAAATGCTTTTAACTCGGCCTCCTGGCCGGACATCATCAGAACGCTACAAGAATGGCAGATATCACCCTACCTGGTGAAAGTGATATGTAGCTATTTCGGTAACCGGAGAATACTTGTAGGTGAACAGCATAGCCTGGAAATGACATGCGGGGTTCCACAGGGTTCAGTAATGGGCCCCACACTCTGGAACCTGTTCTACGATGATATACTTAGAGGACTAATGCCATACGAAGCCACACTGATAGGTTACGCAGATGACCTGGCACTTGTGGTGAGTGGAGACAACACAGAAAATATGGAAAGAGATACAGAGCTAGCTATAAAAAAGATACAAAGTTGGATGGAAGGTAGGAAACTATAACTGGCACCGCAGAAGACAGAAGCCGTAATACTGGCCGATAAGAAAAAACTGAAGACCATCTCCATAAAAGTAGGCGAGACAACGATAAGCAATAAACCCACGCTACAATATCTAGGTGTCACCTTTGGACATAACATGAATATGGGAGCCCACATCACAAGAGTAACGGAGAAGGCAAATAGAACTATAACCGTGAATTGGCACGAATAATGCCAAACTTCAAGGTGGTGAACGAATTGTCCTTTATAAAAAAGGGGGATTATTACAGCTTTTACTAGTTGAATTGTCAGTTGAATTATCAGTAACATAGGGCGAAGGTCGAATAGGAACAGTATTGGGAAGTCTCTGATAACCACTTGACTTCTTGAAAACAAAGATCCTAATTAAAATATTAACAGGCCATAACTCTGGATTAAGGAAAATAAGTTTATCCTTCTCATTGACACCAACCTTAAAGGTACAGAATTTACTACTAGAAAGGAGGCACTTACAATGGCAGTCCAAGATATTAAATGTTGAATTAATATATTTTATCAGTTGGAATTCCTTGGTTTCAGGTGCGAAGTTGCTCAGATGAAACCAAACACGTTTACTAGGAACTGCAGCACGCAGATCGTTTGAAGGTCTGGTTCCCAGAAGAAGGGGTTCATGAGAGAATGAGCCAGAATCATGCCTGGGACCGCTTGCAAAGCTTCTTTTGTGTTTGTCACCAACAGAACTTTCTTTGAGGGTTGACGCTGAAGAAGTGACTGGAGGGATGCCGGGAGGCAAGCTGGGAGGGGTTGCCGAGTTTCTTGTGGGTTTGGGACTAATGGAACATCCTAACGGGATGCCGGGAGGCAAGCTGGGAGGGGTTCTGGAGCTTCTTTTGGGTTTCGGACTAACAGAACTTCCTTGGAGGGTGGGACAAGTGTGGTAAGAGCCCACGTTGTTTGTAATGCTGGCCGACTCTGAAGAACTGACTGGAAGGACGCCGGGAGATAAGTTGCTTGCGGATGTCGAAGGATCAGAATTGGCAACAGGTTTTGTAGATAAGACAAGATTCTTGAGCTCTATAAGTTCACTAAATAAAAGTTGTTGCTATTAGTCAAATATGATTTGAAGACATCAAAATGACTGAGACTCGCTAGTAAAAGCTTAAGTTCACCAATATTTTGCTTAAGCGTGATGACTTCAATCTTCAGATCATTTATCTCCCCGGTTAGGTTGGACGGAACGGAGGAATTTAAAATCACGGAACCATTAGTGACACCGCTGACAAATTTATGCCTTTCACAAATGACTGTGTCGTCATCAACTGCAGTAAAATACTTTGATCTGGAACACTCTCTGTGGAATACTAGCTGGCATTCTGTGCACGTAACAATAAACAGAGATGCTTTTTTATTGCACTTAGCACATTTTGAAGAGAGTGACGATTTATTAGGACCACCATTTGAAGTCATTATAAACCCAAAACTTTAGTGTTCGTGAAGAGAAAGTTAATAATCTCGATGTAATTTTAATATTGAAACACTTTATCGCGGCGAGAGCACTGGCTGCAGCACAAAATGACTAATTTTCACTAAACTTTATCAATGAAAACTGATACACGAAAATCGAAGGAAAGTGATTAAATCAGTCCGTCGCAGCAGAGAGTTTAGAAACTAGAACTAACTTCTTCTTGAGGTACAGGTAACATTTGAAGTAGCCAGAAGATAACGATCAAACATTGGATGCCAGCAATTGCTACTTGTTTAGTCTTTACCGCGAACAAAAATTATACACACATCGGGAGGGTTTTTACCGCGTTTTATAATTGAAAAAAAGGGAGAAAAAAATACTGTATAATTCCTCTAGGCGCTAATTGAATTACATTCTCTATGTATGTGGTAAACAACAAATACATCCACCCCAAGTTGGTCTAGTTATTTGCGGCTAAAATGATTGCTGAAGACTTTGACCAACTTTATTCCACATTATATTCAAGTTATATTGTCCAAATTTTGGCGAAATGAGTTGAGATTGTAAATTATACAAGCATATTTTCAGTTAAATTGATTTGCATATGTTGCATTTTCATTGTTCTACAGCGTATAGCAGTGCTTCCCAAAGTGGTGGGCCGCGCCCCCCTACAGATCTGGGGCCTACCCGCAAGGGGGCCGCAAAGAGCCGCGAATATAACACATGAATATATCTTCGTTAAATAAGTTTAACTGTCAAATATGCACATAGATCCATTAAAATTATAAACTCCGTTAAAATATTGAAATTACGACAAATGATATGATAGGAATAATGACGAGCTTGGGGTTCCAATGGGGTAGTGCATGTGTACCGCATGACAATCGCACAGAAAGATATTGCCACATAGCCTCTCCTACCCAATTCCGACTCTCACCTCCACGTGGGGAACCCTGATAACCCGAGCAACCTCGCCTGAGATGCGGCAGCCAACCCGTATGGATGGTGGGGTCGGGGCTAACGAGAGCGTGAGAAATGGCCCTCCGAAAAGGAGGTTGGGCGTGAGGCTAACTACCTCACCTCGCAAAATTTTCAAGTTACGAAAGACTTACAACAGCCTCGGATCGGATTGATTAATATACAACGGACTAAGAAAAGAAACAAGGACTTGAAAACGGAACTAAAAATCGGTACATGAAATGTACGTACCATGTTGCAGCCAGGAAAGATGCAGGAAATAGCAGAGGAGCGCGATAAATACCATTTAGACGTCACTGCACTACAAGAAATCAGATGAAAGGGTGAAGGTAGTATAGACAGACCAAAGTATCGCCTATATTACAGCGGCAATGAAAAGAAACAAGGAGAAAAAGGAGGTGGATTCTTAATAAATAAACCAACTAAACATGCTGTAATGGCATTCGAAGCAATCAACGACAGAATATGCAAATTACGCCTTAGAGGAAAATTTCACAATTTTTCTCTTATTTGTGCATACGCTCCAACAGAGGATGGCGAGGATGAAGTAAAAGAGCCTTCCTACGATCAGATTTTAAACATATGCGAAAGTACGCCTGAACACGATGCATTAATACTACTGGGAGATTTTAATGCTAAAATAGGTAAAGAACAACAGTTTTCCAACTCAGCCGGAAAATACTCACTACACCAAACCACAAGTGGCGATGGAGAAAGACTATGTCATCTTGCAGCGAGCACCAACTTGAGAATAAGCAGTACGTGTTTTCCACACAAAAAAATACATTAGGGACGTGGACAATGCCCGGTGGCAGAGCAGTGAAACAAATAGACCACGTCATGGTTAATAAACGCAGAGCTACCATGGTCACGGATATCAGAACGCTTCGAGGAGCCAACTGTGACTCAGATCACTTCCTACTAAGAGTCCTAATGAAACATAAAACCTCCATCGCATTGAAAACCTATACCAGAACAAACAAATGGAAGACGGATGCTCTTAGAAAGGAATTAAAACAAAACAAGTGTAAACAATATATTGCGAGAAGATTACTAGCAAATAAAGCAAACACTGGTGTTGAACAAGAATAGTAAAATATAAAGACGAGTATACTTGAAGCTGCAGATATTACAATAGGAAAACAGATAAAAGTCAGAAACTCAAGGTTTGATAATGAATACAGGGCAGCCTTACTCGTTAAAAATGAAGCACGGGAAAAGGTACTATAAAGTGGAACCCGAGCCAACAGAACTAACTACGAGCACCTCAAGAGAATATCTTCAAAACTTTGCAAAGCAAAAAAGAAAATAATGTTAAATAAACAAGTGGAAGAACTAGAACAATACAACGTAAATAAACAAAGCAGGAAATTTTATAAGGCAGTACAACAGCACACAACGTCTTTTCAACCTAGAACAATTGCGTGGTTAGATCAAAACGGGACAATACTAACCAAGGATTACAAAATACTCCAAAGAAGACATGGACACTTTAGCGAGCTACTCTCCACTGAAATCCAAAGGGGTCAAAGAGAAAAGGAAATCGTATGGTAAAATGAAGCACAACCCGAAATCCTCGAACCGAGCTACGTGGAAGTTACCGAGATAATACACAATCTTAAAAACAATAAATCTCCAGGAAGAGATACAATTTCCACGGAACTTCTGAAAAATGGAGGTACACCACTGTGGGAAAGGATCCACAAACTTATTGTCAGGGTGTGGAATGAAGAGATTATGCCAAGTGACTGGAGAAGAGGCATTATTTTTCCCATACACAAGAAAGAAAACAAGAAAGAATGTTCCAATTACTGAGGAATTTCTCTTCTCAACACCACTTACAAAATTGTATCCGGCGTATTATACAATAGACTATCAATATATGAAGAGGAGATACTTGGGGACTACCAAGGAGGTTTTCGAAGGAATCGATCAACAACGAACCAAATACATCTAATAAGGCAAATGCTTGAAAAATGTTATGAGCATAACATACACAAGCTTTTGATAGCGTGTCTAGAGAAGAACTATTGTACCAGTTACTTGCCCTTGGAATTCCTCAAAAACTTATAAGAATGGTAAACTTAACTCTAACCAATACACTTGCTCAAGTATTAGTAGCATCCAAACTCACGAATTCGACATCAGGACAGGGGTCAGGAAAGGTGATGCGCTATCTGCTATGCTATTCAACTTTGTACTTGAATCAGTTATTAGAAACCTGCACATAACAGGCCACATACACACAAAATCTCATCAGCTATGCGTATATGCCGATGATATAATTATATCAGCACGGACATCAGAAAGCCTAGAAGAAGCTACTGTCTCCTTAGAACAGAAATCTAGCGTAGCCGGACTAGTAATAAATGTGAATAAAACCAAGTTCATGAGAAGTACCAGGGATCCAACACCTTGACCAGAGCCACTACGAGTCAACGCATTTAATTTCGAAGAAGTCAGAACCTTCTCTTATCTAGGGTTGAAAATAACAAACGACAACAGAATCAGCGAAGATATCAGTGCGAGAATTGTAGCAGGAAAGAGAGCTTATTACGCGAATAAGAAGCTACTGGGAGAGAAGCTTCTAAGTGTCAAATCAAAGTTAAAGATCTATAACACACTCATTAGACCCGTCATAACATACGCGTGTTAAACATGGGCCATATCAACGATCAACGAAAACGCACTACGAGTATGCGAAAGAAGCATATTACGCAGAATCCTTGGCGGGAAAACGTACAGGAAAACGGTGGTACATGGAGATGCAGAATGAACCATGAACTGGACAGACTAATTGGAGGAGTGGACATCGTAAGGCATGTAAAGGCACTACGGTTACAATGGTTTCGACATGTTATGCGTATGGAAAGCACCCGAGGACCGAAAATACTGACGAACTGGGGTCCACAAGAAAGAAGAGCTCGGTGTAGACCACGTAAGAGATGGCGACATGACTGCATCGACGACCTAAATATATTAGGTGTGAGAAACTGGATGCAATTGGTTAACAGCAGGGAGAGATGGAAGGATGTTATAACTCAAGCCAAGGCCCACCCAGGGCTGTAGAGCTATAGAAGAAGAAGAATGACGAGCTTATGATATTTTTTTCGAAAAGGTTAATTCACTGAATCTTTCTCTTCAGGGAAAAAGTACTAATTTACTGATTCTTAACAATAAGCTACAAGCCTTTCAAAAAAAAAAATTCCGTGTGGACCAAGAGTTTTGGACAAGGAAGCACAAGCATATTTATTTCTTTGCATGAAGAAAATAACATGTCGTTGTCAACAGAATTTAAATCATTTAACAGAATCAATTAATATCTTTGAAAAGTATTTCCGAATTTAAATCAAACCAAAGAACATCAAATCAAACTGATCATCTTCCCTGGAAATTACAAGAGGAATTAATTGTTTGAGATCGGATTCAATACTCGCATTGAAATTTTCTGGAAGCGATATATCAGAATTTTGGATAAAGCGGCAAAACGAATTAACTGACTCAGCATGAAATATTCTGGTTCCGTTTGCAACAACGTACCTCTGCGAAGCGGTATTTTCAACTATGTTATTAATTAAGAACAAGTATATGTTATGCCTATCAGAATCATTAGAAAATAATCTTAGAATATCAATTTCAAATAACGGGTGATTTTTTTACCGTTTGAAGAATTTTGAAAAAACAGAAAATTTGGAAAAATTAAAGAAACTTTTATTTGCGCCGATAAATGAATGCCTGCCATTTACTTATTAAAGATTATTGCATGTAAATGTTGCCCGCGGCTACGCTGTAGGTTGTCCATCCGTGAGCTCCAATTTTGGCATACTATTTCCAGCACTTCGGCCGGAATCTCACCAATGGCAGCTGTGTTGTCTCCCAGTGCTGGAATTGTGTCTGGTTTGTCTATGTACACGAGAGACTTCATGTATCTCCACAAAAAAATAGTCTAATGAGGTAAAATCGCATGATCTTGGCGGCCAATGAACTGCTCCAAAACGTGAGATTAATTGCTCACCAAACTCGCCTCTCAATAGGTTCATAGGTCAATAGGTTCTTCAATAGGTTCAATAGGTGCCGTGTGGCATGTAGCACCGTCTTGATGAAACCACACGTCAAACAAGTCCAATTTTTCCATTTTGGGCAAAAAAAAGTCGGTAATCATCGCACGGTACCTTGCTCCATTTTCTGTAACGTTGCTATTTTCATCGTTCTTGAAGAAATACAGCCAAATGATGCCGCCGGCAAACAAACCGCTCCAAACAGTGCATCTTTCAGGGTGCGTTGGCAGCTCTTGAACTTCCTCTGGCTGCTCTTCACACCAAATTCGGAAATTCTGTTTGTTGACGTATTCATTGAGCCAAAAATCAGCTTCGTCGCTGAAGACAACTTTTCGATAGAAAAATGGATCTTTCATTTCCAACTCTTTCAATCCAACTTTTATAAAGCTCATTCATCAAAACAAACGACGTTGTGGTAAGTCTGGCTTCAGTTCTTGCAGCAGCTGTATTTTGTATGGTTTAATAGCGAGGTCACTGTTATAAAAAACGGCCAAGTGCGAGTTGTGACTCGCGCACCGAGGGTTCCGTACAAACTTGTAAGTAAGGTATCTTTTTTTTGTGGAGGACGTAGCAAGCACATTCAGTTAACTTGACAAGTGGCCCTCCTGGAATCACGACCATCTTAGTACCGCGGCAAGCATAACCTCAAGATGTCGCTTTCGTACGATGGAATTATACCCTATATTCCTTATGTTCTGGAACTTCACTATTTGTTTTTACTGCTCAATTTTGCCTGCATACCTATATACCCTGTATAAAGGTATACAGGGTATTTTTGTTTTAATAACGCGAATATTTTTAAACTTATAAAAAGAAAACTTTATTTAAGTATTACACTTATTTACTAACTTATATTAAGATCTAACTATTTCTAGATCTAATATAAACTAATATATTAACTATTTCTAGATCTATTTCGATACTCTTAACATTCAGTTGTTCAATTGACTGCTTTTGGGTAATTGACTACCAAAAAATATAGGGCGTACGTGATTTAAGTATAATATACTTAAATCATATTATCTACAACATATTATGTAGATTATAGTATAGTATTATTATGTAGATTATCAACATATTATGTAGATTATAAAGAAAAATTAGACGAAATATAATATATAACAGGATGTCACGGGACTTGAGTATGTCGCACGGTTATAAACAAGCAAAATTTAGACAAAATAGATACCCTGTATATATTATGTATATAGAGCGTACGTGATGAAATGCATAACGAATATAAACAAAGAAAATTCAGAATAAACAGTTAAAAAGTATGTGTTGGCACCAAGCCAGCACATACTTTTTAACCTTCGGACCTAACCGAGGAGAGCCTAACTGTATGCAACCCATATGCTCCTGGAGCCTGACAATACCACTACGACAACATTAGTATAATATTTTCATAAGTTTCTAATAGTAAATTCGCATTTTTCTTGTAATTAAACTACATATTTACGGTTTTCAGATTTTTCCTTTTACATGTGCTGTAAGACACCGCTTCTTGCCAAATTTCATGATTCTAGGTCAACGGGAAGTACCCTATAAGTTTTGATTCCCTTGTGAAATCGCAAAATATGCGACATAAACGGTCATATATTTTGATCGCGTTGACTTACAAGTTTGATTTTTGCACAGCTGAAAGAGACCGCAGACCCGAGTATTTGGTACAAATTTCAACTTGTTACCTCTACGCGTTCCTGAGAAAAATGGTCTTGACAGACAGACAGACGGACAGACAGACAGACAGACAGACATACAGACAGACAGACGGACAACAAAGTGATCCTATAAGGGTTCCGTTTTCGGTACGAAACCCTAAAAACGGCGACGAATTGACATATTGCGATCTTCGTTGACACTGACCGATACAGCAGCAATATTTTCCTTGGTACGCACTATGCGCATACGGGTTGATGGACTAATGGCCAATAAAGTGAAACTGGTGCGAAATTTGGTCACAGCAGCTTGAATAGCCTGTTCGGTGGGTCGATTATGACGAGCATACAATGAACGTAATTTACGAAATACAAATCTCACACAACACGAATTTTGATAATAAAATTCAATGATTGCAAGCGTTGTTCTTTTCTTGGTCTGTTTATGGTGAAATGGCAAACCTTAATGAGCATTGACATTTCCACATGTCACGAATCTTTTTTTACACTGAAAAAATTCTCACTGAAAAACCAAATAGCAAAAAAATCACCCTATATAACGCCAGATCAAAATTTGTTGTGTAATAATATTAAAACACATCCATCACATTAAATTTAATATATTAACATTAATGTAATTAATGCTAATTATTATTTAATTTTTTTGTTTGGTAATTTGTAGATTTTTTTTTCATGCTTTTTATTTCACTTTGCACAAAATTGGACTTCTTTAAAACGCCCTAAACATTACTAAAGATGCCAATGAAAATTTTTCAGCTATATAGTCTAATACTAATTTCTTAGTAATAAGGAATACACGGAGATCGCCCGTCGTAACCTGTATGTAATAAACATTAATTATACTAAATATATATTATATAAGTTATCTATTTATTGGATACTAAATACTTGATGTTTTTATTAAATTATCATACCACGTTTCGCCACTTTCGCAGCTTCATCAGCTACTACAACAGACAATAACAATAATACAAATTAATTATATAAGTATGAATAATCAATCAGTAATAATCTAATTACCAGATTAAATTAAACCGATCTAAATACAGCCATAACATACCTCAATTACTCAATATATATATATATATATATATATATATATATATATATATATATATATATATATATATATATAATATATATATATATATATATATATCTATATATAATATATATATATATCTATATATAATAATATATATATATATATATATATATATATATATATATATATATATATATATATATATATCTATATATATTATATATAGTATATATATATAATATATCTATATATATAATATATATATATCTATATATATAATATATATATCTATATATATAATATATATTATAGATATATATATATTATATATATCTATATATATTATATATATATATATATATAATATATATATATATATATATATATATATAAATATATATATATATATATATATATATATATATATATATATATCTATATATATTACCAACCAAAACAATCGGGTTTTTTTGGCGGCACATTTAAAATTGCTGCTTCCTTAGAGTTAGTTGAAAAATCGTTGAATGTTAAGAACGTTATGTGTGCGCCTTATTATTCTTAACAAAACATTTTATATAAAAAATATCTTTAATATTTTATAAATGTGTTAAGAATAATATATGAAAATTGCGTATTGCGTATTTTGTAATTAAATGGAAAATAATAAGCTCTCAATTACTGTCGGGTTGTTGACGTACTCCAATCGTATTGAAGTACTTAATTGCAAATTAAGTCTCTTTGAAAATGTGAACTCGGTAATTTTATTCGAATCTATATGTAAATCTGTAATTACCTCTATTACTGACCTTCCTTCACCTCTACATATACAGAGTATATACACATTAAACACGAAAGCGCAAAATACACAATTATTACCAACCACTATTCTGATCTATCTGGTCTAGTCTGGCCTTGTCTTGTTTTGTCTGCTTTTGTCTATGTTAAGACTCAACAACTGTTATTTGTTGTGGTCGTAATCCATTTTAAATTTACATAGTTTTTTATATATCTTAGGATGATAAATATAGTTAAGGTAAATGTCCCATATTTCGGCATCTTAAGGCTCTTAAGACTTTAAGATTTTTTTAATATATTACTAAAGGTGATATTAGTTTGAAAGCTTTTGTGTGTTGAATATTGGTATTTTGCCAGTAATTTAATGTATGAATTATGTAGTTTTAGTTCGATGTTTTTTTTATATCAATTTATTTGTGGACCTCTTGTTTGAACCTCTTGTTTGAATTCTTTCAAGAATTTCATTTTCCCTTCGCCGCGGGGATCTGGAATCTTCGCCGCGACCTCCGCAAAAGTGGTAATTTTTGGGGTCCGTGTGGTAAAAGTGGTAATTTTTTGATGAAAACTTTTGGGGTCCGTGTCGGGATGCGTTCTTCGGGAATTTCGGGAATCGCAAATTTCGATCAATTCTGAGACGACTGACGTGTGGCGTTTCCCGAATTTCGCTTGGGAGACAGCACCACGTGGGTTCTTCATAAGGTCAAACTCGGCTTTTTTATGCCGCCGGAGGCGGCAGATCTTCACTGGTTTAGCCCCTCGTCTTCGATGCTTTAACTGCGAATAACCATCCGCACGTTGCTCATCCACAAGTTACGTCGTCCATCCTGCCGCGCCCTCCAGAGGGTTAAAACCCACCGGCAAATCGAGGTTTTTGCGGAAACGGCCTGACGGAAGCGTAGGCGGCGGCTCAAAACCATGTACATTTTTCTGGTGTAGAACCGAGAACCTCAGGTTCGGAAGCACCAGACCGAAATATAAAATCACAAATTATTTATCTTTCGCGGATGCTTTAGCTGCCGTCGCGCCACCTTTTTAGAGCTCTAGTTCGCCGTCCTACGCCGTTCCGTTCACCTGGTGCAAGAGAAAATGCAACTTTTTTTTGCCGATTATGCCATCATTTCCACGGTCGCCCTACACTTATTTGAAGGGATCCAGGTCGCCGGTTGGGTTCTTTCTCTTCAGAACACTTGCCCGCAGCTATTTAGAATTTTTAAGCTGCGACGACTTTTTTCGAATCTGCAGTTTAAAGAGAAAAGTGCGCAAAAAGTGAAAAAAACCAGAGGCGTTTTGCGGTGGTAAATAGAACATCCGAACCAATTAACGGATCGGGCATAGAACCTGTTAGTTTTTTTTTTTGATGGATTTTGTTTGGGAGTTTCGTCCTCCGTCCTGCCGCGTCCCTACAAAGGGTCAAAACCCACCCGTCAATCGAGGTTTTTGCGGAAACGGCCCGACGAACCTTGTACAAAACTTTGTACATTTTTCTGGTGTAGAAACGAGAACTCCCTCAGGTTCGGACGCACCAGACCGAAACCTAAAATCACGAATTATTTACCTTCGAGGCATATTTTGCGTTGGATCTCGAAAATTCTTGGCCGACGCTTTAGCTGCTGTCGCTCCACGTTCTTAGAGCCCTAGCTCGCTGTCCTGCGCCATCCTGTTGCAAGAGACGCCACCTGGTGCAAGAGAAAATGCAACTTTATTTCAAAGGATCCAAGTCGCCGGCGCCGGTTGGGTTAGGTTTCTCTTCAGTACACTTGCCCGCAACTATTCTGGCAAGAATTTTTAAGCTGCGACGACTTTTTTCGAATCTGCGGCAGTTTAAAGGGAAAAGTGCCCAAAAAGTGAAAAAAAGTTTTGCGGTGGTACCCAGAACGGCCGAACCAATTGACCGATCGGTACGGCGTCGTTCGATCGGACATAGAATCTGTTAGTTTGTTTGGGAGTTTAATCCCGATTGCGTTCCACATGGCGCCGCGACGCCATAAAAACGACGTTTTTCGACTTCCAGGAAAACGCCCGCAGAATTACCAACTTAAAGAATACTACTTCTTTTAGCGCAAGCGGCATCGCGCTGAGTTGTTTGAAACCGTCGCGACGCCCTCTGAACCTCGCCGTATTGCTGGAAACAAATGATGAAAGTAAAACGTCCATATTTTTGCAACCCCCCGGTGAATGTTCTGGATTTCTCAGTGGATTGTAGAATGTGTATAGGCTTCCCGCACCCATAATTGGACGTCGCTTATATCGACGTCCACTTATAACTGTTAATCTGCACAGATGACCACACGTGATGACCGGCACGTGGACCCCACTCAGCCGCGCATATTGGTACCGGCGCCGCGTAGCTAAGACCACGGAGTCGCCTGCCACAGTTCGAAACGTATCGGCTCTCCTTCCCCGGAAGGTGCGGTCAGTCTGACCGCTACAATTTCGCCGTTTCTGGGCGCAGCGACTGCACGCGTTCGATTAGGAACGGACGCCCGCGCCTCTTTTGCATTTATGGGTTCGCGCTCCGAGCCGTCCCCGTCGAACTGCCGACGTTGGAAAATATCAATCTTTTTTTGCACGATTTTTTTATATTTACCTCCCTTACCGCGCGGCTGAATCCGACTTTTGTGGCCACTCGCCGATACGCGTATTTCGGCACCACTCGCAGCTTCCTGCGTCGCTACCTTCACACGGTGCGTACGAAATGCCGAAAAAAATCCGCAACGGCCTCTTTGGCCGGCAATTTGCGAGTTCGACGGTCATCGGCGAAAATTTGAGTTCACCTCGCGCAGAATAGATGCGGGAATCTAAAAAACCTAACAGCGTTTTCGTCGGCCCCCCCCGATCCGGAAATATCTCCATAAATGTATAGGGTGCACTGTAAATGTGCACTTTCAAGTTTGGCGCCGTCTGCCTTCAATGTGCCGCGTCGGACTCGCGATTTTCCGACGAAGTTCTTTAGATTGAACCTATGGCTTTGTGGCAGTGTCACCAGCGCCCGGTTATGGGTTGAGTTATGATGGAGCAAAGTGTTATAGAGGAGCGCTATTTTCTGCTTTTGATATTTAGATGATCAATGTGAAAGGGGTTGCATAACTACAGTCATTTTTATAAATACGGGCGCTGTGTTATTCCTTAAAATTGACATGGCAGTGAAAGGGTTAAGAATCAACAAATGAAATCAAATATGTTCACAGCAGTTTCTTCTAAAACTAATGGTTTAATCGCTGAAATAATCGAGAAACAAAATACCGAAGCAATGACAAAAGAAGTGGCTTCAATTGTTCCCACTGAAGATTCTACTAAAATCAATGATTTTAGTGTCGGAACTACAGTAGTAATCGACTAAACTAGTGAAATCTAAATTGCCGTAAGCAGTTTTACTGTTCCAAGTGAAGTTTCCAACGCAATGTACGAAATGTGTGTACTAACTACTGAAACAAACGAACAACAAACAAATGAGGTCGAAATTCAAGAAATTAGTTTAAATGCTGCTACTGGAGATATAGGAGATTGTCATCAAGTAGATCATCTGGATTACTCAGTCAGTCTCAAAAAAGAGAATAAAGTAGTATTTAGTTTTAGAAATAGATTAATTGTTATAGACCCATTGGCAACTACACGAACTATCGTAACTAAATACAGGCAGAAAATAAACTCACATAACTTCACATCAAAGAATCCAACAGCTAAGAGTTTGAAACTAAAAAACGCATGGACGCAAGAAAGAAGACAGGCCCAGAGCAAAAGGATGAGGAAGTTTTGGGAAGAAAAAAGAACAAGATGACCAGTGCTAAGTAGGTTAACCAGGTTCTACGCGCTCCTTAGAGGGCTAAACGAATAAATAATAATAATAGATTAATTATCATCGAAGTATACAATTTTTATTGACCAAAAAACATTCAATTCCAGTGCCGATCGAATCTATTGGTAACCCAGAATTAACCGCCTTACGGCTCGCTTACACCTAATCCGTCATCGGCCGAAGTTTGCTCGGGCGACGACGGCCGAACTCGGACAATTGAATCAATCACTTGTAAAAGAAAGAGAGCCCGCACACAAACACGACCGACATCGTCCGATGACGCCCGAAAACGGCCGATCAACCGTCGAGTCCGAACTTTTGGGGATTTCTCGCCAGTCTGCCGTCTACAGTGCAAATTCAGTTTATAGTTACATTTTGTGGTAATACTGTTGCAGTGTAAGCACAAACACTTTCGAGTTACTCGTCCGGGTAGTTCTGTCCGCCATCGGCCGACAAAATCGGTTTTGGTGTACGCTTACCTTTAGATTTGTTCACGCGAACGTTTGTCGCATAATAAATAACCACCGCGCCATAACAATCAACAAGGTTCTGCTTCGTTTTGTCTGGCCTTATCTGCTTTTGCCTGGTCTTGTTTGGTCTAGTCTGGTCCTGTATGGCCTTGTTTGGTCTTATCTGGTCTTGTCTTGCATGATTTCGCCTGGTCTTATCTGGTCTAGTCTGGTCCTGTCTGACTTTGCCTTGTATTGTTGGGTTTTGTCTGGTGTTGCTTGATCTTGTCTGCTCTTGTCTGGTCCTATTTGGTCTTGTATGGTCTTGTCTGCTCTTGTCTGGCCTTGTCTGGTCTTGTCTCTCCTTGTCTGCTCTTGTCTGATCTTGTCTGGTCTTGTCTGTGATTGTCTCGTCTTGCTGTTCTTGTCTGGTCTTGTCTGGACTTGTCTGATCTTTTCTGGTCTTCTACGTTCCAGTGTGATCTTGTTTGGTTTTGCCTGGTCTTGTCTGGACTTGTCTGATCCTGGTCATCTCTATTCTTGTCTATTCTTGTCACCTGGCTGTCAAATGTCTTTCCTTATTTAGTTTATATAGCAATATATTAAATTTTAGTTTATATAGTAATCTTATTTAGTTTATATAGCAATCCTTATTTAGTCTTGTCTTTCAAGTTTTCCCCTTAATTTGTATTTAATTTCTAGTGCCAAAGTCTAAATTTAAAAATTTTCATTGGCATCACATCGATGCTTAGTTTCTGAAATTTCCTCCCTTCCAACTAATTCATTTCCGTTGAACTAAAAAACAACATTTCCTCGATGTATAAGTGTGTTAAAAATAAAATAAAATCTATATTGTTGGTAAACACACTGAAGGTTTTTCATTCCTTAGTAAGCTAATAAAAGGAAAACAATTTAATTGGCATTGTCCCTGAGATGAAAATTAATTCGCAAAGCATTGTTATTGTGTCTACGACACAATAACATCGATTATTTGTAAAACCGCCTGTTTTCAGGACACAAAACCGACGGGAATTATTCGCGGATAATTGGGCCAATTAGCACCGTTACCGAATTTCATTGTTCAGCCCGTGATGTTTGTGAATGCGGAATTTACCTGTGAAACCCTTAAATCGCAGATCAATTATTCATGGGCGCCACGAGGCAAATATTTTTCGGATTTGACAATTAGAGACAAGCCATATAGGGCAAGGGCAAGGACAACATTCTATTCACCAAATTAAGTGTGTTAGCATTACGCAAATAACTTCTTGTTTGTTAAGATTATCCAAAGAGAATTATGACTGACAAACAAAATAAAGAAAACAAAAGGATAGATATATTAAAATTAAAGGCAAATAAGAAAATAAAGTAAAAGGCATAGAATAATAAGAATAGAATACAAAACTAGATAGATAAAAATATACTACCTAGTCAAAATTAAAAAGCTCATACTAAATGGATTGGATTATATATGCCATTTACCGTGAAAGAACGAAATTGAAGAATTTCGACTTTCGCCGGTGAATGTCAACATACAAATAGTCGCTTGGTGTATGTCCGAAATATTTGCTAAATACCTTTAATTCTGACTTATACCGGCAAATGTCGACAAAATATTTTCTTCTCCGTAATTCAGTCGCTATGAAACGTCACAAGGGCACGTAACTCTTTCGCCTCTCTTTCTGAGAAAAGTGACCAAGAATTTAAAACCCACGGAACATTCTAAATGGAACATTAATCCGAATCCGAATAAACGGAACATTCTAAAGAAAATAATAGAAATAACAAATTTACTTATTTATGTGATTCAAATATTCTTTACTGCAACAACTTAAACTAATATGACATTTTGAATTGCACAAGAGTCCTTTGCTTTTACAACTCCATTTATTTGTGGAACACTTCCTCTTGCAATGACAGTATGTATAGCCTTGCGCCCCGCTCCTCGAATTAGCTGCGGATGCTTCTCTCAGCGACATTTCTTGAAAAGAAATCTCACCTATGGACAGCAACTTTTCTTAACAAATTACGAACTGATTAAGTGTGTAAAGCTGCCATTTTTATTTCCCAGTTTATAGAAGTCGGAGTCTTCTATTCCAACAACCACCGCTAACACATTTCGTTATTGCTGCGCACACGGAGCCACTAGGCTTCGTGGAGTGTGGGGCTCTCTGGTCGAGCTGTTCGTGACCAGCATATCTACTAAAACCCCCTCTGGGATCAATATTCACTTCGGCTGCGGCTGCTTCATTGCGGCTGCACGTTCCTGGACTGTAGCCGTTTTCGTCTTCGTCTTTTGTTTTGAGTATTGTGGCGCACATCGTTGCTACTGCTTTCCAGTTGTCCTCGCTTTTGATCATCAGCTGTACCATATTGGAGGAGTTAATAGGCTCTCCTACCACCCGCTCTGTTGTGATTCTGAGTTCAGCCCACTGCGGGCATTCGACGGTAGTATGTTCAGCTGAGTCTATCCTTTGGAAGTATCTACAGTTGTCGTTTTCTGCCTTTCCGATCCTTTGAACAAATGAGCCAAGGCTTCTGTGCTCGCTTAGTACTTGTGTTAAGTAGTAATTAACTTCACCATGAGTGCGCTTCAGCCATGGCTCAATTTCTGGGATGAGAGTTCTTGTCCGGTTCTATTCCTTGGCGTCGTTCCAGCGGTTCTGCCATCTGCTGATGAGTGCGCTTTTGTGTCGAACTCTCCCTTCTGTATTTGTGCCTTGGTAGCTTGCCCGTACCTCAGCCATTAGGTAAATCGGCGGGACTGCCGCTATGACTTGTATTGCCACATTTGACACTGTGCGGTAAGCGCAGGCTATGCTTATTAACATGCTGCCTTGTGTTTTTAGTAATTTGTTTTTGTTTGTGGCTGATTTTAGTGACTCCACCCAGGCCAGGTCCACCCAGGTACAGCGTAAAGGAGGATGGAATTAACCACCTTATTTAGTAGCCTTTTAGAATGTATATTTGGGCCATTTATTCTGGGCATCAACTTACGAAGTACTGTACCTGCACGTTCAGCTTTCACTGTTATGTTTTGGACGTGCCTGCTCCAGGAAAGCCGCTGGTCGATATGGACGCCGAGGTATTTCATTGTCGGTGTCTCGGGAACTAGCCTACCCATTATGTTGACAGACATGGGTTCAATCCTCTTGCGGCCCGTTAGAGCAATGACCTGAGACTTTTCTGGAGCTATTTGTAGTTCGTTTATTTCCATCCATGTATGTATCGCTTTTATTGCAGATTCGTCCTTCGCTACTACAGCCTTCTCGTTTGTGCCAACTGGCACCACCATTAGGTCGTCGGCAAATGCGATCAGTCTACAGTCTCTCAGGTCGTGCGTTTTTACCAGGTTCATGACGCTATCGTATAGAATGTTCCACAACAGCGGCCCGAGAACCGACCCCTGGGGAACACCGCAAGACACCGGCCTTATTGTGTCATCTATTTTTAGGGTCCTTTCCTTAAAATAGTTTTTGATTAAATTAATTAGATAGACAAAAACCCTTTTCCGTCTAAGTGCGTCCACGATTTTCCGACAAGGCACAGTAAAAATGCATTTTTTACATCTAGCGCGACCGTTAAGCATATAGTTCTGTGTCTTCTTTTGCCCAGGTTAGCACAACAGGCAATCTTCATCACCTCCTGGATGGCGTGAGTTGTCGATCTTCCATCTCGGAACACATATTGAAATGTTGATAGTCCCCCATGAAGATCGAGTTCCTGGCTTATCCTCGTGGCTATTATTCGTTCGAAGAGCTTACCGTTGGTGTCTAGTAGGCAGATTGGGCGAAATGGCGCCTACGCGAAGGTGTCTTCCCGGACGTATGGAAATGGCAACGCCTAGTCCTGATCCCAAAACCCGGGAAAGCCCCCGGAGAACCATCCTCGTATCGCCCATTGTGTATGCTTGACACGGCGGGCAAAATCCTGGAGAAGATCGTCCAGGAGCGCCTTCGGGGCTGCGTGGATTAACAATTGACGGACAACCAGTAAAGTTTCAGACCTGCGAGGTCGTCCACGGATGCGGTAGAAGAGGTGACGCGCCTGGTCACCAGCCACATTCGCGGACCAATTAAGAGGAGGAGACTATGTCTCATGATTGCACTGGATGTTAGAAATGCTTTTAACTCCGCAAGATGGGACAAGATCTGTGAGGTCCTCTGCCGGGACTTCAATGTCCCCTGGTATTTGAGAAACACCATCCTGAACTACCGGAGTGACAGAGTACTATTCGCGGACACGAAGACTGGAGTCAGGGAGTTCAGCATCACCGCAGTGGTTGGGGTCGGTTTTTGGTCAGGACTTATGGAACGTCCTGTACAACGAACTACTGAAGCTGCCCTTGCCAGGGAATGTCGGCTGGTAGCGTACGCAGACGACATGGCGGTAAAAAAACCTAATACCCAGCACCGACTGTGACGCCATCGCTGCACTGTTCGGGGAAGCCGAATGGATGGAGATTATCTGGGAATGGATGGAGTCAGTCGGCCTCTTCCTGGCTGTACAGATGACTGAGGCAGTGCTTTTCACTGGCAGAAAGGTTACAACCTCAATGGTACTAACCTACCAAGGATGCACCATCAGGAGCAAACCTGCGCCATAAAGTACCTGGGAGTGATGCTGGATCAGAGGCTCAACTTCAAGGAGCACCTCAGATACGCAGGAAATAAAGCCGCTACAATTTCCGCAGCTATCTCTAGGATACCGTCCAATATTGGAGGTCCGCGCAGTGCTAGGAGAAGGATACTAGCCTGCGTTAGCAACTCGACATTGCTATATGCGGCGCCGACCTGGGCAGAAATGGCGGAGGTTCCCGCATACCTAAGACTGATAGCCCCCGCACACAGGACGAGTGCACTGAGAATCGCATGCGCCTTCCGGACTGTATCCGCAGATGCAGCACTGGTCATCGCTGGCCTGCCGCCAATAGACCTGCTTGCAAAAGAGCGCATGCGACAATATAAAAAGAAGAAGGGGCCGACCCAGGACGATCCCCAACAAACGGAGACCGACAATGACCGAGTACAGACCGAGAGGGCGACCCTAACGCAGTGGCAGGGAAGATGGAACAAATCAAGTAACGGTCGGTGGACCTACCGCTTGATCCCGACCATCGAGCCGTGGATCAGCAGGATGTACTGTGATGTGAACTATCACCTCACCTAAATACTCACGGGACATGGTGGCTTTCGTGAGTATCCTCACCGAATAGAGGTAGCAGTAACACCCGACTGCCCCCAGTGCCCAGGGATCTCGGAGGTAGCAGAACACGTCCTGCTGGAATGCCCCAGATTCCAGCAGGAGAGACAGAAATTGGAGTGTATTTCTGGCTCGCGCATAACTGCCGCTGGATACGCTGCGTCATTGATGCACTCGGAGGAACAATGGAATGCTGTCTGCGAGCTAGCCGTAAACACTCTGAAGATACTACGCCTCCAGGAGGAGGCGGATAGGCCCATGAGAGCAGGGCGAAGAGGAAGGCATGAGTTAAAACAACTAACTCGACAAAAGTGAACGTCGGCAGGGCCGAAGCTTCCCCCCCGCGAAATAATGACTAGCGTCGGTTCCACGGGGGATCCATGGGAAATCCAACAAAGGGGTTTATTTAGTGCGGTAGGGGGAAACCCAGCACTGGGCAATCACCAATGCCACACTAAAAGCCTTAGGAGAAATTTGAATATTACCCACTGAAGGTTTTTCCCCCTAAGAGAAAAAAAAAAGATTGGGCGAAGTGATGTGGCGCGGGGCTTACCAGGTATAGCACCAGAACCAGTCTGGCCTCTCTCCACCTTTGGGGGATTTTTCTTAGTGTTTTTCAGACAGAACGTGACGTCAAGACATTGTAGATTGCAGGTCCGCTTCAATATTTTTCTTTGGAATATGGTTTTCAGTATGACCACCGCTTAATTTTTGTCCAGAAGAATTAACAGTTTCTTCAAGCTGTTCTTCGGTTTCAACAGTATTCGTAATTTCTTAGAATCGTTCTTCGGTTTCAATATTTGCGATTTCTTCGCTAGGCAAAATGACGATCCTATGCCTCTTTTTGCCTTAACGCCAAACATGGCTTCATTAGGAAACAAATTGAACAAAGAGTAAACCATCTAACCATTTATTTGTATCGTTATCGTTCATCCAAGCAGTCAACACACGGCTCTTCTGCCATACCTTTGGGATTTGATCCTGCATGAAGAATTATCAAATCCAAAAGATATGGCGGAAGAGCCGTGTAATAGCTCTGCTAAATCCTGGCAAAGAAGTGAAGAATCCGAAGAACTTCAGACCAGTTACACTCCTATGTCACCTCTACAAACTACTAGAAACAATGATTCTGAATCGCTTTGTACCCGAAATTTATCCTCTGCTCATACTTGAACAAGCTGGATTTCGTCCCGGCAAAAGCTGTACTGGACAGTTGCTGAACCTTACGCAGTTCATAGAAGATGGTTTCGAAGCAGCTAAGGTAACTGGAGTGGCATTTGTTGATTTATCGGCAGCATATGACACTAAATCTGAGGTATATTGTGGAATTCCAAAGACAACGTAGCCGATGGAGACTACAGAAGAATGACCTACGCCAAGGAAGTGCTCTCGCTCCATTTCTGTTCAATGTTCAATTCTCCCAACACCAGGAGTTTCTTGTACGCTGATGATATCGCTCTTGCTGAAAAGTTCAAAGATTTTAAATCAGTGGAGAATAACCTCACGAGTGCCCTCAATGGTCTGTCCAAATAGTATTTCGCAAACCAACAGAAACCAAATCCCTCCAAGACACAAGCATGACCATGTGAGGTCATGCGAGCCTGGCGTACACTGAAAAACCTCAATAGTAACCCCACTAGTGCCCCTTTGAACTTCAAAAGGTCACCGCCGACCAGGTGGCCACCCGGCTGCTCCTTAACGGCAAACCACCGAGGAAAAATAACAAAGCCGGGATAACTCGAAACATAGCAGAGGAACTTGACTCTTTTCGAACTCCATTTAGCACCGAAGAAGTTACTAAAGCAATTGCCACCATGAAACCAAACAAAGCAGCGGATCTAGACGATATCAGAGCAGAACAGATTTAGAACTTTGGCCCAGAAACACTTCAGTGGCTGCTCAAAATGTTCAACCCGTGTATCAATACCTTCAAGATAACAAAATTATGGAGACAACGCAGAGTCGTTGCTCTTCTAAAGCCTGGGAAAGAGCCAAATGAGCCTAAAAACTGCCGACCATTTTCCCTCCTATGCCAGACGTTTAAGGTAATGAAGCGAGTGATTCTGAAGAGAATCTCAGCGACTATCGATGAGAAGCTAATACCGCGACAGGCTGGCTTTAGAGCGGGGAAATCTTGTGGCGGACAGGTCCTAAACATTATTTAATACATCGAGGATGGCTTCGAAGAGAGGAAGATCACAGGGGCTGTGTTCATTGACCTATACTGACCGTATACGATACGGTGAACCACGGAAAATTGCTATACAAACTGCATGAAATGCCTTCTTTCAAAACCGCCGTTTTTTGTCAGCCTGTTAGGGAAAAAGGAACGAACTTCCGCAGGGCAGCGTACTGGCATCATTACTGTACAATATCAATACCAACGACCAACCCATACGGCGGGAGATAAGTCACTTTATATATGCTGACGACACAACGCTAGCAGCCCAAGGAAATAGTTTCCATGAGGTAGAGAGAAAACTGACAAATGCCCTGAAAGACCTTCCCGCCTACTACGACCACCGTCGCGCCTTCCACCTTTGCAACAGGGAGGCGAGGAGACAGATGAATATAACGTGGTGTGGCCAACAGTTAGAACACTGCCCAACTCCAAAATACCTCGGGGTAACACCAGATCGAGCTCTCCCATATAAGCGCCACTGCCTCAACACCAGAAAATAGGTAGCAACAAGAAACAACCTTCTCCAGAAACTGACTGGTAGGTCATGGGGAGCACAGACAGCAACATTGAGAACCTCAGTCCTTGCATTAAGCTTCTCTGCAGCCGAATACGCCGCTCCAGAATGGTGTGCATCCACTCACGCAAAGCAAATCGACATCCCTTTGAATCAAGCATTCGGCCTAATAACAGGTTGCCTGAAGACTACGCCACTTCATACGGTATACTATCTTGCTGGGATAGCACCGTCTCACATCAGGAGAGAGGTAGCCGCTGAGGCAGAAAGGGGGCGACCCAAGGCAACCGCTCTATGGCCACCAACCAGCTAGACCCAGACTCCGATCCCGTCACAGCTTTTTGGCCAAAACAGCACCTTTACAAGTCTCTCAGGAAGCCAGAAGGCTCTAGAAATGGCGCGCTGAGACCCAAGACCCAATCCCCAACAAAAAGAGGAGCTGGCACCGGGAAATTTCCTTCCATACTCAATTTGGAGAAAGCTCAACAGACTTCGCACAGGAGTCTTGAGGTGCAGAGAAAACCTGCAAAAACGGGGAATGCTACCAGAGGACGAAAACCCTCAGTGTTCCTGCGGAGAAATCCAGAATCCTCCACACCTGATGACTTGCACGGATATGGGACAGAGCTGCACAGGGAGCGATCTAATTTTAGCAAATGACAAGGCCATTAGAGCCGCAAACTTTTGGAAGGACATAGTGTGATCCGGACACGAATAGTAGTGGTAGTATTATCCTCGTTTTCTTAGCCACATATAGAATTGATTATTTTAAAGACAGTTTTCATAACATTGTGTATTAATTGTGCGTGTTTTAATTTTTACTTTATATTTATCGAAATGTAATTTTAAGTAAGTACATAGTGTGCGAAAACTAAAGATCGACTCAAAATCACGCCGCGATCGACCGGTAGATCGCGATCGACTGGTTGGACAGCCCTGTCCTAAAGGATTCGAATCTTTGCAGTTTGATTCAAAATTTATTTGCAAATTGCTTTATCTCTAACAAAAATTAAGATATCACAATGAACAATATTTGTAGATTTTTTTGAAGACGTGATTGTCTATCAAGGGACCAAGGAAACAGAATTTCAACAAATGATAATGCCGGAGTTGATTCATTTTGCTGGACACGTGAGGATAAGTTGACAATATATTGATAAGTGTCAATATGTTGAAATCTTTTTATTAAAACAAATATACAAAACATTTCATTCAAGCGATATAAAGAATTGATATTAGATTTATATAAATAAAGTAATTATGTTTATTATTATTTTAATAAAGCATTAATTATCAATTAATCATCATTCTTTACAAGCCTGGCGCACGATGCAATAGTAGTAATAATAATAATTTTCTAGTTTTGGTTATCTAATCTTGTCTGCCTATATTTGTCTCATCTTCTAAAGAAAAAATTCAAATTTGTCTATATTTGCATTCAGACAAGATTCTAAATCTACTTTAGTCTACCCCCGTACTATTTTAATTAAGTTATGGTAGTCTTCCATTACTGGTTGTGTTTTATTTTGTCTGTCTAAACTAGTCTGACGTATTTGTTGCGTCTAAATTAATTTGCCTAGTATCGTCTTTCCAGTCTTGTGTATGTACCTAATATTGAATATAAAGTCGAGTCCGCATAGACATCTGTATAATATCTTCTCCGTAGTTTTGTTTTGATCTTCACTAAACCTTTTTGTGCAAAATCGGTATAGGGGAACCAACAATTTTTTTCTTTATCTAAATCCTCTAGTTTTAGTAGCTATAGACAAACATATAGAAAAAATTCTCTAATTGAAAATAACAAGTGTATTGAACGAAAACGTTTTTGCTGTTATCGGTGTCGTCGCCCTTTGTTGTGTTAAAGCCGCGGCGGGGGTGAAGGAAGCCGGGATGCTGCAAGTGATGACGTAGCGGGTCATTGAGTGGAACTGGCGTGACCCAGTGACCGGGTTTCATTGAGCCGCGCCCCGACGCCTGACGACGCCCGGCCTAAATATAGCTCCAGTGAGCGAGGAGTCAACGACCTTCGACGTCTCCCACCAAACCAAAACTCAAACCGTACCAACTAGATCAACGATCCCCAGTCACCCGGATTTTCACCAAAGCCACCACCTTATCACATATTCTACTCTCACGTTTCCTTTTAAAATTTAAAGCCGCACTAATTATCTAATCTACATTTGGAAACAGGTACAACTGACTATACAGATAAAGCTAGAGGCATAAGACTAGGGTAGAGGGATATTGGTAGAGAGACACGAGTAGACAGATAAGCCTAATAAGATAAGCTTGGACATATATGACTAGATAGAGAATATTAGACAGCCAAGATTAGATAGAAAAGACTTGACAGATTATATAAGACAGAAGAGACAAGACTAGACAGGCAAGACTAGAGAGACAAGATTAGACAGACAAGACTAGATAGACAAGATTATACCGACAAGACTACACAGACAAGACTAGACATACAAGACTAGACAAACAAGACTAGACAGACAGGACTACACAGAAAGACTAGACAGACAAGGCTAGACAGAAAAGACTAGCCAGACAAGAATAGACAGACAAGATTAGGCAGACAAGACTAGACAGATAAGACTAGACAGACAAGACTATACAGACAAGACTCGACGGACAAGAGTAGACATACAAGTCTGGACAAACAAGACTAGACAGACAATAATAGACAGACAAGACTAGACAGACAAGACTAGACAGACAAGGCTATACAGACAAGACTAGACAGACCAGAATAGTCAGACAAGACTAGACAGATAAGACTAGACCGACAAGACTAGACAGACAAGACTAGACATACAAGACAAGACAAACAAGACTAGGCAGACAAGACTAGGCATACAAGACTAGACAGACGAGACTAGACAGACAAGGCTAGACAGGCAAGACGAGACAGACAAGAATAGACAGACAAGACTGGGCAGACAAGACTAGACAGATAAGACTAGACGGACAAGGCTAGACATACAAGACTAGACCGACAAGACTAGACAGACAATACTACAAAGACAAGACTACACAGACAAAACTACACAGACAAGACTAGACAGGCAAGACTAGATAGACAAGAGTACCAAAGAATTATCAAATCTGCGTCGTGATGCGCGGAGTAGAATTAAAAACGGCAATAATTACTATATATATATATATATATATATATATATATATATATATATATATATATATATGTATATATATATATATATATATATATATATATATATATGTGTTGTATTGTTTTCTCGGGGATTCCGCGTTGATGCTGAGGGTTGGCTCTGAAAAGAACCGGATTCTCGACGTTTCGACGAACTAACATTCGCCATTCTCAAGAGATATATGCGTCCGTACGGGTCAACCGTTCGACGCATACTGAGAGCTCGTTCGTGCGATGCGACTACTTATAGCTGTCTGGCTTCGGGTCATGCGCGTTGTGTGCGATGCTTCGGTTCGGTTGTTTGTTTGTTTTGTTGGTCGTACATGAGTCTCGGGTGTCTGGGATTGCATTTTGAGGGTGGATATGATCGGTCGCCATGCTGGGGGCAGTCTCAAGGAATCGTCTCTCGTGTTCATGCAGTAATCTCGTTTTTCTATCTCTATGGCTTCTCTGTATACTCGTGACATTTCGTGGCTAATCTGTGCAACAGTCCTTGAATTTCTAAAGTCCATCCAGTGACCAGTGTTTGTGTTTTGGACAAGTGCCGATGAAACTTTGTCTCTGTGTCTGATTGAAACTACATGTTCTTGAATCCTAGCAGATATTTTTCTATTGGTACGTCCAATGTATGTCCGTTCACATGTTCCGCAAGGTATTTCGTAAATTCCATGGGATTCTATGTGAACGGACATACATTGGACGTACCAATAGAAAAATATCTGCTAGGATTCAAGAACATGTAGTTTCAATCAGACACAGAGACAAAGTTTCATCGGCACTTGTCCAACACACAAACACTGGTCACTGGATGGACTTTAGAAATTCAAGGACTGTTGCACAGATTAGCCACGAAATGTCACGAGTATATATTCTTATCGCTGCTATAAATTCAGGAAAGGAGGGCGGCTGAGACGCCTGGACATAGGGAGCTGTCAGTAAGATTTCACCAATGAATATGAGTACCTAAGAGAGACAGTCCAGACCACCATAACCATAACAAAGCGTATCAATAACAAAAGGAGAGAGATCGTACAGTTAATAGGAAGGCAAAAGTACCTAAAGAGAATAAGCTGCACTGAAAATATACAACCTCATGATATGGCCTGTGGTAGCGTACGCCGTACGGCACCAAGCTGCTAAGTTACCGAATAGAAGCAAACGATCTGCTCCTCCTCGAGAAAATCAAGGCAAGCTTCTTGAAGAAAGTCCTTGAGGTCCTGAGGGACGCGTCTAATACTTTTAATGATGAACAGCTTTGAATAGATCCCAATACAGGCAAGGGCGTACCCAGGATCTGAACTAGGGGGGGGGGGGCAGCTTATATTTGTTTCGAGAATTATGAAATGGATTATACATTATAAAATGAAGTATCCATCTGTCGTGCAATTTCAGAACTACTTCGCCGTGCTCTTTGCACCCGAAGACACCAGGGTGAGGTTTTAATAATGTTATAAGTATTTCTGTGCGGCAAGATGGGTTCTAGGGGGGGCAGCTGCCCACCCCTGCCCCTCGCTGGGTTCGCCCTTGAATACAGGGGATGGAATACAGGAAAAATATAGAGGACAAGCGATGGGACTTCGTAGCGAAATGATACACCGAAGGACCAGCTTTCAGTTCCTAGGGTGGGAAGAAAGCAAACCAAAATGGAAAGCACCTACTAACGTGTGTGACATGGCATGGATTCCATCGTCTTACGTTTGACAAGAAACAGTATCACGATCCAGACGACGACTGCAGATGCCGATCCTGCTGGAAAACACTTGATATATATCCTGACGTGCAAAGAAAGCAGATGGAAATCCCTAGCAGAAACCGTAGCGCACCTGAAGAAGAAATATAAAACAACAATAATCTTAAATTAAACAAATTAAATAATTTTTTTCTATAATTATCTGGTAGCTGCGAATAAAGAGATAATAATATCGTCAGCGTACATAGTGCAGAAATCGGATACGATATAATATACCTTATGCGAAAATATAAATGATCTAACTGCTCAGGTAATTGCCTTAAAACATGAGAACCTATAGTTAAAAACCGCAGTTATTGATATTACAAACACAGTTAGTGAATCAAATTTAAGGAATCGAGACAATAAAAAAACCGCTTGGTGCAATATAGCAGTTAGGCCGACCAGTGAATCCAATTTAATGAATCGAAACAGCTAAAAAACAGATTGGCGCGATAAAGCAGCTAGTCCGACCGCTATTGAAAAAAAAACAGAAACTGAAAAAGAAACAAATACTGATAAAGAGATTGTACATGAAGGTAGGTGAGAAATTCAAAATAAATACAGAAAACGCGCTCGGCGTTCAAATGTAATACTGGGCACAAATTCGGAAAATTCTCTCATCAGAGTTGTCACCAAATTTGCCCACATGCAGGTTTATCGGTTAGAGCCAACTCTCTCTGAAGCAGATGTAACCACCTACTTACAAAATAAAAAACTTAACCTAACAATATGTAAAAACCTCCAATCAAAGCACCCTGAGGAATATTCATCCTTTAAAGTCTCAGTACCCATCGAGGATCTGGCGGTAATTGAAAAACCCGAAACCCGGCCAAAAAAACACATGGGTAAATTGATTTTTTCTGAAACTGGAGAACATACAGTAACAGAAATAGAAGAATATGAAACGAATTATACATCGATACTAACATATTTAAGCATGCCAGCTGGAAATGATATTAGAGGAATTAAAGCCGAACTTTTTGGCCTTAACCGAAACTTGGTTGACTAATGACAAAATCCCATATCTACACGTACCAAATTATAATCTAATCCTTTTATTGCTATTATTGCAGATCTCAATCCAGTGGCAATGGCACAGCAATTTGGGCAAGGGCTTCTTTAGGACTCCACTCAATGTCTGCCGAACTGCTGCCGGTTGCAAATTACTCCATTGAAAAAGATACTCTGTGAGAAGAAAAGAAGCTCTGTGCCATAATATGGAAAAAAACCTCATTGCACCGTCACAATCAGTGTATAGAGACCACCTTTGAGTTGCAAAGTTACCTTTCTAAGTACTCTTGAAAATCTCTTAGCCAGCCTGTATTCCAAATTTTCAGTTATACTAATTACGGGTGATTTATTTCGCTGACAATTCAAATGAAAAAAGCAGCCTTTTAAACATGATGATTTCTTTGGGTCTAGTTAGGGCCTCTTTCACCATCCTCAAGTAAAGTGTTGAGTAGGCTTTCCGCCAGTTAAAGTCACCCGTAACTCCATGTGTGAGTTTCACGACGTAGCACCAATCATAAAATTAACCGATCCGTAACTTACTTGCCATGACATCTGCCCATTAGTGGGTTTACTTTACAGTTAAAAGTTGTCATTTGTCATTTTGTGTAGGTATGTATCATAACGCCAACAATTATTTTAAAATTTATTCATAAAAATGGATTTGATTGATCATCAATTGGATGAATTAGAACATTCTAGGACGCAACGAGTACCTAGGATTTGTGTATTTAAATTGCGTATTGATTATTTTACGGACCTAGATGAAAGTGATTCTTTTGCCAGATTTCGTCTATCGAAATATGCATTAAATCAAGTGCTTAACTAATAAATCATAAAATAATCTCTAATTCACAAAGGTAAGTGGATTTTTTTCATTATTCAAGTGATTTTACTAATAACCTATAAAATCTACTGAACTTCTTAGCAATAGGTAACCATACGTTTAATCCCTTATACTATTTCAGAAATCAAGCAGTTGCAACAAAAACAAGTCTGCTACTAACGCTAAGATATCTTGCTACTGGATCCTACTTAAGAAGTGCGGCTGATTTTTGTGGTGTCAGTCTACCAATAGCAAGCCGTATATTGAACGACTGTGACTTAAATTTGTTACATCATCCACCTAACCCGTAAGTTGTAACTCGAAGCTTTATTTTCTTTTGTGAAATTGACAAAAGATACTCGTAACTTTTACTTGCAGATTAACGTTAACTGGGAAGTAAATAATCAACGCTTTATTTAGAGATGGTGAAAGAGGCCCTTAGCCTAATAAATCTACATACTGGGATTTCAAGCACTTCAAGTACACTGATGACAACATATTTGTATACTTCGACTAACCAGAGTGGTAAACAACGCTACAAGACTGTGTGATATCGGATCATAGGCTACTTACTTTGAATGTCAAAAACAACAATATTAACCCAAATGTTAGAAGGTGTTATATGAGGAATTTTTCCAAGTAAAACAAAATATATTTCGAGAGCCTACTAATGGCTGAAACTTGGTCAGATATTATGAATTCAGACAATGTCAAAATAAAAACTAGATCATTTATAAATATTCTTTAACATTATTATAATATCAGTTTTCCTCTTATAGAAACTAACTTCAGCAGGAAGAATCACTAAAGAAGCCATAATCTCGAACAGAAAACTAGGAAATCTATTTCTTTTACAGAAAAAGTATCCTCAATTGCACACACATTATTTTAAAAAGAAAAAAATGTGGCAAAACTAATAAATAAATGTAAAAAAATGTTTCTTACCACAAACAGAAAGCAATTTGGGATATGATCAAACTTCAAACAAATAAAGCAAATAAGCAGGATCCAATTGAAATTGAAGTAAATAACTCTCGTGTTCAGGAAACCCAAAAATTTCATCTCGTTTCATCTCAAGTTGCTAATGCACCAGCAGAAATATTGAGAAATATCACTTCGACATCTATAACAAATAGTCATGTTCCATTTATAGATGCAACAATTTTCTTGGGGGAAATTTCTGAAAATGGACAAATAAGCATAATTGCTCAGAAACTAAAAAACAAAAGCTCATATGGTCCGGATGGACTGCCCTGTCGATTAATAAAAGATAACATCCAGCACCTGCTAAAACCTTTCCTAAATATAGTTAACTGCTCATTTGAACAAGAGGAATTCCCGGAGATAATAAAAGTTACTACTATCTTGACCATCTACAAGAAAGGATATAAAATGGCACAAAACAACTATTGGCCCATTGCATTAATATCCATGTTTGCAACAATTCTATAATATTGTTTCTTATTCAGACTCGTACCATTTATTGGCAAACACAATATCATCCCTATGGAACAGCAGGGATTCCAAAATGGAAAATCAATCACAACAGCTATGCTGAGTCTATATAATAAAATACTTGAAGAAGTGGATAAGGGAAAATTTCCAATAGGAAATTTCTGAGACCTGAGCAAGGCGTTTGACTGCGTTGATCATTCCAATCTAGAAATTAATTAATAAATTATGTAGATTTGGCATAAGAGGAAAAGCAGGTACGTGGTTACAATCTTATCTAAGAAACCGGACACAATACGTACAAATACGATCGAATTACAATAAATCTGAGTCCTCAAAAATAGTGTCTTGCCCAGGGGCCCCCAATGAAGCGTGCTAGCGCCGACGTTATTTATACTATACTTGGTCGACTTAGTCGCTTACACAAAAAGTTCCTTCAGTATTTTATATGCTGATGATGCCAGTTTTTTAATCTCAAGAAATCGTTTGCAAGAATCATTGCTAGAGGTGAATACGCTTCTTCAGGGCTTACTAAACTGGTTTTCTGCAAACAGACTACACCTAAATGTAGATAAAGCGGAATTTATCATATTTCAAATGAAGAGAAGTGAATATGTGGCGAATATTTCTATGCAAACTGATAAATTTAAATAAAAAAGATCGAATTTCACAAAATTCTTAGGATTTAGTATTGAACAACACCTCTCATGGAGTATGACAACTGATACTATCTGCAAATTCCTCAACAAAAAGGTATTCTGTATCAGACACCTGAGAAAACTTTTGACAATCCAGGAACTGCTGAACTATTATTATGCAGAATAATTGTTTGCAGAACTAAACTTTGCAGAACTAATCATTTTAACGTTTCTAAGTTTGTACATACTGGAAACAACCAGCTATATACACAAAAACAAGTATCTTATGACCAAAAATCTGGATAAACACTGAAGAAACACAATTATAATACTAGAACTCGTCTTAAATTATGCATCCCTCAAACAAGGACCACTACATGCAGCAAAGCTCCTGAAGCATTTGGCATCTACTTGTATAATTTGCTTCCAATAGTTATCACCGAGGAACCGTCGTTCAAAATATTTAGGAAAACTTTGGAACTAGTGGCGAAGTCCTTATATACACTTCACGACTATCTCAATTTATGTTGTAATATTAAAATTTATATTATATGTTTTTTGACTTTCCAATATGTATTTTTCATATACGTTAAAGTGGCCAATAAATTAATTTGAATTTGACTCGACAGACAAGAATAGACAGACAAAATTAAACAGACAAAATTTGACGCAACAGTTTAGGGAGAAAGATTTTGCAGCAAAGCCTAGACACACACAATTAGAGAAACAGGGATAAACGTGAATAGACCGACAAGTCTGGCGAGATAAGACTTGACAGAAAAGGCTAAAGAGAGAAAGCTAGAGAAGACTAGACTGCCAAAACAAGAAAATACAAGCAAGGCTATACAGGCAATACTATACAGATGAAATTATTCAGGCAAGACTAGACAGAGAAGAATATACAGACAAGATTAAATAGACAATTCCAGATAGACAGGACTAGACACACAAGATTTGATATACCAAGGACACAATACTAGGACAACAAAACTTGTTACGAAAGATTAGGTAGACAAGACTTAATGCACAAGACTAGATAGTTAAGAGTAGACAAACATAAGTAGAAAAACAAGTGCAGACAGACATTAATAGGTAGACAAGACTGGACGTACAAGACTTGAGACAAGATTTTTAATCTAAAATTTGTGTTTTTTTTTTACTAACCTTTCCTTTCTCATATTAGTGATTTAGGGAAAGATGTTTATTTTAGGGATTTACGATGTGTTAGGTAGAACGTTATGACGGTCTATATAGACTTTTGGTCTAATAAATTAATCTTAGCACTGCTATAAAATAAGATTAGATACCTAATATATCCACACGAACAGGTTTACTTAGTAAGTCCTTGTGGGATTAATTAGCCTATAAACAAGATTATATACTATATTTATCAATCTCTTAACTTTGATTGTTTTTAGTCTTATTAAACTGTTTGAATTATTTAAAAAATATTTTAAGTAGTGACTAGTATTATATGATTGGAAAGCATAAAATTAATATGAACGCGACAAAGCACACCAAACCGTAGTTCTGTCAAGAACTCTCTGAATTAAAACGGAAATGCTACCTAACATACAAAAGCGCACCGTCGGAAAAAAAAATCACGCAGAATATGTCCAAGTAAGAAACAGAGTAAACGCAATAATAAAATCAATCACAAGAGAACATTGGGCTAAATTCACTAGCGACATGGACTAGGACCTGTATGGCGCTCAAAGGAAAGTATGGAAAATGCTTTGGAACAGAAAAAAAAAACAAGTAAACGAGTTCGTGCAGACCAAAGAAATGCCAATAGAGACATGACAACAGGATTTTATAGAACTCTACGGTGCTGAAGAAACGCTGAATATAAACGGAAACATATAGTGTGGTACAGTCACCAACGAAGAGATACAAACAAAACTCAAGAAATTAAAAACAGAAAATCACCCGGGCCGAACGGAATAGGGGCGGGAAGGTGTGAAGGTAGGATAATAAATATCAGCCCAAATGTCAACCTCACCTGCTCGTGTGATGACCTTGGTCATCCGGTCCACCCTGCTAGATAACCAACTAGGCTCTGACGACCGAGTGATTGCCGGGATAAACAATCCTCCACTTACTGGCCAACAGCTTCGGGTGGAGGAGATAGTAAGTGGTAGGGCACTATTATGTCCTGGAGTTGAGAAATCGACTCCGAAGGCGGAGGAATCAGAAATTGATCAACGGCATAAGGATGTGGTAGGCAAATGAAAATCCAACACATTAACGACTCATTAGAGTTTTCCCTAGTATTATCATGAGGGCTATGGCTATGGTCAAGACAAAATTTCAAATGTCCGGATATAGACCCTCATTCGGATCTCCGGAAGGGAATGTTTTTATTGATAGGAAGAAAGGATGGTACAAAAAGAAAAAGTTATAAACCATGATATTTGGTACATGGAATGTGCAAACACTGGCACAGCCTGGAAATCTGCAAAATACAATTCAAGAGGTGAAACGACTTAAACTGCAGATTTTAGGCATTAGCAATATGAGATGGCCGGGTACAGGAACTAATAAAAAACGAGGAGGACTATTCTCTATATTACTCTGGGACATTAAACAACACTTTCCAGCATGGTGTTGGTTTTATAGTGCACAAACAAATTGTGACGTGTTACCAACTTTGTGCCAATATCAGAAAGGATAGCGCTTTTATAAATTAATGCAAGGCCCGTAAATGTCAATCTCATTCAAACTTTTGCTCCTACTACAGACTACAGCAACGAGGACGTAGACCAGTTCTATAAGAAACTATCAGATATCATCAAAACCTTGCCGCAGCATGATATAAAAATTATTATGGGTGATTTCAACGCCAAGCGTGGAAAGGAAAGAACTGGAGAACACATTGGAGACTTTGCACTGGGCGAGATAAATGAGCGTGGTGATACTCTGAGTACATTCACAGCGGAACATGATCTGATTTTAACCAATACATTCTTTTAACACCATCCTAGAAGATTGTACACGTGGAAGTCGAATGATGGAAAAACTAGGAATCAAATTGACTTCGTACTCATAAATATGAGATTTAGAAACAGCATCAGAAATATAAAAACCTATCCAGGAGCGGATGTACGATCGGATCATAACCCGGTGATAGGAAAAATGGGAATCAGGCTGAAGAGAGTAGAGAAAAAAATATGTAGGGAGATATGATTTCAGAAGACTAAAAGACATAGCCTCAAACAAGTTGGTAAAAAGTTAACTTTTGACAGAGACTGAGGATCAGGAAAACGATAGAGGTGTGGAGCAATGCCTTAAAGTACTTCGAAAGAGTATACATAAAGTCAAAGAAAAGTACTTAAAGCCTAGCAAACAGATGAAGAAATCTTGGATGACAGACGAGATCCTAGAACTGATGGAAAGAAGGAGAATGTTTAAAAATAAAATGAGAGAATACATGAACATACGGAGAGAAATAATGGCGAAAATAAGAACAGCCAAGAGAAACTGGAAAAATATGGAAATCGAAGAATTTCATTTTGACAGCTTTAATCTGCACAATAAAGTAACGGAAATGGAGGGAACAGTTAAGAGAAGAATAGTTAGTTAATGTACTTAAGGATAACCAAGGCTGAGTTATAGTAAAGAAGTCGGAAATTAAGCAAACTTGGGAGGAATACATTAAACAATTGTTTGATGACGTGAGAACGGTGCCACCCAATATTGATAAAACAGATGGTCCCCCAATCTTAGAAGGAGAAGTACAGACAGTTTTGAAAAATGCTAAAGAGCAAAAGGCCCTGCGCCCCGATGGAATTCCAGCTGAAATATTAAAGTTGATCGAGGGGAAGAATCTAAGGAGGCTTATAAAAGTGTTCAATATAATCTTTTATACGGGCGTCATACCCACGGAATGGCTGAAATCTGAATTTGTTACCCTCCACAAAAAGCCTAATGCTAGGAAATGTAGCGAGTTTCGAACAATAAGCTTGATGAGCCATCTAATAAAGATATTCCTGAAGATAATTCACAGTAGAATATTGAAACTATGTAAGGAACAGATATCGGAGACCCAATTCGGTTTTAGAAATGCTGTAGGGATTAGAGAGCCTCTATTTTCGATCCAAATGTTGTTTCAGCGATGCAGGGATGTATACTGCGATGTGTATGTATTCTTCGTGCATTATAAGGCGTTTGATCAAGTGGGACACACGAAAATGATGGATGTTCTGCAAAAAGCTGGCCTGGCTGGGAAAGACCTCAAAATCATCCAAAATCTCTACTGGAATCAGAGGGCTTGTGTCAGGGTAGACAGAGAGACAACGGAAGAGATACAAATATTACGTGGTGTAAGGCAGGGAAACTATCGCATACTATCTCCTGTAATTTTCAATCTGTACTCGGAATACATTTTCAGAGAAGCCCTGCAAGATATTGGTGCTGTAATCCTGCTAAATGGAGAACGTTTGAATAACATAAAGTATGCAGATGATGCCGTTATTTTCGCAGACAACCTAGCTGCCTTACAACTCCTGATGGACAGTGTTACATCATACAGTCGACAGTATGGTTTGGAAATAAACACCAACAAAACAAAGTTCATAATAATCAGTAAAGATCGGAACTCCTTTAGAAAAAGTCAACAAATACGCATACATGGGCACGAACATAAATGATAACTGGGACCATTCTGTGGAGATCAGAACGCGTATTGAAAAAGCCAGAACTGCATTTATCAGGATGGAGAAAGTCTTTGCCAGCCACGACTTACAGCTGTCAACGAAAATTCGCCTACTGCGACCCTTTTTTATGGGGTCAAATCGTGGACGCTTACGGAGGCCTCCTCCAAAAAACTTGAGGCATTTGAAATGTGGCAGTACCGAAGAATCCAACGAGTACCTTGGACAGAGAGAATAACCAATACGGAGGTGCTGAGAGGGATGGGAAAGGAAAAAGAAATCCTGAATACAGTTAATACTCGAAAGATACAATATCTGGGACATATAATGCGTAACGAGAGCCGATATATCCTTTTGCAGAAGATCCTCCAAGGCAATGTATATGGAGCTAGAGCTAGAGTGGGCAGAAGGAGAATATCGTAGTTGAAAAATTTAAGAACGTGGTTCAACCAATCAACCACTCAGCTATTCCGCGCTGCTGTCAACAAAGTTCGAATAGCCAACATGATAGCCAACTTCCATAGAAGAAGAAGAACGGCATCCCCCCGGCAAGAAGAAGAAGAACGGGCTGTTAAAATATGGAGGCCCCGAACTCGCAAGGAAACTATCGCAACTATTTAACAAAATCTTAAACGAAACTTAAACACCATTTGAATGGCATAATAGCATCACCATACCCATATTTAAGAAAGGACTAAAAACCTGCAAACAAAATTATATAGGAATAACCCTCTTAAATATAACAATTAAATTATTCACACTTATTCTCAAGGACAAACTGGAAACGCAAATTAAGAATGCTGAAGAACAACAGGACTTCATAAAGGGACGGTCAATAACAGACGCAGTATTCAAAATAAAACAAATAAAAGAAAAGGCTATAGAGTACAGTATGCCAGCGTATAATTGCTTCATTGGCCTAATAATGGAGTTCGACAGGGTTCGTTTGGGAGACATTCTACATATATTATTAGAAAACAAGGCACCGAACATAACAAAGATAATCCATAACCTTAATAACAATAACGTAACAAAGGTTAAAGCAGGAGATCAATTCACTGAAAACATCCCGGGAAAACATCGCCGGGAAGAATTAGACAGGGTGATAGCCTAAGTCCCATTTTTTTTAAACTTCTCATGGATGAAATTATAAATAAATTAACAGATCTTAACCTCGGATACAGACTGGGCAACAAAAAAATTGGTATTGTGTTTTCCGCCGATGATGCAGCAATTATTGCCTAATCAGAAAACGACCTACAAAGACAACTCATTCAGTTCTTCAAGTAAGCCACCAACTCAATATGAACATCTCTATCAACAAAACCAAATGTATGAGAATCGCGAAAAATCCGCTCAGATGTAAGCTAGTGGTGGAGGACAATCCCATAGAACAGGTGATGCAATTCAGATATCTATGCATAGGCATATCAACCACCCACGACCTAGTTAAAGACCTTAGGAGCCAGATTAATAAAGCATCCGCACTATCAGGATGTCTACGAGATATAGTCTGGACAAACCCGTACATGTGCAAAGATAGCAAAATTAGAATCTACAAGACTTCTATCAGACCAATGATGACGTACGGTACAGAAGCCCGCGAAGACACCAACAAGACGAAAAACATGCTAAAGGTGGCCGAAATGAAAACACTGTGAACAATATTGGCGAAAGCAAGAGACAGAGTAAGAAACACAGATATCAGAAAACAATGCAAACTACAAGACATTGTGAGATGGGAAAGACAATGTAAGAGGCAGTGGTGCAACCATGTAAAACGGATGGACGAGAACAGACGTCCGAAAATAGCCCTAGAAAATAACCCGCCCGGCTAAAGACCTCTCGGGAGACCACCTAAAAGATGGAGAGATAGTTGGCAATCTACATTTCAGGGTAAGATGCAGAGGCGGCTCCAGAATTAAGAGATAGACAGATCTCCAAGAAGAAGAAGAAGTTTGAAAGAAACTTGTTTGCAAAGTTCTGATGAGTTTTTGATAGTATTTGTGGGTTAATAATGTTTTGTCAATAAATATATTTAAAATATTAGCGATTTTAAATATAATTAGCAATAAGTTTCTTCAATATGAAAAGATTACGAAGAAATGAAAATATAAAGTAATAAGTTATTTTATTTTTGAAAATTGATTTGAAATAAACTCAAAATAAGCGGCTCATACATAAATAGTGTATTGCCGTGGCTGTTCAGAATCGTCTTAACAAATGATTTTCTTACAGTTTGAGCAAACAATAGATTTATGCAACGAACTTTAAAAAAAAGTTTGTAAGTTAAGGCTAGACGCACCGAAATATTTTTTGTAACACTAAGATACAAAGCAATAAACGCGCAACCAGCTCTGATTCAATTACACAAATAAACATAAAAAAAATCCTTTCAAAACAAACCATAATCCGCCAATTAAATGTTCGTAAGCTCCGTCGGTCCGTCGCGAATTGCGTCATGACCTGATTCCATTCAACTACTAGCGAAATGGGGTCGCGGCAACAATCCCCGACAAACGCGCCGCCGCCGAAAACCCGCAGAAACACATCACGTACGTCTTAGATCGCTCCGCCCCTGACACGCCGGGCGCTTGAACCCTCAACGTCATCAATGCAGCGTTCCTGAATGATGTGGCCGGATTCGGCGCCGCGACGCTCCGCTGCGTGGCGCGCACCCGCGCCCCCAGAAATCAGGTCAAACGGTTGATTAATGAACGAGGGACCTTTTATTTCACGGATGATAATGGACACCGTTGGAGTTTTGGATAGGGATTAATTTGTTACTCGCCTTATTTTTTGACGGTGTCAAATAAAAGGATGTTTATTATTAAAAAAAATTACATTTTGTTTATTCAAAAGACGTTTAGAGTTTTACAAAAGTGTAAATCACACATACGAGACTAGACAGACAAGCCTAAAGAGACAAGGACTAGATGAATAAGACTACGCAGACAAGACTTGACGTACAAGACTAGAGAGACAAGACTAGACCGACAAGACTAGATAGACAAGACTAGACGGACAAGACTAGACAGACCAGACTAGACAGACAAGACTGGACAGACAAGACTAGACAGACAAGACTAGACAGACAAGACTAGACAGACAAGACTAGACAGACAAGACTAGACAGACAAGACTAGACAGACAAGACTAGACAGACAAGACTAGACAGACAAGACTAGACAGACAAGACTAGACAGACAAGACTAGACAGACAAGACTAGACAGACATGACTGGACGAACAAGACTAGACAGACAAGACTAGACACACAAGACTAGACAGACAAGACTAGACAGACAAGACTAGACAGACAAGACTAGACAGACAAGACTAGACAGACAAGACTAGACAGACAAGACTAGACAGACAAGACTAGACAGACAAGACTAGACAGACAAGACTAGACAGACAAGACTAGACAGACAACACTAGACAGACAAGACTAGACAGACAAGACTAGACAGACAAGACTAGACAGACAAGACTAGACAGACAAGACTAGACAGACAAGACTAGACAGACAAGACTAGACAGACAAGACTAGACAGACAAGACTAGACAGACAAGACTAGACAGACAAGACTAGACAGACAAGACTAGACAGACAAGACTAGACAGACAAGACTAGACAGACAAGACTAGACAGACAAGACTAGACAGACAAGACTAGACAGACAAGACTAGACAGACAAGACTAGACAGAGAAGACTAGACAGACAAGACTAGACAGACAAGACTAGACAGACAAGACTAGACAGACAAGACTAGACAGACAAGACTAGACAGACAAGACTAGACAGACAAGACTAGACAGACAAGACTAGACAGACAAGACTAGACAGACAAGACTAGACAGACAAGACTAGACAGACAAGACTAGACAGACAAGACTAGACAGACAAGACTAGACAGACAAGACTAGACAGACAAGACTAGACAGACAAGACTAGACAGACAAGACTAGACAGACAAGACTAGACAGACAAGACTAGACAGACAAGACTAGACAGACAAGACTAGACAGACAAGACTAGACAGACAAGACTAGACAGACAAGACTAGACAGACAAGACTAGACAGACAAGACTAGACAGACAAGACTAGACAGACAAGACTAGACAGACAAGACTAGACAGACAAGACTAGACAGACAAGACTAGACAGACAAGACTAGACAGACAAGACTAGACAGACAAGACTAGACAGACAAGACTAGACAGACAAGACTAGACAGACAAGACTAGACAGACAAGACTAGACAGACAAGACTAGACAGACAAGACTAGACAGACAAGACTAGACAGACAAGACTAGACAGACAAGACTAGACAGACAAGACTAGACAGACAAGACTAGACAGACAAGACTAGACAGACAAGACTAGACAGACAAGACTAGACAGACAAGACTAGACAGACAAGACTAGACAGACAAGACTAGACAGACAAGACTAGACAGACAAGACTAGACAGACAAGACTAGACAGACAAGACTAGACAGACAAGACTAGACAGACAAGACTAGACAGACAAGACTAGACAGACAAGACTAGACAGACAAGACTAGACAGACAAGACTAGACAGACAAGACTAGACAGACAAGACTAGACAGACAAGACTAGACAGACAAGACTAGACAGACAAGACTAGACAGACAAGACTAGACAGACAAGACTAGACAGACAAGACTAGACAGACAAGACTAGACAGACAAGACTAGACAGACAAGACTAGACAGACAAGACTAGATAGACAAGACTAGACAGACAAGACTAGACAGACACGACTAGACAGACAAGACTAGACAGACAAGACTAGACAGACAAGACTAGACAGACAAGACTAGACAGACAAGACTAGACAGACAAGACTAGACAAACAAGACTAGACAGACAAGACTAGACAGACAAGACTAGACAGACAAGACTAGACAGACAAGACTAGACAGACAAGACTAGACAGACAAGACTAGACAGACGAGACTAGACAGACAAGACTAGACGGACAAGACTAGACAGACAAGACTAGACAGACAAGACTAGACAGACAAGACTAGACAGACTAGACAGACTAGACAGACTAGACAGACAAGACTAGACAGACAAGACTAGACAGACAAGACAAGACAGACAAGACTAGACAGACAAGACTAGACAGACAAGACTAGACAGACAAGACTAGACAGACAAGACTAGACCAGACAAGACTAGACAGACAAGACTAGACAGACAAGACTAGACAGACAAGACTAGACAGACAAGACTAGACAGACAAGACTAGACAGACAAGACTAGACAGACAAGACTAGACAGACAAGACTAGACAGACAAGACTAGACAGACAAGACTAGACAGACAAGACTAGACAGACAAGACTAGACAGACAAGACTAGACAAGACTAACAGACAAGACTAGACAGACAAGATTAGACAGACAAGACTAGACAGGACAAGACTAGACAGACAAGACTAGACAGACAAGACTAGACAGACAAGACTAGACAGACAAGACTAGACAGACAAGACTAGACAGACAAGACTAGACAGACAAGACTAGACAGACAAGACTAGACAGACAAGACTAGACAGACAAGACTAGACAGACAAGACTAGACAGACAAGACTAGACAGACAAGACTAGACAGACAAGACTAGACAGACAAGACTAGACAGACAAGACTAGACAGACAAGACTAGACAGACAAGACTAGACAGACAAGACTAGACAGACAAGACTAGACAGACAAGACTAGACAGACAAGACTAGACAGACAAGACTAGACAGACAAGACTAGACAGACAAGACTAGACAGACAAGACTAGACAGACAAGACTAGACAGACAAGACTAGACAGACAAGACTAGACAGACAAGACTAGACAGACAAGGCTAGACAGACAAGACTAGACAGACAAGACTAGACAGACAAGACTAGACAGACAAGACTAGACAGACAAGACTAGACAGACAAGACTAGACAGACAAGACTAGACAGACAAGACTAGACAGACAAGACTAGACAGACAAGACTAGACCGACAAGACTAGACAGACAAGACTAGACAGACAAGGCTAGACACACAAGACTAGACGTACAAGACTAGACCCAGAAGACTAGACAGACAAGACGAGACCGACATGACTAGACAGATATGACTAGACAGACAAGACTAGACAGACTAGTCTATACAGACACGACTAGACAGACAACACTAGGCAGACAAGATTAGACAGACAATACTAGACAGACAAGACTAAACATACAAGACTAGATTACAAGAGTACACATATTGGAGCGAGAAAACTACTTACAGGAGTACAGAGAAGAAGTGCTCTAAGAGTAATTTCTGCCTACAGAACGGTTTCGGAGGCCGCGGCGCTGGTACTTGCAAGCACACCCCCAATAGACTTACTGATTCGCGAGAAACAAGAAGTCTACGAAGACCTGCAACAACACAGGGCGAAAAAAGAAGTAAAACACGAAAGAGCAGCCGCAAAGGAGAGAGCACGTAAGAGACTCATGGACCGATGGCAGACAAGATGGGATAACGACACTAGTGGCAGGTGGACATACAGACTTATCCCTAACGTAACAGCATGGTATGAAAGGTCACACGGACATATGAGTTACCATCTTACACAGGCACTCACTGGTCATGGGTGCTTCAACGCATACGGTTCGAACGGTTTAAAAAAAGAGACACTGCGGAGTGTTTTTATTGCGGTCATATTCCAGACGACGCACAACACACTATCTTCATATGTACAGAATCAGAGAACGAAAGAACTCGACTCGCAGAGACACTAGGCGGTACAAAACTAGAAGAACAGAACATCATGGAAGATATGTTAGAAAGTGAGCATAACTGGGATGCAGTAGAAGCTTACATAACCGAAATCATGTTGGGAAAAGAACAAATGGAGAGAGAATGAAAGGCGATTATAATATCACACGAAACACAAAGAAGCTAACATGGACGACTAGATATGTGACGAAAAGACCGAAAAATGGTTTATCACACGACTACATAACTAATACGACAGAAGACGAAAGACGATATCGAAACGAGTAAAGGACAATAAAAATAACAGTAAGGAAACAATTGGTACAAACACCACCACCCACCTGAAGTAATGCTCACGCAGTTCCGGGTGGAGTGTAGTGTAGAGACAGAGGAGGGGGTTTAGTGGGTATGCTGGTCACGAAGAACTCGATCAGAGAGCCCCACACTACACGGGTTTGAATATCCGGTGAGCAACAATGCATTCCCCCTCCTCTCTGAAAAAAAAACAAGACTACACAAACTAGACAGAATAGATTAACTAGACAGACAAGATTAGAGAGACAAGACTAGGAGAAGATTTTTTGGAAAATAAAGAAGCTGTAAGATTTTTGGGTATCTTCATTGACGAAACATTGGAATTGTCGGCACATATAGTGCAACTAAGAACTAAGGTGAACAAAGCAGTATATGCGATGAGGATACTAAAACCCTATACAGATTTTGGGACGTTAAGACTGGTCTATTTTTCAAATTTCCACAGCCCCCTTCGTTACTGAATCTCTGTTTGGGGTAATGGATTACATATACAACATATTTTCAAAATTCAAAAACAGGCTCTCCGTATACTTCTAAACCTTAAATTTAGAGTGTCTTGCAGGGGAAAATTTAAAGAACTAAAGATACAACCACTACAGGTACATATGTGTACGAAAGTTTACTGTTTTTGATTAAAACACAAAAATTGGCTGTTGAAATTCGAGAATTCGACTGAAAGGAACACTAGACATATTAAAGATATGTACGATTTTCCTCTGCATAGACGTACACAACGGAAAAAAAATACACCACATAGCATCATAAAATTGTATAACAAATTACCTAAAGAGTTCAAGGAGCTTAATATAAATCAAGTGAAAAACAAACTATAGGGTGTTTTTTAGCTGCATGATAAGTTTCGATGGTTGATGTCTATGGGTTGACAGTTGAGAATGTCAAACAGTGTTGACATTTCTGTTCAATAAGGCTTGGCAATTCATCATGAATCATTTAACGCCAGAACAACGCTTTCAAATTGTGGAAATTTACTTGAAAAAAATAAATCTGTTCGCGAAGTTCATTTCGTCCATTTTACAGTCAACATAATCGGCCTAGTGAGCAAGCAATTCGTGCAGTTATTAATCGTTTTTGCACTAATTTAACTCTTGTCGATTCATAGCCATCAACTTGACAAAGAAATGTGTACATACCGAAGAGAATATTGCTGTTGTAGCGCGTGTTGTGGAAGTGTTGAAGAAGACGCCGAAATGTCGATTCGTCGCCGTTCTCAACTTGTTTGTCTTTCTCCTTCGACTACGTGGAAAATTTTACCTAAAGATCTTGGCTTACATGCCTATAAAATATAGCTAATGCACGAATTTAAGCCAATTGACCATCGTTTACGTCGCATTTTTGCTGATTAGGCTAATTTGAAACTGACCGAAGATGAGAATTTTTACCGAAGAATTGGGTTTAGTGAAGAAGCTCATTTCTGATTAAATAGCTTCATCAATAAGCAAAATTGCCTTATATGAAGCGAAGACAATCCTCAAGCCATTAACGAATCACCATGACATCCATTAAAATTGAGCTTTTGGTGCGGTTTAGACGCTGGCGGCATCATCGGTCCTTATTTCTTTCGAGATGAGGAAGGAGCTGCCGTTACGGTGAATGGCGAGTGCTATCGAGCCATGCTGACTGATTTCTTGTTTGCAAAAATTAATCAGCTAAACATCGATGACATTTGGTTCCAACAAGACGGCGAAACTTGCCATACAGCGCCTTTAACCAACAATTTATTGCAAAATCAATTTGGTGACAACTTTATTTCCAGAAGTGGTCCTGTTAACTGGCCCCCGTTCGTGCGACTTAAAGCCTCTCGATTACTTTTTATGGGGCTATGTTAAGTCATTGGTTTATGCCCATTATTCAAGCTACCATTGACGCCATATGGTCAGATTTATTGGAAATAGTAGTGAAAAATTGAACTGATCGAATGCACTATGTAACTCGTAGCCTCGGCGGACATATTCCGGTCATCATATTCAAAAAATCATATTTAAAAAATAAATGCCATGAAATTATCTACCAGATTATAATAAAAAATTCATTCCACCAATATTTCTGTCTTGTATTATTATTTAAAGTTCTTAAGCTCCTAAAAAACACCCGGTATTATTTGTATATTATGAACATTGAATCTTATAATATGGATGAGTATTGGGCTGCAGTAACTCTCCCCAGAAGACAAATGTTTAATTAAGTATACCGTTGTGTGCATTATATATTTTCTATTGCATATATTATTGTCATTGTTATTTTTTTAGACATATTTCATTTAGTTTCTGTATTCTTACATGTGCTTATATTTATTGAAATAAATTTATTGATTGATTGATTGATTGACTAGACATACAAGACTATACAGTCAAGATTAGTCAAACAAGACTAGATATACAAGACTAGACATACAAGACTAAACAGACAAGACTAGACAGACAAGACTAGACCGACAAGACTAGACAGACAAGACTAGACAGACAAGACTAGACAAACAAGACTAGACAGACAAGACTAGACAGACAAGACTAGACAGACAAGACTAGACAGACAAGACTAGACAGACAAGACTAGACAGACAAGACTAGACAGTCAAGACTAGAAAGACAAGACTAGACAGACAAGTCCAGACAGAGAAGACTAGACAGACAAGACTAAACCGACAAGGATAGACAGACAAGACTAGACATACAAGATTAGATAAACAAGATTAGACATAGAGTACTAGATATAGAAGACTAGACAGATAAGATTAAACAAGATTAGAGATACAGGACTAGATAGAGAAGACTAGACAGACAAGACTATGCTCATCTCCACATAGGGTTGAAACCTCAACTAAGAGAAGTAGAACTGCATATATAAATATAGTCAACCTTTCCGGAGCTTTCCGGAGCGGGATCAACCCGCAAAAGTAGATTGGAGAAGCCTGAAAGATGAAAGAAGAATGAAAGAAATAACGCATTATATGATAGCGTCAATGGTGACTAAAACTAGCGGAGTGTAGCAAGAAGAACCGATGAGGCAAGAACTCGGTATGAGGAATTTTCAGTGGAGGAGTTGGTAAATCTGACAAAATCCTTAAAGAAAAGAAGTGCGGCAGGTCAAGACGGGGTACCGAATGAGGCTTGGATGATGGCAAATGAGCAATGTTTGGAGAGAGTGACAGACGAATTCAATAGAATATGGCGGAAACAAGTTGGAATGCGAAAAAGTTGAACGGTTGGAGAAGTGATACCTGTCTACCAAGTGGTGAGAGGGACGAAATGAACAACTATAGGAGTATAACGCTCATGGATTCATCCTATAAAATGTATACGAAATTATTAGAAAGGCCTTTGGGGGAAGAAGTGGAAGGAAAAATGTTGCTACCAGGAACGCAAGCAGGTTTTAGAGAAGGAAGGGGAACTACTGAACATTTAATAACTCTGAGGTTTATTATGGACCAGGAATTAGCAAGTCCCAAGGGTAAGCTCTTTGCTATTTTCTTAGACTTAAAGGCTGCATATGACACGGTAAATGGGAAAATGTTGTGGGCATGTTTGGAAAAAAGGGGATATCTGGAAAATTGAGAGATTGTATTGTGGTGTAGGGTCAAAGTGAGAGAGAGTAAGTCGAGCGCTTTCAAAGTAGATATGGGTCTGAAGCAAGGCTAGCCGCCTAGCCCTGCACTCTTCAATATATAAGGCAGATTTTGAAAAGGTCCTGGCTGCTGGTCAAGCAGGGGGAGTGGTGGTGGGTAGAAAGAAAGTGTGGAGTCTGGCGTACGCAGATGATGTGGTAAGGATGTGGCAAAATCGGCGGAGGAACTGAAAAAAATGATTGAGAGATTGGAGAGATTTTTTGATAAAAATAAAACAACTAATAGATAAAATAATTTTATAAAACAACTAATATTGATATTTTACCAAGGTTTCGTTCTTTTATTCTGACCTTCTTCAGGGCTTATATATAGTTAGTATGTATATATATTATCAATGATGTAAACGTAAAAATATAAACTATTAAGTAGATAAACTTAATAAAGACGGAACAAAGCTTGAATATATAAATATACTCAACCTTTCCGGAACTCTATAATACTAATGAGTCTTTTTAGGACTACCAAAAACAAATCTCGTATGAAATTTGTCAGTTATTCTATAGCTTTCAGTCCACCTTCGTGGCACTCAACAAAAACCATAAAAATAACATTGATTTTTAAGATCATGTCTTTCCGATACCTTGAGTGGATAGCCATCTGTGGACGCGTTTCGAGATTTATCTCTCATCAGCACAGCTTTGCTTCCATGAACAATATTTTGTAAATCACTCACTTGAAAACCCATGTGTTGATTAGGGTTAGATGTTTTTAATTTTGACATTTTGTGAGAGAGACATGAACTTAGCAGGTTATTGATATAAATGATAAATTTTGAATTGGTAAAACCATACAACATTATAGATAATCAGATAAACTTAATAAAGACGGAACAAAGCTTGAATATATAAATATACTCAACCTTTCCGGAACTCTATAATACTAATGAGTCTTTTTAGGACTACCAAAAACAAATCTCGTATGAAATTTGTCATTTATTCTATAGCTTTCAGTCCACCTTCGTGGCACTTCGTGACACTATTAAGTAGGGTCTGAACATTATAATAAAATATCAATGCGGGTATGTTCAGTTCTCAGATGAGACCAGAATACGCCTCTACTGAAGCGACCGAAAAAGAAAATTGTACCGCTGACCAAGAGAACGATGCTCAGAATACTGCATTGAAGAGCGGACTGCTTATGGAGATAGTTCCTTGCATTTTTGTGGGGCAATTTATATGGGGGCTCGAACCGACTCTGCTTTCATCATTAGGGGCGCCCTTGGTCAAATCAGTTTTCGGGTTATGGAGTGGCCAGCATTCAGTGCCAACCTAAATCCGATAGAACATTTATGGGATGAGCTTAAACGAGGAATTCGAGGTAGGCTTCGTGCCACAACCTCGATCCCATAGCTTACATATCCAGGGCTAGACATTCAAAACCAGACTGACAGGACTGGATAGATAGATAGATAGACTAGACAGTTAAGAATAAAAAAGTAAAACCAGTAAGAGGCAAGACTAGCCTAGGCAAACAAGGTAAGACAGATTACACAAGAGAGACTAGATATATAAGATTAGACTGACAAAAGCAGAGAGACAAAACTGAAGAGACATGATTAGATAGAAAACACTGCACATGGAAGGCTTGACATGTAAGTTTAGACACTCGAGGCTGTACAGACAGTACTTCACATGCAGAAATGATCGAATAAGACTAGATAGACGAGACTGAACCGACGATACTAGACCGACAAGACCAGACAGACGGACTAGACATACAAGATTAGAGAAACAAAACTGGACAGAGAAGACTTGACAGACAAGAATAGACAGATAAGAGCATCAATCAAACCATCATGGATGGATGGTCAATTAGACCATCCATTAAACGAGACTATCACTAGAAGGCTAGACATCCTTGACTAGATAGACAAGGCTGTTGTAAATTTTGACAATAAACAGAAAATACTTAAAATTATCAATCGGGAAAGCAATGAAACTTCGTTAAATGAAATAACAGAAATTAGGGTGGATCTCGTATTCTACATGATCGAAATTATTAGCAGCATTAAACCCACTATTTTTCTAAACAAAACACCCATTTATAGAAGATACAATCTATTTCGACGAATTTAGTGCACCCGAACAAATAAATATGCTTTCTAATACATCAAAACTTATAAATTAAAACTAAATAACCAAATTTTGTGAATCGTTCCTTGGATACAAAAATCCAATCAAAAAACAAAAAACAACCAATTCATAAGAAGGACTATAGATAGCTATTGCTCTAGTATTCGTCTTTTCTGAAATCTTAAGAATAATAAAAGAATTCTTCTACATTATCTTAGCATTTTCTGTGAAACATAGAAGTATGCCACAAGGAAAGTATGAAAGGCATACTAAAATAAAATAAGTGACAAATTAGGCATGTCGATTTAAAATCGATTAATCGCAAAATCGATAATTTAGAGTAATATAATCGATTTTTCAGATCGATTTTGAACCGTACATCGATTCACTGAATCGATTCATAAACCTCCCGAATCGGACGGATCAGTTCAAAAAAGTAGCGATAATATTTCTAAACTGGCTGCGGTATATTTAGTTTTTTAATTTTTTGCGGTTGTCAGACGCAAAAGCAACTGGTAGTACTTACAAGGGGACCGTATGATAAGGAAATCACCGATTCGATTCATTTTTACTACACGCGTAGGTGATGACCAGTAGTATAACAGGTTCAAGTAGTAAGACACAATACTCATCCGTTTCCGAGAAATTAATTAATTGAGAAATTAATTATTTTTAGTGCGTTCGTCTGCATTATACAAATTAAACATTCAACATACGAGTGGCGCAACGGTAACAGTCGCGCTTCGAAAGCGCTAGGTCGCCGGTTCGAACCCGGCGAGCTTGTGTTTTTTCTTCAATTATTTCATATTTTTTACATATTCATGTATCTTGAATATTGTTTATTTTGGAATTAATTGTAATAACTGTTTTTTAGCGGGAAAAGGAAATTTGAAAAAATATTAATGTTTATTTTGGAATCAATTGTAAATATTTATTATTATATTATTTATTATTTATATACATCCCTCTTCCATAATATAGTGACAATTTATTTTACCCTATTCACTATCGTCCTGTTCGAGCGACGTATTACTGCACGAACTTGGATGATATTCGTCATAGAAGCAGGGAAAACAATAATTATTACGGCATCTTGAGCATGTGATAAATGCCGTATTTTTGCATTTGCACGGATTTTTTAAAACGTCTATCGCAAAGCAAACTTCATTGACGTTCATGAACGATGTCCTATCGTCGCACAATTTGACTGCAAACCAGGCGTATTTTAACATAGGACAGAATATTGGTGCCGACAATTGATGGTGAACGAGAGACTGAATTTTGACACAATCTTCTTTGGAATTTACTTCTCTGTCCTGTTCTATAATGTAGGCACAGTTTTGCAATCTTTTAATAAAATTTTTAACGTGCCGATAAAAATATACGTCGCAAGGCTGCACTAATGGAGTACATTTTGCTGGAATTATTTTTATTGTGCAAGTTGATATACCGTATTTACCTCTCATGTCAGTCTCAATCTCTCATCTCGAAAATCTCATCATACAAAGCTGGATTTGTTTGCCCTCCCCAAGAATCGATTATCAACAGAAATTTTTCTTCCTTAGCATAGGGCTTCATCACATCCATCAAAAAATCTTTGTACAACGCTGTTGTCAGTTTGCCTGATTTTGAGGATCTAATGGCAACGTTTGTATACATTTTAGCATACGCGTCTACCGATTTTTGCACCCTCGGTCCAAATTTGCCAGTTGCCTCTTGCAAACAGACAAAAACCGATGGAAGTAGTATTCCGAATAGGGTCATGGCATATTGTGCAGTATAAGTATGCGTGATCTTATGTATATCCTTCCGTTTAACAAGCACTACCTTCGATCCTTGATCGGCGAGAGTCCGGTTGTACGTCGACTGGTATTGGCACCCTAAACAAAAACAGTCTATTGTAAGTACTTCATTGTCTACATAATATTTTTTTAAATATGGAAAAAAGATTTCTTTTCCGAATACCTGTTTGGTCGGTATTTATGACAAACTCCTTGTCGTAGTTCGGGATGAGGGCTCGTGTATGGAGCCGAAACTTTTCTGCTGCAGCAAGAGTCTCCACCATTGTCGCGGTTTCTCTCTCCGACACAAATTTAGTTTCTTTTCTTTGTCGAATTCGATGTCTTTTTGATCGTTTGAAGATCACAGGAGGAGTGGGCCTCTGAAGCTTTAAATTTCAAATCCGGAAATTGGCTGCCAGCAGCTAGAGCCCATTGTTGCAAATTCCTCGTCGTGACTTGTCGGTTAGATTGACGAGATTCCACAAAGCGATCATAAGTCCATTTATCAATTGTTGAATATTTATCTTTCGTGGATCTACCTCTCCTAATGTGTTCCTCCCATATTTTCAACTGAAGCATTTTCTTAAGACGGGTACATCCGTTTCTTTGCAGACTTTTCAGGCTCCATTTTGGGTGCTGTTTCGCCAAATTAACCACCTTTATTTTATAATCAAGCGCAATATTATCCCTTTCGATTTTCGACCTTTTATCTGGAACGTATTCGTCGTCCGATTCCAATGCAGATTCGTCGTCTGATTGTAATGCAGATTCTTAGACTTCTTCAAACAGACCTTCTTCGTCGAGTTCTTCAAACATAATAAGATCGTCTTTTACAACTCTTATATGTTCCGCCAGAGTTTTCATTATTGCACTATACAATTTTTTCCCGATTTCCATATGTTCTTCTTTAATCACCGCAGAGGGTTCCCTCGCGATTTTATTATTTTCGAGTTGGAGCTGTTCACAATATACTAGGGCCGTTTTTAAGAGTATTTTCCACTCTTCACTAGTCTGGAACTTGGAATCAGGTTCACTTTCTTCGGCCATCGAAGGCCCCACCATATCTCTGCCATGTGTAAAATCAGACATCTCACAATTATTAATGACCGAAAGATAAAAACTATAAACTTGATGACCAATGACGTTTCGTAGTCGATGTTGAAAGATGCTTGAAGAGTCACTGATTACTGTAAACTAATAACTAATCTTCTTGGCGAATTTGTTACAATTTATATTCCCTTCCCAGGTACGATCTACGAATTCATTTTTTATACTAATTGTAAGGGATTAGGATTGTAAAATATCCATTACGTTATCTTCATATGTTTTACAAGAAACGTGGGTATTTTTGTAAAATCTTATACCAGGAAAGGGTTCGTTATCCGACAAATATGATGTTCTTTCTTTGCAATTTAGAGAAATGCTCTTAGAAGTAGAATCAATATGTTTAACTACGGATATATGGACAGATACACATAATACTAGAAGCTACATGGGTTTAACTGGACATTTTATACGTGAAAGTGAACTAATCAGTATAAATTTTGGTGAATCTCATTTAACTGAGCCCCATAATGCTGATTATTTATGTCAAATATTAATAACAATGACTGAAAAATGGGGTATAACTCCAGAAAAAGTGGCAGCAGTTATTACTGATAATGGTGCGAATATCATTAAGGCCATAACAATTGCATTTGGCAAACAAAAACACTTATGGTGTTTTGCCCACACTTTGAATTTAGCAGCTCAAAAACCTTTTGAAGAAAAAGCTGGTATTGAAGGTGCCAAACAGTTACTAAATACTGTAAAGGATATAACTAGATACTGTAAACAAAATGTAAATGTGGTTGATGCCCTTCGTAAAGCGCAAAATGATATAGCAGTACCACTCAAATTGATTCAGTCAGTTTGCACACGATGGAATTCAATTTACTATCAGCTAGTTCGGTTTGTAAAGTTATCGGAGCTACTTGCCCCAATATTACTTAATTACCCGATAGCTCCACCTATGTTAACAGCCAGTCAACTAGATGGTATCAAAGATCTTATAAATATTTTGAAACCTATGGAAGCTGTGACAAAAGAAGTATCCGTAGAAAAATTTGTAACGTCAAGCAAAATTATACCAATAGTATCCTGTCTTTTGAAAACGTATAGTACAATGAAGACGGAAACAGATGTCTGTGCTGCAACTAAAGATTTAATATTGGAAGAATTAAAAAAGAGATTTGGTACAGTGGAACAAGTACATATGTTAGCTATCACCACACTACAAGATCCAAGATTCAAGAAAATTCATTTTTCTGAAAGAATAGCATGCTCTAGAGCTATTGATAAAATTAATAATATGATTGTAGCTTCAAAAAACCAATCGGAGAATAAATTAAGTAATGAAAATCCAGCCTTTAATCCAGCATTTGGAATGCCAAAATCCAGCATTTGGAATGCCAGCCAAAGGAAGCAGAAGAATCTAACATTTGGGAATTCCATAACATATTAGTAAAAAAACAGCCACAATTATTTCAAGCAGAAACTGAAGGACAAGGTTTACAAGACGAATTGAAACATTATTTAACTCAGCCTGTCGTCGACTTTAAAACGACAGCTCCTATTACATATTGGTATCACCAAAGAAATTACTTGTACAGCTCAATAACGCCAATTGCCAAGTACTTTTGCATAGTTGGAACATCTGTTCCATGTGAAAGGCTTTTTTCTGTTGCGGGAAATATTGCTACCGACGAAAGGAGTCGTTTAGATCCTGAGCGATTAGATAAGTTAATTTTTTTGAATTCACTTGACTTAAAATACTGGGAAATATAATTTCTTGTTAAATTTGTATTTAATTTCAATAAAATTTTAAAATTAAATTAAATATATAAATTAATAATAAACTTAAAATTTGATTAATTTATTGACTGACTTAGAGTACTTAGGCGAGACTAGAAATGTAAACTGTCACATTACTTTAGTGGTTGCAAGCACTACTCCTGAGCAAAAGATCCTGAGTTCAATCTCCACCTCTACCTATTCTTTCGAAGGAATATAGGCGTGATATTATGTTTATTAATTTAATAATATTTCTATCCAATTACTTATATTAGCGGTAAATGGTTATCAATAATGTCCTGTATCTATATTAAGCAATTAGGCATAATTGAAATTGGCGCAATTAATCGGAAATCGATCTTTAAATGCCCGATTTAAACAAGAATCGATTCTAGTACGTTCAATTTGAATCGAATCGGAGATCGATATTTCTTAAAGTGAATCGACATACCTATGACAAATCGACCAATACGGGCTATTCTTCAGTTATGTAGCAAAATACTAGTAGATGACGACAAGGCCAGATTCCCGATAGGCATCTTCTGTGATCTGAGCAAAACTATTGATTGTATATATTATGGTGAATTAATTAATAAAATATAGATATGGCATTAGGGGGAAGGCGCGTAAGTGGTTACATTTCTTCATAAAAGATGGAACCAAATTTCTCCAAATAGTTTCGAATTTTAAAACTAGCGCAGCTTCCGAATCACCTATAAAAGCAGGTCTCCTGAAGGAAATTAAAGAAAATTATATAGGTACATTCATAGTAATTTTTGGCACCTAAAATGCGGATGAATCAAGTTTTCTTATATCCGAATTCAACTTAATAGCTAGCGAGCAAGAACCTTCTGCAATCTCTATGCTCTTGGTTCTCAGCCTATAAACTGTTCTTCAAATTGAAAATAAAACACACAGCTATTGCGGTTTTTCAAAGCTTAAACACAGAGCCAGAGGATATATAAATACGATTTAATAACTTACAAATTAAAAAGAGTCAAATACACCAATTACCTTGGGCTTACTGTTCACGAACATTTATTTTGGAGCAATCATGTTGATAATTTTAAACAAAAAAGCATGCTACCTCCGCCACCTGAAGAATTTCCTAAAATTTGATATTCCTATGCTGAACTCCAATCTGCACTTTGTGCAAACAGTACTCAGTGCAACTGAAGATATTAATGGTCCTATATAATGCAAGCTACTACCAATATCCGTAAAAACATTTTAATATGCTAGAATTGGTAATACCATCTTGCATTATAGATAATCATACAAACTTAAAACAATTCGGAACACAGCCTGAAAATATAAATATATTTAACCTTTCCGGAGCTCTATAACAATTACTGAGTCTTTTTAAGACTACCAGGACTACTTTAGGATTAACTATTAATTCTATCTACCAATTCTATCTATACAATTCTAATAACTACCAATTCTATCTATCCATTTCAATAGGTAAAACCAAGGCAATATAAGAGTAGACTGACAAAATCGAAGAGGCATGATTAGATAGAAAACACTGTACATGGAAGACTAGAGATGTAAGTCTAGACACTCCAGGCTATACAGACAGTACTTCTCATGCAGAAATGAACGAATCAGACTAGATAGACAAGAATAGACAGACAAGAATAGATAGACAAGCGTAGACAGACAAGAATAGACAAGAGGACAAGATTATATTGTACGCGACACAAGAAAACCTTGTAACTCCAGTAGGTCAACTTTTAGAGGATACAACTTTTTGTCTTTCATATGCGTATTATTAATAATCGAATGAAAATAACAACCATGAAACATGTTTCTTGTGAAGAAGATGATGTAAGGAATTGACAAAACCCGGATTTTTAGGTTTTGCTTACTGGAGCCGCAATTCAACTAGAAAAATCGGAGTTACGGAGTCTTAAGTACTTTTACAGGATCTTGATTAGTAAAGACAGAAACCTAGTATTTTCAGGAAAATCACAATAAATTATTACGAACGATATTTTATTAATGGATAAATATTATAATACCTATAACTTAATGAAAAATATTCAATTTTAATAAAACAAAAACATAATAAAAAAATTATATAATACTTTAAAGATGAGGTTTTGTCTGGTCTTGTCTACAATTATCTGTTCTTGCTTGGTCTTGCCTGGTATTGTCTTGTTTTGTCTGGTCTTGTCTGGTCTTGTATGGTTTTGTCTGGTCTTGCCCGGTCTTCTCTGGTCTTGTCTGGTCTTGTCTGGTCTTGTCTGGTTTTGACTGGTCTTGTCCATCTTGTCTGGTCTTGGCTGGTCTTGTCTGGTCTTGTATGGTATTATCGGGCCTTGTCTAGTCTTGTATGGTCTTGTCTGGTTTTGTCTACACTTGTCTGGTCCTGCCAGGTCTTGTCTGGTATTCTCTGGTCTTGCCCGGTCTTGTCTGGTGTTGTCTAATCTTGTCTGGTCTATTCTGGTCTTGTCTGGTCTTGTCTGGTCTTGTCTGTTGACATCATAAAAAAAGATAAAAAACGAACCAACTTATTTCCTTGCTTATGTCATCTGATGCAGTAACTATTAAAGAACCATGTCGGCTAACAGCATGCATTGAGAATATTATAATAAAAACTGAGTTAGATTATGTCATACAGACAATTCTATATATTTGACCATCGGACTCAAACAATAACCCTATTTGAGACTAAACATAATGCTAACGAATATAAGATTTTCAGAGAAAATTCGATCAAAATTTAAACAGGCGTTAGAAAAAGGCGGACGAAAAGGATTGGGAGGAGGTGAAGAACGAGCTGCCAGATAACTTCGCGTGGAAGTGCCAATGGGCAAAAAGAGATTTCAACATGTGGAGACCAAGAGGCGGTTTAATAACCGGAGTCAAGAAGAACATAGAGGAAGAGAAAAATTATAGGGGAGAAGATTACGGCGAAGGGATTCAAATAAGAAAGATAAAATTAAACGGGGATAAATGGAAATGTATTACAGTTTATAATAATAAAAGACTAAAAGAATTATTAACGGAAATAGAGACGGAAGCAAACGAGGAAACCTTGTCTAAAGTTATAATTGTGGGGGACTGGAACGTAAGAATAGGGGAGAGCCAGGTTGGGAATCTCGGAGAAGGAGGACATGAAGTAACAAGAAAATCCAAAGACAAAATAATCAACACGGATGGTAGAAAATGGCTTGACTGGAGGAAGGAAAGAAAATGGAACATATTAAATGGATGCACGGAGGGAGATTGGAGTGGAGAGACAACATATGTAGGGGGAAGAGGGATGTCAGTGATAGACTATGTAGTAGCAAACGAGACAGCAACAAGTGATATAATCAGCATGGAAGTAGGGAACAGGATAGAGTCGGATCATTTCCCGCTGGAAGTAACGGTAAAAGGAAAAACGGTGGTTAGTGGACAGACGGAGAAGCAGAAATCAGTAGCGATATGGAATAAAGAGGCGGTACAAAGATTTAAGAGCAACCTGGAAAACTGTCAGCTAGAATCAATAAATAGCCTAGAACAACTGGTATCTAAAGTCCATGAGGCGATAGTATGGAAAAATGTCAGGAGTGAGCATTATTACAGCGCATGGATTGATAAAGAATATATCTCCAAGAAAAAACAGTTGAGAGAGGATGTCAAGAGATGGAGACAGAGCGGAGGAACTCCAGGTAAATTAAAAAATATGAAGGACCAAATGAAAGAACTTGTGAAGAACAAAAAAAAATGAAGCGTGGAAACTAGCGCCGGTGTCAATACAAAAAAAACTCCAGGAATTATACAACAAGATTTTCAAAGGACAGCAAGCAATTCCAGAAAGCTGGAGGGAAGGAGACATCGTACCAATTTTCAAAGCAGGAAATAAGGGAGAAGCAGAAATTTACAGAGGCATCACACTGATGGATACATCATATAAGATATATGCAAAAGTAGTGGAGATGAAAATACAGGAAGAAATTGAGGAAAAGGAAGTGATTCCGGAAGTACAAGGGGGATTCAGAAAAGGGAGGGGAACAACGGACCAGCTGGTTACCTTAAAATACGTAATAGAGCAAGAGCTGGCACAGAAAGGTGGAAAGGTGTATGCTGTATTCATAGATCTTAAAGCGGCATATGACACAGTAAACCGAAACATGCTATGGGAAATGATGAGAGCAAAAGGAATTAGTGGATGGCTAGTGAAGGCAGTTACAGATCTATATGGCAAGACAAGCTGCAGAGTTAGAATAAGTGAAAAAAAATCCGAAAGATTCTGGGTTAGGAAAGGGTTAAAGCAAGGGTGTCCACTTAGCCCTGTCCTATTTAATGTTTTTATAAATGACTTAGAAAAGGTTTTAAAAAATGGGCAGGCAGGAGGAGTGGTAATAGGTAGGATGAAAGTGTGGTCTCTAGCTTACGCGGATGACATAGTTGCTTTAGCAAGAACAAAAGGGGAAATGAAAGAGATGATTGGAAGGATTAAAAGATATTTTGAGAAAAGAATGTTAAGTGTGAATGTAGAGAAGACTAAGTGGATGGTGTTTAGAAAGAAAGTTGGTAAGAAAGAGGAAAGCTTGATGTGGGGGGAAGAGGTTATAGAGCAGGTTAGCAGGTTCAAATACTTGGGATTTATGTTTGGTAGTAATGGGTCCAATAATGAGCACATTAAGTTCGTATGTAAGAAAGCATGGGTGGCTGCTAATAGGTTTTGGAATGCTTGGAAAGATAAATTTGAAGATAGTTTCGTGGCAAAAATGACAGTGTGGAAAGCGTGTGTTCGGAGTATTTTGTTGTATGGAGCGGAAATATGGGGTATGAACGAAATGGAACAAGTAGAAAAGGTACAACTTCAGTTTATAAAAAGGGCGTTGAAATTAGACAGGAGTACGCCAGGGTACCTGGTGCTACAAGAAGCGAATGTATATAAAGTTGCAATAGAAGCATCAGTGAGAGTGGCAAGATACGAAAGGAAAGTGTATAGGTTAGGGAATGAAAGGATAGTGAAAGAGGTGTTCAATAGTTTAAGGAAGGAAGGTGTCGGAGGGATTAGACTAACAAAATGGGGAAATGAATGGAAAAAAATGTATGAACGAGTAGGGTTGTCGAAAGAGGAGGTAGAAAGGATGAAAAGGGAAGGCGTAAAGTGTGAAAAATTGTTGGGTGAAAGGAGTAGGGAGATAGAGCTGCAGATACGACAAAGCCGTATAAACGAAAGCAGGTACAATCGGGAGTACAACAAGGTACAAGTGTACGGCAGACTCCCTTTGTACCTAAGCAGAGGGTCCAGCGGTAGCCAAAATAGGATATCCAGGTTTCGGTGCGGCAACGAAGAAAAGGGAAGAAGGTACTGGTTGAATGAAAGGGAGAATTTGTGTACCATATGCGGAGATGGTACTGACAGGTGGGCACATTGGATGGAAGAGTGCAAAGGGCTAACATGGGAAGAAGGAAAGAAAAATAAATGTAAAGACTGGGAAGCGTGCATGGACGAGTCAGGTAGCGGGTGGCCCATAACGCGGGAAATTTTAGAGCGGAAGGGAGTGATTGTGGAAAGAGTTTAGGGAGGGAAATAAGTTAGTGCGGGCGAAGAATTATTGTTTTTTTTTGTTTCTTTAAAGTGTAGTATTTTAAGTTTGAGTATTTGGGATATTTTTGGGTCGGGTTATTAGTTATGTTCTGTTTTTTTTTGTTCTTTTTTTTTATTGTTTCCATGTGTTTTTGTTTTTGTTTTGATATGTTGTATTGTTAGTCTTATAGTAATTGTTGTAAATATGCCAATAAAGGTAATAATAATAGAAAAAGAATCATCGATGCAAATCTATTCATTGATATTAAGTGAAGTAAATTAAGTGAAGTAAAGTTAAGTGAAGTAGTTTTTAATACTTGCTATCCTAAAATCATACGTAATAAAAAATTAAAAAATAAACATATCTATAAAGACTTGAAAATGACATCAATTAGAAAACATATGGCAATTTTGCAAATAATATCACGCTACCGTAAAAATAGTAAAAAACAATATAACAATATCCGTAGGAATACTTACTAGATTCGTAGAATTACTTACTACTCAAAAAGATAAAAAGAAACCATTTAGAAAAACAGATAAAGAAATCACAAAACAAAATCGCTACAACCTGAAATGTTGTTCATAATTAATTTATAATATAAAAAAATAGATACGACGTATCCCATCTAAAAGGGTAATATACTAGAAAAAGCAAATCATTTTAATGAGTTCTATTTAAAAAATCCAATTGAATTAACAAAAAGAAATACCTAACATCAGTCATAGATGCAATATAAATAAACACGAATCACTATTCTTTTTATGCGGAACCCGTATCTGCTGAAGAAATATTCAATGTGATAATGAATTTTAAAAACAAAAAGCCATGGAGATGATGATATATCACTCAATCTGATAATGGAGGTTCACGCATAAATTGCTGAACCGTTAATTTTTATTATAAATAAAAGTCCTTCCCGGATAATTTAAAGCATTCTGTTATTACGCCCATTAAAAAAAAGAAAAATTGCTACAGAATTACCGAGCAATAATACTATACTATCTTCATTCTTCAAGATCTTTGAAAAAGTGATTGCTAATAGAACTCTGTCGTTCTTTTAACCATAATTTATTTTGTGTAACCCAGCATGGCTACACAATAGGGAAAAGCGTAGAAACTGCTTGCTTCTGTTTCATAGAAAATAGTCTGGATGTCCAAGAAATTTCGTGTGGTATATTTATTGACCTTCCAAAGGCGTACGATACAATCGATCACAACATACTTCTTCAAAAGCTGGAGAAGTATGGTGTGAGAGGAGTTGTTCTCAAATTATTTAGATCTTATCTATCATATAGAACTCAGCAAACAAAACTATGTAGCACAGATTATGGCTCCGTGAAATCTAATTATTTCAGGTAGTATAAACAAGGTTAGGTTATTTTAGGATACTAGGTCCGATTTTGTTTTCCATTTATTTAAATGACCTCCCGAAGGCAATAAAACATACAACCCGGTTACTAAATTTTGCAGACGACACTACATTGTTGGTTGAAGTCATTATGCGTGCAAATGCTAAGTTTAGACTAGTAAAGACTTCGTTCCACACGAATAAATTACACTGGTTAACAAAAATTATAAGAATTTTGTTAACATAATGTGTTATTTTTCTGTATTTTTTTTTTGTCAAAATAATAAAACTGAATATTTCAAAAGGTAAAACTGTTAGAAATCGCTCAGTATTTTTTGCATAGTCAAGGCCATAGAAATATAGAATAACAGAAAAAAAAATAAAGGAAACAAAACTTGTGTTATGTTATCGATCAATGCGAAAAAAACAAATTTAATAATCTTCAGAATAAAAAGATCATACAAGCCAAGTCGCCATAGGCGAAAACATGATAGATGTTAGTGGAAACGTAATACTCCTAGGCATAGATTATGATATGTGATGCTGGGACACGCATCAAAGAAATCTAGCTCAAAAATTGGATAGAACGACATATGCTCTGCGTATCCTGCAAAAACATTTCAGCATAGATGTTCTAAAAATGGTTTACTATGCAAATCTCTACTCTCGTCTTCGGTTTGGCATAATTTTATGGGGAAATGGAAAAAGCAACACCGATATTTTTAGTTTACAAAAACAGGCAATTCGCATAATTTTTAAATGTAAATACAAGGAATCATGTAGAGGGACTTTTAAAAAACACAACATATTAACCAGAGCTGGGGCCTATATATATATATATATATATATATATATATATATATATATATATATATATATATATATATATATATATATATATATATATATATATATATATATATATATATATATATATATATATATATATATATATATATATATATATATATATACAGGGTATCCCAACGAAAATTTGACCCCCCCTATAATTGGAAAACCGAATAATATTTCAAAATTTGCCGAGACCCGTCGATTTTTGTTCTTGGGGGGAGCTTTTTTGACAGTCAAGCCAACTCGATATGTTCATCCCCCTAAAGCCTAGCAACCCCAACTTAAATATTTCAAATGCAACTACCCCACTTGTGGCACATCATTTTAAAGCCCTTTTTATTGCGAATACAGTGACGTACCGTTTTTAGAAATCGGTTGAGATTTGACAGAATTATTGGTTACAAACGAAAAGATGACAAACCAACTTACGCGTAGTAATTTCTACACAAATGCCCACCACTAATAAGGTTTTCATCTACTACACATGACCGCATTACCTAATTGTTATTGATGTGTCTATCAGTTACGAAAAAGTCAGAAATGAAATAAAAAAGCTAAAGCAAATAAAGCTAGATACTAAAATAGCTATTAGTAGAAGATACTTAAGTTTATAGGAATTCAGACCTTTTCAAAATAACAAAAAATCAGTACTACAAAAAAAGTCGGTGTTTTTTGCTTGTGACCAAGAAATCGTTAGTTTCAGCCGTTATTGAAAGTATTAACGTGTGTTCGAAATGATTTATTCTATCGCGGAAAGAGTAGAAATTGTTGCAATTTATTATCGAAATCACGATTGCGGTAAAGCTACAACACGAATTTTTAATGCCAATCATCCTGAAAAAAATGTAAACCACCAGTACGTTAAACACCTGATTGACAAATTTGATGCAACAGGTTCGCTTTTAAACAAGAAACGTGAAGTAATTGGGCCAGTTCGAAATGAAGCAGTTGAAGTGGCAGTTTTGGGTCATGTACAGATGGATATTAAGCAATCGATTACAACTGTGTCTCAAGCTTCTGGCGTATTCCGTTCCAGTGTTCATCGAATTTTGAAAAAAACACAAGTTTCATCCATTTAAGATGACGCTAGTTCAAGAGTTACATGAAGATGACTTTGATCGCCGTAACCAATTTTGCGAATACTTTAGTGAACCACTTCTACTGAATCCATATCTTCTCTACAATACATGTTTCTCCGACGAATGCACATTTATGTTGAATGGCGAAGAGAATAGACATAATTGTCGTTATTGAAGTGATACTAATCCGCATTTAATCAGGGAATTTCAAACTCAGACACCTCAAAAATTGAATGTTTGGGCAGGCATTTTGGGCGACAATCTTGTTGGACCATTTTTCATCCAAGGTAATCTCGATGGAAACACCTATCTAGAATTATTGGAAAGTACAATTGATCCTAGGATAACAGAGATTTTAGAAAGTGACGACAATTTACTAGAAAATGAAATAACCTTCCAACAAGATGGTGCGCCCCCGCACTATGCTGCTGCTGTGCGACAATTTTTGGATGACCATTTCCCGAGGCATTGGATTGGCAGAAGAGGTCCCGTCGAATGGCCACCAAGATCTCCGGATCTGTCCCCTTTGGACTTTTTTCTGTGGGGTCATTTAAAATCACGAGTGTACGCCACTCAGCCGGAAAGATTGCAAGTGCTACGTCAAAGAATTGTAGAAGAATGCCGATTAATAACTGCGGATGTCTTTAATAATGTTCGAACAGAATTTGAAAACAGACTGTATTATTGTTTGCAAGTTAACGGGGGTCATTTTGAGCAATTCATCAAATAAATCTGATTTATTATTTGCTTCAGCTTTTTTATTTCATTTCTGACTTTTTTGTAAACTGATAGACACATCAATAACAATTAGGTAATGCGGTCATGTGTAGTAGATGAAAAACTTATTAGTGGTGGGCATTTGTGTAGAAATTACTACGCTATCACTATATTCGCAATGAAAAGGGCTTTAAAATGATGTGCCACAAGTGGGGTAGTTGCATATGAAATTTTTAAGTTGGGGTTGCTAGGCATTAGGGGGATGAACATATCGAGTTGGCTTGACTGTCAAAAAAGCTCCCCCCAAGAACAAAAATCGACGGGTCTCGGCGAATTTTGAAATATTATTCGGTTTTCCAATTATAGGGGGGGCCAAATTTTCGTTGGGATACCCTGTATATATATGAAGCACTCGTTTTTATAATCAGGCATACATAATACTTGGACAGCTATAATAACAAAAATACACCTACACGAAGAAAAAAAGTAGACAACATTCTACTTGTAATGCATAAGTTATCAATTTATAGAACACGGATCGTACTATAATTGTATAAAATTATATAATCATCTGCCCCGGCATCTCAAAATATTCAAGAACATCAAAATATATAAGAATCAAATCTTTAAATATATAAACGATATTGAACCATATAGAATACAAGAAGTTTATACAGCATACATTTTGTTATAAGTTAAAATGTATTTACTTTTCTTGACATTTTTGTTTTAGCGATACAATGTATATTTTATAGATTTATGGCTTAACTATAGAAATAAATTTAATTTGAATTTGTCTGGTCTTGTCTGGTTTTGTCTACACATGTCTGGTTCTGCCAGGTCTTGTCCCGTCATGTCTGGTCTTGTATGGTCTTGTCTACTTTTGTCTAGTCTTGCTGGTCTTGTCTGGTCTTGTTTGGTTTTGTCTGGTCTTGTCTACTCTTGTCTAATCTTGTTTGGTCTTGTCTGGTCTTGTATGGTCTTTTCTGGTTTTGTCTACACTTGTCTGGTCCTGCCTGGTCTTGTCTAGTCTTGTCTGGATTTGTCTGGTCTTGTCGGGTGTTGTCTGGTCTTGTCTGGTCTAGTTTTGTTTTGTCTGGTTTTGTCTGATCTTGTCTGGTCTCTTGTTTGTCTTCTTGTTTCTCGTGAAGTCTGGTCAGGCTTTGTCAAGTCTAGTCCAGTGTTCTCCAGTGTAATCCATTTTTGTTCAGTCTTCTCCACTCTTGTCTAGTCTTTGAATTTGTCTGGTCTTGTCTGGTCTTGTCTGGTTTTGTCTACACATGTCTGGTTCTGCCAGGTCTTGTCCCGTCATGTCTGGTCTTGTATGTCTACTTTTGTCTAGTCTTGCTGGTCTTGTCTGGTCTTGTTTGGTTTTGTCTGGTCTTGTCTACTCTTGTCTGGTCTTGTTTGGTCTTGTCTGGTCTTGTATGGTCTTTTCTGGTTTAGTCTACACTTGTCTGGTCCTGCCTGGTCTTGTCTAGTCTTGTCTGGATTTGTCTGGTCTTGTCGGGTGTTGTCTGGTCTTGTCTGGTCTAGTTTTGTTTTGTCTGGTCTTGTCTGATCTTGTCTGGTCTCTTGTTTGTCTTCTTGTTTCTCGTGAAGTCTGGTCAGGCTTTGTCAAGTCTAGTCCAGTGTTCTCCAGTGTAATCCATTTTTGTTCAGTCTTCTCCACTCTTGTCTAGTCTAGTCCTGTTTTTGTCCAGACTTGTCCAGTCCTGACCAGTCTTGTCTAATCTTGTCTATTCTTTACTCTTGTTTGGAATTGTTTACACCTTTCTTGTCCTGTCTTGTCTGATTGTAGAAACTTGTTTGATCTGTCAGTATATTGAAAACATGTTAGTCGCCTATTCTGTTTGTAAGCATAGCTTTAAAATATGTTTTGTGATTATGTTATCAGAGTGGAAACAAGAAACAGAATTAAGGAGAAATATGGAATAGCATTTTATTTCAATTTACAGTGACATCATGTTTAACTGGAGTATACATTTACTTTTCAGTTATTAAAAAGTATATAATTCTAAGTAATTATAATAATAAGTAAGTTTTTGCAATTCTAAGTAAGTTATCTAATTACAGATATTAAAAAGTAACAATGTTACCTGGACGAAGAAGAATCTTCATACTTTCTTTAAAACATTTATGTAGATGAATCTATTTCAATTCAATCCATTTCAGTTTATTAAAAATGTATATTTTATAGATTTATGGCTTAACTATAGAAATAAATTTAATTTGAATTTGTCTGGTCTTGTCTGGTCTTGTCTGGTTTTGTCTACACATGTCTGGTTCTGCCAGGTCTTGTCCCGTCATGTCTGGTCTTGTATGGTCTTGTCTACTTTTGTCTAGTCTTGCTGGTCTTGTCTGGTCTTGTTTGGTTTTGTCTGGTCTTGTCTACTCTTGTCTGGTCTTGTTTGGTCTTGTCTGGTCTTGTATGGTCTTTTCTGGTTTTGTCTACACTTGTCTGGTCCTGCCTGGTCTTGTCTAGTCTTGTCTGGATTTATCTGGTCTTGTCGGGAGTTGTCTGGTCTTGTCTGGTCTAGTTTTGTTTTGTCTGGTCTTGTCTGATCTTGTCTGGTCTCTTGTTTGTCTTCTTGTTTCTCGTGAAGTCTGGTCAGGCTTTGTCAAGTCTAGTCCAGTGTTCTCCAGTGTAATTCATTCTTGTTCAGTCTTCTCCACTCTTGTCTAGTCTTGTCCTGTTTTTGTCCAGACTTGTCCAGTCCTGACCAGTCTTGTCTAATCTTGTCTATTCTTTACTCTTGTCTGGAATTGTTTACACCTTTCTTGTCCTGTCTTGTCTGATTGTAGAAACTTGTTTGGTCTGTCAGTTTATTGAAAACATGTTAGTCCCCTATTCTGTTTGTAAGCATAGTTTTAAAATATGTTTTGTGATTATGTTATCAGAGTGGAAACAAGAAACAGAATTAAGGAGAAATATGGAATGGCATTTTATTTCAATTTACAGTGACATCATGTTTAACTGGAGTATTTACATTTACTTTTCAGTTAATAAAAAGTATATAATTCTAAGTAATTATAATAATAAGTAAGTTTTTGCAATTCTAAGTAAGTTATCTAATTACAGATATTAAAAAGTAACAATGTTACCTGGACGAAGAAGAATCTTCATACTTTCTTTAAAACATTTATGTAGATGAATCTATTTCAATTCAATCCATTTCAGTTTATTAAAAATGTATATTTTATAGATTTATGGCTTAACTATAGAAATAAATTTAATTTGAATTTGTCTGGTCTTGTCTGGTTTTGTCTACACATGTCTGGTTCTGCCAGGTCTTGTCCCGTCATGTCTGGTCTTGTATGGTCTTGTCTACTTTTGTCTAGTCTTGCTGGTCTTGTCTGGTCTTGTTTGGTTTTGTCTGGGCTTGTCTACTCTTGTCTGGTCTTGTTTGGTCTTGTCTGGTCTTGTATGTTCTTTTCTGGTTTTGTCTACACTTGTCTGGTCCTGCCTGGTCTTGTCTAGTCTTGTCTGGATTTGTCTGGTCTTGTCGGGTGTTGTCTGGTCTTGTCTGGTCTAGTTTTGTTTTGTCTGGTCCTGTCTGATCTTGTCTGGTCTCTTGTTTGTCTTCTTGTTTCTCGTGAAGTCTGGTCAGGCTTTGTCAAGTCTAGTCCAGTGTTCTCCAGTGTAATCCATTCTTGTTCAGTCTTCTCCACTCTTGTCTAGTCTTGTCCTGTTTTTGTCCAGACTTGTCCAGTCCTGACCAGTCTTGTCTAATCTTGTCTATTCTTTACTCTTGTCTGGAATTGTTTACACCTTTCTTGTCCTGTCTTGTCTGATTGTAGAAACTTGTTTGGTCTGTCAGTTTATTGAAAACATGTTAGTCCCCTATTCTGTTTGTAAGCATAGTTTTAAAATATGTTTTGTGATTATGTTATCAGAGTGGAAACAAGAAACAGAATTAAGGAGAAATATGGAATAGCATTTTATTTCAATTTACAGTGACATCATGTTTAACTGGAGTATTTACATTTACTTTTCAGTTATTAAAAAGTATATAATTCTAAGTAATTATAATAATAAGTAAGTTTTTGCAATTCTAAGTAAGTTATCTAATTACAGATATTAAAAAGTAACAATGTTACCTGGACGAAGAAGAATCTTCATACTTTCTTTAAAACATTTATGTAGATGAATCTATTTCAATTCAATCCATTTCAGTTTATTAAAAATGTATATTTTATAGATTTATGGCTTAACTATAGAAATAAATTTAATTTTAATTTGTCTGGTCTTGTCTGGTCTTGTCTGGTTTTGTCTACACATGTCTGGTTCTGCCAGGTCTTTTCCCGTCTTGTCTGGTCTTGTATGGTCTTGTCTACTTTTGTCTAGTCTTGCTGGTCTTGTCTGGTCTTGTTTGGTTTTGTCTGGTCTTGTCTACTCTTGTCTGGTCTTGTTTGGTCTTGTCTGGTCTTGTATGGTCTTTTATGGTTTTGTCTACACTTGTCTGGTCCTGCCTGGTCTTGTCTAGTCTTGTCTGGATTTGTCTGGTCTTGTCTGGTATAGTTTTATTTTGTCTGGTCTTGTCGGATCTTGTTTGGTCTCTTGTTTGTCTTCTTGTTTCTCGTGAAGTCTGGTCAGGCTTTGTCAAGTCTAGTCCAGTGTTCTCCAGTGTAATCCATTCTTGTTCAGTCTTCTCCACTCTTGTCTAGTCTTGTCCTGTTTTTGTCCAGACTTGTCCAGTCCTGACCGGTCTTGTCTAATCTTGTCTATTCTTTACTCTTGTCTGGAATTGTTTATACCTTTCTTGTCCTGTCTTGTCTGGTTGCAGAAACTTGTTTGGTCTGTCAGTTTATTGAAAACATATTAGTCCCCTATTCTGTTTGTAAGTATAGTTTTAAAATATGTTTTGTGATTATGTTATCAGAGTGGAAACAAGAAACAGAATTAAGGAGAAATATGGAATAGCATTTTATTTCAATTTACAGTGACATCATGTTTAACTGGAGTATTTACATTTACTTTTCAGTTATTAAAAAGTATATAATTCTAAGTAATTATAATAATAAGTAAGTTTTTGCAATTCTAAGTAAGTTATCATAATTACAGATATTTAAAAGTAACAATGTTACCTGGACGAAGAAGAATCTTCATACTTTCTTTTATGTAGATTTACTACATATTATGTAGTAAATTTTACTACATATTATGTAGATTTTTTAACATTTATGTAGATGAATCTATTTCAATAAAATTTACTACATATTATGTAGATTTTTTAACATTTATGTATTATGCAGTTTATTAAAATTGAGACGAGAAACATAATAAACAATAAATATGGAATTGTAGATTTTATGTAGTAATAAAATATTATTAAAAAAATTATATAAATATTATAATGTATTAGTTATCAAAATCTTACCTTGATCGAGAAGAATCCTGGCAGTTCACCACACTACATCCCAAACACAACTAACGTAATTTTCTCTCCGTCCACAAAAAAATTGAATGCTTTTAATTCACGCGATGTTTTATCACACCGACGATCGGATTCCAAGAACAAAAAAATATGTTTTTTGCCGTGTAGACTCACAAAAACTACACAAAAGAGCGACCGTACCACATTCATTTGCAGACAGTGTTGCAGTTTGTTTACATGGATTCTTAATACGATATTTACAAACATATATTTATAAATATAAATGTTTTTAATTTTATTTTCTTAATGCGATAGTTTTTGTGTCTGTTTTAATATTCGTGCTTGCTGAAGATTTGCTACTTGTGTGTGTTCCTATTGGATCAATAATCGGGAAGATTTCTGTATACAATCTATGTCAAAAATCAGTACCCGCCTAATGAGTTTAATAGGGATTTCGGTAGGCGGTGACTTTCGGCTGGAGGTGTAGGTATCTGTTGATTTTGACATAAGCAAACAATATGGCGGATTGTAATTGTTTCGCGTCGATTTATAATCCGAATTAATTTATAAGTCATGCAGTTTCATGTGTATAAAAAGTAAGTATATTTTTCACAGCTCTGCTGATTAATATGTTTTCGATAGAATATCCGATTTTAATTAGTAACAGTCTTTAATACAGATTTTCTTGTTTTGAATTTGCAAAAGAAAAATCACGCGTGCTATATCAAAGCACGAAACAAATATTTGTTAAAAAAACAATTACTAGCTAATCATATATTTTCTCGAATGAATATTTATAAAGCGAGATGTTCTATTTCGCAAATTACACTTGATTTTTCATTGCAGTCCATAAAAACTTGGTTCGGTTTGGATAGTCATGAACAATTTCAGTGATTTAATTCAAGTGCTTACTAACATCCCAAGACTTCTCTGCTGAGCTTCTATCAAGGTAATTGTCAATATGTTTGCAAATTTTTGTAAAATTTAAGGTTTATTTACTTTAATGAACAAAAAAAAACAAAAATTTCGGAATTATAATAAAATATTGTATTTATAAAATATAGCATGGTCCAGTAGGCCTATTCGACAGAAGATGAAGAAAATATTGTATTTATAGAAAATTAAAAACAATTTATAAAAAAAATAGACACTAGATTAGACCGACAAGACTAGACAGACAAAACTAGAAAGAAGGAACTAAACAGACAAAACTAGACAGACAAGTCTAGACTAGACTACACTAGATTGATTGATTGATTGATTGATTTAGTTTATTTATGCCCAGGCGTATGGCCAAATGGCAATTTAAGAATACAATATAAATACAATATAGGTATCATTTTTAACATTTGTTAGTCTTACAGGTCTCCCAAAGATAACAAAATATGATATAACAAAATAACAATAACAAAATATGATAATATGATAAATAAATGGTAATTCATAAATGATTACATAAATACTAATTTATGATTAAATTAATTACTAATGATTACTTAAATACATACCATAATATGGTACATAAACACAGATATATTTTTAATGAGATTTAACCAAATTTAGGGTATCAAAAAAAAAAAAAAAAAAATTAGACCCTTAGGCCTTCTGTAAATGCAAGACAGCAAAAGATGAGCACCAGTCGCTAAAGTCACATCAAGCATAAGAAATTCTGGTTCATTTAAATGGTTTGAGGTAGAAATATGTAAAACCTTTGTTTTTAGAGATTTATGAATAAGACAAGCAACTCCACCACCCTGTATATAACGACCACTATCAGTGTGCTTTAAAATGCGATCTCTCCTTATTGGAATATAATCATCGAGTGAAAAAATACTATTTTTTATGGAAGGTTTTAACCAAGTTTCAACGAGAACAATAATATCTGGTGTAGTTTCAGCAACTAAATTAAGAAATTGAGCAATATGGCCCACAACACTATTTATATTTAAACTTAAAATATTTAATAGTGTGGACCCTATATCGACTGAGCTATTGGTTAAATCTACATTTTGCTATTCTAACTTTCCTAAATCTAGTTCACAGTCGATTCTTAGTTTTTCCGAGTTATCGTCCTTTTTAACAAAAATTTGACTGTTTTGCACCCAGACATACCTAAACCTTAATGCCTTTGCTTTATTTTTCGTGTTCATTAACAGCTTATGTACCTTAGGGTGTAAAAACTCATTTACAAAAATATTTCCATGAAAAGATTTCTCAACAATAGTAGGAAACACCATGCTGACGGGCAAGTTTTTATGCTTTCTTTCGGTATTGATGATGAAGTCACGAACTTGAACCGATTTAAGGTTAAGTATGTATGAGTGCAAAACAGCATTACCACTATTATCACTGGCCATAGATTTTTTCTTATTTTCAAACTTACGTATGTTCAAAATATCAGTTTTTAACTCTGATATTTCCAACTTCTCAAAAACATTTGAGACTATATCAGAAAGATCAAGCCTCTCACTAACAACATCCGGAATTCCTGAGATCATTAGTTCCGACGTGGCCAAAGCTGATAGTAACGAACTTGAGGTTCCATCCTTTCCTTCGACAGATGATATCATATTCTCTAGGTTATTTGTTTTTAAATAGAGCTCAGAAATACGCGAAGTATTCGAAGCAACATTCCCGATTATAACAGATACCTTGTCATTAAGCGTGTCTTGAGTCTGCCGAAGTAACTCCATTTTATTTTCAATTTGGTCGAGTCTTAAGGAAGTTTTCTCACCCGATGCTGCTATAGCTGTCATTATCTGAGTAAACTTTTCATCTAGTGATTTTGATGACCAATCACTTGGGATAGCAGGAGAAGCTTCTTCGTTCGACATTTGTGACGAACGCGACCCACTCACCGTTGTATCCACGTTTGGCAGAAGTTTGTTAAATTGTTTCCTGCAGCAATCCGTCGATGGCTTGTTCTTAACGAAGTCTCGTGCACAACCAGGATGAAAAGAATTCTTGCAAGAATTACATGTGATAGCCGATCTGGCTGTTTTTTTGCATTTAAAGCATAAGTCTGCCAATGATGACATTACAGTGTATAGACAGATTTCAGTTCAACTTGCGCTGTTACGCTACTGGTACCAGACCATCACTAAATAGCGTCCATAAAAGTTAACCAAACAGATCACAAGTCTCAAGCTAGAAACTCAAGCAAGAAATAGCTAAATAACTATTTGATTTTCACACTCGTAAATTCTTATCAGGGTTTGCTGAATGAATTATGAATTATATTTTAAATATTAAAACTTCATACAAAGAGAAAAGTCTTTTATATATGACGCGAATCGAACCGACGACCACTGAATCTAAAAGCAAGAGTTTTACCACTGCACTAATAGACTTCGTTCACGGACGAACTTAAACGATAATTTCTATTTCACTTTTAGTTTTTATTTTATCACTATGAGGTTATCTCCACATGGAGAATTTTAACCCTAAACTTAATTTATAAACTCAAACTTATCAGTCATTTAGAGACGACTAAATGTTACAGAAACACATGGACTGCCCTTATAAGGCAGTTACACAAGGTTTATAGATTATTTTATAACTGAATCAGCACTTTTTTACACTTTTTAGCTCTAACAAAACACGACACACTCGAGAGGACAAACCAGAGAGGGAGAGAGAGAGAGAGAGACTAGACGAGACTAGCCGAGACTAGACGAGACTGGACGAGACTGGACGAGACTGGACGAGACTGAACGAGACTGGACGAGACTGGACGAGACTGGACGAGACTGGACGAGACTGGACGAGACTGGACGAGACTGGACGAGACCGGACGAGACTGGAGAGGACTGGAAGGATTGGACAGGACTGGATAAGATGACAATACATCACTAGACAAGACTAGACTAGAAAAGTCCGGACAAGACCAGGCAAACCCATATGAGGCCATACATTACTAGACAAGACCAGAAAAGCCCAGACAAGACTAGATAAGCCCAGACAAGACCAGACAAAACCAAACAATCCCAGAGATGATCACACAAGCTTTGACCAGAGCAGACATGCCCAGACAAAACCAAAGCTGCTGAATCACTGTTTTTCTGATGAAGACTCATCTTCGACAAGGGTTTCATTACCATAATAATAATAATAATAATTTATTCACTTTTCCAATATAAAATTATATATATATAGTGTGTGTATATATGTATGTGTGTATATGTATGTGTATGTATGTATATGTGTATGTATGCATGTATGTATGTAGGTGTATATATATATATGTGTATATATGTAGGTGATAATTCTGAAACATTGCATTGAATCAAAAAGTGTTCTAAATGAAAAGTTAATGGTTCTGAGGGGGACATCTGATGCCGTAGACTTGGCCCCCCCAGCCCCCCAAGGGGGGCGGGAACAGGGGGCAACTTTAAAATCTTAAATGGAAACCCCTATTTTTTTATTGCAGATTCTGATAGAGGGTTAAAAAGTATGTAAGTTTTATCCAAAACATTTTTTTTATTGGTCGAGAGATGGCGCTGCAAATGTAAAAATTTGTTTTTTTGTCAATTAAATTGCGAAAATCGTCACGTAATTAACTGTTATTATTACTTAAGACTTACTCACAACCTTACAAGGTTGTTTTTTTCTCAGCCTGCTCAAATACTACCCCCGCCCCCCCTACAAAGACGTAAAGTACTCAAAAATAGCGATTGAGTACTTATTTTTCAAATTAAATAATGGTAAAATAATTCAAAAAAGAATGTCATTTTTTTTCAAACAGCGTTTGACCGGGCCCCCCACATATTAAAACCGCCGGCATTAGCGTTACGCAATTAAACTTACACTCGGTAAAATCAAATAGGCGCCCTCGGAAAATCCACAAAAATACACTCTTTTTAATTGGTTGGTAACTCGTATGAATCTTTGACTCTTGACAATTTACACAATTTTCCGGTAACGAGTGCACGTTAACGCGATACCAAATTCACAAAAAACACGAGATTAAGATTTCTTGGATTTTTTTTATTTTCGTTCCTTTTTTAAATTTAGTTTTTAAAAATGAGTTCAGTACGCAAAGCCAAGTCGTTGAGTAATCATGGACTACTCACCGACCGAAATTGTGGACATCCTAAAAGTCATTGGAGAGTCGCTGAACAATTACACCAATGCAGTAGAACTGTATCGCCAAAGATTCCCGGATCGTCGGTGTCCGTCTCGCAGTACAATGCGAGGGCTGGAACAACGTTTGCGCCAAGGTCACCTACAACGACACCGACCTTGAGCGAATCTTGTGGATGACGACCCCCGCACCATCGCCATACTTGGAGCTGTACACCTCAATCCCCATATCAGTCTCCGAGAAATCCAGGCAGAAATCGGCATACCGAAATCGACGGCTCAACGGTTACTCCGCGCGGCAAAGTTCCATCCGTATCACATCATGCGCGGTCAAGAACTTCATGGAAATGATTTCGCCAATCCGTGACTATTTATTCTTCCACCGATTCCTGTTCTCCGACGAGTGCACTTTCCAAAATACCGGGTTCGTGAACACCAACAATGCCCATTATTGGAGTGCTGAAAACCCCCACTGGGTTCGACAAGTGAACGCACAGCAGCGATGGAGTGTCAACGTGTGGTGTGGACTTCTCGGCTCGCAGATAATCGGACCATTCTTCTTCGACAGGACGTTAAATGGCGCGAGGTACCTGGAATTTCTCCAGAACGATCTTCCTGTGCTGCTAGAAGAAGTCGATTTGCGTACCCGGAGGACGATGTGGTTCCAGCAGGACGGTGCCCCACCACACTATGCTCGTGCGGTTCGACAACATTTGGATGAGCTGTTTCCAGCGCAATGGATTGGTCGCGGAGGACCTATTGTTTGGCCACCCCGATCTCCGGACTTGACATCGCCTGATTTCTTCCTTTGGGGTTACCTGAAAAACGTCGTCTTCCGCGATCCTCCAACCACGCGCGAGAACATGATGGTGCGGATAACTAATGCCTCTCGTGAAATATCTCCAAATACGTTGCGGGCGTGCGTGGAGAATTTCGCCAAACGAATACGATTGTGTCGAGACCATCAGGGACACAATTTCGAGCAGTTCTTGTGAATTGCAACGGCGACGAACTCACACACACGCACACGCATGAACACGCACACTCAAATGCCCATGTAACATACGACAACCAAACAGACAAACACACAGACAAACACACAAACAAACACACAAACAATGTGGGGGGCCCGGTCAAACACTGTTGGAAAAAAAAATGACATTCTTTTTTGAATTATTTTACCATTATTTAATTTGAAAAATAAGTACTCAATCGCTATTTTTGAGTACTTTACGTCTTTGTAAGGGGGGGGGGGGCGGTGTCGGGGGTAGTATTTGAGCAGGCTGAGAAAAAACAACCTTGTAAGGTTGCGAGTAAGTCTTAAGTAATATTAACAGTTAATTACGTGACGATTTTCGCAATTTAATTGACAAAAAACCTAATTTTTACATTTGCATCTCTCGACCAATAAAAAAAATGTTTTGGATAAAACTTACATACTTTTTAACCCTCTATCAGAATCTGCAATAAAAAATAGGGGTTTCCATTTAAGATTTTAAAGTTGCCCCCTGTTCCCGCCCCCCTTGGGGGGCTGGGGTGGTCAAAGTCTACGGCATCAGATGTCCCCCTCAGAACCATTAACTTTTCATTTGGAACACTTTTTGATTCAATGCAATGTTTCAGAATTATCGCTACTGGCGGATTAAAATGGGACACCCAGTATGTGTGTATTTGTATGTACGTACATGTGTATGTTTATCTACTTATTATTTTTCTTGTTCATTCAAGTGTTTATAATAGTACTTAATACTATTAATAGTATTTCAAATGTACTTAATTGTATGTCACAGAATTAATAAATTGATTTGACTAGACAGACAAGACTAGACATATAATACTAGGCAGACAAGACTAGACATATCGTAGGAATTCATAAAAGACTGCTTTAAATATTTTTAAATTATTTTTATTTATTATAAAGCATTCACCAATCACTGTAAATCCACTGAACAACCACTATATTTATGTGACTGGTAACTTTGTTTTTGTATGAATCAAACCTTTATCTTCTTATTTTGTACAATTTTTGATTCGAATTATTATTTAAATAGAAAAGTATCGTTTTTTACAATTACTAGTAATATTATGATACATAAACTAATTTTGTACAAGCATGCAATTTATTATTTTCTTTGTTCAATTTCTAAAAGGACGATCACTGTACTGTTTACCGCTATTTCACGCATTTATTTTACAAAATCTTATTATAATCCTATGGGATCCTATTTAGATGTTCAACAAATTTTATCTAGCATTATAAACGTTAGTTTACAATGTTAGATTAGATTAGATTAGATTCCCGACTTCCTCTAAGGGTTTGGCGCACGTCAACCTTAAGGTTTATTGTGCTGTCGGTTGATATCAAACTTGCAGTCCGACGTCTGTGTCACTGACTAGTTTCCTTAGTTTTCCTACAAGTTTGGGTTCCCATGTGGTTTGTTGGTTCCAGTCGAGCTGGTGTCGCATTCGTTCTAGGGCAGGGCATTCGAAGAGTACGTGGTTTGCTGTTTCATCTTCCTCTCCGCAGAGTCTACATAAAGGTTCGTCTCGGTAGATTTTTACTTTATGCATGAATTCTCTAAATCCGCCAGTGCCTGTTAGTAAACTAACTATCTGCTTCGTGTGAGCTTTGTTTAGTTTTAACAGGTCCTTTGCTATATTGGGATTAGGTGAGTCTATTAGCTTCCTGCAATGGGTTGCTTTATCATAGGAGTTCCATCTGAGTTTGTGTTTATTTTTCATCCAATCATTGATGGATGCTCTGGCGCAGGCTTTTTCTATACCTATGCTCGGTTCGGGACCAACTAGTTTCTTGCGGGCACCTTGTTTTGCTAGGTCGTCTGCATGTTCGTTTCCATCTATACCACTATGCCCGCGAACCCAGATGATTTTTACTGTGTTCTGTTGGCCTAGTGTATGTAGTATTTCTTTGCATTCTTTTATGATTCTTGATTTTGTACTGCAGGCCTCTAGTGCTTTTAGCGCTGCTTGACTATCAGATATAAAATAAATGTTTCTGTTCCGATATTTTTGTCTGTGGCATTCAGTAGCACCCAATAGTAATGCGTGTACTTCTGCTTGGAATATCGTGCAGTGTTCGCCTAGGCTGGCTGATTCCCTAATTTTGGGATTTTTGCTGTACAGGCCCGATCCGGCCCTTCCTTCAAACATTGAACCATCCGTGTAAAAGATTATGTTCTTGTTCGTAGGGGTGGGAAGCTGGTCCGGTTTCCAGCTTGGATCTATGTGTACGGTGAATGATTTTTCGAAATGGAATGACTTGTTGGTACTGTCGGTTCTCATTTCCATCAACGGTATTCTGACTGCCGTCATGATTTTCGTATGCCCGATCCTACTGGCTGCGATCCATTGACCCGCGCATTGTAGTCGGTATGCCGCCATTCTTGCTTCTCCTTTTAGAAAGATGTCTAATGGCGGTGTATCTAGTATCACGTCTAATGCTAATCCAGAGGTAGTTCTAAAGGCTCCTGTGGTGCATAGATTCGCTAGATGTTGTATCCTGCTTAATTTTGCAACAGCAGTTGATTGTTGTAGTTTAGGCCACCAGGTTACTATGCTGTAGGTTAGTATTGGTCGAACTATAGTTTTGTATAGCCAGTGAGTCAGTTCCGGTTTGAGACCCCATGTGCTACCTATGGCTCGTTTACTTATCATCAGCGTTTGTTTGCATCTGGAGATTGTCTTGTTCATATGGGGATTCCATGTTAGTTTGGAATCTAGTGTAAGTCCTAGGTATTTGACTTCGTTGCTCCATTGAACAGGTTTCCCAAATATTGAGATATTGGTTTGGTTTGTGGTTTTCTTCCTATTTGTGAAAGGGATCAGGGTGGCTTTCTCAGGGTTGATTCTTAGGTCTCCTGTCGAACACCAGGTCTCTGTAATATTCAAGGCTGCCTTCATGATTTCTTCAACCGTTCTTTGGTGTTTACCTTGAATCAGTATGACGATATCATCGGCATATCCTTGAGTGAAGAACCCTCTTTTGTTAAGGGTGATTAGTAGCTCGTTACAATGTTAATTTATTATAAAATTTAATTATAAATATTTACAAATTTAATTTCACAATTTTAAAATTGCTTTCTTTGCTATTCTAAAAAATAGTTGTTTCAATATGACATTTGTCTAAGTCCTAGTATGACTTAACTTTGTAGATTAACGAACAGTTTGAATATTAATATATTTAATTGTAAGCTATTTTTCGTATTATTGTTTATTTAAAAAAATCAGTTAATTTTTTTGATTTCCCGATATTTTCCCAGAAATTTCGCTTAATTTTAAAGAATTTTCATAGAAGTTATATCTTTACAGATTCTCACATACTCAATAAAGTTTCCTGATTTTTTTCCAAATTTTACAAAATTTTGAACAATTTAAAGAACATTTTAATTTACCTAAAATTTTCCTACAACTCTTCAGTCTCTTTTTCTGGAGAGAGAGAGAATATATTTATTGTATACTTTATACAAAGGGCTATCGACCACGAGGTCTTTCTGACATTCTTTTTGCAATTTAACAATTTTTCCTTAAATCTAGGTAATAAAATCAATGCAAAAACTCACTCGCCAATGCAGAAATTTCAACATCAATTGCACAAACAGTCTCACAAAACCTTGTACAACAATTTCACAAACTTTTAGCACAATTCTCACCAAATATTCGTAGTTTTTGCTCACAAGAAAATGCATCTGTAGCCGACAAGCGCACGATAATTACTAAAAACGTTCTGAATCCTATTCAAAGTCACCTTATTGACATATATATATATATATATATATATATATATATATATATATATATATATATATATCTTCTTGAAGTGAACAAAATAATATTTGAACAAAAATGCAGATAAAACAAGAATCAGAAATAAGAAAATATTGGTTTTCAATAAATACAGCTAGAATATGTATTGTGTTACACTTAACAAATGTCTTTTTCAAGAAATTCATTGATACTATAGAATGCACCATTTATCAGTATTTCTTTAATGATTTTTTTAAATTGCTGAAAAGGTTTATTTTTAGTTTCTGTTGGTAGGTTATTGTGAAATTGTACACCCATACAAAAAAAAAACGATTTTCCATAAAAGGATGTGTTATGTTTTTCTTTTCTTAGATATGCTTCATGCCTTGTGTTATAAGAATGAATGTTAGATCCTATACAATAGTTATCTATGTTATTTTGTATGTAAACATAAGCATTTAAAGATAAAAATTGAAGGAAACGTTAGTAACTTATTATTTTTGAAGCAACTCATACAGCTTTGTCTTCGCTTTAAATTAAAAATAACCCTTAGAATTCTCTTTTGTAAAATGAAACAACTATGCATATTACTCGAGTTCCCCCATAGTAACACATTGAACGAAAGGTGTGAATAAACTAAAGCGTAGTAGAGGCTTAATAAGGTGCTAGAATTCATAGATTTCTTCATTTGGGATATTGAGAAATATGCACTTTCCAGTCTTTTACAGACCTTATCCGTGTGGTTAAACCAGGTTTGTTTAGAATCTATCAACACCCAAGATATCTAGTAGAACTGGATAGCTTGTAACTTTGTTTGTTAATAATTAATTAAAAGTTAGCTGGTACAATTTTGCTTTTGCCAAATTTCAAACAGACGGTTTTGTCGCTGTTTAATATTAGCTTATTTTCATTAGCATGTTTAGAAAACGACGTAGCGTAGCGTAGCGAGTTTTCTAATGGACAAGTGCGAGAAACGCTTTATTAACTAGTTTTTAAACTATTTTTTCTATTTTGCGCTCTTTTATGCTATTTCTAAATGAAAATATCGCAGATACGTAATGAGAAAATTGTTCCATTCAGTTTCACCTAGAAATTCTGGGAGATCATTTATAAATAAAATGAATAAAAGAGGACCCAAGACAGATGCTTGTGGTACCTTTATTAAGATATCCTTTGCATTAGAAAAGTAACTATTTATTTTGACAATTGATTTGCGATTTGTTCGAAACGACCTTAGCAGATTTGAAAAATATCCCCGAAATCCAAAACACTCAATTTAGTTAATAAGAAAATGTGTAAGTATTCACTGTATCAAGTGCCTTAGTTAAGTCAAAAAATAATCCAATAACGTAATCTCTCTTGCCCAGTTTCTCTAAAATAAATTTCACGAGGCTACAGGAAGCTGTTTCTACAGATTTTTTTGTTCTAAAACCATGCTGACACTTGGAAAGTAAATCGTTTTTGACATGGTATGCCATCATTCTTTTGTAAATCTACCGTTCGAATATTTTTTAAAACGTAGAGACTATAGATATTGGTCTATAGTTATCCAAAATACGCGGATCCGATTTTTTTAGCAATGGAACTACCAACGCTACTTTTAGGCAAGATGGATATACCCCTTGATCTATAGACTTATTGTATAGATGTAGAAGTGGATTTAATAGAAGGTCCAGATTGTTCTTGATTAATTTTATTGAGAAACCATCAATATCTGAAGAAGTTTTAGCACACATTTTAGAGACAACATATTCTAGGCCCATTGTGTCTATGGGTGTCATGTAGAAGGAATGCATTGATTTAACACTTGATAGAGTAGTAGTAATTATTTTTATTGGCATAATTAAAATATTTTACACTACCATACAAAATATACACAACAAGCAAAAAAAAAAGTTGTGAAACTAAAACTAAAACCCCATTAAAAAGAAAAAACAAATTTTACCACCCTATAAACTTATACATCAACACCTGTACATCGGACATAAACTCATAAACTAAAAAAAAAGAACTTAACCGCAACACTCAAAAAACTATCCCATCTCATCCGCTCTTTCCATATTTTGACTCTGAATAAAAACGACTGTCCCTTCCCGTTCTCGTCCATGCACTCATTTCAATCCTTTCCACGTCTTCTCTCCTGTTCATTCCACTCCGCCAACGTGCATCGTGATTATGTTAAAACTAGAAAGTTGGGAGGTAAAAACAGACATAATGAGAAACAAACGCAAGCTTAGAGGTAAAGCTTTAAAAAACCAGATTAACGTAGGATACCAAAAAATGGAAATAGATGGGAATTGGGACAAAGTATCAAAAAACGAGTAAACGGCCAAAGAAGGATGGGACAGTTACACAACGACGGAACGGAAAAGGAAAAGGTGAAGCTAATGTTTTGGAATGTAGCAGGGCTCAGGAAGAAATTGGATAAGGTGGACGGGTCTTTTATAGAATTCTTGAGGAGATTCGAAACAGTTGGGTTAGTGGAGACCTGGCTTCAAGAGAAGGAATGGGTAGCCTGTAAAGAGAAACTCCCAAGGAGTACAATTGGAGGATACAACCGGCACGGAGAGAGAGTAACTACAGAAGGGCAAAGGGGGGAATAGCAACAGGGATAAGAAGAAGTATCAAGGAATCGGAGAGAATTCTAGAAGAGATGGAGGGTCTAGTTATTAGGGAGGTAGAACTGGAGGGGGATTGGAGGCAGATAGCAACCGTTTATAATAATAAGGGACTGGGAAAAATTAAAGCGGGCATAAAGAGGAATTTAGAAGATATGGTAACGACAAACTTGCTACTAGGAGGTGATTGGAATGTAAGAATAGGAGAAGAGCAGGTCAATACGGTGGATAAGACGGGTAAAGTGATAAGAAGGAGTTTAAAAAGGTATAGAAGAAGAAAAGCGAGCTTTGGGAGGAAAAGAAGAATCAGCGGGTACTGGAAATCAAGACGGAAGCTGAGCTGTGGAAATACGTGAGAGAGAATAGAGAAAGGAAGGAAAGAATACCCAAGAGCATTGCGATAGAAGAATGGCAAAACCACTTCATGATGATGCTAGGAGGGGTGGAGAGGCGGTCAGGAAGAGAAGATATTCAGGAGATTGACAGAGAAAGCAGGAAGAGATCGCCGAGGATATCTCAGTGTCGGATGCGGAGGACGTTATTATTTCCCTTGATAGAGTACATTGTCGTGACGTTAGTGACGGAAGAAACTAATTGATAGTGTCCAACCCTACAAATGCTATTTGGTTTTCTATTCTTATTTAAACAGTTATTTATAATTTTCCAAGTTCCATTGGATCTATTGCCGGCACACTGGATTCTTTTGATTTGATATGTTTTTTTTTGGCGGTGAATATGTTTACACGATGTTGCTTTTTCAATGCTTTGTACAAATTGTATAGATTAGAGCTTCCTCCTCTGCACAATGGTGAGTAAAGACCCTGCTTATCTTCTACCCTCATCAATAATGTCAATTGAAAACCATTTATTGGTAGGTTTATAATTTATTCTTTTAAGTTCCGAAGGAATACATTGGTCTAAACTAGTTATTAAGAAGGTAATTATTGAGGTATGAGGAAATCTTCAAAGCCAAATTCCGCATCAGTTAAAGTGACAAGCGAAAGATCTTCCTTTTAAATCCAGTGGTGTAATTTCTGGAGATTATCATCTGTGTATGCCTTGGATAATTTGTAAATTAATTTATCATTGATTCTTGACTTGAAGAATACTAAATCTAAATGGAGTATTAAACTTATATGATCATCTAGGATCGGGTCCAATGAACTGTTCTTGTACGCTTTAAGGTTGGTAACCATATAGTCGATAGCTGTTTATAGGATCCATTTGGCCTCCTCCCTATTCATGTTGGCCCATTGCTAATCACATTTAGTTAAAAAGACAAAAAAGTAATGAGAAGTACATTTCTTTGTTTTGAATTTGTTAGATAATCAATGTTTAGGTCACCGAACAACATAACAGATTGGTTAGATTTTAGAACATCGATCAAAGTATCATTCAGCCTATAATAAAAGGAATTAAAGTTCCTCAAGATATATATATATATATATATATATATATATATATATATATACATATATATATATATATATATATATATATATATATATATATATATATATATATATATATATATATATCCTCTAGATATATAAATACACAATTAGGAAAAAGTCAAATTATTAAGAACCAAGTTTGTACTACACACTTCATAATCAATTTCAATTGAGAACTTTTCAATATCAAGTTTTGAAACTTGAATATTATCACGCACAAAGGTGGCTACACCCCCATGCTTGTAGGAATTTCTGCAAATGCAACTTGACAACTTTGTTTGACAACTTGACAATTTCTGCAACTTGACACTAGCATAAAGTTACTAATATTAAAAGAGTCTAACTCAATTCGAGTGCACCAGTGTTCACAAATGCACAATACATTCATATTTTGTCTTTCTAAGTAGAGTTCCAGATGTTCTGATTTATCAATTGGACATTCACATTCGCAATATTAAAGAATCTATTTAACTGGACTTCTTTGTTTTTATACTATTTGCAGAAACGAAAACGGCTGCCTCACCCATACTGGATATAACTCTCTTGAAGGCAAGTACCCTTCAAGAGACTTTGCAAGCTCGTCTAAGTGCATGGAAATTGCGTGCTTCAGTTCCCCCAATACAGAAATATCTCGGATTGCAGGCACATTTTCGATCTTATTTACACATTCGTCTAGCAGGGGAAAGTTTGCAAAGTTACCGTTTTTTTCGTCGTTTCCACAACGGTAGCTTTTTTTGAAACGTTTTCAGGTTTTCTTCCGCTTCGATGATGTTGACACCACCGCCCTGTATCTGTTGATACAGATGATTGAGAGCTGCGAAGATATCAGCCATGTACGCAAGCATGAGAATAAATTCAGAATTTTTTAAGAAATCTGCATGACCATGTTGGTGCTCTTGCAAAAACAGGGCTAATTCCTCACGTATGGCAAAAACACGATTCAGAACCAGTCCCCGGGAGAAGTAGATTATTATTCTACAGAAGTACCTCGAATTCAGATCCCATTTCTTTACACAGCTCCTTGGAGATGATGTGCCTCAGAGCACTATTTCGCACATAGTTCACGCATTCCACTACGATTTTTCAGACTTCTGCTAGTTTTGGAGGCATGGTTTTTGTTGCCAACGCATGCTTGTGAAGAATACAAAGCGCAACAACGATGTGTGGTGCATCGGCTTTCACTAGCGCACCAAAACCAGACTTTCTTCCCAGCGTGGCTGGAGCTCCGTCCGAACAAACTGCAGAAAACCATATTCCACGAAAGATTATTTTCTTTGAAGAAGTCATCCACAAGTTTCTTTACATCGGCTGCCTTAGTTGTTGTTGTAAGAGGCTTACATAATAAAAAATCTTACTTTATCACGTCGTCTTTCACATAGCGCACGAATACTGCAAGCTGACTTATATTCGAAACGTCTGTAGTTTCGTCGAGTTGAAGGCTGAATTTTGCCGGGCTTGAAATCAAATCTGCCACTACTTGGGCTAAGATATCTTTGCTCATATCGTCTATTCTGTCACTGATGGTGTTATTTGAAAGAGGAATTTGGGATAACTTAACTTCAGCCGCTTTTCACGGCTGGTTTTATGAGTTTTTCCCCAATACTGTGTGGTTTGCCCTACTTTGCGATAAGGTAAGCAAATTCGTACGATGCTGTAAGGATCGGTTTGTCGATGGGTACAAAGTCGAGGAAAAGACATGGGAAATGAACATGGGAAATGAACATCAGCACATACCAGGTCTTCGTAGACTTTAAACAAGCGTATGATACTATCGATAGAAGAACACTCATGAAGACAATGGAAGAATTCGAGATACCACAAAAGATCATTAAATTGGTAAATTGTACGTTAAAAAAGAATTGGAACCAAGTCGGTATCCAAAAAACGACATCGCACAAGTTTGAAACCATTACAGGTCTGAGACAAGGAGACAGTCTATCACCCATATTATTTAACATCGCGCTCGAAAAAGCTATAAGGAAAGCTCAGATAGAATGCAACGGTACCATCTACAATAAATCCACGCAACTTTTGGGCTATGCTGACGACCTAAACATCATCGGTAGATCGCTAACGGCAATGAAAGATGCTTACGGTAAAATGGAGAAGAGAGCCAAGGAGATAGGTCTGTCAATAAACAAGGATAAAACAAAAGTAATGATGGTAAGACCGGGAGCGCCAGCACACGCAGTAAATAATCTGGATATGGGAGAGTATACTGTAGAAGTCGTCAACAACTTTAAATATCTGGGATCAACCGTCACGGATCAGAACGGCGAAGGGGTGGAAGTACAACATAGAATCATGCAAGCCAACAGGGCATACTTCACTCTTAAATCCATCCTTAACTCGAAGCTAGCTAGCAGACAAACGAAGTGTAATATATATATATATATAAAGCAATCATACGACCCATCCTCACATATGGAAGCGAAGCATGGACGCTGACCCAGAAATCGGAAAAGATGCTGGAGTTTTTTGAGCGAAAGATCCTGAGGAAAATTTATGGGGCAATTAACAGCGAAGAGGGCTGGAGAATTAGGATGAACTTCGAGCTATATCAGTTCTACAAAAGCCCAGATGTGGTATCCCACATAAAACTAAGCAGGCTAAGATGGGCGGGACATGTATGCCGGATGGCTCCAACAGCAGTGCCGAGACAAATACTCAGAGTGCCGGAAGGTAGAAGGAAAGCGGGCAGGCCAAGGGCGAGATGGGAGGAAAGTGTGAAAAGGGATGCGAGAGAGATGCTGGGGGTCCGGAACTGGCGGGCGGCGGCAGAGGAAAGGGAACGCTGGAGACAACGTTTGGTGGAGGCCAGGGCTCGCTTCGGGCTGTAGTGCCATTGGAGAGAGAGACAAAGTCGAGGACAGGCAGAGTACCTTTTTCATAAAATCTGTGCCTCTTCATATATCTTCAGCGAGTGTTGTATTTTTGTAATTTCCATGCAGATTAAAGAAGTGTTCTCTTAGTTTTGCCGGTGCTAGACTAGAATTGCTCAACTTGGCATTGCAAATCATGCAATTAGGACGTTGACTCCCAACACGTTCCGTTATACATGTGAATCCATATTGTACATATTCGTCCGACCACTTTATTTTTTTGCTCGACATAGTATGAAGGGATTAAAATATTAAGAAAGAAATCACACAACGTACAATCACGACAGTCACAATTCGAATACTGGGCGCACCAAATTTCCTGCAGCATAGAAAGGCCAAGCGATGTTGTGTGATCACCCGCAGCCAATGATAGACGAGTGGGGCCTGTCATCTCGAACGTATGAGTCGGGTGTGTGCTTGACCGTCTTGCAGTTCGTTTCTGTAGCATTAGTTTCCGAAACCAATACGGTTTCTACGTAACGATGATCGGGTTGACCTCCGCCGAACCCCTGAGACTGACTTCCCGAACCCCTGGGGTTCGGTCGAACCCAGGTTGAGAACCACTGATCTAGAAGGTCGAACGGTGGTGATTTTGAACAAAGAATATTTCTCTGGATATTTCGATTTTAACTTAGTACAGCTACCCGAATTAATATTTTTAATAATCAAATAGTCTACTATGTCTTTCTCATTCAAATTGGGCTCTAATCTGTATACATGCAAATTTTTGTGCAGCTTTAATAAGTGCGGTATCTGAATTTCCTTGAATAACATTCAATTTTCTGTTTAGCCGCTTGCGTTTTTTGACTGAACATTATACCCCTCCCAGTCGTCACAGGTTATCTTTTATCGTTTATTTTTTTGTGTCCTTTTCGATTGTAGAGGATCCGCTACCAGATACGGAAGGATCAAGTCATGCACACTGTCACAGTGCAGAGGCTGGTGGAGTTACGAGGTTATCGCAGTCATCATTTTTTATGTTTGAGTTACGATGTTTTCTTTTAATTTCTCAATCTACTGCGGAATTTTTATTTAGAGTTAAGAGGATTTAGAATTACGTAGATCGGACTCTGGGCAATATATGATATAATGATCTCACATTTAGATTTTTTACGAGTTACGAGGTTTTCTTGTGTCGTCGACTATATACTAAATTAGTTTTGCCACGATTCTAAAGAGATACAATTAGACAGGTAACATTTGACAAACTATACTAGATAGACAAAATTGTACAGGCAAGACTAGTCTGAGAAGACCATACAGACAAGTTTGAACGGACAAAACTAGAGAGACAATATTTGATACAGAAGACTTGACAATAAAGACTAGACAAATGTGACTAGAAAAACATGAGTAGTAAAACAACGCAAGACAGACTAGATATACATAACAAGACAAGATTAGACAAGACTAGAAAGAAAATACTGGACAGATATGAATAAAAAGTCTATACAGACAAGACTAGATAGGAAATACTAGAAAGCGGGACTAGACAGACAAGACTATGACATACAACCCTAGATAGGAAATACTAGACAAACTACACTAGACAGGTAACAAGACTTAGTAAATAAGACTCGGTAGACCAGTGGTTCTCAAACTGGGTGCCGCGGCACCCTGGGGTGCCGCGTGCGTATGCTGAGGGTGCCGCAGCAATAATCAAGAAATATTAAAAAATATTAGAAGAAAATTTCAGGAGGAAGTAAACGAATTTGAGTTTCTACTTTTATTGCTGAATTATGGACAATTGGCTAAAATGTGTCTTTAAAACGGAAAGGTGATGAACTCACTGTAGCTTCTGAAGCGACTGATTCAATTACATTCAATTAGCATTGTCAGAGGATAAATATCTCAGCAGACAAAAATCAAATATCCCAGCAGACAAATATCCTAGGAGACACCTACGAATCTAAATCATTCAAGTTCGTCTGCCTCAGTTCACGAAAACGCAACTCACGACCAAAAGATAATCCGAGCAAAATAAGGAAATTTGATCCTAGCTACTTCATACTACTTGGCTTAGTACTAACATTTGTACTAACATTTACAGAAGAGCCTTTTATCCAACAATTCACTGATGTCGATTGGCTGCTTAAATTAGAATTCTTCGACCTTCCCGACATCTTTGAAAAACTAAATGCAGCCGCCACTTCTCTCAATGATGCATTCTCAAAATACGCTTACATTAAAAACAGGTACAGGATCAAACACTTTGTATCAAGTGATTTGAGGGTGAAATTAACTTTAGATAAACTTAAAGAATCTTCCAAACAATTTCATTCATCCCATTAAATACGATTGAGCATTAAATTTGTTTCTTTTCCTCAGTTTTCAAACGGTTTTTAGGGTAGCTGTGACGCGAAATTTTTGTAGCCCGACAAGGGTGCCGCGAGATTTTTTTAGCTCGATAAGGGTGCCGCAGCAAAAAAAAGTTTGAGAACCACTGCGGTAGACAATACTAAATAGACAACATCTTACATCTAAGACTAGACTTACAAGACTATAATAATAATAATAAGTTTATTCATTTAGCCACCATCTTGTGGATGTGATTGTCAAAATAAATACATGGATAGGATAATTACATGAATACAATAAATATCTTCTTCTTCTTCTTTGAAAGGCATCTGCCTTGTTCTCTAATTTCTTAGAGTTGATTTTCAACTTTCATACCAACGTGTGGGTGGACGTCCTGGTGTTCTCCTGGATCTTGGGAGACCATCCCTTGCAATTTTCGGCAATCAGTTGTAGTCCATCCGTTCAACATGATCTCTCCATTCGCGAAGTCTGTGTCGGAACCATCTCACTATGTCTCGGATGTCTTCGTTTCTTTTGTGTTCCCTTAGTCTAGCCTGCTATGGATCTTAGAGTCCTCATCTCTGCTGTACGGATATTCCTTTTTGTTGTGGAGTTTTCGGCTCTTGTTTCTACAGCGTAGGTCATAACGGGTCTCACACAGGTCTTTTATATGCGGACTTTGCTTTCAATGGACATGTGCTTGTTTCGCCATATTATATCTCTAAGGAATCCTAATATTAAAGCTGCTTTGGTTGTTTGAGCCTTTACTTCTTCTTCGAGGTCTCTGCTGCTCGTCGGGATATTTGAACTCATAACCTGTTCTACTGGTTTATTGTATATAGGCAATTTACATCTTATAGGCTCTTTTGAGATGGTTAACGCTTTTGATTTTGCTACCAATATCTCCATGTTGTATTTGGCAGCTGTCTTTTCGAACTGATCGAGTATTCTATGTAGGTTGTCTTCATCTTCTGGGACCAGCATGGCATCGTCCGCGTAGCAAATTACTTTTAGTTCTTTGTCCCCTAGTAAGTATCCCTTTTCAACCTTTGTTACTTCCGTTATAAGTTCGTCCATAATCAAGTTGAAGAGGATGGAGTTTGGGGTTGAGGAGGATGGGTAGTCTGCGTGTCTTTCTGCCTTCTACTTGTATTTGGGTCCAGTTGTTAGTATTTACCTTCGCAACAATGCTTGAAATATCCGGGTGCACGTTTCTCTTTTTGAGAAGTTTCACAACGTCAGTGAGTCTTACGCGGTAAAATGCTTTCGTAAGATCTATAAAACACATATATACTGTTTTGTTGTATTCTATAGCCTTTTCAGTAATTTGCCTGATAGCAAAGATGGCATCTACGGTTGACCTGTTTTTTCTGAAACCTTGTAGCTCTTCGCATATGCCATGAGAGGATATATCTTCTGCCAGTATTTCAGTGAAAAGTTTTAGTACTGAACTTAATAGCGTAATTCCTCGATAGTTTGCTGGGTCTTTTTTGCTTACCTTCTTGAAGATTGGGATGGATATGCTTTCTTTCCATTCGTTTGGTATTTTTTTGGATTCTATGATTTTGTTAAAGAACACGTGCAGCTCTTTGGATAGTGTGTTCCCTCCGTGCTTCGGTAATTCGTTGGATATTTTGTCTATTTACGCGGACTTGCGGTTTTTCAATTTGGTGATCGATTGTTTAAGTTTCTCATCGGACACGGTCCACGGTTCTTGAGTGTTGTTAGTATGCTGTTGTTATGTCAGGATTTTCTGCGTCTATGTCATCGCTGTCGAGTTGACAGAAGTGTTTTTCCCAATCGTTAAGTGCAATTTTCGTTATTGATTGGTTTTTCCCTATTTATTAACATGTTCCAGATCTTCCTCTGGCCTCCGTAAAGGTCGTGTTCCATGTCTGCCGAGAAACTTTCCCAATGTGCTCTTTTAATGCATTGGATTTTGTTGTTCGTTGTATTTCTTACGGCTTTGTATTCATCCAGTATTAGGGTGTGTGATCTCTATTTCAGGTATGCTTTGCGCTTTTCGTTTGCTAGTTCTTTGACTTCCTTAGTAAACCATGGGTTTGTGTTTGGTTTGGTAGATTTATTTGATGTTCTTCTTCCGACAGCTTCTTCGGCAACTGAGTATGTTTGATTTAATTTTTTGCCAGGCATCTTCAGCGTTATCTGTTTCTACAATGTGGTGACTTTCTATTTTCTTATTGAGTCTTTGCTAGGATAGGTTAGGAGTTTTGTAATTAAATATCTGAACACGTTAAGTACATTATTACAATAAATACATTAGAAAGACAAACACTATAATGCAATAAATGCAATAAAAATACAATTAATTAGACTAGACAGGTCTAGAGAGACTAAACTAGATAAACTAAACCATATAGATGAGACTAGACAGACAAGTCTAAGAAGACAAAGCAAGACATTCTACACTAGAAAGACAATTCTAAATAGAACAACCTAAACATTATTGTTCATTATTTGATTTTGTGTTAGTGTTAGTTGCACAGTAGTGAGCATTAAATCCTGCAGGACGCGTATACGGGAGGGTGCAATGCCCTTCCCGTATTTATACGCCGCGGGTCCTTGGCATCCCTGGAAACTGGGTTACAACAAGGGCTGCTGTTACTGCATTACCTCTATCGCCTGAATCAATCTCGTCGACTTCATTCAAACGCCTGCTCCAACACTTTATCTCCAATAATTTATTCATGATACTGTATCGCAGATCAAATTAATTTATCATTATCACTTCTAAATCTAAATTAATTTGTTAAGATCTAATTTCCCTTCTAGTTTTTTCCTGAGCGTTGCGTCATATACTTTACTCAGAACATTTACAAGTTCGTCTGCGTTTTTGGTATTTGAACCCTCCGACAGTACGCGTTTAATAAAGTCATAAATAATTTTGTTCTAACTTTTTAAAACTGTTTCGATTTATTTTTGGGTCAAATATGCAAGCATTGTGCTTGTGTCTATCTTGTCTAATCTGTATTATAATTCTATATTTTTGTCTATTTTATACTTTCATCTACGACCACTATTGAAAATGCTCATTATTGTACAGTTTGTGGACTATGTAAATACATCATAACACACACGTATGTAACAGTCCGCGATTAACACCTAACCACCTGACATACGCAGGGCCGGCGCGTCAAAATATGCCGCCTAAGGCGAATACAAATTTCGCCGCCCCCCGCCCCCAAATATTTAAGAGATAATTAAAAACTTCAATTTCAAATTTTTTAGACAGATTTTTTATTGGTTTATCTGCTCCTTTGTAAATAACTAATTTGCTTTTACGTCTAATTCTAACTGCTTTCAGGATCTGCATTTATTTCCATTTCATTACAACTATTTCTTCAACAAAATTTAAAACGTTGACGCAGCGAACGGCTCACAACACGCTTCTTCAGCGGGGTGTGCAAAAGAGTAACAGAAGATTTCCGTGTAATTGTAGCTTCTGACAGATTTGAAGATATCGTAGTGGTAATCTCCTACTTTCAATTCTATTTCTTTAACTTTATAAATTATTTGCTCAAAACAATTTATAAGAAATTCCATCAGAAATAAATTTACGCTATTTAATATTTTAAGACCTTCTGATAAAATCATAATTGGGCTTATAATATTCTGCCCTAAAAATATGGCGTCGTAAGGCGTTCGCCTGTCCGACCAGGCGCACGTGCCGGCACTGGACATACGTCTCTCAGACCCAAAGTAGCAGTAATTTTCTCACCTGAGACGTATGGCAGGTGGTTAAGGGTTAATGATAAAGTATGATTGATAATCATATAATTGTAAAGAATCGCGAATTCAACAGACCACTATACTTATGCTTTGTTGAGTTGACAATTAACTATCTAATCCCTGTAAAATAGAAAAAGGAGTACGTCAAGAATGTATCCTGTCGCCTCTTCTATTTAACATCCATGGAGAATATATTATGAGAAGCGTGACCGACAGATGGAACGGCGGAATTGCAGTTGGTGCAATAAAAATATCTAATCTTCGCTATGCGGACGATACCGTCCTAATAGCAAATACCCAAGAGGAACTTCTGGAAATCTTGCATAAACTGGAAATGGAAAGTAATAACCTTGGCTTGGCCATCAACTACTCAAAGACCAAAGTTATGATCATCGACAGGGTCCAGAATAATATGCCAGACATCCTTCATCTTGGTCAATGCCAAGTCGTGAGCTAATATATCTATCTGGGAGCACTGATTTCAAATGAGGGTGGCTGTTCTCAGGAAATCATTCGTAGATGTAATCGCTAGACGGACAGTGAAAAGCCTCCAAAAAACATGGAAAGATAGTGCCATCACTTTAAACACACAAAAAAAAACTATAATTAAAACACTGATATTTCCGGTACTTCTATACGGAGCAACAACTTGCTCGATTAAGGCTGTAGATCGCAGGAAGATCGACGTGTTTGAACTATGGTGCTGGAGAAGAATTCTACGAGTTCCCTGGACAGCAAGAAGATTAATAAGTAAACGAAAGTAAACGAACCCCAAAGGTTATCCAAAATTGTGCAAGCTCGAATCCTTAGATACTTCGGGCACATTCAGAGAAGAGACGAGGACAACTTGGCGCGACTAATAGTTAAGGGTCGGGTAGAAGGTACTAGGTCCCGAGGTAGGTCTCCTACACGCTGGACTGATTAAATAAGGGCGTCCACTGACTTAACAATCAACCAAGCAGCACTCAGCGCATACAACCGTGGAAAATGGCGAGATTTTGTAAAGCGAGTAACGAAGTAATACGAAGCTTGATCACGACTCTTCTGTCAAGAGGAAAGCGAAGAAGAAGAAGATGATTGATAAGACACACACGTGCGTTTGGTTTACGATTCGTTGATTGGTTGAGAGCTGCTACTACGTGCTCATACGTTCAGCGTCCCCCGTGCCACAATTCAAACTAACGGAAATTAACATTGCGTACATTGGGTTGCCTATCTCTATGAGCACTTTTATTTTAGTTTAACCCAAATAAGTACTAAATAATAAGGTATGTAACCATTAAGAATGTATTTCTTTTCATTTATATCAAGTTAAATAATGTCGAGTAATAGTTATATATGAAAATACAAATGTTGTTGTATTGTTAAATAATGTACCTGTTGTAATGTTAAATAATGTACCTAATAAGAAATAAATTTGTTACATCAAATATATTTTTCTTATAAAACAGAAACAAATTAGTGTGGTCGTAGATAAAGTATAGTAAATAACTCGAGTTGTAAGGCAATTACGTACTCGCGGAATTACGAACTCCACGCTACGCGGGTCGTGCGTTACTGTTCCGCTCGTACGTAATATGCTTCTTACAACTCTCTTTACGCAATATACTATTCTGTCTAGCCTTCGCGTATAATCTGGTCTAATAAGTCCCATCTAGAAAACATAGACTAGTCTATACATTACTGTTTTTAGACATAGGCAGTTTTAGTCTAAAAACAGAAATATATAGACTAGTCTATGTAATCCATATACGACTTATTAGACCAGACGATAAGGCTATACAGAAAAGTATAAAGTAGACAAGAATATTAGAGTTATAATATAGATTATATAGATAACTATGTAATAGTATCTAGTCTTCTTGTGTGAGTAGAGAAAGATGTCATGTTCTGGAACCTCCTCCTCCTCCAACCTTCTCTGACCTTGACCTTGGCACTTCCGGTTTCGACTTCTGGTTTTGACTTCCGGTTTCGACTTCTGGTTTCCGGTTTCGACTTCTGGTTTCCGGTTTCGACTTCTGGTTTCTGGTTTTGACTTCCGGCTTCGACTTCCGGTTTAGACTTCCGGTCCAGTTTTGACTTCCGGTTGAATTCAGGAATTGTTTTTTGTTTTAATTTAATAAACATAATATTAAGATTTTGATTTATCAGTAGTCGGTTAAGCGTAACCGGATGTTTGGCAGTCATAACAACTTCCTATTATCATATCAGCGGCTGTTGTTTGTCTGTGACCCAGATAGTATTATTTTTTTTTTTCATTTATATAAATACCAAAGAGTTTAATTTTCTGGCATCCAGTTTTCATCTTCTTGTATCCACTTTTCATCTACTTGCATCCACTTTTCATCTACTTGCATCCACTTTTCATCTAATTGCATCCACTTTCCATCTACTTTCATCCACTTTTCACCTACTAGCATCCACTTTTCTTCTACTTGCATCCACTTTTCAACTACTTGCATTCACTTTCCTCTACTTGCATCCACTTTTCATCAACTTGTATTCACTTTCCATCTACTTTCATCCACTTTTCACCTACTTACATCCACTTTTCATCTACTTGTATCCACTTTTCATCTACTTGCATACACTTTTCATCTACTTGCATCCACTTTTCATCTACTTGCATCCACTTCTCATCTAATTGCATCCACTTTCCATCTACTTTCATCCACTTTTCACCTACTAGCATCCACTTTTCTTCTACTTGCATCCACTTTTCAACTACTTGCATCCACTTTTCATCTACTTGCATCCACTTTTCATCTAATTGCATCCATTTTCCATCTACTTTCATCCACTTTTCACCTACTAGCATCCACTTTTCTTCTACTTGCATCCACTTTTCAACTACTTGCATCCACTTTTCATCTACTTGTATCCACTTTTCATCTACTTGCATACACTTTTCATCTACTTGCATCCACTTTTCATCTACTTGCATCTACTTTTCATCTACTTGTACCCACTTTCCATCTACTTTCATCCACTTTTCACCTACTTGCATCCACTTTTCATCAAGTTGCATTTACTTTTCATCTACTTGCATCCACTTTTCATCTACTTGGATCCACTTTTCAACATGCTAAACAGGGGTGAGATGTCTATGTAATCCCACGCTAAACAGGGTGTGAGGTCTATGTGACCCCACGCTAAACAGGGTGTGAAGTTTATGTGACCCCACGATAAACAGGGTGTTAGGTCTATTTTCCCGCCTCGCGTCTATTTTTTGAATTTTCCCGCGCATCTGGAAGTTCCGGAAATGGACGCCGGAAGTCGAAATCGGAAGTCGTAACCGGAAGTCGCACCCGGTAGTCGAAACCGGAAGTCGAAACTGGACCGGAAGTTGAAACAGGAAGTTAAAACCGGAAACCCGAAGTCGAAACAGGAAACCGGAAGTCGAAACCGGAAGTGTCAAGGTCAAGGTCAGAGGAGGTTGGAGGAGGAGGAGGTTCCAGAACATGACATCTTTTCTTACTTGTGTGTCTAGTAATATTTTTTCTATTATCTTGGATAAAGTTTCTGTTTCCCCAGAAGTCTGTCACTAGTCCTTTTTACCTAGTTTTAGCTTAATTTTCTTCCTCTAGCGTTGATTGTCAAGTTTAGACTCTCCAATCTTGTATAGTTTCCTCTCTCAAATTGTATCTGGTCATGTGTGTATTAATAATCTATTCATGTTGTGTCTATATTAAAGTGACCACATTTTCATTGAGACAAAGCGGGACAAATGGGATGAAATGCGAAATATAATTTAGTTATGAAAGCAGACCAACAATTCAAGAAAATATATTTTATCTTCTCATCCACCAAAATGAACACTTTAATATATTATTGTAAGTGAAGGATGCCATTATTAAAATCGTATGTAAAAGTATATAAATCGTGCGTAAAAATCCAATTAAAATAAAATCGAGTTTCATTATTAAATGATTCCTGTTTGTTGTTACAATGGCAACAACTTGCGTCACTAAACAAAAAACATAGACATAAATAAATTTTCGGAAGCGCACTCATTGCGATTACATAAAACTCGCATCTCATGCATAAAAGCCCTTTTTCACACACTTGTATCATAAACTACTATTTTTGTATACATTCATATACTTTGAAAATTATACTACTAATTTTTAATTAATTTAAATTTTTTTTTAAAAAAAATATATTCTTTCCCGGTCAAATTTTTGAGAAATAAGAGAATACTTGGATCATTTATTAAAATGTCGTAAAATTTCTCACATGAATTGGTCAAATTATTATTATAAAGTTTATTGTTGAAACTGCGTTCTTTCAGTTGTCTATATTTTATTGATACTAGAAAAAAAACTTTGTTGTTGCATTTGTTCCTGGAAGGGACAGCGCGTAGTTTTCTACCATATATATTTTGATAAGCTTAATGAAGTCGGACCACAGCCTGAATATATAAATATATTCAACCTTTCCGCAGCTCTATAACAGTAATGAATCTTTCGTGGCACTCAACAAACAAAACCAGAAAAATAACATTGTTTTTAAAGATCATGTCTTTCCGATACCTTAAGTGGATACTTTAAGTTAAGGAAGTGGAACTGTACACGCGTTTCGAGATTTATCTCTCATCAGTACACCTTTGCTTTTATGAACAACAATTTGTTAAACATTCACTTGTTGTTCATAAAAGCTAAACTGTACTCATAAATTAAACCAACGACCGGATTTTCTGAAAGAACTTGAATTTTTTATAATAACTGCTTGAATATCTTCAAGAGTGAACAGTTCAATTGGAGGATATTAAAAAATTACATTGCGTGACATTAAAAAAAAGGAGATTTTATGGGAATATGTGAAAGAATCTCTCATAGAATCTATAATATTTTATATATTACATTCTCTGGGAGCCAGAGAAAGGATAAATTGAGTGAAAACACTAAGCAGCTAATGGAGAAAAGAAGAAACTTGAAGGATAATCACTTGACAAATGCAAAGCAGTTAAGAGAACTAATTAAAGAAATATCTAAATCCATCCGACGTGACATAAGACAACACAACACAGCATTAATAACTAGAACTATAGAACAGAACAGAGAAATGAAGGTACTGAGGAAACAACTGTCACATGGGAAGAAACAAATAGGAAAGATAAAAATAGAAACCCATATGGGTTAAACGATAAAAATGGGAAACCAACAACTAATAGATAGGAAATCTTAAACATAATCAGTGAATTTTGTATAGAACTGTATAAGAATGATGAAACCTTATATAATGACCAAAAGAGCCCCAAGATCAAAAACGAAGGATCTAATGACATTCCAGATATAACCACGGAAGAAATTAACCAGAGAATAGCATAAAAGATTTGAATAAACGCCCTGGACAAATAAAGTCGCCCGGAGACGATGCTATCACGATCGAACACATTAAAATGGGAGGAGAAAAACTTTTACCACTACTGGGTATACTATTTAGTGCATGTCTGAGAGATTGTGTTACACCCGCGAAATGGAAAAAAGCTATTATTGTACTAATCCATAAAAAGGGAGACATAGCGCAGATCTAAAATTATAGACCGAGCAGCCTGCTTTCTCAGATGTACAAATTGTAGATGAAAATTATAACAAAGAGACTAACAGCGCAGATGGATCTATACCAAGCACGAGAGAAAGCGGGCTTTCGTGCCGGCTACGGTGTCAATGCCCACCTTCATACCATCAAGAAGTCACTTCATCTCATCGAAAAGTGCATAGAGTACAAGAATCCCCTAGTTCTTGTCTTCATCGATTACGAAAAGGTCTTCGAAACGATCAACCACAGCGTAATGTTTAAAGCTCTCGCTGACTGCAGAGTTTACTACCGATACACAAACATCATTAAACACGTGTAAAAAATGCAATAAGGCTACACGAAGACACTCCTGACTTCAAGGTAGGGCGAGGCGTGCGACGGGGAGATGTTATTTCCCCCATGTTATTTTCAACCCTCCTAGAATACATGTTTAAAAGTGTTAGCATCGAGAACTTCGGAATCAACATCAATGGCGAAAAACTATCTACGCTTTGCTGATAACATAATATTAATAACAGATTGCCTTGGTGAGGCACAAACTATGCTACATGAGCTAGAGTTAGCCTCCAAGAAGGTGGGCCTGAGTGTCAACGCCAGCAAAACTATGGTCATGACTAATTTAATTGCAAGCACAAATCTAACTCCCAACAGCTCAAAAATAGAACAAGTATACTCGTGCAAGTATCTGGGCCACGAGGATTCGCTTGAGCAGAGACAACGAAACTTGTGAGTTGTCAAGAAGAATTGGACTAGCTTGGGCAGCTTTTGAAAGCTAGGCTATGTCCTAAGATCCGACATCTAACCATCTGTCTTAAAAGGAGAGTCTACAATCAATGCGTCTTACCTGTACTAACATATGGGGACATTAATGGGTCCGAAACAAAATAAAAGTAGCACTGAGAGTACATTTAAAATAAGAAATGCAGATATTTTCTAAAAAGTGGCACATTTTTTAAAATCGGCGGGACGCGGGACTGTCCTCCAAAAAGCGGGACAGTCCCGCCAAAATCAGTACCTGTGGTCACTTTAGTCTATATTCATGTTAGCCTTACCTTGTAGACCTAGACCTTACCTTGTAGACCTATTCATGTTAGCCTTACCTTGTGAGCTATGATGGAATAGCTTTAACTGTTCTATCGAAAATCTACTGAAAATCTTATATTTATAGTAATATAGGCTAGACTATTTATATATATATATATATATATATATATATATATATATATATATATATATATATATATATAAAACTATGCTACATGAGCTAGAGTTAGCTATTTGCAGCTAGAGTTAGCTCGATGCTATTTGCATTATTTATATATATATATATATATATATATATATATATATATATATATATATATAAATTATTTGTTTGTCTGGCGTATATGATGAGAGAATAAGTTTAATGTTTTCTTGTGTGAGATTGAATATAAATGCGTGTAGGATTATAGTGTTAGACATAAGGGACGGAGGAGGAACTGCGGAAGTTTATTTCTGTTTGACCTAAATAGCAATTGGGGCCGTCGCCCGGCAACAAGGACCTTTCGGCCGCTGTGCATGACGTCAGGGGTTGACGGGATGACGTCACGGGCACGTGAGTGCAGATAGATGTAGAGGGAAATGTGGGTCAGGAAAGTAGGTCGCCGTCCTGGCTGCCGATGCTCCGGTTCGAGTCCCGAGGTCGGCGGCTTCCCCCCGAAGATCCCCTGATTGTTTGGTTACAAACGGGTCCCGGAACTCGAAGCCCCTCGCCGAAACGAACACCTACCCATCGATCAGGTTCCCTATGACGTCAGCGGGAAGTTTTCTTTGATAAATGTGTACTACCTCTCCATGATTCTAAAATCCTCTAATATTTTCTGTTACTTTCTCGCTATAAATAGATTTTCTCACTGGTTTAGTTAATTGCATAAAAAAAAACAGGAAAATGAACGAAAAAAAAGACTAAATTAGGAAATGTTAGAAATGAACTTGTTTTGTTTGTTCGTTCAACAAAAGAAGTTCAATTGTAACATTTCCTAATTTAGTTTCTTTTTTCGTTCATTTTCCTGTTTTTTTTATGCAATTAACTAAACCAGTGAGAAAATCTATTTTCGTTTTATAAGAAAGGATAATTTTTAGGATGTGGCTATTTATACATACAGTATGTATTCGCAATTGGCTATTTATACATGCAGTATGTATACGCAATTGGCTATTTATACATACAGTATGTATTCGCAATTGGCTATTTATACATGCAGTATGTATACGCAATTGGCTATTTATACATATAGTATGTATACGCAATTGGCTATTCATATTATGTATTCGCAATTGGCTATTTATACATATAGTATGTATACGCAATTGGCTATTTATACATACAGTATGTATACGCAATTGGCTATTTATACATACAGTATGTATACGCAATTGGCTATTCATATTATGTATTCGCAATTGGCTATTTATACATATAGTATGTATACGCAATTGGCTATTTATACATACAGTATGTATACGAAATTGGCTATTTATACATACAGTATGTATACGCAATTGGCTATTTATACATACAGTATGTATTCGCAATTGGCTATTCATATTATGTATTCGCAATTGGCTATTTATACATATAGTATGTATACGCAATTGGCTATTTATACATACAGTATGTATACGCAATTGGCTATTTATACATACAGTATGCATACGCAATTGGCTATTCATATTATGTATTCGCAATTGGCTATTTATACATATAGTATGTATACGCAATTGGCTATTTATACATACAGTATGTATTCGCAATTGGCTATTCATATTATGTATTCGCAATTGGCTATTTATACATACAGTATGTATACGCAATTGGCTATTTATACATACAGTATGTATTCGCAATTGGCTATTCATATTATGTATTCGCAATTGGCTATTTATACATATAGTATGTATACGCAATTGGCTATTTATACATACAGTATGTATACGCAATTGGCTATTTATACATACAGTATGCATACGCAATTGGCTATTCATATTATGTATTCGCAATTGGCTATTTATACATATAGTATGTATACGCAATTGGCTATTTATACATACAGTATGTATACGCAATTGGCTATTTATACATACAGTATGTATACGCAATTGGCTATTTATACATACAGTATGTATACGCAATCGGCTATTTAAACATGGAGTATGTATTCGCAATTGGCTATTTATACATACAGTCTGCATTCATAATTGACTATTTGCACATTCTGGCTGTATATACAAATATTGGAGTTACTATTTCGGTAATAATTACACAATTATTAGTAATTAGGTATAGTTTTATTTATTAAAGTTCATTTACAATCTTGCGCAATAAACTCATAAATAAAATTCAAAGTATTACTAAATCAGTGAAATATAGGTTTAAATTACATTTAAAGTAGGTAAAATATGGTATAAAGTAAAAACCCCTTAAAAATGTTACATTAAATACAAAATACATCGGACTAATAAATATTTATTACTAAAATAAAGATTTTAGATGTTTATAGTTCTTTTTTAAAGTAACATTGTGGTCATTTCTGGTAACAGAGTGGTTTTCCATACAAAATTTATGTGTCCCACTCAGTTATAATAAAAATCAAATAATTTCATTTTCTACTATATCAAAGTACCTAAAATAAATTAATACCATAAACAGAGTTTTGTTACCGTTTATAAAATATGTCTTAAAAACGGTAAAAAAGGTAAAAACGGTAAAAAAGTATCAAAATGTAATAAGTAATACTATAGTTCAAAACTTGGTCCCGCGTATAGTGTCTTAAAAAGTGTCTTGACTTAAAATAGAGATATCGCTGCTTTGACTTTGTACTAGCTTGCTTGGTAGGTCTGCAAGGATCCTGGTTGATCGCTAGGTCGGGGGGTGGGATACAAGAGGTGTCAATCGTCTTCGAAGCGTTGAACAGGGTGTATATTTTTATTGTGCATCCAGTCTGTTACCTACCTATTTACGAAGTAAATCAAGGTATTTTCATTATTTTACGTTCAGTATGTGGACAAGGAGGAATATATTATAAATATGAAAGAAAAAGTGTACTTTAAGATTTACTTTCTGACTTATGTCTTATGGAATGTAAAATTTACTACTCTGTTACTATACAACTCTGTTACTAGGGCGTAGTAACAGAGTTGTTACGATAATAACAGAGTTGAATATGCTATGTTCTTTAACTTTGGACTTGAAATTTTAGTAAGGTAAGACTACATCTCGTAACCAATGTGGATATTTGATTTGACGTGTGTCAAAGTGACATAAACGTATTTTTTGCTCTCCCTCCTTTTTCGACCTAACACACCGTCGTCTCCGCCGTCGTCTGGTCCCAAGCCCAGGGTGTGAAAGGAGGAGGGTGGTCGGCCTGCCGCGCCGACCAGAATCGGGAAACCGAAGAAACTAGGCAAGAAACCGCATGGATACACGACTTAAACACTTACGAATTAATGCTACCGCATCCGGGGCAGCCGATGCGCCAGCTTTGGGAACCAGGGATGCTGGTGAGAAGTGGACTACTGGCCAAAGACTCAGGTTAATCACACCGAAATCAGAAATACGAATCGCCGCATGGAATGTGCGAACGGGACATCACGTTGGTCAAAAGGAAATTATCGCCAAGGAATTATTGAAATGCAAAATATCGATCTGTGCATTATCAGAACTGCGGCTCACAGGATCTGGGACAATGGAGGTTGACCCACCATCAATCGACGAGACGATGACGCTATTCTATTCTGGTGGCGACACACGAGAAGCGGGCGTTGGCTTTATGGTTGATCGACGGGCCTCTGCCAGTGTTATCGCATTCCAACCGATATCCGAGCGTCTGGCGGTTATCACTATTGATGGAACGATTAAGACCCATATCGTATCCGTCTACGCCCCAACTGAGACCAGCCCGGACATAAACAAGGATGAATTTTATGCCCAGTTTCAACACACACTGGATACAATACCCCAAACCGAATTAATCGTACTTATGGGCGACTTTAATGCACATACGGGTGCAGATCGAACCGGTTGGGAAGAAACGATGGGAAAATTCGGATACGGGGAAATAAATGACAACGGATTACGCCTCTTATCATTTGCAGCGTCAAACAACTTGATCATCGGCAACAGCATCTTTCGTCACCCCCTCAAACATCAACTCACGTGGCGAAATCCATCCGGCAACGATTCGGCGATGTTGGACTACATTTTGGTCAACACCAGATTCCGATCGACGCTCAAAGATGTACGTGCGATGCGTGGACCCGACTGTGGATCAGACCATTATCTTGTCCGAGTGAAACTACAATTGAAATTACAAAGAGCAAAGAAAAAAGCACCACCATCAGCCAAGAGGAACTGGGCCTGTCTGCAAGACCCTGAAACTAGCCGAAAATTTCAAATCGCATTATCCAACAAATTTGCAGCACTCACGATACCAGTCGATATCAACATAGAAGAAAAACAACTTTCTGAGTCTATTGTGGGGTGTGCAACGGAGCTGTGTCCGCCCATCCGTCGACGGACGCAGCAATGGATCTCGGACGACTGTCTCAATCTAGTCGAACAGCGGAAGCAAATGAAACACGTCGATTTCAAACAATACCGACGATTGAACAAAGATGTTCGACAGAAAATGAAATTGGAACGGGAAGCTTACTGGAATAACATCGCGGCTGACATGGAAGAAGCAGCGTCAAGGCATGAGTACCGGACGCTGTACCAGACAATCCGACGGTTAAATGGCAAAACAACATCAAGAAATGACAATATCAAAAAATTGGATGGAACTTTCGTGACCTCTCCTCAGGAACGTCTACGCGGTGGAGAGAATTCTTTCATCAGCTGTACAACCACAATCCGCCAGTAGGTCCAGCACCCGAACTGCCGATTATTGAGCAGCCGATAAATCAGTTTCCCGATACTGAACCAACAATCAATGAGGTGAAGACGGCAATAAAATCCCTGAAAAATGGTAAAGCGCCGGGAGGAGATCAAGTAACTGCCGAAATGATCAAAGCCGGGGGAGACGTCTTATTACATCAACTTCACGTTCTCACAGTGCATATATGGCATTCAGATTGTGTTCCATCCGTGTGGAAGAAAGCGATTGTTGTGCCTATTTTGAAGGAAGGCGACAGTCGGGAATGCAAGAATTACCGTGGTATTAGCCTCCTCTCGATCGTCGGCAAAGTATTTATGAAAATCATACAATCAAGACTACAGAAACATCTAGAGCAAACAAGCCGGGGAGAACAAGCTGGATTTCGACCACATCGAGGATGCATCGATCAGATATTTGCTCTCCGTCAGCTAATGGAAGAAAGAATTCGATGTGGCAAACGAAAATCTGCTTTTGATTACATCGATTGGACAAGCTTGTGGGAAGCCCTGAAGATTGAGCACGTGCCACTGAAAATCATTCAACTTCTTCAAGCATCGTACGACGGCTCAACCAGCAATGTTCGTATCCGAAACGACATGTCTGAGGAATTCCCGATTCGAACCGGAGTCCGGCAAGGAGACGTGGCCTCGCCGCTCCTTTTTAACATTGTGATCGACACGATTATGCGGAAAGCGTTTGATGGGCGACGCGGAGTTCGATATGATGACAAAAACTTCCTAACCGATCTGATGTTCGCCGATGACAGTGCGGTTTTCGCCAACACAGATGCCGAAGCAACAGACACCTTGTATGACATTTCCCGCATTGCCCAGTCATACGGACTGAGAATCAATGCGGATAAGACCAAAGTGCTTCCAACGGATGGATCTAAAGCCAGAGTTTACCTCGATGGAACCACAATCGAGCAGGTACCACAGTTTAAATATTTGGGATCACTGGTTGTGGAGAAGAAAGTAGCTTCGACAGCCGAAGTTCACAGCCGGATAGGCCAGGCAACAGCAACGTTTGCTTCACTCAAGTGGTGCATATGGAAGCGGACGAATATTACCATCAAAACCAAAATACGCCTATACCGGACGCTGATCCTCCCAATTCTTCTTTATGGATCGGAAACATGGACATTACTCAAACCAGACCTTAACAAGCTCGAGGCCTTCCAAATGCGATGCCTGAGACAGATTCTCTGCTTCTCACTCCTCAACCACCTCCGAAATGAGACAATCAGAGAAAGGTGCGACCAACAGACACCGATTGTTGAGGAAATTCAAAAACGCCGTTTACGATGGTTCGGCCACATCTGTAGGATGGGCGACAATCGAGTACCGCACAAACTCCTATGGAAAAAAACGACCTCTTGATTGGAGAACACAAAAACAAGCACCGAAGACCACATGGCTGAAACACGTAGAGAACGATTTAAAAAACCAGGGAATAACAACAGCTGAGGCAAAAACCGTTGCAACTGATCGATTAGCATGGAAGCGTATAGTGAATGGAGCACGGAATCTAGCGGCACCAACAGCAGCGTACTGGCTACGAGGTCGACCACCTCTCCATGCGCCGGCTATGGATTAAAGAAGAAGAAGAACCAATGTGGATATTGAGCATATCATGCCATTATTAGGTACCATGAAAAGCCATCATTCACTTATGAGGCTGTAGTCCCAAGGTATAGAAATTTGAGTTGTTTCTTTTCGCTTGGCTTTTGTTCTTGCATGGATCCCACTAGCTTTCCGTTCAATTAAAAACTGCAGTGGAACAATCTATTCCTTCCACTTCCGAAAACAATTGGCCGTCCAATATTTTTTTTTTTTTCGAATATTTAGCGGAACAGGAAAAATATTAACGCTATTCATGCTAATAAAATAAAACAATGTGTTTATGGCTTGGTTAAAATTTCCAGTTCAAAATTGGATTACGTATATCTGGGTTGGGCCTCCTCTAAAGTAGGTGAAGAAGGCAAGGTAAAATTGTGTTTTTTTAAGTTAATCGATGTTATTGCAAGTACATTTAAATTGGTTGAGCCTGGTTGATTTAAATTGGTTGGTTGAGACTTACCTTATCAGTCTTTTGATAATATACTTGCTATTGTGCATTTTATTGTGCAACTTAAAAAGTCTGTAAAGGTAGAAGAATATTTGTACTACCAATTTGACACTGTTTTAGATTTATTTGAGAAATAAGCAACTTTCAGTTACTTGCTCAAAAATTTCTCTTTTTTATTGTTATATCGTTAAATCTAGACTGGTAAATACTAGTCATATGGCTAATTGTTATAAATATTGAAATTTATTGTATATGCTATTTTGACCTCAAGCTCAATTGAGTACTATCTAGTCATGTAAGATACAAAAAAAAAACTTTTTTGATGTGTTATTTTTCTGTCACAATGATTAAAGAACATAAGATTTTTCTGAAAATCTAGTTAATATAATATGGTAATACTAAAATACGTAAATATGTAGTTAATATATAAATAATAGTTAGCAGTTAATATATAAATATTTCGAGGACTTTAATATCGGTAGAATTTAATATCAGTCAAAATTCAATAAGTAACAGAGTTGTTGGAATTTAAATGTGATTATAAGAATGAAGACTGTAATCAAAATATGTAAAATTTTTATATTTTCTTATCAAAAGAATATGACTACGTGCACTAAAAGATTTCCAAAATGGATACAAACATGTTTCCACCGATGATGTATTACAAAATTTTGTTATTTTGGTATCAACATTTTTTTGAATGCCATTGTTTTTAATTCTCATTTTGGACTCTAAAGTCTGAAATAATTTTAACTGTCTATGAAAAAATTTGATTCCTGTTTCCTGTGAGGACTTTAGAACATCCTTCACGTATATTTCTTGTTTCGATATCACTATCCATAATTTTGAAAACTTTTTGTTTATTTTTCGCTAATTTTATATTTATTCTTGTATCAATACAGTTTATGATTTCAATAATACATACGTAAATTATTGGCAAACTATGGTATTTAGTTTATATGTATTGTTTAAGGGTCCAAAATGATCCTTCAATTATCTCTGTTTGTTGTACTGCCTACCATTAATAGTAAATGTTTTCTGCAATTTCCAACAATGTACCCACATTTCTTTAAAACTATCCCAATTTTTAAGGAGTTAATTAATTAAAGTGTTAATTAATTCAACGTTAACTAATTAACTGTAATTCTGTAAGTGTTACACTTATCTATTGTTCCTATAAAAACTTGTACATATTTACAAATTTACAAAAATTATTTTTTTCTGCTCATCATATTCTTCATATGATTTTCTCAATCATATGCATTTCTGCTTTTCTTGAATTCATACAATAATTTATGCTTCTCATCAATTATTATCATCAACAAAATCACATCACAAAACACTTACTGAAGAAGAAGTAATTAAATACCTAAGTAATAAAGGGTTCACCAACATACAATGCATGAAACTGAATTCAAAATTTCCAGAAGCATACTCATCTTTTAAAATCACGATTCCCTTTGAACAACTAACTAAAATAAAATACCCTGAAACATATTTGGGCCATGTTTCAGGGTATTTTATTTATTACGTACGCGTCTATCGTTTTTTTTTTCCCAAAGCTAAGAAAACCATCGACTACATAATAAATAAGCCCAATATACAAATAGTTCCAGAAAAAAATCACTACTTATTATTATACATGAATATAAAAAACTTAAAAGAAAAAACCAACCAAATCGAAATTTTAGGTGTTGATTTGAAACCGGATTTTATATGTTTGACCTAGACATGGCTAAATGACATCATGTCCACACAAATAAGAATAGATGACTACTCACTTATCAGCTCATTTCAACGCAGAGTTACCAAGGGGGCGGGGTAGCAATCTGGGCCAACAACAATGTAATTAAATGTAAATAAATTTCAAACCTAATGTCAATAGAAAAACAAATAGAAATATGTGGGATCGAATGGATAAATTCGACAAATAAAAATAAAATTAAACTAGTTTGCTTATACAGACCGCCGCTGGGATCCTTAACCACCTTTATGACATTGTTGGAAAAGAACACGGACAAAATTTTCAACACGCATGACGAAATAATAATAGCAGGAGATTTCAACATCCATTTCGAATTCAATACGAACGAAAGATTCTATCTACTAGAACTCATGAGATTATATGGACTTAAAGATCAAATTTTCCAACAAACACGAGTAACGCAAACATCAAGCAGCATTATTGACAATATTTTCACTCAAAAAAAAATCAAAAAGAATCTCAGTTCATGATACAATATTATCAGACCACCGATTTATTCTCCTTGGCGAAAACATACAAAATCATACAGACCTAACAATATGGATTCAAAAGAATCTTTAGCGAAACGAAAAAATCTAAATTTAAATTAGCCCTACAAGAAGAATCTTGGCAAAGTAACTGAAATAAAGACAACTGCAATGAGAAAACAACAGCATTCATAAAAATTTAAAAAAAAACATTTTTGTAAAGCATTCCCAATCAAAAAAGTTAAAATAATTACAAAACCATGGATAACAGAAATCAAAAGGTCAAGCAAATAACTTCATAAGCTATACTCCACACAAAAAAAATCAGGTCTAAAAAGTTCTGGTAGAACGCGAAGAATAATATACACATGACTAATAATTCAAACAAAAAAGAAAATTTTATAATGTTAGAATCAATAACGCCACAAATAAACAAAGAGAACTATGGCGTATCATTAACAAGGTAAAGAACAAACTAAACCTCGAAGAATCAATCACATTAATAGATAACAACCAAATCATCTCCTATGAGGAAGATATAGCAATATGTAAATACAAATAACGGAAAACACCGATAAACATTAGTTATGACTAGTGATGGGTCAACTCGATTTTTTAAACCGGGTTAACTCGAGTTAAGGATAAATCGAGTCAACTCGATTTTCGATTTACCAACTCGAGTTGATACGCTGCATCACCGACCGACTAATCGGTTCGCCTCCTTTACGATCATGGTCAACGGCGTAAACGCAATACATCGTGGTGCGGATATACCCGACCTACGCCGATTGTTGCTACGTGTAGTGTAAAGTAAATATTTTCTACATATTGTTGGGGAAGTTTACCGGAATAATGCCAGGTCCTAGAAAAAGATCAGTGGTGTGGGAAGTGTTTACCCATTGACGGAAAAATAAAATGTAAAACATGTTCTAACACATAAAAATATTCTGGAAATACAACCACATTGATGAATCATATTAAAAAGAAACATCCCAGTGAAAACATTGGCTTGATGGCGCTCGATAGTAAGTAATACAATGAAATCAACAAGTCAATTTCAAAAATCAATTTTAGATGAATGGCCGATGCAGGCCTGTTCCGGCTTCGTCATATGATGTCGAACCTCCAACAAAAAAATTAAAACAAAGCCGTTTAAATTTGAATCTATACAATAAATCTGTGCAGAAATCTGTGGACGATGCCCTAATGCATATGATAGTCAAAGATCACCAACCATTACAAATCGTTGAAAATGAAAGTTTTCGCAAATTTACCAAAACATTAAACTCCGAGTACGAAATTCCATCTAGAAAAATACTTAGAGACTTAGAGTCCAGAGCTTACAAAAAGAGATTGGAGGATATTGAATATATTGCAATAACATCTGATATTTGGTCCTCAGATAGCAATAAAAGTTTTATAACTGTGACAGCTCATTTTATACAAAATGTAAAATTGCATTCATTTGTTATTTCCACTTCAGAAATACTAGAAAATCATACGGCTCAAAACATAGCAAATGCTATACAACTAGTATTGTAAGATTGGAAAATAGATTCAAAAATAGTCTGCATAATCACGCTGCACCTATGAAAAAGGCAATTAGTGAGATTCTTAAAAAACAAAACCATTTATGTGTTGCTCATACACTTAACCTTGCTGCCAAAGACTGTATAGATAAAGAAAGGGCTGATTTAGAAAAGAATCTGGATAACAGTCAAATATTACAAGTATTAAAAATGTGCCATTCGATTGTTTCCCACTTCAAGCATAGCAGCAAGTCGTCCTATGCTTTACTTGACATGTAAAAACAAATGAATAAGATTTACTAAGAGTAAAGCAAGATGTTCGTACCAGGTGGACCAGTACTTTCTACATGCTGGAGCACTTAATCAAATTGAAGGTACCGCTTTCTGCTGTTTTACCTACATTGAATTTACCACCATCAAATTTAGAGTCTCATGAGTGGTTATTGGCTGAAGAAATGGTGGCGCTTTTACATTCTTTTGAACACGTAACTGTCATTTTATCTGGAGAAAAATACCCATCCCTGTCTTCTGTTATACCTCTTGTATTTGGTCTCAGGAAGGCTGTAAACAGCAAAACTCCACTGACAGAGTCAGGCAAGTTGTTACAAGAAATTCTTGACAATGTAGTAGAAAAACGACTTGGAATTTATGAAAATAATAGAACAGCAGTCATAGGTACATTTCTTGACACTCGATTTAAGAAAAGAGCATTCTTATTAGAAAGTAATGCTAAGAATGCACAAATGTGGGTAATAAATGAATTACAGGACATAATACCTTACATTTACGTTTCAACAAATACCTTACATTTACGAGAACAACCATCAACTTCTACTGCTACTGTATCTGAATTGACCTGTTCAGTTGATGACATTTGGGCTGTTGTGGATAAAAAAATAACAAAATCGAACGAAAAGTGTACTCCATATTCTTCAGCTGCTATGATAGTAAAAAAAAAGCGGCCAAGTACGAGTTGTTAGTCGCGCACCGAGGGTTCCGTACAAACTTGTAAGTAAGGTATCTTTAGGAGGACCTAACTGTATGCAACCCATATGCTTCTGGTGCCTGACAATACCACGCAAAACATTAGTGTATTTTCATAAGTTTCTAATAGTAAATTCGCATTTTTCTTGTAATTAAACTACATATTTACGGTTTTCAGATTTTTCCCTTTACATGTGCTGTAAGACACCGCTTCTTGCCCAATTTCATGATTCTAAGTCAACGGGAAGTACCCTATAAGTTTTGATTCCCTTGTGAAATCGCAAAATATGCGACATAAACGGTCATATCTTTTGATCGCGTTGACTTACAAGTTTGGTTTTAATTTTTTCACAGCTGAAAGAGACTGCAGACGCGAGTATTTGATACAAATTTCAACTTGTTACCTCTACGCGTTTCTGAGAAAAATGCTCTTGACAGACAGACGGACGGACGGACGGACGGACGGACAGACAGACAGACAGACGGACAACAAAGTGATCCCATAAGGGTTCCGTTTTCCGTTGAAATGCCATATTTAGATCGCAAAAATGATCCACTTCAATTTTGGAGTGAAAAAAGAAATTTTATTTCCAGCATTGTTTAAAATGGCGAAAAAATACCTTTGTATACCGGCTACATCAGTTCCCTCAGAAAGATTATTTTCGAAAGCTGCCATTTTATGCAATGAAAGACGAAACCGTTTAGCACCAAAAAGAGTAAACCAAATATTGTTTCCTAAATCCACACAATAGTTTGCTTTAACATAGTTTTTCTTAAGTTTCTCTAGTTCCATTTAAGCCATATTTTGGTATTACAGATTTTGTTGATTTTTTTTGTTGCTTGTTTATATTTATATATATATATATATATATATATATATATATATATATATATATATATATATATATATATATATATATATATATTGAAATCAAAAGAGTATCCCATTTCGAATACCTTGGAGACATTTTAGAACCTACAGGAGGAGAAAAAATAGCGCAAAAAACTGGACAACAAAAAATGAGCCTTCTTCAAAACACGAGACATCTACAACAAATAATGCCTATCAATAAACACAAAAGTTAAACACTACAATACTGTAGTGAAACCAGAAGCACTCTATGCGAGTGAGACGCTTACACTCCACACAAAAAGAGATTTAGAAAATCTTCTAAAAGAAGAAAGAAAAATCGTGAGAAAAAATTTAGGCCCAAAACAAACAGAAGACGGATACAGACTACACTACAGGAAAACAACAGAAAAAATATCCAACCTCGCTTCAGACATCAGGAAAAGGAGACTCAAATTTTATGGACACCTCTACAGACTACCAGAAACCAGGATCGCCAAGCGAGTCCTCACATACATACAAGGAGTCAAGACGACAACTCCATGGATAGTCCAAGTAAGAAAAGATCTGGTAGAAGCACAAATAAACATAACAGAAATTGAAAATAGAGAGACTTACAGACAAAAGGTTAGCAAATGGGAAGTGATGTCGGAGAATGAGAAGCCCAAGAAGACCGGAGCAAAGTGGACGGAAGAAAGGAAAGGATCCACGGAGAAAAAATGAGGAAAGCGTGGAAAAATAGAAAAAACATCACAAAATGAAGTCAAGTTTGCTTTGCGTGATCCCATAGGGTCCAAACGCTAATAATAATTATATATATATATATATATATATATATATATATATATATATATATATATATATATATATATATATATATATATATATATATATATATATATATATATATGTATGTATATATATATATATATATATATATATATATATATATATATATATATATATATGTATGTATATATATATATATATATATATATATATATATATATATATATATATATTAATATTTAGTATCATTTAACATCCATTACATATTTTCTTGCAATCTTCCTGTCTTTCTGTGAAAATTAATGGGCGAAAAATAAAATGGTTGGCTTATAAGTGCCAATTAAGACCAGGGGAGTCCAGAATCTAATTTATTATAAACTTCATATTTTTCTGCTAACTCGGTTTGGATAACTCGGTTTGAAATCGGGTTACGCAAATTTTTAACCGGGTTAACTCGAGTTAACAAAAACACGAGTTTGCCCATCATTAGTTATGACCATATCCTTATATTATATGTGCCCATAATTATGAAAGTGGTCTAAGTCAAAATTAATAAAAAAATGAGTTTTTCAGTTATTTAACACCACATTATTAACACTAAATGAATTCCATATATTTTTGAAATCACAACCACTACCTAATGGTTCATTATTGACGATATCGTAAAAATTACATTGAATAAATTTAGTTTAAAATAATGCTGTGCGAAATAACTGATAAACTATTTTCTTTTTTAATTTTGACTTTGACCTTGATGACCTTTGACCTTTGACTTTGACCACTTTCATAATTATGGGCACATATAATAGCATGTTTTTAGCAGAAACGACTCAGAAATTACTCTCATATTTCAACGATGAAAAAGGAAAGGGCAGGATCAGAAAATCTGCCATTCCGCATCATAAAAGTAATTCTACCAGAATTGACACCATCAATTTTAGACATTGTGAACTGTTCATTCAAAACAGACTCTTTTCCCGAATGTTTGAAAAAAATTTAAAGTAGAATCACATTCTTCATATCAAAATACAAAATAATTTCGAATCAACAACGTGGCTTTCGTAAACAAACGTGGCTTTCGTTGACAAATCAACAATAACAGCAATAGAAAATGCATACACAAAATTCTTCTTCTTCTTCCTTCTTCTAAATAGGCGAATCGCCTGTTCTTCGTCGATTTTGCCCAGTCCTTTTTTTATTGTACGTTGAGGTTGTCGTTCCACCGTTTTCGTGGTCTCCCGGTACTCCTTTTCCCTGACGGCGATTTGTCTCTTGAGATTTTTACAATTCGGTCATCTGACATTCTGCTAATGTGTTCGTTCCACTCGGTTTTTCTTCCCAACACCCAATCGTTGACATTGTTAATATTGCATATTCGTCTAATGTTTTCACTTCTCTCCCGGTCTCTCAATGTTTTGCCGGTTATTTTGCGAATTACTTTCATCTCTGTTGTTTCTAAGATCTGCTTAGTTTTACACGTTTCAGGTCTTGTTTCTGCTGAATATGTTAATATAGGTCTTATAGCTGCCTTATAGATGCGGGTTTTGGTTACTGTTTGTAGGTGTTTGTTTGTCCATATCGTGTCGTTCAGTTGGGCCGCTGTTCTTGCTGCTTTTGACGCCTGGTTTCTGACTTCGTTTTCAATGTCTCCAAAGCTTGATATTTCTATGCCCAAGTACTTAAATTGCATTACTTGCTGGATGATTTCATCGTCTACCGCTAACTTACATCTGATTGGTGTTTTTGATGTAGCCATGCATTTTGTTTTTGATGTTGCTATTGTCATTCCTAGCTTTTTTGCAGTGATGTTAAATTGAAATAGTAATCTCTGAAGATCATCTTCATTTTCCGCCACCAGTACCGCGTCATCGGCATAACATAATATCTTTACTTGTTGTTTTCCCATTTTATAGCCTTTTAGTTTTCGAACGTCTTTTATGATTACATCCATTACTATGTTGAAAAGTAATGGGCTCAAGGAGTCCCCTTGGCGGATACCATTCTGCACAGGTATTGGTTCCGTGAATTCGTTGTCGATTTTGGCTTGTATGTGGTTATTTGTGTATATGTTCTCAATGGTTTTAATTATGTTGTGTGGTATTTGTCTGTCATGCAGCAGATATATGATGTCTTCAAGACGGATTCTATCGAAGGCTTTCTCCAGATCTATAAAACAGAGGAATGCGGGCTTATTGTATTCGATGGATTTCTCTACTATTTGTCTTATTACAAATGTGGCGTCTGTACATGACCTCCCTGATCAGAATCCTTGTTGTTCGTCCGATACTGTGGTTAGTTCATTTATTTTGTTTGTTATAATCTTCGTTGTTAATTTTAAGGTAGTCGATAGTAGGTTTATTCCTCTGTAGTTTGATGGCATCTTTCGGTCTCCTTTTTTAAATAACAGGATTGAAATGCTAGTTCGCCATTCATCGGGGATCAACTCTTGCGTGAGTATGTTGTTAATTAGAATTTTTAGCTGTTCGACTAGATGTTTTCCGCCATATTTTAGGAGTTCGTTAGTAATGCCGTCTTGTCCTGCGCTTTTTCGGTTTCTTAGCTTTTTAAGTCCTAGTTGGACATCTTCGGTGTTTATCATTGTTTTGTTACTTATGCTGATTCCTGGGATATCTTTGGGCTGGTTAGGTTCGTTTTTTTGGTAAAGAGCTTTTAAGTATTTTACCCATGTATTTTTGCTTATTTGGCTGACTGGTATGAGTTCTCTTGTTTCTTTCTTCTGGGTCCTGATGAATCGCCATGTTTGTTTTTGGAGGCCATAGAAATCGCTTTCCAGTCTTTTCGAGAATGTTTCCCAATAATCGCTTTTTATTTTTCTGACCAGTGAGTTAGTGTCATTTCGGATGTTTTTGTATTTATTGTATGATCTTGCGGTTTGTGTCGAGAGGTAGTTTAGGTAAGCTTCTTTTTTCCTTTGGCATTGTTCCTTTATTTCCTTGCAGAACCATGGGGTCTTGCTTGGTGTTAGTTGTTTTTGTTTTTGTTTTCTAGTTCCAAGTGCTTCGTTTGCCGCTGCTTTAATATTATTACGTAATTTTTCCCAGCCGTTGTTGATGTTCTCTCCTTCTGCCAGAGGGTTTTCGCTGATCTTTTCTTCTAAGCGTTTTTGGTACAAGTGTTTTATGCTTGGGTCCCACATTGATTCTATATTAATTATTTCGGTGTTTAATTTTACTTGTTTTTTCATTTTTTCTGGTTTATGTTTTATCCTTATTTTTCCGAGCAGTGATCACAATCACTGCCAGCATTGACAGAGTTCAATGTCCTCACATCGATTATTTGTGACGGAGTTATGCAACTGTTTGTTACGATTTAGTCAATAGATATGTTAATACACAAAATTAATTAATGAAATAGACAAAGGAAACTGCGCAGTGGGAATTTTCTGTGATTTATCAAAGACATTTGACTGTGTTGCTCACAATACACTACTAGAGAAACTATGACTATGGATTTAGAGACAAAACCCAACGCTGGCTCCAATCATATCTAGCAAACCGAAATCAATTTATAAAAATAGGGAATACTATATCGAGTACAAGAAACACATCAGTCGTGGTATCACAAGGAAGCATATTACCCCACTACTATTTGCGTTATACTCAGTTGACCTTATCCACTACATTGGAGCAGATAACTGTATTATGTACACAAACGACACTAGCATAATCATTACAGGCTCGCCAATACAAGAAATCGAAAGTACCATCAGAGATTAGACAAATTATATCAAAATAAATGATTATGATACATGGCGTTGCTGTATCATAATCTTTTTTTTTGCTTTGCCACAATATCCATATTCTTCTTTACCCTTTTGTATGATTATGATTAAGTGACATTTTTATTAGTGTCCATTTTGTATTTTACCTCTATAAAAATTCAACACTATATCTGGTAACAAGCACTGTGTGTATAAATAGCCACATCGTAATTTTTATTTAAAATGTTTTATTAATAATCATAAGGCGCACACACAGCATTCTTCACATTCAACAATTTTTTGCCGACTCTAGGGATATATATATATATATATATATATATATATATATATATATATATATATATATATATATATATATATATATATATAGATTTATATATATATATATATATATATATATATATATATATATATATATATATATATATATATATTACCAACCAAAACAATCGGGCTTTTTTGGCAGCACAATTAAAATTGCAGAATCTTATTTAACACTCCCACGAGATTCTACAAATCTAACAAAAATAAAAGTGAAACAAAAAAATAAATTCTCAGCAACTAATCAATCCAAGCAACAGTCTTATCTGATTAAATTTCTGTGAACTTAAACATTTAGTAAATATAAAAGAAATAGACGCTTTCAATGTTTTATTAAACAAAAACTAATAACGTTATTATGAATTCGTTTAAACTATTTTACACATTGTTTCTTAAAGTTTACTTTGGGAACTCATACGTGCTCAATATGGGCTCCTCCTGTCACACGGCACACATCAAGGCGATAGTCTAGTTCAGGGGTCTCCAAACTACGGCCCGAGGGCCACATCCGGCCCGCGGACAGATTTTGTCCGGCCCGCGGAGAGCTAGCATACTTGAAAACTCCTTTTAGAGAACATATTTTTTATAGAAAATTAAATTTAGTTTACTGAAGTTTTCTAATTTTATGTTGAATAATTATTAATATGACATCTACATTGATATGGTCATGGGCTTACTACTCATAACATTGTTGTAGGCATACTGTTATTGTTTTTGTGATAAGTTGGATAAAGAAACACAGAATTGTAATGAGTAAAGACATGTATAATATGCAGAAAATTTAACTTCAGTATATAATAACTAACAAATTATTGGAATGAATCCAACTAACATTTTTTACATTTTAAATAAAAACATAACTTATAACAAGCATAATGACATATGAAATACTAATGAGATTTATGTAATTGAGATTTTCCACTGACAATAGTTTGTAGTTGTGGACTAATTTTACTTGTACCAATTATTAAAAGAGATTTAAGATGCTCATCAGTTAATTTAGATCTGTAAACATGTTTTGTGTGCTTCATTTTGGAGAAGGTCTTCTCACACAAATAAGTAGTACCAAAAACATAAAACAGCCCACGATCAAATTTATGCAAATTATCAAATTGTGTCAGTGGAAGACTCTTATAAAATTCCAACAAATATGAGTTTTGATATTTTTTCTTAATTATATCACTGCACTGTAGATCAATCATTTCCATTTCCAGTTCCGGGGCTAGGGTTTCAATGTCATTATCAAAAGGATCCTGAAAAATCTTAATTTGATTCGCAATGGCATCAAAGTCCGAAAAACGAGTATCAAAATTTATTTTCAAAGCACTCAAAGTTTCGATTGCAAAATCGATAGGAAACTCAGTCTCAGTGGTGTGGCTGAATATTTCACATGTTTTAAAATGTGAAAAACATTTACTTCGTAGTTGTGATTGAAACAGTATCAATTTCTTCCGGAATGATTTGATATTAGTGTATAAATCAGGAAGATGCTGGTTTTCTCCTTGCAATCTCAAATTCAGTTCGTTCACATGTTTTGTCAAATCAACATAGAATGCTAACTTCCACAGCCATGCGTTGTTTGGTAATTCAGTAAGAGGGCGATGCTTTTCATTCAAAAAAATTTCGATCACTGCTCGAAGTTCAAAAAAGCCCTGAAGGACTTCCCCACAACTAAGCCAACGTACGGCAGTATGATAAGGTAAGTCATTTTCTCCAATATCTTCAATAAATTGTCGGAATTGTCTTTCAGCCCAAAAGATCTGATAAAATTAACAGTTGATATGACTGGTTTCAGAACTTCAGACATATCCAAACATTTTCCGCACAAAGACTGTTGATGAATGATACAATGTAAGACTAATGGTTTTGAACCACCGTCATTTTCTACAGCCTTTGATACAAGAGCAACCACTCCTTTATCTTTCCCACTCATGTATTTGCCTCCATCAGTTGTAATACATTTCAAGTTTTTCCATCGAAGGTTCTTTTGATTAATGGCCATTTCAACTCCTTTAAAAATATCTGTAGCAGTAGTTGTGCCATGAATACTATACATATCAAGGAGTTATTCATGCACTTCATAGCTTTTATCTACTCCTCGAATATAAATCAACACCTGAGCAGTATCTGACACATTCGTTGACTCATCCAAGGCCAAAGAAAACCACTCAACATGTCCATTTTTGTCGAACAGTTGAGAGGATATATTTTTAGCGATATTTTCTACCCTTCGAGCCACAGTGTTTGCTGACATTCTGACAGTTTTTAATAAATTTACCTTTTCAGGGCACATTTCTTCGGCTACTGCAATTATGCATTATTTGATCATTTCTCCATCGGTGAATGGTTTTCCACGTTTTGCAATTTCAAGAGCCACACGAAAGCTGGCACGAGTTGCAGCCTCTTGTTCAGTTTTGAGTTTTGTAAATGAAGATTGCTGCGATTTCTATCCGCGCTTCAAGCTTCGAATTTTTCGGTCCGCAAACTACCTGTATATTTTAAGAAATTTTGAAAATGTTTTGTTTCATAATGACGTTTAATTTTATATTCCTTGAGAACGGTTATGCTTTCATTGCAAATCAAACATAGCGCCTTGTTACTGGACTCAATTACGAAATACTGACTGTTCCACTGATCTTTGAATTTTCTGCATTCACTATCAATTTTTCGCTTCTTTTCCATACTACTAAATCACACACAAAAGCAACAATTCAAATCAAAATACTGTTACAAAGATGTCTTAAACTTAAACACGCACAAACACGTTTTAAGGAGGTTCGCACTATTTTAATTCACAACAGTGTCATAGGAACTGACTTGTGGTTGCGCTACTAGCCTTCTTATATATTCCAATTACTGCCATCTAGAAGTGAGTGCAAGACACCAGAACTTTCTCGAACCAACGAGATTATTCTGTACGTGCTATTAGCGCCATCTGTTAGCGATAGAAGGTACTACCTATTTCCGCTTGTGTCCACCAGATGTCGTGTCACGTTACTCCTCATGGCTTGTACTCTACGACTAATCTAGAAATTACAGATAATGACAGGAAAATTAATAATATGCAGTGTTGCCGTTTTGCGGACTTTAGTCCGATTTGCAGCCTTTTTTAAACGTTGCGTACTTTTTCGGACTTTTTTTTCATCAGTGGACTATTTCACTTTTTACCACCGGCAACAATGATAATATGGTTTTAGCCCTCGGAACTTACTGGAGTAATCAGTATGGCCCTAAGGCTGGAAAGTTTGGAGACCCCTGGTCTATTTCATTCCAAACCCGGTGTAACATATCTGCTTTGACACTTTCCAAAGCTCTCGTGATGCGTTGTTTTAACTCATCTAAATTACTAGGAAGCGGAGGGACGTAAACCAGGCCTTTCACAAATCCCCATAGAAAAAAATCGCACAATGTAAGATCGGGGCTCCTTAGTGGCCACTGTACGAGAACGCGGTTGTCAACTGTTGCACGGCCTATCCTAGGCGCTGTGGAAGTGTTTTGTCCAGATAATTTCTAACGACACGGTGCCAGTGAGGAGGCGCTCATCTTGTTGGAGATAAAGTTTAAAAAATACAAAACACTTGTGTTGTATTCTGGCACATTTTACATTTTCCTTTGGTAGTGAAATCAGGTAAATGGTTGTATCCATCATGTGCAATAGCTCCAAATAATAACGCTTTTTGAGACCAACGATTATTTTTTGCCGCTACATTTTCTCTTTCTTTTTTTGATTTTTCTTTCCCTTCAGAAGAATTACGTGGATTCTGTTTATTTTTGGCATCCTACCATATCTCAGTAAGCATTCGCCTATTTCATTTCGGAAACTTTTCAGATCCCTTGAGCTATTCCCGTTATCCTTCCTATACAGCAGCCATGCATTATTCACATCAATGTCAAGAATTTGTGCGAAAATGGGAATATACTACTTGAACGTTCTTAGGGGTGTTCCTAGATTCCATTCCCCCTAGATCCGCCCCGCCCATAAAATTATTATATTCCCCAATAACTTTTGCCACAGTTGACTTGAACGTATGATTTGTTCCTCCACCTTTTGACAGTTGTGGTGGGTAGAGCCCAACATAAGACGAAGCTACCAGAACTGGTTTGTTTTCAAACCATTTGTCAATCGAAATCGATTTTTTGTTATTACAAACTTCGTCAAAAGACCCACGACCTTTCTTTTTAAGATCGTTGTCTGTTTTAAGTAATTCGCTTGCTCCAGATGCCCTGTTGGCACGCAAGGTTCCTATATTAAGAATACCATAGTTCCATCTCAGTACTTATAGGAGTTCTGGACAAGTAAAACAGTCAAAATAAAGTTCTTTTAGTGAGGGCTTTCTAATTGATTTGGCAAAAGCAATTACCACTTCACTCTCGAAAAGGGTAATTCACGCTCAATTTTTGAAAAATTTATATCTTGTAAAGTTTCGGCTCCATCATATATAAAAAAATCGAATACAATTCCAGATACGCCACCACAAAATTTTTTTGTCGGTACTTCACCCAATGTGGCATTCAGGCAACACATAAAAATATTCAAAATAAAGTTAAATCAAACAGACACAATTTGTATAGATATATATATTTTAGCACTTGATTATATACTTAACAAAATCCAATTAAAATAATATCATAAAGAAAGAGAAAAACGTCTAAAAATATGGCCTGAACTAACCACTCCAAATCTGGACACAAACAATGCAAAAATCGGAGCAGCTGCTCTCTTGTCATTATCTTTCTTATCCTGGAGTATTGATAAGGGAATCAGGTTGGCCCATATACTATCTTGAAATAACAAACAACAACACTTCAGCAACCCTGCTTCCATCATACAAACCGCCTATTTTAAAAAAAATCGATAAAGTTATGTTGCTCTCAACCAACTCTGGATTAAAAAGGGTTAACTAACTTGATTGCACTTTGGTTGTCAACAAAAATAGTGGTTGGTTTTAATACACACTCATTGATTTCACCCAGTAAAGTCTGCAACCAAATCACTTCTTTATACGCACTAGAAACTGCAAATTATTCAGCTTCGGCTGTTGATAAGCTGATAGTGGTTTGGCGTTGACTGCACCCCGATACTGCTGACTTGTTCACCATGAATACGTTGCTAGTGGACCTTCTTGTACCGCAGTCACCAGCAAAATCAGAATCTGAAAAACCTTCCAACAAGGTGGTACCAACTTCAGATTTGTAGTGTATTTCATAGTTTGCCGTTCCCTTCAGATATTTGATTGTTCTCTTGACTGCATTCCAATATGTGTTGGTTGGATTGTTTAAATATCTACTAGTGATTGACACAGCATACATAATATCAGGTCTACTCACAATTGCAAAGAAATTTAGAGAACCTACTGCTTCTCTGTAAGGCACTCCTTTTTCTAATGGTTTGCCAATTTCTTTGGATAAGTGAGTATTGGGATCAGCTTGGGTGCTCATGGGATTTGCCTCTACCATGTAGAATTTTCTTACAATTTGGTTTGCATAACTCTTCTGATGTATGAAGATTGATCCATTCTGTACATTTTGAGCAACTTTCAAACCAATAAAGCACTTTGGAGTTCCAATTATGGTTATTTTAAACTGTACTTCGAGACTCTTCAATATATCATTCAATTCATCTTCAATGTTTGAGACCAACAGTCCATTGTCTACATAGATTATTAAAACTTACAGAGTTTTCAGTGTGTTTTTAATACAGACACTTGTCTGAAGTTTGCACAAAACCTAAATTTGTTATAAAGTCATTAAACATTTCATTCCATACTTTAGGGGCTCCCTTCAACCCATAGAATGGTTTGATTAAATGACAAACTTTGTCTGGAGGTACATTTGACTCTCTACATTGATTTTTGGCAGAACACTTATGTGTTCTGATAGAATCATACCTCGCTGCTGGTGAAAAGGTTTCTTCATAATCAATCCCCCTTTTTTGGCTGTAACCTTTGGACTTCTTCATACGAAACACCCATTTCGTTTCTAATTTTTTTCTCTTCTCTGGAAGCGTAGTAACATCCCACGCGTTGTTTAATTTGAGAGCTTCCAATTCTTCTCTAACTGCAGCTTTCTATTCATTCTTCTCTTGACAGTCCATGGATTCTCCAAGTGTTCGGATATGCTTTAGTCAGGTACAATTCTTCATCGAAGTACAGCTCATACTGTTACATGATTGATGGAGGACAAACGCGTTGCCTTAAGTTATATACTTGATCTTCTGCAGCATTTTGTTCATCAGTATTGAGTGCTGTATCATTTTCCTCTTTCTTGTTTTGCTCTTTTGCTTTACTTTCAACATCGAACATTTTTCGCTTCAATTTCAGGTATATCTTCTTCAGGAGCTTGAATTGACAATGATACATCAAAAGGAACTGTGTGACTTCTTTCAGTGAATGAGTTTTCTTCATTGAATATTACATTTCTGGAAACTTTAATCCGCTGAGTATTAGGATCATAAATTGTGTAGTTTATGGAGTTGCCATCGTATCCTACGAGGATTATTTTTGCACTTTTCTTATCCAACTTTCGACGTAGACTATCTGGTACATGTAGAAACGCTACTGATCCAAAAGCTGTGACGTGATTGAGTGTTGGTTTCTTGCTGGTCCATTTTTCATATAGAGTGAAATCTTTCATTTGGCTTGTAGGAGTTCTGTTTAATACATATACTGTAGTGTTGATTGCCTCTGCCCATAGACACATAGACACTTAGGTAAGTCCTTTGAGTACAGCATTGCATGCGCACTTTCGACAATACTGCGATTCTCTCGTTTACTCCTTCCATTTTGTTGAATTGTATAATCTCCCGTTGTTAATAGCACTATTCCTAAGTTGTTAAACATCTGTCTCAAATTAGTATTAATTTACTCAGTTCCATTATCTATACGCACCTTTTGTACTTGGTAACCAAACTTCGTTTTACATGTTTTTGTGAAGTTTTGAAAACACTTGTTGACGTCAATTTTGTGTTTTAAAAACTTTACCTCTCTGTATCCCGTACTATCGCCTTTAAATAGCACATAGAATCGAGCACCCCAACAGATATTTCATTCATTGGTCCACATACGTCTCTAGAGATTAGTTCACCAGGTTTTGTTAATCTTCCTTTTATCGTAGCAAATTTCGGTTTATGCTACTTTGCATAAACACAACTTTCACAAAAGAACTCGTCAAAATTTGTTATTCTCACATCATCTGCTAGATCCAATTTCTTTCAAAGCACTAACGTTAATATGACCAAGTCTTTCATGCCAGTTTTTAAACGATGCACTAGCCAAATTGACTTCAATGAGTTCAATGCTTTTTCCGCGAATCAGCATTCTATACAAATTGTTATTTTCTCTTACCGCTATGGCCACACATTCATTTCCTTTGTAGACTTCTGCTTTTGTGTTGTCCTTTATTATTTTGAAGCCACTTTTGGTTAAGATAGCTTCAGAGAATAGATTCCTTCGTAAACAGGTACATGATATACATTTTGCATTTCACATTCATTCCATTGACCATCAATCCATTTTTGTATAAATAAATTTCCAATCCCTTCCATGGGGAGCTGTTCATGGTTCCCTAGTTTTACATCTGCATCACTAATTTCTTTGTATTGTAGCGTAAAAAGCCTTCTCTACTACTGTACATGTGGTGAGTGGCACCACTGTCAATTAACCAATTTGCTTCTACATTTGCAGCTAAAGCTTGAATATCAATGATAACCTCTGTGTTGAATACATTACCATCTCTTTTCGAGTTGTCTGCATTTTCAGTTGTCCTGTTTATACTTCTTTTGGGAGCTCGACATTCCCTTGACCTGTGTCCCTATTTATTACAGTTGTAGCACTTTCCTTCAAACTTAAATATCTTCTTCCTTTGAACATTTAAGCTTATCGCCATTAATGCAGTTTCTATTACAGCACTTATGTTAAGATTAGCTTCTTTATCAATGAGTCTTGCAGTTAAGTTTGGCAGTGTTTGCTTACTTTCTTCTAGTGATAACCATGCTTGTCGAAATGGCCAATATTGTGAGGACAATGTATTTAAAACTTTCATTATCACTGCACTATCACTGATTGAGTCTCCAGATTATTTGATCTGTCTTGCAAGTGACTCAACTTTAAAGGTGTGTTGCGCCATTGAGTCAATTGGGTCCATTTTGTACTGGTGAAAGCGTTCATGCACAAGCATCTTATTTGCCTCGGTTTTTTGTTCATAAACCGAGTTTAGTTGGTCCAAAATATCCTTCGAAGTTTCACAATTTGAAATTAACGAGATCTGCGACAGTTCCAGAGCTGAAGTTAGAATTCGGATTGCCACTGCATCTTGTGCATGTATATTCCATTTTCAATGTCTGCAGCATTAATCGCATCTGGAGCGGGCTTTTGTGTCTATCCTGTAGCAATGCTATAGACACCTTTTGCTCTCAGTGCACACTTCATTTGAGACTTCAATTGATGGAAATTTTGACCGTTAAATTTAGCAACTTGAATTAAATTACTTACGATCCTGTCATTCATGTGAATCATGTTGAATGAATATTTTTCAGCGACTGACTCCACGAGGTACTTGAGCTTTCTTTTATAACGTATCTTTCTTTTTCCTTTCAATCCTTAAGCGCTACCGCAATCTGGGCTCATAAAATGTTAGAATTGAACTTGATTTGTTGAACGAACACTTTCGTTTTAAAAGAAAGGATAATTTTTATATAAAATGTTTTAAATAAAATGTTAACAATAATAAGGCGCATACACAACGTTCTTGACATTCAACAATTTTTCAACTGACTCTAGGGATCAACCAATCAATCAATCAAATCAATTTTATTTTAACAAAGATATACCGAAGTACATATTAAAACATGTCACAATTACAAAAATTAAAATGCTAAATTCTAGATACATATAATAAAAGTTCTAATTAGGCCAAATAATAAAATATACATATCATAGACGTATTTTGCTTGAGGTGAATTCTTCAACACTGTAAAAGGCTCTGTCGGATAAAATATCTTTCAATTTTCTTCTAAAAGCTTTGGTGTTTTCTTGCTTTAAGTTATATGGGATACAATTATATATGAAATTTCCTATTCTGATTCGTGCTTTACTACATAATGTGAGGTTTGATCTATGTATGATCAAATTTGTTCCGTACCTTGTGTTGTGGTTGTGTAGGTATGTCATGCCCAGTCGAAAACTCATTTTTGTTTTTGTGAATATAACAAGCAGTAAATATACAATACGCATCGGATAGCCTTTATTGAGCCTTTAATACTCTTTCCATGTGGGGGAAGCATGATATCACATATCATGATTCCGCATGCAAGCACGGAATGTATCTCCGCAAAATAGAAGTGAATTAGCACCGCACCATTGATAATATTCTTGAGCATACGAAGCATATAGATCTTACGATTAATTTTTTTCACAATTGACTCTGTCGTGATATTCCATGTGAGGAATTCTTCGAAGGTAATTCCTAGAAATTGTGTATTTTTTGCTTTGGATAACTCGTCTTTGCCAATTGCTAAGCAGAGGTTTTCTGCTGACCTCTTTCTAGGGGTTTTGAAAATCATATATTTGGACTTTTTTGTATTTAAAATTGTTTGCGGAGAACCAATTGAACACTTTTACCATCAGTGCATTCGCTTCGATTTCAGTGTCGATTAATGAGCTCTGGGAAATTAAGAAACTTGCATCATCCGCATATAGGATGCACTGTTTACCACTTACCTAATGGAAGAGTTCTGCTGTGCATATTGAGAAAAAAATCGGGGCAAGTACGCTGCCCTGTGGAACACATATGTTAATATACGCAGGTTCCGATGCGACTCACTTATTCAGAAGTTGTATTTTGACATTGTCTATTATGGAGGTATGATTGGGAACCATCTTCCCACCTTCTCTCAGATACCATAATTGTGTAGATTCTCCAACAATATCTTATGAGACACACAATCGAATGCCTTCGATATGTCCCAAAAGATCCCCACCGTAGATGTTCCTTTGTCTATCTCATTAAGGACCTTATTATAAAACGAAAGGATGGCCGTCGTTGTGGATAAGTTTTTTCTGTATCCATGTTGTTCTTGTGGGATTATATTGTGTTTAGTGATGAATTGTATTAGTATCCGCTCCATGCTGTATTGCAGGATTTTGGCTACTACGGTTACTAAGGATATTGGTCGATAGTTGATCAGATTTGTTTTGTCTCCTTTCTTGTAAACTGGCACAATTACAGGTTTTTTGAGAATAGCTGGATATCTCTCTCTTTCTAGTCGTTTACTTCATTTGTTAAAGTGTCGTGATCTTATGTATATCATTCATGTTAAGGTGATTGCGATTTATTTCCATTTATATCTGTCTGTAATGCATCTCATGTTGTCCTGCAGTGAATTTCCTGTGAAGTGCTTCATTTGGTTCATTCATCGCTTCGGAGTTCGCCCCCTAGGTCTCGTGCCTTCGATTTTTCCCTGTATTATAAGTTTTTCCAAATTGTCATCCTTTCTCCTGCTCACATGTCCAAAAAACTTGAAAATTCGCTGTCTTACGATGTTGTTACGATGTCAACAGTCTTACATTAATTTGCAGTTCTCCTAATATTGATACGTTGGTTCTGTGAGCAGTCCAAGGGATTCTTAAAAACCTTCTCTAGACCCACATTTCAAAGCTGTCTAGTTTAGCAATGTCTGTTGCCTTCAAGGTCCAGGTTTCTGCCCCATATATTGCTATTGGCAAGACAAGAGTTTCGACAAGTGTGCGATTTGGTTTAGTTGTTATTTGTTTGTCCTCCCAGATTTTATGCAGCTTTGTCATGGCAGTATTGGCAAGAGCGATTCTCCTTTTGATTTCGATAGATTAATTTCCGTCTCTGTTTATGTTAGCACCCAGATAATTAATTTCTTCTACCATTTCTATATCGTTTATGGCCTGTGCTCTGATTATTCTGTTTATGCGATCTATTACCTTAGACCCTTATCTTAGACCCTATCTTGACCTTATTAACTTAGTTTTTTGCCGATTTATTTTTAACCCATAGTTAACCCCCAGGCTTACTCCTTCCACTCTTTCAATGAGTTCAGCCATTTAGTGTTCGTCCTTTGTTATAAGTGTGGTGTCATTCGGCATAACGAAGGTTATTTATTTTTCTGCCACCTATACTTATGCCACCCTCCCAACCGTCCAAGTCATCCTTATAATGTATTCACCATAAATGTTGAATAGCAAGGGAGATAAAATACACCCTTGTCTTACGCCTCGTTATATGCAGAAGGTTGGGGAGGTTTCGTCCTTCAGTCCGACTGTTGCACTGTTGTTTTCATCTAGATGTTTTAATAGGAGCACCAGATGTTGAGGGGTTCCCATCTCTAAGAGAGCTCTATAAAGCTTTTGCCAGCTAACACAGTCAAAAGCTTTGCTGTAGTCTAGGAAACAGAGATATGATGGTTTTGAAAATTCTCTTGCCTTTTCGATAATTTGTCGAACATTAGAGAGATTTGTTCTCTTGTGCCCTTACCACTGACAAATCCTGCTTGTTCCTGGGGGATCTGCCAATCCAAAAAGCTTCTGAGGCGCCGAAGGAGAATTCTGAGCATAACTTTGCTTGGATGTGAGATAAGTGCAATGGTTCTGTAGTTGTTACATTTTTGACTGGAACTTTTTAGTGCAATGGAATGAAGGTCGATGTACACCAACCCTTGGCTATTGTCCGGTTTTCCATATGTTGTTGCATATCTTCCACAAAAATGTGATGCCTACTTCATCGAGTTGTTTTAACATTTCTGCGCTTATATTGTCACCGCCTGTGCTTTTATTGTTTTTCAAATAATGAATGGCTTGCTCTACTTCATTCCTCAAAATGTCAGGCTCTTGTTCCACCTCGTTCATGAATGGCAATTCGTTTTCTTGTTCAGGGTCTTCATTCTCGTAGAGCTTTCTGCAATATAACTGCCATACCTCAAGAACTCCCTCTATTTCTGTAATAGTTTTGCCATTTTGATCTTCTATTTTCCATATTTTTGGTTTAAATTCTCTGGTAATTTCCTTGATTGTTCGGAAGAGGTCTCGTGTTTCATTGGTGTTGTGTAATCTTTCAATGTCAAGGCAGATTTTTTGTAAGTGTTGGTTTTTGTCCCGTCTGCTCAGTCGTTGAATGTCCCTGTTCAGTTTTTGGTATTCGATCGTCTGTTCGTTTTTGCGTATGCCTGCTCTTCTGAGCATCTTTCTTTTCTTTACTGCGTTCCAAGTTTCCTCAGTCATCCACTGTTTATTTTTCACATCGTTGGTACTTTGTTGAATTACTTCCTCTTTGGTATTGATAATAGTAGTTTTAAGAGTTTGCCGCATTGTCTGGCGTTTTCAAATTCTGAGTTATTTGGGATTAATTCCAATTTTTCTCTTAGTTTTTCCTTAACAAATGGATGTTTCCAGACTTCAAGGGTTTTCAAGGGCTTTTACCTTTGTTTTCTTGGATTTAATGTGTATTTTTACTCGAGCTAGTAGCAGTTTGTGGTTGCTGCCACACTCCGCTCCTGGTATAGTCTTGACGTTCTGTATACTGGATATCCATCTTGACTGTACAAATATATAGTCTATTTGGTTTCTGTATAGGCCACCTGGAGATGTCCACGTATAACAATGTCTTGGATGTTGAGGGAAGATGGTATTTGTGATAACCATGTTGTTTCTTATACAAAATTCCACGAGTTTTTGTCCAGATTCGTTTCTCACATCCATATCTGCCTATGAGGTGTTTTATTGGTTCGTGTTTCTCAGTTTCACCGATTTTAGCGTTGAAATCTCCTTGTATCAGAGTTATTTCTTTGTTGGGTATTTCTTGTAAAGTACTTTCAAGTTTATTGTAAAAGTCATTTAATTCGTCTTCCGTGCTTATTGATGTTGGAGCGTAGATTTGAACAATGTTTAATTTGCATGGCTTGGCATTGACTTTTATAGTCAGTATTCTGGAACTTACAGGATTGTAGCCTAACACACTTGCATGAAGTGATTTTGGAATAATTATCTCTACGCCATGTATTGAGTCCGACTTATGTCCAGAAACGTATATTGTGTTGCCACTTTTGGAGGTGAAATGTCCTCTACCAGACCAGTGAGTTTCGCATATACCTACTATATTGATGTTTGTCACTTCACGTTCGATGATGTCTAGTTTGCCAGGATGTGTAACGAGTCCCAGAATATTCCAAGTGGCTATTGAGATGCGTTTTCGGAGGGTTATCTTTGTTGATGTTATCTGCTTCTTCATATCTTCAGACCTCTCCATAGCATTCCCTCCCGGAGATCCGATCGAGGGAATATTTAAACTCTGGATAACTTTGACCATGAGACAATACATAAGATTTTCTTAGGAAGGTACTAGAGGTAGTTTCCCTTTGCTTTCCTCTAGAATTTAAAAGGGTTTACTCCCAATATATAAATAAAATTTTGACGTACGTCAAAATTTGACACCTAACGGATAGCTGGATATATCTCACTATTAAATGAACAATTTACTAACTCTGTAATAGGGAGGACTAGAAGATCACTAAATTCTTTTATAATATGGCATGGGAGTAAACCTGGTCCGCAACTGGATTTATTCTTCAGTTTATGAAGAATTTCAGACATCTCCGTGACTGTGTAGTTTTCAAGAAACATAGATTTGTCGTAGAACAAGCTATGATCATTAGTTTTAACCGGTGGAATATCTCTTGATGCAAGCAGAGATGCAGTTTTGAAGAAATCATTCAAGGCGTCCGCTATTTGCTTCGGATTTTCTATCTCCCACTCATTAACCCTGATTTTCCATTTAACTTTAGATATGATTTTATTATTTAATACATTAATTGTTTGACATACCGCCTTCTGCCCTGGGGGAGTCTAACCCCTACAGGGCGCGACCCCAGGTGGCGGATAGGGGAACGCTCGTCAAGCATGCTTGAAGGGTAGAGGTAAAATAAAATGGCCTCCGCGGACCAAAATAAGACTAGGTAGCAACAGGCTTACAACCTGCTATACCGAAACTCAACTTTGTAAAAGAAACACCAACAAGCCTCGGAATCGGACAGATGAAATCAATGACGACTTTTAGCGCACGATATCGGACACGATTTGTTTGGAACATGGAACGTAAGGACGTTGCTGAAGCCAACCACTCTAGCCCAACTTGCGAAAGAATTTCGGAGATACAACTTACAAGTACTAGGCCTAAGTGAAATCAGATGGGAAGGAAGTGGCGTAAAGAAAATATCAACGGGAGAGGTGCTCCTCTACTCCGGGAAACAAATTGGCGAGGCGCGCAGAGGTGGTGTCGGATTCATGCTAACAGAGAAATCAAAGCAAAGTTTAGAAGATTGGAGCCCAATCGCAGAAAGGATAATAACAGCACGATTCAGAACGCGCTCAAGGTATATATCAATAATTCAAGTTTATGCACCGACAATGGCAGCTACAGAAGAAGAAAAGGATACATTCTACCAACAATTGTCAAGCACAATTCGCCAACTTAAAAAGACGGATATAAAAGTTGTGATGGGAGATTTCAATGCCAAGGTTGAGAAAAGCAGCACTAACTGGGAGACAGTAATGAGAAACTACGGTATAGGGGAAATTAATGAAAATGGAGAATTACTAGCGGACCTCTGCACAAACCACGACTTGCTTATAGGCGGAACAGTTTTTCCACACAAGGAAATACATAAAGTGACATGGTGCTCACCGGAAGGCAGAACCCAAAATCAGATAGATCATATTTGCATAAGCAAGAAATGGAGAACATCACTGCTTGATGTCCGGAATCACATGTCCGTGGAGCCGACGCACATAGCGACCACCACCTTCTCTGTGGACAGATACGTATTAAACTGATCTCAAACACCAAGCGCCAAGCCACCAGGAAGACAAAGAAAATTGACATCGCAAAACTTCAAGATAAAATGACGGCAAAGGCCTTCGCAGTAGCCAACAGACTAAAGGACAAGACCACAGGGAACAAAGACATTACAGAAAGATGGTCAAGCATCGTAGATGCGTTAAGAGGAGCTGGGGACATCCTTGGGTACAAATCCAATGAGAGAAAAGAATGGATATCTGATGCGACTTGGAAATTAATCCAAGACCGCCGAAACTTAAAGCAACAAATAAACTGTGCTTAAGATAAAGATAAACAAAGGCTATCCCAGATTTACAACGCAACCGTTAAGCAAGTGGGAAAGAGTGCTAGAACTGATAAGAGGAAATGGCTAGCTGATATTGCAACCCGAGCGCAATTAGCTGCTGACAGCATGAACACCAAGGAAATATATCGCCTGACATGAAAGCTCACAAACACAGGCTACCCCTCAGAACGACCAATACGCACGACGAACGGGAAGCTATGCACAACCGAGGCACAGCAAATAACCCGCTGGACAGAACACTTCCAAGACCTCCTAAACACACCGTTGGAAGAGGTACCACAGAGTCCTACGACACCAAGCGGAAATAGAAGATTTAGAGACGACCCGCCAAGCATAGAGGAGGTGAAGGCCGCCATCAAACACCTTAAAAACGGCAAGGCGCCTGGCGCTGACGAGACATACTCGGAGATGTTTAAAATAGACATAAAGGGAATCACCGAGATTATAACACCTATAATTCGAGAAGCATGGGAAACAGAAGTAAAACCATCCATGTGGAAAGAAGGCCTAATTATCAAACTGGCGAAAAAAGGAGACCAGAGTATGCTCCAATTGGTGAGGAATAACTCTTCTTAACACCATTAACAAATTAGTATCCAAAATAATTCACGACCGGATCAGCACTGTGGTTGAACCGACACTACGCAAGGAGCAAGCTGGATTCAGGCCTGGCAGGTCCTGTACCGACCAGATAAACACCCTCAGAATCATCGTTGAACAGTCGGTCGAGTGGCAGTCACCACTCTATCTACTGTTCATCGACTTCAAGCAAGCGCTCGATAGTGTGGACAGGGAATTTATGTGGATAATACTAGCCAGCTACGGGGTGCTTACAAAGTACATAAACATGATCAAATTACTAAACAAAGAAGCAAGCTGCACGGTAATCCACCAAGGACAACGCGGCACACCTTTCACAGTGCATTCGGGAGTAAAACAAGGATGCACGCTCTTCCCACTTCTGTTTACCATAGTCTTAGACTGGGTCATGAAGAAAGCAAATAAAAGAACAAGGGGAATTCGATGGACGCTCGTGAGGCATTTAGAAGACCTAGATTTTGCCGATGTCCCACACCAAAGTAGATATGGAAAAAAAGTTGGAGGCTCTCAAAAAGTACGCAATGCAGGTGGGAATGAAAATTAATGTCGATAAAACCAAGTTGATGGAGAGCGACAGCCCCCTGCAACCTGGAGATAGATGGCAGGCAAGTACAGGTAGTAGATAGTTTTTGCTACCTTGGAAGCCTTATTTCACAGGATGGTGGTGCTGATAAAGACGTAAAACAACGGATACAGAAGGCGCGACACGCATTAGGAATGCTTAACAATCTGTGGAACTCAACACAAACTTCCCGTAACTTAAAGCTCCAAATTTGCAAATCTAATGTAGTATCAGTTCTTCTTTACGGTAGCGAAGCGTGGAAAGTGACTACCACCATAGTATCACAACTTCAGGTATTCATGAACAAGTGTCTGAGAAGAATACTTAAAATGTTGTGGCCCAATACCATAGCAAATATTGAATTTTGGAAAAAAGCAAATATGGAGCGTCTTGAAACCCAAATAAGAAGAAGAAACTAGAAATGGATCGAACACACACTTAGAAGGCCGGAGGGGATATTGGATAACCAAGGTTCAAGAAAGAGAGGCCACCCAAAAATCACGTGGCGGAGGACAGTCGTACAGGAAGCCAGGGCAAGCGGAAAGGAGTGGCGCGAGGTAAAGGCCCTGGCTCAGAATAGAATCAGATGAAGAGCGTTTGTTGATGCCCTATGCTCCCACGAGGAGTAAAGGAAATGATGTTGATGATACCTCCTTCTGGAGGTTAGGCCCTCGTTCTATCCTCCTCTTAAAGAAATTTCGCTTTGTTTAAGATTAACCTATTGTGTATACTTTTTTTTAAACAATATTTAACTCTTAAAATGAGATTTTTTTTTGCAAAACAAATAAATCTTTTAGGTTCTTACTTGATAAAATAATTTCATTTGAGACCCATGTCTCAAATTTGTATATTGTTTTATTTTTCTTACTGGGAACGATGTAAAGAAGAGATGTTGTGTTGTCTAAAGGAAGCATTTAGTTTGGTTTTCGCAGTCTGTTTCTCTATACATCTCCTCCCATGTTTCATCCATAAGCGTCGCTCGAAATCTTCGTTTATTATTTTCAGAGAAATTCCTTTGTAATTTGTAAATTGGTAAGTTCTTAGCTTGAATTGAATTGCTTAGTAATATGAGTTTATGGTCTGAAACACTGGTGTCGTCTACCTCTATCGACGATGGTTTAGAGAGATAAATAAATACGTTGTCAATTAACGTTTTAGTCGTGCCTGTTACTCGGGTATGTTCCTGAACCCGGTCCACGAGCCCGAACGATAATAGAAGGTTTTCAAGGTTGGAAGAAATTTTCGAGATGAGATTAAAGTTGGTGTTGAAATTACCTGTGTAAGACGGAAACCTGTTTAAGATGGAAATATTTCCCAGTCCCTTGAAGTTCCGTCTTAGACAAGTTTCACTGTATCTTTGTTATACAGACAGTTTGTCGTATAAACAGTTTGTCGTCTGGACAATTTGTCATATAGACAGTTTTTGTACATATTGTTTTGTACAAAAACATACTTAAGTGTGAATGAATCAACACACTTAAGCATTTTTTAAGTAAGTGTCTCGTATGGAGGCTAAATACTTTTTATGAGTTTTGTACGGAAACTCATATATCTTTTTTGTTATACAGACAGTTTGTCGTTTGGACAGTTTGTCGTGTAAACAGTTTGTCATATAGACAGTTTGTCGTACCCCTACAAGTGTAATTCTGAATTTGTTGAAAATGCATTGCAGTATGTTTTCCATTGCTACCATGAAGGTTGTGAAACATCCAGTTGGGGGTATGTATAAGGCGATGATATTAGTTGTGTACTTTTTCGAGATCCTTTGCACTCCACACACTTCAATATGTTTTTCAATCGATATTTCTTGTATTTCCGGAATATTTAATATGGATTCATTATTTAAGTTGTTACTGGCCCCTGTAGCAACACCTCCACCGGGGGATTCTGACCTGCAATAAAATGTGAAGTAGCTGTATATTGTCTTCTCGCATCTAAGTTTCTGTGCGACACAAGAAGTACGGCTTGTGTTGTTGAGATAATATTTCCAGATGAGAAATTTTCTTTGCTAAGCTCTGAATATTTAGATATAGCAAAAACTTGGTATCTGATCTGTGTTAACTTGATTGTGTTACTATATAGAAGACGACTTTATATTATTGTTTATTAGAGGGTTTAGTTTTTCCCGAGCTTTTATATAACATCTGTTTTCTGTTCTCGCCGTGAAAAATTTTGTGATTTTATTTTTATATTAGTTTTGAAGAAATTTTGGAAATTCAAATTTTACTTTCGTGGTTAATGCCCTCTGGCCAGAATGATTGATCATAAACTTCTTCTTTCAAATCTAGATCTGCTCTAATTTTGAAGCTAACATTGTTATGTATATTCACTGAAGGAGTTATTTTTTCTACTACAAAATTGTTCGCCAGTTTACCTGTTTTATCAACTAAATAATCAAGAACAATCTTTTCTGTGACGTGTTCTTTAGCTCTGGAGATATATATCCATATTTTTTTCGTCATCGGTTCCCTTCCCACAAAACCCGTAGCTTTCTTCTCATCATCAACCCTAGCAGTTCCTAAAGATTGACGATGAGTTTTTGTTTTTTTAATTTCATTGTGGAAACTTTTATTTGATTTTTATCTCGGTGCAATTATTTCGAATTCGAACACTTTTTCCTTTTCGGTTTGTTTATTTCTATGACTTTTTATTACATCTCGCTCTCTTGAAGTTTCAGGCGACATCGCGCATTTTTTTGTCGTTTTAATTTCTGTTGAGATTTTTTCCGGGGTCTCCATATCTACGGCTATTTCTTTATTAGTTACGGAGTCTAATGAATTGTGAAATTGAGAAATAGGGATATATGTGCCCATAATTATGAAAGTGGTCTAATTGTAAGTCCAAATTTAAGAAAATGAGTTTATCAGTTATTTCACACCACATTATTAAGTCAAAATGAATTCCATATATTTTTGAAATTACAACCAATATCTAGTGGTTCCTTTTTTTGAAAAAATTACATTTAATAAAATTAGTTTAAAATAATGCGGTGTGAAATAACTGATGAACTTATTTTTTTTTAATTATGACTTACACCACTTTCATAATTATGGGCACATATATTGCCAACCAAAACAATCGGTCTTTTTTGGCAGCTCATTTAAAATTGCAGAATCTTATTTAACAGGAAACAATAATACAATGCCAATATATTAAAAAGAATAAACAGAACAAAACGTTTCATAGTTGAAACTATACCTTTAATAGAATAAAGAACTAGGGTACAGAAAATGCTACACTATTAAGGTAGACTAGAAAACGCTCGACAAATGGATTAGATTGAAGTAGGGAAAGATGATGCGTTCTAGATCCTCCTCCTCCTCAAACCCCCTCTGACCTTGACCCCTAACCTAAACTTGACCTTGGAACTTCCGGTTTCGACTTCCGGTTTCGACTTCTTGTTTCCGGTTTCGACTTCCGGCCGCCATTTTCGGAACTTCCAGATGCGCGGGAAAATTCAAAATATAGACGCGAGCCGGGGAAATTCAAAATTAGACCCTGTTGAGACAAATGAGGTGTGAAGTTGATTGCATACATCAACGGGACTAAATACATGAGACTAGACAGACGAGGCTAGAGCCAAGGGACTAAATACATGAGACTAGATAGACGGGGCTAAATACATGAGACTAGATACATGAAACTAGATTCATGGAGCCAGACAGACGAAGCTAAAAGACTAGACAGACGGGGCTAGATACATGAGACTAGATAGACGGGGTTAGATACATCAACGGGACTAAATACATGAGACTAGACAGACTAGCCTAAACCATTTTAATCCATTTGATGAGAAAAATCAAATCTGGTGTCAGAACGGCTCTAGCATGTGCCTTAAGCGAGATACCGCCCGACCGCCTACCCCACAGTTGATTACGTCATCCGCCGCGGCAGATATTGCTAAACTAATTACCTCGATGCTGATTGGCTGATTAACGAATAAATAATTTCAGTTGACCTTTTCCCTCAATTTATATGTAATGGACAAGACTGGACAGACAAGACTAGACAGACAAGACTAGACGAGACTAGTTATATGAAGCTAGACAGATGGGGGCTAAATACATGAGATTAGACAGACCAAGCTAAATACATGAAACTAGATTAGACTGAACTAAAATATATAAGGGATTGTTTAATTCAAATAAAATATATTTTCGATAGTTTTTCTTATAATTGTTAATAATGTTTATATTATTACTTCCATTTTGTTATCTACGTTTTATTTTGATTTACGGCTTGTTGATTAGACGCAACCGGATGTTTGTCAGTCATAACACCAGGCAAGAATAGAGGGACTAGACTAGATTAGACAGACAGACAAGCGGAGAAAATTCAAAATGAGTTGCGGATGGGTAGCGAACAATCCTGTATGCATACATAATTGATTGCAAACATATTACGGATTGATTCAAATGAGATTATTGGTTTTAGGCCGGACAAGATCGGACAATGCCGAACAAGGTCGAACAAGAACGGACAAGACTTATATTTATCCGAATAATTTCCTATGAATAAGCGAAATTTCTTATACTTGTCTGTGAGCCAGATCGTATTAATGTTTTTCATTTATATAAATACCAAAGAGTTCAATTTTCTGGCATCCACTTTTCATCTACTTGCATCCACTTTTCATTTACTTGCATCCACTTTTCATCTACTTGTATCCACTTTTCATCACGCCAAAGAGGGTGTGAGGTCTATGTGACCCCACGCTAAACAGGGTGTGAGGTCTATGTAACCCCACGCTAAACAGGGTGTGAGGTCTATGTAACCCCACGCTAAACAGGGTGTGAGGTCTATGTAACCATACGCTAAACAGGGTGTGAGGTCTATGTAACCCCACGCTAAACAGGGTGTGAGGTTGTCGTAGGTTGTCGTGAGGTTGTCGTAGCTATGTAACCCCACGCTAAACAGGGTGTGAGGTCTTTGTAACCCCACCCTAAACTCCGTCCACTTTCCGTCCACCCCATCCACTTTCCGTCCACTTTTCATTCTTTCAGCTTTAATCTCATTGGGTTAGTTGGGTTAGCATTGGGTTAGGTTAGCATTAGGTTAGGTTACGGGAGGTTGGCAATGAAGTGCGCTTCATTCCTAACATCCTGTAACCTAACCTAATGCCAACCAAACCCAATGCTAACCCAACTAACCCAATGAGAATAAAGCTGAAAGAATGAAAAGTGGACGGAAAGTGGATGGGGTGGACGGAAAGTGGACGGAGTTTAGCGTGGGGTTACATAGACCTCACACCCTGTTTAGCGTGGGGTTACATAGCTACGACAACCTCACGACAACCTACGACAACCTCACACTTTGTTTAACGTGGGGTTACATAGACCTCACACCCTGTTTAGCGTGGGGTCACATAGAATTCACACCCTGTTTAGCGTGGGGTCACATAGACCTCACACCCTGTTTGGCGTGGGGTCACATAGACCTCACACCCTGCTTGGCGTGATGAAAAGTGGATACAAGTAGATGAAAAGTGGATGCAAGTAAATGAAAAGTGGATGCAAGTAGATGAAAAGTGGATGCCAGAAAATTGAACTCTTTGGTATTTATATAAATGAAAAACATTAATACGATCTGGTTCACAGACAAGTATAAGAAATTTCGCTTACTCATAGGAAATTATTCGGATAAATATAAGGTCTGTATAGTCTTGTCCGTTCTTGTTCGACCTTGTTCGGTATTGTCCGATCTTGTCCGGCCTAAAACCAATAATCTCATTTGAATCAATCCGTAATATGTTTGCAATCAATTATGTATGCATACAGGATAGTCCGCTACCCATCCGCAACTCATTGTGAATTTTCTCCGCTTGTCTGTCTGTCTAGTCTAGTCTGTCTAGTCGAGTCCCTCTATTCTTGCCTGGTGTTATGACTGACAAACATCCGGTTGCGTCTAATCAACAAGCCGTAAATCAAAATAAAACGTAGATAACAAAATGAAAGTAATAATATAAACATTATTAACAATGTTAAGAAAAACAATCGAAAATATATTTTATTTAAATTAAACAATCCCTTATATATTTTAGTTCAGTCTAATCTAGTTTCATGTATTTAGCTTGGTCTGTCTAATCTCATGTATTTAGCCCCCATCTGTCTAGCTTCATCTAACTAGTCTCGTCTGTCTAGTCTTGTCTGTCTAATCTTGTCTGTCCAGTCTTGTCCATTACATATAAATTGAGGGAAAAGGTCAACTGAAATTATTTATTCGTTAATCAGCCAATCAGCATCGAGCTAATTAGTTTAGCAATATCTGCCGCGGCGGATGACGTCATCAACTGTGGGGTAGGCGGTCGGGCGGTATCTCGCTTAAGGCACATGCTAGAGCCGTTCTGACACCAGATTTGATTTTTCTCAACAAATAGATTAAAATGGTTTAGTCTAGTCTGTCTAGTCTCATGTATTTAGTCCCGTTGATGTATCTAGCCCCGTCTATCTAGTCTCATGTATCTAGCCCCGTCTGTCTAGTCTTTTAGCTTCGTCTGTCTGGCTCCATGTATCTAGTTTCATGTATTTACTCTCATGTATTTAGCCCCGTCTATCTAGTCTCATGTATTTAGTCCCTTGGCTCTAGCCTCGTCTGTCTAGTCTCATGTATTTAGTCGCGTTGATGTATGCAACCAACTTCACACCTCATTTGTCTCAATAGGGTCTAATTTTGAATTTCCCCGCCTCGCGTCTATATTTTGAATTTTCCCGCGCATCTGGAAGTTCCGAAAATGGCGGCCGGAAGTCGAAACCGGAAACAGGAAGTCGAAACCGGAAGTCGAGGCCGGAAGTCAAAACCGGAAGTCGAAACCGGAAACCGGAAATCGAAGCCGGAAGTTCCAAGGTCAAGGTTAGGTTAGGGGTCAAGGTCAGAGGAGGTTTGAGGAGGAGGAGGATCTAGAGCGCATCATCTTTCCCTACTGATTGACGAGAGGAATTCGACTAGATTGATGGAAATATAAACGAAAGCGTAGCTGTTTAAACTGGGAAAAGTCCACATACATACAAGACTAAATAATTGAGTGCATTATGAGTAGTAGATGAACAATAATCATTTTTTTAACAATGCAGTACAGGGAAGATAGGGCTTATTTGACCTTATTCTCTGATTGGTTTAAATCGAGAAGTTCACACGGACGATAAATACTTCTCCATCTCTCTCCCTTCACATTCATTTGCAGCCATTGGTGTAGAGTGTGGTGATATGTAATTAAATGAACACAATACTACGAATAATTTCTAAATATAATAGAATGTTAAATTATACTACGGTTAATAATTTCTATATTATATAATAATGTTTTATATATAATTATTAATAATATATATGTTATTATATTGTTATTATATTATTATATTATTAATATATATGTTCAATTTCAAATTTAAAGATAAAAAAATTATTTAACTCCATGTATATTTTTTTCGTACGCCAATGCATGTTCAGCTGTTAGTTGTCAAATACCCTGTTAATTCACAATTGTCATCTGATCTCTGTATCATTTAGTTTTTTTGCTTTTCTCCATTTCTTTGTTTGTATTTTCTTACTATTGTTGCCATTTGGTTTATTTAATCTGTATTTTTTTTATATTCAAGTAACTATATTTGAATTTAACGCCAAATTTTGTAACTAGATTGAACATTTGTCGTAGTGTAAATCAAGTTTCTAGTTACTGCATTCTTAAAAAAAATGGACTAAAGTCTTGGCTGTGTAGTTCTGTCTGTCTGGTCTAGGTCTGGTCTTTTCTGTCTGGTCCTATGCATTAGTTGCTTAGTTTAGTCTGTATAAACTTGTCTGTCCAATCTGGTCTGTCTAGTCTTATCCGTGTAATATTGACTGAGTAGACAATTGCACTCAACTGAGGAGACAATCTAGTCTTGTCTATCTAGTCTTTTATGTATATTCCTGTCTGCATAGTTTTGACTGTCTAGTCTTGTCTGTCTAATCTTTTCTATCTTCACTTATCTGTCTTGCTTTGAATCTCTAGTCTTGTCTGTCTAGTATTGTCTGTTTAGTGTTTTCTGTCTAGTGTTGTCAATCTAGTATTGCTTGTCTCTCCTTGATAGTGTAGTTGACAACATACCCGCCTGACAATAGGGTAGAGAACCTGGGTATAGTCTTGTATGTAATCTTGTCTGTTTAGTCTTGTCTCTCCAGTTTTGTACGTTCAGTTTTTTTCTGACTATAAGATAGCAAACAGAGAGAAATCTCCTTCTCTGTTATAAAAACGTAAAATGGAATACCTTGGGCTAGAGATGAGCATGGGACGAGTTTCTCGTTCCAGATCCCATCCCATGGGACGGATTCCTGTCACGGTCTGATCCCATTTTCGTCCCGCTGTCCCTTCCCACAAACCTAAAATATTCGTCCCATCCCATCCCATTCATCCCACCTTATCCCGGTCGCGTGGCTCTTCCTATGCATCCCATTTTTCCCATAAAGCAGACTTTCTTTTCGGTAAAGACTTTCTTAACGATAATTCGTTCAAATTAAATTTTTCCGTAATTACTTTAGCTGACAAATTAAGACAAGCTGACAAATAGTTTTCGTCGCAAACGGATCGTAAGACGGAACTACCACGTTATCACAGAAATCTCCTGGCCTGGATATATTATGGAAAGTGTGCGTATTGGCACGATAAGCAATTAATTATGCACGAAATAGATTTACCAGATTATCAAAACATGTCCCACTCCGTCCCATAAAAATTTGTCGGCCCATCCCATCCCACGCAACGTTCATACCACTCATCCCATTCCATGGGACGATGGGATGGGTCGATAGGATCCCATGCTCATCTATACCTTGGATATATAATGCGTCATGAGAAGTATCGTATGCTGCAACTCATCTTACAGGGCAAAACAGACAGCAAAAGAGGACTGGGTAGACAAAGACGTTCATGGTGGCATAATCTGCGTGAATGGTACGGACTCACTTTAGTAGAACTGTTTCGTAGTGCAGCGAAAAAAGTTAAAATAGCCATGTTAATTGCCAACGTCAGAAACGGATAGGGCCACAAGAAGAACCACCACGAGAATAAGAAGTCTAGCCCGAGTAGTCATGTCAGCCTGGTCTTGTATGCCTTGTCTAGTCTTATATCAGTAGTCGTGTCAGTCTGGTCTTGTCTGCCTAGTCTAATCTTGTATGTCTAATTTTGTGTATAGTCTTGCCTGCATAGTATTGTCTGTCTAGTCTTGTCTCTCTAGTCCTGTATGACCGTCCTCCTCGGTGGTGTAGTTGACAACATACCCGCCTTTCAATGCGGGGGGGGGGGGAAGAGGTCGGCGGTTTCGAATCCTGGTCGGGGAGACGACAACTAGGGCGTATTTCACTAACCGTCCCGGCTGCCCGCCCTGAAAGAATGCAAAATATGCGATACCGGGGTGGCGCATACTAAAAGCCAAGGTGGAATAGGGGATTTAGTGAGAGCTTCCCCCGAACCACTTTAGTCCTGTATGTCTAGTCTTGTCTGTCTTGAACTGTCAGCCTTGTCTTGTCTATCTAGTTTTGTTTGTCTAGTTCTGTCTATCTAGTCTTGTGTGCCTAGTTTTATTTGCCCAGTCTTGACTGTATAGCCTTGTCTGTCTAGTTTAGCCTGTACATTGAACGTTGAAACGTATTTGAACGATTGCATCCTGAAAAACATAGGATGACCTTTAAAAAAACCTGGAAGGGATGTAATTAAGTATTAACTAAGGGTAGTAACTAAGGGGATGAAAGTAGTATTAACTAATGGAATAAAAGTTTGTATGGGGAACCTATCATTTTTCCAGTTAAGGCTACGAAAATTTATATTTAGTCTTTTGGTAAGAAATAAAAAGAAAACGTATTTCATTGTTTTTGCAATATCGTCCCTCAAGAGGGTAAAATAGGGGATGATTTAGGTCCTTCCTAGGTTACAATACAAATTCTTGTGAAGCACAGTTTGTGAAGCTGAAACTGGCTACATTTTCAAAGTTTTCAAAGCAAATTTATAGAAGGTTAAGTCATGATTGTGGATGTTAATGGTGGATGCGCCAGATGGATATGTGATAGTGGATGTGCAGGTGTACGTCAAGTTGTTGAATGTTGAAGGAAGAACAAATAAAAATATAAACTAATAAAATGTCTTGTCGTTTTTAAACTTATCTACGTATAAAACTAGATACTGAATAATATTTTTCTAAAGTCTGTTATTTAAAAAAAAAACAATTTCCCTTATGAAGAGGCACTTCGCAAAATTGGCTTTTTATTTTCATATGCGCACCTGTAACAATTTTATCCAATTTGTCTTGCATCCTTTGACAATCTTAATGACCCAAAAGAAGGAACACAATAAGTTAAGACAGACTGCAGAGAGGAGGCATCTGAATATACCCACTGGGTAGAATAGGCCATACACCCTGCAGTAATGCGAAAAGCGGGTCCGGGGTGTCATGTTTTATGTTCTGTATTATTTTTATATAATAAATATAAAACAAAGTCTTGTCTGTCTTGTCAAAATCAAAATCAAAATCAAAATCAAAATCAAAATCAAAATCAATTTATTTCTTCATTCAAGCTACATAGCTAAAAGAAATGTCCAAATCAATACAAATCGAAATATAATGTAATTACAATAAGAAGAATTATTATTCTCCTATTAGAATATTACATACATAATAACATAACATAATAATACTAACATAATAATAACATACCAAACGATTTAAACTAAAACAATATTCTGTAAACAAACTATATTTTGTGAATTGAGCTGTAATACTCTTCCATGGTATATGGTTCAATATTCTGTACATATTCAAAAATCTTCTGCTTAAAGGATTTTGCTGTTTTAATAATCTTTAAACTATCGGGCAAACTGTTAAACAGTTTGATACAATTATAATATGGCCCTTTTTCTGTCATCGTCAGGATATGCATGGGTGGTATATAGTGAGTTTTTTTTCTTCGTGTTTCTATTGCATGCTGATTTTCGCTATCTTTGAACTCTTTTTTGTTTTTATACAGAAAAATTAGTGATTCATATACATATGTGCCCACAACTGTTAATAGATTTGCCTTTTTGAAGACTCCTCGGCATGATTCTCTATATTTTAGATTATAAATAATCCTTAGTGTCTGTTTTTGTATCCTGAATACATTTTGAAGGCTTAATCCACTACCCCAAAAGACGATTCCAAAACGAAGATGTGAATGAAAATTGGCAAAATACACCATTCTTAATATTTCCTCTTTTACGTGTCTCTTCAAGATTCGCAGAGCGTAGGTGGTTCTGTTTAATTTAGCTTCTAACTTGTGGATATGTGTGTCCCAGCTCAACTCTCTGTCAATGTGAATTCCTAGAAGCCGGACATCTTTTTTCACTTCTAGTATATCATTGCCAATCTGTATTTGCTGTGGATAAGGTAATACTGATCTTTTTGTTCTAAACATTATGATATTTGTTTTGTCTTCGTTTATAACTAATTTATTTGTATGAAACCATTTTTTCATCAATTCAATTCCTGTATTGGTACTTAGAGCGACTTCCTCTAGCGTCTTATGGCCTAGGAGCAAGGTAGTATCGTCGGCAAAATTGATCATTTTATATTCCTTTTGAGCTATTATTAAGGGAAGATCATTTAAATATATAGTAAAGAGCAGAGGGCCTAATATGCTGCCTTGAGGTATCCCTACTGCAGTAGCAACAGTTTGTGATTTTGCGGAGCCATATTCTGTACTAACTTTAACTTGTTGGGTTCTTTCGTCTAGGTACGATTCGTACCATTTTAAAGCTACTCCTCTAATTCCATATTTATCCAGTTTATCTAAGAGGATGGTATGGTTTACTGTGTCATAGGCTTTAGATAAATCCACTAAAACTCCGCATGGTACCTGGTGGGCCTCTAAATGTTTTAAAACGTGATTTATGAAATCAAAACAAGCGGTCTCAATACTTCTCCCTTTTAGATATCCATGTTGAGTTTTAGTAAATAAATTATGCCTATCTAAGAAGTCTATAGTTCTCTTTGCCATTACCTTCTCAAATATTTTTGAAAAAGATGGCAAGATGTTAATTGGTCTATAATTTATGAACAGCTTCTTGTCTCCTTTTTTATAAACTGGAATGATTATGGAATGTTTTAGTCTTGCTGGGAAAATGGCAAATTTTAATGAATTATTGACTATATACAGTAGTGGTTCCATAATTTCCGACAATACGTTTTTAATTATTGACATGGAAATCTCGTCGTATCCAGCACTATTTTTGTTTTTAAATGCCATTGTGATATTGAAAATTTCATTTTCTGTCACTGGCTCTATGAATATAGAATTACAAATTTCACTAATTTGGTTATTGTACTCTAAATGCGGCAAATTTGTTAATAATTTATCCGCTGTTTCTGCATAAAATGTGTTTAATTTCTTAGCTACAGTTAGAGGTGGCTCATGTTCTGTGAGAGAACTTGTGCTTCCCTTTTGATTATTTTTTAAATTAACAACTCCACTAACTACACTCCACGTTGCTTTAGACACATTTTTTGAATATTTAATTTTGTTTTTTAATTGTACGTTTTTAGTTCTTTTTAGAATATTGTCGTATTGTCTTCGTAATTTGTTAAATTTCTTTTTACAATCAACATTAAAATTTCCCAATACCTGAAGTGTCTCCATATTTCTTCTGACCCTAGCTATTTCTGGGTCTGTAAATATATAGTTGATTTTGTTTGTGTTGGAGTTGCATGAAATTTTGGGATAGCAATGATTAAACATTAATACAAATTTCTCCATAAAGCTATTCCACTGTTTGTCCACTTCATTAACATTAATGTTGAATACTTCCGTCCATGTTTCTTGTTGTAGCAACTGTTTAAAATTTTCGGTATTTTGTACAGAGAATTGTCTAATTATTTTATTTTTATTAACTGTTTTATGATTGCTTTCAAACAATATTAATTGTGCACTGTGGTCGGATACATTATAATTTTCTGTTTTCACCGTAAATATCATATCGTTTCTTACAGCTATATTGTCAATACACGACTTTGAGGAGGGATGACTAGGTTGATTCATTGCCATTATTGTGTCGAATGATTGAAACAGTGATTTTATTTGTCTCGTTCTTTTGTTGGTTTTTAGAATATCTATATTAAAATCCCCAGCGATAATGTGGTTATTGTTCTTTGCGGATATTTTTATCAACAGTTTATGTAAATTGCTTATAAATTGTTCAAAGCTCGTGAGAGGCGATCTGTAAATCGCCACAATTATAGTTGGCTTATTATTTATTGTTGTCTCGATAGCTGCAATTTCAAATACATAATCTTCTGCTAGAATATTAATATCAGGTCTAGATAAACATTTTGTTTCATTCTTACAAAAAATTGCAACCCCACCATGTTCTCCTGGCTTCCGGCAAAACGATGACATTAGGGAGAAATTTTGAATATGAAATAATTTTAATTGATCTGTCGTTTTCCAATGCTCAGTTATAGTTAAATATTCACATTCTTTGTTTTGATCTAGAATATATTCGATATTTTCGATAGAGTTACCTATAGATTGTGCATTTTGATTTATGAGTATAACTCCTGTTTTGTGATGCCCTATCTTCCCGGTCGAAGTGGGGTTTCCTTGCGAAAAATTTGCCCGGCGATTTCTATCTAATAAACGAAAGTTAAGCCTCTCGTATAGGATGCCTTCGGGCCAAAAATTGTTCTTATAAACTTCTTCTTTTAACGCAGTGTCGACTCCAACTTTGAAACACCTATTGTCTGTTTTTCTTTCTACTGGTATAATGTCTTCCACTACAAAACTGGTTTTATTGTGACCAGTTTTATCAGCAAGGTAGTTTCGAACTATATCTGTTGTTACGTGGTCTTTAGCCCTTGAGATGTAAATCCATATTTTCTTCGGTTCCACTTTCCTACCTACAAAACCGGAGTCATTTTCTTCCTCATTGACTTTGACAATTCCAAAGGATCTGCGGGTTCTTCTTCTTCTTGTGGGTTCAATAAATTCTTGGTTTTCAGCATGTGATGTTCCTGGGGTGACAGTGTTAAGATTGTCGACAGGTAGAGAGGTTGAAATATTCCTTGCGGTATGTGTGGTTGCCTACATCACCATCGCTATTTATTTAAGCGCGAAATCTTTGCACGCGCTCTTATCTGTATTTTTAGAGATAACTTTAGTCTCGTTGTTGTTGAGATTCCTGTCAGTTTGTGTTTTACTTAAATTTAAAGTAGGTTTTTTAACACTTTTTTCTACTGACTTTTCATTTTTCGTTAGGAGATCAATGTAAGCCTCTAGTGCAGATACATATTTCTTGAGGATCTGATTTTTATCCTCTGCCTCAATTAGCAGTTTCTTTAAAAATTCATTTTCAATACTAAGACCTGTGTTGTTTTCTGACGAGGCCGATGGACTTTTCTCACTATAATCTTTTATTTCGCGAAACTCGTGTTCACAGACTATACTTCGTTTCTTTTTGTCATGCGTTATGCACCCTGCATGATAATAGTTCTTGCATTTAATGCAGAATAACGGGGTTAATGTCTTTTTTGCACAATAATTGCACAGAATATCACTCGACGCACCACCTTCGGCCATTTTTTCAGTCTTGTTTATCTAGTCTTGTCTGTCTAGAATTGTCTGTCTAGTCTTGTCTGTCTAGTCTTGTCTGTCCAGTATTGTTTGTCTAATCTTGTCTGTTTAGTCTAGTCTGTCTAATCTTGTCTGTCTAGTCTTGTCTCTCTAGTCTTGTGTGTCTAGTCTTGTCTATCGAGTCTTGTCTGTTTAGTCTTGTCTGTTTAGTCTTGTCTGTCTAGTCTTGCCTGTCTAGTCTTGTATGTCTAGTCTTGCCTGTCTAGTCTTGTATGTCTAGTCTTGCCTGTCTAGTCTTGTCTGTCTAGAATTGTCTGTCTAGTCTTGTATGTCTAGTCTTGTCTGTCTAGTATTGTTTGTCTAATCTTGTCTGTTTAATCTTGTCTGTCTAATCTTGTCTGTCTAGTCTTGTCTCTCTAGTCTTGTGTGTCTAGTTTTGTCTATCGAGTCTTGTTTGTCTAGTCTCGTCTGTCTAGTCTTGTCTCTCTAGTCTTGCTTGTCTAGTCTTGTCTGTCTAGTCTTGCCTGTCTAGTCTTGTCTGTTAGCTCTTTCTTTTTTATTTGTAAATTGGAATTTTAATTAATTTGCTTTAGAAAATCAATCAACATCAATCAACAATTTGCTCAATCAAAATTAGTGGAGAAAATAAATGAACAGAAAGGGTGGTGCCATAAATCTAATTTTAATACAGGTATAAAAACATATTGCGTAAACTGCAAGCAAGCTCTCGATTAAAAAAAGTACGGGAAAAAAGACTAAAAAGTCAATAAATTTTCTCGTTAGAACGTTTGATGTTTGGCAGTGAATCAAGTCCCGTGATCCACGATCACGTGTCGTACTCCAGCTGTAGTTTCTCGGGGTTGGACTGGATCGGCAAGTAATGGTGACGCCAACGCACATTAACAATGCAATCCAATCCAAGTCACTTTTGATCTTCGACACACGAACGGAACAATAGAACAACTGAGGCAGAAAGCGGTCACGCGATTCCAAAACGTGATCTACAAATTATTGAGTACGGTTAAGATTTCTAGAATTTAGGAATCTATTTTTTCCACGTGTTTTAAATCTATATGCTTTCTAGATGTGGAACCAATTCTTTCGATAATTTGATACGTTCAATCGTTAAAATTCAAATTGCATAGAAAATATTTCGTGATTAGACAGCTTCTTATATTATTGAATAGACCGCTTCTTTATTTAATCTACACCACGCCCATTCATCGGAGACTACTAAACATAGACTTAGACTTACACAAATATAATTTTTCGATGACTTGTGTAAATTTCCACGTGTAAATGTAATTTTTCTTTGAGTGTTCAAAACAAAACCATCTAAAGAGAATAAAAAGGAAAACTGATTTTATTTTTAGATCTCCACAGAATTAATACTCCTACATCCGTGAATTCGATTGTACATCGAAGGCTATTTCTGGAAAGGAATTCTTAATTGTGTTAATTGAAAGCGTGGGTTAATTCGGTTATGCAGATAACGTCGATGGAAAATTTGTAAGAGATTCTAAGGTAGAAATAGAATTTGAGGTGATGAAAACATAATGATAAGAATAAATGTACCAGAAATTTATAAAATAAAAATAGACTGAGCGGTGTTAGGTTTCAGTTGCAAGTGAGGGTTGTAAATTTAACTTCTAGAAGAAAAACTGGAACTTCAAATGTTGCATATATTTTTGCATATATATTATATTACATTTGCATAAAAAAATTAATTTATAATTCGTAAAGTTACCATTCGCGCCGAAGACAGAATATGTACTTCGCGCATCTATTAAGCGAACTGATGCACACTCATATGCAATAAAGTGGAAAATGAACGCTGAAAACTTGGATGATAATAGAATTAAATCCAGTGCACTTCCTTATGGTCCCGTTAAATACTTACTACTACCTCCGTTCCATAATAAGTGAGCTACTTCAATTTTTATTGAAATTTATTGAACCGTAATAACATTTTTTTAATTGAAACGATAAACATATAGTATTTCCTACTACCCTACGAACATAGGATGTTTTTGTTATTAAGTTGACGTTTGCTAATAGTAGTACTAGTAATAAACAGTTTGACTTGATTTTTGACACCAGCTACAATCACAGTTTTTGTTTAAAAATTCTTGAAAGAGTTGGGGTTAGCGAAAAAATGCCAAAACCTAATTTAAAACATATGTCTAAAGAAAAACTTCGTAGGGAAGTGCAGTTTCCGCTTAGTATAAATTGCAACACCGATATCATTAATACTGCCAAAGAATTGCAGAATTCACTTTTAACCACTAGTAAATTTGTTCAGTTCATAATAATTGTACATTCTTAATGTGTAATTCATTAAAAATCTTTCCATCGTTGAAGTTCTTAAATTTTTTAAATAGCTCACTTATTTTGGAATTTCTAAAAAGGTTAAATAGCTCACTTATTGTAGAACGGAGGTTAGTACATGATAATTTTATCTATATTAAATTTATCAGATAATTTAAATCAGCAAATAGATAGAGATAAGAGTAAGAATAAATATATAACACATTTAATCAAGTAAGAACAAATTTATAAAATAAGACTAGGCAGGCAATGGTTAGCTTTGATGACAAGACTAGACGTACAAGATTAGACGTACAAGATTAGACGTACAAGTCTGGACGAACAAGAAACACAACACTTCTTAATTTCTTAATTGGTTTATTGATAATAATGTTTACAATTTTATCGAGCGAGATACCGCCGTTAGGCTCTGTCCCAGTGTCTACATGATTTAAAACTAAGTACTGTATGAATCTATCGTTCTACTGTTCTAAAAATTATATAAAGTAAATAAGGTTAATTCTCAAAATCTACATATAAAGTTGGAATATTATTTAAGATAATATTTTAAAATAGCTTGAAGATTTGAAATAACTTTAAATACTATTGAAATAACTATTACATTTTATATACTATTTACGACTTATTCTTCTCGGTATTGGGCTAATCGCTGTAATATTTTTGAGTAGGTATCGAAAGTTTTCCACCATAGGTGATCTTTCTCCAAAACTTCAAGATCTTCTTTCTGGTGTGGCCAGGTCCTCCTAGCCCTATTCATTTTTATTTCGGTTTGTTGTCTCCATTACTGGGTCCTTGGGCAATCGAACAGTACATGGCTAGCTGTGTCCTCTGTTCCACATTCGCAATTTGGTGATTCTCTTTTTCCGATTCGGTGGAGGTAATAGTTGAAGTTGCCGTGTCCTGTGATCAGCTGGACTGCCTGATGAGAGAGATCAATGTTTATATTCTGCCACTCTGATATGGATGATATAAATTTCTTTGTCCATACTCCGGTCGGTGCTGTCTGCCATCTAGACTGCCATTTCTGTAGAAAACACAACGAAACACTGTTCCTCACAAGTCTGTGGGATATCTGATTAAAAACTGTTTGTGGTTCTAGCATACATACTAAGTCTAGTTAATCTAACCCAGATGCTTGTGTGGCCAAGCTATAATAATAATAATAATAATAATAATAATAATAATTTATTTATTTTTGCCTCTTTGACAGAACGATCAGTAAAACGTAGTAATAAGTAACTTAAAAAAATATATATAACTGAAAGAGAAAAATACATTCTGATGCAGAGGAAAAAATGAGATGTAATTCAGATGTGTGCCAAGGCACACCCTATTCTTCCATTACACCTCTGTACATTAAATTAATAAAGATATATAAAATAATTAATAAAGATATATAAATATAATTAAATAAATATAATATCAATTATCGACATAGCTAAATAAAATAGTAAAAGTACAGTTGGAGTAACATAAGTACATGAAGGCAGGACGATTTTGTATAGCAGCTAACATCTCACGGAGATACAGGTAATGGAGAACATAGTTTATTATATAAAACTGCGAAAATATATTTTTTTAACTTAGATTTCGAATCGAAGTCGTTGCAGAAGAGTGGAAGGTTGTTAAATAGATTGACAATTGTATAATGAAATGATCTTGCAAATAAACTTGTTTTATGAGCAGGTGGTGATAAGCGGCCACGATTTCTTGTATTAAGGGTATGAATGTCACATCTATATGCAAGTTTTTCGAACAGATAAGCAGGTGTTTTATATTTGATAATATTATAAAATAAGGAATAACTTTGCATTATGCGACGGTTATCCATATTTAACCAGTTTAAATCAGACAGTTTGTGGCTTATTTTATCGAATTTGCGTAGACCAAAAATAACCCGTAAGCATGAGTTTTGAATCCGTTGAATACGAGTTTTTATCCTTTGCTCTAGGCATGGATGTACTAACGGAGAACACTAAGAAAATTGTGATAATACTGTCATTTCACACAGCGCAATTTTTATTCTTTGAGATAAAAACTCCCGATTATGATATATGACCTTTAGATTGCCGTAAGCAATACTGATACATTGACTCACATATTTATTATATCTAAAAGTATTATCAAGGGTGATGCCTAGGTTTTTCGCTTCAGAAACAAATGCGATGGGCTGATTATTTATTGAAGGTTTAAAACTGGTCACTAATTCAATACACTTTCCTTTAGGCCCAAAGAGAAGGTATGCTGACTTAGACGGATTTAAAATTAGCCCATGAGAAAGGGACACTTCGTATAGTGTAATGAGGTCATAATTTAGTTTAAGTAATGCATCGCGGTAATCTTCGGCTGGAAAAGAAATGTACAGTTGAGTATCATCCGCGTACATATGATATTTGCAATACGATAACTTATCTATGATGAAGGCCGTATATATTGTGAACAACATAGGCCCCAAGATCGACCCCTGGGGGCACCAGACACTGACTCCTGGAAGTTTGATATACCAGACTCTAATTTTACCGCGTGGCACCGCCCTACTAAGTAATTACTTAAAAGATCTATGGCTGACTGACCGAAACCAATGTAATGAAGTATTGATAGTAAAAGTTGGTGATTGAGCGTGTCGAAGGCTTTGCTGTAGTCAAGAAGTACTAGTGCTGTTATTAATCCCGCATCGGATTCTAGTAGGATGTCATCAGTGACTTTCAACAGCGCAGTGGTGCAACTGTAACCATCTCTAAAACCTGATTGGAATTTAGGTAAGATGTTAAAGTATGCCAAGTGCTGTTTTATTTGGTTGTTCATGATAATTTCTAAGATTTTGGAAAGTGTTGGCAGAATACTTATTGGCCTCAGATGACTAAGTTGAGTGGGGTTTTGTTTTTTCGGTAATGGCGTAATCAGTGCCATCTTCCACGCGCTGGGAAAGACCCCATCTAGTAAACAACTATTTATTATATTGGTAATGAAGGGCAGTATATAGGGTCAGCATAATTTAAGTGTCTAATATTCAAACCATCATAGCCACTGGAAGTGGATTTGATGTTTTTCAAAATTTTATTGACATCCTCTATATCTACAAGTTTGAAGGTGAAGCCAGAAGAGAAATTACATTCAAAGTTATGTTTGTAGTAGCCTATAAGGTCACTATAGTTTACATTGGGATTTGGTATAGAACCAGTGAAATAGTCATTTATGTCATTAGCGTTCCCCAAGTCAGAGGGAATATGACTAACTTTTTTACTCTTATTTGGAATAAGATTCAGGGATCTTAATTCTATCCATATTTTTTTAGGATCTGTGGTATCTAATTTCCATTGAAAGAAAGCTTTCTTTTCATTTTTTATGGCCACGTTTGCATAATTACGAAGACTCTTGTAATAGTTCCAATCACTTGGGCATTTGGTTTTTTTGAATTTAGCCTTTGCTTTAGTTCTACGTTTAATTAGAAGTTTAATATTATCCGTTAGCCATGGGAGTGTTTGTTTATTTACTTTTATTGTTCTAAGCGGAGCTAGTTTGTTAAATATATCTAGAACACAGTTATTGTGCAGAGCTACCTTGTCGTCAATGTTATTTAAGTAACAAATTTCGGCTAATGGCGAAGAATTAAGTTCATTAGATAGATCATCGAAAGAAAAGTGATTAAAATTACGGTATGTAAGTAATCTGGATGATAATTTGTTTACGTCGTTTTGAACTTCGACATAGGCTAGATCATGATCCGAGAAATCTATATCTTTTACACTAGTATCTTGTACTAAAATATTGCCGGTAATTATGATTAGATCTATCGTGGTAATTGAGAAAAGCGTGACTCGTGTAGGCTGGGATACAATTTGCTGCATACCTGCAGAGCGTATGATGGAGTTAAGGTAAACTGTTTTGGGATCGTCTGGTTTCATCATATCTATATTGAAGTCACCTAAACAGATGACTTTTTCACAAGAAGTAAGTGCGTTATCAATGGACTCTTCCAAATGATCTATGAAGAGTTTATAATTTATAGTCTCGGGTCTTCATTCGCTCTTTCATTTCCCCGATCTCCCGCATGAGCTTTAATCCAATGCCATCGCAGGTCGATATTCTGTGAGAGATCTGTCTCGAGCTAGTTCCCAGGTGTCGACCAGTAACTTTGTTGGTTCGGTCATATATTTTATTGCTTCCAAAACTGATTTACTATCCGAGAGTATTGAGCAACCTGATAAGTTCTGAATTTGCGACTTAATGTAAGTTAAGCCTTCACAAATTGCAAGTAACTCGGCCTGAAATATTGTGCAATACTGTGCCAATGTAATTTTCTCGAAGTAGGTTTCAAAATCTCACCAACTATTTGTGGAAGTTTCGTTGTTGTTGTCAAGTTTGACAGATAACATAACCAAGTCAGAAAAAATCAGCTGTTACGAGTTTTTTTCGTCAACGTTGTAAACCTTAGTTACTAACGTCACTTCATCATATATAGTAACCTCCTTTTATGAAGGTTGGCAACTCTTGATTTCCAATATCACTCCTCAAATTATAGTAAGTTTGCTTTTAGGCAATTAGCAACACTTAGCAAAATTATGTTACTAAAAGTTTCATAAAAAAACATAATTACCAATAAATTACTCAACTGACATTAATGTCAACGTTGACTTGATTTTAATGTATTTCTTTATTTAAAAAATCCAGTGTCAAGGTTATCGACCACGAAAATTCCAAAATGACCAAATTGCTTCAATAGAAATATCTCTGATCTTAATAGATCTGAAAGAGTTTTTATTATATCTATTACAGTTTTCAATTTGTTGCTATTTGAATCTATTAGTATCAGTTCCGGTTTCACTTCGAGGGATGCGTATGTGGTCTGGATTTATCTGGCGCTTTGCGACATGTAACCTAATAGGTTAACCTAGGTTAAACCAACATTCAGCTATACAGCTTTATCTTATTTTTGATCTATTGGGTGGCGTTACCGCTTGTCGCGCTTGTAGTTTGTCTTAATTTTTCTGCCGCTTTGCGGTATATAACCCAACCTAAGTTAGGCCAACAGACTTTGCCACTTTAGCATATTTTAGATCGAGGTGTTCTAACCTAACCTAGGTTTAACAACACCTGTTGCTACTTTATTTTATTATGGATCGAGAGGTCACGCGGCCACAATGTTTGATCTGGAAGTATAAAAATTGCACACTTTTTAGAAAATCTGCTTTATCGAGCAGTGTTATACGCAAGTTTGGTAGGAATCAGAAAAGCTTTGAAAAATTTCAATATATAGTTTTTTAATTAAATCCTGCGGCAAGGCTATCGGCGTCAAAGATACCAAAACGAAAAATAGAAAATGGATAGTCTATATAGAACTGAAAGATTTTTTAATGTACCAATTAAACTTTTGAAGTTATAGTCATTTGTTAAAAAGTATGGTACGCGACTGTTAATTGCGTTTAATTAATTGTAAAAACTTTTAGAAGTTTTAAATAATAAATAGTAATTTTTCAATTCAAAGTATCGTTATTAGAATTTATTACTCTCTGTAATGGTATGAATTTGAGGGCAAAAGCCTGAGGGTAGAATCGCGAAGATGTCAAAATATCAATTTCTATAGAAAAATGTATGTTCTATATAGAACTGAAAGAATTCTGTAAAAATCTGTTACAGTTATCAACTTATAGATATTTGAATTTATTGTTTTCTTTTCCGGTTTGGCTTTAAGAGGGACGGCCGCCGCCAGATAAAATATTTTGCAAAATTTTGCAAAATTGAAAATTATTTCATAGAACGATGCCCTGTGTATAACTGTGTACAATTTTATTGTTTTGCGTGGGGTGGAACTCATAAAGGCTATTTTTAAGGAAATCAAACCTGTCAATCACGAATTTTATCCAAAACCGAACGCGGAAATTTCAAAATACTCAAAAATAGGGAAAAAAATGCATTAAACCTCAAACGATTCCAACGAAATTTTTACTGTACATGGATGCCTATAAAAAGTACACTCGGACGAAAATTCAATGTTCCGCTGCCATCGGGGACGACGCGGCAAATTATTTTAGTTTTGGAGGAATTTGGCAAATATCTATGCAGAGCCTCGAAACAGAAAATAGGGATTTGGTGCACCGTATGTGGAATTCTGGTATCTACAAATAAGCATTCTTTGCAAATTTTATAAAGTCTTTTGGTTTTGTCACAAATGTGAAAAGTGATATTTTTTTCAATGGGTACCCTTTCTCTGAATTTGGTTTTACATTTTACATAGGTTTAAATGGAGAATGAATTCGGAGTTGAATGAAAAAAATTCCCATGACCAAACAATTAACAGTGGAGCGATGAAATGAATGTGTTTTATAGATCTGTGTTAACATTATTTCTTGCAAACCCAAGGAAATGAGGCATATGATTTTTCGAAGATGAAGCAGAAAAGTACACGACATTTTTAAACGCTCAGCATGTCGAGGCTATAGCCGCAAAAAGTTCATGTAGCACATTTCAATAGGCCTCAATGTGCACTATTCGAATTTAAAAAGAAAATTCGGATAAATTTCGAGATGGCTTCAGCCGTGAAGTGGTGAAATTGACCGTTTTTAGGGTTCCGTACCGAAAACGGAACCCTTATAGGATCACTTTGTTGTCCGTCTGTCTGTCAGTCTGTCTGTCTGTCTGTCTGTCTGTCTGTCTGTCTGTCCGTCTGTCTGTCTGTCAAGACCTTTTTCTCAGGAACGCGTAGAGGTAACAAGTTGAAATTTGTATCAAATACTCGAGTCTGCGGTCTCTTTCAGCTGTGAAAAAAACAAACTTGTAAGTCAACGCGATCAAAAGATATGACCGTTTATGTCGCATATTTTGATTTCACGAGGGAATCAAAACCTATAGGGTACTTCCCGTTGACCTAGAATCATGAAATTTGGCAAGCAGCGGTGTCTTACAGCACATGTCAAGGGAAAAATCTGAAAACCGTAAATATGTAGTTTAATTACAAGAAAAATGCGAATTTACTATTAGAAACTTATGAAAATTCACTAATGTTGTCGTAGTGGTATTGTCAGGCTCCAGAAGCATATGGGTTGCATACAGTTAGGTCCTATTCTATGTTTATTCTGAATTTTCTTTGTTTATATTCGTTATGCATTTCATCACGTACGCTTTATATACACAATATATACAGGGTATATATTATGTCTAAATTTTGCTTTTTTATAACCGACATGCGACATACTCACAACTCCCGTAACATTCAGTCAACAGACAAGTCCCGTAACATTCTGTATATATTATATTTCGTCTAATTTTTCTTTATAATCTACATAATATGTTGTGAATCTACATAATAATACTATACTATACAAGTTTGTACGGAACCCTCGGTGCGCGAGTCACAACTCGCACTTGGCCGGTTTTTTTTTCAACAGTAACTCTATTCTTATACACGCTAGGAAGTCGCGGAATACACCTTTAGATTCCAAATTAAATGTGTAATTTTTAACTATTCTTGTAGAAAACTCGTAAAACTTGTAGAAAACAGATAAATCAAGACCACATACGCGCGGCGTATTGATTGTGATCTGATCAAGACAATACGCGCGGCGCTGCCGTGCGTATGTGGTATTGATTTATCTGATCAAGACTATACGCGCGGCGCTACCGCGCGTATGTGGTATTGATTTATCTGTTCAGGGTTATACGCGCGGCGCTGCCGCGCGTATGTGGCCTTGATTTATCTGAGTTTGGAAAAATGAACAGAAAAAAGATTTCACCAAATTTCTAATTTTTTTTCAAAATTTCTGTATTTACAAAAATTCTGTGTCAAGGCTATCGGCCAGGAAGATACCAAAACGTCAATTTCAATAGAAAAATATATAATCTATATAGTTCTGAAAGAAATGTCAATATATCTCTTGCAGTTTTTATTTTATAGTTATTTGAATTTATTAATTTTTGTTATGTTAGAGTTTGAGGGGCGGCGGCCGCCGCCAGATAAAATATTTTGCAAAACTAACTAAGGGATATCATAGACTGACTAATTCTCTACAAATGTGTGAAATTTTATCGTTGCACGTTGGGTAAAACTTACTAAAATAATTTTTGAACAAATCCAGACAGGTCAATCACGAATTTCGATCAAAACCGAATGCGAAAATTTTAAAATATTCAAATATTGCAAAAAAATATATTAATCCTTGAAGGATTACAATGAAACTTATACTGAATGTGGGTATCCACCAGAGATATGAGTTGACAAAACTTAAACGTTCCCACTCCAATGGGGACGTCGTGAGGAATTATTTTTGCATCAAACCTTATTTGCAAATAACTCGTCAACGCCTCAAGGTGAAAAATTATAACTGGGATATCCGTATGTAAGACGTCGGTGCCTACAAAAAAGTATTCTTTGAAAATTTTGTAAAAACATTCGATTTGTTCGCAAAAGTAAAAAATATAAAATTCAAAATTTTTTGAAGGGGTACGTACCCCTCATCTCATCTCATCTCTGAATTTCGTTTTTGAATTTCTTCGTTTCCAAAAAAAAAATTCGGCCAAACGGTTCGCTTTGGAAAAATGAAAATGACACAACTTTTAGATGAAAATGTGTTCTATAAAATAGCGCTAATTGCATGTTTCTTAGACTTTGGAAAATTGGACAAAAAAAATATATTTGCAAGTTTTCAATAAATATTTCTTTAATAAAACAATTATGTGTCCAGGCTATCGACCATGAAAATACCAAAACGTCAATTTCGATAGAAAAATGTATTATCTATATAGATCTAAAAGAAATTTCAATATATCTCTTGCTGTTTTCATTTTACAGTTTTTTGAATTTATTAATTTCTGTTATGTTCGAGTTTGAGGGGCCGCCGCCACATAAACGAGTTTGTGCGGCTTGTGTTAAACGGGTTTGTGCGTAAACGCCACGAGTTTGAGCGGCCGCCGCCACATAAAATATTTTGCAAAACTAACTAAGAGATATCATAGACTAATTCTCTACAAATGTGTGAAATTTTATTTTTCCACGTTGTGTGAAACATACTAAAATCATTTTTTAAACAAATCCAGACATGTTAATCACAAATTTAAAACAAACACGAAAATTTCAAAATATTCAAAAATTGGGAAAAATTGTATGAACATTTGAAGGAATTCAATTAAACTTTTACTGTATGTAAGTATCCACCAGAAGTATCAGTCGACAAAATTTGAAAGCTCCCACTGCAATGGGGACGTCGTGAAGAATGATTTTCTCGTCAACAATTTTATGGAAATATCTCGTCAACGCCGCTAGATGGAAAATTATAACCGAGATATCTGTATGTCAGACGCCGGTGTCTACAAAAAAGTATTCTTTGCAAATTTTGTAAAATCCTTCGGTTTGGTCGCAAAAGAAAAAAATATAAAATTGAAAAAATATTAGAAGCGGTCTCTTCTCCCTTCTCTGAATTTTGTTTTTGAATTACTTCGTTTCCAAAAAAAAATTTCGGCCAAACGGTTCGCTTTGGAAAAATGAAAATGACACAACTTTTAGATGAATGTGTTCTATAAAATAGCGCTAAATGCATGTTTCTTAGACTTCGGAAAATTGGACAAAAAAATATATTTGCAAGTATTTCTTTATTAAAAAAAATCCTGTGTCAAGGCATTCTACCACAAATATGTAAATTTCAATAAAAACATGTACAATCTATTTAAAACTTATGTAAACTATATAAAACTTAATGCGTTTGTTAAAAGAAAGTGCGCTCTATTTATCTGTGTAAAAATTATTGCATGCAAACCCAAGGAAATGAGGCATTTTTAAACGCTCGTCATGTCGTGGCTATTAGCCTCAAAAAGTGCATAAAGCACATTTTCAATAAGCAAATTTCAATAGGCCTCGATGAGCACTATTTGATTTTTTTTTAATCCGGATAAATTTCGCTATGGCTTTTCCTTCAGCCGTCAAGTGGTAGAACTGACCGTTTTTCAACAATAACTCTTTTGCTATATACGCTTAGGAAGTCGAGGAATACACCTTTAGATTCCAAATTAAATGTGTAATTTTTAATTATTCTTGTAGAAAACTCGTAATTCTCACCGTTTGGAAAATGGATTTTAGATCACCAGATGACCAAAAAACTTACATCGTCCCCCATGTAAAATTAGCCGAATCACGAATCTCCAATCAGAAATTTGAAAAACAATAGTTTTCTTCTATAAAATCTGTAAAAACTCTAAAACTCTCTTAATATATCCGAGATTTATGCCGAATTTATGCCGAATTTATGCCGAATTTATCTATGCCGAATCGATTGGTGCCGGTCCGGCCCCGATCCTACTGTTGGGTTTCGCAGGAGAGGGATCCCCGCAAATTAGGTGAAAAAAACACCGCGTTTTTCCAATTTTTGTGTAAAAATTGACCCAGAGCGGGACCCAGCGCGAAGGTACCAGATTCTTCCACCGCCGGTTGCGGGTAAATATCTCACATCGAACGAACCAGTTTGGAGACACGGCGCTCTTCTATCAAGAGAACGGCGTCCACAACAATGATGGAAAAAACGTTTTTTTTTCGCTTACATTTTCCGCCGCACCGGGTGAACCGACGGTCGCGTACTTTTCCGAATGACGTCAAAAAACGTGAAATCGACGCGGCAAGAGGACGCAGTAAAAAAATTGAGCCGCGGGCCAAAATTGCTCCTCAAATGTGCTAGAAACGATCTCCTGTTTTTTGGCACCTGGAGGACGCCATGTGGTACTTGCGTGGGACAGACGGACACGGGTCGAAGGCCCGTTTAGTTTTACAACAGAAAATGACCCCGTTTCGACGCGCAAGAGGAACGGAGTTTTTGAAGAAAAAGTAAAAAAATTAAAATGCACCTACAGCCGGCCACTGCGGGGACGGAACTTTGTAAAAAAAAACCTAATTTTTTGTTCAATTCACTGGAAAAAATTCAAGACGTAAACCGAATTTTTTGACAATTTTTCTTAATTTTTAAAAATTTTGTTTTTTGGACCCCTTTCGAGTTCAGGGACGGTACCTTACTCGATTAGTATATTTCGACTATTGTTTAGTTCTCCCTTGAACCATAGAACGGATAATTTTGCCAATATATTTTAAAATTTGAATGTTAACACTCTCGAAGCTCTACCAACGAATAAAGATCAAGAAATCAATTTGGAAAAGACACAAAACAACAGCCCCTCTTTTTTCTGCTCGCTGCCATATATAGAGTCTTTAACTCCTAAGCTCATTAACATTTTTAAATGTAAGGATATCACAATTGCTCAGCGCATTTTTCTAACTAATAATAATATTTTTACAAAAACAAAAACCAAATTAGAAACATTAGAAAAATCGAATGTAGTTTTAATATCCCTTGTCTAAATTGTAATAAAATGTATATAGGACAAACATCTAGGTGTCTGTCGGGACGCATCACCTCTCACATAAGTGACTGCAAATTAAAGAAAATATCATGTGCCCTTTCGGAACATGTCATTATGAACAAACATTCAATGGATTTTGACGAAGTAAGAGTGTTATGCACCGAAAACAATTACCATAAAAGAATTTTTATGGAAATGTTTTACATCAAAATCGAGGAAAATAGTATGAACAAGAAAACAGATGTTAATAATCTCAGTATTATCTATGATTACTTGTTAAAACTAGAACATCATTTTCTTTCTCTTTCTCAAAAGATGTAATTTGTTGTTTTTATTTTTATTTTATTTTGTTTTCAAATTTTTGCATTTTGTTTTAAATTTATTAATCCTTCAAATGTCATTTTGTTTTTAAATTTTTTAATCTGTTAAACTATTTATACATGAAGGATTAACACTGTTATTTTTTAAATATTTGTCCTGTATTGTTCATGAAACTGTTTTTTAGTATTAACCTCACGTTAGTAAGTATTTTTATAAAACCTATCTAAAGACCATGTGAGTTAACTAATAAATACATTTTTGTAGTTGTCCAGATAAAGGGAATAAACATTCCCGAAAGGTCGAGTAAATAACAAGTTTCTTTTGCCCAACCAAAAGTTTTGACTGCATCCTCATCAAACTTATAGATATATATATATATATATATATATATATATATATATATATATATATATATATATATATATATATTCACTTGAGTGAAAATATACAATGTTTATATATTTATATATATATATATATATATATATATATATATATAAATATATATATATATATATACCAATCTCTTCTATTATTATTTAAGAACAAACAGTTGTTTGAAGAGTATAAATTTAAACATATGAAGAACACCCGCAACAAAAACACAAACTACAACAAACCACCACATAAACTTACTATGTCTCAAAAGGTACCGCCTTACAGCCATATCGACCTTTATCATAGATTACCCCAATATTTAAAACTAAAAACAAAATTTAAGGACTTCAAGAAAGAGCTCCAACACATACTCACAAATATAGAACGGAAAAATATACCCTAGATGAATTCTATCATCTAATAAAAAACCACTAAAATCAAGAATATACCAGACGAAGTTCATTTAATGTATCAGAATGTTGCAGTTATTCATAATTTGTATTAAGTCTGTATCATATGTTATGTTTATTCAATGAAATAAATTATTTAATTTGATTCAATTAAATACACAAGGGTAGTCAGTCTAGTCTTAATAGGACAAATCTATATCTCCAAGACTAGATCGATAAGACTAAACTGACTGGACTTGACAATCTAGTCGGGACCCACGAGCCTAGAACGGCGACACTAGGCAGACAAGATTTAACCTATAACCAATGTAGTATAATCGTGTTTAATAAATAACACATGGAAAGCACATTAAAATAAGCAACGTGCGAATACCGTGGTAAAATTGAAATAAAGATGTGCAATCCACGAGGACGCACACATTTATTTGGCCGTGCGGGCTTCTCCACGTGCACTTAATATAAGTCGCAACAGAGCTTGCTTATATAAGCAAGAGGGTTGTGCACCCGCACTCGCCAAATACGACGTGCTTAGGGTGAAACTGAAAGGAATTTATTTTCTGTCTTAGATATTATTCTGATAATCCATGGCCAACTTTTAAGATTATTATAGTATGTAAATCGGGAACAGAGCAAATATTAATACATTCATTGAAATGAATTAGTAAATAAGTTTGTGTGTAGTTTCTCTGGTTTAATTTGGTGTTGGAAATTCTTTCGTGTCTCATAGGTATATTTTTGTCTGTCTAGTTATTTTCCAATTCGAGTTCTGTTATCAATTCATCAAATTGCTGAAAGGGGTTTCTCTCAAATTTTAATATAATTTGATTGGGCTGTGGAAAGAAGTGCTCATTGATTAGAAACGTTTCACCCTTCAATTCCACATGATTTCCCGATACTATATTGTATTTATTAAAGAGATTCTATTTATAGTAAGCGGCGGTTGGAGATCGGAGCTTAATATAGATGTTTCGATGAAACTGTCGCGGGCTCAAAAATTTGCTGAACACTAATGACACACAATTAAAAGATTCTTAATTTATACAGGGGATTTTCATAGATTTTCCTAGTTATTTATTAATTATTTCGCTGGAGAAATTTATGAAAAAAATGATTTTTTTCTCTATAAACATTGAAACAGAAATTTTACAGTTCATTTAAAATGCATGACTAACTATATTAACGTAAATTGCCTAAATTAATGTAAATAATAGAAAATGGCCAAATCATTTATATTACAAATATTATACAATGACGTTCGGGTATATAAGGCTAGACGGATACATCTAGAAAGAATATATTCAACTCCGAGTATAATATAGGAATGAAAACTATGAAGAAATAGCTTTAGAAAATTCAAAGACTGGCGATGAGGGCGATGGGGTCATGCCCGACTGCGGCAATGGAACGGCAGCTGGATCTGAATCCGTTGCACCCTGTCGTGGAGGGCCACATCGGCGATTGTAAGGACGGTGGACTTTTTTAATTTTCTTCTTAGGTACCACGTCCTTCTAGAACGTTGGTCACCAACAAGGCTATTCTTACTCTGTCGACGGCAAGTCTGAACACAGAGCTTGAGTTTGAAGCTTTTTAATGTTTGTCATATATAGTCCTGCTTTTTCTGCTTGATTGGTTAGTAAATTCAGATGTTTTATAGATGTGTCAGTATTTCATGAAAGGAGCGCGAGGTCATCGGCAAAAGCAAGGCATTTGATCATCACTCCATTTTTTGATACTCCAAAGTAAACTTGATTAAGTAGTTTTTTCCTGTCCAGTTCATTCTCCCATTGCCGGATAACCTTCTCCAAGGCACAGTTGAATAGAACTGGTGACAGTCCATCACCATATCTGACTCCTGTTTTTATTTCAAACTCTTTGGAGGTCTCTCCCATGTACTTTGAAATGTTTTCCTGTTACCGCCAGCTTAATAGTTTTTTTTGTCTTAATAGCTTCTCTTGGCGTCGACGCCAAATTCCTCTCTCTCTCTCTCTCTTCAGTCCATAACCCTTCTGCAGGGTATGCTGACATCAATTTGCTACGCTGGCAATGGCTCTTCGCCAGCGCTCTCTATCTTGGGCAGATCTGATTACTTCCTGCATCCTTTGTCCCGTCAGGGTTTTTGTTCGGTCCATCCATCGTGTCGGCGATCTTCCTCTTGGGCGGCGGGCTTGGACTTTGCCTTCTACTATGAGTCATTCAATATTGTCGAACCTCCTTGCCACATGACCCAGATATCCTAAATAATGTTGGTTTATTGTCTGGTATAGTCTGGTCCTTATACCGAGTTGTTGAATAATAGAGTCGTTTGTGCGGTGGGCTGTCCATGGTATTTGCAGCATTTTTCTATAGCACCACATTTCAAACGCTTCTATTCTGCGTTGATCTGAGGTCCGAATAGTCCACGTTTCGCAGGAGTAAGTTGCAATGGATAATACCAGGCTATGTGTCAGCCGAAGTTTTGTGTTTCTGGTAATTGCTCGATCTTTCCAAATTTTCACCAGTTTTGGCATAGACGTTCTGGCAATCGCTATTCGTTTGCGAATTTCTTCCTCCGATCCACATTTGTTGGTAAATACTGATCCTAGATAATCAAATCTTCCCACGACTGCAAATCCAGCCACGGTGTCGTTTTGTGGCAGGTTTTCATTTTATCTGTCTATTATCATGTTCCAAATGCAAAATTCAACCAATGTGTTAAACAGCACTTCCTTTTCAATAGAATCATAAGCTTTCTTGAAGTCTACAAAAACTACTACTATTGTTCAAAACATGATCTTCCTTTCCCAAATCTCGCTTAATATTCACCAAGTTGGTGATCCACTTGCTCCACAAGTCTCTTCTGTAGCGCTTTAGACAGTGCCTTATATGTTACAATAGCGATTACAACGCCACAGCAGTTATTAGAATCCGTTCTATCATCTTTTTTGTGTAAGGTGTAGATGATAGAATTTTTCCAATCTTCAGGGATAACTTCAGTTTCCCATATCTTTTCCATTTCTTGCTGTAAAATTTGGATTGTCATTTCTCCACCACATTTTAGCATCTCTGCTGTGACGGAGATGCTGATTTTCCACCGCTGCTTTGTTGTCCCTAAGGTCTGCAATTATTTCACGAACTTCTTCATCTGGTGGGATTGAATTTTCATTCTGTTGCTTCGGGTCTCCTCTTGACCATTTATATTTTAGTTCTTCCCAATTCAACAATTTCTCGAAATATGTGGCTAATATCTCACAATTTTCTTTCATATTTACAGCCAGTTTTCCATCTTCCCTTTGGAATCCCATCCTGGATGTCTGATATCCATTTAATTGCTTTTTAAGGGCCCTGTAGTAGGTTCTAATGTTGTTCCTCTTAAATTCCGTGTAAATGTTGAGTTTTTTCTGATACTTGTTTTCTTTTGGCTTTCCGGAAGATCTTAGCTGTCCGTTTGCGTAGCTCTTTGCATGTGTCCGGTTTATCTTTAGTTTTGTCTACATACCACGCTTTATACGCTGCAGCACTAGTATCGACTGCTACATCACAGCCTGTGGTCCTTTATTGGTGTCTGCGAGTTTGTTGCAATGGTGCCACATTCTTGGCTGTATTCGCCATCTTCTCTCGGATATCCCCGCAAGTCTCCACTCTCTTCTGCCGCAAAAGGTTTTGAAAGTCCTTTCTACTTACTTGAAGCTTTTCATTGCTTAGCTTTATCGATACATTCCCAAAGAGACGCTCGTTGTTGAATTGCAAAGCTTTGAATTTTATACGGGTCAAGAATATATGATTAGAGTCAAGATTGGCTTCTTTCCGTACTACCACATTCATAATTTCTATAATGTTTCTTCTTGATATGGCAACATGGTCCAGTTGATATTCACCTAGTTCTTTCCGTGGAGCACATAATGTCTTCTTTTTCCTTGGCAGTCTTTTGCAGTTGGTGGACATTAACTGAAGATCAAAAGTCTCTCACAATCCAATAAGTCTCTTACCATTCGTATTGGTTCTGGTGTGAGCTGGGTAGCAACCTATAGTTCTTCGGAATTGCCGTTCTTTTCCGACTTGCGCGTTGTAATCACCCACCAAAATTTTCGCATGATTGCTTGGAGACTTTTGCAGTTCATTCTCCAGCTGATCCCAGAATTTGTACCTTTTCAGGATTTTTTATATTGTCTGCGTTTGTGGGAGCATGTGCATTGAATTTTGCATATCTCTCATTTGCACATTTTAGTTTTAGTGTGGGAAGTCTCTCAGAAGGAGATGAGAAGTCCGCAACAAAGTCAATTACTGTTTTATTTAAACAAAACGCAGTGCCAAACTGCTGTAGATTTTTCCCAATTTTCCGTCCAGGTTTGTCCTTGAAGATTCTATACTTCTCTGAATCAGAAGCATTACTGTCCGTAAAACGCGTCTCTTGTACTTCTAGTATTATTTTATTTTGGTATCCTTAAGGACCGGCAAGTCACCCGGGTTTGACAAAATACACCCGGAATTCCTTGCTTACGGTGGAATAAACACGAGGCGCTGGCTGGCAAAATTCTTCAAAATTCACTAATATCTTTGAAGCCGAACAACTGCCAAGCGAACTTAAAAGATCTAAAATCATCGCCATTCTCAAGCCAGGAAAGCCTGCCAACCTCCCCGGCAGTTACCGACCCATTGTCCTCCTATGCGTTATATATAAATTACTGAAGAGATTACTGGAGAGATCTACAACCGAATAAGCCCACGAATCCTGGACATCTTACCTATGGAACAAGCTGGTTTCCTACCTGGACGCAACTGCGAATATCAGGTTCTTGCACTTCTTACCTATATCGAGAGAGGCTTTGAGGAACGCAGTAAAACAGGAATAACCTTCATAGACCTAACAGCTGCTTACGATACTGTCTGAAGGGAAGGCCTAATGTATAAATTCCTGACAAACATAAAATGTAAGACGCTGGCACACTTCAGACTGTAATGGGACACACACGAAGCAGACCCAAGCTGCTTAATAACGACCTACCTCACGACCCAGTCCTGGCTCCACTTCTTTTCAATCTATACGTAGTTGACCTTCCACAAACAACAAGCCGCAAGTTTATGTATGCCGATGATTTGGCCCTGGCAACCCAGCATTCGAACATGGGAAACATAGAAGCCACCTTGTCAACGGACCTAGACACTGGCTGACACCTAGCGCACCTAGACACCCAGCGCTACAAAAACCGAGACCTGTTGTTTTCACCTCAACAACAGAATGGCATCTACCAGCCTAAAAGTCACTCTAAATGGCAATGTTTTACGCCACAACTACAACCCCAAATACCTGGGCGTTACGTTGCATCGTACCGTCTCGTTCAACAAACACCTGACCAACTTGGCAGCGAAAATAAGGACCCGCAATAATATCCTATACAAGCTGGCTGGATCGACCTGGGGAGCTGATGCTCCAACCCTGCGTACCTCTGCACTTGGTCTTGTCTACTCATCGGCCGAATACTGCGCATCGGCTTGGATAAACCCCTTCATACGTAAGATCGACACAGTTCTGAACCAAACGATGAGGATAATTACGGGATTCATTAAACCTACACTAATTGAATGGCTGCCAGTGGTATCTCACAGAGAGCCGCCAAGAGTCCGCAGAAAGCAGATCCTGGACCGAGAGTACAATAAAATAACCGCGAAACAGGACATACCAATCCACCAGGATCTCATACGTTTTAATCGACTAAAGTCTAGAAGTCCCTCTATCAGAACGGCACAACAGCTAATCACTAACAACTTTGACGGATATGAGGAGTGACAGTCGGACTGGCAGGGCAAAGTCTCACCGACCTGGCACCCCCTACTCAACTCTAAAGGTTAACCATAACCATTAACCACCACCTGGTTTTAACCCGCCCCGCAAGCTCTGGGTTCGACTGAATAGAATACGTACTGGACACGGCAGAAGTGGGTCGGCACTCCATAGGTGGGGAATGTGGCCCAGTCCAGAGTGCGAATGCGGTGCTGCCTCTCAAACATGGAACACATGAAACTAAACCAGCTGTTGTGAAGGTATGCAGCTTGCCTAGTGTTCGCAATATGATGGCATTACTAAATAATGTTACCAATTTTGTACGAGAGTCAGCAAAAAGATTGGAACTTTTCAAACAAGCTATCCTTAAAAAATACCCACAGATGAAAGAAGTCAAGTTTCAAATTCTTAGTGATACACGCTGGGTTGAAAGGCGTGGCTCCTTCAATTCAAAGAGTTCTTTGACTTTATCGTACAGTTCCTTGAAGAAATCGACAGAACTTCTCTGTCATTGAAAAGTGCAAGTTTTCTGGCTTCTATTCAACAATTCGACTTTGTCTTATCTTAACGATAATCGCCGCAGTATTTGAGATCACTGTTTCGCTTTCACAGCAACTGCAGGCTGTTGGATTAGATCTTAACCTTTGTTATGAGATGGTAGAAAGTGTAGCAAGAACGAGACGAGTAGCTTTTCGAGAGCAGAGCACTCTTCGATTCTCGATATGTTCCACCTTCTACCAAGTGCTATCGTAAACACAGAAAATCTGACCTCGATAGTAGCAGCTGCACGTGTTAACAGTGACGATTTACCTCATCCTCACTCTTTATCGGGAGAAATATTATCTCTTTGGAAGGAGCTATGGAGTAGTAGACAACATCTCCCACAAACAGCAGCTGAAGCGCAACAAGAGACAAATGAGTTTTTTCAAAATATAAAAATTTTGTTACAAATTCTCGCTACATAGCCAGTAACCACTGGTAGTGTGAAGCGCAGCTACTCACTAGTTTTATAGTCGCATAAACTAATAAAATCGTACCTTCGTACGACAATGACCCAAGACAGGTTAGCCGGTTTGTCTTCCATGTATATTCACAGAGATATCTCGGCTAATCTACAACCTAACGAAATCATTGAGGAATTTGCGAAAAGTTATTCGATGAGAATTATGCGTTAAGCAAAATAAAATGTGTGTTTTTTAGTGTTTTTTTTTTGTAGTCTCTATTTTACCTACCCTCAGCAGGGTCAAGCCCCCCCAAATGCTAATCCTGGATCCGCCCCTGACGTTCTTTGATTTGCAATCTCTTCAATTTGTGGATTTAGAAAAATCGGTGGTCTTTGGGTTGCCGGTAGTACTTGCGAATGCACTTCTGCAATGTTATCCTAATTCTGGCGGTAGATGGTAGGACTTGCCTGCGACGTCCCAGGTTGCTGTTCTTGTTTATTTTCTTGCCGATTCTTAATTGTGACCAAAACCTCAATCTTTTCTTTGCTTAGTACCACTTGCTCCTTTAAGATGTTGTCCTTCATTTCGGCCACTAGTTGTTTTAGGAGTTCATTTTCCCTTTCCAGTGCAGTGCTGATGTTAATGTTGACAGCAGTATTTTCCTCGTTTTCTCCAATCACTATCTCTGATTCCTGGAATACTTGATCAGACAAGTTATCTCTTGTTTTTCTATGTGCCATGAAGCTAGGGTGGTGAATATGTTTACTTTTTAAACAAAATACACTTTCTTTTTTCCCACAATGATTGCAGAGCTTTTCACTTGATTCACTAGCGCCCGCAATATTTATAGTCTTTTCTTTGCCTTTTTATCGTCTATTAACAAGGTCAGCGTCGTAATTTCACTCTAATGCCGTGTTTACGATGAATTTAACGTGATGCGACAAGACGTAATTTAAACCTAAAACACATTGTTTTATATGCGGCTGATTGTCATTGACGTAATTTGAGGTATCCGAACATAACGTAATATGAAGCTATATGCAAGCTACCAATGTCAAACTTTCACGTCACGTTGCCTAGTTCATGTGATTCTTTCAGCCAATCAAAGCTCTCGATTCTTGCGCGCATGCACTCGAAAGAGTGACATTTGCCATTGTCTTGTTACTTTCATTGTGTTTACAGTTTGAAAAGTTTATACTTGAAAAACATTGCAGCATACATAACATTAAAACATTGATAATACCTTACAACAGAATTATTTTTCAAGTACCAACGCTGGCAACTGTCAAATGGCTGTCAAATGTAACTTTTCAAACACGCTGTTTTGCGACACGTTATGGCGATCGTTATTTCACAAACATACCTTGACGTAAAGACCACTTCACTTCATGTCGCGTCGCGTTAAATTAAACTTATCGTAAACCCGCCATAAACCATTTGCTTGTAAATTTCGATAAATACCCTGGTAGAAATGATAAAAAAACATTCTCGAGAAATTGTTTCCTATAGCATTTTCCCTTGCAAGCTTAAGATATATGAGAATACTCCGAGGGTTACAGATTGTCTCCAAGTCTTTAATAGCTCTCCAAAGTTTATACATTGTAAAAATTTATAACATTGCTCTGTTTTGTTTGGAAGGAGTGCATAAACTAATGGCAGAACAGTGCCTTGTATACAATTATTCAAACAGGGGTGGTACAGTTTTAAATGTACCATCTGTATACCACTGCTATGATTTTGCAAGTAATTGTAAATTAAGTCTTTTAGAAAATATCAATTTCCTGTCTTCTACTGGCCCAGATTCAAATAATAAAAAATCGTCTCAATTCTCTGTAGTCGTATATTTTCTTATAAATATTATATCTCTTCTATGATTAGGAATTGCTGGGCCCTGAGTTTCCTTTATTCTACAATTTTTTATTGTCCCTTGACTTATATTTATTGAATATTGATTTGGCACAATATTATTTAGGAGAGTTACGTGTATTAATAGCATCACCTTTAATTTGGTTCATAATTTTTTATTACTCATGCGGGACAAGTACTGTTTTTGCGCCCGTTTTTTAGTGCGACAATTAGCTGTTTGTCAATTAAATTATGTTTGTGCGACAAGTATAATTGTCGCACGCAAATTATACTAGGCGCACGCACATTTTTAATAAAAATCGAATTACTTATCTACCTATAAAAAAAAAACACAATCAAAATGAATATTAAAAAAGTGACGTTACAGTGACTTTTTGTGAAATTTTTTTTCATTAAGAAATTGAAATTAAATAAAAAGTTTTAGAATGAGTGCACATTCTATGGCGATACCGGAGACTGTTGAGTTCTTATGACGAATCCACACCGTCGGAGATGTAATTGAAAAAACAATTTTTTTATTTTTTATTCTTTTTTTATGAAAGGCCCTTGGACCCCAAACTTTAAAATACGTTCCTTCGCATGAGTAATAAAAAATATTATCTGCAACTCGTGCGGTATTGTCTTTCGTTCGTGCGTCCAATTTCGCTCTCATGGGCAATTGACAACTTGCCGCACTAGTTGCACAATATACTATTATTCAAATTCAAATTCAAACAATTTTATTTCATTATTTAAGTTAGTAAATACATATAATTAAATACACATATGTACATCCTAAATGAAATTTGTCACACAGAATACAATTAACATTAGATGGCATTAGTTGCACTAATAACCTTCGAATAGATTTCTTTTAAATTATAAGGTTCAATAGTAACTGAAAGTTGGAATAGCTGCTTTTTGAATTTATTTATATTAGTTATTTGCTTAATATATCTTGGTAGATTATTGAAGAATTTCATCATAATGTATGGTGGGTTTCTCTCGGTGAGGGTTAGAGCATGTTTTGGTAGCTGAAATAGTTCTTTATTCATTCTCGTTAGACGTTCGGTGGGTTTGATGAAATCACTGAACAGCCAATTATGTTTCCGGAGGAAAAAGACGATTTCATATATGTAGGTGGCCGTTAGTGTCAAGATATTGGCCCTTCTAAAGCTACCTCTACAGGATTCATGGTACTCTAGGTTGTTAAGAATGCGGACAGCTTGTTTTTGTATCCTGAAAACAGTTTGGACAGATACTAAATTTCCCCAGAACATAACACCAAATTTAAGAATACTGTAGAAATTGGCGAAATAAACTATCCGCAGGACATCGTTATCTAAATATCGCAGTAGGGACCTCATAGCGAAAACTGCCTTATTTAGCTTACCTGTCACAAAATTTATATGTGATGCCCAGTCTAAACACTGGTCCAGATGAACACCTAGTAGTTTTACAGACCTATGAACTGCAACCTGTTTGTTTCCTATTGCCAGTGTCTCCAGGTGTAATGATCTATTATGATTAGTTTTAAAAATTATTGTTTGGGTTTTTTCTTTGTTTACTTTTAGGCCATTTGTCCCAAACCATGTCGTTAAGGAATCGATGACTTTGTCTGTATTAGTTATGATGTCTCCAATGGTCTTAATAATTAACAGGAGGGATGTGTCATCGGCATAGTTTATCATTGTGTGGGGTGGATCAATATCTATTAAATGTAAATCATTTATAAATAATGAATAATAAGAGTAATAAGAATAATAGCGGTCCTATGGTGCTCCCTTGTGGAATACACAAGTTAATCATACTTGGCGCGGAATGCACAAATCCGTGCGGTGTTTGGATTCTAGCGACTGGTGTCCTGTTAGTTATAAAGGACTCCTCTTATCCCGTGTTTGGCAAGTTTTATGAGCAATAGATTGTGTTTTACTAAATCATAGGCCTTTGATAGGACCATAAGCAGTCCTACCGGAATGTTTCTAGATTCAAGACTATCAATTGCTGCTTTAGTGAACTGAAAACACGCAGTTTCAATGCCTCTGCCCTTTATAAAGCCATGTTGTTGTTGAGGATTATTTTATATTTATCTAAAAACGACACTATTCTTGAGTAAATGATTCGCTCGAAAATCTTAGAAAAAACCGATAGAACGCTTATTGGACTGTAGTTTTCTAATGCACATTTATCACCATCCTTGTGTATAGGTGTTATAATCGCCAATTTTAATTTTTCCGGGAATTTGCCCGTTTTGCATTGTTTATAACATATTGCAATGGAGTTAGTATCGAAGGCACATTTTTTAAGGCGATGGAAGAGATTTCGTCTATGCCCGCACTTTTGATATTTTTTAAGTTAATGATAATGTTATTAAGCTCTTCTCTACTGACTGGCAATAAAAATACCGTGTTATAGTTCACCTCTATCCTTGTACCGCACAACAGTTTGAGAGTCTGGAGTCAGGATTTTAGGTCTGTTTGTGAAGAAACTTGATTACAACTACTTAATTTACAAATTGATATTTACTTGATTTACAAATTGATATTTGTAGCGCAACCTAACAACTAAACTAACCTAACCTAACCTAACTAAGGGATCCTCGCCCTGAATGGCATATGTATCCTTTTTCTTCTTAATATCGGTAACTCTTTTAACTATATCCCAAGTTGTTTTTTGCCCATTGGGTTTTATGTTTCTATTCCCTTTCTAAACTTGTTTCTCTTTTCGTCTCTCAATAGCCTAGTGTAATTTCTGCGTTGGTTATTATAAAGCTTTTTAAATATGGGGTTATATTGTAACATTATCTGGAGTAGCTGAAGGTCCATTTTCATTTTCTGTAGGTATGGGTTACTAAAAACCCTTTGTGGTAATATATTGCTGTGGACAAGCACTTTAGGAATGGCTCCATTGAAGTTACTGAGAAATATGCCCATGAAAGCATTCCATTGCCCGTCGATATTATTTATTCCCGCTTCATAAACTTCATTCCACGTTGCAATATCCAATAATTCTCTGTGGTGTTCCATATTTTGTTTGTTGAACAGCCTAGCTAATTTACTTTTAGGAGAGACCTCATTTATGCACTCTAATGTACGGATTTGAGCACAGTGATCAGAAATGTGATGATCTCTTGTTTTGATGCTATATCCCATTGTGACATTAAGTATTATGTTGTCAATACATGTTCCAGTCTCAGGATCGCCTCAGTTTTCCCGAGGGCCGTGTTGAACGATTCCAACAAGGATATTAATTGTTGGCTTGTGTTAGTGACTTTGTGGCAGTTTATATTAGAGTCACCCGCTATGACATATTGGTTATTGTCCTTGGCTAGTACTGACAACAGAGCATGCAGCTTCCGTAGGAATATTTTAAAACTTGTTAATGGGGCTCGGTAGATGCTAATAATTATTATTACTTTACCATTTACAACTATTTCAATTGCCGAACATTCAAATACATGCTTTTCTGCCAATCTGTTTATATATGGGATCCTTTGTTCATTGGCGGTTTTGGGGTTGAGCCCGTGCTTCCGCCGTCGTTTGTTTTGTTTTTCGGTTTTTGTTTTGTTGTTTCGTCTGTTGTTGTCGTCTGTTGTTGCGTCTTGGTTTCCTTCGGTGGGCTATGTTAGATTCTGCTTGGCTGCGGGTGGGTCCTGTTTTCTTGGTTGATTCTTGGTCCTTTGGCTTTCTTTCTTTATTTTACTTGTTTTGGTAGTTTCCTCTTCCTCTTGGTGTGGTTGCGCATCAGGGCGGCTTCGGTGGTGCTGCATGTGTCCGGTGTGGCTTTTCTCCATGGCGCGGTTTCAGTTGTTCTTTTGGGGGCTTCGGTTCTTCTCTTGGTGGCGGCTTCGGTCGTACTTTTGGGGGCGGCATCGGTGGTTGTACTTTTGGGGGCGGCATCGGTGGTTGTACTTTTGGGGGCGGCATCGGTGGTTTTCCTTGGGGAGGCTTCGGTTAACTTCTCGGCGGCGGCTTCAGTTGTCTTTTCCAGGGCGGCTTCAGTTGTCTCTAGGTGGGCGGCTACGGTTGTCTTTTCGATGGCAGTTACGGTGGTCTTTTCGGCGGCGGTTTCGATGGTCTTTTCGGTGGCGGTTTCGGTGGAATTTTCGGCGGCGGTTACGGTGGAATTTTCGGCGGTGGTTACGGTGGAATTTTCGGCGGCGGTTTCAGTGGGCTCTTCGGCGGCGGTTTCGGTGGGTTTTTCGGCGGCGGTTTCGGTGGGCTTTCTCCTTTTCATGATGTAGGTTAACATATCCTCGATGACGCTGTCCTCCAGTGTGTCTAGGTAAGCTGGGTCAAGGTACATTTCTGCGGCGGCTTCGTTGGGGGTTGTCGGTATAACAGTTGTCATGTTGCAGCTGCGACGGTCGCTGTGATGATGGTTGCCAATCTGTTTAAATCTTGTCTAGTCTTATAACTAGTGCCGTTCTTACAATAGATTGCGGAGCCTCCGTGAGCTCCAGCTGGTCGACAGAAGTCCTGCTTGCCAGATTAAAATTGTTAATTTTAGTTTACCGAAGTTGTGCTAGGCTCTTCGTGTGTTCCGTAAGAACCAAGAACCTGCAATGTTTGTAGAGTTCTAGCATAAACTCTATTCTATCTATTGAGTTCCCGACAGATTTTGTATTTTGGTTTATTAATGTAATTCGGTCATTTGCAGTTGGAACCTTCGAAGATGTAGTGTGGTTAGCGTTTTTAAGGATTAGTGTTTTATGATTGGTCTTAAGTCGTTCTAAAAACGGTTAATGCAAGTGTTTCTAGGCGATGTTTCGGGTTTTATTGCGATTTCATAATAATCTGTTGCTACCGACACTTTAAATGATGAATAATTCTCGGGGTGTTTAGATGTAAGTTTAGTACATGCAACGTTATCAATTTTCCTACTTTTCAGATATAGTACTAGATTGTAGATTGTAGATATGGTGGTGACGACTTGTACTGCGACCTTTATAGATCTATTGTACCCCACCCTCCTCCTCCAAGTGTTGGTGTACTTACCCATTTAGAGCGCCTCCTCTAATCCTGATTCCTTTAGGAATCTCAGGATCTGGGTGGGATTCAAGGCCTGCAGATCCTCTGTGTTCAAGCAGTGAGCCCCAAGGTACATCTGTCTCTTGCGGAGTAATGCTCCGCAGTCTTTGAACAGATGTATGGGGGTTTCCTCTGCTGAGCCACAGAATCTGCATCCATCATCCTCCTCTAGGCCTAGGGCCTTGAGATGTTTCCTAAGTCTGCAGTGTCCCGTCAGGGCTCCTGTCAGAATTCTGAGCTTGTTCCTGCTTAGTTTCAGGCAAGCTCCCGTTCTCTTCTGGTTAAAAGATCCCAGCATCACTTTGGATTGCCTTAGCCCTAGAAGTTCTTTCCAGGTTTTCATCCATTTTCCTCTTATTTCTTCATCTAAACTTTTGCGGATGGTGTTCACGCTCATATTGCAAAAGGGTTCCGGACCTATAAAGGGGCTACTGGATCCCTTGTTTGCTAGGTGATCGGCTTCTTCGTTTCCGTCTATACCAGTGTGTCCTGGTACCCAGTATAGCGTTTCTTTATTATCCCTGCCAAGCTTGTTCAGCTTCCCCACACAGTCCCATACCAGTTTGGATCTGATGGTGTATGAGCTAATGGCTTTGATGGCTTCTTGGCTATCTGACAGGATAGCAATTCGTTTTTTGCGGTAATTCCTGTCGAGGTTAAACTGTGCACATCTTTCGATTGCGTGTACCTCTGCTTGGAAGAAACTTGGGGATGTTCCCATGGATTCGAAGTATCAGGTACGAGGTTCAAACACTCCTGCACCAGTGCCTTCCTTTGTCTTCAAACCATCTGTATACCACTAGGTGGCATTTTGCTCTATGTGGTATGCTGAGGATTCGTCGCTCCAATCGGCTTTACTGCTACACATTGCCGTGTAGTTTTTCTCGAAGTGGTATTTGCATACCATTTCGTCTTTTGGTACTTCCAGCCAGGGGATCTTGGCAGCGAGGCTGTTTCGGTCTCTGCTCCCGATTATTTTACCTCTGCCCATTTCTTCCTTGCTGAATCTTACGATCGCCGATCTGGCGGCGCTCTCCACCACAAGGTGCAGCGGAGTCAAATCCAGCAGCAGCTCCATTGCTGCTGTCGGACACGACCCCATCGCCCCCGTGATGCAGACACACGCCAGTCTTTGAATCTTCTCAAGCTGTTTCCTCATAGAGGCCAGCTTGATTCTACTTCCCCACGCAACTGCCCCATAAGTGATTGCAGGTCTCACTATCATGGTGTACATCCATCGCAGGATAGTGGGGTTACAACCCCACGTGTTTCCTGCCAAATTTCTGCACACCATTAGGGCGCGTTTGTCTTTACCTACCACTGCCTCAGCGTGTCTATTTCATAGGAGTTTGCTATCTAGTGTGATACCCAGATACCTTATCTCCTGTTGGTATTCTACTGCCTTCCCATCTATGAGTATGGGATGTAGGCAGTTTAGTTTTCACTTTCTAGTAAATGGTATTACCGTGGTTTTGCTCGGGTTGAGTTTCAGTCCCTCTGTTTGACACCATCTACTAGTTACATTGTGGCCTCTCTGAACAATTTCACAGAGCGTTCCCTCAAATTTCCCTCTAGCCATTATGACTATGTCATCGGCGTAACCTTGACATTTGATGTCTAGGTCGTTTAGCCTAACCAGTAGTTCATCAACTACCAGGCTCCACATTAGCGGTTATAGTACACCTCCCTGTGGGCACCCTCGAGTTGTGGAGAACTTAATGGTGTCTTTTCCCACTTGTGTCTCCGCCGTTCTAGTTCTCAGCATTTCTCCCATCCACTTTGAGATACTGCTGTCGATATTCTTTCTTTCGAGGGCCGCCCTGAATGCCTCGTGTGAGGTGTTGTCAAAAGCTCCCTCTTTATCCAAGAAGGCACATATCGCTACTTCCTTTGTCTCTAGTGCTGCTTCTATTTCGTTTGTCAGCTGATACAGGGCGGTTTCTGTGGATTTCCCTGCTCTGTAAGCATGCTGACTCCTGTGTAGTGGTGTACCTACCAGCACTATAGTCCTAAGGTAATTATCAATCACCTTCTCCATTGTCTTTAACATAGAAGATGTTAGACTAATGGGTCTAAATGACTTCGGTTGAGTGGTGTCTTTCTTCCCCACCTTCGGTATAAATACCACCTTAGCCCTTCTCCATAGCTCCGGTATATATCCGAGCGCTAAGCTACTTCTAAAGATATTTAGAAGATACGGCATTAGTTCTCTCTCTTCCTTTTGTAGGAAGGCAGGAACTAGTCCGTCCACACCTGGGGCCTTAAAAGGCTGGAAAGTGCCGATAGCCCATCTGATTCGGTTTTCCGTACAGATGGACGTTGCCCTCTTCCAGTCGGCCCGGCTTGGTTTCCATAGTTGCATCAAGCCCTCGGTCTCCCTGTATCCTCTACATCCCGGAATATGGGTTTCTAGTAGGAGGAGAGCTCTTTGCTCTTCATCCTCCGTGAAGGTCCTATCCGGTTTCTTGAGAGTGGTTGTCATTTCCACTCTATCGTACGCTAGTACTTTGTGCAGTCTAGCTGCCACCGGCGTGGATTCTATGTTTTCACAGAAGGTCCTAAAGTTTTCCCTTTTTGCCCTTCTGATCTCTTTGTTTTAGGTGGTAAGCATATAGTACTAACTCATCGGTTGTTAAATTAGGGTCAAGCTGATATACATGTAAATGATGATATCTTACTGCCGCCTTAATCTGTGTAACATCATCGTTGCAACCGCGGATGACGCTAGATTTCCTAGATTTCCGTCTTTGGTAACGTTGAGTCTCCCAGTTTGCATTTGTCACTGTTTGCATTTTCTTGAACCGCCCTGTTTTCAGATTCAATATAATTATTTATTGCTTTTATGATGGCCCGCGCTTCTTCGGAGATTATTTCTTTTCTGTCTTGTCGCGTCGCAGATTTGATACGTTATCGGCGCTAGCGGGCGCGATAAGCTCATTATCTTCAGGTCTTGACTGGATATTCTCCTTTTAAACAGAAACATTCGAAGATTTATAATTTGAATTAGTTAACTGCTCATTTTGAATTTTAGTTCTTTTATCTGCTCGGACAACTCCTTAATTAATAGTTTAAAGGGCTCTATGTATTTATTTATTTCCACATTAATACACGAATTCACAGACATTGATAATTTCTCGTTACATGCCTTTAGTTCTTTAATCTGCTCGGTTAGCTCACTGTTCAAGGCTTGCCGGAGCTGTATATGTTTTTCAATTATTCCCGACAGGAAATTTCCAAAATCAGAGCATTCCAGAAAGTAGTTAGAATATCAAACTGCTTTTCTGAAGGGATATTTGACCTAAGTCCCCTTGACATTTGACATTGACTATTAACACTTTAAAAACTTTTAAAACTGTTCGCACGTCCACTGCATTCACTTCAATGTTTGCACTATCACGGGCGTGAATATGTTCTCGGCTTACCTTAGCTACTACATCATTACAATTCTACTTGAGAACGAACGTTTTATGAAGTTTTCTCACTTCCAATAAACGGATGTTTTACGATGTTTATCTTTCACATATATATCAACTATAAGTTATCAACTATAAGTTTTAATTTACCTTTGGAACTTTATGTAAGGCCAATTTAAAATATTTAGGTTCTTAAGAATGGAATTAAATTCAACGATTTTTTCGTCAAAAAATAATTTATATAAATGAGCAACTTAAAGATTATATTATAAGTCAAATTCATTCTGTGGTTTCTCTTAATATTATTTTTAATGAAGTAATAATCACCCTGTGTTTTTTTCTGTGGCTCCGTACTTGGAAATACCGTACACTAATTACGATGGGATTAGGGGTAATAGGGGATTAGAGATCAATAATATTAGAAATATAGTGCTCATAGATATAGGCAACCCAATGTACGCAATGTCAATTTCCGTTAGTTTGAATTGTTGCACCAGGGGCGCTGAACGTATGAGCACGTAGTAGCAGCTCTCAACCAATCAACGAATCGTAAACCAAACGCAAGTGCGTGTCAATCATAACTTATCATTAATCGCGGACTGTTACATACGTGTGTGTTATGATGTATTTACATAATCCATGAAATTTACAATAATGGGCATTTACAATAGTGGTCGTAGATAAAACTATTTACTGTTGCAATAATAGATATAATAATAGATGTTTGTCTATTGTAATAAATGTAAAACCTCCTTGCAAGTCTAAAAATAAGTGCGCCTAACAATAAGCTGCATATAACCAAAATTTCTATTCAATAAGTATTCTATAAATGTTCACACGTGGCTCATACACCTGAACCCAATAATCTGCTTTTTACAAATGATTGGATAGACATAAGAACAGGCAGGATAAACAGCAAAATATATTGAAGATACGACAGATTCGTCGGGGAAAGCTAGACATAAAAGATTAGACAGACAAAACTAGGCAAAGAAGAGTGGACAGACAAGACTAGAGAGACAACAATATACAAATAAGAGTAGTGAGACAAGACTAGATAGACAAATCGGGGCAGAAAATTAATAGACAAACAAGGCTAGGCCGAAATGACATTCGATGGACAATATTAGATAGATAACACTATATTACAAGACTATTACAAGACACACTATACAGACAAGACTAAATAGAAAAGACTAGGCAGATAAGACATGATATACAAGACTAGACATACAAGACCAGACAGTTAATATTTGTTAGGCAAGACAGTTTTAATGTGCGTTTTATGCGATATTTGTAACAGATTTGTAAATTCATGTAAAATTAAATGGGTCAGATAATTATTATCAGACAGAGAAAAGGAAAATCCACAAGTGGTTTTCTTGAGGCGTCAAGGGCGAAATATTAATGTTGTTCGCGATTGAACATTGTGAGGAAGCCACAAAATTAATGAGATGCAATTGATTTGGCTTCCTTTTAAAAATTAAACCAAGCGTATATTTCCTCTCTAAATTTTAATTGGTCTGGTGTTGTTTGTCAAGCAATCAGTCTAGTCATGTATTTTTAGTTTCGTCTGTGTAGTCTTGTCTATGTAGTCTAATCTGTCTAGTTTAGACTGCTTGTCTAGTCTTTTCGTCTAGTCTGTGTAGCTTTTAGACTGTATAGTCCAATCTGTCTAGTCTAATATGTCCAGTCTAGTCTAGTCCAGTCTAGTTCAGTCTAGACCAGTCTAGTCTAGTTCAGTCTAGACCAGTCTAGTCCAGTAAAGTCTAGTCTAGTATAGTCCAGTCTAGTCCAGTCTAGTCCCGTCTAGACCAGTCTAGTCCAGTCTAGTTCACTCGAGTTCAGGCTACTCCAGTCCAGCCTAATCCAGTATTGTCTAGTCCAGCCTAGTCCAGCCTAGTCCAGTTGAGTCCACTCTAGCTCAGTCTAGTCCAGTCTATTTACTTTTTAATGGGGCGTAGCAAGTACATTCACTTGACAAGTGCCCCCACCTACCATCTAAGGATGTCTGCGATTTGGGTCACTTTAAGGCCTTATTTCCTCCCTCCACCATGAGATTAGAGGTTTAAGTATTTATATGTGCATTCCGGTCGTCGTTTTCTTTTTCTAGTAATATGTCGGTAGCCATGGTCATCGTTGATATTCAGTCCTGCTCCGACTCCAACATTAAGTCCGTAATTGTTCTCACTTCCAGTGTTGCTTGGGTTTCAGTCTGCCCAATTGTCTCTTTCTGGTGTCCACCTGGGGCAATCGAAGATGTCATTTTATCCCCAGTAGACACACGAACCGACCGAGGCTTGGGCCTATGCCGCTCAGGTACAATTTGAAGCATCCGTGGCCGGACAGTAATTGTGTCCGGTAGTAGCCCACCTCTCCATGTTTTCTTTTCGCCCATGGTTTTACTTGAGGGTTTAACAGTCGGGCCCATTTTCCTTTTCTTCTCCAGTCTAGTTTTAGACCAGTCCAGTTTAGACTGGACTAGACTGGACTGGACTAGACTGGACTAAACTGGAATAGACTCTAGACTTTAGTTTGTTTTTGCACGTGCTCTAGGTGCTTTTTTCTCCGCAGTGTCCTCAATCTCTCCACAATACTTACAGTGCGCCTCGACCAGTTTCCAGATGCGCACCAGGTAAGACCCAAAGCATCCATGCCCCGTAAGCGCCTGGGTGAGGTGATAATTCACCTCCCCGTGCCCACGGTTGACCCATTCATCGATAGTCGGAATCAGTTGACTCTCATCCACAAAAAACTCTCGTTTCATACGCCAGAAGGTCTAACGGGATAACTCAGCAACATCCGCCACGGCGTCGCCAGACACAGTCCTGTATGCGCTGCACATACGCAGCAGCATATACCTTGCACTCTCATCAGTCTCGCTCTATAACATTCAATCCTGAACGCATTTATCCATGCCGGCACCCCATACAAGAGAATGGAGTGCACGACAGAATTCATGGAGTGCACGACTGCCCAACATAGGTGGGCCGTCGGCCGTCAGCCGCCCAAGGGCTCTCACACATGCTGTAGCGTTGCTCACCACCCGAGTGACCTGATCGGACACCCTGAGATTTCGCTGAAGCTCTACCCCAAGGTATCTTACAGATTCCCGAGCCGGTACGTCGATTGTCCCCATTCGCACAGTCAGTTCGCGCAGCTTTCTTCTCCCAATTAGCAGGACCGCCTCGATTATGTTGGGAATCAGAGCAAACCCTTTTCCCCATCGACCGATCAATCCCACTAATTGCCTCATTCATTATCGCTTTCAGACTTTCTACCGTTCTTGCAACAGCGACCACCGCTAAGTTAGCAGCGTACCCGTCGAGTGTAACCCCGTCTGGCAGCCTCAATCTCAAAACCTCATTATAAAATATGTTCCACAGTATCGGCCCAAGAACCGGACCGTGTGGAACATCCGCACTCATTTTGAAAGTTTTACCTTTCACAGTCACTATCTGCCTATCATTCAAGTAGCTCCCCACCATCTTTCAATGGTGGGAAGCTACCCCGTTTAGTTTCAACGCCTCCATTATTCCGCCCCATGGCACCGAATTGAAAGTAGTTTTACGTCCAGGGTAATAATCACGCAGTAGCTACGGGTACGCCATGGCCCCTTTTTGGCTAACCTTGCTCTCCCGATCACACGCGTCATTGCGTTCACCGTAGTGCGACCGCCTCTGAACCCATACTGTTCCTCTCAAAGACCCCTGCCCTCTCGAAATTTTCATTTATCCTAATTCCGATAATACTCTCAATCATTTTCACTATTCCATTCAGTAGGCAGATTGGCCTGTATTTGGCTTCCTCTCATTCCTTTCGTTCTTTTTCAATCATCACTAGTCTCTCGCTCTCTTCCATTCTTTGGGGAAACTGCCATTCATCGAAAATTCATTCATCATGCTCAAGCACATGTCCTCGCACACATGCCCAAACACCTTGCACGCTTCGGGTGGAATACCATTAGGACCCGCATTTCCCTCCTTCATCCGGCCAACTGCACTCTGCAGCTCGGACGGCGTGAAAAGGGGTGCCGATCTCCATCCCACGGGTTCCAGCCAGTTCATTCCATACTGGGCTAGACTGCACTAGACTGAACTAGAGTGAACTAGACTAGACTAGACTGGACTAGACTGGTCTAGAGTGGACTAGACTGGCCTAGACTGGACTAGAGTGGACTAGACTGGACAAGACACTACTAGAGTCCACTATACTGTACTAGACTGGACAACACTGAACTAGACTGAACTAGACTAGACTATACTAGAAAATAATGGACTAAACTAGACTAGATTGGACTAGATTGGATTAGACCTGAATAGACTGGACTAGAGTGGACTAGACTGAACTAGACTAAACTTGACTGCACAAGAATGGACAAAGTTGGATTAAAACGGAATCGACTGGACAAGGCTGTAATAGACTGGACTAGGCTGGACTAGAGTGGACTAGACTTTTTTTGGAGTGGGAGGAGGGAAATTGCATTAATGCACGCCCGGAGCCTCCTGACCCCGTGGAGTGTGGGGCTCTCTGGTCGAGGTGTTAATGACCAGCATACCCACTAAAATACTCTCCTCTTTGGATCCACTTGGTACCGTTCTTCACAATCTTCAAGTGGTCCCCCGTCTCCTACAGCCTTATTTCGTCTTCTGCTTTTTTTGTCATAATGCGCCGTATATATGCATGTACGGCATCCCATTCCTTCTGACTGGAGAGAATAATATTCACAATATTTTCTGGCGTTATGTAACCCACCATAAGTTCTAGCTGGAGTCGTTCATGTTCCCATCGATTGCACTTAAAAATTGTGTGCTCGGCATCGTCATCTTTCGAGCAGTACATGCATCTTCCAGAGCCACGACGGCCTATTCGCTACAGGTACGTCATGAAGGAACCGTGCCCTGTTAGGCATTGGGTCAAACAGTAGTCCGTCTGTCCCTTATTTTTGAACCACGGTTCAATGTTGCTTATGAGTCTTCTAGTCCATGCGCCTTTGGTTGCTAAGTTCCATTGGGTCTGCCATTTTTCAAGGGTCCTCTTTTTTCTGCCTATGTGTAAGTTCGTGTAGTGAAATTGTTTTTTCTTTCCTCTACTACTAGATGTATGGGTATTACCTTAGCCACAACCATCATGGCCTCATTCGATACGGTCCTGTAGACACTAGCTATTCTAAGGGGCATGCTTCTTTGCACAGGTGCGAGTTTCTTCCTTTGCGCAGCTACGTTTAGTGCATCACACCAAATTGGTGCGCCATAAGTTATTATTGATTGCACCGCCATGTACAGAGTGCTCCTCTTGTTTGCTCTTGGACCTTTAACGTTGGGCATTGGTACATTTAAAGCTCTTCTAGCTTTGTTAGCTTTCTGGGCTATTTCTCAATATGGGCTTTAAAGGATATTTTTTCCCGATCTTAACCCCTAGATCAGCGATCCGCACTACGCGGCCCGCGGGCCGCATGCGGCCCTCGGAACGATTTTTTGCGGCCCTCGGCTGTTAGGCTGTTATTTGAAAATTTCAAATGAGTTATGAAAGAAATTGTAAAAATTGTAAATTTTATAAAGTCAAATGATCTGAATCAAAAATGATCATTGCGTTTCTTACTGATACAATGGGCATTGTGATTGAAACACCGACTCGATTGCAAGGAGACTACTACAAGGTTGTACTTTTTCACAGGAACAAAAGATCAATATGTATATTAAAGAACTGTCAAAGGGTGATTATTCCAGGTTTCCTTCAGTTAAAACTCTGATGAAAATCCAGATGAAAATCAAGATGTTTCTGATTAAATAAAGGTGTTGACAAACCTAAAAGACGAAATGAATGTGAGGTTTAGTGGCTTCAGGAAGTATCAAGAACCATTTCGCTTAGTGGAATATCCATGGGCAGTAACAACAGCAAATGTAGCTCAACTTTCTGTTTTTTGGATATGAAGCTATAGATTTGAAAAATGAGTTAATTGATCTTCAGCATGATACAGAACTCAAAAGTATTTTTGAAGAAAAAGAAGGATAAGGTTCACTGTGAGTTTTGGAAAGTAGTTGAAAAGGACCAATTCCCTAACCTAATTGACTATGCTCAGAAAGTCTTGTGTGTTTTTGCATCTACATATGTGTGTGAATCTACATTCAGTAAGCTAAAGTTTATGAAAAACAAGTACAGATCCAGGTTAACGAGTGAAAACGTTGACAACATTTTGAGAATTTCAGTTTCTTCCCAACTTGCTAATCTGGATGCTATATTAGAGAACTGTGAAAGATTTCGCCCATAAACTTCAAAGAATTAACGAATTCAAGTATGCCTGGAGCTAATTACATGTTTGTCTTGCGGCCCTCAGGAAAATATGAGAAAAACAATTAGGTTCTCTAAAAAATCCCTGCCCTAGATAGTTGATGGCTAGGCTAGGGAAGATTCGCGATTCTCTTACTTTAAAGAAGAAACTTTTAGCATGTTTTTGTGTGGCTAATAACATAGCCTCCGTTTTCTCTGCAGCTATTGTCAGATGGTTGTCGTTCATCCAGGTTTGGACTCTGCTGAAGGCAATATTTGCGTTGCTTCGCATTTGGTCTATTGTCTTTCCCTTGACCACGATCGCCAAGTCATCCGCGTAACACAGCAGTTTAACGCCTTCAGGTACCTGCAACCTCATTATGTCGTCGTATAAGATATTCCACAGAGTTGGTCCTAGAACAGAACCTTGTGGAACACTCCCACCTATTTCCTTCCTGGTGTTTCTGTCAATTTGTATCCATATATCTGTAAAATAGTCGTTGACAATGTTTATAAGACACGTGGAGATTCTTATTTCTTCGATTTTATTTATTATCAGACGCCATGACGCTGTATTAAAAGCGTTCTTAACATCTACTAGGACCAGGGCACACCATCTTGGTACCCCGGTTTCGTTTGATCCCGTTGCTATTTTTACTACTTCGTGTAGGGCATTCGTGGTGGATCTCCCCCTTCTGAATCCATATTGAGAATTTCGGAGAAACCGCCTTTCTCCTCAATTTCATTCAGAAGTCTTTGGTTAATGAGATTTTCGTACAGTTTCCCGAGCACGTTGATCAGGCAAATTGGTCTGTATTTGACAGCTTCCTATTCTTTCTTTTGTGGTTTCTTAATTAGAATAAATTTTGCCAGTTTCCATACGTGAGGGAACGTATTTTTTTACAATAATTCATTAAAAAGGTCTTTAAACACCCTTATTTCTGATGTCCCAGCGTTTTTTACCACTTCTGGCGGAAGGTTATCAGGCCCTGGGGCCTTCCCGGTTTTTATTTTGCTGGCCGCTGTCAGAAAGACTGGACTAGACTGGACTAGACTGGTACTAGCGTCGACTAGACTGTTCTATCATCTACTAGACTGGACTACACTGAATTAGACAGGTCTATACTAGTCTAGACTATACGAGAATGAACTAGAATGGACTAGGCTGGACTAGACTACACTAGACTGGACAGGAAAGATAAAACTACAAAACCAAATTTGGAAGACAAGGCTAGACTATAGAGACTGTCTACTCTAGACTGTATAGTCGTCTGTCCTCCCCGGTAGTGTAGTTGACGACCTACCGACCTTTCAATGCGGGAGACTCGGGTTCTAATCCTGGTATGGTAAGCGACACGTAGGGCGGTTTTCACTAACCGTACGGGCTGCCCACCCTGAATTACTGCAAAATGCGCGATACCGGGGTATCATCTGGTATGACTGGACAGGAAAGTTAAAACTACAAAACCAAATTTGGAAGACAAGGCTAGACTATAGAGACTGTCTACTCTAGACTGTATAGTCGTCTGTCCTCCCCGGTAGTGTAGTTGACGACCTACCGACCTTTCCATGCGGGAGACTCGAGTTCTAATCCTGGTATGGTAAGCGACACGTAGGGCGGTTTTCACTAACTGTACGGGCTGCCCACCCTGAATTACTGCAAAATGCGCGATACCGGGGTATCATCTGGTATGACTGGACAGGAAAGTTAAAACTACAAAACCAAATTTGGAAGACAAGGCTAGACTATAGAGACAGTCTACTCTAGACTATATAGTCTGTCCTCCCCGGTAGTGTAGTTGACGACCTACCGGCCTTTCAATGCGGGAGACTCGGGTTCTAATCCTGGTATGGTAAGCGACAAGTAGGGCGGTTTTCACTAACCGTACGGGCTGCCCACCCTGAATTACTGCAAAATGCGCGATACGTATAGATATACGTATACATATCTGATATGTATAGTTTTGTTCCTCTGCAGTAGTGAGTTATGAGTAGTCTAGTCTTGTCTGTCTAGTTTTCCTGGCCTTTTTGTCTAATCTACTCGTCGTTTCTGACATCCCTGTCTAGTCTTTCTAGCCTATCTGTCGCCTACTCCTTGGCTTTGTTTGTTTACTGTTGTGTGTCTAATCTTGTCTATTTGTAGTTTGTCTTGTATAGTCTTGTATATCTAGTCTTATCATTCCAGTCATATCAATCTATTTTTGTTCACCCAGTTTCTCCATTCTTACCTCAATCTAATTAAATTTATATTTCTGGCTGTATAAATTAAATATATTCATTAAATTTATTGATTTGCAAAATATAATTTCATTGAAACTTTTGTTCGTCTGCGTTAGTTTTGATCGGGTTATGACGTAACTGTTGCTGTGTATTGTACCACAAAGAGACGAACGTTGGGCATATTGAGGTTCCCGCGGCTACAGTCTGCGGAGGAGGAACACTTGCAGTTTCCTGTTCGATAACACAACACAAAACCAGACGAGTCCTTTGAGAGCTCGTTCGAATGCCAAACTCCTTCAACAGAGAATTTTTATTCAATAATTTTGTTGTTTTAAAAGATTTGCATCCTTTACGGGATTAATAGGAAAATTAAGACTTGTAGGACTGAACAAACAAGACTAGATAGACAAGATTAGATAGACAGATTATCGATTTCTACATAAAATTGACATAATAAAGTTTTCTCATCGTTATTTTGCGAAAAGAATACGTAAATAAACATTGACGTCATTGTTAACAGTTTTCAACGTGGAACATGAGATACGAAAATAAAACCTCGTGAGCTTCTAAATTACGTGTGGAAAACAACAACATTTTGATCAGCCGAGATTTCCACATGTTACAAAACATTTAGGCTAAGTAATTTAGTTTTGATAAATACCTTTCATAATATCAGTTCAATCCAGAAAATTTACGTGAAATGAAACCAATGAACTGTTATTCTTTAGCAGTTTCGGTTAGAGAAGAGCCAGGTGATTAAGGGAACGAGATATTAAAATTATCAAAGAGCCACTATTTTTGAAAAAATCGTCTCTATCGTCTTATTTTTCTCAGCCAATTTTAAGAAATCTGTTTTATTTAGCTTTATTTTGGGAGATCTATGCAATTTATGAAATTGTTACATACGTGTCATGTCGTCCATTATGAAACGTCGATGGTCACCTAACTATTACAACTACCTAGACGTATTACTAAATTATTATAAAGCTAATCTAGCCTAGTTCGCAAATCGTACTAAACTAAACGAGTTGCCGGTACCTGTGCTGGACAAATACAATTAAATAGAAAAGATTAGCCTAACAAAACAAGAGAGAAAAGCCTATAATATATAGCGTATTAGTTTATGTAGCGTAATCTATCTAGTTTTGTTGGTATAATTTTATATTCTATTTTATGTAGAGACAAGTTTTTCTACTCTTTTTGCCTGTATAGTCCTGGCTGTCTGGTCTTGTTTTATAGTCCTGTCCGTCTAGTCTTTTCTGTCTAGTTTTGTTCCTCTAGTCATGTCTGTCTAGTCTAGTTCTCTGTCTAGTCTTGTCTTTCTAATCTTGTCGATCTTATCTTGTCTGACTAGTATTGTCTGTCTAGTCTTATCTGTCTAGCCTTGTTTCTCTAGTCATGTCTGTCTACTCTTATCAGTCTAGCTTTGTCTGTTTAGTCTTATCTATATAATTTTATATGTCTGGTATTGACTGTCTAGTCTTGCCTCTTTACACTTGTCTGTCTAGTTTTATCGGTTTTGTATTGTCTCTCTAGTCTTGTCTGTCTATTCTTGTCTGTCTAGTCGTATCTGTCTAGTCTTGTCAGTCTAGTCCTCTCTGTCTACTCTTGCCTGTCAAGTCTAGTTTGTATAGTCTTTTTATCTAGTCTTGTCTGCATCGTTTTGTCTGTATAGTCTTGTCTGTCTAGTCTTGCCTGTCTACTCTTGCCTGTCTAGTCTTCCTAGTCTTGTCTCTCTAGTTTTGTCTGTCTAGTCTTGTCTGTCTAGTCTTGTCTGACTGGTCTTGCTGTCTAGTCCTACTAGTCTTGTCTGTCTAATCAAATCAAATAAAATCAGAAATATTTATTTAAATAGAAAAGGGGTATAAACTATATGAATATACTATAACAGGTATAAACAGGTATAAACTATATGAATGTGCTTATATCCCTACATCTGGTTGTAATAGCCTTATAGCGTATATAATTTTATTTAGTTTTGGACCGCGCACTAGCAATATGGGATGGCCAATCTAGTAATTTGTATTTCTAGAAACCTCATAGTTTGTATTATTTCAAAAACTTCTTCTATATTTATGCTAGAAGAATATGGTTTTTAGCTTCCATTTGTTCATGATCATGATCGTTTTACTTTTGCTCACAACCAAACTATTCATATTAAACCAATTTGCTAAGTTATTGAATGCTCAAATTCAATTTGTATGAAATTTCTCGATACAGTTATTATCTATCAAATGTCTGGTGGCGTCGGTATAGCTTTATATTGAAATGTTCGATGTGTTTGAAATGGTTGTAGGTAAGCCATTAACATAAACAATAAGAAGAGGAGGGCCTAGAATGCTCTCTTGCGGGGCCCCATTTTGACCACTTTAGTCTTTGACGTCATGCTTCCCTATGTTCTATTGGATAAATCCGATCTAGAGCTACTTATCTAATTCCGTAGTTGTACATTTTCGTTTACCCTTTCGCTACGGGGTGCTTTTCTACAAGTCGTGCCCTGTGTACGGGGTGCAGAGTGTAGTGCGGATTCGTCTGGTTCCCGTAGATAGGTACTTACTCTTTGCGGATAAATACGGTTCCCGTAGTCTGTAGTAGTTTCAAATTCATTTATTTTATTTTACTCGTTTCATTTTATTTTCTTAATGGGTAACCAAAATAATACGCAATTCAGTTCTTAGTAGGCTTAGCATACGCACAGTGGGGCCAAATGTATGAATTCTTGTAAAAATTATTTTAACTAAGTTTTGAATATTAATTGATAAATACAAGGTTTGTGAATAATAATATAAAGTGTAAGGTGCTAGGCAACCGCCGAACAAGTTAGACGTGCAAAAATTTGCTCGTGGAAATTGTGTATTTTGAGTGGTGAAAAGTTCATAGGGAGAGAAGTTTATAGTGAAAAATAATTAGTTAACATTGGATTGGTGTTAGTGTAAAAAAATTGTGTAAAAACAGAGTGAATTAGTGATTTCTATTTTGAAATGAATTTCTAAATTTTACGTTTAATTAATTTGACATTTGATAAAAGAAACCTACTAGAAATTATGAAAAAACAAACAAATTTAAAACAGATCTGGACCTAGTAATATAATAATACGTACCCCTTGAACATCTTTGGTAAACAATGCCACGGAGCCTAGCACCTCGGAAGAGTGGGGTGGACAGGACTCCTTAGTGAAGGCGACCTGTCTAGGAGTGACAACCCCGAATAATAAGCCTCCCAAGCTAACAACTTGTGTAGTATCTTGGACAGTGGCTCGCCACTGTCCCATGAAGAATATTCTTCAACTGAGCATGAAGGAAAATCTCGCTAAATGCACTACCCCAAGTGGTAACCAATCCACAGTCACCTATGGTGACGTTAGCGGACCTTCGGATTCTGGGGAGTCCGCACCAACATGCTTTAAGGATGAGTCGGAGCATCCTGAAATCACCGGACGTAAACTCAGTCCAAAACGACAAAGCTTCTTCGCAATATTTAATGCCAACTCACTGCTAAAAGTGGGTAAACTGAAACATTTGACTGATTCACTAACACGACAAAACATAATACTGACAGCAGTACAGGAAACCAGATTTACGGACAAACATGCCTTCGAGTCCCAAGGCTACAGAATCCTCAATAGAAAAGTGGGTCAGCTGGTAATGAAGAACGTACCCCACTTAGGAACAGGATTTATAATCAGTCACAGGATACTGGATTCTGTCATCGACTTTACCTCCCCGAATAGTCGTGTATCCATACTCTCTCAAATGCGCAAAAAAGGGCTACAGTATAGCCAATGTACATGCCCCAATCAACCAGGACAACAGACGCAATCCAGACAGAACTGATAAATTCTGGGAAGACTTAAAAGATATTATCTCTAAACTTCCAGAGAGACACACCGTCATACTGCTTGAAAACTTCAATGCTCAATTGGGAAGAGAGAAAAATTTTAGAAACATAGTGGACAATTATCTGGCGCATAAGCGAACAAACCGCAACAGAGAACGATTGGTGGATCTGTGTAGGACTTTTGGGTTGATCATGCAGTCTACAGCCTTCAAACACTTTCCAAGGAAGCAGAAGACTTGTATTTCACTTAATACCCACCTTGGTGAATTCCAGATAGATCATGTGGCCATTTCACGCAAATCTCAAAAGGAAATACAAAACATGAAGGTACTAAGAAGCGCCAATCTGGACTCAGACAACTACCTCTCAAAGATCAAAATAAGACTACAGCCTAGAAACACTAGATTACACAGAACCTCCAAAATGGTAAGATTTGACGTCGAGCGACTGAAGAACAGTAAAGAACTAAGTCAGAGACTGAACAACACAGACCTAAACAACTGGGACCAACTGAAGGAGACTCTTGTCAAGGCGGCCAATGATCTCGTCCTTCTCCCTAGAAGAAGGAAGCATCCGTGGTTTACTTAAGACTGTGACAATGCAATAGCCCAAAGACAGATAGCCTGGGTGAAGTGGAATTTTAAAAAGACCAAGGAAAATTGACATAATTTTGTGGAATAAAGAAAGGTTGCAGCCAAGATAATTCGAGGAACCAAACGAACCTTCACACAAAACCAACTAACCCAAATCGAAGAGAGCTTTGCTAAGAATAATTCCAGAGATTTTTTTGGAACCTTTAAGCAGGTACTCAGAAAATACGCTTCGCTAGGCCTCTACTTCAGAGACTCACAAGGCAAACTGGCTTATAACGACAAGGACAACAGTCACCTTTTGGCTCAGTACTTTAAAAATCTACTCAACTGTGACCCACCCAGCGAAGACTTTAATCGACTATAAACAAACCACACCAAACCCGGACTCGCTTCCCCCTTCATTGGAAGAAGTTGGCCAGATCATTCAACTTCTTAGGAATAATTAGGCAGCTGGAGAGGACTGTATCGTTGCTGAACTGTGGAAAGGTGCTGGAAACAATGCCGTGCGCAAGCTAACCGAGATCATCCAGGACATCTGGGAAACAAAGGAATTACCACCCGATTGGAAATCTGCTCTTAACCATCCGCTTCACAAAAAGGAAGATTTTGCGGATCTAAACAACTACTATGAACTTTCTCTTGTCCCGATAGCATACAAGATTCTCTCGAAGGCGTTACAAACAAGGGCAGAAAATCAAATGGATAGTCAACTGGGAGAATACCAGGGGGGCTTCAGGAAGACCCAATCCTGTGTTGAACAGATCCTCAACCTTAAAACTGTACTTGCGTACTCCAATATGAGAAACCGCAAGGTGGTCGTTACCTTTGTTGATTTTAGGAAGGCCTACGATTCCGTCGATAGAGAAACGCTTAACAAAGTACTCCCGGAACTAGCACTAATAGACAACAAAACCTGCAGATTAATCCTAGAAACTTTGACCAACACCCATTCCAAGGTTAAATTTAGAGGCGAGATTTCAGAAAGCTTCGAAATAAAAACTGCAGTGAGACAAGGTGATGGACTTTCCCACTTCTCTTCAACTGTGTAATTGAAAAGGTTATGAGAGAATGGCGCAAGGAACTGAACAATTTGGGTGCTAATAGTGGTATCTACCTGGGACGTAAGAACGATGGACTGGTTGTAGATTGCCTGGCCTTTGCAGATGACATGGCACTGTTTGCTGATTCTCTTGAGATGGCAACAATGCAGGTAAACTGTCTCAGAAAACAGGCTGCCAAAGTGGGTCTTCAAGTGTCGCTGGAGAAAACAGAATTCTTCACCAACATTAGAGAAGCAAACAGAGAGATATTACTAGAACAGAGAAACATCAAGAGGACTGAGAAATTTAAGTATCTCGGCCAATGGTTTGGAGGCAATCTTGCAACGTGGCCATAGAAAGCTACCCTATTCTATGTCCACGTTGCAAGATTGCCTCCAAACCGACTTCTGGCAAAACAAGAAGCTTCGTACCACTTGGTTGACAGAGACCGAGAAGGATATTGAAGAACTGGGAATAACAGATCTCAAAAACAGACAGTCTGTGAGACGCACCTTAAAGGAAGTCCGTGGATTTCAGGAAAAACCTCGAAGGAAAGGTACCCCCTGGACAGAAGAGAGAAAGGAGTTACATCGGCAGAAGATGCGACTATACTGGGCATAGGTCAAAGCCCAACAGTTGAACAAGCGTGGTCAAAAGTAGGACTATTCGAAAGAAGAAGAAGAGTACAAAGTGTAATATGTATTTTTTTAAAACTATATATATGCCCATATTTATGAAAGTGGTCTAAGTCAAAATTAAAAAAAAATGAGTTTATCAGTTATTTCATACGATATTATTAACACTAAATGAATTCCATATATTTTTTCAAATTACAACCACTAGCTAATGGTTTATTATTGACGATATCGTAAAAATTGCATTGATTAAATTTAGTTCAAAATAATGCTGTGCGAAATAACTGATAAACTAATTTCTTTTTTAATTTTGATTAATTTTGACTTATGATATTTGAGCACTCATAATTATGGGCACATATATGTACATGTCAAATATTAACACGTTTACAAGGTTTGTGAACGGCTTGAATCGCGGCTCAGATTTAATAGTTTTACCAGTATGGCATCCTTACCTACAGGTTACTAATATGTTAATAATATTAATTAACAAAGACGCGTACATGAGAATTACAATTAAAAGGTGTAACGTTTATTTGTACGAATTTAGTTGATCAGTGCATATCATGTTTGCAGTTGTATTTTGTTTTGTTTTTGCATTAGTTGTTCACGTTTAATTTAAAAAAAAAGCTGCGCATGTCTGGGCCAATTGGAGATAATGCTGGTTTAGAGCGCAAAAGAATATCAAGTTTTCACGATTTTTTTGTGGAAAAATGGTTAGCGATACCAATGTTCTGTTAACACACATAGTTTATTTATACTTTCAACGTTATCCTTGAATTTTTATATTGCAGAACAATGTGAAGTGGTCAAGATATCTGCACCGGCGGCAGGCGTGTTTTTCAATCATTTGGTCTAACTGCTGACAGCGCAGAATCGAAGTAAAGTAAAATTTATGAAATAATTGAAACACGTACAAAGTGTCCTAAAGACCCAATTCCGGATCTTGATAAAAAGATTTCAATTTTTGTAGCTGATTTCAAGAAAGAACGGCAAAAAGCTAACAGAAAGCATGACAGGTTCTTATAAAAACTGGTTGGACACTTCCATAAATTTACATACATGTATATGGTTCAGAAAAAATACATATTAAACTTTGTATTGTTATTAAAAAGATTTGTACTTTAAATCTCAAAATTTAGCTCAAATAATGTTTGCCAAGAAACCATGCAATCGGCCCCACTGTGATACGTCCGGAATTATAAATGGAAGGCTGGACAGTCCTGGTTTATGCGTTTTTCGAAGGGGCTGCAGTGAAATGATGCAAGCAGATTAATACGGTTCCCGTAGTTTGAGCCGAAAAAATTGATTACTCTGAAATCAAGTTTTTATGTGTCTATAACATTTTTAGTAGTGTATATGATAATTATAATACAGTGGATATGTTAGTTTCCCATATTAAGTACAAAAAAAAATGCTTGCGTATTAATCCCCCGTACACAGGGCACGCAAATATTTTACGGCTTTATCCGGTTCCCGTAGCGAAAGGGTTAATAAAATGTTGTGGTCGACTGTGTCGTATGTTTTCGATAAATCTATTAATATACTTAATGTGGTATGTTGACATTCGAGTTGCTTATGAATATTGTTTATATATTGAGAACATGCTGTTTCGATGCTTCTACCCTTTATAAAGCCATATTGAGAATCGCAGATTATATTGTATTTTCGTATAAAGGATTCTGCTGTTATTAGTGGGTAACGTTTTTTTTATCAGCTTGTTTCTCCAGATTTAAGAAAAAAAAAAAACGAATTACATGTGTAACGGGGCGACATTTCTGGATTTTTTAACTCATCTAATTTATCAGATAAAGATACTTTGAAAGGAGAATATTCTTCTGGGTGCTTGGTGGCAAGCTTCGTGCAACACACATTTTCAAAAATTTTATTTTTCAGGTAAAGGATTTCGTCGTATACTTCCAATTGAGGTTCCAGCCTAGAAACGTGTAGTTGTCCGTGCCTCGTGTTTGCTTTATGTTCGATATTATCCATACTCGTGCCTATTATAATATTTTCTCGTCGTGATTTCCGTGCGTATCTTTTTGTGTCTCCCATCTCTCTTTATTTATTTCAGTTTCACCTGACTTGACAGTGTCGGCTTCTTTTTTGCTTTTGATTTATCAGGCTATATCAGGCTCCTCTGTTTATCTGACCAAGTATGTTTAGATGCGACGCTAGCGACCTTTAGTTGTTTTTCATTGACAGCAGAATTTGCTGGGATTATCTGCTGCACATTAACAGAAGAAATCGGTTGATTCCTTGCCGATTGCATATCGCACGAGATATCATTTAACTTTTCAACTACTTTCATTTTAATAACCTTATTTCCTCAGCTATATTCAATATATGGTCCTTAAGCGGATCCACATATTTAGTGATCGAATTATGCAAATTTGTTCACTGCATTTGTCGGATAGAGCATTGGATGGTACATCTCAGGGCATTTTGTTATTAATAAAAGGCAGTTAGAAATAATGCACATACATACAAGGTGGGTTTAACATTGTATTCACTCGATTTACAAACTTTGCGAGCATACACGTCCACTTACGTCAACCGATCTTACTCTTCTCTGTCTAGTATGGTCTGTTTAGTCTTGTTTGTCTAGTCTTGTCTGTCTAGTCTTGTATGCCTAGTCTTGTCTGTCTAGTCTTGCCTGTTTGGTCTTGTCCCTCTAGTATGTCTCTAGTGTTGTCTGTCTTATTCTGTCTGTTTAGTCTTGTCTATCTAATCTTGTCTGTCTAGTTGGCCTAGTCTCGTATGTCTAGTCTTGTTTGTTAAGTCGTGTCTCTCTAGTCTTATCTGTCTCGTCATGTATATTAATCTTGTCTGACTAGTGCTGTCTGTCTATTCGGTCTAGTCTGGTATGTCTTCTCTTGCCAGTTTAGTATATCCTATCTACTATAATCTGTCTAGTTTTGTCTGATTAGTGTGTCTGACTACACTTGTCTATCTAGTCTTGTCTGTTTAGTCTTGTTTGTCTAGTCTTGTCTGTCTAGTCTTGTCTGTCTAGTCTTGTTTGTCTAGTCTTGTCTGTCTAGTCTTGTCTGTCTAGTCTTGTCTATCTAGTCTTGTCTGTTTAGTCTTGTTTGTCTAGTCTTGTCTGTCTAGTCTTGTCTGTCTAGTCTTGTTTGTCTAGTCTTGTCTGTCTAGTCTTGTCTGTCTAGTTTTGTTTGTCTAGTCTTGTCTGTCTAGTCTTGGTCTAGTCTAGCCCCACCAACTAGGGACAGTTAATATGTTAAGTTGCCAACACGGTTAGATTCAGTTTATAACTCATTATCGATCCGAAAGACACGTGTTACATTTATTTTATATATTTTATTATCGATCCTGAAGAAACTACATTTAATCAATTCTATTGTTTTAGGTAAGAATTGATTTTAATCTTGTACATATTATCAAAATTATTTAATTGTAAATTAAATACAATCTATTGTTTTAGCAGTACATGTGGATCGTATTTTTCGGAATAGAATAGTTGTTGTGGATGGAAGAGTTGAAAAGAATGGAATAGTTGTTAAAGGTGGAATAATTGATAAGGGTGGAATTGTATAATACATTTTCAAGTGTGTGATACTTGTGGTGCTTTCAGCGCCACATGATATATGTGGAACGTGAAGTTGTATATGAAAGAGTAAGAAGCAGCATCGCAAGATGCGCGATTCTTGTGGCGCTTTCAGCATTACTTATTTCAGCTTAAGGTGTATGTGTGTGTGCACATTAGGAGGAGTTGCAAGAGGTACAACTCCTGCAAAACAAAATATTTGCTAATAATTCATCATTTTAAATGATTTTAATGCTGTCACATTTGTAAAATAATATAATCAAACACTTTTGAAATGAACCTGATCATATAGTGTTGCCATTTGTCTGAAATCAAAATTACTATAATTAAAAGAGTGATATTAGAAATGAAAAGCTGCCAAAGTTCATAAAAAAAGTTACTATATCTAACGATGTGATATTAGTTACAAAGGCTTTCATGGACGAAACAAAAATCAGCTGTGGCGAGAAAGTTACTAAAAATCTCACTAAAAATGTCATAACCTTTAAATTAATTAAGTGACATTGATGTTGCCAACTTTGACGATAAACATAACCAACATATTGTTTTAATCAAGTTGGTATCTTGTGTTGTTGAGTTACCAACATACTCAAACATAATCTCACCAACTATTTGTGGAAGTTCCGTTGTTGTTGTCAAGTTTGACAGATAACATAACCTTTCCACCAATTATAGTAATTTTGCTTTTAGACAATTAGCAACACTTAGCAAAATTATGTTACTAAACTTTGTCTTGATTTATCTGTCCGCTTCGCGGCGGGCAACCTAATCTAACCGGGGTTAAACCAACGGTCCTTGCAACACTGTCCTATATTGGATCGAGCGCTCGCGCTGCCGCGCGTATGTTGTGTTGATTTATCTGTCCGCTTCGCGGCGGGGAACCTAATCTAACCGGGGTTAAACCAACGGTCCTTGCAACACTGTCCTATATTGGATCGAGAGTTCTTGCTGCCAAGTGTATGTTGTCTTGATTTATCTGTCCGCTTCGCGGCGGGCAACCTAATCTAACCGGGGTTAAACCAACGGTCCTTGCAACACTGTCCTATATTGGATCGAGAGTTCCCGCTGCCAAGTGTATGTTGTCTTGATTTATCTGGCCGCTTCGCGGCGGACAACCTAATCTAATCGGGGCTAAACCAACGGTCCTTGCAACACTGTCCTATATTGGATCGAGAGTTCCTGCTGCCAAGTGTATGTTGTCTTGATTTATCTGCCCGCTTCGTGGCGGACAACCTAATCTTACTGGGGTTAAACCAACGGTCCTTGCAACACTGTCCTATGTTGGATCGAGAGTTCGCGCTGCCGCGCGTATGTTGTCTTGATTTATCTGCCCGCTTCGCGGCGGGCAACCTAATCTAACCGGGGTTAAACCAACGGTCCTTGCAACACTGTCCTATATTGGATCGAGCGCTCGCGCTGCCACGCGTATGTTGTGTTGATTTATCTGTCCGCTTCGCGGCGGGGAACCTAATCTAACCGGGGTTAAACCAACGGTTCTTTTTCACATTGACCTTTATTGAATCGAGAGCTCCCGCGTCTTGGTCTTCATCGGATAAATCAAGACCAGATAAATCAAGACCACCAGATATATCAAGACCACATACGCCACATACGCGCGGTAGTCTTGTTCAGATAAATCAAGACCAGATATATCAAGACCACACACGCGCTGCCGCGCGTATGTGGTCTTGGTCAGAAAAGAAAATTCTGTGTCAAAGCTATCGGCCACGAAAATACCAAAATATAAATTTCAATAGAAAAATCTATAAACTACACCGGCCTGAAGGAATTTTGAATACAACTGTCCAAGTTTTCAAACTATAGTTATTTGAATGTCTTACCTCGTGTGCGACTTTGCGTTTGAGGGGCGGCGACTGCCGCCAGATAAAATATTTTGCAAAACTAACTGAGGGATATCATAGACTGACTAATTCTCTACAAATGTGTGAAATTTTACTGTTCCACATTGTGTGAAACTTATTATAATAATTTTTTAAACAAATCCTGATATGTCAATCACGAGTTTCAACTAAAACACTAAAATTTCAAAATATTCAAAAATTGCAAAAAAATATATTAATCCTTGAAGTATTTTATTGAAACTTTTACTGAATGTGGGTATCCACCAGAGATATCATTTGACAAAATTTGAATGCTCCCACTCTAATGGGGATGTCGTGAGGAATATTTTTTTCCACAAAACCTATTTGCAAATATCTTGTCAACGCCTCAAGACGGAATATTATAACCAGAATATCCGTATGTAAGACGTCGGTGTCTACAAAAAAGTATTTTTTGCAAATTTTGCCCGAACCTTCGGTTTTGTCACAAACGTACAAAATATAAAATCTCAAAATTTATCAAAATTTAACACCGCGTTTTTCAGATTTTGGTGTTAAAATTGACCCAGAGCGGGAAAAGGATGCCGAAGGTACCAGATTCTTCCACCGCCGGTTGCGGGTAAATACCTCGCATCGAACGAACCGGTTTGGAGACACGGCGCTCTTCTATCAAGAGAACGGCGTCCACAAGAGTGATGGAAAAAACGGATTTTTTCGCTTACATTTTCCGCCGCACCGGGTGAACCGACGGTCGCGTACTTTTCCGCATGACGTACTTTTCCGCATGACATAAAAAAAACGTGAAATCGACGCGGCAAGAGAACGCAGTAAAAAAATTGACCCGCGGGCCAAAATTGCTCCTCAAAGATGCTAGAAACGATATCCTGTTTTTGGCACCTGGAGGATGCCGTGTGGTACTTGCGTGGGGCAGACGGACACGGGTCGAAGGCCCGTTCAGTTTTACAACAGAAAATGACAATTTTCCGTTTCGACGCGCAAGAGGAATGGAGTTTTTGAAGAAAAAGTAAAAAATTTAAAATGCACCTTCAGCCGCCCCCTGCGGGGGCGGAGCTTTGTAAGGCCCGTCTAAAAAAACCTAATTTTTTGTTCAATTCACCGAAAAAAAATCAAGACGTAAACCGCATTTTTACACAATTTTTCTTAATTTTCAAAAAATCTTGTTTTTTGACCCCTTTTTAGTTCAGGGAAGGTACCTTACTCGATTAGTATATTTCAACAACAATTAAAGTAGTACTTTTAATCAACTTCCTTACAAATTGATTAAAGACATTTCTTCCATCAAGATGGCTGATGGACAAGAAAGAATTTTGTTTCATCTCATCAAGAAGTTAAATGAAGACATCGTGGAGGCTATCTCAGAAGACAAGATAACCTGGTATGAAATAACGGAACAGTTTAAAAATCTAAAGGTACATTGTGAATTACTAAAACAGAAAACAGTGAAAAGTGCTTTTAAATCCATTTCTAAAGTAAATGGATATAGAAAAATAGCGATAAAGGTTAATCCTGAAATAAAAAATTTCTACTTTCGATGAGGGCAATTTCTGTATTCAAGATATTTATTTCGAAGAATATCAAGAAATTAAAGAAAGAGAGGAACCAAGAAATACAGATGAACATTTATTTAAAAGGATAAAAGAACTTGAAAAGAAATTGTCATCTCAGAACATTTGTGAGTGAATTAGAAAAAAAATTCTTAATATATATATATATATATATATATATATATATATATATATATATATATATATAATCAGTAACCTTGTGTACCCTAAGGTGTAAGGTGTAAATTCTTAATAAGTAAATTTAATGATATAAGCGAACCTACAAAATGGCTTGAAAATTTTGAGAAAAAATGTGAAAGGTATAAGGTAACATCAGATGAAATGAAAATAGAAACTATAAAACTATTTCTAGAAGGTAGCACAATGGATTGGTACCAAGCTAACTTAATTAAACTAAAAATCTCTGACTGGTTTAAGTGGAAAGAATCGTTTATCCAAACTTTTAAAAGGAATAACTGGGAACCAATTAGAAAAGCATTTAATTTTAAATATTTTGATGGATCAGTAAAGAATTATGTGATTATGTGATATTCCGGAACAAACAAGATTATATCTTATATAATTTATGGATTGCCTATTCAGTTACAAGATAAATTGGAGAGAGAAAGAATCAATAATATGAAAAATCTTACAGATGAACTCAAGAAGTTTGGAGATGAGATTAAGAAGAGAGAGGAATCAAAAAGGAATGTGGATAAAGAAGCTAAAAGAAAAAAAATACCCGCTTATAATAAAGAAGAAGAGAAGAAACCATGTGAAACATGTGAAAAATTGGGTTTAAAAAAAAGATTCCATCCAAAACAATTATGTGAGGTTAGGTTAGGTTTAAGTGGCAGCTAATGCTCACATAGGCCTCAGATGGGCCCGTTGTGTTACCACGGTACTTGCAGTACAACCCTCCTCAGGGGATTTTGTCAAACCATTTCGAGCCGTGGATGAACCTCATGAGAGTCTGCGCATCTAGTGATGCGAGGTCAGAGAGATCATCCAAGAAAGGTCGGCCTAAGAAGAGCAATCGTGTTGCGGTCAGAGAGGGGCATTGGCATAGGTAATGCTGAACACCCTCCTCTTCCTCCTCGTCCAGGCAGCCTCTGCAGTAGTCCCGCTTCGCTATGCCCAGTCTCTCAGCGTGCTTGCCAATGGGACAGTGTCGCGTGATGACTCCCACTGCCAGTCTGATATAATTTCTTTTTAGAGAGACGATGTTGGTGCTTCTTTTCCTGTTTCGGTGAGGCTTATTTGTCTGGTTACCTTGCAGGTGTCTTCATCCCTCCACCTTCGCTCCGCTAGGTTCGAGGTTATTTCGGCTATGGTCTCCTTGCACGAGGCAAATGGAATACCAATATCCTGTAATATTTCGGTTGAGTGCAGGCTTGTGCCGTTCTTTGCAAGCTCATCCGCTTTTGCGTTACCTGGGATCCCGCGGTGGCTTGGTACCCCCGTGAGTCTCACGTTTGTGTGTGCTGCGAGCTGATTCAGCTTTCTCCGACAGCCAGAGACCACTGCTGAGTTGGTGCACACGCTAGTAACTGCCCGGAGAGCAGCTTGGCTATTGGTGTAAATGTGGATCTGTTCACCAGGGTCCCCATTTACCATCAGCCACTCTGCTGCCTCTTTTATGGCGGTTACCTCCGCCTGTAGAACGCTGCAGTAGTCTGGCAGGCGTAAGCTAATTCTGTGGTTGAGGTCGTTGGAGAAAACTCCGCTGCCCACTTTGTCCTCCCTCCGTGAGCCGTCTGTAAAGACCTGCGTGTGTCCTGCTGGTACCTCTTTCTTTTCCATCCACTCCTCTTTAGAGGGTATGTGGTATGAGAAGTTGTTACCAAAAGCAGGTGTTGCTAGACATCGGTCTATGTTTTTGGGCACCCCTTTAAATTCATTGATTATTCCGGCGTGTCCACGATAGTCCGATGTCAACATTCGCACTGACTTTAGTCTAAGTGCTGTGGTAATGGCAAGTTGCTTGCCCATTAAATCGACCGGGGCTATGTCCAGGATTGTCTCCAAGGCTTTCGTAGGCGTCGTTCTCATGGCTCCCGTTATCATGAGCGCCGCCATTCTCTGCACTTTTGTAAGCGCCATTTGATGGACTCTTTAATTAAGTGCCGGCCACCATATGAAATCGCTGTAGTAGAGTATTGGTGTAACTACGGCTCTGTATAGCCAGAAGGTAATCTTGGGGTTGAGGCCCCAAGATTTCCCCACCGCTCTCTTGCAAGAGTACAGCGCCACCGTTGCTTTCCGTACTCTTTCGTTTATGTTGAGCTTCCAAGATAACTTTCGGTCTAGTATGAGACCTAAGTACTTGGCGCTCTCCTTGATCGCCAGTTTAGTGCCCTTTAGCATTGGGGGCCTGAATTCTGGGATGTTGTGTTTCCTTGTGAAAACGACTAGCTCGGTTTTCGCCGGGTTGACATCTACGCCACACCTTTTGCACCATTGCGCTAGTTTCGATAGGGCCCCTTCAACAAGTTGCGACATTGTATTGAGGTGCTTCCCTGAGGCCGCTATTGCTACGTCATCCGCATAGGCGACGACCCTGCAGCCGGATTTCCTAAGTTGGAGGAGCAGCTCATTTAGCGTGATGTTCCAAAGCAATGGTGAGAGGACGCCTCCTTGTGGGGTTCCCCTACTCACCTTCCTTCTTATGTGGGATTCTACCATTGTGGCCCTAATGTTCCTTTCACGGAGCATTTTTCCGATCACGTGACATAGAGCATTGTCCATGGCTAGTCCAGTTAAGGCTGATTCTATGGCTTCAGGCTTCACGTTGTTAAATGCCCCTTCTATATCGAGGAAGACAACCATCGTGAACTCCTTATACCTCATCGAGCTCTCTATCTGGTTTACCAAGGCGTGGAGTGCTGTTTCCACGGATTTCCCCTTTGTGTATGCGTGCTGAGACATTGACAGCATTTCAGGGTGTAATGCCTCCTTCATGTGCAAGTCAATCAGTCTTTCAAGTGTCTTTAGCAGGAACGATGATAAGCTGATTGGTCTCAGGTCTTTGGGGGAGGTGTGTGAGGCCTTTCCTCCTTTTGGGATGAAGACCGCTTCGACCTCTCTCCATATTTTTGGGATGTATGAGAGGTTTATACATGCCTTAAACATAGTCTCCAACCAAGGTGTAACTATATCTATGGCCTCTTGCAGCTCAACTGGACTGATCCCGTCAGGTCCAGGTGACTTAAAGGGTTAAACAATTATGTTGGAATAATAAAAAAAAAAATGAAATAAATTTGAATAAAGAAGAACGGATAGATGAACTTATAGTGGAAGATTTAAACTAAGAAGCCCACACCATGTGCTTTAATAAGATAATAATAAAGAGGTACATGCAAATAACAAACACAAAATAAAAGCTGTATATGAAAATGGCTCTACTTGTTCTTTAATAAATGAAAATATCATTCATCTTTTGAAAGCTGAATTAATTAATAACAAAAATTTATTAAAAACTATAAATGGTGTGGACTTTAGTAAAAATCGGGCGAAAATTCACTTAAAAATCGGAAAAATTGAAGATAATATAGAAGCTATAGTGATAAAAAATAATAATTTTAACTATGATTTGCTACTTGGTTTGGATGCAATAAAAAAGTTCAAACTTATTCAAGACGAGAATTTACAAGTTAAGCAAAAATGGAAGAACGAATTAATCGACTTAAAAAAAATAAAAGAAGATGAAAAATATGAATTCAATTTAGGAGAGGAGGAAGTTATCATTAATAAAAATTTTATAAAAGATTATTGCAAAGAAGAATTAAATCATTTAGAAAAAAATAATATAGAGAAAATAAAAGGAATAATAAATAACTTCCAAAATTGCTTTGCTAAAGATATATTTGACATATGAACTATTGGAAATGCGGAAGTCCAAATAAAACTAAAGGAAGATAAATTCATTTCCAAGAAACCATACAGATGTTCTTTCCCAGATAGGGTTGAAATAGAATCCCAAATATCAAAACTTCTAGAAAAGGGTATGATAGAAGAATCCAATTCACCATTCGCTTCTCCAGTAACACTAGCTTATAAAAAAAGAAGATGGGAGAAGAACTAGATTAGTAGTCGACTACATAGAATTAAACAAGATAGTGGTACCAGAAGTTCAGCCTTTTCCTAGGATAGATGATCTTGTGAAGAATGTAAATGGTTGTTCATGGTTCACAGCAGTGGATATTAACTCTGCTTTTTGGTCGATACCTATCAGATTGAAAGACCGGAAGAAGACAGCATTCATAACACAGAAAGGTCATTATCAATGGAAAGTACTACCATTTGGTTTTAAAATTTCTCCGGCCATATTACAGAGAGCATTAGCATCTATAATTAGGAAAAATGGAATAATTGGAAGAATTGTGTGTCAACTATATTGACGACATTCTGGTTTTTTCAAAGTCATTCGGTCAACATGTAAAACACTTACAATCACTGTTCGAAACCTTAGAGAAAGAACTAGTAAAATTGAAAATTAGTAAATGCAATCTCGCTAAATAGTCTATAAAATTTTTAGGACATGTAATAGAAAACGGAAGAGTTGTTATAAATGACAACCTGATGGCAATCAAAGCATTTGAACGTCCAAGAACAAAAAAATGGTGCGTCAGATATTATTTATTATTTAGATTTATAGATCATTGCACTCAAAGACTAGAACCATTACATAAACTATTAAAGAAAAATGTAAAATTTGAATGGACAAATGAATGCGAAAAAGCATTTAATGATATTAAAGAATATTTATGTTCCTCGCCGATCTTAGCTATTTATGACAAAGACAAGGATGTTGTCATAGAAGTAGATGCAAGCCGCCAAGGACTAGGAGCGGTGATAAAACAAACTCAAGAAGACGGTATACTACTCCCAGTAGGATATTTTTCCTAGAAACTTACACCTAGCCAAACGAAGAAAGAAATAATCTATCATGAATGCTTAGCAATCAAGGAAGCAATTCTACACTGGCAATATTATTTAATCGGTAAAGAATTTTTAGTAACATCGGATCACAAACCTTTACTAAATCTCAGATCTAAATCTAGAACAGACGAACCTTTGGGAGAATTGATTTTGTATTTATCCCAATATAATTTTAAAATAATCTATAAAAAAGGTTCAGAATATTTAGAAGCTGACGCATTGTCAATGAATCCAATATTGGAAACTTTTGAGAATGAAGATGATTGTTTAAAACTCATAAATATGATAAAAATAGAAGAGATATGTGAAGATCAATCCATAATCAAAAGGAAATATAACAAGAAAAACATATAATACAAGAAGGTAATATATATTATAAAAATACAAAAAAACAAGAAAAGAATTTGTGTCTCAAGAAATGGGTTTAGAATTAATAGAGAAAATACATAAATTCTATGGACATCTTGGAAATAAGCAAATTATACTCAAATTAAGACCTTATTATTACTTTAAAAATATGGACAGAATTATTAGTGAATACTGCAACAAATGCCAGATTTGTATAAAAAATAAATCTAGAAGAATGAGACCGATAGGCTATTTGTCAAAACTGGGGCCAGCTACAGAACCCTTTGATATTATGTCGTTGGACACTATAGGAGGTTTTGGAGGTAACAGATCGTCTAAGAAATACATGCATCTGTTATTAGATATGCTTGGATACTAACGACTAACGGTCAATTCGGAAGACTTTATTAAACTAATACAGCCTATAGCAAAGGAAAATAGAATCAAGAAATTACTAGTGGATCAATTCGGTGCATTCAAATCAAGAAAATTCAGAGAATATATGAATACACATAATATAGAGCTAATCTTCAGTGCAGTGGACAATCCACAATCAAATGGCCTTAACGAACGATTAAATCAGACGCTCGTCAATAGAATAAGATGCAAGATAAACGAAGAGGGATGCAAAGAACCATGGTCCAAATCAGCACAAAAATGCACTGAGGAATATAATAAAACAGTGCATACTTCTACCAGATTCTCTCCGGCATATCTACTACACGGTGAAAATTCTGAAGTGATTTCAGAAGAATTGCATATAAAAAGAAATCTGGAAGAAGACAGAAGGCTAGCAACACTATACTCAGAAGAGAGCTTTAAGAAAAATAAGAAAAGAATAGACGCTCGTCAATAGAATAAGATGCAAGATAAACGAAGAGGGATGCAAAGAACCATGGTCCAAATCAGCACAAAAATGCACTGAGGAATATAATAAAACAGTGCATACTTCTACCAGATTCTCTCCGGCATATCTACTACACGGTGAAAATTCTGAAGTGATTTCAGAAGAATTGCAGATAAAAAGAAATCTGGAAGAAGACAGAAGGCTAGCAACACTATACTCAGAAGAGAGCTTTAAGAAAAATAAGAAAAGAATAGACAAGAGAAGGTTAGATAAAGAAATTAAAATAGGAGACCTAACCTTTGTCACTAAGGGAAATAAATTGAATAGAAGTAAACAAGAAGAAATAAGAGAAGGTCCATTTCAAGTTAAGAAGAAAATATCAAATACTATATTTGAAATAGAGGATAATAAAAAACTAAGAAGTAATAAATGCCATATAAACCAACTAATCCCATACTCTTTTAATGCTGGAAATTAAAAGAGTCATTAGGAAGGGGATATATAAATCTAAAATACCCCATTTTAAATTTAGGCGCCACCAACTTGGGACAGTTATTATGTTAAGTGGCCAACACTGTTAGATTCAGTTTATAACTCATTATCGATCCGAAAGACACGTGTTACATTTATTTTATATAATTTATTATCGATCCTGAAGAAGCTACATTTAATCAATTTTATTGTTTTAGGTAAGAATTGATTTTAATCTTGTACATATTATCTTAATTAATTAATTGTAAATTAAATACAATCTATTGTTTTAGCAATCAGTTAAAGTAGTACTTTTAATCAACTTCCTTACATATATAATATATATATATATATATATATATATATATATATATATATATATATATATATATATATATATATATACCTGTAAATTTTATTTCATACATTTGTTTTGTTTTCATCATGTTGTTAAACCTAATTGCCACAGCGTGGAGTCGCAGGTGACCAAGAAACCTTAAGACGATATTTATACCCATACTAATATTATACACGTGTTAATATTTTTAGCTAGCAGCTATGTACTTTTCAAATTTATTACAATAAAAGTGTCTTGCAGACTTTACAGCCAAATTATTTATTATTGTAAAATTTGAAAACTCTTTTCCTAAAATCTTCTATTTTGTTGTCTAGGAACTTTCATTTAGTGAACATATTAATAATACCAAGGGGAAACAAATTTTGTAAAATTTTGTGTATATGTTACTGTAAAAACTGGTAGTAGGTTGGTAGTACCAACTCTTAATGTTAAAAATCCGCACTGTTCTGTGATCATTGTTCATTTCGAGCTTTTACCACCATTCACTTTGTAAAGCCAATACTAAAAAATAATAATTAAAAATACAAAATGAAAATAATTTAACATAGTTAAGGATTTGTCTGATTAGTAATATAAATGATTAATAATTACTCTCGTAAAAGCTGGGATCAGTGCTGTAGTATAGAGAACCCAGAAAAGACCTTGAGGCAACCTCTATCATTAACAACCTTAGTTTCAACATAGTTGCATATGCGTCCAAAACAAACTAAAGTCAAGTAAGCATGATGGCACAACATTTCTAGAAAAACCCCAGGGGGTAAGTCCTTGTATAAATCCCTTATCGTGAAACCTGCGAAGCACGAGTCTCATTCGGATTCTGCGGGAGACTCGACATCATGCAAGAGACGAGTCTGAGCGTCTCAGTGTAACCCAACCAGTCAAAAACTCAAAACCAAATCCAAAACTTTTCTAGCAACGTTCGACATTAACACCCTCACACAAACTGGCAAACTGAAAACTTTCACCGAAGCCCTAAATAAAAACCAGATATCTATAATTGCCCTACAAGAAACACGTTACCCAGACGAAGAGACTTTCGAATCTGAATGTTACCGCTTCTTTAAGAGCAGAGCTCAAAAGCGACTCCTTAATAGATCTGTGATGCTTTGAACTGCGTTTAAGTCGGTCACAAATCCTTAAGTTGGTCACAAACTTTGAACCAGTAAATGACAGGTTATCCGTCTTCTTCTTTAAGTGCCGTCTCCTCTTAGAAGGTTGGCAATCATCATGTCGATGCGCACTTTCGACATCGCAGCTCTAAATAGATCGATGGAACTACAGTTGGACCATTTTTTTAGGTTATTCAACCAGGAAATGCGTCTTCTTCCTATGCTTCTCCGTCCTTGTATTTTGCCTTGTATAATCTCTTGCAGGAACCTATATCTTTCCCCCCCGCATTACTTGTACCAAGTACTGCAGCTTCCTGACTTTTATTGTATTGATTACTTCCTTTTCCTTCTTCATTCTTCTCATTACTTCATCATTCGTCACTTTATCCACCCAGCTTATCTTTAGAATCCTTCTATAAGTCCATAGCTCAAATGCCTCCATTTTATCTATCACGTTTTTCTTTGGCGTCCAGGCCTCCATTCCGTAAAGCAGTATTGATTATACATAACATCTCAACAATCCGATCTTAAGATTTAAACTCATTTTTTTGGTGCAAAACACTCCTCTCATTTTGTTAAACACACTTCTTGCTTGTCCGATTCTTGCTCTAATTTCTTCAGTGTTGTCATTGTTTTCGTTGACAATTGTATACAATATACAAGCACCTAGGAATATTTTAATACTTATTCTACCACTTCTCCATGAATTCTTAGGTTCTCTTGTGGGTGCTGTTGTTTAGAGATTAACATGAATTTAGTTTTTCTGATGTTTAGTGTTAGTCCGTTTTCCTCACTGCTTTCTACTATCTGGTGAATTAGTCTTTGTAAATCCGCCATGTTCTCTGCAATCACTACCGTGTCATCTGCGAACCGTTGATTGTTAATTGGTTTTCCATTAACTCTAACTCCAGTTGTTTCCTTCGACAGTGCTCGTTGGATTATTTCTTCTGAATAAAGGTTGAAGAGCATTGGTGACAGCACGCATCCTTGTCTCACCCCTCGCTGAATTTCTATATCTTCGTAAAGGTCGTTTCTCTCTTTTACTCGGGCAGTTTGATTAAAGTAAAGGTTAGATATAATTCTAATATCCTTCATATCTAATTTCTTTTGTCGGAGCATATGAATAAGATGATTGTGTCTGGCTTTGTCGAAGGCCTTGTTGTAGTCCAGAAAACACACGTAAACTGGTTGATTGACATCCATGCATCTTTGTCTTAGCACATTGAAAGCAAACAGAGCCTCTCTTGTCCCCATAGCGTTTCTAAAGCCAAATTGTGTTTCGCTAATATTTTATTCAAGCTTTCTAAAAATGCGTTGATGTATAATCTTTAGAAATATCTTAAGACTATGACTCATTAAGCTAACTGTTCGATGGTCACTGCATTCTTTTGCATTAGGTTTTTTTGGTATAGCCACAAAGGTTGAAGTCAGCCAATCTTTAGGAATAATGCCTGTATTATAGATTGTATTGTGCAGGTCAACGAGTATTCTTATTTGTTTTTCTTCGATGAGTTTAATAATCTCGGCTGGTATTTCATCCGGGCCACATGCTCTGTTGTTTTTCATGAGTTTGATTGTGTGTATGACTTCCTCTTTCGTTATATTTGGACCGTTTTCTTGACTCAGTTCTTCTGTTATTGTTTCCGGTTGCCTCTCATCATCAAACAATTCTTGAATGAATTCTTTCCATCTCTCTAGTTTTCCATTGATATCAGGGATTAGTTTGCCACTTTTGTCTAACAAGATATTAGTTCTGTTCGTTTTCTTGATACCACACAATTCCTTGACTGTCTTATGCATATTAAAGCTGTCATTCTTTGACATAAGTTTTTCTATCTCTGAGCATTTTTCATCATACCATTACTTTCTTGTGTATCGTATTTTTTTTTTATCTCTCTTTGTATGTCTTTATATGTGTCTTTGTTTTTATATAGTCTTCTGTCTTCCATTCGTTGCAGTATCTCGTCAGTCATCCATGGCTTGCTTTTGTTATTACTTTTGTTCTTCCCCAATATTTCCTTGGTCAGGTTGGATATGCTATTTTTGAACGCTTCCCATTTCTTATTGCTATTTTCGTTTGTGGTACTTTTAATTTGACTTAGTTCGTTGTTAATTCTTGTTGCTAGTTGTTCTCTTGTTACTGGATCTTGTAGTTGTGAGATGTCTAATTTGGTTTTATTTTGTTTCGGTATTCGTTTCTTTAGTTTTACTTCCATTCTTATTATTACTGGGTTATGGTCTGTTGATACATCCGTTTTGGATCCGATTTGATAGAATTACGGTAGCGTTTGTTTATTAGGAGGTAGTCTATTTGATATCTAACAATCTTGTTTTTGGTCCCATCTGCTGGCGACTTCCATGTATATAGTCTTCTTTCTGGTAGTTTGAAATAAGTATTTGTGATAAACATGTCATTCTCTTGGCAGAATTGTGCTTGCCTTTCTCCCCTATCATTTCGAGTCCCCAATCCGAACTCTCCTGTACTATCTTCATCTCTCCCTTTTCCGTTTTTCGCGTTCCAATCTCCCATTATAATTGTAGTGTCTCTGGTCTTGGTAATTTCCAGCGCTCGTTGGACATCGTTGTAAAATTGTTCTATTTCTTCTTCACTTTTGTCAGCCGTAGGTGCATATACTTGAATAATGTTAGGTACTGTTTTGGTTGCTTGAATTTGTAGCATGGCTACTCTGTCCGATATTGGAATGAATCCGGTCATCGATTGTCTTACATTGTTGTCAACCAATATTGTCACTCCATTCAAGTGATGAGACTCATCGTTTCCGGAATAGTAAATCTTGGTTTTATTGATGGTTAACTCCCATCTGGTTTCGCTTATTCCCATTATATTCACTCTTAGTCGCTGCATTTCTTGAATCACATTATACACTTTTCCTGTTTCATGCATGGACTTGACGTTCCATGTACCGATTTTCATAGTTGACCCGGAGATTCTTTGCACCCTCCGATCACTTAAGACCCATCCATGATAATTTGTACTAGGGATATCCTTGGGATCTTTAATACAGTGGTTTCCCGTTGCCTTCTGTATTCTCCTGCAGTTGGCCATTTCTTGGCTCATCCGCCTTTGGCAATAATTTTTTATCTCCAGGACAGTGGAATGCCCGTACCCTTATTAGTTCATCCACCCTAAGCTGTTGACTAAAAAAGGGGGGACTGCTTATACCGGCAGTAATTCGGTAAACACAAATTCATCTCACTTGACACACGTCAATTCTACACACGTAGATTATCCGTATTAACAATCAAATGCGCGAACAAAACCTACAGTCTAGTTAACGCACATGCCCGCACAAATGATAAGAACAGATCTGACCCGGACAAAGTGGATAACTTTTGGGAGCCCCTGGAAGAAAAGCTTGCCAAAATTCCCAAACACCATTTTAAACTTCTTATGTGGGACTTCAATGGCCAATTTAGACGAGAACACAAGTATAGGAAAACCATTGGTAAGTACCCTGCCCACAGAAGTACCAATCAAAATGGCAAGAGATTGATTTCTATTTGTGAAAACTATAACTTCCAGATCATGTCAACACACTTTCGCAACCTTCCCCAAAGGCAGACAACATGGCGATTTCCTATCGTCACCATGGGACAGTTCCAAATAGATCACGTCGCGATTTCCCGGAAATACAGCCCAGATATTATGAATGTAAAGGTTAAAAAAGGAGTAAACGTGGCCTCAGACCGTTACATGTCCCTAATTGAATTCATACTAGTCCCTGCAAACACTAAAACATATTATTCGCCAATGATAAGTTCCAACAGAAAGTAACGGAGTTCGCGGAAAAGGTTCGACCCATTGACTCTGACTTTACCAAAACAAGAAACCATCCGATTGAGGCTGCCAAATAAATTGCTGAAATTAAAAGAAGCAAGAAACATGCTTGGTGGAATGATACCTGTGTTACAATTCTCAAAAAAAGACTCGATGTATGAACGCAATCTGATTGTGAATCCTACAAAGCCAAATGAGTTCAGACAGCTAAAGTGATCTGAGCTGAGTAGCGTAAATATGAAAAGTCTCTTATTTAGAAGATCGACCAAAACTTACAGTATTACAGAACCGGAAACTTACCGGCTATGAACCTCCGTCGTTCCTCAAATGAAGACAACTGTAACATCCTAGCTGACTACTTTAAAAACCTTCTAAATTGCGATCAACGCAAAAATTCCAAGACCGAGGAACCCATTCACATATACCCAGAATCGAGACCACTCAACAAAGATAAAATCAAACGTTAGATTGATCGACTCAAAAACAATAAGGCACCAGGAAAAGACTCTGTAGTTGCAGAACTTGGAATTATGCCCCTGAAGAAGCAGTTGAAATCGGACAGAAGCAATTAGAACAAATTTAGACAGAAGAAATCCTAATAGTATATTGGAAGACAGCCTTGATCCATCCACTACACAAGAAAGGCATGACAATTGTCAACAATTATAGAGGAATGTCCCTCTTACAGGTAACATAGAAAATTCTCTCAATTGCTATCCTGTTGAGATTAGAGGCTGAAGTAGAACATCAAATAGGCGAATTCCAAGGGGTATTCAGAAAGGGTCGTTCAACTGCCGAACAGTTCCACAACCTCAAAACGATCATCAGATATTGCAAACTCAGGTCCAAACCGTACGTGTCGGTCTTTGTGGAATTTAAAAGCCTACGATTTAATAGACCGTCCTGCTGAACATCAGCGTAATGCTCAGCGTCCTGCTGAACATCCTTAACGAATTTGGGGTTGACCTGAAACTGATGGCACTAATTACAGCCACCCTATAAGACACAAAATTCAAAGAAAAGTTTCTAGGATGTCTACCGGACTTTTTTGAAGTCAAAACGGGAGTAAAACAAGATAACGGGCTCTCTCGAAAGCTTTTCAACTGCATTCTCGAAAAGATCATTAGGTTAGGTTAGGTTATCATATACCTGGTGAACGCAATCATTAGAAGCTGAGTATAGCCCTACGAGAATGGAAACAAAATCTCTGGGGGAATCTCAGGGGAATCCAAGGGGATTGTGCCTCTCTAGCATTCGCTGATGATATCGCCATTCTGTCAAACGACATAGAAACTGCTAGGATACAAGTCGACCTTCTTAAAGAAATCGCGGAACAAACTGGCTTGTAGATATCATTTGTAAAAACAGTAATTACCAACATTAAAGATGTCTCAGCAAAACTCCAGACGAAATGTGGGAGGATCAACCGAGGGTAAACATTCAGTACCGGGGAGAGATCATAATGAAAAGTGGACTGGACAAAGAAGCACTTAAGGAAAGAGTATGCAAACTCAAAATAGCCCATCAAACGTAGCGTTCAATCTATATCAAAAAATGCCTGTCCAAAAATACCAAACTCCGTCATTATGAAACTGTTCGGGAGCCTGTAGTAATGTATGCAAGGACTCCTCGAAGAACTAGATAAGAGAGAGCGCAAAATTGTTAGAGGTGTTATGGGATCGAATTACAAGAATCGCATCCATCGTAAAAATCCAAGAAAGAAGTCTACAGTGAAATAGAGAAAATTATAGAAACGATCCGTAAAATGCGGGCACGGTATTATGCTCATCTCAAACGAATGGACAGAAACAGAGTGACAACATAGATTTTTAATTTTGTTTGACTCCAAACACGAATCCACAATGCCCTGGTTTATAAATACCAAAGAAGACCTCAAAATACCACATCTAAAAGCAGACGCCTTTATTAGAAATCTCTTCCTCAAAAAGATATTGACGGATGGGATAAACCGAGATGAACCAAAAATGAACCTTGAAGATAAGATACCACCTGGACAGCGGAGCGCAAGCTGGCCCAGAGAGAATGAGGGAATTTTGGACTCAGAAGAAAGCGACACAAGCTGCCAAGTGTAACATGACTTAACGTGGTCCTAAATGGCGAATATCAATTCAAACGAATTTCAAAATTCAACAATATGAAATTCAAAATTCAACGAATAATAATAATAATTACTCTCATATGATAGGTCAAAATATATAAGGTATTGACTGAGAGTTAATTGAAATAAATAATTTAAAAGTACTCATTATTTTATTCCCAAAACCATCATTTACCAGCCGCCACGGTAAAACCTAGCTACGTACTAAATTAATAAAAAAAAAACCCGGCCAAGTGCGAGTTGTGACTCGCGGGCCGAGGGTTCCGTACAAACTTGTAAGTAAGGTATCTTTTTTTTGTGGAGGACGTAGCAAGCACATTGAGTTAACTTGACAAGTGGCCTTCCTGAAATCACGACCATCTTAGTGCCACTGCAAGCATAACCTCAAGATGTCGCTGTCGTACGATGGAATTCTACCCTATATTTTATTACCATACATCCCCCATTCACTATGAGTGTTTAGGGGTTCTGGAACTTCACTATTTGTCTTTACTGCTCAATTTTGCCTGTATACCTATATACCCTGTATAAAGGTATACGGGGTATTTTTTTTAAATAACGCGAATATTTTTAAACTTATAAAAAGAAAACTTTATTTTAGTATTACACTTATTCACTAACTTATATTAAGATCTAACTATTTCTAGATCTAATATAAACTAATATATTAACTATTTCTAGATCTATTTCGATACTCTTAACATTCAGTTGTTCAATTGACTGCTTTTGGGCAATTGACTACCAAAAAATATAGGGCCTACGTGATTTAAGTATATGTAGATTATAAAGAAAAAATAAGATGAAATATAATATATACAGGATGTTACGGGACTTGAGTATGTCGCATGTCGGTTAGAAACAAGCAAAATTTAGACATAATATATACCCTGTATATATTATGTATGTAGAGCGTAAGTAATGAAATGCATAACGAATATAAACCAAGAAAATTAAGAATAAACAGCTTGGTGCCGACACATACTTTTTAACCTTCGCACCGAACCGAGGAGGACCTAACTGTATGCAACTCATATGCTTCTGCTGCCTGACAATACGACGCAACACATTAGTGTATTTTCATAAGTTTCTAATTGTAAATTCGCCTTTTTCTTGAAAATAAACTACATGTTTACGGTTTTCAGATTTTTCCCTTTACATGTGCTGTAAGAGACCGCTTCTTGCCAAATTTCATGATTCTAGGTCAACGGGAAGTACCCTATTGGTTTTGATTCCCTTGTGAAATTCCAAAATATGTGACATAAACGGTCATATCTTTTGATCGCGTTGACTTACAAGTTTGATTTTTTCACAGCTGAAGGAGACCGCAGACCCGAGTATTTGATACAAATTTCAACTTGTTACCTCTACGCGTTCCTGAGAAAAATGGTTTTGACAGACAGACAGACAGACAGACGGACAACAAAGTGATGCTATAAGGGTTCCGTACAGAAAACGGAACCCAATAACTTAGCTATGTACTAAACTCTAATGGTAGAAGCCCGCAAGAGTCGTCCTTTTTTATAAATCCTTACATATACCAACTTATGTCGGTAGTTCCTAAGATTTACTGGTAAAATCTAAAAGAAACCAATATACGGGATTTTACAGTAACATATACATGTCTATTTTACAGAGCAAATTTCGATTCTTCTACAAATGTTTGTCTACAAATTTGAAATTTTGCAATCTAGTAGTATAAAGGAGAAATTTTGTTGTAAAATTCTATGGAATTTTCGCGTTTTACAGACTAATCCAATTTTTAAACTGAATTGATAAATTCACTGTGTTTTACCCACACTTAACCTGTAATAACTTTATATAACACTTGTTTTTCACAATGATATAAATTTAAACATTTGCACTCGAGTTTCGACGTTCCACCATTTTCACTTGAAAATGACCAGTGTCATCCCAATCCCGACCAATCGGGAGTCAAGTCGTGTTAAGTGTTTACATTTATATAACTGTGAATAAATATACATAACAATAAATTGTGATGTATTCTCTTACCACCATGCTGTTTATTGTGAAGTTACATTTCAGACCACTAAAAATGCCGCCAAAATAGTCTTTGTTTGGACATTGTCCTCACAACAATAAAATTTGAAACAGGGCTAGTCTAATCACTTACCTGTTAGGGTCGCTCGCGGCTCCGCCACGTGTGGATCGTCCTTCCGGCGCCTTCCGCCGTGGAGGAAATGGGGATAATGGGTGGAGGGGCCTTTAAAATCGGTGTCTTCCACACGTTGGATGCTGCTTCAGCCCTTTGGGCTCGTGATTACACCTCTGGTTAACTTGACTTGAAACGCTAAACTTAAAAATGCGTGCACGTGTCGGTCGAGCTTGGTTCGCGGTTCGATTCTCGTCTTTACGCTTCTCACACTCGAAGCTTACTCCCCGAATAATATAAATTCGCGAAGTAAATTGACAAGTAAATTGCGCGATTTCGGCCCCGGCACCTTTCGCCTTCGGTTAATCGGTGCCGAAATCGAATCAAATGTTGAATTAAAAATAATAGTATAGAGATCTTAAGAATATATGCATTCAAAAATTTGATGCCGAATTAGCTCAATTGATTGGCACAATATAATTTATCTAAACGATATTGATGAAAAGGTTGAATTTCTACGATTAAATATTATAAAATTATTCGATGTACATGCTCCATAAAAAAAGCTCAAATACTAAACCCCGAGACATCCACGTGGGTTTCAAGCAAGTGTTTTACAAATTATCGTTTATAAAAGCAAAGCTGCACTGATGAGAGATAAATCTCGAAATGCGTCGACAGATTCACTTAAGTTAATAGAAAGAGACAATGATCTTAAAAAATAATGTTATTTTTCTGGTTATTATATATAAAACCCTGCCGGAAACTAATATTATTGAGTTCTTTTAGGGCGACCAAAAACAAATCTCATTTAAAATTTGCCAGTTTTACTAGCTTTCCGTCCTCCTTCGTGGAACTCAACGAAAACCAGAAAAATAACATTGTTTTTTAAGATCATGCCATTCTATTAATTTAAGTGAATTGCCATCTGCAGACGCGTTTCGAGATTTATCTCTCATCTCTCTATATATATAAAACCCTGGCGAACGTGAGTCTACGAATTCTTGGAAAGCCAGTATTAAAGCATTGTCGGAGTTAAATGGTTTTCCAATTAAAAAATTGTCTAGATTACGGAAGAAGTGGTAGTCAGTGGGGGCTAGATCTGGTGAGTATGGATGATGATGAAAAAGCTCCAATTCTAATTGCATAACAAATTCATGATAACGCTAGACCCCACACTGCACATATGACTGTCGCAAAATTACAGCAATTAGAATTGAAGCTTCTTCATCATCCTCCACACTCACCAGACCTAGCCCCCACTGACTACCACTTCTTCCGCAGTCTAGACAATTTTTTAATGGGAAAACAATTTAACTCCGACAATAATGTAAAACTGGCTTTCCAAGATTCGTTGACTCTCTTTCGCCAGGGTTTTATATATAAAGAGAAATGAGAGATAAATCTCAAACGAGTCTGCAGATGGCTATTCACTTAAGTTAATAGAAAGACATGATCTTGAAAAACAATGTTATTTTTCTGGTTTTCGTTGAGTTCCACGAAAGTGGACGGAAAGCTAGTAAATAACTGGCAAATTTCACATGAGATTTGTTTTTGTAGTCCTTAAAAGACTCAATAATATTATAGAGCTCCGGATAGGTTGGATATATTTATAAATTCAATTTGTCTTCCCACTTTATTAAGTTTATACGATTATCTATAATTTAGTATGGTTTTACCAATATTAAACTATCATTTAAATCAATAACCTGCTAACTGGATCGACTTCTGCAACAACATAATCATAAAATCCAATGAATTAATCTTACTTAAGAAAATGGCAAAACACCCATGTTGCGATTCCAACTGCGAACAAGACATCATCAATCGACGACTCGCCTTTCAAAAATACAACAGTAACGAATTGCCGGAAACCCTACACTTTCTCAAAGAGACAAAAGACATCCAGACATCCGCAAAGGGACAAACAGATCCATCCGGAAAACCAAACGCCAATACATAACCGAACAGTTCACCTCAATTGAGGATAACGTTAGAAACTACAACAGCAGAAGTTTCTATAGAGCTTTTGTAAATTAAATTAAAGGTTACTCACCACAGAACTCCACCTTCAAGAAAAAAGGAAATGGAAATGGATAACTTGCTTATGAATAATAATTTGCCGGACATCACAATCCTCATAATCTTCATCATCATTGACCAACTTGACCAGCTTAAAATGACCATCCAACATTCCAACAGACAATACCCCTCTAAAACCTTTCTTGATTCCTTAAACGACGACTGGCTCACTCATTCTCATCCAATTTTTCGATATTTTTTTTCTCTCAATGCATGCTCAACATATCTGTTCATTTCCGGCTGAAAGACCGCGGGTCGATGGCCAATTGTTGTGTTTGTATGTATGTATAAGTATAACTTCTTATATTTATAAGATGCTTCGCAAAAGTATGCACTTGTTCTATAAATTGTTGTATTTTGATGTACTGTAAGTATAGCAATAACGTTGTTTTATTTTTATTATATTCAAAATTTCTAAGAAAATATTGTTTATAATTATTATTTGTTGAATAATTATACATACATATAGGTCTATTTTTAGGTCTAGTCTACAATTTAATGTACCCTGCATTTGTAAAATAATTAGGCACGCGTTTTCAAAATCGTACCAGTCAGTTAAATCATACCATCCGCAAATTTCGCTAAATAACATTTTTTAGTGTTGCACAGCAAGTTCGTTTTTAAGTTAATCGATAATTAAAACAATCTAAGCCGAAATATTGATATAAAGTCGTATCTAAGAGCGGTGGTAGAGAGTTAAGAGAATAGATAACAAAATTGTAAAATTTAAGTGTTGTAATTACGGTGGTCATGCTAATGGTATATCATCATCATCGTTGGCACTATAACCCTGGGTGGGTCCTGGCCTCCTCAAGGATCTTCCGCCATCCGTCTCTGTCTTGGGCTTTATTCTTCCAGTTAGTTACCCCTATGCTTCTCAAGTCTTTTTCTACCCCGTCTATCCATCGCAATTTTGGTCTACCTCTTCCTCTATTTCCATCAGGTTCTGATCTAAGTGCTCGTTTTGTGGTTCTTTCGTCATTCATCCTCATTACATGTCCTGCCCATCTTAGTCTCCCTAGTTTTATTATTTTTACTATGTCGACATCTTCATATATTTGGTACAGCTCGTGGTTGTATCTGCTCCTCCATGCCTGGTTTTCTGGACGGGGCCAAATATTTTTCTCAATATTTTCCTTTCAAAGACTCCCAGAAGGTTCTCGTCTGCTTTGCTTAGGGTCCACGTTTCTGAAGCGTGTGTTAATACTGGCCTTATTAATGTCTTGTATATTATACATTTTGATTTTCTTGTCAGGTTCGGCGACCTCAGTTGTTTTTCGACTCCATAGTAAGATCTATTAGCTCTGATTATTCTTCGCTTTCTTTCTTCTTCGTTTTTTCTTTCATTATTTATTTGGGAACCTAGGTATATGAACTCCCGTACTGTTTCTATAGTCGCCTGCTGTTATGTTTTGACCTATTCTATTTCTCCCGCCTCTATTACGCGTTACGACCATTGCTTTTGTTTTTTGTTCATTTATTTCTAGACCCATTTTTCGATCTCCTCTTTCTAGGTTGTTAAAGGCCTTAATGTTATTCCGTTTTGTTCTACTTATTATATTGATGTCGTCCGCGTATGCCAGTATTTGAACCGATTTTGTGAAAATTGATCCAGACGTTTAAATTTTTGAATCTCTTATTGCTTTTTAGAGTACTATATTAAACAGTAAACACGCAAGAGCGTCCACTTGTCTCACTCCTTTTCGTGTTTTAAATTGCCTGTATGTTTGGCTGGATAATGGTATATACATATTACATATTGCCGTATTAAACATAAGCTCACATGTTATACTAAATGTGACGATTGTAAAATTAGTTTAGAATACACTTTTTAGAATACACTACATTAGTTTAGAATACACACTGAAAGTAAACTATTTCCGAATATCAACAAGTTCAACGGGTTTGCTAAATCGTACCTTGGTAAGTTCTAAAGATTTCTCGAGGCAAGCTCTTTTTTAAATAACCCACTATAACAGAAGATGTCAATAGCAATGTATCTATAATAAAAAAAGAATTTAACACTCTGCTGAAACTGAAAACATTCCCATTCATGAAATTTGTCCACTTCCAATAATCATGCAAAAGAAAAACTGAAGTTCGTCTGGAGGATGTGATTCAATGAGTAAAATGTTTTATATGGGTATATGAGCCATGTTACCATATTATAAAAGCTAAAAAATATATTATTGTACAGAATGTTAACAAAATCTTCCCGGTACGATTTACAGTAGGTACCGGTTTTGAATTTGTATCTTTGTATTAATTATTTTAAAATTAAAATAAAGTTATAGTTGGGACCGTGTCTCACGAAAATCAAATTTCCCAGTTTTAAAACTGGCCTGGTCTAATCACTTACCTGTTAGGGTTGCTCGCGTCTCCGCCACGTGTGATCGTCCTTCAGGCGCCTTTTCTTAAGGGAGGAAATGGAGATAATAAGTGGAGGGATTCCCTTAAAATTGGTGTCTTCCAGACGTCGGATGCCGCTTCAGCCCTTTGGGCTCGTGATTACACCCCTGGTTAACTAGACTTAAAAAATAAACTTAGAGATGCGTGCACGTGTCGGTCGAGCTTCGATTCTTTCTTTTCGCTTCTTACACTCCAAGCATACACTCCGAATAATATGAATTCGCGAAGTAAATTGATAAGTAAATCGCGCGAATTCGGCCCAGGTCGATACACCTTTCCCCTTCTGTTAATCGGTGCCGAAATCGATTCAAATGTTAAATTAAAAATACAGATTTAATAAAATTGGCGCGAACAATTATGTTTATAAGGAAATTGATAGTGTACGCATGTTTTTTTAATGCAATTTTATAAAACTACTAAGCTTACCTCTCCGAGAGACTTACCAAAAGTATGCAATATAGGTTGAAAGTTAAGTGGTACGATTTTACCAACTTCCCCCTAAGTTCAATGCTATATTCAACCATATATTCACAAGTTGAACGTATTTCGCTTTCATAAGATTGTATGATTGTATCTATAAGTAGTATGGTTTCACCAATATCCAATTATCATTTAAATCAATAAACGGAACTAAGTTTATGTTTTTCTAACCAAAGGTCAAATTAGAACCTAATCTCGTCATGCACAAGGTGTTCAAGCTAATCTTTCTTTCTTCTTCTTTACGTGCCAGGACTCCGAGGATGTCGGCGATCATCATAATGATTTTTATTTTATCAGCAGCGGCACGAAACAGGCTAGTAGAACTGATACCATACCACTCTCTCATGTTTTTCAGGCAGGATGTGCGTCTTCTTCCTGGACCTCTTCTACCTTGGATTTTGCCTTGCATGATGCCCCCTCTCATATATATATATATATATATATATATATATATATATATATATATATATATATATATATAAATATATATATACAGGGTGCTTCAAAAAAATGTATACACACTTTAAACTATTGTAGTTTTCCCGCTCTACAAGGCTAATGTTATATTTCTTCGCCAGGTGCCAGCATAATCGTCCCTCTATGTTATATTATCAGTTGGAATTTGTAATATCAACATGGGGGACGTACGTTTGAGTTTTGAAGAACGTAAGCAGGTTATTAAGTGGTACTGGAAGTTTGAGAATGTAAATGAAGTTCAAAGACAGTGGAGAAGGGAGTATGATACAGAACCACCTTCAAGATTAACAATTACACGCATACGAGACAAATTCGAAGTTCATGGAACAGTGTGTGATGTGCATAAAGGTCATTCAGGTCGGCCTCGAACAGCTACAAGTGATGAGTCATCAACGGCAGTCTTGGAACTGTTTCAACGCTCTCCTAACAAATCTTCAAGGCAAGGGGCACGTGAAAGTGATGTAAGTGCTAGCAGCGTGCTACGCATTCTGAAGAGAGGCAAGTATCGTGTTTACATTCCAAGGCTGGTGCAACAGCTAAATGACGACGATCCAGATCGAAGGTTGCAATTTTGTGAATGGATTCAGGAGATGGTGATACGTGAACCGGGATTTATGGGTAGCATCATTTGGTCGGATGAAGCCCAATTCAAACTTAATGGAACTGTCAATAGGCACAATTGTGTTTACTGGGGTGAAGAAAATCCTCACATTACAATTGAAAAAGCTGTAAATTTGCCTGGTGTAAATGTGTGGTGCGGTTTGTCTTCAAGGGGACTCATTGGACCTTTTCGATTTGAAGGCACTGTAACTGGTATTAATTACCTAACAATGCTTGCTGATTCCATATTTCCTGCCATTCGTGCATTATACGGTAATGATGATTTTTATTTTCAACAAGATGGTGCTCCGCCGCACTATCACAGGGACGTACGAGCTTACCTGGATCAAAATTTGTCGGGACAGTGGATAGGACGCAGGGGGCCAATCGAGTTTCCAGCACGCTCTCCAGACCTTACACCACTGGATTTCTTCTTGTGGGGCACAGTAAAATATGAGGTGTACAAACGTAAACCACGTAACCTAGACATTCTTTGGAATGAGATTCAAGCAGTGTGTAGAGAAATCTCATTGGACGTTTTGATACGATGTACAGAATCAGTGATGACTCGTACTCAGAATTGTATTGATGCTGCAGGTCACCAATTTGAACAGTATTAACATTTGTTATTTATGTTTCATTTACATTGGACTTTCAGCTTTCTATTGAAATTTAACTTTGTAGAACGGTAAATAAATTTTCTATGGAAGTTCAAAGTGTGTATACATTTTTTTGAAGCACCCTGTATATATATATATATATATATATATATATATATATATATATATATATATATATATACAAAACTGCTTATATTCAAACTACTTTCTACCCGCTAGGGTGTAAGCTAATTCCTATCTATATACATATATTTACATTCTTTTTAATTAATTCCTTCCATTTCTTCCAGTCCGTCGCCATCTTCTTTGCTTCATTCACCTGTAACCCTCTTTTTTCTAACAATCCTCGCACCATCTCGTCCCATGATTTCCTTGGTCTCCCTCGCCTCTTTTCTTTTGGCATTCTGCATTCCCATACTCTTTTCACTTGAGCCTTCTCTTTCATTCTTTGTAGGTCACCCAGCCATCCCAACTGTCTCTCTTCTATGAACTCTTCTATTCCTTTAAGTTCCAGTTCTTTTCTTATATCTTCACTTCTTATTTTGTCCATTATATTTACTACATATACTTGGTTTAAGTACTTCATTTCTGTGGCTCTTATTTTACTTATTTCTTGCTGCGTTAAAACCCATTATTCGCATCCATATGTTAGGGTTGGTCTACATATTGCTTTGTATATTGTTTTTTGTATAGTATTATTTTATTTGGGGCATGATATGACTTGTTTGTGTTTTTCCTTTCTTCCTTTTTCATCTATTGTCACTCCTAGGTACTTGTATTCTTTTACTTGTTGTATTTGTTTTTGATTGAGACTATTGTTTGTTTGTATTGGATCATTAGATATCACTACAATTTTTGTTTTTTCTGTGTTCATTTTCATTCGATTCTTGGTCAGTTAGTCTTGCCATATCTTCAGTGTGTCTTCTAATTCCTTCTCCGATCCTGCAATTACTGCTATCTCGTCTGCGAACGCACACATACTTACATATACCCTCCCCATGTTCCTGTATCCAATGTTTAGAGCTTTTGTTTTCTTTTGTACTTCTTTAATTATTTCGTCAATAAACGCAAGAAATAGTATTGGGAATTTGAAAGCAAACAGGGGGTTAGACAAGGAGGGAGCCTCACTCCTTGTCTAACCCCCTGCTTGCTTTCAAATTCTTCCGATTCTTTGTTTTTACTGATTACTATATTCCTTGTTTTGTTATATATACATTTACAAATTTGTTTCAGTTTGTAGTAAACACCTTTTTTAACCAAGCTTTCCCATATTTTTTGTATGGGTACAAAATCAAATGCCTTTTCTATATCTATAAATGCTATATATAGTTTTTTGTCCGTTTTTTTTTGGCTCTGTTTATTAGAGTTTTTAGTGTGAAGATATGATCTTGGGTACTTTGTCCAGGTCGGAAACCCCTTCATCTATTTGGCTTACAATTTATTTCCTTAGTCTTTTCTCCACGACCTTTCCAAATATTTTCATTATTGTCCCTCTCAGTGATATCCCTCTATAGTTGGTACATTCCTTCTTGTCTCCTGCTTTGTAAATTGGAATAATTATCCCAATCTCCCATTCTTGTGGTATTACTTCTTGCATCCATATTTGATTAAATAGTCTTGTGAGGTAATCTATTGCTTCTTTCCCCATATAATTTACCATTTCCGTTGTTATTTTATCGATTCCTGGGGTTTTCCCATTTTTCATTCCTCTAATCGCCTCTTCTATCTCTGCTTTGTTTATTGTGGTTTCTTCCTGTTCTTTCTTGGCCATTCGTTCACTTGTGTCTTCCTCTTCGTCCAAAACATAGCCCCTATTTAGTAATTCAGTAAAGTAGTTTCTCCATCTCTCCGTTACTTCCTCTTCTTTCATAATCAATTCTCCCTTAACGTTTTTAATTGTTATAATTTCTTCCCTACGATTGCGTCCTAGGTTCTTTAGTGTTCGGTAGAATACTTTCTGATTCTCTTTAAAGTTATCTTCCATTTTCTGTCCGAATGCTTCCCAGGACTTTTGTTTTGCTCTTATAATTCTCTGTATACGCTCTGTAATTATGTTTTCCGTTTTCCGTCTTTCTTGTTTATAGATGTGATAGCTTCCTTCCGTCTTCTCGTTTAGGTATTTCTTCCATTTTCGCTTCTTTCTGTAACCTGCCCTCTAACCTCTTCATTCCACCAAGCAGTTTGTTTCTTGTATTGGTTTTGTTTACTTGATCCACATATTCTTCTAGCTGCTTGACTTATAATTGTTTTAAATGTTCTCCACATTGCTTCTACGTTCTTGTCGTCTTTCATTCCCAAAGTCTGGATTGATCTGGTCACGTCTTTTTCATATTCTTCTGCAATTTTTGCGTCCTTTAATTTATAGGTGTTAATTGATTCGTCATACTTTTTCTTATTTCCTATTTCTTTTCTTTGGTTTTCTTCTATTGTTGTCAGTTCGCTGATTATCCTATTTCGTAACTCCTCATGGCTCTTACATTTTTTATTGTTTTTCTGTTTTCCTTTGCTGTTGTTATATAATCTATTATAGATTTTACCTCCCGACTTGCTTGAACTCTGGTATACATATCGATGTCTTTATGTTTGTAGAATGTGTTCATTATTATCAGGTCATGCAGCATGCAGCAAAAATCCAATAGTCTTTCCATTGTTACGTTTGTCTTCACCATATTGTCCATTTTTTTCTCTGTATACTCCATCTATTCTCCCTACTCTAGCATTTGTCTCCTAGTATGTACGTCGTCCCTTCAGTTCCCAAATTTCCATTCATTTGTTCCCAATATTCGTCTTTCTTCTCTTTTCGTTCGTCTTTATCTGGGCCGTATATTATTACCACTGACGCCACCTGATTTCCTATTTTCAGTTCAATTGTCATTACTCTCATTTATTGTTTTACATCTCTTTACAAGTTCTTTTTATTCTCTGTGTACAATACATGCGACACCTGCTCTTGCTCTTTCTTTCTCTTCCACTCCACTCCATATGTAAAGGTGCCCGTTTTTTAATCTCTTTTACTCCATTTACTTTCCTTTTCTTCTTTCGAATAGGCCTACTTTGGACCACGCTTGTTCAACTGTTGGGCTTTGACCTTTGCCCAGTATTGTCGTTACCTTCTGCCGGTGTAACTCCTTTCTCTCTTCTGTCCAGGGGGTACCTTTCTTTCGTGGTTTTTCCTGAAATCCACGGGCTTCCTTCAGGGTGCGTCTCACAAACTGTCTGTTTTTGAGATCTGTTATTCCCAGTTCTTTAATATCCTTCTCGGTCTCTTTCAACCAAGTGGTTGATTTACTTTCATTTTTGTTTCTGTAATTCCTAACAATTTCAGGTTTGCCTTTTCAAATTCATCTACTAGTTCGACTTCTTTTCCCTTTATACCTCTCACATTCCATGTTCCTATTCTAATTTTTGCCTTCTTTGGTTCCTTATTATGGCTTTTTGTTAACTTTCTGTCTTTGTTATTACTTTGGTTTTTAATATTCAATTTCTTATTCATTGCCTTTGTCTTCTTTAGTTCATGGTCTATTATGTTACTTAGTTTTTTTGATATAATTTATTTTCTTTTTCTGACCATTTCCATAAAGTTTCATTGATCCATAATTTTTGGTAGTCTACTTTGGTTCTATTGCCTCTTCCATTTTCCACTTTTGCTTTCTCTCTTATTGATTTTTGGATTCTTTGTTCTTGGATTGTTAGATCATCATCTATGTCGATATTAATGTTCTTCTCTCTCATTTTGTTCTCATTCCTCCTTATTGCGATCTTTGATTCCATAGAGTCGAGTTTAGCTACTACAATGTTCATGTTAGTCTTTTTCAGATCGAATGCTTTGTTTACCTTTACCTCTACCTATATGTCTACCAAAAGCATAGTTTCAATATCTTGTTTGTTGTTTCTGCTGCTCTCTAGTCCTTTAATTATTATTGTGCTTTTTCTTTGATCTTTCTCTTCTTTCCATATCCATCTCCAGCCGTTCTAATCTTCAAATTAATTCGTTTCTCTATTCTTTCCATACTTCTTCCTTTACTTTCAATTCGTTTCTCAGCTGAATTATTTCATCAGACATTTGTTTTTGGGCATCAATCATTTGTTTCATCATTTCTTTCATTTCCTTCATATCGTCTTTTCCCACTTTGTTTTCTATGTTCTCAATTTTATTGGTAACTTTTGTTGGTTTTATTAAACTAGTTTGTTCTCCATTGGAGTCTAAGTCTACCCTGTTTCTTTTTGTTGATTATTTATTATTTTTATATTTACCTTAAGCCGCCTCTGTCTAATCTTGGTTCGCGATATTGCGCCTGACCGGATCGACTCCTCGGAGTTAGTGGAACTAACTTAACCTCTGTCTTCGCACACTTTTAATTTTAACACTTTCCTAGTTTGTGCTCTTTATCTATTTTATTCATTCGCTTTATTCACTTAACTATTCCTTCTTGATCATTTCTATCTTCTTTATCTGCTCGTTACGTCCTAATTTGGATTTAATAAAGGAGCTATTTGTTTTGGTCTGTCTCTCACTTTGCAGGTCCGGACCCCAATTCCAAACCAACCCAATGCAGGTTCCCTTCTCACAACGTGTCCAAAATATTCCAGCTTGCGTTTTTTGATGCTTAACATTACTTCTAGTTGCTTCTGGAGACGGGCAAGCACCTCGGTGTTTCGGACTCTGTCTTCCCTTGATATTCGCAGCAGGCGGCGGTAGCACCACATCTCGAACCCTTCCAGTCGGTCACACATTGCCTTTGTTAAAGTCCATCCTTCCATTCCATAGCACAAAATTGGAAATATAAAACACCGTAGTAATCGAATACGCAGAGGTATAGACAAGTCTCGGGATGTAAGAACCTTCTTCATATTGCTAAATGCTGCTATAGCCTGCGCGATGCGGGACCTAATTTCCTGCTTGTTATCCCACTCACTGATTGACAAGCATCCCAGATCAATCAGAATAGAAGATAGGTTCAGAACAATACCAGATATCTGAAGCTCGAGACTTATAGGGGTCAAGTTACTTTCCTGCCGTCTTCGTCTTACTGTCAACTGACTAATAGTCACTCTTTGGACTTCACGTGGCTGTTGTTGCAGTTGAGCATAAAGGTGATGATTTCTAAATGATGTTAACAAAACCCGAGCCGTTGTAAATCTCGTTCTGCCTGTACCTGGTCGTCAATCTCCCCATAACGTTGGAACACTCTTCGAACCGCAGCGCGTGGCATATCCAGTTTTCGAGCAATAGCTCGCTGGCTAAGTCCATTTTCGATTAGAATAATACTTGGGCCGCTTTTTGCGGTGTAGTATGCATTAAACTAATACTATTGAAAAGTAATCAAATTATAAAAAAACGAATAAAGTGCAAATTTCAATTACAATGGCAATAATTAGAATCTTTCACAAGTTTGTTATTCTCGTTATAACCACCTCATAAATTCGTTCGTTTTTGTGCATACGCCTATAAACGATAAGCATTCTTGATAAATTTAAACTCTTATTAAAGCATATTAAATTGTCTATCAAACGGCATATATCTTTATTTCATCTCATAAATAGTTTATAAAAAAAATAGTTAAAGGCAAAATTTTACTGTGGGCCGATTTTTATGCACGCAAGTTTATTTGTTCAAACATATCTAGTCATAAATAAGAAAATGACTAATAGTCACTCTTAATAGTCAAAACTTACTATTTGTCTAAATTGCGTCTTGGATTGCAAACATATGGATTGCGTTCTTACGTTGCCACATAGAGCTAATTAAGTAAGCAATGTATTTCGTTTATAAACTGAAATTTAGTCAAATATTTGACTTTCAGAATTCTGAAATATTTGGTTGCAGTTGGTAAACTGAAAACTTTATATTGGTGTCATTATTTTTACTCATTATTTCAATAAATTTTTTAGATTTCACTGTAATAAAATTGCTAAGAACTTGAATAGTTTTTTAGCTCATTTAGCGTTAACCAGGGTGCACCACGAGGAGGCGAGCTAACTTTACACCCCATATGCTTAGAAGACATGTCATGATTTTTTTAAATTTAGGTTTGAGTAAATAAAACAAAAGTATTCGTTAATTATTATTATTAATATTTATTTTCAGAATATAACCTCTATAAAGTTTACAATGAGATGTCATGGTTTGAACCAAATTAATAATAGAATTTAAAGTAGGAGATTATCACTACGATATCTTCAAATCTGTCAGTAGCTGGAATTACACGGAAATCTTCTGGTACTCTTTGGCACACCCCGCTCTAGATGCGAGGTGTGAGCCGTTCGCTGCGTCAAAGCAAGTAACGGGAACGGTCAAGACAGATTTTTGTGAGGGGCTGAAGGCCAACAGATATTCTTATCCTTGGGCTCTAAGGTAGTAATTACATAAATTCTAACTTATTATCTAACTTATTATTTTCTTTACTCTTTCATAATATCTGTTGGCCTTCAGCCCCTGACAAAAATCGGTCTTAAGTACAAATGTTAATTTAACTTAAACAAAACTAAACTTAACCTAAACAAAGGGGTCGACCGTTCTTAGAACCTTTCGTAATCGAACTCAGAATAATAATAATTATCTGTCAAAATAATACATTATTCCCAATTTTTCTTGTTTCTTCACCGCATTCTTGGATCCATGGTGTTAAGCGCTGACAAACATAAAACAAATAATAACTGATTTGGTTATTAGGAACGTTTGCGTCTGGTCTGATGACGCAACTGCTCCAAACTCAGACACGGCCATTCTGACCTATCACATGTCCTCGAGTGATTCTGATAAAATAAATAAACCAAAACCAGTATGAAATTCCCAAGGAAAGTTCAATTCTAATATAATTTATTAGGCTTACTATTAAAAAGTTACTTTATTACGGGTCAAGATGAAATAAATAGAACTAGACAGACAACACCAGAGAAAACAATGTTTTACAAATAAAGGTGATTGAGTCGCCACAGCTGGCCAAGAAAATGATTACTAATTATTGATTTTAAATAACCAATTACAACTGACTTTAATTTATTCAAACTGTTAATCTCTTTGAATTGGTAAAACCATACAACATTATAGATAATCAGATAAACTTAATAAAGACGGAACAAAGCTTGAATATATAAATATATTCAACCTTTCCGGAACTCTATAATACTAATGAGTCTTTTTAGGACTACCAAAAACAAATCTCGTATGAAATTTGTCAGTTATTCTGCTGTTTTTGGTAGTCCTAAAAAGACTCATTGTTAAAACAAGACATATTTTAAGTAGTATTATTATTAAGTTATCAAATCAAATCATAATATTCATTTATCCATAGGAAGTACATTGATATACAAATTGATATGTCAAGAAAAGAATGAAGGGGTGTGTTTTTACAAGACAGGAAAAAATAACAAATAATAACACATACTAAAACATAGGTACATAAATGAGTATATGAGTATAAATAAGTATACAGTTAACACTTATGTCAATACCCAGTCATTAGTACGTTGTTCAATACCCCGGTACCCGTGTACCCGCATGGGTTTTTCATTCAATAAAATAATTTTAATACACGGAAACTCTCACATTACAACTCGGGATTACCCATACAGTATTCCACTACCCGAAAAACCCTATTTCTAAATAAAACCGCCGGGTGGGCAAAGTATGGGATCTAAATATGGTGGATAAGCGACGCCAAAAAATCATATCCATTGATAGGTCAAAATTATACTGGCAAAATAACAACTGGCCGTGAAATAAATCAAGGCGAAAGAGTGGAAGAGAGTAAAAGATTTAACTGCAAAATATAAAGGATCCGGAAGAAATATTACAATGGATAATTTCTTTACAACTTTACCTTTAGCAAAGAAAGCATTCTAGTAGACATGCTAGCATCTAAAGATCGTGAAGAATTCTCTTCTCTATATGGGTTTTATGAAAAAGTTACTCTATGCTCTTATGTTCCTAAAGAAAAGAAAGTTGTTATACTTCTATCTGCGGTGCACTCAGATTTGCAGCGAAGATAAAAAAAGAAACCAGAAATTGTTCAGTATTATAATAAACCAAAAATTGGTGTCAATATAAGGGATAAGATGTTGGGCCGTTACACTATCCACAGACTGACTTTTTTAAATATTTTGGATATCGTCAGTCTTGCCAGCTATATCATTTATCATCTAAATAACGTAATTTTACGAAAATTAAGTGAAGAATTATGTATGACTGTTATTCAAGAACGATCTCAAAATATGCAAATTATGAGAAATTTCACCACTAGGATTGCCATAGAAAGCATATATGGAAAACCAATAGATCCTACAAGCAGGGCAACAACATCAAGTGAGCCAGGCGGGTCTACTGAAGAGACAGATTCCACTGGACGAAAATAGTTGTAGGATCATGTCATATTTGTTACCAGGATGTCTATAAAAAAAACGGAGAAAAAACGCGAAAATCGTGTAAAGAATGTAACAATCCAGTTTGCGATGAACATTCAAAAGCAATTGTAAAATGTGACAATGTTGCCAATGTTGCCAATAATAAATTGAATATAAAAATATTTTATGTATAATTTATCATAAGTTTTATAATAAAATTAATTAAAAGTTAAATAAATCCGTTTATTTATATATTAAGTAATATTTTTTATCCCTAGAAATAAGTTTAATGATATATTTATTTATGGGTACCCGGGTACCCCGGGTATTGAACAGCGGGGTATTTGACTTTAAGTCCAAAAAGTTATATATTTTTGGGAATATTTTATTATTTATGTATATGAATTGATGTCAATAGATTCAAATAACGAGGATCTGAAAGGATTCGATGATTTTTCGTTAAATAAAAAAGATATGTAAGTAAGAACATGCAAAAGGGTACCCGGGTATTGACATAAGTGTTAATATAGGCATTTTATGCAAGTTCATTTATCCTGTAAAAATGCATCGTTGTATAGTAACACCTTTCAATTAAATATATTTTAAATTTTTTTCGGAAAACCTTGTATATTGTTTCATCTTTTATACCGGCTGGTATACTATTATATATTTTAATTCCTAATCTCTTAGCTGTTTTAGAACATAGAGTTAGGTTGCTTCTCGGGGTATAGAGTAGTAAGCAGCTTCTCGTATTGTACGTATGTTTGTCTTTATTCATCTTGAAATGACTTTTGTTTTTGTGCATATAGCATGCGACTTCCCATATATATAAGGCTGGTATTGTTAACATTGTTAGGTGGGTAAGGGGTGACGGCAATAATCACCAAGTAAGTCCGACCCAAATGTCAACCTCTCCTGCACGCGGTGCCCGCTGCTAGATAACGAACGAGGCTCTGGCGATCGAGTCGTGGCGGTAAAACCATTCCAACGAGAATAAAGGAAATGTATTCTCACAACAGCCCCAGAACGGCGGACCGAAGTGCTACCGGGATAAGTACCAAGCATTAACTAGCCAGCAGCTATGGGTGGAAGAGCTAGAAAATGTTAGGGCACTCTTTTGTCCAAGAGTTGAGAAACCAATTCTGAAGGCGGATGAACTGCTGAAGCGGTCAACGGCATAAGAATGCAAAAAGCAAGGAGAAACTATTGCATTAAAGATCCTCGTGGATATCTCTAGAATCACCAATATGACGATGAAATTCACAGCAAATTATTCCGGAGTAAAAAGTCTCCCAATCGGATCTCCGGGGGAGGCGGTTTTGAATGAGGTCGTGGAAAAAAGAGTGTCATTCAGATCAGACACGTTAAGAGTAGGCACATGGAATGCAAGAAGTCTATACTAGCCAGGAAGATTAGACAACATAGTACTTGAGATGGAAAGACTAAAAGTGGACTTACTTGGGGTAAGCGATGTAAGATGGGCAGGAATAGGCTCGATAAATACAGATAATGGAATGCTATACTACTCAGGAAACAATGACCCAAAACATCAGTACGGAGTAGGAATAATCCTAAACAAAAAGTTAAACAGGTCAGTTACAAACTTTACTCCCTTTTCAGATAGAGTAGTAATGATAAAATTAAAGACAAATACTGGAATTGTGAACGTGATCCAAATATACGCACCAACTACAGATAAAGAAGATGAGGAAGTTGAAGAATTCTATACACAACTAAATGCAGTACTAAGAAGTATAAATCGTTGCGAAGTGACCATAGTGATGGGCGATTTTAACGCCAAGGTAGGAAATACAAAGGTAATTGGCTGCACTGGTGAATTTGGCCTCGGGGATCGGAACGAGCGCGGTGACCGTCTGATTCAGTTCTGTCAAGATGAGAATTTTATTATCACCAACACACTCTTTCAGCTCCCTAAAAGAAGGCTGTATACCTGGACATCTCCAGCCCATACAAAGGAGAAAATCATACGAAATCAAATAGATTGATTATGTGCTCATTATAAATAGATATAAAAATGCCGTAAAAGCAGTGAGAACTTACCCTGGAGCTGACATCCACTCAGATCACAATCCTGTAATAGCAAAGGTACAAGTTAAACTAAAGAAGATCATAAAGAAACAGAACAACAACATAGATATTCAACTTCTTAAGGATAAAAAGATACACGAAGTTGTAGTTGACCAGATAAAGCAAAATGAGGCAAAATGTAACAACAGCAATGAAAGAAAATGAACTACATCAAGATGTCGACATAAGATGGAATCGAGCTCAAACAGTTCTGACAGCAGTAGTGAAAGAAAACCTAACTAGCAAAGCAACAAAAAGGAAATATTGGATGACTGAGAAAATCATAGAGCTCATGGATGAACGCCGGACCCATAAGAACCAAAATGAAAAACAGTATCAAATCTTACATAAAACGATTCAACAGCATAACAACAGCAATGAAAGAAAATGAACTACATCAAGATGTCGGCATAAGATGGAATCGAGCTCAAACAGTTCTGACAGCAGTAGTGAAAGAAAACCTAACTAGGAAAGCAACAAAAAGGAAATATTGGATGACTGAGAAAATCATAGAGCTCATGGATGAACGCCGGACCCATAAGAACCAAAATGAAAAACTGTATAAAATCTTACATAAGACGATTCAAACAGAAATAAAAAGGCAAAATCAGAGTGGATCTCTAAACAATGTGAAGAAATAGAAATGCACGAAAGAAACTATGACAGCTTTCATATGCACAAAAAAATCAAAGAGATGACAGGAGCTAGAAAAACATTCCAAGCTAACCATGTGATCAAGAGCGCGGATGGCCGCATAATAACAGATGTGAAAGAAAAAGTAACGAGATGGGAAACCTACGTGCGGGAACTCTTTAATGATGAAAGACCAACACAAGTACCAATGAGAGTAGAAGACGAAGAACCTAAAATAATGAAACATGAACTCGAATATGCCCTCAACAGTATGAAGCCAAGAAAGGCTACGGGGCCGGATCAAATACCAGCTGAGATATTAAAATTATTCGATGAACATTTAATAGATAGTCTCCTAGACTTGTTTAACACAATATATGACACAGGCATCATACCGAAACAATTTTATCGACATTTGTATTGATCCCTAAAAAAGCAAATGCTAGAGAGTGCACAGATTATAGGACTATTGCACTTACGAGCCATGCACTAAAAATCTTTCTAAAAATCATCCATAAAAGAATTTATCGAAAACTAGAAGAGGACATAAGTGATAGCCAATTTGGATTTAGAGAAGGGCTTGGAACAAGAGAAGCCCTCTTCGGAATTAATATTCTTTTTCAAAGATGCCTAGACATAAATCAAGACCTGTTTGTGTGCTTCATCGATTTCCAAAAGGCTTTCGATAAAGTTCAGCATGACAAATTACAACAACTAATACTTAGAAAGAATTTAGACCTGAAAGACGTCAGGATAATTACCAACCTATATTGGGGACAAAGTGCAGTTGTAAAAATCGAAAATGAACTGACAAACGAAATAGAAATACGCCGCGGAGTTAGACAAGGCTGCATCCTATCCCCGCTATTATTCAACATATACAGTGAAGCTATATTTGAAGAAGCTTTGTTAGGAGAACCAATAGGTATAAACATAAACGCAGAGGTAATAAATAACATCAGATATGCCGACGATACGGTATTATTGGCAGGTAGCGAAGCAGAACTACAACACATACTCGAAAGAGTAAACCACCAATGTGAAGCTTATGGACTTCAAATGAATCTTTCAAAAACTAAGTGTATGGTAGTTTCTAAGGCACATAACCAACAAGTGCAACTAAATATCAACAATACCATAATTGAAAGAGTAGATTCCTACAAATATCTTGGAACCGTGCTAGACAAAACAAGCGACCAGGCAGGTGAGATACGAAGAAGGGTGGAGATAGCAAGATCAGCGTTTATGAAAATGAAAAAGTTTATTTGTAACAGAGACACTAATATAGAATTACGAATTAGAATACTACGCTGTTATGTGTTCTCTACCCTGCTATACGGAGTTGAAGCCTGGACCCTAAAGAAACCTGAACTAAAACGGTTGGAAGCGTTCGAGATGTGGTGTTATCGCAGAATGTTTAGAATATGCTGGAAAGATAAAGTCACCAACAAACAGGTACTTGAAAAGGTAAAAAAGGAATGCGAAGTCGTGCTGACCATTAAGAAAAGGAAACTAGAGTATCTAGGCCATGTCATGAGAGGCCCCAAATATAGTCTTCTAAGACTTTTTATGCAGGGAAAAATTAAAGGAACCAGGAGTATTGGTAGGCGTAGAGTATCCTGGCTGAAGAACCTGCGCGAGTGATTCAGCTGTAGCAGCACGGAACTTGCAGGATTGTCTTCTTGTTTTGCCTGATATTGCTCTTACCACCCTTTTCTGAGCCAAAAATACCCTGTTCAGCTGTGTAGAACCTCCTAATTTCCGCATAATATAAGTTTAGAATCGCGGATTTGGGTAGAAGTGGTCTAATCCTTCTTACTAGGTATGACTTTATATTTACTTTTTTTATAATATAGTCCACCATGACATTCCATGTGAGATGCTCATCCAAAAATATACCCAGAAATTTCAGACATCCTGTTCGTTGAATGATATTTTCTATTCTTAGATTAATATCCTCAGTGGGTTGTCTTTTGATAGTTTGAAATCTTATATACCTCGTTTTGTCACCGTTTAGGTAAAGGTTATTGGCAGAGAACCATTTTTAAAAATTAGAAACTACCTCACTCCCTTCACGCTGCATTTCTTACACAGACGCATTGGTAATGAAAATACTAACATCGTCAGCATACAGTGTGATTCGCTCTTCTCCTATATAATATATTAAGTCAGCGGTATACATCAAAAATAATATAGGGGCTAGTACACTCCCCTGTGGCACTTCAACGGAAGTTGGCAGAATCTGAGATCTACTTTGTCCAATTCTTACATATTGTTTTCTGCTATGGAAGTATGAGTGGAACCATTTCCCAGCTTTTCCTCGTACTCCATACGTACGAAGTTTTTTTAGGAGTGAGACACGCAGTTGAAAGCCTTACTGAGGTCGCAGAATATAACTAGTGGACAATTTCCACGATCCACTTCCGATGTTATCTTTTCATAGAGTTCTTGACAAGCTGTGATGGTAGATTTGTTTTTGCGAAAACCATGTTGTTGAGGCGGAATCAGTTTGTATTTTTCAAGAAATGGTGTGGGTCTATCTTACAAGCAATATTCAATTATTTTGGCTAAGACTGAGATAAGAGCCACTGATCGATAATTATTAATATTGTTTCTATCTCCTTTTTTGAAGATCGGAATTATTGAAGACATTTTTAAAATAACCGGGTTCGTCTCTGTTTCAAAAGAGCAATTAACTATTTCTTCGACTAATTCCGTAGCAAATTGCTTAATCAAATTACATGGTAAATCGTCAGGTCCGCTACTTCTTTTGTTTTTTAATTTCTGTATTATTGACATCATTTGCTGTGGAGTAAAATCTTGTAGGTACATGCTATAGTAGTTATGCTGAATGTGCGCATCCTTTATGGTCATCTCTTTAATCTTTGTGGCAACCAATTCCGGGGCAGTTTTGAAGAAGTTGTTGAACATGGTAGCTATCGTACTTGGATTATCAATTATCTGGTTGTTTTCTTTTAATTCTAAATGGTCGTGCGCTCTGCTTTATTCTATAGTTGATTTAATATTCGCCACATAGGTTTTTGTTTATTTGGAGAATTTTCAATAATAAAAATACTTGTTTCTTGTTTCCCGTAATATTTTGTGATGTTTTTTCTTTTCCTGTTTTATATGTCTTTCAAAAGTGGATGCCTTTTCTGTAGAACAAAAAGATCTCTTAATTTACAACTGGAAATTCTTAACTCCGTATTTATCCATGGTTTTCCTTGATGTGTTGAGGTTACCAATGGGAAACATTGCTCAAAATAATGCTTCATAGTTTTTATAAATCCGATCGTTTTCCTATTAGCATCTTGATTGTTGTATACACAATCCCAAGACTCTTGCAGTAGTCCTTGTTCAAACCGCGCTTTGTTAGCTGCTCCAAAATTCCTGGTTTGTTTTTTTGTTTGTTGGGGTAATTTGGTTTCGTCAATGGTCTCGCTCATTAGTATTAGCCTATGATCCGTAATTGTCGTATCTTATACTATGATTTGTGAAACATTATACAAATTAGTGAAAGTGTTGTCTATTCGACTTTGACTAGTCGTGGTTATCCTAGTATACTGCTTCACACGATCAGTTAGACCGTAGGATCTCATTTGATTTATTAAATTGTTTTTTTCCTTAGAGTTGTCTTCAAGGTGGACATTGAAGTCACCTACGATGATAATTTCCTTATATTGGATAAAGATATTTTCCAGCAGATTTTCTAATGCCAATAGGAAGGTGTCCATGCATCCCGCTGGTGGTCTATATAGGTTGATTATTATTTTCTTGTTTGGTTTCTCATTTAAATCTAATCCGCAAATTTCTATGTGCTTTTCGATATATATTTGCATTTTCTTTGTAGCGAGTTAGATCATTTCTAGCCCAAATAGCTACACCTCCACCACTGAAGTTTGTTCGACAGTAGAAGCTTATTAATTTATAGTTTTCAATGTATAGAAGAAGCAACTTTTCTTCGATCAGCCATGTTTCTACAAAACATAATCCTGCCGGTCTATGTATGGTTGTTAATAACTCATAAAATATATTCGTTAATCAATAACTTCATTGTTTTTTTGGTTTACGCTTTGAATGTTTAGATATAAAATCTCCCTTGTTATTATTGATTCTGTACGACTTTGTTTATCATTCGATCTCTTAATCAGGTTTATTGTGACATTCGGTGTTTGTCCAGTTTTAACAAAAAACGATTCAGACAAGTGTTTCTTGGCCAAATTTCAGGTTTTGTTATATTTTCCAGGTCTTCGTCGGTATAGAAACTTTAAAAGATGAATACTCATCAGGGTGTTTTGAAACAAGTTTTGTACATACGACATGATCAACTTTTTTTTACGTAAATATTCGTTAACATCTTCTGCTGAAAGCTTCGGGTCTAGACGATATACATGCAAGTGCGCGTATCTCGTAGCCGCTCGTATTTGAGTAGTTTCATCACTAGTTCCGAAAATTAAGTTGGGTTTTCTTGCTCTTCTTTTTTGGTGTCTTTACGATTCTCAATTATCGTTATTTACAATTCTAACCGGTCGACCTTCCATATCTTCCGAGATTGTTTGTTTCTTGTCATTTTTTGCGCTAGCGCACCCATTCGTCGGAGGATTAATTTTTTCGGCTTTATCAGTCGTGTGATTTGGAGCTCACCTTACCTGACTCACCTTCGCTGAACACTGTTCCTCTTGACTTGATATCTGGCAATTTTGTGGCTTTCCCCGCTCAAAGGCAGTCAGCTGATTTTGTAATTTCTCGTTCTAATCCGTTAACAGCGTAACTTTTTTGGTTAAATCGGTTATCAGATTTCCAGGTGGTCAACGAGTTCTTTGATTACTTCCGATATAATTGTTAAACTCGGAACTTTGCAACACAGTTAATAATTCTACTTGCTTTTCTTTGGCCATATTCGATCTTAACTCCCTTGGCATGGTTGACAATAACAGTAACGTAAGTAAAAAGGTTTTACTGAGTATTATTTAATATTAACACTTTTTAAATATTCATTTACAACAGTTTTAATTTTTAACTTCACTCGTACGTCTACTCACGTTGAACGCCGCCGTTGAACTATAACCGCTAAGTTATTACAAATAAATGTTCAAAACACAAAATTGATATCAATATGAATAATATTGCTACTAAATTAGTATTCATTTCTTCTAACGTAAATAGGTAAATATTTCTTTAAAACTGAATATATTCGTCCAATCTACCAGATTTACAAAATAATTTTCAACTATTCACTAGTTTACAACTTAAAATTTGCTTAAACACGTAAGTTTGTGGCAAGAAAGTTTAATTGCTCATAATGGACATCAAAGTTCTTAGACAGCATTTGGACAGCATAGTTATTTGCGCTATAATTTACATTTTCTTGAAAACCTCTTGCGACAATTCTCGCTTTCTTTACACCGTCATCTTTGGTTTTAAAAATCCATTTAGAGTCTATAATTTTCTTATCTTTTGGTTTAGGAACTACTGTCCATGTGTTCATATTTGTATGAGCATTTATTTCTTTATTTATAGCTTCTTGCCACCCATCATTTAAGTTTATTGCTTCATCATATGTTATTGGATCTTTTCTTAAAAATAAACAATATGCAGTATGCAATTCGTATTCAAAATCTTTTTTATATCTTTCCGGTACTTTAATTGTTCGTGTTCTAGTCTTTCGTTCTTCATTAATAACATTTCTTTCATCAATACTACTATCATCACTACTATTCTCGTTTTCTACTTCACTATCACTTGATTCATTACTTTTTTCGGTTTCACTATTATTTTTGTTATTTACTTCGTTCTCACTTGACTTATTATTTTCGCTTAATACATCGCTTTCATTTAATATGAATTGCTCTGATAACTCATTTCTATTTTTATCGTTTACAAACTTATAATCACTTTCATCAAATTCTACATCTCTGGAGATTATTATCTCTTCTGTTTGAGGGTTCCACAAACGATACCCATTGCTACTATAACCTACCATTCGAGTTTCAATACTTCTTTCGTCAAGTTTAAATTTACGTGGTAAAATTACCGCCCACGCTTTTGAACCAAATACTCTTAACCTTTTTAAATCTAATTTTCCGTAATACATTTCGGCTGGAATTTTAAAATTTATTGCTGCAGATGGACATCTGTTTAACTGATAAGCTGCGCACATAAATGCTTCTGTCCATAAGTATTTTGGTAACCCTGTTTCATTTATCATTGTTCTAGCTTTATTGTACAAAGTTCTATTAAGTCTTTCTGCTACACCGTTTTGTTGTGGTGAATAAGGTCTAGTATACTGAATAATAATTCCGTTTTCGTAACAAAATTTTCTGAATAAATTTGAAATGAATTCGCCGCCATTGTCACATCTTATCCTTTTTACATTTACATCTTTTTGCGTTTGAATTTCTTTAATATAATGTATAAGGTTATTTTCAGCTTCACTCTTATTTTTAAGTACATACAGTTTTACAAAATGAGAATAATCGTCCGTTATAGTTTGAAAATATTTTTGACCTTCATTTGACATAGGTGTCACCGGACCAGCTATGTCTGTGTGTATTAACTCGCCAATTTGTCTGCTTCTTGGTAGTTCTTGTTTAATAAATGGCTTCCTTACGCTTTTGTTTTTCATGCATGAATTACATTTTTTGTCGGACATGGGTAGTTTCATTGTTGATAACCCCTTTTTATTTAAATGACCCAATCTCAAATGCCATATATTATTGTTTGAGCATACATTTGCTTCTTCAAACTTAGAATTATCTTTAAGTAATCCATTCAAATAAAATAAACCGCACCTTTCTTTGCAATGCCACACTGCATCATTTTTAATTAACGTTACCTTTAATGGTTTAAATATAACTTCAATACCTTTATCTATTAACCCTTTTACTGACAAAATATTATGAAATAAACCCGGAACAATTAATGCATCAATAGTTACTTCCCTTCCGCATGATAACATACAAATTTTACCTTGTTTCTTTGCAATTAATGCATCGCCGCTTGCGATTTTTATTCTTGTACACGTTTCCATGACAATAACATTGGTCATGTATTTTTCATATTCTTGTTGTATTAAGTGTTCTGTTGCACCTGAATCAATTATCCAATCAATATTGTCTGTGTTCACTGTTGCCTGATAACATTCTAGCTGCGTCGTTGCTACGAAATTGTAGTTTTCTTCTGTCTTGCTCATGTGTGTCTGATTTTGATTTGAATTTCCTCTATGCTGTCCTCGACCTCGATTATACTGGAATCTTCCACGACTGAAGTTGGATTGTGCACGTCCACGACCACGAAAATTTCCTCTCTGTTTGTCATTATTTGTGTTGCTAAAACACTCTGACTCTATATGTCCAGTACGCCCACATTTGAAACATTCGTATCTTGCACTAAATGCTGCTTCACTTCTATTTGTTGATGTCTTTTCACCTCTCTTTAATTCGTCGTCTAACAAACACGTTTTTACAAAATCAACAGTCAAGTCTTTTTCCGCACTCATTGTTTCTATGGCAGTAACTACATTATCATACGACGATGGTAATGTTAGTAATAGATGACACACTTTATCAGACTCATCCATTTTAGTGCCTGATGATTCTATGCTATTTATTAATGCATCATATTTTAGGAAATGATCTTGTAATTTGTCACTTACTTTGCATTTTAGCGTTAAAAGTTGTCTTTTCAGATGTAATTTGTTTACTGCGCTTTTTCTTTCGAAAATGTTTTCTAAGCAAGTCAACATATCTTTAGCATTTCTTGCTTTCTGCACATATGAGATGTATTTGTCGGTTATACATTTTACAATAGTTGATCTAGCTTTAGCATCTTTTTCTTTGTTCAGTTCCGTTCCAGGTTGTAAAGGTTCGATTGCTTCTTTTACTCCTTTTTCTTCTAGTATAAGATATACTCTGAATTTCCAATGTGTAAAATTTGTTCCCTCTTTCAGTTGCGGGTACACCACGATCCCTTCACCGGTCGCTGTCGCCATTTTTCTTTGTTCTGCTAAACACGTTTTTTGCACTTTTTAAATTTACCCTTATTTTATCAAATAAAGCGATTTTTCAAAAAACTTTTTGTCTCTCCCCTGGGCCCATAACCTCTTAGGGATTTTAGGGTGGGTTCAATGAGGGTTTAACACTTTACACAAATAATATATTGATTTACTCAAAACTTCGTTACATGCTTTCGTCTTGTTGCAGAGGAGAGTGTCTTGTTACACATGCGCACTCACACAAGCCACGTTGCCACTTCTATTCCCAACAAAAGTTGCCTAATTCATTGTTGCTACAATGTACGGCAAATTAAATTTTTTTTTAAATTTGAATATAAATATAAATTTGATAATTTCAAATATATAAAATTAAAGTAGGAACTCTAGAAAAATTGAGATATTTTTCTAAATTTGCAATTATCAATATAGTATATTTTGTAACTAGGGCGGAAAGAGAGCGAGAGCGAAAATGGGCACAAACGAAGTGAGTGCGCACATTCACTCGAGAGGGAAATTGACAATTCCGCCAGTGTTACAAACAATATTTTTTATTACTCATGTGAGGGGGTGTATCTTACAAGTTTGAAATCCAGGGGTCATCCAAAAAAATGAAGAACTTGCTTTTTTAATTGTGTCCGGTGGTGTGGATTCGTCGTACGAACTCTCCTCAGTCTCCGGGATCACCATACTCACTTTAAAACGTTTTCTTTAATTTTTATTATTATTTTGTTATAAAAAAAAAATTCTGACACTTTGCGTCACTTTTTTAATATGCAGTTCTTGATTGTGTTCATTTTATTTTAATTTATTTGTTTTTTTTTAATGTAACCTAGCGATATTGAATATTTGCGTGCGTTACCCAAGTTACGTGGAAATACAACTAAAAGTGGCATTTCTCGTAATAAAAAAACGTGCACCAGATAATACTTTTAACGCATGTGTAATAATAAATATGGATTGAAATTTCCTTTAATTTGTGTTAGACATGTAGTTCACTCATTTTTTTTAATTTGAACAAAAGTTTGTCAGATCTTGAAAAGTCGAGTTTTAAGAACTAATTGTTTTTAGATTTTCAAAATTCGTAAGATACAACTTTCACAAATCTTGGCATCAATTTCAACGACAGCTAGCTTTTTTTAATATATTGATTACATTTTGAGGATTGCCTTTACTACAGATCGACGAAATCACAAATTCCCCGAATTTTCCAAACAATTGTGTAGTGTCTTCAAATTTAAATTACTATAAAACTGTTTTATTTCTTAGAATGATTGAATTTTCAATATCTGAAAGAAATTTAATTTAGTTATGAAAATTGCATTTTATACAGATCAACGAAATGAGACTTTAAAATACTCTAAATAAAGTCCCAATTTGAAGTTTCTGCTACAAATATCAATTCCTGCGGGACTATTTGAAGGACTTTAAGAAATTAAAAAACGATTGATATCTCTAAAATGATAATATTTTCAAAAATATGAATGATATTTAACTTACAATTAGTTTTGAAAATTGCATTTACTATAGATGATCGAAATAAGATGAATTTGCAAATAAATTCAATTTTTCTTTAAAAAATAAAACGATTTTTCTCTCAAATGATATAAATTTAGACACTTACGACTCGAGTTTGGGCCATTTGAAAATGAGCTTTTACAGTCGAAATTCGAGTCGTAATAAATGTCTAAATGTATAATGACATAATAACCTTTATTGGCATAAAGAACCAAACTTACTACAGATACTTTTTCCAACTTAAAAAAAAACAATAAGAAAACTGCTTATAAATAATCCAGAATTCATAATGAATATACTTTACAAACACGTTAAAAACTACACTCGACAATAGTCCAGTCCAGGAATACCTCTGTTTCCTCTGTTTAAGCCCCCTGCCCCTTCCAGCCTTTTATCCTTTCCATCATTACCAAACCACTACCATCCTCGTACATGCACTGTTACCATTTCTTCCCTCTCTCAAACAAACAAACACTCTCTCTCTCGCTTTCGGTTCACTCTCCTTTTATGCACTCTTCAAGCCAATGCACCCACAGGCCCTTCTCTACCCCACATAAATCACAGCTTTTATACTTGTAATCCATCCAGTACTTTTGCGCTCTTTCTCTTTAGATGCGGCTCTTCACAGCCGCATCTAAACCTGTCAATTAATGACTGGGCATTCAAGCCCATAGTTTTTTAAGTATTCCGGCAGTTTTTCAAATATCTCTATTTTCACATAGTCCTTACTATATCTACTCTCCATAATTTTCCTTTTACGTTCTTGCAGTTCAACTTCCTACAACCTTACCACTAGCCATTCGACAACTCGCACGTCTTTCCTATTAATCCTCTTCACTTCCATGATAGACATACCATCTGCTTCATACAGTTTCCTTCTATTCTTTCCTGTTTTGGAAATTTGTCTTTCTCCTCACATTCATTCCTTCTTAAAACTTGCTACCCTGAATACTTCTTTTACAATTCTTTCCTCTGTCATTCCACTCATATCTTGAATATGTTTAGCTAATGCACTACTAACAATAAGTTGGAAGGAGTTGATCTGTCTAATTGCAGGGCCTTTTTAAAAAATTGTAGCTGTATTTTTTCCTCACCTTTTTCTTCTTCCACTCCCCATACTTCTGCTCCATACATCAATATAATCCGCCAACAAGCATTCTATATCCTCTCTTTCGCTCGTTAATTTGTACAAAACTCTTTATCCCATATTTTCCAGAACCTTTTCCCCACCACCCACGCTTTCTTAGCGACGTATTCTATATGCTCCTTAATACCACAACCAGTCCCAAATAGAAACCCTAAATACTTAAAATGTTGACCTGTTCTATCCCCATTCCTTTCCATTTGAACCTCTCCTTCTTACGCACACCAGCCTTCTTAAACCTCATCCATTTTGTTTTAGCTAGATTTGCAGTCAGTTACCTTTTATCAAGAAATCTCTCCAATCTCTCAAAAATTCTCTTCAATTCCTCGGCAGATTTTACCACATCATCTGCGTATGGCATACGGAATAATTTCTTCCTCCCGACCACCACTCCTTCTGCTGCTTGTCCAGCAGCCAGGACCTTCTCCAAATCTGCCACATATATACATATATATATATATATATATATATATATATATATATATATATATATATATACATATATATATATATATATATATATATATATATATATATATATATATATATATAAATATATATTATATCCATTGAAGAGTGCTGGGCAGCCTTGATTCAAACCCATATCTACCTTGCACACGTTTACTTACTCTCTCTCACTTTGACCGTACACCACGTTTCCATATATAATCTCTCGATACACTCTCTTAATTTTCCAGGTATCCCCTTTTTTCCACAACATTTTCCTATTTACAGTGTCATATGCCGCCTTTAAATCCAGGAACAGTGCAAAGAGCTTACCCTTGGGACTTGCTAATTCCTGGTAGATAATATACCTTAGGATTATTAAATGCTAAGTAGTTTCCCTTTCTTCTCTAAAACCTGCTTTTGTTTCAGATAGCAATTTTTTCCCTCTACTTCCTCCCCCAAAACGCCTTTCTAACAGTTTCGGAAACATTTTATAGGAAATAAATATATGATAATAGTAGTTTATGATACAAGTGTGTGAAGAAAGGCTTTTATGCATGAGTTGCGAAGTTTAAAGCACGAGTCGTAGGCGAGTCGGCGAGTGGATTAATCTATATGGGTGCAGAAAATCCTTTCACACGCGAGTGTCAGTCATTATTTTTGCTACGAAATATGTTAAATTACTGTTGAATCTAAAAAAAATATTTGTTTCTTACAGATAATATTGTAAAAATTGTCATTTTGACGGACAACATACTTCAAATAGCTGACACAATAAGGTTAGAACGTTCAGCGCCTCCGTGGAAAAAAATTGCTAACTAGTAAAAGCGCACAGTGAGGGGAACTCTATTTGGTCGTTGTTGATGTAATCTCAATGTAACTGCCAATGTCAAACTTTCAAAATTCGCAGAAAAATCGCCAGAAAATTGTTAATAACAAATGAACTACCTATGCCATATAAAAAGAAATCCTACGCACTTATTTAGACAATACATTTTTTATTCGGTTTTGAAGTTATGCGATTTTTATGTCAAAAAGCCTTTTTTTTAAATAACTATTTTAAACCATTTTGACATGATAAAATTTGGAGAATTTTGTCTCCGGATTTATCGCTTCCTACCACGGTGAGTGTCAAGGATAATTCTGGTCATCTCATACGTCTGTGTGTGCAAACACAGCATGCGCCAATACTAATGTCTGCGCGTATCTCCTACCATCCAGTGTTTTCAGAAATTTATCATTAGTGAGCGTTCGACTTTTGGACGTATTGGACGTATGTTACGGTATTTACTTTTAGTGTTTTGCTTTTTCATTATTACATATTAACTTTTCTACATATTTTTTAAGATTTAATTTACCCCGATGGAGAAGAAGAAGCACATACGGAAAGCGATTACTTTAGAAACGAAAATTGCAATCTTAAAATGCTTAGCAAAAGAAGAAGGATCTACAGCCATTGGTAAACTGTAATAGCGTAAAATCTACTATAAGAGCAATTAAAACTAATGAAGTCGCAATATGAAAATCTGTTATTTGTGGTACAAAACTAAGTTCCAAATTTACATCATACCCGAGAGATGATTTATTAGAAAAAACGGAACGAGCGCTTGTAATCTGGATTGAAGACCTAACTAAAAAAAATATCTATTTAATTAAGGAAAAGGCTCTTAAGTTTTATGAACAGATAAGGCAATTGAAGTCATCTACTTCACGTTCCCGTTCTAATAAAGAATTTGTGGCTAGCAATGGATGGCTGACCGGGTTTGTAAAAAGAAGTTCCTTTCACAATTTGAACATCAAAGACGAAACTGCATCAGCAGATGAAAAAGCAGCCAATCAATTTCCAGATGAGTTATCTAAAATTATTGATGACGGTGGATACAGCCCCGATCAAGTGTTTAACGCTGACGAGACTGGATTGTATTGGAAGAAAATGCCTAGTCGAACGTACATCGCAAAGTCTGAGAAAAAAGCAAGTGGATTTAAAGCAAGTAAAGATCGAGTAATTTTGTTACTTTGCAGTAATGCGTCGGGAGATCGAATATTAAAACCCCTTCTAATAAATCGATCTCTAAGACCACGTGCTTTAAAATGCAAAGATTTGAAGAGGCTGTCTGTTTATTGGATGGCTAATAAAAAGGCTTGGGTAACAACTGTCGTATTTAATGAATGGTTCAATAATTGCTTTGTACCGGAAGTGGAAATATATATGAAGCAGAAAGCTCTTGATTTTAAAGTTCTATTGATCATTGATAATGCACCATATTTGTGCACAGTCATCCATATTTGGAACATCCTAATGTACAGGTACTATTTCTTCCACCCAACATAACAAGCATCATCCAACCATTGGATCAAGGCATAATTTCTACTTTCAAACAATATTACATTATTATCGATATATAGTGGGTAAACTAGGAAATGAGTCAGTGACAGTAACAAATATTTGGAAAAGTTTTACTATTTTGGACTGTTTAAATCATGTTGCACTTGCTATCACTCAAATAAGACCACAAACTTTAAATTCTTGTTGGAAAGCAATTTGGCCCGAATGTGTTACTGACAAAGAAACTAACCAAACATCGACAGTTTTAGCTGAAATAATTTCTTTAGCACATGAAATTGGTGGGGAAGGTTTTGAGACATATGCCCAAAACGATTTAAACGAATTACTTGAGGATACTGTTATGAATGACAATGATACCATTGGTATAACTCTTGATACCGTTGAAAAACAAGAAAACGAAAATGAATCGGAAGAAGATGAAACTCCAGTCACACTCACTGCAAGTGTAATTCGAGAAGGTGTTCAACTTTCCAGTAAATTGGCAAACCATTTCATCGAAAAAGATGATAATTCTGAACGAGCATTCAAGTTTCAACGCGAGCTTCAGAATTGCATTTCTGGATATCAGGAATTGTACAAAAAATTAGCAAAGCCATCGCATAGTTTAATCACTGATTATATTTTCAAAGGGAAAAAATCAACATGCGAAGTTACGACTAATTTTACTTATGAAGAATCATTATCTTCAGGACATAGATCTGATGTGCTGACTATCTATTCTATTGAAGAAAGTTATTTCGAACCAGTTCGCAAATTATGCCGAACACTCACATATAGCGACGATAATTCTAAAGAAAAATGTGAATAAATATTAATTTCCATAAAAAATTGCTGTATTTTTTTTTGTAAAATTTTTCCGTATAAATTTAGAAGGAATATGTTAAGATTATATTTTTCTGAAATTTAATAAACCCTTTTTTATGCGATTTTCGGTATATTGTAACTCATTGATTTAGTTTTATGCGGTTTTAAAAAATTATGCAACGTATCCTCTATTTTTATACGTGTGTCTAGTCTGTTTTTGTGCTATTTATTTTTATGCGTTTTCCTGTATCTAGCGCATTAAAAGAGAACCAGGTGTATATAAAAAAATAATCGATTTTTTTAAAATCCTAGAGTGGCCTAATCCCTTAAGATAGTGAGTCTTAAAAGATAAATGACTAAATGTGTATTAGATCTTACCCGGATACCCAGTGAAATAATAATAGTGAATTCATTCCCTGAAATAACTAGTTATTCACTGAGCATCTGGTTAAGATATAATAGAGGCATCAGCAATCTGCGGTCCGCGGTCCGCATACAGTATCTGTGCCGACTTCCATGTGCAATGAAAACTACTCTACTGCCCCAAATTTTAATAAACGGGACCAATACGACCGCCTTACGTTTTGTCGCTCCTGTACTAGAACAAATAATGGTAATTTGGCCATGGTTCCAAAAAAAGTTACTCATGCCTGGTAAAGAGTAGATATGTATTAGATTCTAATACATATTTACTCTTTTATCTATTAAGGGTCACTATCTTTTTGCGATTTACCATTTAGTAATTTTCAATGTACTTATTTTAGCAGTAAAGATAGCTTATTTTAAGTCGAAAACTATCTGCTAATACTGATAATTATTCAATAAATCGTTGTCGCGCCAGCAATAAAATCCCAACACGTCGAGCGTATACATATTAGTGTGAAAGTCAATTATTTTTGCGTTTTTTTTTTAATTTCCTTACAGAATGTTTCATGCAAGTTATGTTTCAGTTTGGATAAATAGTTTTTTGATGGGAAATAATATCAGAGAATATTTTAGTTTGTTGATGGGAGGATTCCTTCTCTAGTGCCATTTAAAACAAAAAATGAGAAAAGTTAGGATTTACCACATTTTTACTATTTTTGAATAAAATGCTTGAAATGCAAAAGGGCAATACTATAGCCTAGTAGATCGTGGAAATTATTTCGGGAAATTTTGAGAAATAATCAACTTCGTCGTTCCGCATTTGGAAACAAGGTCGTGGCAATTGTCTTGCCACAAATTTTTTAAATCTCTAATATGCGTATTCTCTGTTTACACAAAAATTTATAGAATTAAAGTTTTCATGGAATACATTATTTTTACTAAGTAAGAATTACAACTTTTTTCTGTATGTTGCCAGAATTGTTCAATTTGTTGTTTTTAAAACATTCGATTTTAAAACTAACAATAATGGGATCCACAGACTTTCAAAAGGTTTCCATGTTTTTCTTTCTCTCAGCTGTTATCGCGACGTTGCCAAACCATCTGTCATGTGAATTACTGTCGATAAACAAGATTCAAAATAAAAAATGTAACTTCGGAAACATCACATTGCTTTAATGTTATCGTGTTTTAATATTATCTAAGTATATTGTATATAGTTTTTTATTCCTTAAAGTTGGGAAATTAATATCGAAAAAAATAAATAAAGACGTGATGGAAGCTTGTCGACCTAAGCCTGTGTATACGATTCGAAATAACAACATTTTTGATTTTTTTTTTCGGATAAACTAAAAGGGGGATCACTTTCAAATTTTAAGCGGACATAAATAAAGTATTGATATTCGTGTATAAAAAGTTTCAAAGCTTAAACTTGAAAAAAAAAATTTAACATGAGATTGGCTCGAACCTCCTTAAGGAAAATTTTGATTACAAAGGTTATGAGACGGCTTACTATGCAACGGCTCTGCGAACAAAATTTTAGAATATCTTCATTACTAATGAAGTTATAGCCTGTTCAAATAAAATTTGTACGGATTGTTTTTATTGCTGGAAGTTATAGCCAGTTTCATATCGGTCATTAGCTAATGATAAAAATATAAAGGGAAAGAAAACTTAGAGACTGAATTGTGAATATAGATTAAATACGGAAATGTGCTTCTTTTTCTGGAATTCTTTTTCTATTTTGTATATTTTATCCACGACCACAATTGTAAATGCCCAATATTGTACAGTTCGTGGACAATGTAAATACATCATACCACACACATATGTAACAATCCGCGTTTAATGTTATGTAATAATTTAAAATCACCCTTGCTTGTTTGGTTTGCAATTCCTTGATTGGTTGAGGGCTGCACGTTGATACTATTTTTAAACATAGTACTCCGTGATTTCAACACAATCATAAAACGTCACATCATTCACATAGAAGCTGTCATTCATTTCGTTTTTTTCACGTTTAAATCTAACGAAAACTACAAATAAGTACTAAATAAAAAGGTATGCATGCAACCATTATGAATGCATTTCTTTTCATTTTTATCAAGTTAAATAAGGTCGAAGGTGTTACATATTTTTTGTAAGTTGTAAGGCAATTACGTACTCGCAGATGTATGTAATCTAAACGTATGTTTCTTACAACTCTTAATACGTAATATACTATTATGTGGGTTTTATAAAATTAGATATCTTCATATAGGTATTTCTCCCATAACTTTGCATCTCGTGTCGCTGGACTATACAAAATTTATTTCTTAATCCATATTAAAAAGTTAGTTACAGTTGCAATTCTTGAATGAAATTTACCAATTTAATTTAAATTACCAATTCAAAATTTATCATTTATATCAATAACCTAAGCTAAGTTCATGTCTCTCTCACAAAATGTCAAAATTAAAAACATCTAACTCTAATCAACACATGGGTTTTCAAGTGAGTGATTTACAAAATATTGTTCATGGAAGCAAAGCTGTGCTGATGAGAGATAAATCTCGAAACGCGTCCACAGATGGCTATCCACTCAAGGTATCGGAAAGACATGATCTTAAAAATCAATGTTATTTTTATGGTTTTTGTTGAGTGCCACGAAGGTGGACTTAAAGCTATAGAATAACTGACAAATTTCATACGAGATTTGTTTTTGGTAGTCCTAAAAAGACTCATTAGTATTATAGAATTCCGGAAAGGTTGAGTATATTTATATATTCAAGCTTTGTTCCGTCTTTATTAAGTTTATCTGATTATCTATAATGTTGTATGGTTTTACCAATTCAATATTAATTTAATCATTTAAAGTAAAGATTTCACACCCCGTTTCCGAATAATCACAACTTGAACATGCTGAAATTCCTGACCGCCCCTATGTCGCAAACATGTTTTTACACTTATCATTAAGGCTCAAAAGTTAACTGAAACAAATACTTCAATCTTATATCTAAAAGTATATGAAATCTTTAATAAACATATATTTTTTGTGATATTCACTTGGTATCCTATTATTTTATAGCTATAAAGCATGTCGCTGAATTCTTGTTCCTGACCGTCCACCAACACAATTAAACTAAAAAACAAGAGCAACGAATGCGTGCTTGCATGGGGACGAATTCTAGTGAAAATACAAGTAATAATTTATGTGCGTATTTTAATTGTTTTCGAGACCGTCCCTAACATTATTAGACGTTTTAATATTATGTGTTTAAGATTAATTACGGTAATTTCTTTAGCATATTGTCCGCTTACTTACACTAAACTTACTTTGTCTAAAAACATTCGCGTTTTCCTGACCGTCCACTTTCCCGACCATCCTTTCCTGTGAAAGAAAGAGAAAAGAAAAGACGAAAAAGAGCTATTTAACTCTGGTCGTGAGAAAGACTTGCAAGCTAAGAGGAAAGAAAAATAAATTTTAACAAAATTGTCATCGCCACTCTCTATCTAGTAGAGATTATGCAATAGAAAATTACGACACCGTTTGTCAATCAATGGAATAGTATTATTCATTTAAAACACGTTCCTTTTTATATTTTAGTAATTCCGCGAGTACGTAATTGTCTTACAAGTCGAATTATGTACTATACTTTATCTACGACCACACTAATTTGTTTCTGTTTAATAAAAAAATATGTTTGATGTAACACTTTTGAGATTATTTCACTTGATAGAAATGAAAAGAAATACATTCATAATGGTTATACCTTTTATATCAAGTTTTTTTTGTTATCATTTTTTCTATGCTAAATAATTATATTTTCAAAAATTAAAAAGATGTTGAGAAAGATCTGCTTTTCATTCTGGTTTTTTCTATTTTATATATTTCATGCGTGTTTTATAAAATTAGATATCTTTGAATCCAGACGTATGTAGTGCTATAACTATCTCGATAGGACAGATATATACATTTTTGTTTCATGAGGGCCCTAAATCGGTTACAAATATATTTAAAACAATCCTGAAAAGTTATAGCGCTTAATATTAATATTAAACAGCCCCCCCACGACGGTCAAAGTTTTAAATGGAAATAACATGGGAAAAATTATTTTCTTTCTTTGGAATTTAATAGAGCGTTGATAAATAATAAGATCATAATAAGTGATAACATATTCTTGTAGGAAATTTAACTCTTTACAAAAAAGGTCTAATGATTTTTCGCTAACTCTACTGGCTCAAAAGTTAACCAGTACGGCTTTTTTATTTTCGGCCATATAGGAAGAACACAAATGTTAAATAAGATAACACCATTTTATACAGATAAAAACATGCTAACAGCTAACATTAAAAATATCCGTGAAAAGTACGAAATCTGTATAAAAGTCAAGTAAAAAATCTAAATATGGTTTCATGTCACAATTGGGTCCAGCAACATATCCATTTGAAATTGTATCGATTGATACGATTCTTGATATCGTTCTACAAAGAAATATTAAGATCTTCTGGTTGATAATTTTACGAGATATTCGTACATTTTAACATCTAAAAACCAAAAGCCCAATGATTTTATAAAATTGAGTAAGAAAGTGGCAGAAATTCACGATATAAACATTATTTTGATGGATCAATATCCTGGCATCAATTCTAAAGAATTTAAACAATTTTTAAAAGAGTTATTACAAAAAAAAATTACATATATATATAAATAAAAACAAAAGGTTTTTACTGCAGTTGATGCGCCATTTTCAAATGGTCTCAACGAAAGACTAAATCAGACATTGGTTAAGAAGATGCAAAATTAATGATAGAGATTTCTTTGGAATTTTAAAGAGCGTTGATAAATAATAATAATTGATAAATTATAATTTTATAGAGCGTTGATAAATAAGTCATTACAGTAGGGAAAGATAGTACGTTCTAATCCCTCCTCACCCATAAGGACTTACGTGTACTCCCCCGCCTTATGGGAAACTACATGTAAAATCTAAGCTCCCCCGCCTTATGGGAAATTACATGTAAAATTTAGACTACCCCTCCGTATGGGGAATCCTATAGAAAATAGTTCTGAACGTGGCCGAGCGTGTATTTGTAGATGGCGGGCGAGCGCGGGGAATATTCAAAATGAGGGGTGGACAAATTTACAGATAGGGGTTGAATTGAGATTATCTGGTTTAGATAGAAAAGACTAGTCAGACAGGACTAGACAAGACTAGACAAGACTAGTCAAGACTAGTCAAGACTAGACAAGACTAGACAAGACTAGACAAGACTAGACAAGACTAGACAAGACTAGACAAGACTAGACAATACTAGACAAGACTAGACAAGACTAGACAAGACTAGACAAGACTAGACAAGACTAGACAAGACTAGACAAGACTAGACAAGACTAGACAAGACTAGACAAGACTAGACAAGACTAGACAAGACTAGACAAGACTAGACAAGACTAGACAAGACTAGACAAGACTAGACAAGACTAGACAAGACTAGACAAGACTAGACAAGACTAGACAAGACTAGACAAGACTAGACAAGACTAGACAAGACTAGACAAGACTAGACAAGACTAGACAAGACTAGACAAGACTAGACAAGACTAGACAAGACTAGACAAGACTAGACAAGACTAGACAAGACTAGACAAGACTAGACAAGACTAGACAAGACTAGACAAGACTAGACAAGACTAGACAAGACTAGACAAGACTAGACAAGACTAGACAAGACTAGACAAGACTAGACAAGACTAGACAAGACTAGACAAGACTAGACAAGACTAGACAAGACTAGACAAGACTAGACAAGACTAGACAAGACTAGACAAGACTAGACAAGACTAGACAAGACTAGACAAGACTAGACAAGACTAGACAAGACTAGACAAGACTAGACAAGACTAGACAAGACTAGACAAGACTAGACAAGACTAGACAAGACTAGACAAGACTAGACAAGACTAGACAAGACTAGACAAGACTAGACAAGACTAGACAAGACTAGACAAGACTAGACAAGACTAGACAAGACTAGACAAGACTAGACAAGACTAGACAAGACTAGACAAGACTAGACAAGACTAGACAAGACTAGACAAGACTAGACAAGACTAGACAAGACTAGACAAGACTAGACAAGACTAGACAAGACTAGACAAGACTAGACAAGACTAGACAAGACTAGACAAGACTAGACAAGACTAGACAAGACTAGACAAGACTAGACAAGACTAGACAAGACTAGACAAGACTAGACAAGACTAGACAAGACTAGACAAGACTAGACAAGACTAGACAAGACTAGACAAGACTAGACAAGACTAGACAAGACTAGACAAGACTAGACAAGACTAGACAAGACTAGACAAGACTAGACAAGACTAGACAAGACTAGACAAGACTAGACAAGACTAGACAAGACTAGACAAGACTAGACAAGACTAGACAAGACTAGACAAGACTAGACAAGACTAGACAAGACTAGACAAGACTAGACAAGACTAGACAAGACTAGACAAGACTAGACAAGACTAGACAAGACTAGACAAGACTAGACAAGACTAGACAAGACTAGACAAGACTAGACAAGACTAGACAAGACTAGACAAGACTAGACAAGACTAGACAAGACTAGACAAGACTAGACAAGACTAGACAAGACTAGACAAGACTAGACAAGACTAGACAAGACTAGACAAGACTAGACAAGACTAGACAAGACTAGACAAGACTAGACAAGACTAGACAAGACTAGACAAGACTAGACAAGACTAGACAAGACTAGACAAGACTAGACAAGACTAGACAAGACTAGACAAGACTAGACAAGACTAGACAAGACTAGACAAGACTAGACAAGACTAGACAAGACTAGACAAGACTAGACAAGACTAGACAAGACTAGACAAGACTAGACAAGACTAGACAAGACTAGACAAGACTAGACAAGACTAGACAAGACTAGACAAGACTAGACAAGACTAGACAAGACTAGACAAGACTAGACAAGACTAGACAAGACTAGACAAGACTAGACAAGACTAGACAAGACTAGACAAGACTAGACAAGACTAGACAAGACTAGACAAGACTAGACAAGACTAGACAAGACTAGACAAGACTAGACAAGACTAGACAAGACTAGACAAGACTAGACAAGACTAGACAAGACTAGACAAGACTAGACAAGACTAGACAAGACTAGACAAGACTAGACAAGACTAGACAAGACTAGACAAGACTAGACAAGACTAGACAAGACTAGACAAGACTAGACAAGACTAGACAAGACTAGACAAGACTAGACAAGACTAGACAAGACAAGACTAGACAAGACTAGACAAGACTAGACAAGACTAGACAAGACTAGACAAGACTAGACAAGACTAGACAAGACTAGACAAGACTAGACAAGACTAGACAAGACTAGACAAGACTAGACAAGACTAGACAAGACTAGACAAGACTAGACAAGACTAGACAAGACTAGACAAGACTAGACAAGACTAGACAAGACTAGACAAGACTAGACAAGACTAGACAAGACTAGACAAGACTAGACAAGACTAGACAAGACTAGACAAGACTAGACAAGACTAGACAAGACTAGACAAGACTAGACAAGACTAGACAAGACTAGACAAGACTAGACAAGACTAGACAAGACTAGACAAGACTAGACAAGACTAGACAAGACTAGACAAGACTAGACAAGACTAGACAAGACTAGACAAGACTAGACAAGACTAGACAAGACTAGACAAGACTAGACAAGACTAGACAAGACTAGACAAGACTAGACAAGACTAGACAAGACTAGACAAGACTAGACAAGACTAGACAAGACTAGACAAGACTAGACAAGACTAGACAAGACTAGACAAGACTAGACAAGACTAGACAAGACTAGACAAGACTAGACAAGACTAGACAAGACTAGACAAGACTAGACAAGACTAGACAAGACTAGACAAGACTAGACAAGACTAGACAAGACTAGACAAGACTAGACAAGACTAGACAAGACTAGACAAGACTAGACAAGACTAGACAAGACTAGACAAGACTAGACAAGACTAGACAAGACTAGACAAGACTAGACAAGACTAGACAAGACTAGACAAGACTAGACAAGACTAGACAAGACTAGACAAGACTAGACAAGACTAGACAAGACTAGACAAGACTAGACAAGACTAGACAAGACTAGACAAGACTAGACAAGACTAGACAAGACTAGACAAGACTAGACAAGACTAGACAAGACTAGACAAGACTAGACAAGACTAGACAAGACTAGACAAGACTAGACAAGACTAGACAAGACTAGACAAGACTAGACAAGACTAGACAAGACTAGACAAGACTAGACAAGACTAGACAAGACTAGACAAGACTAGACAAGACTAGACAAGACTAGACAAGACTAGACAAGACTAGACAAGACTAGACAAGACTAGACAAGACTAGACAAGACTAGACAAGACTAGACAAGACTAGACAAGACTAGACAAGACTAGACAAGACTAGACAAGACTAGACAAGACTAGACAAGACTAGACAAGACTAGACAAGACTAGACAAGACTAGACAAGACTAGACAAGACTAGACAAGACTAGACAAGACTAGACAAGACTAGACAAGACTAGACAAGACTAGACAAGACTAGACAAGACTAGACAAGACTAGACAAGACTAGACAAGACTAGACAAGACTAGACAAGACTAGACAAGACTAGACAAGACTAGACAAGACTAGACAAGACTAGACAAGACTAGACAAGACTAGACAAGACTAGACAAGACTAGACAAGACTAGACAAGACTAGACAAGACTAGACAAGACTAGACAAGACTAGACAAGACTAGACAAGACTAGACAAGACTAGACAAGACTAGACAAGACTAGACAAGACTAGACAAGACTAGACAAGACTAGACAAGACTAGACAAGACTAGACAAGACTAGACAAGACTAGACAAGACTAGACAAGACTAGACAAGACTAGACAAGACTAGACAAGACTAGACAAGACTAGACAAGACTAGACAAGACTAGACAAGACTAGACAAGACTAGACAAGACTAGACAAGACTAGACAAGACTAGACAAGACTAGACAAGACTAGACAAGACTAGACAAGACTAGACAAGACTAGACAAGACTAGACAAGACTAGACAAGACTAGACAAGACTAGACAAGACTAGACAAGACTAGACAAGACTAGACAAGACTAGACAAGACTAGACAAGACTAGACAAGACTAGACAAGACTAGACAAGACTAGACAAGACTAGACAAGACTAGACAAGACTAGACAAGACTAGACAAGACTAGACAAGACTAGACAAGACTAGACAAGACTAGACAAGACTAGACAAGACTAGACAAGACTAGACAAGACTAGACAAGACTAGACAAGACTAGACAAGACTAGACAAGACTAGACAAGACTAGACAAGACTAGACAAGACTAGACAAGACTAGACAAGACTAGACAAGACTAGACAAGACTAGACAAGACTAGACAAGACTAGACAAGACTAGACAAGACTAGACAAGACTAGACAAGACTAGACAAGACTAGACAAGACTAGACAAGACTAGACAAGACTAGACAAGACTAGACAAGACTAGACAAGACTAGACAAGACTAGACAAGACTAGACAAGACTAGACAAGACTAGACAAGACTAGACAAGACTAGACAAGACTAGACAAGACTAGACAAGACTAGACAAGACTAGACAAGACTAGACAAGACTAGACAAGACTAGACAAGACTAGACAAGACTAGACAAGACTAGACAAGACTAGACAAGACTAGACAAGACTAGACAAGACTAGACAAGACTAGACAAGACTAGACAAGACTAGACAAGACTAGACAAGACTAGACAAGACTAGACAAGACTAGACAAGACTAGACAAGACTAGACAAGACTAGACAAGACTAGACAAGACTAGACAAGACTAGACAAGACTAGACAAGACTAGACAAGACTAGACAAGACTAGACAAGACTAGACAAGACTAGACAAGACTAGACAAGACTAGACAAGACTAGACAAGACTAGACAAGACTAGACAAGACTAGACAAGACTAGACAAGACTAGACAAGACTAGACAAGACTAGACAAGACTAGACAAGACTAGACAAGACTAGACAAGACTAGACAAGACTAGACAAGACTAGACAAGACTAGACAAGACTAGACAAGACTAGACAAGACTAGACAAGACTAGACAAGACTAGACAAGACTAGACAAGACTAGACAAGACTAGACAAGACTAGACAAGACTAGACAAGACTAGACAAGACTAGACAAGACTAGACAAGACTAGACAAGACTAGACAAGACTAGACAAGACTAGACAAGACTAGACAAGACTAGACAAGACTAGACAAGACTAGACAAGACTAGACAAGACTAGACAAGACTAGACAAGACTAGACAAGACTAGACAAGACTAGACAAGACTAGACAAGACTAGACAAGACTAGACAAGACTAGACAAGACTAGACAAGACTAGACAAGACTAGACAAGACTAGACAAGACTAGACAAGACTAGACAAGACTAGACAAGACTAGACAAGACTAGACAAGACTAGACAAGACTAGACAAGACTAGACAAGACTAGACAAGACTAGACAAGACTAGACAAGACTAGACAAGACTAGACAAGACTAGACAAGACTAGACAAGACTAGACAAGACTAGACAAGACTAGACAAGACTAGACAAGACTAGACAAGACTAGACAAGACTAGACAAGACTAGACAAGACTAGACAAGACTAGACAAGACTAGACAAGACTAGACAAGACTAGACAAGACTAGACAAGACTAGACAAGACTAGACAAGACTAGACAAGACTAGACAAGACTAGACAAGACTAGACAAGACTAGACAAGACTAGACAAGACTAGACAAGACTAGACAAGACTAGACAAGACTAGACAAGACTAGACAAGACTAGACAAGACTAGACAAGACTAGACAAGACTAGACAAGACTAGACAAGACTAGACAAGACTAGACAAGACTAGACAAGACTAGACAAGACTAGACAAGACTAGACAAGACTAGACAAGACTAGACAAGACTAGACAAGACTAGACAAGACTAGACAAGACTAGACAAGACTAGACAAGACTAGACAAGACTAGACAAGACTAGACAAGACTAGACAAGACTAGACAAGACTAGACAAGACTAGACAAGACTAGACAAGACTAGACAAGACTAGACAAGACTAGACAAGACTAGACAAGACTAGACAAGACTAGACAAGACTAGACAAGACTAGACAAGACTAGACAAGACTAGACAAGACTAGACAAGACTAGACAAGACTAGACAAGACTAGACAAGACTAGACAAGACTAGACAAGACTAGACAAGACTAGACAAGACTAGACAAGACTAGACAAGACTAGACAAGACTAGACAAGACTAGACAAGACTAGACAAGACTAGACAAGACTAGACAAGACTAGACAAGACTAGACAAGACTAGACAAGACTAGACAAGACTAGACTAGACTAGACAAGACTAGACAAGACTAGACAAGACTAGACAAGACGAGACAAGACTAGACAAGACTAGACAAGACTAGACAAGACTAGACAAGACTAGACAAGACTAGACAAGACTAGACAAGACTAGACAAGACTAGACAAGACTAGACAAGACTAGACGACTAGACAAGACTAGACAAGACTAGACAAGACTAGACAGGACTAAACGGTAAGACTAGACATACAAGCCAGACAAGACTAGACAGATAAGAGTAAACAAGACTAGACAAGATTAGACCGACAAGACTAGACTGATAAGACTAGACAAGACTAGACACACAAGACTATACAAGCGGAGAAAATTGCCGGTGGGTAGCGGGGAATCGTGTATAATAAATAAACAATCGTGTCCAGTTTAAAAATTACAACCGCTGCATTTAAATACAACTACCGCAGTAAGAAACGAGGTCTAATTAATTTAGTATTTGATCTTGTAAATGCATGCGAGTAAAACATATTTAAATCGTAAGATAGGAAACGCTATCAGTTTCATGTTTCATTTTATCTGGATGCTAGTTTGAACTTATTCGATGTATTCTGAGAAATTTGGATGAGTCATACATGCATAGAATCGTGGGAAGGTTAAAACCGTTGTTGGAAACCAGCAGTTGAGTCAGCAACCAGCAATGAGAGTCAGAATTTTCCTGTTTCAACCTGTCTGGATGAGTCATTGAACACGTGATACATCCGGCACATTTTGATTGGCTTATTGAGTCTACATACTGAATATTCACCCTAAACCTCCAAGAAGATAAAGTTGGAGCCGTAGACAGTCAACAATACCCAACAAGGTTAAAGTTTGCGGGAGATCCTTCGATTACAGAAACAAACACAACAAAGCAACAGTGAAGCTGGTCCAGCAGAACATCATCCAAGGTTGTGTCAGCTATAGAATTGATGGTTCAAGGATTGATGTAGATAGCTTTATTAGTAAATTGAACAGCCGTTGTACGAGAAGCCCCATTCTAGCCATCCATTTTCCGTCCACTGTCCATCCACTTTCCGTTCACCGTCCACTGTTTTCCGTCCACCGTCCACTTTCCGTCCAATTTAATCAGCTTTTAAACAGATTTTAATCAGATTTTAAACAGCTTTTTATTTGCTTTTTAAACAGCTTTATAATCAGCTTTTGAATCAGCTTTTAAACAGATTTTTATTCTGCTTTTAAACAGCTTTTTAATCAGCTTTCAAACAACTTTTAAACAGCTTTTTCATAAGCTTTCAAACAGCTTTTAAACAGCTTTTTAAACAGTTTTTTTGGCAGATTTTAAACAGCTTTTAAACAGATTTTTAAACGGCTTTTTAATCAGCTTTTAATTAGCTTTCAATCAGCATTAAACAGCTCCTTCTCTTCAGCTTTAATCTCATTGGATTAGTTGGGGTAGGTTAGGTTAGCATTAGGTTAGGTTACGGTAGGTTGGGAATAAAGCGCGCTTCGGCTCCAACGTTATCTTCTTGGAGGTTTAGAGTGAATATTCAGTATGTAGACTCAATAAGCCAATCAAAATGTGCCGGATGTATCACGTGTTCAATGACTCATCAAGACAGGTTGAAACAGGAAAATGCTGACTCTCATTGCTGGTTGCTGACTCAACTGCTGGTTTTCAACAACGGTTTTAACCTTCCCCCGATTCTATGCATGTATGACTCATCCAAATTTCTCAGAATACATCGAATAAGTTCAAACTAGCATCCAGATAAAATGAAACATGAATCTGATAGCGTTTCCTATCTTACGATTTAAATATGTCATACTCGCATGCATTTACAAGATCAAATACTAAATTAATTAGACCGCGTTTCTTACTGCGGTAGTTGGATTTAAATGCTGCGGTTGTAATTTTTAAACTGGGCACGATTGTTTATTTATCAAGCGCCCGGTCCTTAGCGTGCGGTTACATAAACATTCACTGTCGTAGTTGTTAAAATAAGGTTATTTTCTTGATACACATTTAAAATCTTCAAGTTCAAATACTAAACTTATTACGTAAACTTAAGAAAGAAACAATACCACGACACACTCAAAATGAAACCTAATAGCAGAAATATTTTTTTAATTTAAAATAATTAATACGATCGAGTTCATAGACAAGTTTAAGAAATTTCGCTTACACATAGGAAATTATTCAGATAAATATCGCAGGATGTGATCTAGTCTTATATGTTCTTGTCCCAAATCCTATAATCACAATTGAATCAACCCGTAATATGTTTGCAACCAATTATGCATGCACACACGATTCCCCGCTACCCGCCGGCAATTTTCACCGCTTGTCTAGTCTTGTGTGTCTAGTCTTGTCTAGTCTTGTTTACTCTTATCTGTCTAGTCTTGTCTGGCTTGTATGTCTAGTCTTACCGTTTAGTCCTGTCTAGTCTGGTCTAGTCTTGTCTAGTCTTGTCTAGTCTTGTCTAGTCTTGTCTAGTCTTGTCTAGTCTTGTCTAGTCTTGTCTAGTCTTGTCTAGTCTTGTCTAGTCTTGTCTAGTCTTGTCTAGTCTTGTCTAGTCTTGTCTAGTCTTGTCTAGTCTTGTCTAGTCTTGTCTAGTCTTGTCTAGTCTTGTCTAGTCTTGTCTAGTCTTGTCTAGTCTTGTCTAGTCTTGTCTAGTCTTGTCTAGTCTTGTCTAGTCTTGTCTAGTCTTGTCTAGTCTTGTCTAGTCTTGTCTAGTCTTGTCTAGTCTTGTCTAGTCTTGTCTAGTCTTGTCTAGTCTTGTCTAGTCTTGTCTAGTCTTGTCTAGTCTTGTCTAGTCTTGTCTAGTCTTGTCTAGTCTTGTCTAGTCTTGTCTAGTCTTGTCTAGTCTTGTCTAGTCTTGTCTAGTCTTGTCTAGTCTTGTCTAGTCTTGTCTAGTCTTGTCTAGTCTTGTCTAGTCTTGTCTAGTCTTGTCTAGTCTTGTCTAGTCTTGTCTAGTCTTGTCTAGTCTTGTCTAGTCTTGTCTAGTCTTGTCTAGTCTTGTCTAGTCTTGTCTAGTCTTGTCTAGTCTTGTCTAGTCTTGTCTAGTCTTGTCTAGTCTTGTCTAGTCTTGTCTAGTCTTGTCTAGTCTTGTCTAGTCTTGTCTAGTCTTGTCTAGTCTTGTCTAGTCTTGTCTAGTCTTGTCTAGTCTTGTCTAGTCTTGTCTAGTCTTGTCTAGTCTTGTCTAGTCTTGTCTAGTCTTGTCTAGTCTTGTCTAGTCTTGTCTAGTCTTGTCTAGTCTTGTCTAGTTTTGTCTAGTCTTGTCTAGTCTTGTCTAGTCTTGTCTAGTCTTGTCTAGTCTTGTCTAGTCTTGTCTAGTCTTGTCTAGTCTTGTCTAGTCTTGTCTAGTCTTGTCTAGTCTTGTCTAGTCTTGTCTAGTCTTGTCTAGTCTTGTCTAGTCTTGTCTAGTCTTGTCTAGTCTTGTCTAGTCTTGTCTAGTCTTGTCTAGTCTTGTCTAGTCTTGTCTAGTCTTGTCTAGTCTTGTCTAGTCTTGTCTAGTCTTGTCTAGTCTTGTCTAGTCTTGTCTAGTCTTGTCTAGTCTTGTCTAGTCTTGTCTAGTCTTGTCTAGTCCTGTCTGTCTAGTCTTTTCTATCTAAACCAGATAATCTCAATTCAACCCCTATTTGTAAATATGTCCACCCCTCATTTTGAATATTCCCCGCACTCGCGCTCCATCTACACATACACGCTCGGCCACGTTCAGAAGTATTTTCTATAGGATTCCCCATACGGAGGGGTAGTCTAAATTTTACATGTAATTTCCCATAAGGCGGGGGAGCTTAGATTTTACATCTAATTTCCCATATGGCGGGGGAGTACATGTAAATCCATATGGGTGAGGAGGGATTAGAACATACTATCTTTCCCTACTCATTACATATTCTTGTAGGAAATCTTCTGAAGGAGAATGACTGTTAATGTCATCATTAGGGCCCGGATTAGAAACAGCTTTAAAACTGGTTTTGAGGATTTATCAGTATGTTAATTAATCAAATTTGGTACATAGTTTGTTAGTATTGTTTTATGTAATTGTGGAACATAACTCACTTCTGAAGGAGAATGACTGTTAATGTCATCATCATAATATGAATTTGAATCCGGAATGTTTGGTTGATTCTGTGTTGATTGGTCATCAAAATGGATTTGTTGGATATATGGCACATTTCTTGTAGATGGGTCTGCAATTTGTGAGTTATGGAAATTTTGACTTTTAGCCTCATCCGGTAAAAGTACTTACTCTTGTACTGCACACTAATTCTACGGGTTGATATTTCCTTATAAACGCTACGTTCTGTCAACACTGCCAAAAACTTTGACTATTAACTTTGACGTTCAGAGCCAACTTTAAACATATGCGTATAGATGCGTTATTTTGCAACACATCTTTGAGTAATAGAATATTTTTCTATAGAACGCAGCTATTGATGACGATGGCGCAAATCTATGAGTTTACCCTCTACCCAAATGTCATTCAGCGCGGCTATAGATGTTTTCATTTAAAAAAAACTAGATGAATTGAGAGTTGGATCTTATAAAATGATGAGAAAAATATCCAATTCAATTTATGAAGTCGATACCGGACACAAGAAAACTGAATTACACTTCTTCCTTATTAGCAAACTAATTCCAAGGGGGGAGATGTGAAGAAAACATGACACCCATATACTGATGTCTTTAGTTTTCTTAAGTATGAATAGCCGCTCCATGGAAAGACCGACAGGTCGTGAAACGGACTAAACGTCAGTTGACAATAGACAATTAAAAGAGAAGATCAATAAATTTGTAAAATTAGTTAAGACTTGAATTAGAAACTTTAAATGTTGTTTCTCTTGTTCTTATAGGTAAGATAAATCTTTGTCACCTATATATTGTAAATAAGAACTCTTATGCTTATAGAGAAACGAAATTTCATTCTTAATTTCAAGAAACTTCAAATCAAATGATAGAAAATATATTATACGTATTTACTCTTTTATCCTTTAAGACTCACTATCTTAATGTAATTTACCATTTAGTAATATTCAATGTACTTATTTTAGCACTGAAGATAGATTTTTTTTAGCCGAAATCGCTCTGCTTGTACTGATATTTATTTAATAAATTCTCGTCGCCCCAGCACGTCAAATCCCAACACGTCGAGCGTATGTAAGTTAGTGTGAAAGTCAATTATTTTCGCGAATTTTTTGAAATTATTTTATGGAATGTTACAATATTTCATGCATGTTGTGTTTCGGTATGGGTATAAACTTTTTTTCAATATCTCAGAATATTATTGTTATTTGATGGGTGGATTCATTCTCTAGTGGTGTGTGAAACAAAAATTGAGAAACGTCCAGATTTATTACCTTTTTACTATTTTTGAGTAAAATGCTTACAGTCCGGAATCAAAGTTATTCAAAATAATTGCTTTGCATTTATTATTTGAATTTTTTGAAAAATTCTTTTTGAGAAATGAGGGTAATACTATATATAGCCCAGTAGATCATGGAAATTATTTTGAGAAATAATCAAGTTTGTCATTCCGCATTTGAAACTAGGTTTATAAGTGTTTACAAAATTTTTAAATCACTAATGTGCGTATTTAAGGAAAATAATTCAAATTTTGATTACATAGGTTATGAGGCGACTTACTTTACAACGGTTCTGTGAAGAAAATTTTGGAAAATATTTATTGCTAATGAAGCCTTTTCGAATAAAAATTTTTCGGAAAACTTTTATTGCTGGAAGTTACTGACGGAAGTTATTGTATAGCTAATGGTAAAAAGGGAAACGAAAACTTAGAAACTGAATTATGAATGTAGATTAAATACGGAAATGCGGTTCTGTTTCTGGCATTTGTCTTTGTATATTTTAATTATTTTATAAGTGTTTTGTAAAATTTGATATCTTTGTATCCAGACCTATGTACACGTGGTGTAACTATATCTATAGGACAGATATTTTAGTTTGTATTTTTGGTGAATGAATCAATAAATAAAGTATAAATGTCTTTCAAAACTCGGCAATGAATGGAAATGTAAAATTTTAAAACTTTTTTAAATATGCATTTATTATTAATTTCTTAAACCCTATGAATAAAATATTAATATTTGAAAATACACATAGATCTATTATCAGTTATATATAAAATATGAATCGATCCACAACTCAAAGTGGGTTTTTTTTTGGTTGACTTTCTAAAAATTTTAAAGTCGAACCAACTATTGGTAAAATTTATTGAATAATTAACATTATAAGCAGAGCGCTTTCAGCATGAAATAAACCATCTTCAGTGCTAAAATAAGTACATTGAAAATTACTAAATGGTAAAACGTATTAAGGTAGTGAGTTTTAAAAGATAAGAGAGTCAATATGATATATAAGATCTTATCCGGATTTTCAGTGAAATAACTAGTTATTCTTTCAATTTACATCCGGGTAAGATCTAATACATATTTACATTATTTAATATTATATGTATTAGGTCTTACCCGGATTTTCAGTGAAATAACTAGTTATTCTTTCAATTTCAATCCGGGCAAGATCTAATACATATTTAATCTTTTATCTTTTAAAACTCACCATCGACTCTCATGCGATTTACCGTTCAATAATTTTCAATGTATTTATTGAAGATACCTTATTTTAAGCCGAAAGCTCTCTGCGTATTAATATTAATTATTAAACTTTAGTTGAATAATTAATATTATAATAATAACTTTGTTATTATTAGTTATTTGTACGACTTTAGAATTTATACAAATCTTTGTATATATATATATATATATATATATATATATATATATATATATATATATATATATATACGTATATATATATATATATATATATAATATAATAAGTTTAAAGCATTAAACTTATTATATATAATAAGTTTAGTAATTCTAAGCACTCGTCTTTTACGATTAATGTGAACTTATTAAATACTACGTTCTCGTCTGATCACAACAAATAATATAATTCGATAAACGAAAATATTTAAGTTATTTGCAGCAGAAATATTCTCATCTATCGGTTGAGTGAGTTTCTGAAAACCTTGAGAGGTTCTTGAGCTTTTCCTGTAAAGTAGGTAAAGAATGTAAAGAGAAACAAGTTATTTTATTTGATAATTTGTATTTATTTTGTTAGACAAGGGACACTACTACAAGGCACTAATAGGGGGAAATGTGTGGATAATAAGTGCATCATTAAAAATTGCGTTAAAAAGTTTTTTTTTCATCATTGAAACAAAGGTCGAAATTCCAATAAACAATATAAAACCAATTTCGACCTTTTTTTTTGAAACGAAACAGACATTTGCGGTGCAAAAATTCCTGCATATAATATATATGTATAAGATATTTTTTATCATTTACAAATACCTAACGAATGAAACAATATATTGAAATAAATTTGCGTTAATAGAATTATTCTATTAACGGCTTGTATAATATAAGTTTGAGTCCCTTCTTCCAAATGGTATACATACAGAACAGTGAATATAAAAACGTTGATTTATTTACAGTTAGTATACAAAGAGCTCATAATTTCAGGGTAAAATTACCCCGATTTCACCAGTCTTATAATTTTATTTTCCGCAGAAAATTAAAAAGTCTTTCATTAACACTCCTAGTTTCTATCGGTTTAAAGCGGCCATGTACTGTATACTACATCCACAATTATTAAGGTAAACTCGTGACGTGTTTTTAGGAATTCTTTGTGTTGGTAAACCAGATAAACCTTTAACATATGTGTAGGTAACTGGAGACCTGAGGATTTTCTTCGGCGGCGTTTTCTTGGAGGTTTTCTTCTTGGTGTCTTTGGCGTTATTACAACTCTTTGATCTTGTATTAATAGATAAATTTTGGAATACTCTCCTGATACTTTCGGCGGACGTAGAGTGCGTGTGTCTTGGTCTATCACTTCCAGCGTCGCTCGAACTGCAGGAGTGGTGAGGAGACAGCGATCCCGACTCGGAACAACTGTTTTCCAACTTCTTTCTTGAACAATGCGTTGAGCTTGAGGAATCTGTACTTGAGCTGCGACTGTCCTCTTCACAATTGATGTCTTCTTGAGATCTTCTCGCTAATTTACGGCTAATTGCGCGGAATAAACGTATGCCGCGCATTTCTCGGGAAGGTGATGGGGTTAACGGCGAAACGCTTCGACTATCTGGCGAGATAGTCATCAGCATCATTGTATTTTCACTCACTGACATGTTTTACTATCCCTTTAATAAAGCTATGTTTTACTAAGGAATGTCGGGGTGAACTGGTTATAGGGATGCGAGAGCGCTGATTTTATAGTCTCAACAACGTGGGGATGGAATTCCTGCGCAAGTCAGCACGTGAACTCGACGGCTCTTTCAGATACGCGTAGAGCAAGGAAACCGCAGAGCTTGTGTTTGTACAGAATAACAAAGCGTGTTTAACATAAAACACTTTGATTTGTCACATTTTTTAAATAAAATTTATTTAATTCTATCCTGTATAATATAATTCAAATATTTCATATTTTATTTAACGCATTACTAATTTAAAAAAAAATTTAATTCCGTGGAAGGTTGTAACTTTTTTCATTGAGATAATTTCACGAGTATTTGTGAAAATTACACCTACAGTTCCATTGAGGTTGGTGTCTATGTTTCCAGCAGAAATTGATATTTGTTGACGTATTTTTTAATAATGGAAATTGATTAGTGAGGGCGGACGACAATTGTGTGAAATTTTTGTGTAAGCTCCTGAAAGAGATTTTATAAGCCCGGATTTTGCAAATAAAAGGTTTCTTTTATTATATGATAATTTGCGCACGAGCTTCATTATGCGATAAAAATATGTTTATATTATGTTAAAAATCTTTTGGAATATATATACACGTATATCAAAGTAGTTAAACAATAAAACATTAAATCAAATAATACATGAATATTTTAACAGCTACGACAGTTTTTAACGAATAATCTACAATATATTAATTTTTAACTCTCTAGCCGAATTAGTTTGTCGTTACGGTATCCTGGTGTGGGGTGCAATGAATAAAAATTCCTTGCAAAAACTGAAAATAATGTAAAACTATGTTCTGAAAATAATATTGAAAATAAGATCTTTTCATACTAACCTTATATATACAGAAGATATTGGTAATATCCGAACATTATATTTTTCATAGTGTATGCATTCATAATAAAATACTTATGCTACTACAAGCACAACCAAAGAATTAATAAACACTCAACAATAATGTTTGTCGTCGTTATTTAATTTACACTTTACGCAAAATTTACAATATCGTACACACATAGACAGCGTCGTCGTTTGGATTTTGAGGCATAAATATCGAGATGGGCCCCCCAGTAAATAAAAAAAGGAGAATAAACAGATATATTCTTTAATTCTTAATACATAACATATGTATAGAAGAAATATAATTTAATAATATATTAATATAAAAGAAAAACAAAATTAATTGAACTTTATTTTCCTTGCTTTAATTTCAGCAAATTCAAAAATTGAAAGCAATAGTCTTTCTTGTGTAATTGTGGATATTAAATAGTTTTTTTGATATTTTAAGTTTTGAAAAATTACGTGTGAACTCAGCAGTGGTTATCGAAATTGTTAATAAAATTCTTAAGATTATTCTTAAAATGGGAAATTCATTTCCTGTTTGGTGAATTTTTTTAAGGCATTCATAAACTTGGCATTCATTAAGGCATCACATATGCCTTCACAGAAAATGTTACAGAACACTTTTATTTCTTCATAGAGATCATTTCCGTTAATGTCTCCATTGTTCCATCCATACAAAACTTTTTTAATTTGTCATTTTCTTCATGTTTTAAATTCGTTATATTATATTCGCTCCGTGCACAACCGCGCTTAGCGCCACCCGTGGCCAAAAAGACAACTTCGTGTGGAATAATAGTGTATAAAAACAACAGGCAACATCAAAAAAATTAATAAAATATAAGATATTTGACAGCAAAAATATTATATAAACTTAATAAAGACGGAACAAAGCTTGAATATATAAATATACTCAACCTTTCCGGAACTCTATAATACTAATGAATCTTTTTAGGACTACCAAAAACAAATCTCTTATGAAATTTGTCAGTTATTCTATAGCTTTCAGTGCACCTTCGTGGCACTCAACAAAAACCATAAAAATAACATTGATTTTTAAGATCATGTTTTTCCGATACCTTGAGTGGATAGCCATCTGTGGACGCGTTTCGAGATTTATCTCTCATCAGCACAGCTTTGCTTCCATGAACAATATTTTGTAAATCACTCACTTGAAAACCCATGTGTTGATTAGGGTTAGATGTTTTTAATTTTGACATTTTGTGAGAGAGACATGAACTTAGCAGGTTATTGATATAATGATATATCTATAATGTTGTATGGTTTTACCAATTCAAAATTTATCATTTATATCAATAACCTGCACAAGTCATATCAAGCTCATGTCTCTCTCACAAAATGTCGAAAATAAAAACATCTAACCCTAATCAACACGGGTTTTCAAGTGAGTGATTTACAAAATATTGTTCATGGAAGCAAAGCTGTGCTGATGAGAGATAATTCTCGAAACGCATCCACAGATGGCTATCCACTCAAGGTATCGGAAAGACATGATCTTAAAAATCAATGTTATTCTTATGGTTTTTGTTGAGTGCCACGAAGGTGGACTGAAAGCTATAGAATAACTGACAAATTTCATAAGAGATTTGTTTTTGGTAATCCTAAAAAGACTCATTAGTATTATAGAGTTCCGGAAAGGTTGAGTATATTTATATATTCAAGCTTTGTTCCGTCTTTATTAAGTTTATCTGATTATCTATAATGTTGTATGGTTTTACCAATTCAAAAAATGTTATACGTTATGTAAAAGGTTTTTTAATACGGCAATTCTGTAATAAGATACTACCGAGATAATAATTATAAATTAAATTCATAATGCATAAAATTATTAAAACTGGCTTTGATAATTTTTTCCACTCTATTCTTTAGCGCATGGCACAACACATGATACATTTATAAAATATGTAAAAATTAACGTGTGAATAAGACATTACAATGCACGAGTTACAAACAGACATCTAAGTAGATAAAAAAGTGTTATATTAAAAGATCTACTTCAGTTATCCATTCAGGACTTGATTGTGTGGTATGGAAGAAGTTCCTCAAATTTCCTTGATATGCCCTCAGTTCACACCCTGTCAATATGTGGCCAATTGTTTGGTTTGAGTCGCCGCAGTCGCAGCCTGGGTTGGGTCGTTTTTCCCATTTATGGAGGTTATGGGTACACACGTGTGTGCCCATAACCTCCATTTATGGGTTGGGTCGTTTTCCCCATTTATGGAGGTTATAATCACACATATTTATTGCCCATAACCTCCATAAATGGGAAAAACGACCCAACCCAGGCTGCGACTGCGGCGACCAAAACCAAACAATTGGCCACATAGTCCTGTTCTGATACTGTTTCATAGGATACATAGTCCTATCCTATTCGGATACATAGTCCTGTTCTGATACACACACGTGTGTACCGATAACCTCCATAAATGGGGAAAACGACCCAACCCAGGCTGCGACTGCGGCGACCCAAACCAAACAATTGGCCACATAGTCCTGTTCTGATACGGTTTAAGGTCTTCCATATATGTCATGGTTGGTCGAAGCCATCGGGTTTTACGACTGGGTCAATGAGATTTCGTATATCGGGTGGGGCATTTTCAGTCCAGAGGGTCTGCCATTCGGAGTTGATTTTGAAGTTATTGGCTGCCAGTTGTTGTGCTGATAACATTGACGGTTTCCTAGATCGAAGCCAGTCCACTCTATTGATTTTAATAATAATAACAAACAATTGTGAATGGTGTAAAACTAAGTGAGATTTACGTTGTTGATGTTGAAGAGTTTATAATTAAAAATCAATCGAAGACTTCTGATGAGCAAAATGTCAATATATTACAAAATACATGTCAATATAACTACACGTCAAATTTTAAAAAGTATCACCTATGGCGCTAGTACTGTTGCACTCGGAGCGAATAGAAAGCCAAATAATTCATTATGTTTCTCTAGCTGTTTTAATCTCCCCTGAATTGAAATTACACTTAGTCCAGCGTTTCCTAAAGTGTGGGTCGCTACCCGACACCGAATCGCAGCAAAATATTAGGTATTTACGTATTAACGCCACCACCGCTATTGATTTATCTGTCCGCTTCGCGGCGGGCAACCTAATCTAATCTGGGTTAAAAAGTATTTTGAATTTTCAAAATACTTTAAATTTAAATAAAATATTGTACTTTATGATTTCTCTTAAAATAATTTGGTGTAGATTGGCGGCATTTAAAAATCTAGCGGTGGTGGCGTTAATACGTAAGTAACAAATTTTGCCGGGTCTCCAAAAAAGTTGTAAAAAGACAGCATTTTTTTAAACTTTTTGCTGATAAGAAAAAAGTATTGATTGCCGCTCAATAAAAATGAAAAATGTACTCTTTCCTCAGCAGTCAAATAGAAACATCACTTTGACAGCTTTTGAAATTTCCACTATGAGACTGAGTATCCCTATAGTGCTATAGTTTTCTATTTCTTCTTCGCTTTTATCTGCTGTAGGAGCATAGATCTGAATGATATTGGTGCGGGGCTTGTACTAATCTGCAATAATGCTATTCTTCCCGATATGGGTGTGAAATTGGAGACATAGCTTTTTATTAACTTGTCAATAATAAATCCTACTCTACACCGGTGTTCAGCTGTGGCTGTCCCTGAGTAGTAGATTTAGTATATTTAGAGTATCCCTATAGTGCTAGAGATGAATACCGGCTTTCAAAAGTGTTGGAATTAATTTATACGGAATAAAGGTAGAAGAAACAAGTAGAAGAAAACACAGATGTCGAGGATAATGCAAATCTAATGTGTTTTATCAGATGTATTGACGAACACACCATAATGTTTTTGGTTCTGCAAAAGCCTACGAACAAGAACGATCTTAGATGAGATTTCTACATGACCTCTTGTTCATGACCTCTTGTTCACCTCTTGTTCATTTATTCAAGATGAGTTCACCCCTAAGGAACAAGGAATCCAGAAAGAACTGTTAAGGAAGGCAAAGGTACTCAAGGAAAGGGGCCACCAGATTAAAGTAGGATACCAAAGAATGGAAATAGATGGGGATTGGGTACCATGGGACAAGGTAGCAAAAAACGAATAAACGACCAAAGAAAGATGGGACAGTTACACAACGACGGAACGGAAAAGGAAAATGTAAAGATAATGTTTTGGAATGTAGCAGGGCTCAGGAAGAAATTGGATAAGGTGGACGGGTCTTTTATAGAATTCTTGAGGAAATTCGAAATAGTTGGGTTAGTGGAGACCTGGGTTCAAGAGAAGGAATGGGAAGCCTGTAAAGAGAGACTCCCCAAGGAATACAATTGGAGGATAGAACCGGCACGGAGAGAGAGTGACTACGGAAGGGCAAAGGGGGGAATAATAACAGGGGTCAGAAGAGACATCAAGGAATCGGAGAGATTTCTAGAAGAGGTGGAGGGTCTAGTTTTTAGGGAGGTAGAACTAGAGCTTTAGTGGTGGCAGAGAGCAACCGTTTATAATAATAAGGGACTGGAAAAAATTAAAGAGGGTATAAAGAGGAATTTAGAAGATATGGTAACGACAAACTTGATACTAGGAGGTGATTGGAATGTTAGGATAGGAGAAGAGCAGGTAAATACGGTGGATAAGACGGGTGATGTGATAAGAAGGAATTCTAAAGACAAAATTAAAAATGCAGAGGGAAATGTTTGGTTGGCGTGGGTGTTAGAGAACCAATGGGATATTTTGAATGGGTGTATTGAGGGCGACTGGGAGCGAGAATTTACGTTTGTGGGTGCAATGGGTACCTCAGTTATTGACCTAATAATTACAAATGATGCGGCGAGACGGCAAATAAAACTGATGGAAATCGGAATAAGAAGTGAGTCGGATCATATGCCGGTAGTGGTGTCGTTGAAGCAGCAAAGGGAGAAAGATGTTAAGGCGGAGAAAAGGGTGGCCAGATGGGATAAGGAGGCGACAGAAAAATACAGAAGGAAATTAGAAGAGGTAGAGTGGAACGCCATAGAGGATATAGACATGATCAAAGACATGGCAAAGATAATGGAATCTGCACTTGTGAAAAAGAAAATCAAAGAAGCGTTTCCAGGCCAAGCATGGTACGACGGGGAAGTGCGGAACGCAAAGCAAAGGTTTCGAGAAGCTATGAGAGAATGGAGAAAGGGAGAAGGGCTCAAAGTGCACGTGCTGGAATGGGTGATGTTTTGCAAGTCCGTTGTATGTATATAACAGTTCCTCATAGAAGTTTTCTATTTCTTCTTCGCTTTTATCTGCTGTAGGAGCATAGATCTGAATGATATTGGTGCGGGGCTTGTACTAATCTGCAATAATGCTATTCTTCCCGATATGGGTGTGAAATTGGAGACATAGCTTTGTATTAACTTGTCAATAATAAATCCTACTCTACACCGGTGTTCAGCTGTGGCTGTCCCTGAGTAGTAGATTTGGTATTCGTCCATGAAGCATTGTCCTGTTCCTAACCAGCTCATTTCACTTATGCCCATGACTTTTACATTCATTCTTTTTATTTCTTGAATTGCGTTTTGTGCTTTTCCTGCCTGGTATAATGTTCTCAAGTTCCATGTACATATCTTTGTGATTGACCCGGAGATTCTTAGCAGCCTCTGACCATTTAAGGTCTGCCGGGGACTGAGGCCCATATTTTGTTTGTGCTCAGCCATGAATGATTGTACTAGGAATAAAATAGATGGTAGTTTCCCGTTGCTTTCCATGCGATGCAGCATTACCGTTCTTGATAATATTTTATCCACGCCTCTGCTGTCTGATTTTATCGCCGTGTCAATCGTCATCATTTTTGCCTGTAGTTAGTTTTGGACAACCAGCTGCCGTTGTACAATTGCTAGTTTTGGTCATCCTCGAGTATTTTATTTCCTCGGTACCATCCATATCTGGAAGGCGTTCCCCTATCCGCCACCTGGGGAGGCTCCCGATATAGGACTAGCAAACGCTACACGGGTTGTAAAGACTACTTTCCCATAGGTTGTAAAGACTACTTTCCGGATATTCTTTAAAATAATATGTGGATTAAAAATCCTTTTTTGAAATGTTTAATCTTAGTGAACAAGAATTTGATAATTTTATTGAAATTCACCAAATTTTTAACGCCTTTTGTCACAACGTATTCGCTCCGTGCATAACCGAGCTCAGCACTACCAGTGGCGAAAACGACAACTTCGTCTCCTATTCAATAAATGTTTTTACCGGTTAACTAAAGATTTTGATCTCTGCAACGTGTTTGCTAAATTGTCAAAGAAGGTCGGATTATAATTTGGGCTTTCTGGATTTTCGGACTTTTTATTGCCAGGATAATGAAAACCACAAATTCTATTCCACTTATTCGGAATCCAAAAGCGGCCAGCAAAATGCTATTTTTATATTTAGAACCAGCAGGGAAAACACTTTCAGACACACTTTGAAATTTTCCATTCACTTGATAAATAAAGATTTCTCATATTTTCCGCGGATTTCACGATCTCATCTTTTGCTGTCAACTTTTACCTCTTGTTCGCACCAATCGAATCAGCATCTCAAAATTAGTCGGAAAACATATTCCTAGCAGGCTTTAAAGAAAATACCATGTAGAAAATACCATGGAATCGGGAAATTAAGATTGCGGAAAAGATAAAAGCAAGAAAATCGATTTTGCTAAAATCGTTATTTTTTGAGTTATAGCAAAATGAAAAATGTTTCTAAATGATTTTTGGTTCAGATTACAAATATGCATATTATATTTCGATAGCTCTCTCTGTTCACGATGGCCTGCTAAAATTTGGTAAAATTTGAAGGCATTTCGGCATTCGAGTAGAGATCTTGGATACTAATGAATTTCCCGCGGATAATCTAAGTGTGTAGAAATGAGAATGACCTTTAGAAAACGATGCCGCAATCTGTTTTTAATTATATATCACAGTTTCTGAGATATCGATTTATCATATCCACAATCGAAACTTTCAGTTTGAAATTTCTCAATGAAATTATCTTCCGAATAATCAAAGTATATAAAAAAATTCTGAAAAAGTCCATCGTTTTGAGATCAGGGAAAAAGTTGCATTTCTGTTCTATACAATCCTCTCGGAAACAACAAATCCCTGCGAAATAATTTTCAGCACGCTGAAACTAGACGGCAGAATAGAAAATCGATGTGTAAATTGTTTGGAAAGATTAATTTTTTTACTGCAAAATTCTGAATTTAAGTTTTCCAGAATTTCGACTTCATAAGTCCGTATCTCGAAAACGGTTGCAGATAATTAAAAACGGATTGCGGCATCTTTTTCAGGAGATCATTTCCCTATGGCTGCACTTAGAGTTCCTTAAAAATATTAATTAGTTTCCCAGTCTCGGGCGCCCTTTCCTGAAACCACCTTGGTATTCTCCCAACGGTGGATCTAGTTGCTCTTCGGCCCGAGTTTTTAGAGCTTTAGAGAAGATCTTGTAAGTTATTGTTACAAGAGAGATTCCACGGTAATTGTTCATGTCCGTTTTGTCCCCTTTCTTAAGAAGACGATAGATCAAAGCTGAGGTCCAGTGTCCTGGAAGTTTTTTGGTTTCCCATATCTCGCAGATTATCTCTCTAAGCTTTTCAATTGCCTTGTTCCCCGCTAGGTTCAACAGTTCTAGGTTTCCACAGTTCAACAACAATTGAATGCCTTGTTATTTTTAAGTTTCTGGATGATCTGTTTGATTTCTTCCTTTGTAGGTGGAGATGAGTCTGGATTGTTGATTGTACTGTCTGGAAACGTGAATGCAGATTCTGGAAATCCGCAGTTGAGGAGAGACTTAAAGTAGGTTACCCAGATCTGGCCGTTGTCTTTGTGATTGCAAGCAGTTTTACCATCAGGATTCTTAAGGTGTAGACTCGGTAGAGAGTACTTGCTCAAATGCTGTTCGAATGTTCTGTAATAGTTCCGTGTGTTGTTCTTGTGTCTGTGAGGAAGTCTTGTTTAATTTGAGCTAGATGATTTTTGTCGAAGGCCCGTTTTACCCCACGGATGGTTTCTCAATGTCATTTCTTGCATTTTGGAAATTGATCCAGTTATCTTATGTGAGTTCCATCTTTGCTAGGTAAGTTGTTTTTGCCTTATGGATACATCATATTCACTCGTCCACCAGCATGTTTCCTTCGTTTTGTTAGTGGAACTGTCTCCAGTGCTGTTTCGATTATGGCCTGTTGTAGTTGCTCCCAAGTATGTGGGTTCAAACACTCAGTTTCAGTTCAGTTTCTCTGGGAACTTTTGCTCTGATCTTAGCTTTTCCGTATCAAACCTCCTGATCTTTTTAGTTGGACTTTTCTGGTACTTCCAGGAATGAGTTTCAGTTTGTTCTTAGAGAGGTAATGATCAGAATCAAGATTTTTACTTCTCAAAACCTTTACATTCTGAATGTGCTTTCCGTGCGATAGCGACGTGATGAATCTGCAACTCCCCAAGGTTAGGTTTTGAGGATGGATTAGGTTTGAATCGTTTAAATTAATTTTGTATAATTAGGTTGATAATTAGAAATGGAACATCTGATTAATTCTGTTGGGTGCTAGTTACTCAACTGAGATTGGAACTTTGATTTAAAAAATTTCATCGTTGAGTATACTAATTCAACGTCCTATGTCGATCCAAAAATCGACATCTAACGATACGCTGCATTTTTTAAATCTTTGTACTTTGCTCTAGGAAAACATTTCCAAACGTCATTAACCGATTTTGCCGATTTATTTATCATTTGAAGAGTTTGGTCCTCTTGCAATTTTATTAATTCTAATTCTCCTGCTGCCGTTTCAGGAGGTAAACATTTATGCATTTTAAAACCATTACTAATCACACCGATTTCAAAGGGATTCAATAAAAATGCAATTGTTGGTTTTAATGCTAACAAAACTACAAATCGCTCATCAAATTCGTTTAACAGGTATTTTAATTTTGTTTTATAATTACGGTCTTTCGGGAGCTGCGGCTCCAAAGATATTTTGGGAAGTAAATTTGGCTCTCGCTGGAAAAGTCTGGCCAGCTCTGTTCTATACAATAATTATATTGTCCAATGAATAAATAATATTATTATTAAATTATAAAAACAATGGATTGCACATTTTATTATTACGTTCGAATTAATAGAATTCGTGATTGTTTATGTTTCTATAAGTCTTCACAAAATGGAAATTTATTAGAGAAAGGTTTATCGATTCTGTAAGTCCCTCCTGCATGTCCTGCAGGACGTTGCAGTTCTGTGGGTCATTGACCGCACAAAACTGCATTGAAGCTGCAGTTCCCTTCGCATCGCACACACCCACCACACAAAATAAATTTTCAGGGAGGTCTGATGTGGGTCACATGAAAAATTCAAACGGGGACTAAAATCCGCGTTTGTATACTGTTGATATTTTCGCTAAATAACTAGATTTGACTATATTTCCTGGATAGAAAAGTTGACATGGTTAGGTTTTATTCATGGTTAGATAATAGTTGGAGCAATTGAAAAATATTAGAGAATCGCAAAAGTAAAGTACAATGTAAAAGAAATGTGTTTTTCATATTGGAGAAAACTGTTATATTGAAAATGTAATTTTCTTATTCAAGGTTGTTAAGCGTATTGAACGTTTTTTTAAATATCTTTTTTATAAATTCCGGTTTTAATTAAAATCTTACGCGTGTTAGATTTGATCTCTACGGGAAATTAGCTATTAGATTTTGTTGTTGTTTCATTTCTTGCGTGTTCGGTATTATCTTTGACATCAAGGTCATGTTGTGATGAAATACAATTAAGGAACCAATCAGTGACACAAAAACACCATACCATAAAAAGTGTGATGTAAATAATCAACTAAAACATCCAATAAATTGTACCTTAAAATTATTATAAGAAATACTGCAATATAAAAATATTACCAAAAATCAATATGTCTTCATGACTCACTCTCTTATCTTGTCCTAATGTTCTAATGCTTTAATGTCCTAATTTTGTAATGCCCTATTGTCCTTATGTGTTAAATAAATTATCTTATCCTCATGTCTTTGTGTCCTTGTGTACTTCTTTTGTACACAAGACAATCCTTGTCTTTTTGACATTGCGCCTTTGTGCCTTTGAGCCTCTGTATCTCTTTTTGTCTTTGTTTCTTTAGTGTTTGTGTCTTTGCGTATTTGCTTCCTTCTGTCTTTCTCTATTTGTGGTTTAGTGTATGTGTGTCTATGTGCTTGTGTGTATCTGTGTCTGTGTGTAAGTGTGTCTGTGGGTCTTTGTCGCTTTGTGTCTTTTTGACTTGTGCCTTTGTGTTTTTGTGTTTTTGTGTCATGGTGTCTTTGTCCTTGTGTCCTTCTGTCTTTTGTGTGTTTGTGTCCTTGTGTCTTTGTATCTCTGTGTCAATGGGTCTACGTGTCAATGTGTCTACGTATGTTAAATCTCTTTTTTTTTTCTTTTTTTTTTTTTTTTTAAAGTTTGGTTCGATGTGAATACCGGGTTTGCCGACCCTTCGAACACGTCGGCCTATGGCCTATTGTATTCTATCACATTCACTTTAGGCCCAGAAACCTGTTGTTATTGTAAATTGCGCTAATAGCCATTTTACACATTTGTCTTCTGGAACAAATGCGGCCGGCGCTGGGGATAGAACTCGGACCTCTATACCTGTCAGTTAGCGCTCTAACATGAGGCCACGAGCGTCACCACTACACCACTCGCGCCGGCCTAAATCTCTTGATCTTGTTGATCCTCCTAGAAAGTTTGATCACTTTGATTTTCTTGATCGCCTTAATCTTCTTAATCCTTTTGATCCTATTGATTCTTTTGATATTCTTTATTTTTCCTACTTCTTTTTAGGACATTGTCCTGTTTCTTTACGCATCTCTCGTCTCTTGCGACCTTGAGCCCCATGACACGTTCCATCGCTTCGGTGGTCTTCCCATGGGTCGTTTTGTGTTGGGTTTTGCTACTTTGGCCTATATTGCCAGTCGTTCTGGGCCCATCCGGTCGACGTGTCTGTCCCACTCTCTTCGTCTGGCTCTGGTCCATTGCACCACGTCATGTACGTTCAGATTTTCCCTGATTTCTTTACTTTTTTTTCGATGAATAAGAGTCACGCATTTGTTGTTTAGTTGGGTTGGTTTCTGCCCTCGTTTCGGCAGCGTATGTTAGAATGGGACGAACACATGTTTTGTAAATTCTGTTGTGATCTCGCGATTTTGGTTTCAAAGAATTTGAGTTTCTCACGAGTCGGTAAAGAAAACTAAGTGGACACCCGATTAGTTTTTGTTTATTTAGGACCATTAGTCTGGTTTATCTAAATCATGCGGGCAGACGCTCGAACTTAGGGATCGTGCCGAGACGCAGAGAGGATTTTGTTTTATGAGTTCTGGAAATTTTTCATCAAAAATATATTATCTCTGTTGCGAACTGGTAATTTGGTATGGTGCTGCTCCAGGATCAGGACAATGGATGAATTAATTACACGCAAATATGTCCTTTATATGTAATTAAACACTACTTATCTACTAATATCTTACAATATGTACAACTAATCGCTAACTTATTACAATAATTACTAACTAACAATAATATACTTAATTCTACGATACTTGTGGTCGAAACCCGGAATTTACTTCGACGAAAATGCGGAGGTTCGTTTTCAAAACTCAAATTACTCTCTTTCTAGCTCAATTCTGACTGCCCCTTTTTAACTTCCCCTCTACCTCATCACCTCGGTCTTGGTATGAGTCCTCCCCATAAAACAACAAACTCATAAAACAAAATCCTCTCGGCGTCTCGGGACGATCCCTAAGTTCGAGCGTCTGCCCGCATGATTTAGATAAGCCAGACTAATGGTCCTAAATAAACAAAAACTAATCGGGTGTCCACTTAGTTTTCTTTGCCGACTCGTGAGAAACTCAAATTCTTTGAAACCAAAATCGCGAGATCACAACAATTCTGACTTTGCTGTGTGAGGACATATATTTGTTCTTCCAAATGATGTTATGTAATCCTCCGGATATTTGTGCTGCTTTGGTTGTTGATCTTCTGACCTCCTCTTTAAGTCTTTTGCTGTCCGTTATGTCTACACCAAGATACTTAAATGTGTTTACTTGATTAAATGTATTACTATAATGTTGTTCGCGGACTGCAGCCTGCATCTTATTGGTGTTTTGCTGATGACCATGCATTTTGTTTTTTCAGCTGAAATTTGCAAGTTATACTTTGCTGTTGATTAGGAGAACTTATATAGTAGACGCTGGAGATCGTCCTCGTTGTCCGCGAAGAGCACTGCGTCATCAGCGTAACAGATGATGTTTGTAGTTCTGCCGCCCTTGCTATAGCCCAGGAGTTCCCAACCTGTGGTACGCGTACCGGTACCGATACACACGTGTCAAGCTACCGGTACGCGATAAGTGAACAATATTTGGCGTAATAACTGCAGTTAATGATACAGCAATCAGAGAAAGGAAATATCAGTATGTTTTTTTCTCTCTGCAATTTTGTTGCAGAAAACAATTTATCAGTAGTCAAACTATGTGAAAAACGACATAAAGCAACATCTAATATCAGATGTCAGATTGGTTTGAAAAATATTTGACAGAAGATTTTACTTCCCAAAATTGGATTCGTAATCCCTTTATATTTATTGCGGAAGTTCCGGATGACGTAATTGCTAAAGAATCCTTCATAGACCTCATAAGTGACTGTGGTTGGAAATTAAAGGTTGAGAGCACAAGCTTATTTTCAGTTTGGCTTTCTGTTCGGGCAGAATATCCAGAGCTTTCATGCCAAGCTCTGAAATTTTTAAAGCCATTCAGTACAATATATTTATGCGAAACCGGGTTTTCAACTATGGCAGCAATGAAAAACAAATATAGATCATTGCAAAATATTGAGCCTGATCTTCGCCTGAATCTGACAAAAATTGATCCCGATATTTCTTCGCTGGCAAAATGTAAACAGGCGCAACCTTCATATTAATTGCAATAATTATTATTATATCTTTACACATTACATACATTTATATTTAGTATAATAATAGTATTTACGAATTTAATTGGTTTTATTGCAATTGGATACACCATGCTAATGTATTGTCGTTTTAAATGTTATCTTTTGATTTTCAATTTACAAAGTCTAAACTAAAGATAAATACATATATATATATATTTAATTTTGTTATTTATTTCCTTGAAATCTTTTTCAGGATAGGCCCAGAAAATTTCATTACTTTAGCATGGTGTACATATAGAGTTGCATTCTGTTTTTTCAAAGTTTTTGCCATAAAATGAATCTTCAATAAATTTAGCGTTAGGGATATTTTTATTTTGTTCGATAAAGTTTTTGAGAAACAAATAAGGCCATTACTTGAATTTGCGAAATATTTACACTGGTACGCGACCATATTGTCTATTATATACCGGTACAACATATTCAAAAGGTTGGGAACCTCTGCTATAGCCGATGTTTAGTGCTTTGATGGTTTGAATAATTTCGTCCATGACTAAGTTGAATAATGTCGGACTAAGGCTATCGCCTTGGCGGATTCCATCGGCTACGGGTATGTTGCGCGTTGTACCAAGTTCCGTCTTGATCTGTGTCTGATTGTTTGTGTTCCAATTTTTAATAACTTGGCTAATTTTGTGCGAAATTCCACTTCTTTGCAGAGTGAGGATGACATCTCGGATTCTGATCATATCGAAGGCCTTGCTTAGATCTACGAAGCACATGAAAAGCGGTTTGGCATATTCAATTGATTTTTCTACCATTTGCCTTAATATAAAGATGGCGTCTATTGTTGATCTGTTGGCGCGAAAGCCTGGTTGTTCTTCGTTAATGTTGACGTTAGTAGTAATTTTATTGGATATTATTTTTGTGAATAATTTTGCGACCGAGTTTATGAGCGAGATGCCCCTATAGTTGTTTGGATCCTTTCTAGAACCTTTTTTGTGTAATGGAATGGTGATAGTGTGCTTCCAGTCCTGCGGTATTTGCGCAGTGTCTACTATTTTTTTGAATAATGCAGTTAGGTTATATATTAGTTCATTTCCTCCGCTATTTATCATCTCATTTGATATATTGTCAGGGCCCGGTGCTTTTCTATTTTTCAGTTTGTTCATGTTTAACGTGACGTCTTCTTGAGTAATTATGCAGTCTTAGTTTGTGGTGTGGTTGAGTGGTATTCCCTCTGTTTCTTCTTGTTGAGTATTGTTGGTTTCGTATAGTGCTTTGAAGTACGTTGTCCAGCTTTCGGGTGTTATGTTTGTAGTCTGTACGGCTTCATCTACATGTTTTTTGTACTTTCTTAATAGTTTCCAGACTTTGCGCTGAGCACCATATAGGTCGTGTTCCATCTCAGACGAGAACGTTTCCCAGTATTCTGATTTGATTGCTCTTACTTTGGTGTTGACGTTGTTCTTACGCTTCTATACTCCGCCATCTCTTCTGCTGTTCTATTGTTGCGGTATTTCTTGAATGCTTGCTGTTTTTCGTTTGTCAAGTTTTTAAGTTCATTATTAGGTGTGGACCATGATTTATAGTTTAAGCTATGTTGTGCACTTCCTGATTTCTAATGCTTCTTCTGCGCTTTTTTGGATGTTATGTTGTATTTTTACCCATGCATCGTTAGGTTAGGTTAGTTTAGGTTGATATTCGTGATCCTTTTAAACCATTTGAACATCGTGATCCTCATGATCCTCTTAAACCTATTGATCTTCTTGATTGTCGTCACCCTCCTGACGATCTTGACCATCTTGATTCTCTTGATGTTCTTAATACTCTTGATCTTCTTGATTTTCTTGATTATTTGTATCCTGCTGGTTATTTTGATCCTTATCTTGATGTATTGACTTAGATATGTCTTAAACGTTTGATAGTTTGAAGTTTTGATATATTTGGGTCTTGATGACCCCATGTCTTGGTATCTTCCTATCCTGTAGTCTTTATGTATTGACGTTTTCATATTTGGATGTCTTCATGTACTGCTGCCTCATAGCCTGGTGCATAAACATCTTATCTCATTAATGGAAACGTATTTTCCGCCTTATATGGGTGTTTTTTAAGAGCTTTTGGATTTGATTAAAAAAAACACATAAAATTTAGAAAAATGTATGATATCTTTATTTGAATTGATAATTCATTGTTTAAAGATGATTTCACGCTGCATATCGGCCGGTATCTCACGAATAAATTCGTCTATATTGTCTACCGGTACGTCAATCGTTGCGGGCTTGTCCCTATAGACATGAGCCTTAACCTAGCCCCACAAGAAATGGTCTAAAGGCGTTAAATTGCACGACCTAGGCGGCCAATTGACCGGCGCCAAACGTGAAATAAACTGTTCACCGTACTCGCCTCTCAATTGAGCCATTATTTGGCGTGCCGTGTGGCATGTGGCACCGTCATACTGAAAGCATATGTCTGCCAAGTCAAGTTCTTCCATTTTGGACTACAAAAAAATTGTAATCATCGCATGGTAGCGCACGCCATTCACAGTAACGTCCATGCCTTCGTCGTCTTTGAAAAAGTACGGTCCAATGATGCCACCGGCCCATAATCCACACCAAACAGTGCATTTTTCGGGATGCATTGGCAGTTCTTGCAATTCTTCTGGCTGCTCTTCACACCAAATACGGCAATTTTGCTTGTTCACGTATCCATTTAACCAGGAATGGGCTTCGTCGTTCGTCACAATTTTCCGATAAAAAAGTGAATCTTCATCCAACTCGCCAGCGCCCATTCGTCAAAAGTTACCCGTTGTAATAGGTCGTGCGGCTTTAATTCTTGCACCAGCTGTATTTTAAAAAGTTTTAACCCAAATCGTTCCGAAAAATATTCTACGTAGTGAAATAACAGAGGCCCAATTGCTGCAAACGGCGCCGAATCGATAATTCACCGTTAGCAAAACACTGGCAGATACACCTACGATATTTTCCTCTGTCCGCACTCTACGTATGCGTGTTGTTGGTTTAATGTCCAATAATGTAAATTTGGTGCGAAAATTAGTCACAAGATTCCGAATAGTCGCCTCAGAAGGTCGCTCAAACTGACCATAAAATGGAATAAGTGCACGATGAAATCTGCAGGCCTAGTGCGTTTGTAAGTCGAGTCATGGTTAAATTATAGACCAAACTAAACATGTTTGACAGTAACATGTTACACGAAAACAGCTGTGCTGCCAAAAACTGTGTATAGTGTTATAATTTGAATTGGCTGTCATTTTTACAGATTTGGCCAAATGTCACTGTGCATTGACACTTATGATGTAGATATATAGTGAATTAGTGGTCAACAAGCCATAGAGCAATACACACCTCAAGAAGATGCATTTATTGTTACTGTTTATTTGACAAATTTTTAGTTAGAATTTCGCCGTCGTTTTCCCTGTGGTCGTGTGCCATATGCTCGAACAATTAAGTATTTGGCTGAGCGCCTCCTGCGAACTGGGTCCACTACAGATGTCGGAAGAAGTGGCCGGCCTCGTAGTGCTCGTTTGAACTAGAACATCACTGCTGTTGCCGACGACGTCAGAGAGAATAGACAAACATCAACGAGATTCAGTTATCAGCAGACGTCCGTTGCAACGAATTTTGGTGAAAGATGAAATGATTTGGTGAAAAAATGTTCCCCTACAAAGTGAAAACTGTTCACGAATTGCTGCTTGCTCACGGCCGGACAAGATTAACTCACTGCCAAACTCTGTTGAACTTGGTGCAAGAAGAGCATGATTTCGTATCAAAAATCACAATGAGCGATGAAGACCATTTCCACTTAATTGTTTAGGGTAACAAACAAAATTTGCGTTTCTGGAGCACAAAAAATCCACATCTAATGCAAGAAGAGCCATTGCATCCCCTCAAAGTGACTGTTTGGTGCGGCATTTGCAGTGAAAAAGTGATTGGTCTTAATTTTTTTGAAGACGCCGATGGTGTCACCGTAACCATAAATGGCGACCCTTACAGGCAGATGCTAAACGAGTTTTTGCTGCACTGGGTCTCGATCATTGTTTGTTTTTAACAGGACGGAGCAACGGCTCACACAGCTCGGGTAACTATGGAGATTTTGAGACCCCAATTTCCAGGTCGACTGATCTCCCGTGTTGGAGATTTGAAGTGGACGCCCAGATCGCCAGATCTTATAGCACCAGACTTCTTCTTTTGGGGATTTTTAAAAACTCGCGTTTACCACAACAAACCACGAACCTTGCAAGTCTGAAAACTAACATTGAAGAAGAAATCGCCAATTTGGAGCCAGATGTTTTGCGACCAACAATTCAAAATGCCGTAACATGAGCTCAATTATGCATCAACTCGGGAGGTAGGTAGTCTTTTGAACGATATATTTTTTTTCAAGTAATGTTACCAACTGAAAATGTTTTATACTATTAAATAAACATTTGATGCCAGTACAAATTATGACATTACTTTTGTGCCACCTTGTATTCGCTCAGTGCATAACCGTGCTTAGCGCCACCCGTGGCTAAAAAGACAACTTCGTCTCCAATAGAAGTGTGTAAAAACAACAGACAAAAACAAAAAATAATTAATTTAATAATATATATGTTACGGTAAAAGTACAAAATCGGCAAATTAAATAAATAAAAAAATAAATCTAGCAATTTGATAGGTAAATGTGATTTAAAATCTGAGATCAGCTGCATATATTTACATTTACCGGAAAATATGTACTTTGTGTGTGTTACAATATCACGTGTGTCTCGTTGTACACTCCATGCGCTGTGTATGTTAATGTAAACCTCTAACATTTACCAAAAACATTAAGCATATGTACACATTTGCCGGAAATAATTGGTAAATGAAAGTTGAACTCACATTTACCAACAAAGAAGGTAAATGTGTACATATACCGCTAAATGTGTACATTTACCGAACTACCTACTTTTACTGTAACATATACACTATACACTAAAATACACAATCTCGCATTTCCGGCAGATTTCACGCTGTCATAACCTTTGAACGGCTTAACACAGAGGCTTCTAGTCTTCAAGAATCGATTCAGCGTCCCAAAATTGGTCGGAAAACGTATATAATATTCCATAGGAAGCTTTCAGTTAAGAAATTCCATCGACACGAGGAGTCTAGTCCGTGGAAACGACGAAATGCGAGAAAATCGATTTTGTCAAAATTGTTATTTTTTGAATTACAGCAAAATTTAAAAACGTTACTGAAAGCATTTTTGCTGTTGATTATAAATATGCAAATTATATTTTGCTAGCTTGTTTCGTTCACTATCGCCTGAAAAAATTGAAGAAATTTATAGGAAATTTCGGTGCTCGAGTAGAGATCTCAGAAAGTCGCGAATTTTCCGCGGACTATCTTAGTATATTAATAGGAAAATGACGTTCCTAAAACGATGCCACAATCCGTTTTAGATTTTCTGCAACCGCTTCCTAGACATATACTTGGCAAATCGAGAATCGGGTAAATTTAAGTTTGAAATTTCTCCACGAATTATTGAATCTTTCCTGACAATTTACACACCAATTTGTTTGTCTTGTCGAGTAGTTTGTATGTGCAGAAAATGATTTCGTTGCTGTTTATCGATTTAAAGAAAATTGAAAAAAAACGAAAAACCAATTTTTTTTCGACCGAATTGACGGAAAAAAAAATTTATGAATTTTTTGGAAAATTTTGTCAGGATTTTTTTTTGTAACCCGAAGGAAATCGAAGTGCTGAAAACGATTTTCGAGTTTATTTCTTTTTAAAGTTACACATAAGCAAGATATGTTGGTTTTGAATCCACTCCCAATTTATGCACTTTATTAGTTAATGTAAAAAAATAAAACGCTTTGTTATTTTGCAAAATACATGTCAATATATTCAAATAAATGCTAAGTAATGACGTAACTGGTCATGAAGTTCTTAAAAGTGTCGCCTTTGGCACTAGTGCTGTTGCGCTCGGAGCGAATAATGTTTTTTTTATAATTGAATTTCAACGTCAATTAATTAATTTATCATATATATTAAGTCTCTATTCTTTGACTAAAAGCTAGAAATCATTCTTTTCGTGTCTTAATATCTGCTCACTTGACGTTTTGATCGTCTTGGTTGAATTGTTCGTCTTATTCGTCTTGATGGCCTTGATCGTTTTTGCTCTTGTTGATCCTCCGGATCTTCTTTATCCCCTTAATCCTCTTAATCCTCTTTATCCTATTGATCTTCCTGATCATCTTGACTATCTTGAGCCTCTTGACCATCTTTATTTTCTTGATCCTTTTAATACTCCTCATTCTCTTGATCCTCTTAATCCTCCTGACTCTTTCGATCCTGTTGATCTTCTTGTTTCTCTCGATTCCGTTAATCCTCTTGAAGTATTGATGATTTGATTTTTTGATATTTTAATGGCTTGATTTCTTAATGTCATGATGTCCTCATCATTTAATATATTCTATCATTTACTCTCCATGTATTGATGTTTTCAAATGTGCATGTCTTTATGTATTGATGTCTTCATAGCTTCGTGTTTATATTTATTTCTTCTTCTTTCGAATAGGCCTACTATGGACCACGCTTGTTCAGCTGTTGGGCTTTGATCTTTGCCCAGTATTGTCGCATATTTTGCCAGTGCAATTCATTTCTCTCTTCTGTCCAGGGGGTACCTTTCCTTCGGGGTTTTTCCTGAAATCCACGGACTTCCTTTAGGGTGCGACTCACAGACTGTCTGCTTTGGCGATTTGTTATTCCCAGGTTTTTATTATTTTCTCGGTTTCTGTCAACCAAGAGGTATGAACCTTCTTGTTTTGCCAGAAAGTGAACAGACGGTTGGTTAGTTGGTTTGGAGGCAATCTTGCAACGTGGCCATAGAAAGCTACCCTTCTTTTCCTTGCATGATCAGAGAGCTTCTCAATATGTTCGTAGAGCTCACAGTTATGTCACCATCGGAATCCCCATCTTCCTTTATTGGCCCTAGGATCTTTCTGAGGATTCTCTTCTCTCTGATTTCCAAATTCTTTACCAGACCGCTTCGGTTTAAGGAAAGACGCTCCATGCCATACGGAGCTTCTGGTCGTAAGACTGATGTGTATTGCTTAAGTTTCAGGTTGCGTTGCAGCCATTTCTTGTTGTAGGTGTTCTTAGTCAGTCGATAGGCTAGTTCTAACTTTTTGACTCATGGATAATGATGTTCTTTCTGATAAGTTGGGTTCAATCCATCCGCCGAGGTACTTATATTTCTCAGTCCTCCTGATGTTTCCCTGCTATAGTAACTTATCTCTGTTTGCGTCCTTAATGTTGGGAAAAAATCTGTTTTCTATAGCGTCACTTGAAGATCCAACTTTGGCAGCCTGTTTTCTGAGGCAATTTACCTGCCATTTTTGCCATCTTAAGAGAATCATCAATCAGTGGCATGTCATCTGCAAAGGCCAGGCAATCTACAACTAGTCCATCGTTCTTACGTCCGAGGTAGATACCACTCCGAAAACCCAAGTTGATCAGTTCCTTGCGCCATTCTCTCATAACCTTTTCAAGGATACAGTTGAAGAGAAGTGGGGAAAGTCCATCTCCTTATCTCACTCCAGTTTTTATTTCTAAGCTTTCTGAGATCTCGCCTCAAAATTTAACCTTGGAGTGGGTGTTGGTCAAGGTTTCTAGGATGAGTCTGCGGGTTTTGTTGTGTTGCCCTAGTTCCTGTAGTACTTTGTTAAGCATTTCTTTATCAATGGAATCGTAGGCCTTCCTAAAATCAACAAAGGTGACGAACTCATTTATTTCTTTATTAGATACGTATTTTCTGCTTTATATATTGATTTTTTTATAATTCAAATTCAACTTAAAGTAATGTGTTCATGTCCTCATGTCTTTATGTCTTCATGTCGTCATATCTTTATGTCTTCAAAGTCTTCTTGTCTTTATGTCTTCATGTCGTCATGTCGGGATGTCTGCATGCGTTCATATCTTCATTTCTTCATGTTTACACGTCTTTTTGTCGTTAGGTCTTCGTGTCTCATGTCTTCGTTCATGCCTTCATGTGTTCATGTCTTCCCTTTTTCCCGTCTTCACGTCTTTTTGTCCCCAAGTCTTCCTGTCTTTATATCTACTCACATCATATGTTGATTTTCTTGGTTGTCTTGATCGTCATAATTGTATTGGTGATCTTAATTGTCTTGATCGTCTTTATCCTCTAGATCTTCTTGGTCCTCGCTATCTTTGTGATCCAGTTAATCCTCTTTATCTTCTTGATCCCCTTGATCTTCTTCGTTATATAGATCCTCTGGACTCACTTGACCATCTTGATCCTTCTGATCCTCTTAATACTCTTGATTTTCTTTATCTTTTTGATTCTTTTCACACTTTTGATTCTCTTGATCTCCTTGTTCCTCTTGATTCTCTTGATCCGTTTGATGTATTGATTTCTATATTTTTTGATATCTTAATGGGTTGATTGGTTGATGTGTTGATGTCTTTAGGTCTTATTGAACTCATGATTAAGTATATTCTATTTTGTAGTCTTTATGTATCGATCTTTTCAAAATTTGATGTCTTCATGAATTTATGTGTTCAAAGCTTGCTGATTATATTTATTTCTTTATTATAAAGGTACGTGTTGTAAAAATTACGTGTTGATTTTTTATAATTTAAAATCAACTTAGTGTAATGTCAAAACATTGTGATCAATACTAACAAGAGTTTTCATAGGATTTTAGGAGTCATTTAAGGCATCCACATACTAGAAAATAAATTTTCCAGATAATGAACGAAAACCACTTTAATTTGTTTGCACTGTGTGAACTTCCACAACCGAAAAAAAGACACCTGTCTTATATAAGAAAATAGCGAAGCAAACTAATTTTGATTGGGTGGAATTATTTAAACTTTATACTCTTAACTGTCTACAATTCTCATAGTATTTGTCTAGTATCATATTTTATATATTATTAAATATTTTTATATCTATTAAACCTACATGTATTCATGTTTACATGTCTAAATGTATTCATGTCTGTATGTCTTCAACTATTCATGTATTCATATCTTCTTGTGCTTATGTCTTCATATCTTCATGTTTTCATATCTTGATGGCTTCACCCATCATGGCTTGATGTCTCGATATTTTGTTGTCTTGACACTTTTATGTAGTGCTGTTTTTATGTTTGGCTGTGTTCCTGGACCCCGACATATCGTTCGACTCTATTGACAGACGCCTACTTTTTGAGTGTGAAATTGAATACGGCGTAATACAAGGGAGTACTCTTGGCCCGGTACTTTTCTTAATTTGCATTAATGATCTGACTTCTGTCTGCCTCTCCGGTCGCAAGATATTGTTATTTGCGGATGATTCTGTTTTGCTGATCGGGGGAGAGGACTGGAACGGGGTCTACAACGTTGCTAGAGGTGCCGTGGTCAGAATGGACATATGATTTAGGCGGAGTGTACTAACTCTGAATATTAACAAAACAAAATTCATGTGTTTTTCCTTGGTGGGGCCCCCTCCTGAGTGTGATTTAAGGATTCACCGCTGCGGCGCAGTAGCTGATGCAGGCCTTGGTCTGGAGGCTGGCTTTCATTGTGATGCCCAGCTATAGAACAAGTGAAACAAATTAAATATCTTAGAGTCATTGTTGACTCCAGTTTGAGGTGGCAACCTCACATTGAGGCGATGGTCTCCAGGGTAAGGTCCTTGTTCTATGCATTTGTCCAGCTCAGGTGGGTGATCCACCGTGTAGACTTGAGGATTGTTTACTCTGCCTACGCTGGTTCCATCCTGGGGTATGGCAGTTTGTTGGAGCGGTGCTTACCCGACCATTATAGAACCTCTGGATGTTGTCCATAGGTCTCTTATTAAAATTGTTCTGAGAAAAGACCCTCGATCTTCCACAGAAGAAATTTATTCTTTGATGGGTGTCCTGCCAATAAGAGGTCTATATCTACGTTGCTTACTAAGCTTATACTATAAAAACAGGGATGAAATTTTATCACTGATTAGGGTAAATAGACACACCATAACCCCTCTAATTCTCCCACATCTTACTTGGAGCACCCGACAGGCTTACTTTACCCCCATATACATTTTATCCAACATGCCACCAGACTTAAACCTCATACACTCATCGACTTTATCCAAATCATATTCAAAACTTATAAAAAACTGGCTACACTACACTCTGTCTCCTACGCAGTTTGACCACATGAGAGGATTCTTTAAAATATTCTTAATTAAACTGTATCCATAATTAATATTATATACACCTACCAACTTGAAATTCACATAGAAAGGTATTACCGCAAACAAAAAACAAAGATATACTTACGATAAAATTAGAAAAATATATAAAACACCAGTGCTCTTTTATTTTATATTATTACTTTAATTTACATTTACATTTATATTTTTACAGCCAATTGCTGATCCATTTTTATTATTTCCTATAATATTTTCAGTAAACAAAGATTATGTGACAACAATTTTAAGAACTCCAAGCCAGGCCACATGTTTTCATATTCTGGCTTGTAATTTGTAATATAATTTATATTGTTACTATATTTATCTTGTACAAATAAAAGAGTTTAAAAAAAAAATTCTGTAGGTCTTGACCTCAATGACCTTGGTATTTTTCTATCTTGTAGGCTTTATGTATGGATGCTGTAATATTTTGATGCATTTATGTATTGATCCCTTCATGTATTGATGCCTTCATAGTTTGGTGATTATATATCTCATGTCTTTACTGGAAACGTATTTTCCGCCTTACGTAATGATTTTTTATAATTGAAATTCAGCTTAAAGTAATGTTGAGACACTGCTACAAGTTTTAATAGGCTTGCAGGCGTAATTTAAGGCTTCCATGCACTTGAAAACTAATTTTCCAGTTAAGGAACGAAAAATATTCTCTTTAATTTAAGTTTTATCTGCACGTCTTGCAAACTTCCGCAACCGAAAATTAAGACACGTGTAGTATATATAAAAAGAATAGTCAAATGAGTGTTTCTATAGAGTGGAATTATTTGTTTAGTCTTAAGTGTCTAATATTCCTAAACTCATAATTTTGTCTAGTATCATTTTTTATATACTCTTGAATATTGTTTTATCTGTTAAACTTTTCCATTCATGTCTTTATGTCTACATGTATTCATGTCTTCATGTATTCATGTTTTCAGGTGTTCACGTCTTTTTTATTATTTTTTATTGTTTTATTTTGTATGTATATTTTGTATGGTAATTATTTTAATTATGCCAATAAAGGTTATTATTATTATTAAAGGTGTTCACGTCTTCTTGTAATCATATCTTCATGTCTTAATGTCTTCATGCCTTCATGTCTTCAGTTTTAGGGTTCCGTACCGAAAACGGAACCCTTATAGGATCACTTTGTTGTCCGTCTGTCTGTCTGTCTGTCTGTCTGTCCGTCCATCTGTCTGTCAAGACCATTTTCCTCAGGAACACGTAGAGGTAACAAGTTGAAATTTGTATCAAATACTCGGGTCTGCGTCAAACTTGTAAGTCAACGCGATCAAAAGATATGACCGTTTATGTCGCATATTTTGCGATTTCACAAGGGAATCAAAATCTATAGGGTACTTCCCGTTGACCTAGAATCATGAAATTTGGCAAGAAGTGGTATCTTACAGCACATGTAAAGGGAAAAATCTGAAAACTGTATATATGTAGTTTAATTACAAGAAAAATGCGAATTTCATATTAGAAACTTATGAAAATACACTAATGTTGTCGTAGTGGTATTGTCAGGCTCCAGAAGCATATGGGTTGCATACAGTTAGGTCCTCCTCGGTTAGGTCCGTAGGTTAAAAAGTATGTGTTGGCACCAAGCTGTTAATTCTTTGTTATTATTTTCAGTTTATTCTTTGTTATTTTCTTTGTTTATATTCGTTATGCATTTCATCACGTACGCTCTATTTAACGTATAAATACTTAGTATTCATACATCCATGCTCTATATACATAATATATACAGGGTATATATTATGTCTAAATTTTGCTTGTTTATAACCGACATGCGACATACTCAAGTCCAGTAACAGCCTGTATATATTATATTTCGTCTAATTTTTCTTTATAATCTACTTAATATGTTGATAATCTACATAATAATACTATACTATAATCTACATAATCAACATAATATGTTATAGATAGTATGATTTAAGTATATTATACCTAAATCACGTACGCCCTATATTTTTTGGTAGTCAATTGCCCAAAAGCAGTCAATTGAACAACTGTATGTTAAAAGTATCGAAATAGATCTAGAAATAGTTAATATATTAGTTTATATTAGATCTAGAAATAGTTAGATCTTAATATAAGTTAGTGAATAAGTATAATACTAAAATAAAGTTTTCTTTTTATAAGTTTAAAAATATTCGCGTTATTTAAAAAAATTACCGTGTATACCTTTTACAGGGTATATAGGTATACAGGCAAAATTGAGCAGTAAAAACAAATAGTGAAGTTCCAGAACCCCTAAACACTCATAGAGAATGGGGGATGTATGGTAATAAAATATAGGGTAGAATTCCATCGTACGACAGCGACATCTTGAGGTTATGCTTGCAGCGGTACTAAGATGGTCGTGATTTCAGGAGGGCCACTTGTCAAGTTAACTCAATGTGCTTGCTACGTCCTCCACAAGAAAGATACCTTACTTACAAGTTTGTACGGAACCCTCGGTGCGCGAGTCACATCTCGCACTTGGCCGGTTTTTCTTCATGTCTATATGTCTTCATGTCTTAACGTCTCTTTATCCTTAAGTCTTCGTATCTCCATATCTGCTCAGTTGATGTTTCGATCGTCTTGGTTGTCTTAATCGTCTTAATTGTCCTGATGATCTTGATCGTCTTAATCTACTTGATTCTCCCCTTCTTCTTCACCCTCGCGATCCCTTTAATCTTGATCTTCTTTGATGAAAATGAAAATCTGACAACCGTATATATGTAGTTTAATTACAAGAAAAATGTGAATTTACTATTAGAAACTTATGAAAATACACTAATGTTGCAATACTAATGCATACAGTTAGGTCGTCCTCGGTTAGGTCCGAAGGTTAAAAAGTATGTGTTGGCACCAAGCTGTTAATTCTTTGTTATTATTTTCAGTTTATTCTTTGTTATTTTCTTTGTTTATATTCGTTATGCATTTCATCACGTACGCTCTATATCATTAACGTTTAAATACTTAGTATTCAAACATCCATGCTCTATATACATAATATATACAGGGTATATATTATGTCTAAATTTTGTTTGTTTATAACCGACATGCGACATACTATAGTCCCGTAACATCCTGTATATATTATATTTCGTCTAATTTTTCTTTATAATCTACTTAATATATATTATATTATATAGTATATATTATATTTCGTCTAATTTTTCTTTATAATCTACTTAATATGTTGATAATCTACATAATAATACTATACTATAATCTACATAAAATGTTGTAGATAATATGATTTAAGTATATTATACCTAAATCACGTACGCCCTATATTTTTTGGTAGTCAATTGCCCAAAAGCAGTCAATTGAACAACTGTATGTTAACAGTATCTAAAAGATCTAGAAATAGTTAATATATTAGTTTATATTAGATCTAGAAATAGTTAGATCTTAAAATAAGTTAGTGAATAAGTGTAATACTAAAATAAAGTTTTCTTTTTATAAGTTTAAAAATATTCGCGTTATTTAAAAAAAAATATCCTGTATACCATTATACAGGGTATATAGGTATACAGGCAAAATTGAGCAGTAAAAACAAATAGTGAAGTTCCAGAACCCCTAAACACTCATAGAGAATGGGGGATGTATGGTAATAAAATGTAGGGTAGAATTCCAACGTACGACAGCGACATCTTGAGGTTATGCTTAGTAAGCATAAGCGGTGCTAGGATGGTCGTGATTTCAGGAGGGCCACATGTCAAGTTGACTGAATGTGCTTGCTACGTCCTCCACAAAAAAGATACCTTACTTACAAGTTTGTACGGAACCCGCGGTGCGCGAGTCACAACTCGCACTTGGCCGTTTTTTTTTATATCTTCATGTCTTTATGTCTTCATGTCTTAACGTCTCTTTATCCTTAAGTCTTCGTATCTCCATATCTGCTCAGTTGATGTTTCGATCGTCTTGGTTGTCTTAATCGTCTTAATTGTCCTGATGATCTTGATCGTCTTAATCTAATTGATTCTCCCCTTCTTCTTCACCCTCGCGATCCCATTAATCTTGATCTTCTTCCTGATTATCTTGACCTTCTTGACTATCCTGATCATCTTGATTCTTTTGATCGTCTCAATACTATGGATTCTTTTGATCCTCTTGATTTTCCTGTTCCCATTGATTCTTTTGATCCTTGTCGTGATGTATTGATGTCTTGGTGTTTTTTATGTCTTTAGGTCTTGATGACCTCATGTCCTGGGATTTTCCCATCTTGTAGTTTTTATGTATTGATGCAATAATATTTTGACGTGTTCATGTATTGATGCCTTCATAGCTTGGTGATTATATATCTATAATGTCAACGTATTTTCCGACTTATAACGGGTGATTTTTTGCTATTTGGTTTTTCAGTGTAAAAAAAGTTTCGTGATATGTGGCAATGTCAAAAATGCTCAGTTAGGTTTACCATTTTACCATGAATAGACTAACAAACAAACAACGCTTGCAAATCATTTAATTTTATTATCAAAATTCGTGCTGTGTGAGAAATGTGTTTTGTAAATTACGTGCATTTTATGATCGTCATAATCGACCCACGGAGGCTGTTCAAGCTGTTTAATTCAATTTCAAATTTTGCACTAGTTTCACTTTATTGGACATTTATCCACCAACTGCTATGCGAAGAGTGAGTACCGTGGAAAATATTGCTGCTGTATCGGCCAGTATCAATGAAGATCGCAATATATCAATTCGTCGCCGTTGTCAACAATTGGGCTTCCTTTATTCAACCGCCTGGAAGATTTTACATAAGAACCTCGATATGAAACCATACAAACTACAGCTGGTGCAGGAACTGTAGCCAGGTTCCAAAGTACCACAACGTCGTTTGTTTGGTGAATGGATCTTAGGAAAGTTGGATGAAGAAACATTTTTCTATCGAAAAATTGTCTCCAGCGACGAAGCTCATTTTTCACTCAATGGGTACGTCAACAAACAGAATTGCCGAATTTGGTTTGAAGATCAGCCGGAGGCAGTTCAAAAGATGCCAATGCACTGTTTGGTACGATTTTTGGGCTGGCAATGGTGTGGTTCCATTGCCAGCCCAAAAATCGTATCAAACAGTGCATTGGCATCTTATCACATATCGTACCAAACAGTGGGCTGGTTTTGTAGTCCATGGGCTCCAAGTTTTCTCCTTCCTTCCTTATTCAGCCTGTCTCGTCCACTGCTGGACATAGGCCTCTCTTAACATCTTCCATCTACTTCTATCTTGTGCTTCTTGCATCCAGTTGGTGGCGATGCGTTTCACATCGTCTGTCCATCGGGTGGGTGGGCGTCCTCTACTTCTGTATGCCTCCTGTCTAGGTCGCCATTCCAGGATCTTTTTGGTCCATCTGTTGTTTGGCATCCTTGCGACATGCCCGGACCAGTTCCATTTTAGTTTGGTTATTACTTCAATTGCATCGCTAACCCCAGATCGCTGTCTTAGTACTTCATTCCGCACTTTATCTTGCAATGTAATTCCGGGCATGGAACGTTCCATGGCTTGTTGCGCCACTCTGATCTTTTGGACGGACTTTTGTGTGAGTGTTAGGGTCTCCGCTCCGTAGGTTAAGACTGGTAGGATGCACTGGTCAAACACCTTACGTTTTAGGCAGTTCGGGATGTCGGATTTGAAAATGTGTTTTAGTTTTCCGTAGGCTGCCCACGTTAGTCTTAGCCTCCTTCCAATCTCATGTGTCTGGTTGTCTCTGCCGATTTTAATCTCGTGGCCTAGATACTTGTATGAGGTGACTTGCCGGATCTCAATCCCTTCCATTATAAAGTTTCGGGAAGGTACTAGGTTGGTCATAAATTCCGTTTTCGAGATGTTTATTTTAAGGCCGACTTTTCATGATTGTTCTGCCAGCTTCTTAAGCATTTTTTCAGTCTTATCTAGGCTATCCGAAATTAGCACAATGTCGTCTGTGAACCGTAGATGGTTGAGGTTTTCGCCATTGATGTTTATGCCCATATCTTCTAGTTCTATGGTCTTGAACATGTACTCCATGAGGTTTGTAAATAGTTTAGGCGAGATGGTGTCACCTTGTCGGACGCCGCGTTGTATTCTGAATCTGTCCGTTTTTTCGTGTAGTTTAACGCATGCGGTAGCATTTTTGTATATGTGCTGTAGAGTCTCCGAGTACCTATGGTCTATTCGGCAATTCGCCAGTGCCTTAAACATCTCACTGTGGTTAATAGAGTCAAATGCCTTCTCGTAGTTCACGAAGGCAAGGACGAGTGGCTTGTTGTATTCGACACATTTCTCTATTACGGTTTTGATGGTTTGCAGGTGGTCATTCGTTCCGTATCCGGCTCTGAATCCTGCTTGTTGAGGCGGTTGATAAAGGTCAAGTTTGGTTGTGAGGCGTCTAGTTATGATTTTGGTGAAGAGTTTATAGAGGTGCGAAAGCAGGCTTATTGACCTGTAGTTTTTTAGGTCAGCCGTGTTTCCCTTTTTGTATATAATAACAATGATTGCATTGTCCCATGCTGTTGGTGTTATTCCTTCCGTGAGACATTTGTTGAATAAACTCTTTATGGCTTCTAATAGCTCGACTCCCCCTTCCTTAATCTGTTCTCCCCGGGCGCCTTGTTATTTTTCATTTCCGTAATTGATTTTGAGATTTCCTCTTGGGTTATCTCCGGTAGATCTTCTGATCATTGGTTTAAAATTTGGGGGATGGTACGGGTATATTCCGGCTCTGGTGTTTCTTGAGCGCTATAGAGATTTGAATAGAAGCGTTTTACGATTTCCAGGATCTTTTCTTTGTTCCTGATAGTTTGCCCGTTTTGGTCCTCGAGTTTGGTAATTTCTGCTTTTCCAGGTGTTATTTTCTGTCTCAGTACTTTCATGCTTTTGTTCTCTTCGATAGTCTTCGCTATCCGTGTTTTGTTATAGTTTCTAATATCTTTCCTTGCGGCCTTTGATATTTCTTTATTTAGTGTTCTCAGCTGGTCTGTATGTAGTAGGTGCTTTTGTAGTTTTTCTCGCCTTTGTTTCATAAGTTGTCGTGTGTTTGCTGATAGTTTCCCTTCTTCCCTGTTCAGTTTCGTACCATGTATCTGTTTTGCCTCTTGTATCGATGTTACGATTTCATTGCTCAAGGTTTCTATACTCATTTCCTCGATGTTACCGTGTCCTACTCGTTCTGCTATGGATTTCTTGTATTCCCCGTTATTGTTCACTGTAGTTTGTTCTTTGCTCTTTGATGTTGCAAGCAGTCTTCTCTCCTTTTTCAATCGTAGCACAACTTTTGCTCTTAGCATCCTGTGGTCGCTTCCCACTGACACCCGGTTGAGTATTGTGACATCCTGTACGATTTGTATTTTATCCGTGATGATGAAATCTATTTCGTTTCGTGTATTTCCGTCGGGGCTCGCCCAGGTCCATTTCCGGTGTTCGGCTTTCTTAAAAAAGGTATTCATAGCATTCATACGATGTTCTAAAAGGAATTGCAGTAAGGTGTTTCCCCTATCATTTCTTTCTCCTATCCCGTATTGTCCCAGGAAAATTTCGCTGTCGTCTTGCTTCTTACCCAGCTTGGCGTTTAAATCTCCAACTATTAGTGTGTAGTATGTTGGAGTTTTTGACATTGCAGAGTAGATGTCTTTATAGAAGGTCTCGATTTCTTCCTCTGTGTGTGTGGATGTTGGGGCATACACTTTGATGATCTTTATGTTATATCTTTGGTTTAGTTTCAGTATTATAAAGCATACTCTGGGGCTTATGCTCTCTATGTGTAGGATCTGTTTTGTGTGTTTTTTATGTATTATGAAACCTACTCCTCCATCGGAGCTCTCTTCGTTTCCTCTGTAATATAAGGTATTTCCTGATTTTAGGGTAATCTGCTGTTCTCCTCTTCTTCGTATCTCAGCCAGACCTACTATATCCCAGTGAATTTGGTTAAGTTCTTCTTAGAGTTGGAGTACATTTTATTCGCTGGAAAGCGTTCTCGTGTTATAAGTACAGATGTGCAGTGTACGTCGTTTGTTTTGGTAGCCTGTTGTTTCCCGGTGATTCTTTGCACCCTTTGACCGCTGCTTGATCCAACCGCTACCTTGGTTGGGTGCTAGCGGTCCGCCGGGGACTAAGGGCCGCGTTCTTGTTGTATCTTTCATATTAAGAGGGGTTTAGCCGTTACCTATCACGCTGGCCAATGCGGGTTGATAGGGGTCGTCGGGGAGTATCATTTCCTTTACTCCCGTTTTGACGGTTATTCTGCCATTACTCGGTCGTCAGAGCCTCGTTTGTTACGTAGCAGGGTGCGCCGGATGACCGAGGTCATCGCTCGTGCAGGTGAGGTTGACATTTGGGGTGGTATGTGACCTTTTTTACCTTCTCCCCCTTACACTCCAAGTTTGGCATACTTTAAAAAATGGATGCAATGTATGCCAACATTGGAGCTCACGGATGCATCACCTACGGCGTAGCCCCGGGATACATTTACATGAAATAATCTTTAAAAAGTAAATGGATGGCGTTCATTTATCGGTCCAAATAAATATTCCATTCACTTTTTTGTTTTTTTCAAATTTTCTGTTTCTCTTTTACGCGTTTCTGAACTATATAATAAGCCGATAAATGACAATCAAATAATAACAAAAACGACAATTCATTCCGGTTTATCTAACGATATTACTCAGTTGGGTCCAGAAGAATCATACCGACTTCCCTGCAAATTTAGAAACCCCAGAAATGGTGCAAGATAAATCAAAAGAAATGGTGCATATAGAAAAAGATAAGAAAATAAAACGCGCAAGAAATGAAAGTAGTTATGCACACAATATCAGAAAAATTAAGAGAAATAATGGCGAAGAATACACGACAAAAAAAATCAAAACTTGAGTGCCTAAGTTTTTGAAAATAAGGATTGCTTTTGCTCAAATAAATGTTTAGATCGCGTAGAATATAATGAAAGACAATCTAATTTTGATAATTTCTGGAAACTAAAAGATTTTGAAACCCAGAATCTACATCTGTGTACTAATATATCTGTGTTCATCAACGACTAATAAAACAAAGGTGGCCCAGAACTTTTGAAAGGCCCATGAGAAAATGCCGCTGCAAGTATTTTCTGTCAAGAAATATTAAGTCAGAAGTGTCGGTTTACAGGAACTTTTTTTACACCTATAAAATTTCTGTATGGCAACTCGTGCTCTGAAGGTGGTCCCAATTTTGAAAAGTGGGGACAGACAAATTATAAAATTATAGGCGAAGATAGATCAAAATAGTAGATCGCGATAGATAGCGAAAGATAGTAGATCAACCGCAAGCGAAGGCGGGGAGCGGGCGACTGGAAGTCATCGAGGTCACCGGAAGTCGTCATCGTCACCGGAATTGGCCGAAGTCACGGGAAGTGGACAGGGTCAAGGTCAGAGGCGGAGGTGGCGCCAGAACGAATCATCCTTCACTACTCCCGCACTGTTTAACATGTATGTGGTGGTGAAAAGTTTTGGCGGCAGGTCAAGCTGGAGCAGTTATAGTAGGGAAGAAAAATGTGTGGAGCCTTGCCCACGCAGACGATGTAGTGGTGTTGACAAAGTCTGCGAGGGAACTGACTGAAATGATTAAAAAAAAGGAAAGGTTTTTCCATAAAAGAGAACTAGAGTGTAAATGTCCGGAAAATGAGTTAAGATTATGAGGATAAGATTTAGGAAAAGCGGAAACTACAAGAAGGAACGTTTTGAATAGAAAGGAAACTAGGTAGAAGTAGTGCATCAGTTTAAGTACTTAGTGTATGTGTTTGGGAGTCTTCTTCTTCTTTAATCCATAGCCGGCGCATGGAGAGGTGGTCGACCTCGTAACCAGTACGCTGCTGTTGGTGCCGCTAGATTCCGTGCTCCATTCACTATACGCTTCCATGCTAATCGATCAGTTGCAACGGTTCTTGCCTCAGCTGTTGTTATTCGCTGGTTTTTTAAATCGTTCTCTACGTGTTTCAACCATGTGGTCTTCGGTGCTTGTTTTTGTGTTCTCCAATCAAGAGGTCGTTTTTTCCATAGGAGTTTGTGCGGTACTCGATTGTCGCCCATCCTACAGATGTGGCCGAACCATCGTAATCGGCGTTTTTGAATTTCCTCAACAATCGGTGTCTGTTGGTCGCACCTTTCTCTGATTGTCTCATTTCGGAGGTGGTTGAGGAGTGAGACGCAGAGAATCTGTCTCAGGCATCGCATTTGGAAGGCCTCGAGCTTGTTAAGGTCTGGTTTGAGTAATGTCCATGTTTCCGATCCATAAAGAAGAATTGGGAGGATCAGCGTCCGGTATAGGCGTATTTTGATTTTGATGGTAATATTCGTCCGCTTCCATATGCACCACTTGAGTGAAGCAAACGTTGCTGTTGCCTGGCCTATCCGGCTGTGAACTTCGGCTGTCGAAGCTACTTTCTTCTCCACAACCAGTGATCCCAAATATTTGAACTGTGGTACCTGCTCGATTGTGGTTCCATCGGGGTAAACTCTGGCTTCAGATCCATCCGGTGTAAGCACTTTGGTCTTATCCGCATTGATTCTCAGTCCGTATGACTGGGCAATGCGGGAAATGTCATACAAGGTGTCTGTTGCTTCGGCATCTGTGTTGGCGAAAACCGCACTGTCATCGGCGAACATCAGATCGGTTAGGAAGTTTTTGTCATCATATCGAACTCCGCGTCGCCCATCAAACGCTTTTCGCATAATCGTGTCGATCACAATGTTAAAAAGAAGCGGCGAGGCCACGTCTCCTTGCCGGACTCCGGTTCGAATCGGGAATTCCTCAGACATGTCGTTTCGGATACGAACATTGCTGGTTGAGTTGCGTCGTACGATGCTTGAAGAAGTTGAATGATTTTCAGTGGCACGTGTTCGATCTTCAGGGCTTCCCACAAGCTTGTCCAATCGATGCAATCAAAAGCAGATTTGAAATCGATGAAGACGATGACAGTTCGTTTGCCACATCGAATTCTTTCTTCCATTAGCTGACGGAGAGCAAATATCTGATCGATGCATCCTCGATGTGGTCGAAATCCAGCTTGTTCTTCCCGGCTTGTTTGCTCTCGATGTTTCTGTAGTCTTGATTGTATGATTTTCATAAATACTTTGCCGACGATCGAGAGGAGGCTAATACCACGGTAATTCTTGCATTCCCGACTGTCGCCTTTCTTCAAAATAGGCACAATAATCGCTTTCTTCCACACGGATGGAACACAATCTGAATGCCATATATGCACTGTGAGAACGTGAAGTTGATGTAATAAGACGTCTCCCCCGGCTTTGATCATTTCGGCAGTTACTTGATCTCCTCCCGGCGCTTTACCATTATTCAGGGATTTTATTGCCGTCTTCACCTCATTGATTGTTGGTTCAGTATCGGGAAACTGATTTATCGGCTGCTCAATAATCGGCAGTTCAGGTGCTGGACCTACTGGCGGATTGTGGTTGTACAGCTGATGAAAGAATTCTCTCCACCGCTGTAGACGTTCCTGAGGAGAGGTCACGAAAGTTCCATCCAATTTTTTGATTTGTTGATGTTGTTTTGCCACTTAACCGTCGGATTGTCTGGTACAGCGTCCGGTACTCATGCCTTGACGCTGCTTCTTCCATGTCAGCCGCGATGTTATTCCAGTAAGCTTCCCGTTCCAATTTCATTTTCTGTCGAACTTCTTTGTTCAATCGTCGGTATTGTTTGAAATCGACGTGTTTCATTTGCTGCCGCTGGTCGACTAGATTGAGACAGTCGTCCGAGATCCATTGCTGCGTCCGTCGACGGATGGGCGGACACAGCTCCGTTGCACACCCCACAATAGACTCAGAAAGTTGTTTTTCTTCTATGTTGATATCGAGTGGTATCGTGAGTGCTGCAAATTTGTTGGATAATGCGATTTGAAATTTTCGGCTGGTTTCAGGGTCTCGCAGACAGGCCCAGTTCCTCTTGGCTGATGGTGGTGCCTTTTTCTTTGCTCTTTGTAATTTCAATTGTAGTTTCACTCGGACAAGAGAATGGTCTGATCCACAGTCGGGTCCACGCATCGCACGTACATCTTTGAGCGTCGATCGGAATCTGGTGTTGACCAAAATGTAGTCCAACATCGCCGAATCGTTGCCGGATGGATTTCGCCACGTGAGTTGATGTTTGAGGGGGTGACGAAAGATGCTGTTGCCGATGATCAAGTTGTTTGACGCTGCAAATGATAAGAGGCGTAATCCGTCATTTATTTCCCCGTATCCGAATTTTCCCATCGTTTCTTCCCAACCGGTTCGATCTGCACCCGTATGTGCATTAAAGTCGCCCATAAGTACGATTAATTCGGTTTGGGGTATTGTATCCAGTGTGTGTTGAAACTGGGCATAAAATTCATCCTTGTTTGTGTCCGGGCTGGTCTCAGTTGGGGCGTAGACGGATACGATATGGGTCTTAATCGTTCCATCAATAGTGATAACCGCCAGACGCTCGGATATCGGTTGGAATGCGATAACACTGGCAGAGGCCCGTCGATCAACCATAAAGCCAACGCCCGCTTCTCGTTTGTCGCCACCAGAATAGAATAGCGTCATCGTCTCGTCGATTGATGGTGGGTCAACCTTCATTGTCCCAGATCCTGTGAGCCGCAGTTCTGATAATGCACAGATCGATATTTTGCATTTCAATAATTCCTTGGCGATAATTTCCTTTTGACCAACGTGATGTCCCGTTCGCACTTTCCATGCGGCGATTCGTATTTCTGATTTTGGTGTGATTAACCTGAGTCTTTGGCCAGTAGTCCACTTCTCACCAGCATCCCTGGTTCCCAAAGCTGGCGCATCGGCTGCCCCGGATGCGGTAGCATTAATTCGTAAGTGGTTAAGTCGTGTATCCATGCGTTTTCTTGCCTAGTTTCTTCGGTTTCCCGATTTTGGTCGGCGCGGCAGGCCGACCACCCTCCTCCTTTCACACCCTGGGCTTGGGACCAGACGACGGCGGAGACGACGGTGTATTAGGTCGAAAAAGGAGGGAGAGCAATGTCACTTTGACATTAAAAAAGAAACCAAAAAATTAAATTAAAAAAGTGTTTGGGAGTGGATGTAGTAACAAGGAGCACATTGAATACGTGGCTAAGAAAGCGTGGATATCGGGTGATAGTTTGTGGAAAGGATGGGGAAAAAGTTTAAATCGAATTAGCGAGCGAGAGAAATGATATGGAAGGCCTGTCTGCGGAGTATATTGATGTGTGGACCAGAAGTGTGGGGAGTCAAGTAGGAAGAAAGAATTTTAAGAATTCAGCTGCAATTTCTTAAAAAGGCCCTGCAATTAGACATGTCGACTCCTTCCTTTATAGTCTTACAGAAGCTTAATACGTTTAAGCTGTCAGTAGAACCAAGTCAAAGGGTGGCAAGATATTAACAGAAGGTTTTTGGAATGCAGGAGGAAAGAATTTCTAGGGAAGTGTTCTGAATAGCAAGTAGGAAATGAAGGATTGAAAGTAGAGAGACCAATTGGAAAAGAAAAAAAAGGGCAAATGTTTGAAAGAGGGGGTATGTCAATAACAGAGTAGAGTAGAGGAAAGGCTGGTGGCGAGGTTGATGGAAGTCGAGGTGCAGGAGCGGCAAAATAAAATAACGAAGAGCACATACCATAGACAGTATGAGATATTTCAAGTACATGGAGGCCTCCCTAAATATTTAAAAACGGCATGGAGTTCAAACTCAGAATCAATGCTAGCCAGATTTCGCGGTGGATGTGAAGAATGTGGACGTATGTACTGGATGAAGGATTTGTATAAAATATGTGTCGTGTGTGGAGAAGGGAAGGATAGGTGGCAACACCTAGAAAACACCTAGGGAAGGTAAGTCTTCTAACTTACTTAAGGATAGGTTTGAAGAGTGTGAGTGAGGACGGCAGTGGGCTAGAAATGCTGGAAAAGGTTAAAGAATGGAAGCAGCAATAGGTCTATCCAACTGGGGTATTGGGAACTACAAATAAATATTACAGGGTTGAATGATTTTGTGTATATGTAGGATGTATATTTATAAATTATGCCAATAAAGGTTTATTATATTCAGTCTTTATGTCTTCATGTCTTGATCCTCTTGATGCTCTTAATACTTTTGATTCTTTTGATTTTTTTTATCCTTTTGATCCTTTGGATCCTTTTGATCTTGTTGTTTCACTTAATTCTCTTGATCTTCTTGATGTCACGATTTTTTGTTTGGGGTCATCTTAATGAGTTTAATTTTTTTATTTTTTGATGTTCTTAGGTCTTGACGACCTTATAATTTGGTATCTCTTTTAGTCTTTATGTATTGATGTTTTCTAACTTTCATTGTCTCTATGCATTGATGTCATCATGGCTTAGTACTTTATTAGAAACGTGTTTTCCGCCTTATATATTGATATTTTATAATTGAAATTTATCTTAAAGTAATATGAAGCCAGTGTCATAAATATTAACACAAGTTTTAATAGGATTGTAGGCGTCATTTAAGGCGTCTACATACTTGAAAACGAATTTTCTAGTTACTGAACGATATCATTCTTTTTAATTTAAGTTTCGTTATTTGCACATCAAAGTATGAAAGAAACAAATGAATTCCAGCCGAGAGTAAACGCGGATAGACCACTATACGAGACACTGCATAAGCTAATAAATTAAATATGGCAGGACGAGAGAATCCCAGAAGACCTGAAAACAGGAATAATACACCCTATACATGAAAATGGAGACAAGAAATTATGCAACAACTATAGAGGCATAAGGCTATTGAATGTGCCTAACATATATTTTCAAGTATTATATAACCGTCTATCTGAATATTCTGATATAATAGGAGAGTACCAGAGTGGATTCCGGCCAAATCGGTCCAAACCCAAGAAAAAAGTTACGGACACATTATTGAATTCCATAATTTATTCATCGAATTTAAGCAAGCCGTCAACAGTTTCAACTGTGGTCACAGTGGTGTAGTGGTGAACGCATCCGCTCGTTAGACCTGTGATCCCTGGTTCGATCCCCGCACAAACCGTGAATTTTTTCAAGGAACTATGCTGTGGCCACCTCTTGAAAAGCAATGGCAAACTACCACGAGTAATTCTGCCTTAGAGAACCTCTCAAATAGTGCCGTTCGTAACCGGCGATAAACTGAGAAGGTCCCCCGCATATTAGTGTTACGATGCGTTCCACAAATATGCGCGAGAGGTCACGACGTCTAAGCATTGAAGTAAAACGAATTTAAATTAGATCAACAGTATAGCCGGAAGAGAACTAACTAGATAATTCACTATAATGGGAATTCCGCTGAAACTAGTCAACCTTATCAGCGCAACTATAGATGGATCAAGCGCAAGAATAGCAGTACAGTCCAACTTAACGGATAGCTTTGAAATAAACAGAGGAGTAAGGTTAAGGTAAGTCTTGCTAACTTAGTAGTATATTCTTGCTGAGAAAATTCTGCTTGAACAAGTTCCTGTTTTAATTTAGAAGAATCATTTCCGAAATCCTTTTACACTTGAACTTCACCATTAGTTGTTGTGAGCTCATCATCACTAGCTTCATTTTGTAAGTAACTATGATTCCATATTAGTATGCGCGGCTGGAAGAGAGGCACTCTCGGCTATGCTTTTTAACGTGATATTGGACTCCGCGATAAGCTACAACTATCTCGAAATATATGGGTCTACATATAGAAGACGAACGAAGACGATATCATTATAACGGCCCAAAGTGTAGATGAGCTAAGGCGTACTTTGGGTCGCCTTTGCTTAAGGCGTACTTTGGTTTATAGATCTTATCTATACAGAAAAGTAAGACTAATTGTTAAGGAGGAAGAGACTAAATACATGAAAGCAGCCAGAAAAGAGTAAGAAAGATAAAAACAAATTAGAATAAATGAGCATACCTTCGAAAATATCATGTCATTTACCTACTTACTTACTTCATCTTTGCTCGTATTTGGTTTGGTGTTGTTAATATGGACCCTACATTAACAACACCAAACCAAATACGAGCAGAGAAATAGGAGACAAACAAAGCTCAGAATCTACCGTACACTGATACGCCAATTGTTATTTATGCTTCCGAGACATGGACTGAAAACGAAACAAAGATGCTTAGAGTATGGGAGAGGAGAGTGCTACGTAGAATATTTGGTGCTACACAGGATGACGACGATTATTTGAGAATAAAGATGAATCACGAGTTGAATACCCTAATCAATGGAGCGGACATAGTACGCTTTATTTCATCCAGGTGCTTAGAGTGGAATGGGCATCTCGCATACATGGGTGGAGGCAGAGCACCTAAAACGATTAATAACTTGGTACCATCGGAAGCCAGCGCGATAGGAAGGACAAGGAAAAGAAGGCAAGAAAATATAGTTGAAGACCTAAGAAAAATGGGAGTACGCAATTATGCGGTAGTACCTCAGGACCGGAAAAGATGGAAGGAAGTGGTAGAGCAGGTCATGACCCAAATATTCGACAAATAAACACAAAAAATTCCGTAGTTTAAGTGCCGATAGATCATCACTCATTCCATTAATTCCATTAACCAGTAACAATGGCATGAGAGTCATACAAGAAACGCCACAACAATACCAAATTTGCCACCGTCGTTCACTCTCCCACCCGCGCATTCTAATACGGAATCATAGTTCCTCACAAAATGAAGCTAGTAAAGATGAGCTCACGACAACTAAAGGTGAAGTTCAATAGGACCAGGATTTCGGAACTGATTCTTCTAAATTAAAACAGGAACTTGTTCAAGCAGTATTGTCTCAGCAAGAATATACTACTAAGATAGCAGACCGAATAACTACTCCAACTGATGACATACCACGATATATGTTAAGCTGTGCAGAGGAGAAGTTTAGCCCGGAACGTTAGGATTTCATAAATCAACAAAAAACAATTTAATTGATGTTATATGCAAAAAGCAACTCTTCCCTACAACCCAGCTGGATGAATAATAGTTCCGAGGTTTATAGAACTGAACTTCTAAAGTCAATCCAACAAAAATCTAAACCTACGACGGGCAAGTAAAAAATAAGGTTCCCAACGCTGTACACTCGCCGCGCGAGATACTAGGCGAAATCCGGCAACACTACCTTCATTCTTGATCCCCCCCACTCCTTTACAACTACCTGGAAGATCACTGCGAAGCTTAGTGCCGGCCTAACAGCCATCTGCGATGGAGCCCGCAATCGCCGTCACCGCCTGGTGTGAAATCCGTTCAGCGATTCGATTTTTAAACGCGAAGAAGCTTACACCTATTGAAATTCATAGACAGTTGGAAGAAGCTTATGGCAAAGCTTGCATCAGAGTCCAACACGTTCGCAAATGGTGCAGGGAGTTCTCCGAAGGATGCACAGCCGTTCACGACGAGCAAAGGAGCGGGAGGCCATCGGTGTCCGACGAAGTCGTGGCGAAGATTGAGCGCATTCTCCTGGAGGATCGAAGACTAACGCTTCGGAAGCTGGATGATCAGGTTCCTGAGGTTTGTGAAAAATCCATCGACAACATTTTGACCAAAAAATTTTGTGTTCGCGGTGAGTCCCGCACATGCTTTCAGAAACCCACAAATACAATCGCGTCAAGTGTGCCGAGGGGTTTCTTCGAGAATGCGCCTAGAATACCGAAGAATTCTTGGACTCCATTGTTACGGGAGATGAAACGTGGTATCACTACCTCACTCCGGAAACAAAATAAGACTCGAAACAATGGCGCCGTCCCGGGTCGCCGAGGCCGAAGAAGTTTAAGCAGACGCTGTCCGCAGGAAAAGTGATGGCTACGGTGTTTTGGGACCGAAAAGGCGTCTTGCTTACCGAGTTTATGCCTAAAGGGACCACAATAAATTCGGACAGGTACTGCGAGACGTTAACGAAACTTAAAAGAGCCATCCAAAATCGCCGGAGAGGAAGACTGAGCAAGGGCGTTAGGTTGCATCACTACAACGCGCGACCGCATGTCTCTCGACAGACCACCGCCCTACTCGACAAATTCGGCTGGAAATTGCTTGATCATGCCCCCTACAGCCCTGATCTTGCTCCCAGTTCTCCCAACTTCCTCCCAATCTTGCTCCCAACTTCCACTTGTTTCCGAAATTGAAGCAACACTTGGGTGGACAACGCTTCAGTACAGATGAAGAGGTGAAGGAAGCGGTCACCAAGTACATCCGCGGCCTAGCGGCGGAGTTCTTCGAAGCGGGTTTTCAGAAGTGGATAACTCGTCAGGAAAAATGCGTTGAAAGATCTGGCGACTAAGTAGAAAAATAGTTTAAAATACAAGCTTTCAGATTGTATACATATTTATTGCAATAAAAAATGCCTTACACCTGAAAATAGCATTACAATAGAAAATAGCAGAATATTAAGAGAAGTTTTACAACCCAGCTGGATGAATAATTGTTCCGAGGTTTATAAAACTGAACTTCTAAAGTCAATCCAACAAAAATCAAAACCTATTATTGGAGAGCACTCAAGCCGAGACTACAGCACTATGTCTACAATCAATACTAACCAAATTGCATCAGAATATTTTAATTCCGATATAATTGAAGAAACAACGCCAGATTTTATAATCACCTCTGGATCATATTCAGAATTTTTTGACTATTGTCACAACCAGTAATTCAATGCAAGATATAACTTACCTAAATCAATGAAATGCTAATAATATATTAAATATATTATTGCCAAACCATGAGCCTCAAGTTAAGGCAAGTCCCAACAAAAACTGGCAACAAAAAAATTCTTAGTGAGAACTATATTAGAAAATATTCAGAAACGACAGATTTCTACGTTCTATAACTACGAAGATCCTGTCTTAAACCAAAATATGCCTCAAAACCAAAAACCTGTGTAACAGGCAAATTTATGGATAAAAATACTAGACAAGATTGTCCACCACCGCCAAAATCACCAACATCGCTACCGATGCCATTGCCACGCATACCTAAACGATCAATTCCAGAGCCCTTGTTAGTTTGCCCACGTGCGGATGTTTGTCCGGAACGTGAAGATGTAAATTTTAAAGTGAAAGTAAAAACGTTACCTTGTCTAAATCTTGGTAGTTGTCCTTGTATAGAACCAGAACCTTTAAAAGAAAGTTGCCCTTTTCGAAGTTAAAAAAAACCTATACCACCACTAACTATTCTAAGGTGTTTAACAGAAGATGAGTATCCACCAAGAGCCGATGATTATTATAAAATTAAAATGAAATATCTTCCTTGTCTAGTACCAGGAGATTGCGACTGTATATCTACTTCTTTAAAAGAAGGCCCTCCATTGCCTAGGTTTAAAGCTAAACCAGTACCGAATCCTATACCTAAACGTTGTTTATTCGAAAATCCTTTTCCACCTAGAGCAGATGCAGGATTGCTAGTAAAGCCTAAGAAATTGCGATGTTTAGCTCCTTCGACTATATAATCCTTTGGTGCTACACATGATGACGACGGTAATTTAAGAATCGAGATGAATCACGAACTGAATACCCTAAGCAATGGAGCGGACATAGTACGCTTTATTTCATCTAGGCGCTTGGAGTGAAATGGGCATCTCGCACAGATCGCCTAAATTGGAGAAAAGCAAGGTTTGTGAGCCTCTTCGGTTTCATTGCGACGATAGAGATGCATGTCCAGAACGCGCAGATAGTCTCTGCAATTATAAAATTTCCGAAAATAGTTACCAACAATGATACTATGCCAAAACCATATCAGTACTTGGGAATATAATGCTCATGTAGGGTTTCTGGTTCGGATATATCCAAACCGCAAAACCGCGGTTTTCTGTGCAAAAAAACGAAACCGCATAACCGTCATAAAGAACCGCGGTTTTCGGTTTTTTCTAAAAATAAATAAAAATAAAATTCAACGAACTAGTGCTCTTGCAAAAATTGCAAAGTGTTGTTGCAAAAATGGCAACCATCGACGGTATATCTATTCGAGCAATTTCAAATTCTGCATTTATTCGGAAAGCTGGCCGGTTTCCCAACCAAATCTTGCCAACATTTTTATTACAATTTTGGCTTTCTGCGAATTGAAGGAACTTGCAAATAATATCGCTATAAGGGTTGAAAAACATTTACATTTATTTAGTATCAGTTTCAGAAATGATATTGTGGGTGCCCGTGACGGCGACACATGACGGTGCCCGAGTAATTGATAAAATAGTACAGATTGTCCTGGTAAACCACAAATTTGTCCTGCTGAATGCACAAGAAGTAATAGGATTCTTGGAACAGAAATTTATTGGTTCTGATAGAAGCAAAGCTTCAATGAGAAATATCATGGAACGTTTAAAGACCCCGTAAAATCTGGAATTAACAAAATTGACTAGATGCTTATTAGATACGTTCCAACAAAGGCTGTTTTAATATTGGGCGAAAATCTTTTTGAACGACTTTATCCAGACAACAATAAAGTTGAAGTCGAAGGTTTTGTCGAAGGACCAATCCAAACTATTCCTTGCAAGACGAAGATCAAAAAGCTATTCAAGATGTATTAAACAAAAATACTTATCTGCAAACCAATCGCTATTCTAATTCTATGAAGCAGGAGATTTCTACAAATAAAAGAACTTCTGAGAGAACAAAAGGATTAAATATTTTGTTTCGAGCACTCTCTACAATTAAAGCTACATACAGCTACGCCGAAAAATAATTTTCCCTACGCCCCCACTTTTGTAAAAAACTAAGATCTCGTTGAAATATCAGACACAGACAAATACCAAAAGTTCTTAAAAACCGAACCCGAAACCGACACCGCGGTTTTTAATTTTCAAAAACCGAAAACCGCGGTTTTGAAATAGTGCGGATATTCAGAAACCCTATGCTCATGCTACTAAACAAAGGTTTAGTTCATTTGCTGCGAATAATGTTCCTTCAAGAGATTAGTTCATACAAAATATTATTAAACATATGTCTCAAAAATAAATATATAAAACATTTATGTGACAGATACGAGTCACATATTTGTATATCACGTAATGAGAGTTGTAAGAAGCATATTACGTACGAGCGGAACAGTTACGCGCGACCCGTGTAGTTGGGAGCGCGTAATTTCGCTAGTACGTAATTGCCTTACAACTCGAATTATGTATACTATACTTTATCTACGTGTACTATACTTTATCGACGACCACACTAATATGTTTCTGTTTAATACGAAAAATATGTTTGATGTAACACCTTCGACTTTATTTAATTTGATAGAAATGACAAGAAATTTATTCATAATGGTTACATACCTTTTTATTTAGTACTTATTTGTAGTTTTCGTTAGATTTAAACGTGAGAAAACGAAATGAATTACATCTATGTGAATGATGTGCCATTAAATGATTTTTTGAAATACAATTCTATCAGCGATATCTGTTCAACAGGCTCCACCATCTAAACACTCTCATATATATCCGAAAGAAGAGGAAATGTGTATTTATAAGAAATTATCCATGTCAAACAAAGGCCATATCTACGACTGCGACTCGTTTAATAAACCCCATTTTCCTTTAAAGCATTTGGATTTCGAAGATCCGGACAGGGTACCATGTCCTGATCCTATTGAAGAGGATTTCAAAAATCCAAGAAAAAGAAACATTGTTCGGCTAAAGAGGTAGAAAAATGTCCTGAAGTTAGTTATACAATTTGTGAAACTGATGTTTGTAGTAAACCAAAACGAGCAGCTGCAGCAGCGAAGGAGAAGGAGATGGAGAAATGTAAGGAGCCGGAGAAAGGGAAAGAGAAATGTAAGGAGAAGGAGAAAGGAAAGTTGTAACTGAAATGTGGAATCTTGCCAGATAATAAATGTTAAAAAAAAGAAGATTAAAGGAAAAAAGAATCTGACACGGAGAGAGATTGCGGAAAAGAAGAACAATGTGAAAAGGAAAAACAATACCAACTGGAACGTGAAAAAGAAAAACAATGTGAAAAGAAAAGACAACGTGAAAAGGAAAGAGAATGTGAGAAGGAAAGACAACGTGAACAGGAAAGACAATGTGAAAAGGAGAAACAATGTGAAAGGGAATACAATGTGAAAAAGAAACACAACGTAAAAAGTAAAAACAATGTGCAAAGAAAAAAGAACGTGATATGTGTAAAACACTCAAAGCAGTTTGTTGTAAAAAGGTAAAGACCATACCACCGTCATCTGCAAAACGTAAGCCATGTGATAAAGTAACCGCATGTGATTTGTTAAAACCACCACCCACCCCACCCAAATGAGCAAAACCTAGAGTTTGGGAATACCCGGTCTTTTTAAACTCGGCTAGTCCGAGTCGAGTCCGAGTCCGATTTTTCGGGTCCGGTTCCGGGTCCTGGTCTAATCTGTCTCGCAATTTAAACGAAAACAGGAAAGGATTTTTCATGTTCAGGCGTATGGTAAAGCAAGCGATACTGTACGAACTTGCCGATTAAGTTAAGTGGGACTTAGATAAACATGGGATTTGGATTATCCCTATGTTATTGGTTATGGTAAATAGGTAAATAAAACAAAACTCCACAAGGGGCTAAGAGCGAAAGGCAAATGGATGAATTCCCTTCTAAATTGTCTAAAATTAATTCAACTTGTCCGTATTCTTCGACATCATAAGCGCTCTCGTCAGAATAATAATTTTCATCTTGATCGTCATCAATACCATCCAGACCATGAACATATTCATCTTGCAAGCCGGTAATATTTTTCTTTTTATATACTACATCACAAACAGATAAGTATATAGTGTGATACAAACAGAAATTATAAAGACTAGAAGATTCTCGCCCAAATTTCATCATAACACTTCTACTTTTTCGACAAATTTTATAGCAGTACATGTATCAACAATACCAAATTTGCCACCGTCGTTCACTCTCCCACCCGCGCATTCTAATACGGAATCATAGTTCCTCACAAAATAAAGCCAGTAAAGATGAGCTCACGACAACTAATGGTGAAGTTCAAGAGGATCAGGATTTCGGAACTGATTCTTCTAAATTAAAACAGGAACTTGTTCAAGCAGTATTGTCTCAGCAAGAATGTACTACTAAGATAGCAGACCGAATAACTACTCCAACTGATGACATACCACGATATATATTGAGCTGTGCAAAAGAGAAGTTTAGCCCGGAACGTTAGGATTTCATAAATTAACAAAAAAACAATTTAATTAATGTTATATGCAAAAAGCAACTCTTCCCTACAACCCAGCTGGATGAATAATAGTTCCGAGGTTTATAGAACTGAACTTCTAAAGTCAATCCAAAAAAAATCTAAACCTATTATTGGAGAGCATTCAACTCGAGTCTACAGCACTACGTCTATAATCAAAACTAACCAAATTGCAACAGAATATTTTAAATGCGATATAATTGAAGAAACGCAACGCCATATTTTATTACCATCTCGGGACCATATTCAGAATTTCTTGACTATTCTCACAACCAGTGACAATGCGAGATATAATTTACCTAAATCAATGCAATACTAATAATATATTAGATATATTATTGGCAAACCAAGAGCCTCAAGTTAAGACAAGTCTCAACAAAAACTAGCAACAAAAAAAAATCTTAGTGAGAACTATATTACAAAATATTCAGAAACGGCAGATTTCTACGTTCTATTACTACGAAGATCCTGATTGTCCAAGACCGGGAATTAGCAAATATGCCCCAAAACCAAAAACCTGTATAACAGGCAAATTTATGGATAAAAATACTCGACAAGATTGTCCACCACCGCCAAAATTACCAACAACTCCACCAGTACCATCGCCACGCATAACTAAACGATCAATTACAGAGGCTCCGTTAGTTTGCCCAAGTGCGGATGTTTGTCCGGAACGTGCAGACGTAAATTTTTAAGTATAAGAAAAAACGTTACCTTGCCTAAATATTGGTAGTTGTCCTTGTATAGAACCAGAACTTTTAAAAGAAGGTTGCTCTTTTCCACGTTAAAAACAAAAACCTATACCACCACCAATTATTCTAAGGTGTTTAACAGAAGATGAGTATCCAGCAAGGGCCTATGATTATTATAAAATTAAAATGAAATATCTTCCTTGTCTACTACCAGGAGATTGCGACTGTATACATACTCCTTTAAAGAAGCCCTAGATTAAAAGCTAAATCAGTACCGAATCCTATACCTAAAGTGTGTTTATTCGAACATCCTTGTCTACCTAAGGCAGGATTGCTAGTAAAGCCTAATAAATTGCGATGTTTAGCTCCTTCGACAATTCTGTGTATTGAAGCTCAAAAACTTAGAGAATGTAATCCTTTGCCCAGATTGGAGAAAAGTAAGGTTTGTGAGCCTCTTCGGTTTCATTGCGACGACAGAGATGCATGTCCAGAACGGGCAGATAGTCTCTGCAATTATAAAATTTCCGAAAAAATGTTACCAATGCCAAAACCATGCCAATATTCCAAATACCATACTATGCCAAAACCATGTCAGTACTTGGGAATATAATGCTCATGCTACTGAACGAAGGCTTGGTTCATTTGCTGTGAATAATTTTCTATCTAGAGGTTATTTCATACAAAATGATATTAAACATATGTCTCAAAAATATATAAAACATTTATGTGACAGCCACGAGTCACATAATAGTATATTACGTAATGAGAGCTGTAAGAAGCATATTACGTACGAGCGGAACATATTACGTACGTACATATTACGCGTAGCGGGGAGCGAGTAATTCCACGAGTAGGTAATTGCCTTAGAACTCGAATTATGTACTATACCTTATCTACGACCACTTTATAATTTTTACATTTTGTGAGAGAGACATGAACTTAGCAGGTTAATCATTGAACTGATAAGATAGAATTGGTGAAGCAATCCATACTTTGTTGAGTGCCACGAAGATGGACTGATAGCTGTAAAATAACTTACAAATTTCATGTGAGATTTGTTTTGATAGTCCTAGAAGACTCAATAATTGTTAGAGAGCTCCGGATAGGCTGAATATATTTATATATTCAGGCTGTGTTCCGTTTATTTGAAAAACAATATTCGCCACACAAATCTTTTTCAGAATGTGCAAATCATGAAATATTACAAAAAAAATACAGAATGCCCGAAAGTTAATTATCTACAACCTAGAAATCCAATTCTATGAGCGATATCTATTCAACAGGCTCCACCACCTAAACACACTCATATAGATCCGAAAGAGGAGGAAATGTGTATTTATAAGAATTTATCCATGTCAAACAAAGGCCATATCTACGACTGCGACTCGTTTAATAAACCCCATTTTACTTTAAGGCATATGGATTTCGAAGATCCGGAGAGCTTACCATGTCCTGATCCTATTGAAGAGGATCTCAAAAAATCCAGGAAAAAGAAACATTGTCCTGCTAAAGAGGTAGAAAAATGTCATGAAGTTAGTTATAAAATTTGTGAAAATGATGTTTGTAGTAAACCAAAACCAGCAGCTGTAGCAGTGAAGGAGAAGGAGATGGAGAAATGTAAGGAGCCGGAGAAAGGGGAAAAGAAGGAGAAATTTTAGGAGAAGGAGAAAGGAAAGTTGGAACTGAAATGTGGAATCTTTCCAAATAATATATGTGAAACAAGAAACGAAGATAAAAAAGGTTCTGAAACGGAGGAAGATTGCAGAAAAGAAGAAGAATGTGAAAAGGAAAAACAATGCGAACTGGAACCCGAAAAAGAAAAACAATGTGAAAAGGAAAGACAACGTGAAAAGGAAAGATAATGTGAGAAAGAAAGAAAACGTGAACAGGAAAGACATTGTTAAAAGGACAAACAATGTGAAAGGGAAAACAATGTGAAAAGGAAAAACAAAGTAAAAAGGAAAAACAATGTGCAAAGAAAAAAGAACGTGATATATGTAAAACACGCAAAGAAGTTTGTTGTAAAAAGTTAAAGACCAGACCACCGTCATCTGCAAAACGTAAGTTATGTGATAAAGTAACCGCTTGTGATTTGTTAAAACCAGGACCCACCAGTTGTCGTGATGCAACCTAACGCCCTTGCTCAGTCTTCCTCTCCGGCGATTTTGGATGGCTCTTTTAAGTTTCGTTAACGTCTCGCAGTACCTGTCCGAATTTATTGTGGTCCCTTCAGGCATAAACTCGGTAAACAAGACGCCTTTTCGGTCCCAAAACACCGTAGCCATCACTTTTCCTGCGGACAGCGTCTGCTTAAACTTCTTCGGCCTCGGCAACCCGGGACGGCGCCATTGTTTCGAGTCTTATTTTGTTTCCGGAGTGAGGTAGTGACACCACGTTTCATCTCCCGTAACAATGGAGTCCAAGAATTCTTCGGTATTCTCGGCGCATTCTCGAAGAAACCCCTCGGCACACTTGACGCAATTTTATTTGTGGGTTTCTGAAAGCATGTGCGAGACCCACCGCGAACACACCTTGTGATAACCAAGTTTTTTGGTCAAAATGTTGTCGATGGTTTTTTCACAAACCTCAGGAACCTGATCAGCCAGCTTCCGAAGCGTTACTCTTCGATCCTCGAGGAGAATGCGCTCAATCTTCGCCACGACTTCGTCCGACACCGATGGTCTCCCGCTCCTTTGCTCGTCGTGAACGTCTGTGCGTCCTTCGGAGAACTCCCTGCACCATTTGCGAACGTGTTGGACGCTGATGCAAGCTTTGCCATAAGCTTCTTCCAACTGTCTATGAATTTCAATAGGTGTAAGCTTCTTCGCGTTTAAAAATCGAATCACTGAACGGATTTCAGACCAGGCGGTGACGGCGATTGCGGGCTCCATCGCGGATGGCTGTTAGGCCGGCACTAAGCTTCGCAGTGATCTTTCGCAGTGATCTTCAATGAAGGTGGTGTTGCCGGATTTCGCCTAGTATCTCGCGCGGCGAGTGTACAGCGTTGGGAACCTTATTTTTTACTTACCCGTCGTAGGTTTAGATTTTTGTTGGATTGACTTTAGAAGTTCAGTTCCACAAACCTCGGAACTATTATTCATCCAGCTGGGTTGTAGGGAAGAGTTGCTTTTTGCATATAACATTAATTAAATTGTTTTTTGTTGATTTATGAAATCCTAACGTTCCGGGCTAAGCTCCTCTGCACAGCTCAATATATATCGTGGTATGTCATCAGTTGGAGTAGTTATTCGGTCTGCTACCTTAGTAGTATATTCTTGCTGAGACAATACTGCTTGAACAAGTTCCTGTTTTAATTTAGAGGAATCAGTTCCGAAATCCTGGTCCTCTTGAACTTCATCTTTAGTTGTCGTGAGCTCATCTTTACTAGCTTTATTTTGTGAGGAACTATGATTCCGTATTAGAATGCGCGAGTGGGAGAGTGAACCACGGTGGCAAATTTGGTATTGTTGTGGCGTTTCTTGTATGACTCTCATGCAATTGTTACTGGTAAATGGAATTAATGGAATGAGTGATGTTCTATTGGCACTTAAACTACGGAATTTTTTGTGTTTATTTGTCGAATATGTGGGTCTTGGCCTGCTCTACCACTTCCTTCCATCTTTTCCGGTTCTGAGGTAGTACCGCATAATTGCGTTCTCCCAATTTTCTCAGGTCTTTAACTATATTTTCTTGCTTTATTTTCCTTTTCCTTCCTCTTGCGCTGGCTTCCGTTGGTACCAAGTTATTAATCCTTCTAGGTGCTCTGCCCCCACCCATGTATGCAAGATGCCCATTGCACTCCAAGCACCTGGATGAAATAAAGCGAACTATGTCCGCTCCATTGTTTAGAGTATTCAACTCGTGATTCAACTTTATTCTCAAATAATCGTCGTCATCCTGTGTAGCACCAAATATTCTACGTAGCACTCTCCTCTCCCATACTCTAAGCATCTTTGTTTCGTTTTCAGTCCATGTCTCGGAAGCATAAATAACAATTGGTGTATCAGTGTACGGTAGATTCTGAGCTTTGTTTGTCTCCTATTTCTCTGCTCGTATTTGATTTGGTGTTGTTAATGTAGGGTCCACATTAACAACACCAAACCAAATACGAGCAGAGATGAAGTAAGTAAGTAGGTAAATGACATGACATTTTCAAAGGTATGCTCATTTATTCTAATTTGTTTTTATCCTTCTTACTCTTTTCTGGCTGCCTTCATGTATTTGGTCTCTTTCTCCTTAACAATTAGTCTTACTTTTCTGTTTCCTGTATAGATAAGATTTATAAACCAAAGTACCCCTTAAGCAAAGGCGACCCAAAGTACGCCTTAGCTCATCTACACTTTGGGTCATTATAATGATATCGTCTTCGTTCGTCTTCTATATGTAGACCCATATATTTTGAGATAGTTGTAGCTTATCGCGGAGTCCAATATCAGGTTAAAAAGCATAGCCGAGAATGTCTCTCTTCCAGCCGCGCATACTAATACGGAATCATAGTTACTCACAAAATGAAGCTAGTGATGATGAGCTCACGACAACTAATGGTGAAGTTCAAGTTTACCAGGATTTCGGAATTGATTCTTCTAAATTAAAACAGGAACTTGTTCAAGCAGAATTTTCTCAGCAAGAATAAATTTCCGCCACTTTAGCAGCTTTCTCTCCTTTTTTAAAAATTGCTAAAAATTTTCCAGTCATTTGGATTTGGACAGTTGGGTTTGGCTTTAAAAAAGTTAGAAAGTCGGTCCATAAGAGATGTTGGCTTGGGTTTTGCTAGGGTTTTTCGGGTCCGAATACCCGGACCTGGACTCGACGTGTCCAAGGGTAAATACCTGGTACCCGATACCCGATCTAAGACTCGACGAGTCTCGGGTCTTGAATATTAGGAATTGTCTAGTACACCGCGTCGTAAAGAACACTTGATGAATGGACGAGTATGAAAATTCGAACATATCTATATATCAATTTGGATGGAATTGACTCTGAAGTATATAATCTGGGTTTATTGAGAATTTTTAACTCATGTATGGTGATTTGTTAAAATCACCACCCGCCACATCCAAATGTGCAAAATCCAAGCCAACATCTTTTATGGACGTACTTTTTAAGTTTTTTAAAGCCAAACCCAACTGTCCAAATCCAAATGACTGGAAAAAGAAGCAATTATTACAACAAGCAGGGAAAGCAACTAACGTAGCGGAAATTTATGTAAACCCAAGTCAAAATCTACTGGTAAATGCAAGAATGTTAAAGCACCGGCCAAAGGTTCTACGAAAAGTATTAACAAAAGTTATAGCCCTGAAGATAATTTATATGGTATGGAATTACTTGTTTAGTCTCAACTGTCTAATACTGCTAGTTTCATACTAGTACATGTGGATCGTATTTTTCGGAATGGAATAGTTTTTGTGGATGGAACAGTTGAAAAGAATGGAATAGTTGGTAAAGGTGGAATAATTGATGAGGGTGAAATTGTATAATGAATTTTGACATTTGTATATGAAAGAGTAATCAGAATTGCGAGCTGCGCGATTCTTGTAGAAAGCGCATCAGCTAAGGTTGTATGAGTTGCAAGATGTACAACTCCTACTCCACAGAATATTAACTAATAATTCATCCGTCTCAAATGATTTTAATGCTGTCAGGTTTGTACAATAATATAATCAAACACTTTTGAGGTGTACTTAATCATATAATGTTACCAATTGTCTGAAATCAAAGTGACTTTAATTTAAGGAGTGATATTAGAAATGAAAAGTTCCCAACGTTCATAAAAAGGTTACTATATCTAACGATGTGATATTAGTTACTAAGGTGTACAACATGGACGATAAAAAATCAGCTGTGGAGTAAAAAGTTACTGAAAATCTCACTAAAACTTTCATAACCTTTAAATTGATTAAGTGACATTGATGTTGTCAACTTTGACGTTCAACATAACCAACATATTGTTTTAATCAAGTTGGTATGTATCTTGTGTTTTTGAGTTACCAACATACTCAAACATAATCTCACCAACTATTTGTTAAAGTTACATTGTTGTCTTTTTTTTCGTCAAAATTGCAAGCCTTAGTTACTAACTTCACTTCATCATATATAGTAACCTCCTTTTATGAAGGTTGGCAACTCTTGATTTCCAATATCACTCCTCCAATTATAGTAAGTTTGCTTTTAGACAATTAGCAACACTTAGCAAAATTATGTTACTAAAAGTTTCACCAAAAAAAATAATAACCAATAAATTACTCAACTGACGTTAATGTCAACTTTGATTTAATTTTCATGTATTTCTTTATTTAAAAAATACAGTATCAAGGTTATCGGCCATGAAAATACCAAAATGGTCAAATTGTTTCAATAGAAATATCTATGGTCTTAATAGATCTGAAAGAGTTTTTATTATATCTATTGCAGTTTTCGAGTTGTTGCTATTTGAATCCATTAGTATCAGTTCCGGTTTGACTTCGAGGGATGCGTATGTGGTCTGGATTTCTATGGCAGGAAACCTAATCTACGGGGGTTAAACCAACGGTCCTTTTTCACATTGACCTATATTGAATCCAGAGTTCGCGCTGCCGCGCGTATGTTGTCTTGATTTATCTGTCCGCTTCGCGGCGGGCAACTTAATCTATCCGGGGTTAAACCAACGGTCCTTGCAACACTGTCCTATATTGGATCGACAGGTCGCGCTGCCGCGCGTATGTTGTCTTGATTTATCTGTCCGCTTCGCGGCGGGAAACCTAATCTACGGGGGTTAAACCAACGGTCCTTTTTCACATTGACCTATATTAAATCGAGATCTCGCGCTGCCGCGCGTCTTGGTCTTCATCAGATAAATCAAGACCACACACTGTATGTGGTCTTGATTTATCTGATCTGATGGGGTGAATCAAAACCAGATTAGTCAAGACCAGATATATCAAGACCACATACGCGCTGCCGCGGGTATGTGGTCTTGGTCAGAAAAAATAAATTCTGTGTCAAGGCTATCGGCCACGAGAATACCAAATTTCAATAGAAAGATCTATAAGCTACGCCGAACTGAAAGAATTTTGAATACAACTGTCCAAGTTTTCAAACTATAGTTATTTGAATGTCTTACCTCGTGTGCGACTTTGAGTTTGAGGGGCGGCGACTGCCGCCAGATAAAATATTTTGCAAAACTAACTGAGGGATATCATAGACTGACTAATTCTCTACAAATGTGTGAAATTTTATCGTTCCACGTTGTGTGAAACTTACTAAAATAATTTTCCCCTTCTCTGAATTTCGTTTTTGATTTTTTTCATTTATAAAAAAAATTATCGGCCAAACGGTTCGCTTTGGAAAGATGAAAATGACAAAACATTTAAATGAAAATGTGCTCTATAAAATAGCGCTAAATGCATGTTTCTTAGACTCCGGAAAATTGGACAAAACATATATTTGCAAGTTTTCAATGAATATTTCTTTATTAAAACAATTATGTGCCCAGGCTATCGGCCACGAAGATACCAAAACGTCAATTTCAATAGAAATACGTATAATCTATATAGATCTGAAAGAAATTTCAATATATCTCTTGCAGTTTACACTTTATAGTTATTTGAATTTATTAATTTCTGTTATGTTCGAGTTTGAGGGGCGGCGGCCGCCGCCAGATAAAATATTTTGCAAAACTAACTAAGAGATATCATAGACTGACTAATTCTCTACAAATGTGTGAAATTTTATCGTTCCACGTTGTGTAAAACTTACAAAAATAATTTTTCAACAAATCCAAACATGTCAAACAGGAATTCCGATCAAAACCGAACGCGAAAATTTCAAAATATTCAAAAATTGCGAAAAAATATATTAATACTTGAAGGATTTCAATGAAACTTATGCTGAATGTGGGTATCCACCAGAGGTATGAGTTGACAAAATTAGAACGCTCCCACTCCAATAGGGACGTCGTGAAGAATGATTTTCTCGTAAACAATTTTATGGAAATATCTCGTCAACGCCTCAAGATGGAAAATAATAACCGGGATATCCGTATGTAAGACGTCGGTGTCTACAAAAAAGTATTCTTTGCAAATTTTGTAAAAACCTTTGGTTTAGTCGTAGAAGCAAAAAATATAAAATCCCAAAATTTATCGAAGGGGTACCCCTTCTCTGAATTTCGTTTTTCAATTTACATGGGTTTAAATGGGCTCTTCCGCCAAAACGGTTCGCTTTGGAAAAATAAAAATGACACAACTTTTAGATGAAAATCTGCTCTATAAAATAGCGCTAAATGCATGTTTCTTAGACTCCGGAAAATTGGACAAAAAAATATATTTGCAAGAATTTCTTTATTAAAAAAATCCTGTGTCAAATCTATCGACCACAAATATGTCAATTTCAATAGAAACATGTACACTCTATATAAAACTTATGCAAACTACATAAAACTTTATGCGACGACATTTTTAAGTTCATGCAGCACATTTCAATAGGCCTGAATGAGCACTATTCGATTTTAAAAAGAAAAACCGGATAAATTTAGAGATGGCTTTTTCTTCAGCCGTCAAGTGGTAGAACTGATCGTTTTTCAACAATAACTCTTTTGTTATACATGCTAGGAAGTCGCGGAATACACTTTTAGATTCCAAATTAAATGTGCAATTTTTAACTATTCTTGTAGGAAAGTCGTAATTCTCACCGTTTGGAAAATGGATTTTAAATCACCAGATGACCCAAAAACTTACATCGTCCCCCTTGTAAAATTAGCCGAATTTTCAGATTGTCCAATCAGAAATGTGTAAAACAATAGTTTTCTTTTATGAAATCAGTAAAAACTCTAATCAAATATGGCCGAGCTTACTTTTACTCAAGTAAGAGTGTGAATTTGCAAGAATATTCAATTGTTTCTAATGTAGAATTTTCCAACTTTAACAAATCTGAGAAATAAAATTTTTCCGGACACCATTCACCACGGAAAATGGAAGGAAAATTCTGTGGGGCGGAGTTAACTATGCAACCTGGTAAAACGGTTTGCAAAGGAATGATAAAATTTGCTCCGCTGGTAGAGGAAAGTTTACTCTATCGATTCATGCTAGAAGAATTTATTAGAAATGTAGAGAAATGAAAAACGGAAATGTTTGAAAATCAAGTAAACAGTTGGAGGGAGATTTCAAACGTCGGCCACGTCTGGACCGTCAGCCGCAGAAAATTCATGCAGCATATTTTAATAGAACTTGATGAGTTGTATTCGAATTTGAATAAAAAATGCCGATAAATATTGAAAGGCTGTTCCTTCCGCAGTGAAATGATAATACTGAAAGTTTTTCGCCAATAACTCTGTTGCTATACATCCGAGTAAGACGCGTGTTGTACTGTTGGAATCTAAATTCAATTTAAAAGCTCCAATTATTCTCAAAAAAAACTCGCAAATATTGCGGTTTATGAAATAAATTTTTAAATTCAAATGTGAAGGGAAGCAACTGTTTCTGATGTAACATGGTCTGAATTTTAAGAATCTGCTAAAAGAAAAGTGTGAAATCTTCGTTTTCTTGTAGAAATTTGTGAAAAATTGCGAATTTTGACGTTGCTATGTGTTGCTAATCAAGAGCCAGAGTCGCCGAAATCAGCAATTTCGAGATTTCAAGATATCTCTTTGAATTTGATTTGAATTTCAACCTAACAATGAGCGAAAAATCAGAATTTTGATTTAAATTCCTTTTTTTAATTTTATCTTCTCACAAGAACACGGATAATCAAAAACGGATAAACTTCAACAATGACATTTGCACATAACCTGAGCGAAAATAGTGTCAGAATGATCAGCTGTAAGTGTAAATTGGCGATTCAGCGGCAAGCAATGGTCGTAGTATTTTTGACCTGGAGTGCGAATCCGTTGATGGATTATAGAAATTCAAACGCCATACTGTTGGCCTTTTCACTGGGCATGCACTTGTTGGACTGGAAATGTAAATTTTCTTTTTCGCGTTTCCTTTTGAAGAGGTGAAAAAAAAGTGACTTCGCGAATTGGGGCCTGCGGAACGTACCCGGAGGTGTAACGCGCCGAGAGAGATGTCGTTTGAAAGTAGACACGTGGGGCTATAATCCCGGAGAAGAGCAATACAATTCTAAAACATTTCACCGAATATTGAAGGTTTCAATTTGCTCAATTTTGAAAAATTCGTTTCGAGTTTGGACGGGCGTCGAGGCCCCCAAATGCTATCGAGCGATGCGTCGTTCCTATCGCCTTATAGACCCTTTCGTTCTATATTCAGAAACCACCACCGCGAGGCCCTGCTATTTAATTTAGCGAATCCCAGGGGATTCTCGCGTACATCTGCAAAATATGGTTTTTCGGGCCTCCCGGCGCCATCCAGCACGCAATCGCAATTAAACTCCAAAACAAACTTAAAGACACTATTCCGAATCGATTGGTGCCGGTCCGGTCCCGATCCGACTGTTGGGTATTCCAGGAGAGGGATCCCCGCAAATTAGGTGAAAAAAACAGCGCGTTTTTCCAATTTTTGTGTTAAAATTGACCCAGAGCGGGAATAGGATGCCGCAGGTCCCAGAATCTTCCACCGCCCGTTGCGGGTAAACATCTCGCATCGAACGAACCGGTTTGGAGACACGGCGCTCTTCAAGCAAGAGTACGGCGTCCACAGATGTGATGAAAAAAACGGTTTTTTTTCGCTTACATTTTCTACCGCACCGGGTGAACCGACGGTCGGGTACTTTTCCGCATGACGTCAAAAAACGTGAAATCGTCGCGGCAAGAGGAAGCAGTAAAAAAATCGAGCCGCGGACCAAAATTGCTCATCAAAAGTGCTAGAAACGATCTCCTGTTTTTGGCACCTGGAGGACGCCGTGTGGGACTTGCGAGCGGCAGACAGACACGGGTCGAAGGCCCGTTCAGTTTTACAACAGAAAATGACAATTTCCCGTTTGGACGCGCAAGAGGAACGGAGTTTTTACGGAAAAAGTGAAAAATTTAAAACGCACCTACAGCCGCCCCCTGCGGGGGCGGAACTTGGTAAGGCTCGTCAAAAAAAACCTAATTTTTTGTTCAATTTATTGGAAAAAATTCAAGACGTAAACCGCATTTTTTGACAATTTTTCTTAATTTTCAAAAAATCTTGACTTTTGACCCCCTTCGAGTTCAGTGACGGTACCTTACTCGATTAGTATATTTCAACAATTATACTTTATATTGTTAAATAAAGTTATATCTCTTAAACCTTGTCTCTATTGTAATTAAGAAGAGTCCTTTGGTTTGTCACACCTAGTTTTCCTAGTGAAATATGTCTAATTTTATTTCTCTTGAAAGTTCAAATATGTTATGTATGCTAGTCATGGTTTGTTACTAGTATTTTCGTAGTCTAATTAATTCCATATACTTACACTCCAACACTTTGCCTTTTGCTTAGTTGATGTAATAACATATTTCAATATCGTTCCATTCACTCCTGTTAGGTGATTAATAAAACGCTTTACGCAAAATGGTATTTTATGCGGCACGTTTCACTATAGAGTAACGTTTGATCGAATTTTATTTATCGCGTGTTTTGGAATTTTCAAAACGTGTTATTGCCATGCAGCTAAAATCATAATAAGGAAGAAGTTGAAGTGCTGCGGCGTGAGCAGCAGTTGGACCAGTGTCTAGCTCCCGGCTGCAGCACCTGCAGCATTCCTGTCATCCGCAGCCGCCGCAAGACTCTCGATTATTGAAACGTTTAAACGCCACGTGCCTACGCCCGTGTTTTATCCCATCAAAGATATAGGGAAACATGAAATTGCGTGAGGAGGAAGAAGTTTGTTATTATTGGAATTTCGTTCAGCATTGCTTAATTTAGAATAAGAAGACTTTATTTTTAAAATGAATAATTGATAAATTTATTTTCTCATAAAAAGACATCATATCATCTCAGTCTCAAGTTTATTATTAACTTAATTCTTCTTCCCAGACATACTTATCTCGGGAAGTATCTCTAAAATTATTATTATTTAATATAAATATACAAGGAGAATAATTTAGAAAATGTTTTAATAATTTAATTATTGATTATTTAGTTCTAATAAATATAATGCACTACTAAAGAAATGTAGTTAAAGATTTGAAAATAAGTACAGCCCGTATTGCAAGTGGCGTCAGCAGAAAAAGGTTAACACAGTAAGCGATGATATTCTCCTAGTTCATTTGTCATAAGAACCTAAAGCCATAGAAGCTTTAACCTTACAGAGACGATTTGCAATGATAAAAAATTGTCTGTAAGTGAAGTAAAATGTGAATGTTAGTAATTTGCTAAAAACTATCGCTTTTCTCGAACGACAAAGTCTTGGTTACACACCAAGAAAGTCAAAAGTTTAGCTTACAAACCAAGTCGCCAAATTCTTACTTGAAACATCTGATGAAAATTGGTTATTAACTAAAGTAATTTTAATATTTGGTATTTTTTGTGCATGCCGAATAGATGAGTTGATTCATTTAACTTTGGAAAATGTGGAAGATAATGGCCGTTTTTTGGCGTTATTGCGTAGAGATGGCAAAAATCAGATGTCAAGAAGTTTCACAATTACAAAAGGCGATAATCAAAGTTCGATAATCAAAATGATGATCAAAGAGATATCCCTCTCTTTGATCCATATAGTTTTTATCGTAAATGTATTACCTAAAGACCTATCAAAATGAATTGTAAAAACTTACTTATTGCGTATCGCAATGGTAGATGTTATGCTCAACATGCGGGTTACCATACTATGAGTGGGACAATAAAACAGATTGCTGAATATTTGAACCTAAAAATCTTTAGGAATATACTGGACATGGCTTAAGATGATTTTCAGCAAGTATGTTTGTCGAAGGCGGAGGGGGTTTGTTTACTGTAAAAAGACATGGAGGTTGGCGTCCCTAGACGGTAGCCGAAGGCTATATCGAGGAATCGGTGAACAGAAAAATTTTAATTGTTCAGTAATTGAAGAATAGAAAACAAAGCGTCAACTCATCAAATACAATTCTGTAAAATGAAGCTAAATGTGGCTGCTAAAGGATTGAATATTTACAATAAGTAATACAAATTGTAACACAAATGTTTCATTCACTAAAAATTAGAGATATAAGTATGTATATGTAGATACAACAAAATATCGTTCATTACACGTCTATGAATGGGTTTTCCGTGATTGCATGACTTCACGTGTTCTACTTCGCCTTACACGGGACTTTGTCACGCGCGCACGGGAAAAACCTATTTTCTCGACTTCTTATGAAATACCTCCGTACAAACATACACGATTTCTTCGATGAATAAGAATTATGAACGTACATTCCTCAGGATAAAAAGGAATAACTTAAGAAAAGTAGAAGAACTGAAGCAATAATAATGTCCCATCATCCTTACAATTTCTAAGAATCAAATATACAACTTTGCAGAGAACTTTACAAAAAGTTACTTATTTCTAGAATTAGGACCAAAATTTGGCCTAACGATGGGAGTAATTCCAAATAACGTGAAAATCAAAGACGTAGAAATATGAAAAAGAAACATCTACAGAATATAGTAGCAAACTAATAGAGACCATTTACAACTTCATCGTAACACAAAAGAAGTAGAAGAAACACAACCCGATCAACTACTACATAAAAGAAACGAATAACTTCATAAAAAACTACAAAGACATTATCATTAGAAAATCGGACAAAGGTAACAACTCAACAATGATTATGTATAAACAAGAGTACGAAACAGAAGTGACAAAAATGTTATCACAATGACCAAGAGATTTATCATAAATTGAAAAAGTACCCAACTTTGGCGCTACAGACTCAAGCCAACAAACTGATAAAGGATTTACTAGAAAATGGACAAACCATGAAGCCAGAATACCAATAATTAATTAGACAATTATTTTTTGATGTAACGTCCATCTTGTTTTAATGATTATTGTATTTTGACTCAGGTGTTTGGACAAATTTTTTTCAAGTATTTTTTATTAAAATTATGCCAACGTTTCGACCTGTATTCGGTCTTTATCAAGGCTACAAAAGAAAAAACCGCTATTATTAAGAATATGGGAATTGTGGAGTTACCTTCACTAACTGTTGCTAATCGTCTTCCAAAGTGGATTTCTAAACGTGGAAAGTAAAAATGAATCTTCTACGTAGGCTGGTTCAAGAAATATCCGGGCTTTTGTAATCCAAAAAACTGACATTTTTTTAATACAACAAATATAACTGCAACTTCTGTCCAGTTAATTGACAGAAAATGTGTTTATGCAGCAGATCCGCTGTTGCCAAGTTCAATTCTTTTGCAGGGTTTATACTTTTTTTCTGTGTCGCTACAATTTAAGTATTATATGTATTAAATATATTTAATTTTATTTTAATTCTTGCGCAGGGGTCATGTTAATCTTCTATGTATTCTTCTTCTTCTTATGCATATTCACTAATGAATGTTTGCGACCACGGAAATGACTTGAATGCCGTCATCATGCGGTTCTCTTGGGAAGTATAAGAGGTGATTTCCCGTTATCTTCCTCCATGGGTATGAAATTACATTTCCTTAATTTCAGTTCTAACGGTTATACCGCTGTGACTCGGTCGCCAGAGCCCCATCTGTCATCTAGCAGGGTGTGTCGGATGGTCTCTACTAGGCCATCATGCCGTACGCATGTGGTTTAATTGAGAGTTGGTTAGGTTAGGTTGTCCAAAAGAGAATAGATCAAGACCGCATACAGCGCGGCAGCGCGAACTCTCGATCATAGTCTTATCGAGGTCTTATCGAGAGTTCGCGCTGCCGCATGCATGTGGTTTAATTGAGAGTTGGTTAGGTTAGGTTGTCCGAGAGAGAATAGATCAAGACCGCATACAGCGCGAACTCTCGATCACATGCGCGCGCAGGTCATGGTCTGATCCAGACCTAGCGCTGCCGCACGCATGTGGTTTAATTGAGAGTTCGCGCTGTCCCACGCATGTGGTTTAATTGAGAGTTGGTTAGGTTAGGTTGTCCGAGAGAGAGGTTTAAACGCACTGCTGCGCCTATATGGTCTAAAATAAGATAAAGTTGCAAGAAGTATTGGGTTAAAATGTGCTATAACGTATCACTTGAAATGACATGTATAGGCAAACCACCGTACGCATTCTGCGCATGCGCATTGATAAGTTTTCCAACGGAAATTGACATAAAACCTCCAGTGGGGCATAAACCGTTGGATACGCATTTTTATTTAAGGTTACGAATTCCAAGTTTAGTTTACTTCATTATTTTACAAATCGAAACACGCATTATTTAAGGTTAGTACGAAGAATTAATTTGATAAGTTGAAACTTATTTTACAAATTTATTTAAGGATACAATGGACTTTTCCGAAAAAAAAAGTGGCCCATAGCGGTAGAATGGTTGAATGGTTGATGGATGTGGGTATGCTTGGGAAGAAGTATGTATATCATGTATGTGGAAGGAATATGAGATTAACTAAAAATAAGAGAAAATCTGATGGATATGAATGGCGTTGTTTCAGAAGACTGAATGTACACAATATAGGACAAAGTGGCAAGGACCGTTGGTTTTACCTTGGTTAGATTAGGTTGTCCGCCGCGAAGCTGGAAGATAAATCAAGACAACATACGCGCGGCAGTGCGAACTCTCGATTCAATATAGGACAAAGTGGCAAGGACCGTAGGTTTAATTCTGGTTAGGTTAGAGTTGTTGGGGTTTATTATCATTTTAAAGAATTTTTATATATCACCTTCAAATTTATTTTCCCTACGCCTTTGTGTTTTGCCCCCTATGCGCATGCGCAAAATGCGTACGGTGGGTTGCTTATAGATGTCATTTCAAGTGACTGGTTATAGCACATTTTAACCGAAGTATTGGGTTAACCTGAGTTAAACCAATTAGAATGAAATTAGAATTAAAAATTAAATTTATATTTCAATGTTGTTGTAAGTGCATGTGCAAAAATTGTATATTGAAGTGTTTACCAGAACAAGGTAAAATAAAAAGATAAAATTGGCAACGTCGGTTGGGCTTCTCCTGCACTTTTTGTTTGACAAGTAATTAGAGAGAAGTTAGGCAGTGAAGGAAAATATTAACCGTTGCGTCAAAAAAATGTCATTTTTTTTATAAAAACCCGTATATTTTTTGAATAAATCGACGTAGAAGCTTCGTTTTGGCTCTCTAAGTTTGCAAATACACTACGGAGGACGATTAGTAACAGTTATTCAAGGTAAAAATCCGCCAACCCCAAAAAAATGGGAATTCCCATATTCTTTACAAATTCCAGAAAAAACAAAATTTACAAATTACAAAATTACATAATTATAAAAATTCCTAAATACGTATATAAAAATTACAATTTACAATAATAATAATTTTTCTTTTTTTTATGATTAGATAAAAGATTTTGTAATAGGATAAATTATAAACTATTTGTTCTCACCTAATTTTTTAAAACATTATATGATTTTGACATTTTTTTAAAAATTTGAAATTTATATTAATATTGTTGTTATTAATTGGTTTCCCCGACATTACTATAATAGTAAATGAAAATAAACAAAATAAATAAATTGAAGTTAAAATAGAAATCATCACATATCAAAAAGCATGAAATGAAATAAATTGTGATCAATTTGGCGTTTTATCGTAAAAGTCCAAAAATTAACTTAAAAAACAAGACCAAAAAACTCAAATTGTTTGTCGGAGTGCGTATAAATTTTGTGAATAGGAAATTAAAATTTGAATTTATTTTATGGTGGGAAATTGTTTGCTTAAATAATGAATTAAAATTAATTTAGTCAAATATAAACTAGAAAACAGTTTAAACTTTTTGCAATAAATTGCAATAAATCTTACTTAGGCCGTTGACATATTCTCTATAATTTACTGTATTGTGTTTTTGAATGAAAATCATTTCGCTAATGTTGCGTTTGTAGAAATGTTTTTCAATGTCTAATATTGAGATATTATCAAAATCAAAATGATGACCAGATTGGAAAATATGAGTGGTTAAAGCGGTTTTATCGGGATTTAAATGAACATTGTTACAATCTGACTTTGATGTTAGCGTGTTCTGTCTTTTAAATGTTGTTTTGTCTGGCCTATGTAAGATTTATTGCAATTCGAGCAATCGATCTTGTAAATCAAGTTTGAGTTTATTGTCTTAGGTAGTGGATCCTTAAGTTTTGTGTAATACTGTCCAATTGTTTTTGTATTGTAATATGTAAATTTGCAATTGAAAGGAATAAGTGTTCTTTCAATGTTTTTTGTAAGTGATCCTATATATGGTAAACTAAAAAATGTGTGGGTGTTGGTTTCAATTTCTGTCAATGTTTTTAATTTGTTTGTATGCTCGTAATTGTTATTAGTTTTATCTTTACTTAGTTCTAGTCTTTTTTTAAAATATGTATTAAGGCATTGTTTCACAATATAACTCGGATAGTTATTTTTGATTAAAATTTTTTTTGATTTTAACTAAATTATCTACATGAAAAGATGAGTGACTTAATTTAATAGCACGATGTAATAAATTATTAACAACATTAATTTTCTGTTTTGTGTTGTGATGACTGAGATAATTTAATATTCTATTAGGGTTGGTAGGTTTAGTATACCAATTTGGGATTAACTGTTTGTTATGTCTAATTATTTTTGTGTCCAGGAATGGAATAGAGTTATCACTCTCTATTTCCATTGTAAATTGAATATTTTTATGAAAACTGTTAAATGTCTTAAAAATTAATTTTCTTTTTTCTTTTGGAACTACTAATATTGTGTCATCTACATACATTCTAATTAGTGGAAACTGAATTTTTATTTTGTCTATTACAAATTTGAAAGTTTCGTTCATAATTAAATTAGCTAAAGTGGGACTTGTTGGAGCTCCCATTGCTGTGCCATCGATTTGTTTGTAAAAATTTTCTTTGTATATAAAATAAGCTGATTCAAATGTAAATTTTATTAACTTTAAGAATAGGTTTTTATCTAAACTTGTATATGGTTCAATAGAAGACCAATTGTTATTAACTATTGTGATAACCAATTCCCTAGGGATATTAGTGAATAATGACACAACATCTAGAGAAATGAGAACATAATCCTTAGGAAATTTACAGAGGGCTTTTTCAACACCATCAAAAGATCAACTGTAATTATTTATTCGTTAATCAGCCAATCAGCATCGATATAATTAGTTTAGCAATATCTGCCGCGGCGGATGACGTCATCTACTGAGGGGTAGGCGGTCGGGCGGTAACTCCCTTAGGGCGCATGCTAGAGCCGTTCTGACACCAGATTTGATTCTTCTCATCAAATGGTTTAAAATGGTTTAGTCTAGTCCGTCTAGTCTAGCCTCATGTATCTAGCCCTGTCTATCTAGTCTCATGTATCTAGCCCCGTCTGTCTAGTCTCATGTATTTAGCTTCGTCTATCTGGCTCCTTGTATCTAGTTTCATGTATCTGGTCTCATGTATTTAGTCCCGTCTATCTAGTCTATTGTATTTAGTCCCATGGCTCTAGCCTCGTCTGTCTAGTCTCATGTATTTAGTCCCGTTGATGTATGCAACAAACTTCACACCTCATTTGTCTCAACAGGATCTAATTTTGAATTTCCCCGCCTCGCGTCTATTTTTTTAATTTTCCCGCGCATCTGGAAGTTCTGAAAATGGCGGCCGAAAATCGAAACCGAAAACCGGAAGTCGAAACCGGAAGTAAAAAACCGGAAGTCGAAACCGGAAGTCGAAACCGGAAGTTCCAAGGTCAAGGTTAGGGGTCAAGGTTAGGGGTCAAGGTCAAGGTTAGGTTAGGGGTCAAAGGTCATCGCGCATGCGCATGACAGTGGAGGTGGAGGGTCTAGAACATAGGATTTTTCCCTACTCACGGACTCCAAAAGTTTGTATTACAAAAATAACCACTTTTGCGGAGGTCACGGTGAAGATGCCCGGGAAAAATGAAATTCACGAAAGAATTCCGATAGAAAACTTCGAGACACGTTTTCCGATACCATCCTCGTCGCTGTGCGACTTTTGTCAGCGATTATATACATACATTATATACATTTTTCCGCGAATTATGGCCCTCCGAATCAAACGCCGCTTGCGGCGGCGGTGCATCAGATTATTGTAGCGAAAGAACGAACGTCCCACGCACGGGGATTTGGGCTAACGCTTCTGGTTCGCGTCATTTAGGCGTCCAAAAATGACGTTTTTTTGCAAGAAAATATGAGTTTTTCGGACGTCTCAAAAATTTTAAGTAAAAATGTCGAAAAGTGAGGAGACAGACAGGATGGACGGGGACGTTCCGGACGCACCGGCGTGGAACCACTACCATGTGACGAAAACTATCCGAGTTTTGTGTGAAAAAGTGAAAAACCTGGAAAAATTCGCTCAGCCGCCCCCGGAGACGGCTGGTCGGTGAAATTGTTTTAAAAAATACCCGATTCTTTTGCAAATCGGTTGTCGGAGATTTCCAATCGTTGCGTAATATTTTAATATTTTTTTAAAAAAATACAAAAAATTGCGATTTCTTTCCCTCTTTAAGTTCAGTGACGGTTCGTTACTCGTTTAGTAATCTAGCGCCAAACTAGATGGCGCTAGTAAAAAAGATAAACCCCGGGCTACATCGCCAGGGACTACGCTGTATAAATTCAGGGCCCCGGGTCACATCTTCCGGAATGGCGGTGAAAGGGTTAATATTTACCTATTTTTACTGAGCTTAAGTACACGGTCATTTATAGTGCTGCTTTTCATAATATTCAAGTTATTTTTCAAAAAAATCTTTGTTTGCAGATATTCCTTCCATTTTGATGTAAATTAGATAATTATTCTTTATTACGAAACGTAAGAATCAAACTGTATTGTGCGTCTGATTGTGAAACTCGTCTCTAAGTACGAGATGCCGGCGCCGAGTGGTCATTTCATGAACTACCTAGGCGGGAAATGCAATTTTAATATTTTTCACTAAACGTCGACGTTTCTGGAAGTGCCTAAGTATTTCATGAAATAACCGATTTTGAGAAAAGACTACGACATACACATACTAACTAGATATACGGTATGAGTTTTTTTTCCCAAGAAAAAACTACAATTACACAATTATTTACACAATACATTATACAACTATTTCAGGATTTCGTTTTGATCAAAGATTCAATTACAATTATTTAGATTACAATGTAAAAAAGAAACCAAAATTTGATTTTGTTCCAAGTTTATTATTAACAACTTAACCGACAAAAATCCAATAAACAACAATGCTTCTTATTATAGAAAATTTAATTCTCATCAAGTGTTATTCGAAACATTTTTCAAAATTTCGTCTAGTTTCCGAGTAACTTTCGCCTTTTTCGAGTCGAAAAATATAAAACACTATCTGTCTGTATACAACCAACTCTACAAAAGCAAACACGAATCATTCGATTTCAAATCATTTTGGTGCTGAATTGCTCATGCTGGTGATGAATAAAGAAATCATAAAATAAACCCAGACACAAGACAAACATTTTTTTCTTGTTCTATTCTGTAATGAGATCTGCAATGATTCAACCCTTTTAAAATTATTAAAAACCGCAAAATTTATTTTCGAAAATAGTAATGGACCAACACTATTTCCCCGACGAACGCAAAAAGACTACTACAAAATCCAATTAAAACAATATTAAAAGGCGTCATTAACTCTTGAAGGGTCATAGGTTTAGCAACTCCTATATTGCTGTGCTTAGCCGATGTTTTCTTGCTAAATTGATGAAGCCCAGCTTCTTCAATCCGCTTCAAAAAACTGTTAAAACTATGTATAAAAGGGAAGGCGCTACTAAAATATATAGATTCGAAAGCAGGTACCAAACTTTCCTTCATAATATGATAGGTTCCACTACCAACTTTGACCCTCATATGACCCACAAAACTTTCTGCATTGCTGCGCATAACGGCATAAGTACAATTTAGATTCGCAGATAAAATATTTTTAGCCAGTTTTTCACTGCGCGTTTTTACTACTTGTGACGCAAGCTCTGGCGGAACAAACTCAATAAATTTTCCTATTATGCAAATAGGTAAACCACTTTCTTTTAAATCTATTATAGTATCTATTTCTTTATAAAAACGTTTACCTATCAAATTTCCTCTTAGAGTTGAAGAGTATACGTAGGACAGAATTGCTCCAAAAAAAATCCACCCAGTAAATAAGATTTTGGTGAAGACTTTGTACTTGACAAAATTGAGTTTTGTGCCATGGCCCAAAGTGGCTCCAAATGCTCTTAGGAAAATTAGCCCAAATTCATTTCTTTCTATGGAGTAAATAGTTACAATTAACAAGAAGAATATGATTGTTAAAATAAACCAGACTTCAGGATTTATAATCAGAATTAATTTTAAATATTGCGGCATTTCTTCAGCTCGTGGCGTTAAAACAACAATGTCGTCTCTTTTAAAAGGATCACCAAAAGTTACGTCATCGTAAATACCATGGAAGTTTCCAATAAAACACAACTCTGCTACTCCTTTCTTAACTAAATCATGCGCTTCTTCATAGCTATCAGCAACTTTAATTAGAATATTAGCGTTCATCCTTTTCGATATTTCTCTTAAAATTTTTCCCAGATTTCCAACAAATTCATCATTCTCGTACACAGTCTTTGGAGGATCATTAATCATGACTGCAGTGATCGTGTGACCATGAAGGTTTCTAAACTTTTGGAGTTGATGTGTCCTTAAATCAAATAGTGAACGTTCAACTAAGTTTGTAAAGGGATTAAAAATAAAATTTTCTATTACGGAAGGGAACAAGAGAATAAAATTAAAGTTCCAAATGTCGGCTTTATAGACACTACGCATTGCCAAATCCATTCCACCTGTATTTGTAATATTATTGAAGGCAAAGACGTAATTTCTAAACGGTGTTCCAGTAAATCCATTTGATAGCAATTTTGATAAATTGGTGAAATCTCGCATTATAATAATTTGCATGCCAGAGGGTTCTCTAATATGATCGGCGATTTTCCCGACATAAACGTAAACTGCGTTCAAATTATATTCGAAACTTGAAGTAAAAGATATGGAAATATCCAGATATTTTGAGTTTCCATTTGCTAAATCGTTGAAAACTATTGTTGAATATGAAAATCGGGCTTTTTGCAAGAGAAAATTCTTTAAATTACTTGTATTCAAATTTGTTGGTAGATAAATTCCACTGGAATTTATATTTGGTAATTTGAGTAGAGTTAGAATTAATAGCGAAAACTTCATTGCTTCTGCTTATGATACTATGAATTTTGTGAATGTAAAAGAAATTGTAGGTAGCAACGAATTTGTTAATGAAATTCATTAAATATGTAAGGGTTATTACATTAGTATATGAAATAATGTAATTGATAGATAAATGTATTTACTTAGTATTAATGAACTTTTAAATTAATGAGTTTTTTTTGATAGCAACAGTAAACGCTTAGCCGGGCATAAAATTGACTTTTATAGCTTTAATTAAAAAGAACAATAAAAAAATTGATTCTAATTTTTAATCACTGTTTTGGATATTTTTTTCTCTCAACAAATATATACTCTGTGACATAAAACATGCAACACCAAGAAGGGGTAGAAATTTTTGGACCAAACTTGGCAGAAATATTTTACTATTCAAAGGCAGTACTTAAGTATTTGATGAAAGTTTCAAAGAAATTTACCAAAAGATTTTTAATTAATAATTCGTTGGACCACCCCTATTGGTTTCACAGTCTCGCACCCTTCTGGGCATGGATTCCACCAATTTGTCGATTTCTCCCTGAAGTATTGCTAGTATCTGTGGAGGATGGGCTAATTGCCAAGAGTCCCACACATGTTTGATGGGCAAAAGGTCGGGAGATCTGGGTGGCTACGGTAAGATACGTAAATATCTTACCGCCCAGATCTCCCGACCTTTTGCCCATCAAACATGTGTTTGTAGCCTCTTCGAAGCGCTTCATAATATGTCTTGAAATGTGAGGACGGGTATTATCCTGTTGGAAAATCGGATCCTCCTGCTCGTGGAGTAAAGAAAGAATGTAGGGTTCTACTACTTTATCAAGATATCGGTGGGCATTCATATTGCCTCGGATAAATACCAACTGAGACTTGCTTCCATAAATAATAGCAACCCATACCATAACCCCCACTGTGTGGTGCCCATGCGGCTCAACAGAAATCTGCACATCGAGACGTTCTCCACGTCTAACTCTCATGCGGCCATCGTGCAATCTCAAGCAGAAAAGGGATTTGTCACGGAAGCCCACTCTATGTCATTCCACGTCCCAATCTAGTCGCACGGTATACCACTCCCAACGTTGCTGTCGATGACGAGTTGCAAGCCAAAAGCTCTAATTCCTCGGTAAACTGTACGAAGGGTTACAGGACGTCCAAAGCGATTCCATACCATGGGCATAAAATTGACTTTTATAGCTTTAATTAAAAAGAAAAATAAAAAAATTGATTCCAATTTTTAATCATTGTTTTGGATATTTTCTCTCAACAAATATATACTCTGTGACATAAAAAATGCAACACCAAGAAGGGGTAGAAATTTTTGGACCAAACTTGGCAGAAATATTTTACTATTCAAAGGCAGTACTTAAGTAATTGATTAAAGTTTCAAAGAAATTTACCAAAATATTTTTAATTAATAATTTGTTGGACCACCAGTATTAGTTTCACACTCCCGCACCCTTCTGGGCATGGATTCAACCAAGTTGTCGATTTCTCCCTGAAGTATTGCTAGTGTCTGTGGAGGATGGGCTAATTGCTTGAGTCCCACACATGTTTGAAAGGTCGGGAGATCTGGGTGGCCACGGTAAGATACGTCAATATCTTACCGTGGCCACCCAGACCTCCCGACCTTTTGCCCATCAAACATGTGTGTGTAGCCTCTTCGAAGCGCTTCATAATATGTCTTGAAATGTGAGGACGGGTATTATCCTGTTGGAAAATCGGATCCTCCTGCTCGCGGAGTAAAGGAAGAATGTGGAGTTCTACTACTTTATCAGCATATCGGTGGGCATTCATATTGCCTCGGATAAATACCAAGTGAGACTTGCTTCCATAAATAATAGCAACCCATACCATAACCCCCACTGTGTGGTGCCCATGCGGCTCAACAGAAATCTGCACATGGAGACGTTCTCCACGTGTAACTCTCATGCGGCCATCGTGCAATCTCAAGCAGAAAAGGGATTTGTCACTGAAGACCACTCTATGTCATTCCACGTCCCAATCCAGTCGCACGGTATACCACTCCCAACGTTGCTGTCGATGACGAGTTGCAGTCAGTAGAAGCACAAGGTGTGGCCGATAGGACTTCAAGCCAAAAGCTCCAATTCCTCGGTAAACTGTACGAAGCGTTACAGGACGTCCGAAGCGTTTCCATACCATCGATCGGCTATTGATCTTGTACTCGAGATCGAACTTTTAATGCCATTAATCGGAGATGGCGGTCCTGGACCACATTTGTCTGTCTTGGCCGTCCATTTCCTCTCCGACGACGTTCCTGACCCTCTGTAGACCATGCTTGATTACAGCGTACTTCAGAGGATTGGTTATGGTTAAGACGATTAGCAATTTCTCTGAATGAAAACCACCTTCACGTAAGCCAATAATGCAACCAGAAACAATATCGAAATCGACTTCATTATATCCATGATAACCATTAAGGTGGGTACGTCGAGGCGGTCCAGTTGCTTGACCAGCAAGGTCACCGGACATGATCCTTTTGGGGGTCACTAAAAAAGTTAGTCTATGGAACTGAAGTGGCGGATCTCATAGAACTGCAGCGTCTTGTGAAGAATGGATGTGCAAGTATTCAGCCCACCGCAGGAATTTTTAAAGATCAATACTGCGACGTGCTGAAGTTGGCGTTGAGCACGACAATTGGAACAACTAATGTGAATTAACTATTACGTTCATGTGCTAATTCAAAAATGAAATATAGATTTGTTTGTTTTCTTTGACTGGTTTAATGTTTTTATCTTTCCCAAAAAATGCGTTATAATTTTTTTCTCGAAACTATTATCTTGAGCGATAGAAACAAAATGTACCTTTTCAGTGTAGTTTTTGAATGTGAACAATTTCGTATAGTCAAGCATTTGCTAAATGTGCAGATGGAAAAAATATTTGCAATAAACACAAAGGTCGTTCCCCGTATGTACCACCACTGGTTGGCTATCAAGACGGAAATAAGCACAAACGGTAGTTGGGCACTAGTAACACGAGTAATCAATTATCGTTAGTTGCGCCTGAGATATTAGCAAAAATGTTGTGTGCGGCTACGCCCTTTTGGGCTGTACCTCAATTGGGAAACCTTTTCGGACACATCTTTATAAGGACTTTCTTTTTCTTATTTTGGGTTTTAGAACACGCCCTAGAATTTCTGCATTTCTTAAATACCCTGTATAATCAATTTGTTGACATTAAATACATTAATGACGTTTGAATGTCTATGCTAGAGGTTGGCAATCCGCGGCTCTTTACTAGGAATTTGCGGCTCTTCAGAAATCTCCATTTGTTCAAGCAGTTGAGCTTCGAGTTTTTTTTATAAATTTGTATACATGTATTTTTTAAGGTTCCGTTGTTATCAACAACGAACCCTTTTTCAATATGTCCGTCCGTCCGTCTGTTAGCAGTTGAGCGCAGAGACTATTAGAAATATAAAGCTGTAATTTGGCATGGATATACAGACTAGTCAAGCGGACAAAGTGGTAAAATAAAATGTTGAATTTTTTTTTAAGGTACCTCCTCTACAATTGATGACGTTTTTTTTCTCGTCTACCCCATGGTGTGGGTTGTCGTTGGATAGGTTTTTCAAAAATATTACAGGTTTGTGAAAAAATATTTCGATTAAATATTACACACACGCAGTTTCAAAATGGGTTTTACAAGGTCTCAGAAAGAAGAAATTAATAAAATCATTATTAGTGCATTAAAACAATCCGATGTGATGGAGACTTTGTCTGATCTTATCGCTGCCAAACTAAAAACGTCCTTCGAGCGGTTCGAGCAGAAGATATCAAGTCTTGAAAAAGTAATGGATAAACTCAGCGAGGAGAACGAGGAATTAAAACGACAATCCGAACTAAATTTCGATAAGCTGGAACAACGTATTAAAAGAAATAATCTATTAATACATGGAATCCCAGAAAACAAGAATGAGATATTAGAGACTTCTGTAACTGCGGTAATCAAGGAGATGCTAAACACCAATGTGGATGGTGAATTAATTGAAAATTGTCATCGTTTAGGCGCGCCTAAAATTGGTAAAACAAGGGCAATTCTAATAAAATTTACGTCCTTTAAGTATCGGGATCTTGTTTTCCGTAATAAAAGAAAACTAAAGGGGTCTAAAATGTCCATTAAAGAGGACTTAACTGAAATGCGCTCGAATGTTTTAAAGGAAGCCGTTGAAAAATTTGATCGCAAAAACGTGTGGACAGATAAGGGTAATATAATTATTTAAGTTAAAAATAAAAAACATAAAATAACCTGCATTCAAGACCTAAACGCAGTAATAGTTAGTAACTAAATAACTGTTTATGCCTCATTTGGTTCTACCGCTTTCTTTATTTGGCGTTCTTTGTTGACTTTTGATATTATACTCTCGATTTAATTTGTTTTTGTGTATGTATGTGTGTGTGTGTGTGTATGTATTTCGTGTACGTGTATAAGTATGTATATGTATTTGAGTATGTATATGTCCATATGTATATAAGATATCAATTCGGAGTCACATAACGGCACGTTGATTTAAAATAAGTTTAAAACAAAAACAAACAAAAAGTTTATATAATTCATTCATTTCATTTTGATAAATATTTGTTATTATGAAAATTGGACATTTAAATGTGCGATCGTTAATACCCAAAATTAATTGTGTTAGGCAACTTCTCATAGGTTTCGAATAAGACGTCCTTGCAGTGAGTGAAACATGGCTCTCAGAAAACATTAGTAATGAGATTATTAGTATTGCTGGGTATAGAGTTTCTCGATGTGATCGCCCAAACAGAGGTGGTGGTGTGTGTTTCTATTTGCGTAATAATCTCAAATTTAACATTTTAAATAGTGATCCAGCAGTTGAACAACTATGGATATCGATAAATAATATTGCTATAGGCGTCCTATATCGACCCGAGACTATAAATTATAAACTCTTCATAGATCATCTGCAAGAGTCCATTGATAACGTACTTACTTCTTGTGAAAAAGTCATCTGTTTAGGTGACTTCAATATAGATATGATGAAACCAGACGATCCCAAAACAGTTTACCTTAACTCCATCATACGCTCTGCAGGTATGCAGCAAATTGTATCCCAGCCTACACGAGTCACACTTTCCTCAATTACCACGATAGATCTAATCATAATTACCGGCAATATTTTAGTACAAGATACTGGTGTAAAAGATATAGATTTCTCGGATCATGATCTAGCCTATGTCGAAGTTCAAAACGACGTAAACAAATTATCATCCAGATTACTTACATACCGTAATTTTAATCACTTTTCTTTCGATGATCTATCTAATGAACTTAATTCTTCGCCATTAGCCGAAATCTATTACTTAAATAACATTGACGACAAAGTAGCTCTGCTCAATAACTGTGTTCTAGATATATTTAACAAACTAGCTCCGCTTAGAACAATAAAAGTAAATAAACAAACACCCCCATGGCTAACGGATAATATTAAACTTCTAATTAAACTTAGAACTAAAGCAAAGGCTAAATTCAAAAAAACCAAATGCCCAAGTGATTGGAACTATTAAAAAAGAACGCTTTCTTTCAATGGAAATTAGATACCATAGATCCTAAATAAATGTGGAAAGAATTAAGATCCCTTAATCTTATTCCAAATAAGAGTAACAAAGTTAGTCAGATTCCCTCTGACTTGGGGAACGCTAATGACATAAATGACTATTTCTCTGGTTCTATACCAAATCCCAATGTAAACTATAGTGACCTTATAGGCTACTACAAACATAACTTTAAATGTAATTTCTCTTCTGGCTTCACCTTCAAACTTGTAGATATAGAGGATGTCAATAAAATTTTGAAAAACATCAAATCCACCTCCAGTGGCTATGAAGGTTTGAATATTAGACTCATTAAATTATGCTGCCCATATATACTGCCCTTCATTACCAATATAATAAATAGTTGTTTACTAGATGGGGTCTTTCCCAGCGCGTGGAAGATGGCACTGATTACGCCATTACCGAAAAAACAAAACCCCACTCAACTTAGTCATCTGAGGCCAATAAGTATTCTGCCAACACTTTCCAAAATCTTAGAAATAATCATGAACAACCAAATTAAACAGCACTTGGCATACTTTAACATCTTACCTAAATTCCAATCAGGTTTTAGAGAAGGTTACAGTTGCACCTCTGCGCTGTTGAAAGTCACTGATGACATCCTACTAGAATCCGATGCGGGATTAATAACAGCACTAGTACTTCTTGACTACAGCAAAGCCTTCGACACGCTCAATCACCAACTTTTACTATCAATACTTCATTACATTGGTTTCGGTCAGTCAGCCATAGATCTTTTAAGTAATTACTTAGTAGGGCGGTGCCACGCGGTAAAATTAGAGTCTGGTATATCAAACTTCCAGGAGTCAGTGTCTGGTGTCCCCCAGGGGTCGATCTTAGGGCCTATATTGTTCACAATATATACGGCCTTCATCATAGATAAGTTATCGTATTGCAAATATCATATGTACGCGGATGATACTCAACTGTACATTTCTTTTCCAGCCGAAGATTACCGCGATGCATTACTTAAACTAAATTATGACCTCAATACACTATACGAGGTGTCCCTTTCTCATGGGCTAATTTTATATCCGTCTAAGTCAGCATACCTTCTCTTTGGGCCTAAAGGAAAGTGTATTGAATTAGTGACCAGTTTTAAACCTTCAATAAATAATCAGCCCATCGCATTTGTTTCTGAAGCGATAAACCTAGGCATCACGCTTGATAATACTTTTAGATATAATAAATATGTGAGTCAATGTATCAGTATTGCTTACGGCAATCTTAGGGTCATATATCATAATCTGGAGTTTTTATCTCAAAAAATAAAAATTTCGCTGTGTGAAATGACAGCATTATCACAATCTTCTTATTGTTCTCCGTTACTACATCCATGCCTAGACCAAAGGATAAAAACTCGTATTCAACGGATTCAAAACTCATGCTTACGGGTTATTTTTGGTCTACGCAAATTCGATAAAATAAGCCACAAACTGTCTGATTTAAACTGGTTAAATATGGATAATCGTCGCATAATGCAAAGTTATTCCTTATTTTATAATATTATCAAATATAAAACACCTGCTTATCTATTCGAAAAACTTTCATATAGATGTGACATTCATACCCTTAATACAAGAAATCGTGGCCGCTTATCACCACCTGCTCATAAAACAAGTTTATTTGCAAGATCATTTCATTATACAATTGTCAATCTATTTAACAACCTTCCACTCTTCTGCAACGACTTCGATTCGAAATCTAAGTTTAAAAAATATATTTTCGCAGTTTTATATAATAAACAATGTTCCCCATTACCTGTATCTCCGTGAGATGTTAGCTGCTATACAAAATCGTCCTGCCTTCATGTACTTATGTTACTCCAACTGTACTTTTACTATTTTATTTAGCTATGTCGATAATTGAAATTATATTTATTTAATTATATTTATATATCTTTATTAATTATATTATATATCTTTATTAATTTGATGTACCGAGGTGTAATGGAAGAACAGGGTGTGCCTTGGCACACATCTGAATTACATCTCATTTTTTCCTCTGCATCAGAATGTATTTTTCTCTTTCAGTTATATATATTTTTTTAAGTTACTTATTACTACGTTATACTGATCTTTCTGTCAAAGAGGCAAAAATAAATAAATTATTATTATTATTATTATTAAGGGTAATATCCTTTTGTGAAATCCTTTTGTAAGCTTTAAAATGCTAATTTTTGTCAAGTGTCCCCCCCACTGCCTACTAAATGACTGTTTCTGGATATGTGAAAAAATTCACAATAGTAGTATATATAACGAAGTTAAAAGGAAAAGTATCACGGCTAAGTTGGCTTTATTATTTTACGAGTAATAGTCGACCAACTTATAAAATGTAAGAAATCGATCGGTAGCCGTATAACAGCAATATATTATTGGTTATATTGAACGTCAAACTAGACAACAGCTGATTCATTTATTAGTTATGGAATTTTTTAGACAGTTGAGTCTTGAGTCATAAGAGTAAGAATGGCAACTTAGGAACCCTACATTGCGTGCTATAAAATCGAGCGAAATTTCAAGAAATTTTTGCGTTCGAGTAGAGAAATGGTTTTTATCAATTTTCCTTTGGCTTTGAATTTATGAATAGACACGAATAGACAAGATTTCTTATAAAGTTTACAGAAAAATAACTGGACTGAAATTTAGACAAACAAAAATTTCAATAATTTCTAAAATATTTCCTGTTGGTTTGAAATTATAAACAGAGAAATTTCCTTATTAATTTTATAGATATACCATTCCAAGTATTTCTAAAATACATTGCCGAGCAAAAAATTAGGGTCACTCCATAATTTGAAGTTATTTTAGAAATTTTTAGTTTTCTACGTGTTTTTTCGGTTGTAACAGTTTACTAATTGATAGCTTAAATAAAGCAAAAGATTTTTGTTGTTTAAAGTTTATTGAAAGTGATGAAAATGAATAATTTTAATTTGATAAGCTAAGTAATGAAAATGAACAACTTTACACTGATATGCTTTTGTTGAAACAAAAGAAAGTTTAAAGAGTTCAGTAGTGAGTATTCCCTTCTCTGGCAGTGACAACAGCTTGCAAACAACGTGTCATGCTCTGGATCAGATTTTGGATCACGTTCTGGGGAAGATTGTCCCATTCTTGCACCATTTTGTCGCGAAGTCCTCTAGAATTTCTGGGGGCCGGCACATGTCTCCGTAAATGTTTTCCCATCTCATACCAAATATGGTCAATTGGATTTCAACCTGGACTGCTAGCTGTCCAAACAAATCGCGTGATTTTACACTCGTCAAGATGCTCAGAAACTATCCGAGCAGTGTGGGGCCGTGCGTTATCATGCATAAATGTTGCGTCGTCTCCAAGAATAACCATGGATGGTAAAACATGGTCTTCTAGAACCTCGTCAGATACCTATGCGCAGTCAACGTCCCATTCTCGATAAAGACTAACTCCGTGCGAGTGTCAAAAGATATGCCTCCCTAAGCCATAACTGATCCTCCGCCAAATGGTAGTCGCTCGGCAATACACGCTTGAGCATATCTCTCGCCTTGTCGTCACCACACTCTTACATGTCTATCTGAGCCCGTAAGACAGAATCGCGGTTCATCGAAAAACAATACGCGTCTCCAATCCGCTATTGTCAAGTCAAGTGTTCTCGTGCAAAATTCAACCTCGCAATCCGGTGTGCACGGGAAAGCGGCGGTGCAGTAGCTCTAGTTCGAGAAGATAATCCAGCAGCATAGAGTCGTCTCCTAACTGCCCACTCACTTATGTTTACATTTCTCACTTCTTGCAGATGAGTTCGATGGGAAACTGCCGTAACCGTTCGGTTTCTCAAAGCACTAGAAAGGAGAAAGCGGTCATCCCTAGCTGTTGGAGTTTTGCCTCGGCCTGAATAAGGTCCTCCAGTGAGCAGATCTGTCTCTTCGAACCGCCGCCATTCTCGTTGCACACTCGATCGACTTACACCAACGTTTCTCGCAGTTCGCGCTGACCGCGATCGTCTTCTAAAGCCGCCATAATTTGCGCCGCAACAACGGGATTTATGCTCATTGCAAAACACTAACAATGACAACAATTTACAACAGACAGATAACACCACAGAAACAAATGCTATGCTGTCCTTAAACTTTCTTTTGTTTCAACAAAAACATATCAAAGTAAACTTGTTCATTTTCATTACTTCGCACATTAAATTAAAATTATTCATTTTCATTACTTTCAATAAACTTTGATGAAGAAAAACTTTTTCTTTTATTCAAGCGATCAGTTAGTAAACTGCTACAACCGAAAAAACACGTAAAAAACTAAAAAAAAAATTAAAATATCTTCAAATTAAGCAGTGACCCTAATTTTATGCTCGGCAGTGTATATGCTTAGATTTTGAATTTATCTATCGACAAAATTTCTTAGGAAACTTCCATAATTTGGACGAACGGACTACAGGAAGTTTTTCCAAAACATTAGCTTTGATTTTCAATCTGGAGAGACAAATCTCTCGAACATTTTTACTAAAATTTCCCAAATATATTACTACTTTTTGCAGTTTAACGAGTTTATTTCTAATAAGAATAAAAATTCAATTGGTCATAATTCGCAAATTAACACAAAACTACAAATTGAGATATTACAAGATGTAATTTATTTGTAACTGACTGATGGAGGCCAAAACCAGAACTAATTGAAAATAGTGCCACAAAAAAATTTTGTGTCTGGACTCTTGTCGAAACGAGTATACATTTTTTATATTGTTGTATTTGCATCCTGTACTACTCATATTGGTCTGTATAGTCTAAAATTGTCTTTCGAGGTATCTCCACCTTGCCGTGGTGAAGGAGCTTGAGTATCTTAATGAGCCTAAGAGCTAAGTCGGCGGCAGCACAGCTACTGGTGGGGTCTCCCGTGCCGAACAGGTCAAAGGTGAAAGATCAGACTAAGAGGGATACATACCCTACCCGGCTGTAGTGTCGTGGCCAAGGGTTTGCACAAGGGTTAACGACGCCGGAGCAGTTTATCTTTTGGTGATATCTGTTCCGATATACCGGGCTCTCTGCTGTCAGCTGACTTTGTCCTGACTGCATTGAGTCTGGAGACCTAGGCTTAACCGTCCGGGTCAAGTGGTATGATACCCACAATAATCTTTGTCTCCAAGCTAATGGTGGAACAGCCAATGCCGATAGCTGCGTGGCCACGGGAAAGCGGTGGTCGTTAGTAGATCGAACTCAGGAAAATGGCAAACTCCTGTTTAAACCAGGCTTCTTGTAGTAATTCGGGGCTCTGCTGCAAGTGACTGTTTATTTCCCTAGCTTCTCGTGGGACCAAAAATGGATACAACAGAAATTAAAAATAAAGGATCGGGTGACTCCTCAAGCTCACCCAAACCAGAGGCTAAACACTTCGCCAAAAGTGCAGAAATGCCTTTGAAGTGCATTCAAAGGAGACAGAACTCCTATTGAGCAGCCACGAGGAACTCGCTGTCAATCTTAAGGGTGTAAAAACAAAAGACCCAAAGAAGCGGCAGATGAGCGGCGCTGCCAAGAAAAGGATGAAGTTCCTAATCAGATCAGTCTTAACGGGGGAAGAGGCTATGGATAAGGCATTAGTGCCTATCAATCCCAAACCCTCAGAACCCAATAAGCGTCAGCGATCTGATGGGAGCAGTCATGAAAAGTGCCAAAGCAAGCGGGCCAAACGGCAGGCAGTGCCTATCGCTCAGCAAGCGGAGGCAGAGAAGGCAACTGAAAGGCGCAAGGTGCCTACAGTAAGCGCCGGTACGGCTGCCTACAGCCAACTGGTCAACTCCATAAAGGTAGGAATTACCTGCAAAGGCTACCCTTAAAGCCTTATGACGGAGGACCAAATTAAAGCGGTCTAGAAGGCCATTCTGGATGCTGTTGTAAATGTGGAGAGGAGGCTTTAAGCCCGCTTTCTTGCAGGCGCATCAGCGTACAGGTTGTTTAGCACTGACTTGTGCGAACCAAGAGACTGCTGAATGGGTGCAGGACCTTGAGGCCCAACTCCACCCATGGATAGGAGCCGATCTGAGGATTGTTGAAGTGGCAGAGATGCCACGCGACGAAATCTTCATCGGCTACTTCCCAAACAGCATAGAGGAGAAGTCCGAAAGGATTCTATCTCTAGTAGAAGGTCAAAACGACCTCAAAACTTCAGCGTGGAGGATCCTTAAGAGAAATCAAATAGGCCCAACGCTGGAAATGACCCTGTCGGTGGACAAAGCGTCGGCAGGAAAAATCAGGGAGCTCGGGTCTAGGGTCAACTATGGCTTTGGACAGATCTCGTTGAGAAAACGCCGTAAACTGCAAAGGACGGAACCACAGCCCAGCACTTCCTAATCCGACAATGGGAAGGGGTCATCAGACGCCACCATAAAAACAGGATTCGCAGGAACAGGAGTCGCAGGACCCTAATGGCTCTAAGAAGCCTAAGAAGTCCGGCCACTAAAGTCTAATAAAAGAATGAGGAGCCATGTTGTGGTATCAGCAAATATACCTGCATCACTCCAAAGCGGCGACCAGCGCCCTACACATGGCCTTCAAACAGGCAAGTGTCGGTATTGGTTTTCTGCAAGAACCATGGATTAACCAGGGACTTGTCAGGGGCTTACCTACTGACATATGTAAGCTGGTTTAAGACACTAGCTATTAATATTAAGAATTACATGAATATTAATTTTGTACCTGTTCCAGAATTCACCACGGGAGACCAGGCAGTAACGGTCGTGGAAATCCCGACGAAATGGGGCAAGAGGCACATTATTTTGGCCTCGGTCTACTTTCCAGGTGATATGGACAAGCCACCACCAGAGGAAACTATACGCCTCGTGGACTGGTGCAACACTACACTGGTAACAAACACTACATTCTGGGCTGCGATGCCAACGCACATCATACGGTGTGGGGCAGCAGGGACACAAATAACAGAGGTAAGCAATTACTCGAATACTAATGTACTAACGATGTGGCGATCGTTAATAAGGGCTGTAAACCCACCTTTGTAATCGCAGTCAGACAGGAAGTTTTAGATTTGACTCTAGCTGATGCTTTTACAACAGAGTTAATCATAGATCTAGTTCTCGACGAGCCATCAATGTCAGACCACCAAGATTGAGTTCCACTTAGGTGAGGCAAACAATGTGGTAATAGAGCGCAGCAACCCTAGGTGTACTGACTGGGAACTCAATAAAGAGATCCTCAGATAGGAAACCGAAGGTCTCCGCCTCATTATAAACACAACAGACGAGCTGGAAGCAGCATCGTCTCATCTAAAAGGCGTTCTAACCCACGCCTACGAGACTAGCAGTCCTCTCAAAAAGATAAAAAAACAAGGGCTGTTCCCTGGTGGAACAAAGAGCTAGGACATCTGAGTATGACGGCCAGGAAAGCCTTCAACGGTGCGAAAAGAACAGGCAATTGGGAAGCCTACAGAGTAGCACTTACTGATTACAACAATGAATTGAGAAGGTCGAAAAGGAAAACCTGGCGTGACTTCTGTGAGGGCATTGATCAATGTACCCCAACGGCAAGGCTGCGAAAGGTTTTGGCAAAGGACCACTCAAATGAAATCGGGCTTATTAAGATACCGAGAGCTAAGTATACCAAAGATTTAGAGGAAAGTCTTAGCGTTTTACTGCAGACGCACTTTCCTGGCTCTAAATCAACCATAACTGGTGCACGGATAACGCGGATGAAGCGCCCAACCGAAATCTGCAAAAACATGGTAACAACCATGTTTACTGTTTACTTTATAAGTCGCATGGGCTATGAACATTTTCAAGCCATTTAAGGCTGCCGGACCTGACAGCATTTTCCCGGCAATTCTGCAGAAAGGGATCGAAACCATGGCCCCCTGCATTGCTGAGATATTTAAGGCCAGCTTTCGACTGGCGTACATACCGCTGCAATGGAAAGAGGCCAAGGTGATATTCATCCCTAAGGCAGGGCACAGGCCTCAAGACCTGGCAAGGTCCTACCGACCAAATAGCCTCACTTCTTTCCTCCTGAAAACAATGGAAAAAATTGTGGACAACCACATACGGTGCGGACCTCTTAAAAAAAGTCCTCTCCATAAGCATCAATACGCTTATCAGCCAGGCAAATCCACAGTGGACGCTCTACACGAGATAACGAACACATTGGAGGCAGCACTGGACTGCAAAGAAATTCCAGTAGGTATCTTTATAGATATAGAAGGAGCGTTTGACAACACAACCCGTTTATCAATAAATGATGCAGCCACCAATAAAGGGATCAAAGACCCTAACATTGAGTGGATTTAAAACATGCTGACCAACCGTAAAATTACCGCAGCACGAGGACGGTAACCACAGAGAGAGGGTGCCCACAAGGGGGGGGGGGTGTTATTGCCTCTGCTATGGTGCCTGGTCGTTGATGATCTCCTAGATGTGCAAATAAAGAACGGGTTAAATCAACTGTTGGAGCAAGAAGGAGGGTCTTAGTGTCAAACCGAGCAAAACAGTAATGGTCCCATTTACCAGAAACAGGAAGCTGAGCTTGAAAGCTCCGAACATTGAAGGTCAGACGTTAGAGTTTTCCGAGGAGGTGAAATATCTAGGGGTAACCTTGGATAAAAAAACTCACTTGGAACTCGCATCTGAACAAAACGCTCTCAAAAGCCACAGCGGCCTTTTGGATCTGCCTTAAGCTTTTTGAGAAAACATGGGGACTAAAACCCAAAATGGTCCTTTGGTCTTATACAGCAGTGGTAAGACCGATTATCACCTACGGTTCACTCGTATGGTGGTATAAAATAAAGGAAGTAAGGACCCAAAACATGCTGCAAAAGCTTCAACGGCTTGCGTGCTTGGGTATAACAGGAGCAATGCAATCTACTCCAACCACAGCAATGGAAGTTCTGTTGGACCTAGTTCCACTGCACAAACAGGTAGAAAAAGAAGGTCTTCTCAGTGCTCTGAGACTAAGGTGTACATCGCCTATTCAGATACACATGAAAATAAGGGAACAAATCGGAGAGAAATTTCTGGAGCAGACCTGGGACGCAATGTCTACAGAATACGACTTTGACACAGCCGTTGAAATGGTCATCAATGACTCCCAATGTTGCAGTGCTCAAATAATCGAAAACCTGAAAGACAAAGCGTCCATGTGGTACACCGACGCATCAAAAACTGCTAAGGGTAGAGGAATTGGCATATACAGCCGGAGTCACAGGGAGTCCAAGCCATTGGGCCAGGCTCCCACGGTACTACAGGATGAAATTATAGCCATTGAAAGATGCGTATAAATATGCCTAAAGAAACGTCTTAAAGGTGTGCAAATCTACATCCTAACGGACAGCCACGTAGCTCTAAGAAATTTAAAAGCCCACAACTTTAACTCCAAAGTAACCTGGAACTGTCAACAAACCTTAAACCAACTGGCGAAAGGTAACAGACTCACGCTGATGTGGTCATGGGGTCACCAGGGCATATATGGGAATGAAATGGCCGACGCACTCGCCAAAAGCGGAGCCGAGGCTCCCTTCTCGGGCCCGGAGCCAACTTGTGGGCTTGTAAAGGCCCACTTAAAGCAGGGGGCTAAGAAATGGGAAGAAGAGCAAAAGCAAACCCACTGGAAGAACACGCCAGGACAGCGGCAAGCTAAAATGATCATAAACTATTCTGCCGCAATAACGCAGCAGAAGCTTCTCTAGAATAGAAATCAGAACTTTGGTAGGTATACTCACAGGACATTGTCCGGTGAGATATCACCTACACAAAATGGGAAAGGCTGAGGTAGTTAGAAGTTAGCCTGTAGATTATGTGAATCAGATGAAGAAACCGCTGAACACATAATGTGCACATGTGTAGCGCTAGCACACATAAGGCTTGCCCACTTCGGGGTCACAAGACTGGGTATCTTAGACTTCGTTCACGAAGTTAAATTCCTGGGAGAGTAATTGTAGTAGGGTCAGGCACAATAGATCAATTTGTGTTTAGAGCAGCATATGTTTCTTTTTTTTTAATGTTTATTTTTTCTTTTTCTCTTTTTATTATTATTCTTATTTATATTATGTTCGATGTTAGTTTTAGTATAGATGTAAATTTTGGATTCAATTTATAAACCCGTAAGGGCAATAAATATACATAATACATCATAATACACTACACTAAATTTAGTATTACATTATTAGCGTTACATTTAGTATTACATTATTAGGTTATTAGCGCTTAAATCAAATTAATAAATTTAAATTCGTATCTCAAATTAATAGACCTTTCCATAGTTAATTTTTTTTGCGCGCAATTTTGTCATGTTATACATCAAAAAGTGCCCGAACTTTTCGACGTATAACTAAATATGTGCCCCAAACTTTCATATTCGTACCTTTCAAACTTGGCGGATGCGCAATCGTTTAACTAACCGTAAAAAGGTCTATTAACCCCTTAACATACAATGATGTCTCTAAGACGTCATGTATATTTGATAAGATCACATGTATATGGACACGTCAACGCGCATTTTATTCGTATGTCAAGGGGTTAAACAATTCCCTGTGAATCTCGTTAATAATTGTTGCAAATTTTCGGAAATATCTTTGCTATTTTTAGGGTTCTGTACCGAAAACGGAACCCTTATAGGATCACTTTGTTGTCCTTTGTTATCCGTCTGTCTGTCTGTCTGCCTGTCTGTCTGTCTGTCGGTCTGTCTGTCTGTATGTCTGTCTGTCTGTCTGTCTGTCTGTCTACCTATCTGTCTGTCTGTCTGACTGTCTGTGTGTCTGTCTGTCCGTCCGTCTGTCTGTCTGTCATAAACTGTACTAAACATCATAGGAATTAAGTTAATCGTAAAACACGCATCGGCAAAGAACTCCATAGACCTCACCCTCCCTTTTGAATACAAGAACTGACCACTGAGAAAAAAAAATACTAGAAAAGACTCGCCTACCGATAACACTACTATATCTTAACATAAGATAACTATGTCTTAAAATTATTAAAAGCATCCAACTTCCGATTACCGAAAAAAGGAAGCAACATTTAACGACTGCAAATAAAAGTAAATACAAAGAGCAAATACTGTAAATAATATAGTATACACACTGTAGTATAGCATGCTAAATTCAATGAACTGCTCCACTATCAGCGAGGACGGATCATAACATACACAGATGGGTCGAAAATAGAAGGCATACAGGTTGCGCCATAGAGACCGACGATTCTGACCAACATGGCGAACGGTAACGGTAAAGTGTAAACGGTAAGAAAGTTTGAACGAACACTAAAGAGTGTGTCGCGGCAACTGGCCTTTCCGAAGAAGGCTTTCAAAGAAATTAGTTTTACGATAGGGTCGTTGCTGTTAGTATTTCTCATCTGAGCGTCTGATGCTGAAACGAACGTGTGGGCCGTGCTAGGATGGGTTGGTCTTTTATGGGATGCGCCTTAATAATTTCGTCTAGAGTTCTCTCCTTTGACCTCCGTATCCTTCTCCCAGGCTTCTTTTCTAGGATGTTGCATTGTTTAGATAGAAACTGTCTAAAATTATCCCAAGTTGGGGCTCGTGTCTCCTCGCTAAATTCGTTCCACTTATATCTTGTTTGTGTATCAAGTTTTGAAGAAATTAGATAAATCAACATGTCTTCGAATAACTCGCCATCCGTTCGTCCAGTGGTTCTGATGGATCTTACTAGTTTAGAGGCACTATCGTAAATATTTCTTAATGGTGAAAATGCTGCCCACCTAGCAGTTGGTATTTCAGTCAATTCCATGAAATATTCACGAATTAAATCTACATTATTGTCATAACGTTCCTTTAGCGTTTCCCATGCTATTTCATAATCTTCCGGTGATATTTTTAAAGTATCAATTAAATTGCACTGCCTGGTCTTAGAGATGCCTTTAAGTAATGAAACTTTTGGATGGAATTCAGATTGTTTGCTTCATGTATTAATATCCTGAATGTATTATAGAATGAAGGCCAATCTTTTCTATTTCCAGAGAATCTTGGAAGGTCAATTGGAGGCAGACTTACTTGAATATTAGACTGTGGTTGAACAAATGAATATGGTGCAGCCGTATTGTGTTGTGTTGAATTCCTTTCAATAATTCTGCGTGCACTTGATGTTATAGTGTCGAATCTCATTTCAATCTCAGAATGGGTAACGTTGTAATCGTTGTCTTGGTCTAAATCTTCTAATTGCTCCAACGCCTGTTTATAATCATCAAAATACTTGTTGGTTCTCTTAATTCCATTTTCTATAGAATCAAGGCTATTTGTCTCAACATATTTGGACAGATTTGTCATTGACGTCTTAAGCGTCCTCTTCTTAATGTTATAGAATTTTAAGCATTGTGCTAATTCACTATTTTCTGACTCCATTCTTGAAGTTAATTTTTACTCACACGTTCGAAGGACTAATATAATATCTTTGTTTCCTGTTTCTTGTTGATGTCCGGTTGCTTCTATCCGGTGTATTAGCATTCACAAGTCACTGGTTTTATATCCGGTTCGAAGGACCAATGGTGAGTCGCGGTGGATGTTTCTTTGACAAACGTTCGCGTGATCAAACCTACGGCGGTTAATTTAGGGTGGCCAAATAGATTTGAGCGGCTCTGGAAATTATATGTTTTGGCAAATGAAACTTGGACGCCTCGATAAACATGTATTTATTTATTTGTCTCTATTTTAAACACTTGTGACGACGTGCTGGTCGGAGTTTGGAATCTTCTAGATGTGTTCGTGGTAAGAAGGTTACAATCGAACTGAGTGTGAATAGATATTGTCACAAACAGGAAATCTAAATCCCACCTCCCATTTGCCTGCCCCCCCTGAACCAAGAAGAATTCCAAACTGAAGTGGTAATTTCTGGGTAATCTTAAAACTACACAAAATTTAAATACTTATTCTAAGGAATCTTAAACATAAACATTGCATTGTATTTCCAGCTGTTTACGACCACCAAACATCCAAAAACCATTCGCGATCGTAAATATCCGCCTAAGCTTATTTACAAAGTATTGGTGATTAATTTTCAGATGCGTAGTGGCCACAAACAGCTCCATACACGTTCAACAAATACTCTCTACCTTTCGACCAGATGTTGGTAATCTACGGGTCGGTTTAAGATAATATTGATGTAATTATTATTCATCTACTTTCAGAAATACACCAAACAAGAAAATAGTTTTAAAACGAAAATAAAAATAAAATAACATTGTTGGATCTTAACAGTAGGATTGATTATAATCTTTGAAAGATTTCTAAAAGATTTAATATTTATGTTTTATGGTAGGATTATTATTACAATTTTCTAACGATGCAAATCTAAGAAAGATTAGTTTGCGACAGCAGAGAAGAAAAACAGTCCCCAATAAAACGGGTCCAGATACCTGAAGGACCATATAGAAACGCTCACCACCGAAACACAGTCAGTTAACCGGCAAAGTTCGATATAGGAGTTCACCGAGTTCAGTTCAACAAGTTCATCAAGTTCAGTTCACCGGAACAGTTTACCCAAGCCGCAGTCTCGCCAATAAGTTTATAGTAGGTTTGCAGCTCCGCGAATTTATTGTTATATTGTTATAGTGTTATTTAGTGTCATTTAATTATTGTAAATATATTTCCTTTTATTACAAAACGTGAGAGATAAATTTATTCCTAACACCTATCACCCACAAGTGGAAGTGGAACGCAGAGTTGCACAATCTTGGGCAGCAGTTGACGCAAGCAAACATACACTACGTGGTAAATTGCCACTGCACCTCAGAGTTTTCGAGCAGTGTGTAAAACCCGTGTTCACCTATAGCATCTAGACCATGACACTTACCAGAAAAAAAAAACAGCAAATAAGTTCTGATTGGGGCAAAGAGGTATGTAGAGAGCAATGCTAGAAATAACTACGAGACCGGAAACGTAACGGCTGGATTCGAAACAAAACTAAAGTAAGTGACGTGATGGACAGCATAGCAAAGAGGAAGTGAGCATAGGCAGCACACATCGCCAGAACGTTGGTCGCGATACGTTGCACCAGGAGAGTTTTAGACCGACCACCAAACCGTTGGGTAGACAACGTCAGACAACACGGAGGACATGCTGGATGAGACGGGCACATAGCCGTTAGGAATGGAGGTGAAGGGAAGAGGCCTATATCCAAGAATAGAGCAAGAAGAGGCCGTCATGATACTGGTTACCTGGCCCCTGCACCATTTATCATGTCTGTTTTTAATTGATTTAATTATCATTTGCTTCATCTTCTGGTCCTTCTAGTCCGGAAGGTAGCGTTGCAAATACAATAGTTATAGTAAGCCGGCTCATGTTCACATCGATAGTTGATCTTATATGACTAATAAGTAAACCGACCGTCAGCTGCTCAAGTAGCGGTGGGTGTAGGTGTGGGAGGTTGCGAAAGTGGTAAAAAAAAGTAAAAATTTAAGTAATAGTACGCCGGCTGAAACTTTTTTCTTAAATAGTTAACATCATACTGAGCTAAAAAAAATCGTCAGATGCATGGTGGGCGGGGGATTATGCGTCAGCTGGTCGCATGAACTTGTAAAAAAAACACTAAAACAAAGTTATAGTACGCCGGATGAAATTTAACTAGATGATTGTTTATATAATTAAAAGTACGAAAACAACAATCAGCTGCGTGGGTAGCGGTGGAAAAACCGTCAGATGACGCAATGAAGATTAAAAATATTGAAGCAATACTACTACGGTAGTTCCTTTTAAACATATATTTTCGGACCGTTAATAACAGATCCTTTCAGATATGGATTATAAAAAAATCCAAATCTCTTTAAGAATTTGTAATGGATATTTTACGATGGGGTATGTTTCTACAATCTCTCGGACGATTTGTAAATCTCGTAATGGTTATTTTACGATAGGGTTTGTTTCGATTTAAAAATTTTGCAATGGATATTTTATGACCAGATTATAGAAGCAGTACCCAAAGAACCATCCCTCATACCTGTAAGTAGATATAAATACGGTCACCCCCGAACAACGAGCCAGGACACACTCGCTCCTCCGCTGTCACAAAACGAACATGTTTACTCCGACAACACCAAACGAAGCTCTCGCAGCAAAATTCCTCGACCCCGACTACCTGGACACCGTGGACGACAGCGTCCTCGTCCAGATGATGAACTACATAATTGAACTGAAAAAGACCCGAATCGCCAACGAGAAATCCCAGGAAACCGCCTCCGAAAAGACAACTGATGCCGTCCCCGAGAAGACAACTGATGCCGTCCCCGAGAAAACTAACGAAGCCGCCGCCCAAAAAACAAGCGAAGCCGCCCCCAAGAAGACAACCGAAGCCACCGCCGAAAAGACAACCGAAGCCGCCTCAAAGAAGACAACTGATGCCGCCCCCGAGAAAACAACAAACGAAGCCGCCGCCAAAAAGAAAACCGAATCCGCCGCCGAATAGAAAACCGAAGCCACCGCCGAAAAGATAACTGAAGCCGCCCCCGAAAAGATAACTGAAGCCACCCCCGAGAAGACAAACGAAGCCGCCTCCAAAAGAGCAACTGTAGCCGCCCCACGGAGAAGAACCACACAGATGGACACACACAGCGCCACCGAAGCCACCCGCAAGCGTAAACCGAACCAAGAAGAAGAAACCATCACCATCAACGACAAGACCAAGCTCATCAGGACCACAGGCCACTGGAGAACAACCACAGAAGATGAAACACAGAAGAAGCAACGAAGAAAACCGAGAACCACACCGAGACAACAGGACCCAACTGTAATCAAGTAAAGCCAACGAAACCCAAACCCAACGAAAGACAAACAAGTAAACTGACAAACAAGCAAACCGACAAACAAACAAACAAACCGACACAAAAAAAAAACAGGGACAAACAACAAGGCGACGGAACAGCTGAGCGGAAGGCTCAATGACCGTCGAAAAGCAAAAGACACATGACGACAACGAAGTCCACATTGCGATATCGAGTTATATTTATTGAACCATTATTGAACAATGTCTAAGATGAAAAAAAAGAAATATTATTATCTTTTTCTGAAAAAACTCTACTAAAACAAAGACTCATATTTAAATTTTAATCTTAACAGTTTATATTTATGTTTATTATGTTCAAGTTAATTAATATATAATATTTAGATATAAGCCCTGAAGAAGGTCAGAAATTAAAAACAACCGAAACGTTGTCAATATATTTTTATTACCCAAAATCCTTTACCCAAGAATTAAATAAAATATAATTAAAAAAAGGATATTATCTGAAGATACTCTACAAAAATGTACTTCTATATTGGAGATTCGTCAGAAAAATAATTTATCAAGAAGTGGTCAAGTGCCGTTAAAATTGAACGATTTTCAAAAATATCATTCAAAATGTTATCGACAATTCACCGCTTTACCACCAAAATACAGGATAGCTGTACAAACTCGTTCAACATCTGCAGCGTCAAGGTAAGTGATACTTTCTTATTTTTTTACAGTTATTTTGATTGAAATACATTTTGATTTATACTATTTAATATTAATAATATTGTAGATCGGATCGTTTGACGCAAGGAAAAATAATTTTTTGTCCTCCTGAATTGTAAAGCAACCTTTGACATCATGTATACGTCAGCCGAAATTAGATTTTTACACACAATGTTGTAAAGTATGGCTATTATGCGGTAAAGTCACTTTACCGCATAATAGCCGTACTTTACAACATTGTAATAAATTATACATAACCTAATAAATTTAAATTAATAAAAATGTCAAAGTTTGTGAGTTCCAACATTAAAAAATTAAATAATTTCCAATATTGTAAATAATCTAAATCTATTTGTTTCTTAAATAATAATTGTCGGGCAAAAAATTATAAACAAATTTCGTGCATAAATGGTTTTACAACGTTCCAGCTAATAATTGTATAACGAACTGTCGCGTTGTAAAATCAACTTTTCCGCACTCTAATGTAAATAACTATTTCAATTCATTATTTTTTAATTTTTTTATCGTCTCAATTTTCGGAGCACATTTTACTGTCGTCTTGAAAAAAAGATTGTTTAATTTCCGTAGACAAACTCTGCGTGAACATTTTTGGCATTTGTATCGAACAAACCGAATTTCATTACATTTCAACGATACAAACATCAAGATCATTTCATATGAAACAATAAAATGTTTTCTTTCAGCTTGGAGAGAGACGCTCAACCTTTAGATAAATACACTGGAGCTAGAAATACAAACATCGACGTTTCATCGAATTCCGTTGAAAATCAAGCCACACACAGCAATAAAACACAAGGCTGCTCACACACTTCATCCAATACTGGTGATCAATCCGATGATGTGACTACTGTTACAATTGAGGAAGTATATGAAGCTGAAGGTGAAGGATCAACGACACAATATATATTTGGTGCTTGGGACGCTCAAGCTTGTACAGAATACGTGTGCATATTTTGTATTAAGAGGCGCAAAAAATATCAAGGTCGCGAGGAACAGCTACAAACTGATAAGAGCATTATGAATCTGAAACGTAACGTGAGCGAAGTAGGTGACGTAGATTTATTTGATAAAATTAACGAACAATATTCAAAAGCTCAAATCGTTTTTTATCATAAATTTTGCCGATCGAATTATCGAAATGTACTGAAGTTGAAGATCGCCGAACAGAGCGGAAAAACAGAATGGCACAAATCCCGAGAGATTCATAAAAAAGCCTTTGAAGTAGTGTGTCGTTTTGTTTCGGAAAACATTATAAAAAAACAGCAATGCTTCTTTTTATCTTTTTTAATTCAGTTTTTATCGATTATGCAAAAGATGAAAATATTGATGTATCTGCGGACATCGAACCGTATAGTTTGGAAAAGAGATTACTGGAAACATTTCCAAAAAACAATTCCGTAGTGTGTATGTACGAGAAAAAGGTAGTTAAACCCTACACCGGAGTTTTAGTTAAAAATGATTTAGACACTTTGGGAAAACAAGACATTCTGGACAAAGATGTTCTAATTTTGCGATCGGAAGTCCGCGACATGAAGCGTAATCCACTATCAGACAAATTAACAACAAAGGACTTAATAACAGGAGAATGCGAAAGTCCAAAAATATTACTTGATTCGAATTACTTTTTTTCGAATTCGAATTACTTGATTCGAAGTTGATATGTTCTACTTTTCGGCGGAAGCGTAATTCAAACGTAGCCAGATTGGCTGAATCATTTTCCGACGATTTCATTTATGCTGTATCGAACGGGCAAATGAAACCTTCGAAACATATTAATCTTGGTCTGGCATTGAAAAGTTTAACAAACAGTAAAAAAATTATTAACATTATAAATAAGTTCGGGCATTGTGGCACTGTGGCTACACGTTTTAGAAGAATTAGAAACTGAAGCGACATTTTCTTCTACTCTTCGATCAGAATTTTGTCCTGATGATATCATTCGCTCAAGAAGAGTATGCACAGGATTAGCTTACAATAATTTCGATCGGTTTGTAGATACTCCAACAGGCAAAGACACATTGCATGACACTGTTGGCATTGTATTTCAGAACATTGTTGATTCTGCTCAGTATGATTCCACAAACGATCTCCGTCATGATTTCGGAAATATCGCTGAGAATATCGTGGATTCAGAAACTGTTGCCCTAAATGCTAGGAGTATTGAGAATTCGAAAAGCAAACGGCGCAGTTTTGATGCTTTAACGTTTGAATTGGAACCGTACAGCAAAAAGTCAAAATTACGTGAAACTTTGGTTCCAGTCGAAAGTCTTTAGCGATTATATATTCCTGAAAATCTTCGAATGAAAGTCAGCTAGGTGTGGACAAAGGAGTTCTGTCAGCTGGACCGTGAAAGATACTGTGCATTGTTCTAACATTTTTAATCTTTACTGCGTCAGCTGACGGGTTTTCCACCGCTACCCACGCAGCTGATTGTTGTTTACGTACATTTAATTATCTAAACAATCATTTAGTTAAATTTCATTCGGCGTACTATAACTTTATTTTAGTGTTTTTTTTACAAGTTCATGCGACCAGGTGACGCATAATCCCCCGTCCACCGTGCAGTTGACGATTTTTTTTCAGCTCAGTATGATGTCAACTATTTATGAAAAGAGTTTCAGCCGGCGTACTATTACTTAAATTTTTATTTTTTTTACCACTTTCGCAACCTCCCACACCCATACCTACCGCGAGTGCGTCAGCTGACGCTTGGTTCACTTATTAGTCATTCGAGATCTATTGAAAAAGATGGGAATCGATTGGCGTAAAAACACTACCTAAAATGCAACGCTACCTTCCGGACTATTCACAGGACCGCCAAGTTCGGAGCAGAAGAGAAGAGTCCTATATTAAAGAATGGAGCACGAAGATGCCGCCATGATAATGAGGACCCGGCACCTACACCATATATCATTTCTGTGTTTGAATTGATTTACGTATACCATTTACTTCAACTTCTCTAGTTCACTCTTGTTCAACATTTCATCAAAAACACAAAAATATAAAGACAAGATTAAATACTATTAAATAAATATACACGATGCCGCAAAATATGTATCTACAATTTATCTCTAATAACGTTCAGTATATATTATTATATTAGCATGCAGATAGTTTTCAAGGTTCAAAATAAGCTACATTTTTAAATTCGGCGCCAGATTTTAGAATGACGACTATTCTTCAGAAATTCTAAAAGAAAATAAGGTTAGGTCAAAGGCAATCTACAGTACCTCTTCATCAAGGCCATTTGTTTAAATTATTCTTATTAATAAATTAACTCTTCAGTGACAATCCATTTATTTAATTGGCTTATTGATAGCTCAACTATTTGTAACGTACAATTCAAACACAAGTTTCAAGGGAAATATGGATTAATTAATTAGGATAATGTAAGTGGCTTAACAATGAATATAAAATGGTCACTTTACGAGAAATGTAAACACCAAAACAAGTTAATAAATGGAAATCTAATTAAATAATTTATGTAACTTACTTTTACCTAAGTACAAATTAAACCCAATTTTTATTATTCAAAATTTATCTTCTTCCTTATATCCCCAATAAATTAGTAAATTTGTTTGGGAAATCTTCTTACCACTGAAAATCATATTAGATTAGAAGAAATAAATCACTTTAAGCTAGAAAGCTTTAGATCGATAAATCTAACTAAATTAGAGTGCACGTAAATAAATACACACAGTAGACTGAAACGCCTAAATAAACAAATTTAATAAGTACAACCCGAAAAGGCTTAATAAAGCTATGAAACAAAACAACATGACAAAAAATACATAGACGAGACATAGAAAAGTAGGAAATGAAAATTAAATAAATAGCCAAGACCGAATATGCAACTTTAAGTACATAAGATATTATAATCACTTTACAAATACGACTTAGTTTTTGTTGCGTGGTTCGTTAACATATAATTTGCCCATTATTGCTATCATTACTCGAAGTTGTTTTGGTTTTGATCCGTGACCTGGGCCACGTCGTCTTGAATGTGCGTAGCTTTCGTCTTGGATTACACAATTAGGCCCCTGCCGAGATATGTTTCTCGCTAACTAGCTCATTGTGTGTTTATATGTGCCTTCAAGGACGAACCGATTTGATTAATCGATTGGAAACAAACTCATTTTCCTAATTACAGTATCCCCTTGATTTAAATTATTTGTAAGATTAAATTATTATAAAGAAAGCTCCGTCTGGTCTTGTCGACAGACGTGTTCTTCCAGATTTGTCTGGGTAGTGTTACCTGCCTCATCTCGTCAATCTTTTCTTGACTATCTAATCTCACATGTCTAGTAATAACTGCTTAGTTTTATATGCATAGTCTTATCTCACTAGTCTTGTCCATCTAGCCTGGTCTTAGTAGCCTTGTCTGTCTAGTATTGTCTGTCTAGTCTTGTCTCTCTAGTCTTGTCTGTCTAGTCTTGTCTGTCTAGTCTTGTCTGTCTAGTCTTGTCTGTCTAGTCTTGTCTGTCTAGTCTTGTCTGTCTAGTCTTGTCTGTCTAGTCTTGTCTGTCTAGTCTTGTCTGTCTAGTCTTGTCTGTCTAGTCTTGTCTGTCTAGTCTTGTCTGTCTAGTCTTGTCTGTCTAGTCTTGTCTGTCTAGTCTTGTCTGTCTAGTCTTGTCTGTCTAGTCTTGTCTGTCTAGTCTTGTCTGTCTAGTCTTGTCTGTCTAGTCTTGTCTGTCTAGTCTTGTCTGTCTAGTCTTGTCTGTCTAGTCTTGTCTGTCTAGTCTTGTCTGTCTAGTCTTGTCTGTCTAGACTTGTATGTCTAGTCTTGTCTGTCTAGTCTTTTCTGTCTAGTCTTGTCTGTCTAGTCTTGTCTGTCTAGTCAAATCAAATCAAATCAAATAAAATATTTATTGAATCTTTTGATGTACAGGTACATATAAAACGGGAATATAACATAACTGAAACTTATTCTTAAATCATGCTAAATCTAATAAACAAAAGCATAATTTTCAATGTTTTCATGTAACTAAAAGTTTTAAACCAAATTAAAGTGTAATAAACAGTAACAACAATAACAACCAGGAATTGGCCAAGCTAAAATTAATTTAAATTTAGAGCTATTAAAAACATTTAACCCTCCAGGAAATCTTCTATTAAATAAAAACAGCTCTTTATGAGAAAGTCTTTTACTTTTTTTCTAAAAAACTTATAATTTCTTTCTTCTTTTATTTCTGACGGTAACTTGTTGAAAATTTTAATTCATAAGCGCATGGGAGCTCCACTGGACAAGGTGAGGTTGTTCCTTATCGTCCTTAAATTAGAGGCATTTCTTGTATTTAGTTTGTGGATATCTTCATTTTTAGGCAATAACTGTTTGTTTTTGTGTATGTAACATGCTACTTCCCTCTAACTATTCTTGTCTGTCTAGTCTTGTCTGTCTAGTCTTGTCTGTCTAGTCTTGTCTGTCTAGTCTTGTCTGTCTAGTCTTGTCTGTCTAGTCTTGTCTGTCTAGTCTTGTCTGTCTAGTCTTGTCTGTCTAGTCTTGTCTGTCTAGTCTTGTCTGTCTAGTCTTGTCTGTCTAGTCTTGTCTGTCTAGTCTTGTCTGTCTAGTCTTGTCTGTCTAGTCTTGTCTGTCTAGTCTTGTCTGTCTAGTCTTGTCTGTCTAGTCTTGTCTGTCTAGTCTTGTCTGTCTAATCTTGTCTGTCTAGTCTTGTCTGTCTAGTCTTGTCTGTCTAGTCTTGTCTGTCTAGTCTTGTCTGTCTAGTCTTGTCTGTCTAGTCTTGTCTGTCTAGTCTTGTCTGTCTAGTCTTGTCTGTCTAGTTTTGTCTGTCTAGTCTTGTCTGTCTAGTCTTGTCTGTCTAGTCTTGTCTGTCTAGTCTTGTCTATCTAGTCTTGTCTGTCTAGTCTTGTCTGTCTAGTCTTGTCTGTCTAGTCTTGTCTGTCTAGTCTTGTCTGTCTAGTCTTGTCCGTCTAGTCTTGTCCGTCTAGTCTTGTCTGTCTAGTCTTGTCTGTCTAGTCTTGTCTGTCTAGTCTTGTCTGTCTAGTCTTGTCTGTCTAGTCTTGTCTGTCTAGTCTTGTCTGTCTAGTCTTGTCTGTCTAGTCTTGTCTGTCTAGTCTTGTCTGTCTAGTCTTGTCTGTCTAGTCTTGTCTGTCTAGTCTTGTCTGTCTAGTCTTGTCTGTCTAGTCTTGTCTGTCTAGTTTTGTCTGTCTAGTCTTGTCTATCTAGTCTTGTCTGTCTAGTCTTGTCTGTCTAGTCTTGTCTGTCTAGTCTTGTCTGTCTAGTCTTGTCTGTCTAGTCTTGTCTGTCTAGTCTTGTCTGTCTAGTCTTGTCTGTCTAGTCTTGTCTGTCTAGTGTTGTCTGTCTAGTCTTGTCTGTCTAGTCTTGTCTGTCTAGTCTTGTCTGTCTAGTCTTGTCTGTCTAGTCTTGTCTGTCTAGTCTTGTCTGTCTAGTCTTGTCTGTCTAGTCTTGTCTGTCTAGTCTTGTCTGTCTAGTCTTGTCTGTCTAGTCTTGTCTGTCTAGTCTTGTCTGTCTAGTTTTGTCTGTCTAGTCTTGTCTATCTAGTCTTGTCTGTCTAGTCTTGTCTGTCTAGTCTTGTCTGTCTAGTCTTGTCTGTCTAGTCTTGTCTGTCTAGTCTTGTCTGTCTAGTCTTGTCTGTCTAGTCTTGTCTGTCTAGTCTTGTCTGTCTAGTCTTGTCTGTCTAGTCTTGTCTGTCTAGTCTTGTCTGTCTAGTCTTGTCTGTCTAGTCTTGTCTGTCTAGTCTTGTCTGTCTAGTCTTGTCTGTCTAGTCTTGTCTGTCTAGTCTTGTGTGTCTAGGCTTGTCTGTCTAATCTTGTCTGTCTAGTCTTGTCTGTCTAGTCTTGTCTGTCTAGTCTTGTCTGTCTAGTCTTGTCTGTTTAGTCTTGTCTGTTTAATCTTGTCTTTGTAGCCTTGTCTGTTTAGTGTTGTCTGTCTAGTCTTCTCTGCCTAGTCTTGTCTGTCTAGTTTTATTTGTCTAGTCTTGTCTCTCTAGTCTTGTCAGACTAAACATTATTGTCTGTTTAAATATCTATTGATTTCTCTGCATAAATATTTGTAGCAGATTTGATGTTGTAGTTAAATAATGCTTACATAAACAAATAACTAAGTGATGTGAATTATGTCATTTTTGTGATATTTGTTTTCGAAATCAATTGAGTTTACACGTGTAAGAGTTGCGCGTAGTAGAGTCAAGCGGTGATATGTAAGAAGCAAAATGTGTCAAGAGTGCGTTAAGCGATAGTTTGATCCCGTGGAAAATGAGACTGTCACGGCGGAAGGCAACGGATGGTTGACTTCTCGCTGCGTGCATTTCGTGCACGTAGACATATCGTACACGAGAATTTGTAACGTGAATGGGGCAAACAAAACTTTCCGAACGTTTCTATTGTGAAATTAGTTGTTATTTAATCAACGTACTACAGCTTCTTCGACCTTGCCATCACGTTTTAAAGTTCTTAGAAAACAAATACTTAATCATTTAAGATATAGTCCAGCAGATAGTCAAGCTGGAGAACAAGTCTAAGAGGAGACAATTTCAAAGGTTGAGTCGCAGGCCTGTTTCGGCCCAAAAAAATATTTTAGCTGATCCTCGCGTAACAATTTTCAAATCCTATTAAATCTGGCTATTTGAAACTCAAACAGATAGATTTTAAATTATTTTTTTCACAGGATATTATATGTGTGATTGATTCATGGTAGTAACAGAAGTTTAATACATGTAAATATTTTTATTGCTAATAAAATTTAAAATTAAATGATACGTTTGCCACTGTTAAGTGTTACCGATTTGTAATATTTGGTTTTATATTTGATGTTCCCAATCGTAAATCGTCGTATACATGTTGATCTGTTAAACGAGATCGACTTTTTGAGTTTATATAATTCGTTTTCGAAAAAGTTAGCAAAGTTAGAAAAACAACCACATTTAACGTTTTAACCACTTTTTATTTACTATTTAATAGGGATTTTTTTCCCGTTCTGCGGTTTCTGAGGTGCCTTTCTACAATTTCTTGAGGCTAACTAATAAATTGATTCAAATCAACTGTTGTCTCGCACTAGAAAATTCCATAATCTTGTTCCATACTGGGGCTCCATACAGTATTGTGAAGTGGACCACTGTGCAAAATACTTTCCGTTGCTGCTCTTAGCTCTTCCCACGTTACTACAGCCCAACGAGCAGTGCAGGTTTTGAGGGTCTTTGGCATTGTTATTGCAATATGTTGTTTAAAGGAGACACATTGATCTATAGCGATTCCAAAGTATTTTAAAAGAATAAGAATAGAAGAATCACTGGTCTAGACTAGACATGTTGTCAAGTTTTCATCTAGACTAGACATAGTTGTCAAAGTTTCATCTAAACTAGACTTTCCATAATTTAGTCTGATTTCAGAGACTAGACTGGGTTATCAAGTTTCATCTAGATAAGACTTTTAATAATTTAGTATGGGTGGTTACAGTACACTTCGTCTTCAGGTTCAGGTTCCTTTTAGACTAGACTTGTTATAATCTACTCTGGTTGTCCAAACTTGGTCGTCAAGATTCATCTAGAATTGACTTTTAATAATTTAGTCTGATTGTATAGACCAGGGTTGTGCAATTCTTTGGGCCGTCGGGCTACATTGTGGATGAGATAACATTGTGGAATTTGACCGTGGACCGCATTAATCTATGCAATAGTATCAGGTAGATAAAGTAAAGATAAAGTAAATCCTTTAAACATAATAAGCATATCATAGACATCTCTTTTGGACTTTTTTAGCTTTTTATATTGGAATGCAAATTAAGATCCATTCAATGTGGGTACTAAGTATAGATGAATTTGTTTGCTTTTTTTTTGAATTGCTTTCTCAGTGAAGTAATATTTTGGCAGGACACGATCACAAAACCAACATAATTTTGTTTCGTTTTTGTTATTATACATAGATATTGATGCACATGGAAGAAGACAAATATATTCACTAATACCAAAACTCGTCTAATCTAGACGCTCATTCTACCTTTTTTTCTATGGAGCAGAAACTTGAACGCTACTTCAATCGGACCAAATAGATGGCTAAGACAGATTATTATTGTTTCGATTTGCGATCGCTTACTAAATGAGGAAATTCCAGCCAGAAGGGATCAGCAACCATCGATTGTAGAACAAATAAAAACAAGCCGTCTATGGTTTGGTTACATTTGCTGAATGAAGAAAAATCGGCTTCCATGCAAACTCCTCTGGCGGAAGCGGCCGCCCGGCTGGGGGATTCAGAACCGAAGAAGATATAGACAAAACATGTATAAGATGACCTCAAGAACCGACGACTGGAGCTAGATGAGGCCAGGGATATTTCCATTGATCGGAAAGTGTGGAAGCAAATCGTAAATGAAGCGAAAAATCCAGCGGCACCAAGAGCAGTGTATTGGTTAAGAGAACGATGTCCTCGACAATTGTCAGCTACGAATTAAAGAAGAAGAAGACATAGCCTGAGCAAATAGCTGCCCAAGGTTGTGTTGTCGACATTTTATGCGCCCCCGAAACAATTTATAAATTATTTTAATTAAAAAATAATATATATATATATATATATATATATATATACATATATATATTTATATATTATATATATATATATATATATATATATATATATATATATATATATATATATATATATATATATATATATATAAACTTGGTGTTCCAACGTTACATTTTAACTAGACTTTTTGATTGTTCGTTCGTTGATTGAAACCATTGTTCGGAACGACGATTCTCTATTGATGGAATCGTACGCCTGCTTGAAGTCAACAAATAATTCGTATGTATTGACGTTACTCCAATACAAGGTTGTCGATCTACTTTTCCTGAACCCACACTGGTAGTCGCTTGCTGTTTCCTCTGTATATGCCTCCAGTCTTTTGTATACAATTTTTTGTCGGGATCATGTATGCTGCGTTTGGGAGGCATTTCTCTCGGTGGTTTGTGCAGTTTGTCTTAGCTTCTTTTTTATGTATAGGCACAATTACTCCCATTTCCCAACTTATTATTATGCCATGTAGTTTTCTCCAGAGTTTGCAGGCAGTCGCCTTCATCAGCTCTGCAGGGCTTTTATTATCGCCAGACGTTTTTCCGGTTTTTGAGTTTATAATACTGGCTAAGATTTTGTCCAACGTTGGTGGTTCTACATTAGACTCGGCTCCTTAGATAGTTTCTGCTTTCTCCTCTTCTGTTAGGGATCGATTTAGTAGTGTCTGCAAGTACCATCTCTCTGCGATGTCCGTTTTGTTGGTTCTTTGTTAGTTTCTTGAGGATGATGCCGGTGACCAAATCGTATTGAGGGAGATACAATTCAAATCGTAGGAGATTTGTTCGCGTTGATCTCTTGAGGAATCATGCTGTATACTTCCACAGGAGAAATATGCCTGATGGGTAGGGCCAGAGGGAGGAGACTTTCTAGGAAGTTTTTGATATCTCCATTGTTTTGTTGACCCGGGAATAGAGTTAATACCTGGGCGACGTGTTTTGCAAATTTTCCAGCTTTTTCAGCGTCATTTTGAACCCATTCCTCGCCAACTTTTCTGATAGGTGGTATATGGTTTTGTGGATGGTTATTTCTTGGAGTTGCCTCCAAACTGAGTAATCGGTAGCAATTATTCCGTATTTGTTAGGTTTACTAAATATCGTTCCACATTGTTGTTAATGTAATCGATCATTAGTTTTCTTAATTGTTGGGATAACCTATTTAATTGTGTTTTATCGGCCGGCTTTCTGCTCGTCTGCCACTGACGCCTTGTTTTCCTTTCTTCGGCATTTTTTTGTTTTATATCATCGGGGTATATTATGGTCGTGACGGTACTACTTGCATCCGGGGTGACTTCCCATGAGCCTGCTGAACTCATTGGATGAAGTCACTTTTTAGAGGTACCTTTAGTTTAATGTATTTATCGATTATGTCACGGAACGTTAGCCAGTCTGTCTCTGTTGTGGAGTGTCGTTCAGTTATTAGTGTTTATAATTCCACTACTCATTGTCACTAACACTGGAGTGTGGTCCGATGAGATATCTAAACTCGTTCCGGTGTGCGTGAAGGGTTTGTCTATTCCCTTGATTACGAAGAAATCGAGTATGTCCGGAGTTATATTTCTGCCGGTTGGCCAGTAAGTTGGTTACAATGATTTTAGTAGTTGTCGGCCTCTAGTTGTACTCAGCCTAGAACCCCATATGGGGATATAGGGGATGTTTGGCGTTGTAATCTCCACCAACTAAAAATCGAGGAACTAGTGTGGAAGAACTCTGTGAATTAGCGGTCTTTTATAATACGTCGCGGGGGGTAGTAAACTGCAGCTACTACAATAGATCAAAACTTCGCATCTTCGATGGCTATACTAGTCGCCTGCGGGTAGTCCTTGGTTGAAGGTGGTAATACGGGGTGTTTGATGGTCGTTTTTACGAGAATCGGCGTGCCTCCATATGCCGTTTCATCCGGGTGTTCAGTGGTGTAGAGTTTATACCCATGAATTTAAAAGTGGCTAACGTCAGTCAAGTGCGTTTCTGACACGAGGAGGATGCCTATTTTCTTGTCTAAAATGGTGTCTAAAAATACGGCCAGCTGCTGGCGCTGTTGGACAAAGCCGTTGGCATTCTATTATGTTAATCGGTAGGACGTGAATTAATTGTTTGCGAAATTTGTCAGTACTGTTGTCAAAATGTATTTAATGTATTTATAATTATTATGTTCGGGAACGTATATGTGGTTGTATTTTATTTATAAACATCCGGACTAAGTAAAACAAAGTTGGAGTTGAATGCGTTGTAAACAGAATAGAGACCAAATGATAAGATAATGTTTAAAATCGGTTGCAAGAAGTCACTCACAGAAGAGTAAAAATCAGAAACTAAAATTTATGAAAAACCTTTCTGAAACCACGTTTTTATCAAAATTAAAATGCATTAACTGTCCGTTCTCGCGGGCATAACACAAAACCGCTGGATTAACGCTCCAGTTGTATTTCGAGCAATCCTCAGTAAGGTCACCACTCCAACCTCACAAATTTTATGGATGTTGAGTAGAAAAGAAAAGAAATCACCCCAGGCAACAAAATATCTCGACCTCAGGTCGCAAGCAGGCATTTCGTATTCTGTGGAGCCTGCACTTTCTGCTCTGGTTTTACAAAAGAACTTGCGAAACTCAAATACAAGAAAACATACAATATCGGATCTATGAATTATGATTAATTCTCTGATAAAAACAGTAAAACATCAAGAACTGACTCAAGCGCTTGAGCACCGTAATATCCAAATTCCGGCTCTACATGGAACTCGCTACACTGATGATCTTTTGAAACTGGCAACTATAAAAGACTAGCAGAGGAAAGATAAGAGAAGACTAGCATAGTAAATCTTTGGAAAATGCCCCTTATTAGTTAGAGGAAATAGGGAAATTGTGGGCCACGTTTTTATTTTGTCTATCTTGAACAAAAATAAAAAAAAATAAAATTTCTACAGGGCATTCATTGCATTCTACGTGTGAAAAGGTAGATTTTTGTTTTTTATTTTTTTTTTATTTTTTGGTGAAATTTTAGTGGATAATAAAATGTTTTTAAGATTTCAAAAATTGTTGGGGACTTGTGGGCCATCACCTAAATTAAGTCAATGCCCAAAAATTTCTGTGCAAAAACTTTATCGAGAGATTGGAAATGATAAATGAATTGTTATTAATTAAAAAAATGAAAAAAAAATCTGGCACCATCAATCAGATATGCAATTTGGGAACGCGAACGTGTTGGCAGAGGTATGGACAGATTTTGCATGTACATCTCGACCATATTCGATGCATTTAATTGAATTGTTTTTTGTCAGTTTCTTCGGCATTGATTCCAAGCAAAGTACTCGACATCGTCGACATAGTCGACATCGTCGTCGTCATCCGAAGAATCACGTCGTGCTGATTGTGATCGTGTTTTGCGCTTTTTGGGTGCTAGGATCACTTTTGATTTCCTTTCTTCTTCTTTTTCTGACTTCTTGCGCATAATGTAAGCTTTTTGACGGAAATCGGTGAAAACTGTAAGTGATGTTAAAATGTCGCTTTTTATCGGCTTGCGACCACGATTGGACTTTTGGGCCGGTGTTCCCTGGGTTAGTGGTCCAGTTTCTCGCAACGTTATTTTTTTAAAGCAGAAGAGATGGTACCAGATGTGGTAGCCACTGCCAAAGACTCAGAAGTTGTGACTGTTTCATTCGCAGCCGTCTCGATGTCACCATCAGTTACAGCGACGCTGCGTTGTTAATCCGCACTCTCTTCTTCAGTGCCACTGTGTTGACCCTCACGACTAAGTTTTGAAGCAATAAAGTCAATCTCGGTGAACACGTTCGTATCAAACGGGAAAATTCCACATGCTCTGAATCTTGCTTTGATCTTTTTTGATGTGACGGCAATATCGATACATTTGTCAACAATGAGTGGAACGTGATGAAGATCGAAAACTACCCCAACGTTGGCGCGCTTCCAATCATCATGCTTTCGTGCGTAAATCATTTTCAACGAACTGAAAACAGTGACATCTAACGGCTGCATACGATGTGTACAATGTGGAGGGAACGACAACATTGTCATGTCATGTGCAAGGGCCTTATCAATAACGTTAATGGACAAATGTGATGTATGATTGTCCAGCAGCAAAAGTGTGGGGGAGCCCGCCGAAGCACCTGCGAATTTAATGAAGTGATCCATATATGTCAAAAATACCTCGTACGCCTTGTGTGCCATGAGTTGCACATATTGCTTTCAAGTTTTTGCGTAGGAAAACAAAAAAGTGGAATCGAATAACCACTCGCACAAACCGCCAACGCCAACGACACATTGATTCCTCTCTCGCCTGATGTAGACGTACCTATTCGTTTTTGCCTTTTCGGGCAATAACTTTGACGACTTTGCTGGGAACATTGTTTAGGAAACCAAACGGTTTCGTCCATATTCCAAATTCGATGGGGCTCAAACGACGTTGTATCGAGCACGAAACGAAGGTTGGTGAAAAAGGCATCGACATTCTCTTTGCAAAATGCTTTCGCGCGATTTTGGCTGACCTGCTCTGGCGTTCGCAACGATAAATTCGGGTGACGATTCATAAACGAGTAGTACCAGTCGTAACTCGCTGCCGAATTTTCATCCCACGATTGAGGGTAGCTGCGTTTGATCGATTTCGCACATTGCAATGCCAAAGTCCGTAGCTCCGAAATACTTAGGCCATAGTAAATGTCACTCGCCTTAAGGACATATTTCATTAGAGCCTGTTCTTCTTGATCACTGAAAATCTGAAACAGGAATAAATTCAATAGTTTCAAAAGATTCAATAGTATTTTGCATTATACTCACCGGCTTTGCGCCTGGCACAACGATTCCTATCAAAAATGTGATCATTGTATCATCGGAAGCAGTTGAAACATCAACGTGTGCTCAACGCGACTCAACGCTTTATGCTCAACGCGAGCTATGTTGGTGGATTTAGCGACGGCACGGATGGAATTATTGCCAATTTTGATCAGCTTAATAGCCTCCAAAACAGCCGAAAAGTAAATCTTCTTCTCATGTTTGCCATAGTAACGTGGCATGGTGGATTGATTGTTGTTGGAACAAACCTAAAGTGTATGTTTGTCGAAAATGTCAAAACGCGGGTGGCCCACAATTCCCTACCAAAAGTGGCCCATGATTCGCCACAAGCTATGTTTTGACATATGGCGGCTTATTAATGACTCGACGAAATTTCATGCAAAATTCCTTTTGTATATTGAAATGCCAAATGCCAAGGTACAACGATAATTATCAGCATTTTACCTGAGTTGATTCGTAACGATGCCTTCAAAACTGATGCACGAGAACAACAATAAAAAATTCTTGAAGAAACTTTGTTCCAGGCTAGTATTGCACAGCGCGCTAGGGACGTATACACTGGTCAACTACCAACGTAAAAGTATGTTTGGGGTAAAAGAAGACTGACATTTGTGTCGCACTATATCAAATTCGACCTACAAAGGATAGATGGCGGTGGCCCACAATTTCCCATGGCCCACAATTCCCCACTTTGCCCAACAGCTTTTATTGTAAAAAAATGTAACGGAGTCCATAACAAACTTCACCTCTACGTCCAACGGGCTCTCAACATTGACTATGAAATGTAAAAACCAAATGTTAAATTAAATGATAATGTCATATCATAATAATCATTCTGTTGGGGATTTTTATGCACAGCTCGGCAAGGAGAAGAAATACAGAAACATCATTAGAGAATATCCAGCACATAAGAGGACGAACAACAATGGCATAAGACTTGTGGGACTCTGTTAAATTTTCAACCTCAAAATTATGACCACACACTTCAAGAAACATCCCAAGACAATAAAGACTTGAAAAGCACAAAATCAGCTCCTTGGAAAGTTCCAAATTGACCACAAGCCATTTCTAAAAGAAAATTTGAGACAATTCTAAATATTAAGGTTCATAAAGGTGCCAAAATAGATTCAGCTCATTACTTTGTTAAAGCTAAAATTAAATTTATCCCAAATTCCTATAAAAATGATAAGAAACCTAGGTGCAAGCATTTTGAAACTAAGAACATTGAATCAGATACTCAAAGCATCTTCAAATGAAGTCTCATATAATGAAAGCTGCAGAAGAATCTCTGCTAACTAAAATTAAAAAGAAGATTATACTGGAAAACAGACACTGGAAAGTGCACTGGAAAACAGAGAAAGCTTTGGCAAAAATTTAAATCGAACCCAACACAAATCAACCTAGAAAGGTTCAGAGAATCATATACAATAAGGAACGAAACGAGACTATACGAAAAACTATCCCTTCAACAAATACAAGTGCATTTCAAGCATAACAAATGCAGAGACAATTACCAATCCTTCAAAAGACACCTGAAAGGGTATGAACCGCCTAGTTTTAATTTTCGTAATAAATCAGTGAAAAGGATACAAATGACCAAGAAAACTGCAACATTTTAGCACAATATTTCGAAGACCTTCTCAACTGTAAATCGCCCCAAGAGGAACCCGAATACAATACTCCTGACGAAATTACTGCAGAATCACATCCACCAACTGCAGATGAAGTCCAACAAACGATAAAATCCCTCCAGAACAACAAATCTCCTGGTGAAGGTGGAATCACAGCCGAACTTTTGAAATTAGGCGAGAAAAAAGGTTTACTACACGTCAGTACTATTATTCAGGAAATTTGGAGAGGGTCCTAGAAGATTGGAAAATGGCACTAAGCATCCGTTCCATAAAAAGGTGACAGATCTGACGTGAAAATTTAAAGGGGAATTTCCCTCTTATCTGTTCCATGCAAGGTTATTCAAGAATACTGTTAAGCAGGCTGGAACCAGTTCTCGATGCACACAAATAGGAGAATACCAAGGTGGAATTAGAAAAGGGAGGAGCAAATTATCAATCTGAAAACATAATCAGAACACGTGCTGGCCAACCACATGTTACAACGTTTATTAATTTTAGAAAGGCGTATAACTCAATAGACAAAGAAAGCCTTATTAGAACTCTGGAGCAATTTGGAAGTGATAGAAAAACCAGAGAGATTGTGTAGCAAACATTGACAGATATCAAGCCCACAGTATACCATTCGCATACGATTCGCCGACGATACGGTCGTGGTCGCCGACAGCCTCCCACATCTCAAGAGTATGATGGATCTTATCGTTGAACATAGCACACAGTATGGTCTACACATAAACGTTGCCAAGGCCAAGGTGGATGTGTTTTCCAAGGCACCAAGCGGGACGATCCTCCAAATTAACAACCAGGTTGTGGAACAAGTGCCGTCCATTAAATATCTTGGAGCCCTCGTCAACGAGGAAAATGGAAATCAGATCAAGGATAGAACAGGCCAGAAGGACATCTATCTTCATGAAGAACCTCTTTACCAGTTGAGACCTAAACCTACAGCGCCGCATACTGATCTCTAAGCCGGACATTTTTTGGCAAATTGCGAGACATATGGTATTTCCCTTACCGTTGGACACATTTGCACGGAATTTGCTGGCACATATAACATGAGACTTGCACAAACATCCCAGCTGATCTGAAGCAATGCCTTTCAAGTTATATCTTCCCAGTGCTACTCTATGGCTCCGAGAGCTGGACATTCTGCCAATCAATGGAGAGCCGGATTGACGCCTTCGAGATGTACTTGTATCGCCGTATATTGCGTATATCCTGGGTAGACTAGATAACCAACGAGGAAGTGTTAAGGAGAATAGGTAAAGGTAAAGAACTGGTGACAACCATCAAAAAACAAAAGCTCCAATACATCAGACACGTTATGAGAGGGGAGCGGTACGAGTTCCTCCGACTCCTCACCGAAGGAAAGATTGAAGGCAAACGATCTGTGAGCAGACGGCAGAACTCATGGCTAAAGGATCTGCGTCGATGGTGCGGACGGGCATCTATAGAAATTTTCAGAGGTGCGGTTTCAAGTACCATTATAGCCAGTTGGATCGCGAACCTTCGTAGGGAGACGACGTCCTAAGAAGAATTCGAAAGTGAAATTTCGAGGCAAGATTTCTGAACCTTTCAAAATCCAAACAGGGCTGACACAGGGTGACGGATTCTGCCCAATCCTATTCAACTTCACTTCTAAAAAAGATAATGAGGGATAGACGGGAAGAATACACACACAAAAAACTGAAGGGAATTTCTTGATTAACTTATGGATCAGTTAAAGGACATACATGCACTAGCTTTTGCAGATGATATTGCTCTCTGGTCCACGAATATAGGAAATGCAGTTAAACAAATAGAAATCTTGGTAAAGCGTGCAGCTAAATTTGGCTAACAGATATCACAAGAAAAAACTAAATTCATGTCTAACAAATTTAAGCAAATTAAGTATTAACTACTTGTACGAGTAATTAACTACTCACAAATGTTGGATGCATCGATAGGGTCAAACACTTTAAATATTTGGGAGAAACAATAACGGACAATGGAATAGAAAAAGAAGCTGTCAACCTTCGAATAGCTAAGTTTAGGAGTGCACAATTTTTAAAAAAGAAGTTGCATAACGAAATATGTTTATCTCACAATGCAAAGTTATTACACAACTGCACAGTTACAAGAACAGAAGTACAATATGTAGCATAAATACTCTCCCTCGAGAATAAAGGACTAGACTAAAGTAGAGGAGTTCGAGAAGAAGGAGAAAGTAATTCTGAGAAAGATTCGTGGTGAACACAAAAAAAAATCGTGGTGGACACTTTTTTTTGCAAAATGGGCAAAGATGAGCAATGAAAAGATCTACCAATTTATTAAACCGGTCACAACAGAAATGGGAAGGCTGATGTTCTTCGGTCATCTGGTGAGAATGGATGATAGCAGATTTCCTAAAAAAATCTTCAACATCCAACAAAGGAAAACAGTGAACAAAGGAAAACATCCAACTCTTGATTAGAAGGAATAAAGAAAGACCTCACAGAACTTAAACTTACAGAAATCGACCCAATGAACAGAGCTAAGTACAGAAAGGCAATAAATGAATTTGAGGTTTTTCAGGAGGCCCCAACAACTAAGACCAACAGGAAACTAACAGCTGAACATCTGGCCAAAATGGCATCAGGAAGAAGAACAGCCATATAGAAGAGAAAGCAGAAAAAGCTAAATATGAAATAGAATTTGTAACGCTGTCCTTAGTTGGCCTATTCGTGTAAATAAATAAATAAATAATAATAGGAAGGAAATATCGTCGGTACCACGGAAAAACCATCTATATCACATTTTTCTACTATTGAGATAAAGAGCTTTTAAAGTTGAAAAGTTCCCGGTAAATCAAATTCTAAGGTTATAATGTCAAAACTTTTTTATGGGATGATCCATTATGTCTTTTAATGATTTCTACTGTAAATGAAATGATTGACTATATATTTTAAGAGGAGGGCCGCCAAATGGTACAGCAAAAATAGACAGTTTTGCCTCAAATATGTTGATTGACTATTGGTGATATAAATGGTTTTATCTACGACCACTATTATAATTGCCCAATATTGTACAGTTCGTGGATTATGTAAATGTACAACACACGTATGTAACAGTCCGCGATTAATGTTATTTAATGATTCAATAACACACTAGTGCGTTTGGTTTACAATTCGTTGATTGGCTGAGAGCTGCTACTATCATTAATATAGGCAACCCAATACATTCCGTTATTTGTCAAAAAAAATTAAACGTCAAACTAATACATAAACACTATATTTTTTTTTCAATTATAACAATTAAAGTCCAGTGATGTCCAGTGATAGCGAAATAGAAAATGGTACTCCGCCCGAAATTGTTGAAAAAGCGAAACAAGCTGCCCATAATTTGCTACGGATTAAATCTCGGGATTGATACGAGGATGCATATAGAAAATTTATGGACCGGAGAATAAAGCATAAAGTTAAATCCTTTTCAGAAAATGTTTTATTATACATTGATGAGTTATCTCAAACAGTGATCTTCACTTTGGGCAATTTATTGAATGGTTTGGACATCAATTAATATAAAGCACAACATCGACATTTCAAAACATTCAAAGTTAATAGCTTTACTAAAGAGAAAATCTGATGGATTTAAAAGCAACAAATCAAAAATTTTAACCATTCCAGAAATTCAAAAGTTTCCTCAATAATTCACCGGATAACAAATATTTATTGATGAAGGTATTCATTACTTTTTTATCTTATAATGCTCTCTAATGGGCATAACGACATATTTTTTTATATAATTTTAGATTATTCTTATCATTGGCATTTAGTGGTGCCTGCAGAAAACAAGAACTACGAAATGTCAAACCCTGCCATATAGAAGACACCGGAACATCTCTGATCATTAAAATTCCTGATTCCAAAACAAAAACTTAAAGATCTTTTGTGCTACCGAAAGAATTTTACCAAACCTGTAAAAAATATATTAACGTACGCCCACAAAATATGGACAAAACAGTCTTTTTTTGCTAAATTTTCAAAATGAGAAATGCACTAAGCAATGGAATAAATAAAATTGGCTCTATTCCTAAACAAATTGGCAATTATCTTCTTTTGCCGGAAGAAAATCTTTCTTTATACAGGACATGGTTACAGACGTTCGTCAGCCACCATTCTTGTGGATTCCGGTGATGATTTATTGTCACTAAAAAGGCATGGTGGCTGGCGTTCGTCTGCAGTAGCAGAAGGCTATATAGACTGCTCCATGAAAAATCAAAACGATACTGCTACAACACAGTAGGTATTAATAGGTATTAATGAAATTAAACAAAGATTATAAATTATTAAGTAAATATAAATTATTTCATTTGACACTGACACTGCGTACATTGTGTTGCCTATATCGATGAATCCACTATATCAGTTACATCAAACATAATTATCTTATTAAATAGAAAAAAATAGTGTGGTCGTAGATAAAGTATAGTACATAATTCGAGTTGTAAGGCAATTACGTACTCGCGGAATTACGCGCTCCCCGCTACGCGGGTCGCGCGTAATTGTTCCGCTCGCACGTAATATGCTTCTTACAACACTCATTACGTAATATACTATTGACACCAAGTTTAAATGAATAAAAAATGTTCAAGTCAAAATTTATTTGGAATGTAAACGTCAAATAGTTGATTGATCAAAATAATTTGAATTATTCAAAGATGATTGAAATGAAGTAAAATATCGTAAAATATCTTCATTCTTGGTCTGAATTTTCTTCATCCAAGCATCGTTCAATCTGATCGACCGCTGGCAAAAACCTGAAACATGATTCAGTTTTCAAAAACCCCTGTAAATTATCAATAAATTTATGAACGCTCACTGAAACCACAAGTGATATTTGGGCGGAATCTGTCGCCCCATGCAAAGTGCAACCAAATCGGTTTTCTTCGCCTTCGAGATCGGTAATTATCTTTCGTAAAGTTGTTTAAAACTGAACACCTCCGGTCGTCCTCTTTTTTGCGAGATCCAGCAGAGATAATCTGAATGGTTTTAAATGCATTTTTATTATGAAAATGTTTGCTTTGAAGTATTACCTTCCAATTTTCACCATCATGGGCGTATTTAATCTTGATCAAATCAATGTCAATTTTTTCGAATCGTACATATTTTGCTCTCAACCACGACACTGCTTTACCGTCGTTATCTTTGTCGATTCGACCCATAACACGCGATTGAGCATTTTTTAAATCGACGAAATCCCGATGGTATATCTGGATCACCATGTAGGGCATAGACTTGACTTTTTGTTCGATGATCGAGCTTTTGTAATGACGTTGAGCCATTCGTGCGGTGTGAAAATTAATGTATTTTTTGCAGCTGATTCTATAGCAGAATGCATAGAGTCGACATTCATTTGGGTATGGCCAGTTTGACCAAATTTTTACTTTGCGGCAACCTATTATTGGTATTGCTTATTATTAGTTGTCAAGTATGATAGAAACGTAAGCTTAATACTCATACCTTTTATCACTTGATCTTCTAAGAAGCGTTTCAAACACGACCCTATTTCTGAGCTGCCTCTGCCGTCTTCGACCTCACTCAAACGTAGCAGTAGCCGGCCCTGTCATTTTCAACATAGAAAGTTAAATTATAAAAACAAAGTTTCCGTTTATAGTAAAATTGGCTTTCATCTGCATGAGGAATCTGCAGCACGGACTGCAGGTCCATTGTTGCAACGAAAAGCGACGGATCTTTCATGGCTTCTTCAATGTCGTTTTGCATCGATTGACGGCAAGATCATTTTCTGGCCAAATGATCTTCATGATCTTTGCGCAACTTTTCGTAATTAGGATCAGAAATCAGCGTATTTTTTGAATGAAGCACGTGTTCCGCATTGATCTTTTCTCGGCTTGTGAAAAGACAAATTGTAATGTTCTCCGAAAATTCTTTGAAAAAGCTGGAACGAAATCTTCAATGTGGGATTTTGTTCAAAAAATAGACTGTGCATTTTTGTTATGCTCAGCTTTGGATCCAAATATTCACGTTAACTGGTTCTACGACAATAGTGCGATTCAATTTTAGGAAATGATTCAATATGGGACTTGACGGCACTCAAAACGGCCTCTTTGGTTTTGTTTGCAGGCTCGTGGGCACCTCTGCGATCTGGGATATGAAACGATTTTGCTTCATCACAGTGAACGTAGGCGTGAGTAACTCTGTCAAAATTGATGTCCAGCGTTTTGAGGAAAAACTCTTTACACTTTTTCATTTCGTTTCAATCGATTAACATGAAAAAAGTGTAGCTGAACTGCTTTCTTGGCGGATTTGATTCTGGGCCCTTGACTCTTCGACGACTGGCTGCGGATTTTTTTTTTGTGAAGTGCAAGAGAAATTCTTTTTTAGCCTTGAAGTATTCGCCATTGCCCCAAAAACTATCGAAAAATTTCCGACGGTTTTCTTCTTTGAACTTGGTGCTTTGATAACCACTTTTTTCATTATGTTTGTGATTAGGCATTTCTTTAAGCTTCTTGGCTTCGTAACTTTTATTTGTGTGACTTCCCCTTGTAGGTCTTCTCCTGGTTTCGATCGATTTTTCTCCAGCGAGTACCAAGATTTGTACCTGGTCCTTCATTACTCTGGAAAAATTTAGATTTATATATTACATCGATCTGGAAAAATTTAGATTTATATATTATAGAAAAGTAGTTCTATTCTGCTTACAGAATTAAGTTCATCAGCACGATCAACATTGGTTGTAGCAACGTTGTGATTAGCCGGCGTATTATCAGCATCAGACGGTACATAATCCTCATCACTGTCGATGCAGCGCTGCTTCCGGACAGGCGAGGATATTGGGGGTTTTCCTGCCATACGTAAGATTGGAACCGATTCATCTTCTGAAGAATTGCTTGTGTCCATGTTAGAACATAAATCAAATATTATCTGTTCGGCTGTTTTTTTAGACATCTGTGAGAAATCTGTTGGTAAAACGACCCGATGTCCGACTGGCACTGTGATTGGTCAATTTAGTAAACACCGCAACGCGCCAACCTAACAAAATTAAAAGAACCAAATTGTTAAAGCTAAATTTCACTTAAAAATACTTAACAAACCTCAACCAAAGGATAAGGGAAATGTGAGCAGTTTTGCAAATTTTAAATCGAATGCGCTCAAGTCGAGAAATATCATAATCTGGATATAGACGGTTTTGCCTTGTGCTATTTAACATAACATGACAACATTTCGTAAATTGGGCAAAACCGTCTAAGGTAACATAGACGGTTTTGCCATAACACAAAAAATGACTATCATTATCTAATATGCTGGAACCACTTAAATAAATACAACAGGATATAGACAGTTTTGCCATCTTATCGTACATCATCGATAACTTATAAAAAACTTTTTAACTCGAAAATTCCAAAAATGTGATATAGACGGTTTTGCGGTGGTACCGACGATATTTTCTTTTCGTGTAGGCAATAAGTAAAAGCGTGGAACGCTAAACTTTAATGATATAATCCTTGTGCACGCTTTTCGCTATTAGTTATAGTCAACACGGTATTAAATAACATTTAATATACATATAACTTTTAATAAATAGGATTTGTATATATTGTATTTCTGTTGTTGTTGATTTGACTAATTTGTTATTTTTTATGCTAAACACACGTGCTCGTGACATTTGATTTAGACTGTTTAATTTAACCAAACATTCTAGAAATATTCTAATTAGTCTATTATAATATCACGTTTTATGTAGATCATCGCACTAATAATGATTAGAGGTTTCAGCACACAATCACCAAACGAAAAAAACAAACAGGTTTACGTTTTATTTATGGCCATAAAATAAATTACGAGTTGCAAAAAAATCGGCCTTGACAATCAAAACGGCTTTTCGGGCGCGGTCGCACGAAATAATAAGCTGTTGTCATATGATGTGTAGCACAACCGGAATGCAAATTGGACTGGAAACTATAATAAACGAAATATGTAAATTGTCTTGTTTATTTTTATGCAAATAATTTGCAAAAAACATAACGAATATGGAGAGAAAAAAATCAAAAAGAGCGTACACAATGTGGGTATTTAACATAAAGGCTCTTTACACGCGCCTATCTGCAAGAATAATTTATGAATATTTCTGAATTTTTTATCGGGTAGAGGCACAGTTAAGACTAGTTTATCTGGTTTATGTACTCTTGAATATTCGATGTTCAGAACTCATGCTAGACAAAAAGATTGTGTAACTTGTAATTTCTAATCTCGCCTGCCTAGATTTGTGCATCTAATCTTAATTTTACAGTCTAATTCATACTATCCTGTATAACTGGCTCTCTTGTATATCCTGTGCTCCAATTTCTATATCTAATCTTTATTTTCAATTCAAGCCTAATAATATGCTTCCTGCATAAATAGCATTCTTGTATATCCAATACCCAGATTTGTTTATGTTCTCAACTTATGAACACATTTTTCTAGTAAAATACGTATAATCTTGTCCATTACTGTATAATCTATCTATTTAGTATTTTACATATGTTCACTGAAGACATATTGATTTAGACGTTTATTAGAAAAAGTTGTTATGTCAAATATAATTGCGAAGTTTCTCATTGTCAGTAGCAAAGGATACTGCACATATTTTGATTGCTATCTGCAGCTCATTGTTACCACATTATTGGTCAATTGGATCTAAAGGCCGCATAATAATTCAATTACAAATTCAATAAATAACTTCTATCGACCGATATTTAGTTACATTTGTTAAATGTAACTAAATATCGATCGATAGAAAATATTTGTTGAATTTGTAATTGAATTAATATGCGGCCTTTGGATCGAATTGGCCAATAATGTGGTAACAAAGAGCCGCAGATAGCGATCAAAATATGTGCTTGTCAGTGTCACAGCTACTGGTTTGGATTATTTATAAGGTCGGCACGGTCGTTACATAACGCGCGCTTTGTTTCCATCTCGGAACAATAACAAGAATAAATACAATGCGTAAAAAAAGAGAATTGAAACAGCAAAGACACAGAGGATATGAAATATTTGTTCTCGTTTTGCGCAATTTATGCGAGGATAATGAAACGTTATTCGGACAATTAATTTTTACAAATAAATTTTAATTAAATGAGTGAAATGACCGAACTGTTAAATGTCAGTTGCTTGATTACTGCAAGTTTTTAATTTATGGCTAAACCTAAAAGTTTCTATGGCCTTTCTCTCATATATACGGACATTATACACACAATTATCTGTCTAGTCAAATTCAAATTCAAAGTTTATTTATCGATGAATGCAATATATACATTATGATATCGTCAAAAAGAGGAGAAAATAAAAATACATACAAGTTATAATGCACAATAAAATATGACACTAATATGACATGTGAGATTAATTTTGAAATAAATCATTTACATTGTAAAAACATTCTTCAGTTAGAAACGCTTTGAGCTTTCTTCTAAATGATACATAATTAGTAATTTCTTTGAATTTCGTTGGTATAGAATTATAGATTCTATATTCTATAGATTTGGATACCAAATCTGTCAGGTGCTCCTTGGCAAATAGTTAAATTACTCTTTGTTGGTCTTGTATTATATCCGTGGCGATCTTCTCTAATTCCAAATACCTTTCTCTTTAAATATATATATATATATATATATATATATATATATATATATATATATATATATATATATATATATATATATATATATATATATATGGCAAGCTAGCTCCTAAATATAAATGCTAGGCACAGTTAAAATTTGTAATTTCAAAAAATAAGGCCTACAGGATGAATTTGTTTTTATTCCCGTCATAGATCTTATTATTCTTTTTTGGGCTAAGAACACTCTTTGCTTTGAATTTGTGAGGAAGCTCCCCACACTAGTATGCCATAGGATAAAGTAGATTGAATCTCGGCATGGTACACATTGAGGAGACAATTCCCACCAACCGTATGTCGCACCTGTCTCAACAGGTACGACTTGTTATTTAATTTTTTAATTAAAAGATGTATTGTAGTGTCCCATTTGAGATTTTCTTCCAGGAATACTCCTAAAAAATTTTCTATTTTGTTTCTTTCTAGCCAAACATCTTCAATTTTTAGTGCCAAATCGTCAGTGCTTTCTTCTACTGCACTGAAATATGATGTAGCTTGTTTTTTCTATGTTGAGATGTAGGTTATTAGCACTGAACCATTTGTGAAGTTTGTCTAGCGTCATGTGCTATGGTTTCTGCCAGTGAATCTCCAAAATAAGTATACTCGTATCATCCGTATAGAGTGTACAGTGTTGTTGCCCGATGTAATTTATCATGTCTGCCGTCTAAAGGGAGAATAGCACAGGCGCTAAAATACTGCCTTGCGGAACACATAGTTATACCACTCTGTCACTTGATACTCCCATACTCTCTTTTGCATCTATTTTTTCATGTTGTTTTCTATTGCTGAGGTATGATTTGTATAATTTTGCATTTGTATATTTGAGGTATGAACTTGCCTTGCCTCTGATACCATATCTTTCAAGTTTGTCTAAGAGTATATCATGTTTGATGCAGTCGAAGGCTTTTGAAAGGTCGCAGAAAACTCCTACTGGACATCTGCCTTCGTCCATCTGGTTCACGATTTTATTATAAAACTCATTTATTGCTGTAATTGTCGATTTGTTTTTACAGAACCCATGCTGTTGACTTGGAATTATCTTGTGTTTTAAGATGAATGGCATTATTCTATATTCCATGCAATATTCCAGTGTCTTTGCCAGAACAGACACTAATGATACCGGTCTGTAGTTATTTCTAGTCTTGTAGTCTTTTGTCTGTCTACTCTTGTCTGTCTGGTCTCGTATGTCTAGTATTATCTTTTCAGTCCTGCCTATCTAGTCCTGTCTATCTATTCTTGTCTGATTAGCTTTGTCTGTCTAGTTTTGCCTGTCTAGACTTGTCTGTCTCCTCTTGTGTGTACAGTCATGTCTGTCTAGACTTGTTTGTCTAGTATTGTCTGTCTAGTATTGTCTGTCTAGTCTTGTCTGTCTAGTCTTGTCTACCTAGTGTGATATGTCTTGTCTATCTAGTCTTGTCTGTCTATTCTTGTCCATCTAGTCTTTTCTGTCTAGTGTTGTCTGTTTAGTCTTGTCTGTCTAGTCTTAACTGTCTAGTCTTGTCTGACTAGTCTTGTTTGTCTAGTCTTATCTGGCTAGTCTTATCTGTCTACTTTTGTCTGTCTAGTCTGGTCTTATCTGTTTAGTCTTGACTCGCTAGTCTTGTCTGTCTAGACGTGTCTGTCTAGTCTTGTCTGTCTAGTCTTGTTTGTCTAGTCTTCTCTGTCTAGTTTTGTCTGTCTAGTCTTGTCTGTCTAGTCTTGTCTGTCAAGTTTTGTCTGTCTAGTCTTGTCTAGTCTAGTCTTGTCAGTAGGCTTTGAACGTCTAACTGAAAGCTAAAAATTTGTTCTGCTCCAAAATTCAAAATTATTATAATTTATTCATTCAAGTAACTCATCCATAAACAATCAGATCATCAATTTCCACTTCTCTTCCCTGAAGATACAAAATTTCGGAACAAGACTCTAGAATTTGCGGAACCCAAGGTGTAATACGAACCGTGCCGAGGGGTAAATGATCCCACGTCAGCGGATCGTTAACGGTGTGCTCAGAATATCTGGCGACCTTCGGATGTAAGATAGCCTTACCGTGGTAAGCAGGCTCTACAGCGGCGGACGATATATTTCCTGGCAAACTCGTGGGACCAAACATGGAAACTCAAATAAAGAAAAAATACGAGATACCCATCTCACAAAAAATGGGACATAATGATCAGGTGACGGCAGCACAACCCCGGTTCCTAATTATTAAGAAAAAGGACGGATCTAATTTTGAAAAAGAAAATCCGTTTTTGATAAATTAAAGTTTGTATAGTCTAATAGGAGAATGTAACACCATTAAGAAAGTTAGAGACGGTATTTTAGATGAAGCAAGGACCAATAAACAAGCAATGTGTTTAGAAAGAATTACCCACTTCTGCGAAAGCGCAGTAGAAGTTATCCCACATAAAACTTTTAATTATTGTAAAGGGATAATCTTCTGCAGAGATCTGCAAAATACAACTGAAGTGGAAATTCTGGAAGACGTTAGAGACAAAGGTGAATGCGAAGTGAGGAGAATTAAAACGAAGAAAGATGGCGAGCTTAAAAATTCCCCGTTATTAATTGTAAAATTTAACACTCCGACTTTGTCCACAAAATTGAAAGTGGCCTTTTATAATCTAGATGTGCGCGAATATTTTCAAAATCCATTAAGATGCTATAAATTCCAGAAATACGGACACAGTGCTGCGAGATGTTTAAATTCTCAATTATGCGTTTGTGGAAAGCCACCCCATGAGGCGAAAACGTGTAATACCCCCAAATGCGTTAACTGTGGTGATCATAAAGTTGTTAGTTAAAGTTAAAAGTGATCATTTCGCCAATTCCAGAAATTACGCTAAATATAAAGAAGAAGTAGCGACTCAAAGAACTATAACTAAAGAAAAAATAACTTACTTTGAGGCAAAACGCAAGGTTACTATTGCAACCCCAACCGCGAACGTATCGTACGCTAAGGCAACTAGGCAAAACTCAAAAACTGCAGTCGACGTAACGGAACTGGCTGCTGCATTAATCCCGGTAATCATGTCTTCCGTAAAAGACTTAATCAAAAAGGAAAAACAAATAACAAAGACTAACCCACTACATATACCTATTGCATATGAAAACACAGTTGACAACAGTATAGAATGTTCAATTAGCGAGATAAATACTTATTAGTCATATAAATACTCATAGTAGTGAGATAAACACTTCTTCGGACGGCGAAGTAAATCTATTATTTAAAACACCACGCTCCCCTTCCAAGTCTGGGGGAGAGAAATCAGAGCCAACGGAACCCAAAAACGCGAAGGGAAAGGCATGGGAAAATGGCAGACTACGTTCAAAACATAAAACTCCGATTTCATTTATAAATCATAAATTCCAAAATGACAAAATTTCATAGCAAAAATTCAATAAAGTGTTTACAGATAAACATTGGAAGATGTAAAGCCGCTACAGCTGCCCTCTTGGAAAAAATAACGAGGGATGACATTAAAATAGTTTTCATTCAGGAGCCACATGTCTAGAGGAAAAATCTTCTCTCTGGGTTTCCAGCTCATAACAAAATTATATATGATACTAAATTTGATGAATCCACCGTAAAATCGGCCATTGTGATATCGGACCCTAGAATTAATTTAATTTATAATGCCAATTTATCAAATAAGCTGATGACAGTCATCCAAATTTTTTGTGGTATAGTATTTTATGCCATATCAATTTATTTACCACCACAAGCTCGACCAGTTGAAAATGATACTTTCGATGATAATTTACAAATTTTAAGAGAAATATTAGAGAATATTAGAACAAAAGGGGAGATCTTGATTGCTGGAGATTTTAATGCTAAATCATATACTTGGGGAAGTGCACTTGAAGACAGGCGAGGGAAAAAAATTGGAAATACTTTTTGGTCAGCAAAATCTACTCATTCTGAACACTGGAATTGAACCCACTTTCACTGGACACAATGGATCAAGTCTAATAGACATAACACTAGCAAGTGGCAGATTGAGCGAGTTAATTAATGATTGGCATCTTCCAGATGAATGCAGTTTATCAGATCACAAATTTATTAGCTGGTCAATAGGGATGGAAACAGAATTAGCTGAACTCAAACGTGGATTCTGCACTAAAAAAGCAAACTGGCAAGAATTTAAACAAAAATTTCAAAATTATATCCACAAGATTTCACAAAAATAAAATGAATGTGTCTCTGCTGAAGAAGTATCTTTTTTTTGCAGAGAAGTTTAATAGATTCTTAATTACAGCAGCCCAGGACACCATTCCCCCTAAAAAGTTTTTTAAAAATTCAGTTCCTTGGTGGACTTCGGAATTGACTGTCCTTCGCAAAGAAAACAATCAACTAAGACGCAGTTTTCAAAATAGTGCTGGTGAAATTAGAGAAGACAGACGCATCTTATATAATCGCAAATTTCGTGAATATAAAAAGCAAATTATAGAGACAAAAAAACAAAAGTGGAGGGAATTTTGCACATTATCTTCAAATGGTGATCCTTGGGGGCCTGTTTATAAAGTTATTAGGGGGAAAAAATCTTCTGCGGCATATCTTAGTGGTCTAAAAAATGGAGGTGCTACCTTAGATCTAGTAGAGACAAGCCATCTACTGAATGCCTTCTTTCCTGAAGATAATGAAGAGGATACAGTAAAGCATAAACAAATAAGAGACGAGTCAAGCGCAGGCAAAGGAGGGCCTGACGATAGGAATTTTACAACAGCAGAGATAAAACGTACAATAAGAAAAATGAACGCTAAGAAACCACCAGGAATTGATGGTATCACTTCGGATATTGTTCAGGTAGCATTCAACTCTTCTCCTACACTTTTTCGGGAATTATTTAACAAATGTCTAAATTATGGAGTTTTTCCAGAATGCTGGAAAGAACAACTAATAAAGGTTATTCCAAAACCTAACAAGCCTGGCCTAGTAATTAAAGATTTTAGACCAATTAGTCTCCTACCAGTAACAGGGAAGGTGCTAGATGCACTCCTGATATCTAGGATTGAACATTATTTTTATAGTCAAAATTTATTTAATAGTAATCAATATGGTTTTCGTAAGGGTGTTGGAACGATTGAGGCAATCGCTAAAGTTGTTAGTTTCATTCAGGATTCTATTACGAAAAAAGAATACTGCACAGCAATTGCTCTAGATATGAGCGGTGCATTTGATAATGCCTGGTGGCCATTAATAATTCATCAATTAATCAAGAAACATTGTCCAAATAATTTGACTAATCTGGCTAAAAATTATTTAGCAAATCGTAAAGCCGTCATTTCGGAGCCTGGAGTCTATATAGAGAAAATCGTTAGTAAGGGATGTCCGCAGGAATCAAAGTCTGGCCCAGGATTTTGGAAAATTATTTACGATTCAATTTTTGATATTGATCTTCCCGAAAACTGCGAAATTGTTGCATACGCTGACGATACAATGTTGCTGATAAGAAGTAAAACTATTTTGGAATTAAAACATAAAGCGAATCGTGCTCTAGAGAGCCTCCAAAAATGGACAAAAGAATGCAAGTTAAATTTTAATGCTACAAAATCCGAGGCATTATTCTTTGGAAAATGGCCGATACAAAGAAGACCTATTTTTACACTAGGGAACGAAAAAATTAAATGTCAAGATCATATAATATATTTAGTTTTAATAGATAGATGTCTAAATTTTAAAGAACATATTAAACAAGAGTGCGCATAAGTTAAACTATTTAGTTCACGAATTGGAATTGCATGTAGAAAAGAATGGGGTCTTGATAAATCTGCTATATGTGAAATTTATAGAGGAGCGGTAGAACCGGCATTACTATACGGCGCATCTATTTGGCATAACTCGTGTGGTGTAAAAGAAAGAAACAAATTATTAAGTGTACAGCGTCAAAGCACGATATCTGCAGCAAAAGCATATCGTACGGTATCTACAGAGGCGGCGTGTGTTATTTCTAGTCTTTTATCCGTTGATCTGAGGCTAAAGGAAATAGCATATAAACATTTAAAACATAATCTAGATGAAACACTATTCAAACAAATAATGGGTTTGCAGGCTTCTCCAAAATTAATCGAGTCGAAAATAAATATTCAAAAGTTTATTCATCCTTCAGAAATTGACCTTGTAAATTATTATGTGATAACATCCAATACTTTCCCTATCCAAATATATACTAACGTTTCAAAATCTGAAAATGGTGTGGGCGCGGCATTTGTGGTTTACATTCAAGATATTGAGGTTTATTATAAACAAATTCGTATTGAAAAATACTGTTCAATATTTCAGGCAGAAATTACTGCAGTCAAGCAAGCCTTAAATTACATTGAAGTAAATAAACATTTTATTAAGAGTTGTTCTATTATTTGTGATAGTCGCTCAGTACTTGTTGCTCTAAAGTTTTTGTCTGTTCCCACAGAACTTGTATTCAATACTTGGTTAAAAGTAAAAGAAATTACAAAAGATGTTAAATTAAGATGGCACTGGGTTAAAGACCACATTGACATAGAAGGAATTGAGAAAGCCGATAGCCTAGCTAAACAAGTATCAGGTGCTTCTTCTTCTTATTGTGCTATATCCTCAGTGGACTTTGGCGATCAATATGGCCCATCGGATTCGATCCACAGCCGATCTGAACAAGTCAACCGATGTTCTTCCGGTCCATTGTCGCAGATTCTTCAACCAGGAGATCCGTCGTCTTCCCTGTGACCTCTTCCCCTCGATTTTTTCCTGCATGATGAGTTGAAGTAGCCTATATCTGTTGCTGTTTCTCATGATATGGCCAAAGTATGACAGTTTTCTGTGTTTGACTGTTGTGAGCAGTTCTCTGTCCTTCTGCATGCGTAGGAGTATGGTTTCGTTGCTAACATGGTGGGTCCAGGAAACGCGAAGCATTCGATGATAGCACCATGCTTCGAAGGCCTCCAGTCGCTTACTAGTTGCCTCGGAGAGTGTCCATGCCTCCACTCCATACAAAAGCTTAGAGAAGACGTAGCATCTAAGTATGCGTGTTCGAAGATGGATGTTCAAGCGCATGTTACACAAAACATTCTTCATTTGGTTAAATGTAGAACGTGCCTTCTCTATGTTGATCTTTACTTCACGACTATGATCCCATTGGCCATTGAGGTTTACACCCAAGTACGATATTGATGGTACTCTCTGTAGTTGGGCCCCATTTACCAGGAATTGGGCATTAGACGCATTTTTGCTGACGATTAGAATTTTTGTCTTTGCCACATTCAATCGCATATTAAGTGGTTCGCATGCCTCTACTACTTTATCAATCAGTCTCTGTAGTCCTTCGGCACTGTCGGCAATTAGTACAGAGTCGTCTGCATACCTTAAGTTATTAATTATTTCCCCGTTTATCTTTATCCCAATCTGTTCTTCTTCGAGTGCATTCTTAAAAAGGTTTTCTGCGTATCGGTTAAACAGTAGCGTGGATAGTACGCAGCCCTGTCTGACACCTTGTTCTACTGGAAATTCCTTTGACATTATATTTTCCACACGAACACATGCTGTTTGTTGTCTGTACAGATTGTTGATTATTCGTGCATCTCTGTCATCTATTCCTGATTGCTTTATGGTTTCTGTTAGCAAATCATGGTTAACCCTATCGAATGCCTTTTCGAAGTCGATAAAACACGTGAAAACATCGCAATTCACGTCTCTTGCTCTCTGAATCAGAACACTCAAACCAAAAAGGGCATCTCTAGTCCCCAATCCACTCCTAAACCCAAAGTGCGTCTCGCTAATGTCTTCTTCTAGTTTTTGATATATTCCTTCGTAAATAATCTTAAGAAAGACCTTCATGAAGTGACTTGTGAGACAGATAGTTCTATAGTCTTCGCATTGTTTAGCTGTGGTTTTTTTAGGAATCGGTATATACGTAGAGACTAGCCATTTCTCGGGTATATCTCCCGATTCATATATGTTGTTAAATAAGACCGTGATTAGGTCTAGGTATTCTTCCTCAATGAGCTTTAACATATCGCCAAGAACTTCATCTGGGCCCGGGGACTTGTTGTTTTTGAGTCTTCCAATTGCCTTAAGAACTTCTTGATGAGTTATAGTAGGTCCTGTTTGTGCTGGGCTATTTGTGTTAGAAACTGTTCGGCTATCGTCAGCATAAAGAGTCTGTATGTATTGTTGCCATCTTGCTACTTTGTCATTCACGTTCAGTAGTGCAGTCCCGTTTTTGTCGGTAATTATGTTATTCTGTCGTGGTTTGTATATTCCAGCTGCATCCTTTATTTTTTTATGTGTATTTAAAACGTCATGTTTTCTGTCTAGTTCTTCTATTTCAGAGCATTGTTCTTTCCACCAGTTTTCTTTGGCTTCTTTGATCTTTTTTTTAATGTTGTTGTGGATTTGCTTATATGACTTTAAGTCTTTGCTCTTTGTTTTTCTTCGTTCTTCCATCAAACCTAAGATCTCATCTGTATTCCACTTGCTTTTCTTTTTTCTATGATTTGTGTAAAGGTTTTTATCTGCAACAGTTTTCATTACATTGGTGATGGCTTCGACTTGTTGTTCTATGTTGCGGCTGGCAAGGCTTCTGATCTTGTTCATACCTTCTTTAATCTGGTCTTTAACTTGTTGCATCACGTTGGGGTCTTTCAGTCTCTGTATGTCATGTCTCTTCAATTGGGGCTTCTTCTCTGTTCTCTTAAAGCGTACTTTAAGTGTTGACAGCAGTAGGTTATGGTCGGTATATACGTCTGCTCCAGGGTAAGTTTTAGTGGATGTGATGGAGTTTCTAAACCTTTTATTTATTGTAATAAAGTCTATTTGGTTTCTAATTACACACTGTTCGCGGTCGGCCGGCGATTTCCACGTATATAACCTTCTTGGAGGTAACTTAAAGAAGGTGTTCATTATTGAGTGCTCAATTTCTTTGCAAAACTGGATCAGCAGGTCTCCTCTCGTTTTTAGTTCCCAAACCATATCTTCCTACTATATCTTCTTGTTCTCCTTTACCCACTTTCGCATTGAAGTCACCCATTAGTATTGTGATTTCCGTCCTTTTGGTCTGTTTTCGTGCTGTTCTTATATCTTCGTAGAATTGTTCGATGTCCTCGTCGCTTCCTTCGCTTGTAGGTGCATAAACCTGTATTATATTAATTATGCAAGGGCTGGAATTTAGTTTCATTATTGCCACTCTGTTTGATATTGGTACAAATCCTAGAACTGCTTTATGTACCTCCTCCGTGACTATAATTGCAACGCCGTTCTTATTCTATGTTTTATCGTCGCCTGAGTAGTAGATGTGATAGTTATCTACGTCAGATCTTCCAGTACCCGGCCACCTCGTTTCACTGCATCCGAGTATGTCGATCTTCATTCGTTCTAGTTCTTTTATGACGTTTTCCGTTTTTCCTGCCTGGAACATACTTCGCAGGTTCCATGTTCCTATTCTATAGTTTTTATCTTTGGTTGAGGTCTTTGGGATTCGCAATAGAGTTTTTTTGTTTGTAGCAATATTCAAAACAGTCCCCCCCGGAGATCCGATTGGGAGACTTGATGCTCCGGTACAACATTTTGTTTTGAACATGGCCATTGATTGTACTAGGGATATCTGTGACGATCTTTAATGTAGTGGTTTTCCGTTGCCTTCTACATCCTATGCCGTTGACCGTATTGTTCGGTTCATCCGCCTTCGGGGGTTATTTCTAACCCCCTGGACCAAAGAGAGCCCAGCTTTTTCCTAAGAATAAGTTTGCTGCTTATCCCGGCAACGGTTCGGTCCCCCTCTGCATTTGCCATCATCATGATGTTACCATACTCTACCACGTGGAGGTTGTAGATAGGGGTTTTCCCTTCATCGGACAGAAGACCCGAAGGCATTCCTTCTGCCCTCCAGTACTTTAGAGTACTCTATTTCTACTTTAGAGTACTCAAATTATCAGGTGCTGATAATTTCAATAATATCCCGATTTCGCATAATAAAATCCCTTTACAAACTTTTAAATTAAAATTAAACAATTATTTTAAAAAAATATGGCAATCTCGCTGGGAAGAGGCGAAAACAGGTAGATGGACAAAAAACTTCATTCCAAACGTTGGAGTCTGGAAAAAAATGGATATAAATCTATCACACCATGCTGTCCAACTTATTACTGGACATGGTAATTTACAAGAATATTTACATAGATTCGGAAAACGAGAATCGCCTACTTGCATTTGTGGACAAGAAGACACTGCTGCCTGCACATGTGCTACTCAGTTGCAAATATTCTGACGAGTGGAGAATCAAAATTAAAAATGCTATGAAGCGATCAGGATGTATTTGGCCGAAAAATGAAGACGAATTAAAGAAAATTGAGAGAAATAGAAAATGTTGTTTGATTTTTGACAATAATGCCAAGCAATTAAAAAAACTAGACCACGACCTAAATTGAAAAACGAAAAGTTAAAAATATTGTAACAACTGGCCAGCATAGTGTTTAATTTTAAACGGAGTGCTGCTTAATATTTATATTACAATTTGACTATATTAAATAAATAAATAAGCTGTCTAGTCTTGCCTGTCTAGTTTTGTCTGTATAGTCTTGTCTGTCTAGTCTTGTATGTCTAGTCTTGTATATCTTGACTTGTCTGTGTAGTATTGTCTGTCTAGTCTTGTCTGTCTAGTCTTCTCTGTCTAGTCTTGTCTGTCTAGCCTTGTCTGTCTAGTCTTGTCTATCTAGTCTTGTCTGTCTAGTCTTGTCTTTTTTCTTAATGGGGACGTAGAAAGCACTTTTCGGCTAACTTGAGCAAGTGGACCCCCTGGAAAGTCCGCACATCCCGGAACCGCTCTTCGCTTTACTTCAGAATGGTGGCATATCACATTCTGTATTTCGACTGGTTATAACTATGGTTAGAGTTACATCCGCCATCTACGCAATGTGATTAGGGGTTCAGGTGTTCTGTGTGCTCTATGCATCCCTTGGTTCTGATTTTCTTTCTGTCTGATTCGTTTGTCTCTTTCCTTTTTGGTTAGGATGTCTATAATCATGGTTTCCGTGGCAAGCCAGTCTTCTTCGGACCTGATCATTACTTCAGTCATTGTTGTTGTTTCAAGTCTTTCATTTGTTTTGGTTGTCAATACGTGTCTCTTTGTCGTCCATCTCTCGCATACGAACACTGTGTGTAGAGCACTATCTGTAAGGTCGCAGTAATCACAGCTATTGCCTGGGGCCCTGCCGATTTTATGCAAGTACCCTTTGAAGCACCCATGCCCAGCAAGCGCCTGAGTAAGATGATAACCCACTTCTGCGTGCTTTCGTCTCACCCATGGTAACATATCTGGGATTATCTGTATGGTCCATTGGTCTTTGTTAGAAGCAATCCAGTGTCTTTGCCACTTTTCGAACATCTGGAACTTTGCTTTCTTTTTTTGTTCCGTCATATTTCTCCAGTCCCCGTGTTTTTTAGCGTTACACAGGTAGGTCCTTTACTCGGCCATAAACTCTATGGGCGATATTCCCGCGATCGCGAGAACGGGGTCTCGTGGCACTGTCCTGTACGCACTGTACACCCGTAGAGCCATTTTTCTTTTGTACCGTGGCTGTAAGTTTCTGTCTTATGCTTACCTTCTTCATCGCCTCCTCCCACACAGGAGCCCCTAACAAAACTGCTGAATAGGCAACCGAAAATATTAATTTTCTCTTGTTTTCTTGGACTTTTTTAGAATAATGCCAAACGGTGGGGTTTGGCATTATTCTACCCAGTCCTGCTAACGTATTTAGCGCCTTCGCCACGGCTAGTGTGACGTGTTTATTAAATGATAATTTTTTGTCAATGGTAACGCCTAGGTATTTAATCGAGTCTTTAGGTGAAACTGCTACATTTTTCACTTTAAATATAATTGGGCCTATGTGTCTTCCTCCGGTGAGCAGCACTGCTTCGGTCTTTTCTGGCGACAGCTTCAGCTTATAACCACGAGTCCACCAGTTCTATGGCTTTGTTGGCTCCGTTACAACAAGAGCCATCAGAGTCGTCTGTTGTCGTCGAAAAAACCGACCATCTTGACTCCTCCGGCAATTCCAGCCTGAGAACCCCGTCATATAGGATATTCCACAGGGTAGGTCTTAAAATAGAGCCCTGTGGAACACCAGTAGTTAGTTATTTCTTGTTTCGCAGATTTTCCTCCTGCTTCCATTATTATTCTGCATTCACTTAGATAGCTATGCAGCAGTCTTGACAGATACGGAGGGAAGGTTACGCATCCACCGTAGATCGTCTATCGCGAAATCCATTTTGATTAAGGGAAAACTTTGTTGTTTTGGAGTTTTTTTTTTTACCCTGATTAGGATCAGATGCTGAAGTAGCTTACCTGATCCATCGACTAGGCATATTGGCCAATACGATGTCTGCCTATCTCCTTCTCGAGGAAGACTAGTTTGGCTTTCTTCCATATGGTAAGAAAGATTCCATCTTCCATTATTTTATTATATATATATCGAGGATAAAGTCTGGGCAGGTATTTGCTGCGATTTTGATAACTTCTGGTGGTAACCCGTCCGGGCCAGGTGCTCTGCCGTTGTGTAATTTGTAGCTGGCGTATTGAGCTTCCTCTGTGCAGAACTTAACTATTTCTCTTACCTCTGGAATTTTACATGTCGGTTTTTCGTGAGACGGGAAGAGTATATCCGTATATCCAAAAAACCTCCTTCACCTTTTCCATTGTTATTTGGAGGTTTAAGTGTCTGAGTTTCAGTTCCCGTGTAGCGATTTCATATGCATCTCCCCATGGGTTGTCGTCTACTTTATTGCACAGGTTTCGCCAGTGTTTCCTTTTAGATACGTTTATAGCCACTTTCAAATTTATTCTTGATAACATGTATGCGTTTGTATAGTTCTTTGTGTAGTGTTGTCCATATCGTTTCTTTTTGCTGCTCGCTGGTAAGTCCGCCTGGCTGAAATACATTTTTCTCGAAGTTTGGAGATTTCATCGCTCCACCAGTATACATGACGTCTCTTGCGGTATTTTTGTTTGGGTTACAGGGTGGCGCTGCATGCTCTTTTGAGTCCAGCTATAATTTCCTCTGGTGATTGAGGAGTCAGTTGCTTTCATTTGGATTGCTCTTGCGTGTTTTTCTTGATCCATATGCTTGGTCGACCAGCCAATATAGTTCCTGGGCTGGTGAGTTCTGTTGGTTAAGCCCACCTCAATGTAGAATTGGAGGTACACATGGTCACTCATGTTCTCTCTGTCCAAGACCTGCCAGTCTTTCACTTTTCCTGTTAGATTCGAGTCGCGGAGTTTTTTCTTTAGGTATAAAATTTAGGTCCAGTTCAGGCAGTCAATCCATAACCAAATCGCCCCTTACGCCTCCATTTTGTTGCATCCCCAGTATGGGGACTTTAAAGCGTTAAAATCAACTGCGATGACTGCTATGATTGCTCTTATGCTATGTTTCAGTTCATCCAAAGAGAATTTTTGCTGTTGGATGCTATCATTCGGATAGTAATAACAGCTACACACGACTATTTGTTGTAGTTCTACCCATACGTATCCTATGCGGTTTCACTGTCTCTGACTGTGACGTTGGTGTTATTTATTAATATAACTGAGTCGGTTTTGTCGCTTTTGTACCATCCTCCTGATTGCCCTCGTTTTGTTAGGTTCGCTGATGATTAATAACTCTTTTCCTATATCTGCGACAGGGGCTTCCAGAAGGTCATGTGCTGCATGACATCGCATCAAGTTAATCTGTATTATTTGGTGCATTTTTGTTTTTTAAGAATCTTGCCTCCGACAATGCCTTTTTCATGCTTGGTATGCTCTTGAGCCCGCCTGTGTCCTGTTAGTTCGCATATGAGGCAGTATTCTTCTGCTTTGCAATCCTGGGCTGTGTAGCCTTCTTTTCCGCAGCGGAAGCATAGTTTATGCCTGGTCGGGTCGCTGCAGGACAGCTGCCTTGTCACGTGTCCCGTTAGCCAGCATCTGTGACTTTTAATCAGATGTATGCTTTCTTGGATCTTACATTCCACCATGTGATGATTGTATCATCCAAGGAATGATTGTTTCATTTAATTTCAGGGTGCTTGCAAGGGTCCTGGTCAAGGGTCTAGTTTTGTCTGTCTAGCCTTGTATGTCTAATCTTGTCTGTCTAGTCTTGTGTGCCTAGTCAAAAATCAAAATCTATTTATTTCATTATTTAAGACACCATAAAAGAGAACTAAATGAAATATGTCACAAACCAATGCAAGAAACTAAAACTCTTAAAAGAGAAAATTAACAAAAATGGGAATACAAGTATGTGTACATTTAAACATGTTTCACTCGAACATAAAATTTTTCTAAATTATAGAGTTCAATCTCGACTAAGAGATCATAAAATGCCCTCTTAAAGTTTCTAATAATGTCCATTTTCCTGATGGCTAATGGTAAGAGGTTGAACATTTTTAAATTGCTATAGGGTGGGTATCTCTCAGTCATCGTCAAGCTATGTCTTGGCAGTTCATAGGAGTTATTACTAAATCTTGTAACCCTTTGGGCGGGTATTGCATTTCTTTCAAACAATAGTTTGTGTTTAACCAAAAATATGCTGCCACATCTATGTAGGTCAGTGATGGTTAGCAAGTTAGCCTTTTAAAACTGTCCTCAGCATGATTCCCTGAAGGGCGGATAAAGAAGAATCCACAAGGCTTGCTTTTGGACTCTAAAAACATGCTGGCTATACCTCCTGTTCGCGCAGAACATAATTCCAAATCACAAACGTGTTTGAAAATTGGCGAAGTACACCATCCTCAAGATATCTGTGTCTAAATATCTACTTAATAACTTAGTGCATACACTGTTGTATAGATGTACACTGCAACATACCAACAGGTATGTTTTTAGCTACTAGATCCACACTTACCGCGATAAATTGGAAGTTTGCAGTGTCAGTATCCCACCCTTCAAGGAATCCATGCTGATTTTAGTTTATTGCATGACAGTTACTTGCGAATGCTAGGACCCTCGAAGATTCAAGTTCTTCGAATATCTTAGAGGCTGATAAGATAAAGATGAACAGACCCAAAAGTTTCCAATCTCCTTTACGAGTTACGCACCGCAAAATCCAAAATTAAGAAGGTTTATTCTTCCAAGTGTGCACAATTTCAAATGGTCGTAATTTTGGATTTTTTTTTTTTTAATTTAAAATTTTCTATTAAGCTTGTTCAAACTTAAATCATTAATCTTTTACGAAGGAATATTTTCCCAAATTTTGCTTCAGTATATTTCCAAAATCAAAACGTCAAAATGCAAAATTAATGAAACTTATTCTTCATATAATAAAGAAGCATGACATTATAGGTTTGATCAAAATATTGAAGCAATGCAGGGCCATTGAGCCCGAAATGAGATTCGCATTCAGAGCATCGAACTGTGAGCTCATGAAGCTCGTGGTCGAGGCTGATACGGGATACAGTCGGGATATTGTCTGTCTAGTCTTGTCTGTCTAGTCTTGTCTGTCTAGTCTTGTCTGTCTAGTCTTGTCTGTCTAGTCTTGTCTGTCTAGTCTTGTCTGTCTAGTCTTGTCTGTCTAGTCTTGTCTGTCTAGTCTTGTCTGTCTAGTCTTGTCTGTCTAGTCTTGTCTGTCTAGTCTTGTCTGTCTAGTCTTGTCTGTCTAGTCTTGTCTGTCTAGTCTTGTCTGTCTAGTCTTGTCTGTCTAGTCTTGTCTGTCTAGTCTTGTCTGTCTAGTCTTGTCTGTCTAGTCTTGTCTGTCTAGTCTTGTCTGTCTAGTCTTGTCTGTCTAGTCTTGTCTGTCTAGTCTTGTCTGTCTAGTCTTGTCTGTCTAGTCTTGTCTGTCTAGTCTTGTCTGTCTAGTCTTGTCTGTCTAGTCTTGTCTGTCTAGTCTTGTCTGTCTAGTCTTGTCTGTCTAGTCTTGTCTGTCTAGTCTTGTCTGTCTAGTCTTGTCTGTCTAGTCTTGTCTGTCTAGTCTTGTCTGTCTAGTCTTGTCTGTCTAGTCTTGTCTGTCTAGTCTTGTCTGTCTAGTCTTGTCTGTCTAGTCTTGTCTGTCTAGTCTTGTCTGTCTAGTCTTGTCTGTCTAGTCTTGTCTGTCTAGTCTTGTCTGTCTAGTCTTGTCTGTCTAGTCTTGTCTGTCTAGTCTTGTCTGTCTAGTCTTGTCTGTCTAGTCTTGTCTGTCTAGTCTTGTCTGTCTAGTCTTGTCTGTCTAGTCTTGTCTGTCTAGTCTTGTCTGTCTAGTCTTGTCTGTCTAGTCTTGTCTGTCTAGTCTTGTCTGTCTAGTCTTGTCTGTCTAGTCTTGTCTGTCTAGTCTTGTCTGTCTAGTCTTGTCTGTCTAGTCTTGTCTGTCTAGTCTTGTCTGTCTAGTCTTGTCTGTCTAGTCTTGTCGGTCTAGTCTTGTGTGTCTAGTCTTGTCTGTCTAGTCTTGTCTGTCTAGTCTTGTCTGTCTAGTCTTGTCTGTCTAGTCTTGTCTGTCTAGTCTTGTCTGTCTAGTCTTGTCTGTCTAGTCTTGTCTGTCTAGTCTTGTCTGTCTAGTCTTGTCTGTCTAGTCTTGTCTGTCTAGTCTTGTCTGTCTAGTCTTGTCTGTCTAGTCTTGTCTGTCTAGTTTTGTCTGTCTAGTACTGTCTGTCTTTTTTTTTTTTTTTTCGGGGCGTAGCTGTACTTTATACAGACAAGTGGTCCCCAGGAAACCAACCAGGCTCTCCGGAAACGCTTATCGCATGGCTTCAGAGTGCTGGTTGTTGTCATTTAGTCGCTGTAGTTAATTTTGACTATACTTGGTCACTCGTCTCTTTCTCTCGTCTGTTTCTTTTGTCGATATTATTGTTCGGATAAGTCTGTGGATCTTGTCCCAATTTTCTTTATTTTCTAACATATAGGCCATGACTGTTCGTGCGTCAAAAGGTGTACCCATATTCTTTACAGCTTCATCCCTATCACTTTCCCATCTGTAGCATTCAAATATTGTGTGGTTTACTGTGTCTATTTCACCACAGTATACACAGGAATTATCCGATGATCTACCAATGTGGTGTAGAAAGTCATTGAAACAACCGTGACCAGTTAGAAATTGCGTAAGATGGTAACTAACTTCTCCGTGTTTCCTGTTGGTCCATACAGTTAAGTCTGGTATGAGTAGCCTAGTCCACTGGCCTTTCTCTGTATGTGACCATCTTTGCTGCCATTCGTTGAGGAGATTCACTCTAGCTTTCTGCCTGCGATTGTTGTGGCCTGCCTTGCTTATGTCTTTTCTTTCTTTTGCGAGCAAATCGATGGGTGCAATAGCGGCGACTACTAATGCTGCCTCTCCAGATACTGTACGGTATGCACTGCATATACGAAGTGCAATTTTACGTTGTACTGATTCCAATTTTTCTGCGCAGCTTCTTGTATTCATTTTTTCTGCCCAGAGTGGAGCTCCATATAACATAGCAGATTGTGCTACCATACCTAAGAGTTTACGCTTGGAGCTTCTGGGTCCCCCAACGTTTGGCATTATTTTTTCCATTGCTCCCAGTGTCTTTAATCCTTTTCCTGCAGCATCTATGAGATGTGCAGAGAACGTAAGTCCTCTATCTATTAAAATGCCCAGGTATTTTATTTGTTGTTTTGGGATTATTTCCGTGGTTCCCACTTTAAATTTGATTGGCATAAGTTTCCTTTGTCCTGTCAAAAGGACTGCCTCGGTTTTTTCGGGTGCTAGCTTCAGTTTCCTCGTTGTAATCCACTGGGTTACCATACAGATTACGTGGTTTGCAGTACGCATTATTCCTTGTTCATTTTTTGCGGTTACGACCAAGGCTAAGTCGTCCGCGAAACCAATTAGCGTGGCGCCTTCAGGCAGCTTCATTCTTAAAATATCGTCGTATAAGACGTTCCATAGCGTGGGACCTAATATAGAGCCCTGTGGGACACCACAGCTTACCTCTACTTCTACCGTCTCATTTAGGGCCTGTAGTACTAGATTTCTGTTGGTAAGGTAACTTCTTAACATTCGTAGTAGGTAAGGTGCTATACGTCTTCTTGTAAGTTCGCCCATTAGTTGTTCCCAGTTGGCAGTGTTGAATGCATTTTGCACATCAAAAGTTATTAGTGCACACATTTTTTTAGTCCTTTGTGTGCCGGCTTTAGCTTTCTCTGCTATTTTTTTTACTTCCTCTATTGCACCCATGGTAGATCTACCTTTACGGAACCCAAATTGCTTATCGGATAAACCCAGTCCGGCGTCAAGCTCCTTCTGTAATCTCCTCAGTAGTAGACTTTCTAACAGTTTACCCGACACATCTAGAAGGCATAGGGGCCTATAAGATGAAGGTTCTCCAACTGGCTTATCTCCCTTCCTAATAAAGACCAGTCTGGAACGCTTCCACTTGTCTGGAAAGTTTCCAGCAGTTAGGAGAGCATTCATTACTTCCAGAGTGAACATAGGTTCTTGCTGGGCGATGGTCTTAACTACTTCTGGTGGCACACCGTCTAGTCCCGGGGATTTTCCATCTCGGATGCGATTTGCCGCATTAGCTAGTTCCTCCTGGTTGAACAATGGAATTTCAACAACTTTAGGTTGTTGCCAAAGAAAGGGTTTTTGGCGTGGGAAAAGCACTTCGACTACCTGTAGCATTCCCTCCATCGTCATTTGCACGTTTGGATGTTGGATTTTGAGCCTTCTTTTGCACGTTTGAAACGCGTCTCCCCAAATATCGTCGTCGAGATCTTCACACAGTTTTCTCCAGTGATCCCGCTTAGCTTTGTTGATTAGGTATCGAAGATCCTTTTTAGCTTTTTTGTAAAGCGAATGAAGTGATTTCAAGACTTTGTCGGCCACTCCTTTTTTAGTACGGTGTCGCTGATATTTTCTTCTGGCTGTGATACATTCAGCCCGCATGCTGGCGATTTCGTTGTTCCACCAATATACTAGTTTTCTCCTTGATGGTCCTCTATTCTTTTTTAAGGTTTCGTCACACGCCTTTTTCATGACTTCTACGAGCGTATCCGCGTTTCTTTTGTGCGTCCCTGCTATTTGCATTGCCAGGCTGCTTTTCATTTTTTCTTTATTGAATGCCTTTAGACTCCAGCCGTTAGTTCTTACATGGCTTATCTGCTTTGTGGCTTCTTCTATTTTGAATAGGATGTAGCGATGGTCGCTTAAACTCTCCCTCTCGAGCACACTCCAATCTATGATCATGTTAGATAAGTCGACTGTCGTAAAAGTAAGGTCTATTATGGATTGAGCGTTTCCCCTAACGAGCGTATGCGTAGCTCCTTTATTTTGAACGACGAGTTCTAATTCGGCTGCCCAGTCCATAACTAGATCACCTCTCTTGTCTACCTTTGGAGAACCCCAGTAGGGAGACTTGGCGTTGAAATCACCAGCAATTAGTGCCTTTTTACTTTGACCCCTTATTTCTTGATTTAATGCTTCTAGCGATTCATTCAGCTTCTCTATATTTTCATTTGGTGAGAAGTAGCAGCAGTATATAATATATTTCTGCAGCTCTATCCATACGAAACCAGGACCACTTCCTGTTTTAATCACCGGTATCTTGCGATTTAAAACTCTGATGGCTGCGTCCTTTCTATTGTCCGTGAACCAGTCTGCGTTCTCGACCAACTTCTTATTGGGTTCACTTACCAGTAATATGTCCGCTTTAAGTTCTAATGCCGTTGCGATTAAGAGGTCGTATGCTGCACGGCATCTCATAGCATTTATTTGTATGAACTGTATAGTCATTTCTGTGCCTTACTTTTGCGCCTAGCCTCCGATAGCGCCTTCTGGAAAATCGGGCACATTCCCGAATCTGCTCTGTGGCCCTTTACGTTGCATATGGGGCAAAACTCAGCTGCGTTGCAGTTCTGGGCAATATGACCTTCACGCCCGCATTTAAGACAAAGGTTTTGCCTGTCTGGGCCCTCGCATTCGTTGGCGAAGTGGCCAAAATTCCAACACCTGTGACATTTAATTATATTAATTCTTTCTCTTATCCTGCACTGAATTATGCCCACTTTTATTCTACCGATTTTTAGTAGCTTTTCTGCTACTTCTTTGTTGGCTGAAATGGTTGCAGCTTGGCTGTCTCCATATGCCGGTCTAAGGTTTAGGACCTTTGTTTGACAGTTGTCTTCTCCGACAAAGTTTTGTATTGCCTGTAGTATTTCTTCTTGGGTAGTTATCGCGTCTAGATCCTTTATGTGTAGTAGCACATCGTCTCTTTTTACTCGTACCTGAGCTGCAGAGCATTTGCTTTTTATTTCGTCCCTTAGGCCCTGGGCTTTACCGCTTTCCACCTCTAGAAGTAATTCGCCCGTTTTAGCTTTCCTGGCTCCCGTAATAACCGTTCCAGGTGAGTCGAGGTCAACATTTGATCTCACCATTTTTAGGAGGTCTGCATAAGTACTGCCGTCGGCTTTAACCATGACCGCCTCGGTTTTTTTGCTCTTTCTTCCTCCTTGGTTTGTTTTTCCCTTTACTTCAGTAGTTGGTTTGCCTTTTTTGACCACTTCCGTCCAGTCTGTGTTGTTCTTCCCTTGCTCCTGCTGCTGTTTTGCGATTTGCGGTTTGATTGGACAGTATACCCTTATCTCTATATCAGTCCTGGAAAATATAAATTCTAGCGCTTTCTTCATAATTAGCCAGTCAGATTCTCTGGGTCGGTGAAAAGCTAGCTTCTTTCGACCATTTTGGTCACTTGTCTGCTTTAGTTTTTGAAGACACGTATACAGATCTTTTTTATCTGTCTCATCCGTTTGAGCCTTCCTGGTAACCATTTGGTGTACATAGCGTTCTTCTGTTTTGATTTCTCCGTTTTCATCTGGTATGCCGATGGTGTGTTTTAGATAGACAACTCTACCCGGCTTTGGTGCCTGTCTTAGCATTTCCTCCGGTCTTGCATAGGCCTCCGTCAATGCCCTTGGTACTCCCTGATCAGGATGCAGATTCTCGTCGACGCACCACACGATATCCCATTCCGAGGCTGTCGCGAGCGCATGTCCGTGTCCTTCTTTCACTTTTGTAAAGATGTGACGCGGCCAGTCTTTATCGGCGATCTCCAAGAATTCTTCGTATGTCTTGCCATTTGATATTTTGTCAAGCAGTGCGTCGTCCTCTTCAGATATGCTTGTTTGCGTGCTTGCATTACAGGTCATTGGCCCTTGCTTTTGTTCGTTTCTTTTTTCCTGCAGATGAGTATGGGTCAATTGCCCGCTGACCCATATTCTCTCTAGAGATCCCGTTAGGTTCCATATCTCCTCAGTGACTTTTTTTATTTCATTTTTCGTAGTACTGTCTGTCTAGTCTTGTCTGTCTAGTCTTGTCTGTCTAGTCTTGTCTGTCTAGTTTTGTCTGTCTAGTACTGTCTGTCTAGTCTTGTCTGTCTAGTCTTGTCTGTCTAGTCTTGTCTGTCTAGTCTTGTCTGTCTAGTCTTGTCTGTCTAGTCTTGTCTGTCTAGTCTTGTCTGTCTAGTCTTGTCTGTCTAGTCTTGTCTGTCTAGTCTTGTCTGTCTAGTCTTGTCTGTCTAGTCTTGTCTGTCTAGTCTTGTCTGTCTAGTCTTGTCTGTCTAGTCTTGTCTGTCTAGTCTTGTCTGTCTAGTCTTGTCTGTCTAGTCTTGTCTGTCTAGTCTTGTCTGTCTAGTCTTGTCTGTCTAGTCTTGTCTGTCTAGTCTTGTCTGTCTAGTCTTGTCTGTCTAGTCTTGTCTGTCTAGTCTTGTCTGTCTAGTCTTGTCTGTCTAGTCTTGTCTGTCTAGTCTTGTCTGTCTAGTCTTGTCTGCCTAGTCTTGTCTGCCTAGTCTTGTCTGTCTAGTCTTGTCTGTCTAGTCTTGTCTGTCTAGTCTTGTCTGTCTAGTCTTGTCTGTCTAGTCTTGTCTGTCTAGTCTTGTCTGTCTAGTCTTGTCTGTCTAGTCTTGTCTGTCTAGTCTTGTCTGTCTAGTCTTGTCTGTCTAGTCTTGTCTGTCTAGTCTTGTCTGTCTAGTCTTGTCTGTCTAGTCTTGTCTGTCTAGTCTTGTCTGTCTAGTCTTGTCTGTCTAGTCTTGTCTGTCTAGTCTTGTCTGTCTAGTCTTGTCTGTCTAGTCTTGTCTGTCTAGTCTTGTCTGTCTAGTCTTGTCTGTCTAGTCTTGTCTGTCTAGTCTTGTCTGTCTAGTCTTGTCTGTCTAGTCTTGTCTGTCTAGTCTTGTCTGTCTAGTCTTGTCTGTCTAGTCTTGTCTGTCTAGTCTTGTCTGTCTAGTCTTGTCTGTCTAGTCTTGTCTGTCTAGTCTTGTCTGTCTAGTCTTGTCTGTCTAGTCTTGTCTGTCTAGTCTTGTCTGTCTAGTCTTGTCTGTCTAGTCTTGTCTGTCTAGTCTTGTCTGTCTAGTCTTGTCTGTCTAGTCTTGTCTGTCTAGTCTTGTCTGTCTAGTCTTGTCTGTCTAGTCTTGTCTGTCTAGTCTTGTCTGTCTAGTCTTGTCTGTCTAGTCTTGTCTGTCTAGTCTTGTCTGTCTAGTCTTGTCTGTCTAGTCTTGTCTGTCTAGTCTTGTCTGTCTAGTCTTGTCTGTCTAGTCTTGTCTGTCTAGTCTTGTCTGTCTAGTCTTGTCTGTCTAGTCTTGTCTGTCTAGTCTTGTCTGTCTAGTCTTGTCTGTCTAGTCTTGTCTGTCTAGTCTTGTCTGTCTAGTCTTGTCTGTCTAGTCTTGTCTGTCTAGTCTTGTCTGTCTAGTCTTGTCTGTCTAGTCTTGTCTGTCTAGTCTTGTCTGTCTAGTCTTGTCTGTCTAGTCTTGTCTGTCTAGTCTTGTCTGTCTAGTCTTGTCTGTCTAGTCTTGTCTGTCTAGTCTTGTCTGTCTAGTCTTGTCTGTCTAGTCTTGTCTGTCTAGTCTTGTCTGTCTAGTCTTGTCTGTCTAGTCTTGTCTGTCTAGTCTTGTCTGTCTAGTCTTGTCTGTCTAGTCTTGTCTGTCTAGTCTTGTCTGTCTAGTCTTGTCTGTCTAGTCTTGTCTGTCTAGTCTTGTCTGTCTAGTCTTGTCTGTCTAGTCTTGTCTGTCTAGTCTTGTCTGTCTAGTCTTGTCTGTCTAGTCTTGTCTGTCTAGTCTTGTCTGTCTAGTCTTGTCTGTCTAGTCTTGTCTGTCTAGTCTTGTCTGTCTAGTCTTGTCTGTCTAGTCTTGTCTGTCTAGTCTTGTCTGTCTAGTCTTGTCTGTCTAGTCTTGTCTGTCTAGTCTTGTCTGTCTAGTCTTGTCTGTCTAGTCTTGTCTGTCTAGTCTTGTCTGTCTAGTCTTGTCTGTCTAGTCTTGTCTGTCTAGTCTTGTCTGTCTAGTCTTGTCTGTCTAGTCTTGTCTGTCTAGTCTTGTCTGTCTAGTCTTGTCTGTCTAGTCTTGTCTGTCTAGTCTTGTCTGTCTAGTCTTGTCTGTCTAGTCTTGTCTGTCTAGTCTTGTCTGTCTAGTCTTGTCTGTCTAGTCTTGTCTGTCTAGTCTTGTCTGTCTAGTCTTGTCTGTCTAGTCTTGTCTGTCTAGTCTTGTCTGTCTAGTCTTGTCTGTCTAGTCTTGTCTGTCTAGTCTTGTCTGTCTAGTCTTGTCTGTCTAGTCTTGTCTGTCTAGTCTTGTCTGTCTAGTCTTGTCTGTCTAGTCTTGTCTGTCTAGTCTTGTCTGTCTAGTTTTCTCTGTCTAGTCTTGTCTGTCTAGTCTTCTCTGTCTAGTCTTGTCTGTCTAGTCTTGTCTGTCTAGTCTTGTCTGTCTAGTCTTGTCTGTCTAGTCTTGTCTGTCTAGTCTTGTCTGTCTAGTCTTGTCTGTCTAGTCTTGTCTGTCTAGTCTTGTCTGTCTAGTCTTGTCTGTCTAGTCTTGTCTGTCTAGTCTTGTCTGTCTAGTCTTGTCTGTCTAGTCTTGTCTGTCTAGTCTTGTCTGTCTAGTCTTGTCTGTCTAGTCTTGTCTGTCTAGTCTTGTCTGTCTAGTCTTGTCTGTCTAGTCTTGTCTGTCTAGTCTTGTCTGTCTAGTCTTGTCTGTCTAGTCTTGTCTGTCTAGTCTTGACTGTCTAGTCTTGTCTGTCTAGTCTTGCCTGTCTAGTCTTGACTGTCTAGTCTTGTCTGTCTAGTCTTGTCTGTCTAGTCTTGTCTGTCTAGTCTTGTCTGTCTAGTCTTGTCTGTCTAGTCTTGTCTGTCTAGTCTTGTCTGTCTAGTCTTGTCTGTCTAGTCTTGTTTGTCTAGTCTTGTCTGTCTAGTCTTGTCTGTCTAGTCTTGTCTGTCTAGTCTTGTCTGTCTAGTCTTGTCTGTCTAGTCTTGTCTGTCTAGTCTTGTCTGTCTAGTCTTGTCTGTCTAGTCTTGTCTGTCTAGTCTTGTCTGTCTAGTCTTGTCTGTCTAGTCTTGTCTGTCTAGTCTTGTCTGTCTAGTCTTGTCTGTCTAGTCTTGTCTGTCTAGTCTTGTCTGTCTAGTCTTGTCTGTCTAGTCTTGTCTGTCTAGTCTTGTCTGTCTAGTCTTGTCTGTCTAGTCTTGTATGTCTAGTCTTGTCTGTCTAGTCTTATCTGTCTAGTCTTGTCTGTCTAGTCTTGTCTGTCTAGTCTTGTCTGTCTAGTCTTGTCTGTCTAGTCTTGTCTGTCTAGTCTTGTCTGTCTAGTCTTGTCTGTCTAGTCTTGTCTGTCTAGTCTTGTCTCTCTTTTTTTTTGGGGGGGGGGGAACGTAGCAAGCACTTTCGTTAACTTGACAAGTGGCCCCCTGGAATGCTCCCTGTATCCCTCGGAATCAAAAAAAACCTTGAGATTCTAACAAGACGAACCCCCAATTGAACCACCATCGGTGCATGAAGAGATCCAAAAGTGGAGAGGCAAAGAGATGCATGGAAGTTTACCGGGACTGATTGACGACTGAAACGTCGAGCGACAGGCATCGCTGAGATGGCTGCTGCAAGAGGACCTATACCCAGAGACAGAAGGGTTCATCCAAGATAGGGCAGTGAAAACCCAATATTACCAAAAACACGTCTTGAAAATGAACGTGACAGATACTTGTAGAAAATGCGGTAAACTATTCCAAGGCTGTTCGGCATTAGCGGACAACTTATACCTTGGGCGCCACGTCGCTAAACTAATACACCAACATCTATCAATCAAATTTGGAATGATGGGCAACGATACACCGCCCTACTACAAATATGAACCACCCGAAGTGCTTGAGGGACCAAACAAATTAATCTACTGGGACAGACCCATTCTTACAGATAACCGAGTAGCCTGTAACAGACCAGATATTGTCATCCACAAAAAAAATCGAGAAAACTATCTTAATCGACATCGACTTTCCTCATAACATTAAGTCAACAGAGGACGAGAAAATATGAAGAATTGGCAATAGAGATGAAAAACATCTGGAAATTAAACAGGATCACAATCATTCCCCTAGTAGTATCTGCAGAGGCAGATAACACCTTACCATTTAAAGGACTTAGAGAAGATGGACCAAACTGGATCTTCAAAATCATCCAGAAGACCATGATTCTACAGACATGCCACGTTGTGGGTAAAATGTTGAATTAAAACTATTGGGAACGTCATGCGGGCCAGGATCACCTTTCCGCATTGACCGAGCCTAATCTCAATCCATCCAAGAGATAAGTGAAAGTTTGCCAGGAGCAATGCTGTGAAAGTGCAACAACATAATAATAATAACCAGTGCCATTCTTGGAATCACAAAAATACATTACTGGGACAGACCTATTTCGACCAATCAGAGAATCGACTACAACCCACAGGATATACCTACATTTGATTGGCCTGGACACTATAACAGCCATACTTTTAAACATCGCTGCCCCTTTGAAAATATGAGGAGCTAGCCTGGCAGATCAAGGAAATCTGAAAAATTAATAAATAGATCTCTCAAATTTATCCCCAGATTTACAAATAAGCGCAATTAACGTCACTTTCAATACTTCAGGAAATACACCAAACATAAAAGAATTATTGGTTATAAGTTCTAGCGAGGTAATAATGTTAAAAACAGAATTTTTAATGACAGTGTTAGGTATATCGTCGTTACCTGCACTTTAGTTTTTGTCTAATCTTGTCTGTGTAGTCTTATCTGTCTAGGCTTGTCTGTCTAATATTTCCTGTCAAATCTTGTCTGTCTAGTTTTGTCTGTCTAGTCTTGTCTGTCTAGTCTTATTTGTCTAGTCTTGTCTGTCGAGTCTTGTCTGTCTAGTCCTATCTGTCTAGTCTTGTATGTTTAATGTTTTCTGTCTAGTCTTATCTGTCTAGTCTTGTCTGTCTAGTCTAATCTGTCTAGTCTCATCTGTCTAGTCTTGTCTGTCTAGTCTTATCTGTTTAGTCTTGTATGTTTAATGCTTTCTGTCTAGTCTTATCTGCCTAGTGTTGTCGTCTAGTCTTATCTATCTAATCTTGTCTGTCAAATGTTTTCTGTCTAGTATTGTTTGTCTAGTCTTGTTTGTCGAGTCTTATCTGTCTTGTCTTATCTGTCTAGTCTTGTATGTTTAATGTTTTCTGTCTAGTCTTATCTGTCTAGTGTTGTCGTCTAGACTTATCTATCTAATCTTGTCTGTCTAATGTTTTCTGTCTAGTCTTATTTGTCTAGTCTTGTCTGTCGAGTCTTGTCTGTCTAGTCCTATCTGTCCAGTCCTGTATGTTTAATGTTTTCTGTCTAGTCTTGTCTGTCTAGTCTTGTTTGTCTAGTCTTGTCTGTCTAGTCTTGCCTGTCTAATGTTTTCTGTCTATTCTTATCTGCCCAATCTTGCCTGTCTAGTCAAATCAAATCAAATCAAAAATTTTATTTATCTCTAGATATAAATACATTACATATTAGACAAGTCATAAAGAAAGAAAGAAAAACAAAGAAAAAACAATTGATTTAGATTAATGCAAACATATAGATGAACAAAAGTATAAAATATAAATACATGTAAAAATATTGTTATTGTTCATTTTCAAAAAATTCACTTAACGTGTAATAACACTTGTCTATTAAATGCCTTTTTAGTTGTTTCCTGAAAGATTTGTAAGTTCCGTGATTCTTGATATCCAAAGGTATTTGATTGAAAATGTGTATACCTATTCTATTTGGCGTCCCTTGGCATAGATTGAGATTACTTCTTATGGATCGTAGTTTTTGACGATTTCTTGTGTCGTAAGTGTGGCGATCCTCCCCGATATCAAATAATTGTATGTTTTTAAACACATAGCATGCTATTTCCCATATGTAGACGGACGTCACAGTTAGAATTTCCAGTTTCCGAAAAAGTGGCCTGCAGGATGTGGTAATTGTTATACCAGTTATTGCTCTTATAATCCTCTTTTGAGCTAAAAGGACTGTATTTGTATGTGAGGAAATTCCCCATAGCAGGATGCCATACGATAAAACCGAGTGGATCTCGGCATGGTACACATTTAAAAGGGCATCTTTGCCAACTGTATCCCGGACCTTTCTCAAAAGGTACGCTTTGCTGTTTAGTTTGCCTACGATGTAGTCTGTTGTAAGTTTCCACGTTAGGTGTTCTTCTAAAAATATTCCTAAAAATTTAACCACTTGTTTTCGATGTAATTGGTAGTTTCCGATTTGCAAAAGAAGATCTTCAGAGGGTTTCCTTCGACTACATTGAAAAATTATGTAGTTAGTTTTTTCTGGATTTAAGAACAATTTATTTGCACAAAACCATGTATAAAGTCTGTCTAAGATAACATTTGCTCTGATTTCGTTTTCGACCAGGGAATCCTCCGATATTATAATACTTGTATCATCAGCATACATGGTACAGTGTTTTTGCTCTATAAAGTTAACCAAGTCTGCTGTGTACAGCGAAAAAAGAATCGGGGCCAGTACACTACCTTGGGGAACACCTATTTTTACCACTGTTGTCGATGACATTCCAGTCCTTTCGTTATTTTCAATTTTAACGTATTGTCGTCTGTTGCTCAAGTAAGATAGGAACCACCGCCCAGTTTTTCCTCTAATTCCATATAGGTATAATTTGTTTAAGAGTATTTCGTGCGAGACACAGTCAAAAGCCTTAGATAGATCACAAAAAATACCCACCGGACATTTGCCTTTATCTACCTCGTTGATGACTTTGTTGTGGAATTCATTTATTGCAGTAGTGGTTGATTTACATTTACGAAAACCATGTTGTTCTTTAGGAATCAAGTGGTTTCTCGAAATGAACGGCATCAGGCGATATTCCATACCATATTCCAGGATCTTTGCAATTTCTGAAACCAAAGCTATTGGTCTATAGTTGTTCAAATGTGTGCAATTACCTTTCTTAAATATTGGAACTACTGTAGAAATTTTTAATATATTCGGTACTGTTTCTGAGGAAAAGGAGCAGTTAATAATATCTGTGATGGGTTCAAGAAGTTCATTTTGAAATTCTTTTATTATGTTGCATGGAATTAAGTCTGGACCGTAACTGGACTTACTTTTTAATTTATTTAGGATGACCGACATTTCATTAGGGCTGAATTCTTCCAAATACATCGTTTTAGGATTCGTGGGTATGTGGACATTGTTCAAATGAGTATATCGAATTTTCGCAGTTACTCCCTCTGGAGCCGTTTTGAAGAATGCATTGAATAACGACGCCACTCTATCTGGATCTCTTACCATGGTTGACTCTTCCTCCTTAATAGGAAGATCTGGCTTATGGTTTACTTTATTTGATAATTCCTCAACTGTTTTCCACAATGCCTTTTGTTTGTTTGTAGAGTTCTCGATTTTGTTTTTATAAAAATTTCTTCTTGTTGTTATAAGTAAATTTATATGTTTCTTCTTCATAGTTAGGTATAAATCCTTTAAGACTGGATGTTTTTTTTTAATTATAAATAGGTCCTTTAAGTTTCTGCTTGAACTTTTAACTTCCTCCGAGATCCATGAAGTTGCATTAATCTTTATCTTTTTTATCGGAAAAAAATGAAAAACGTAGAATTGTAGCAGATGTATGAAAGCTGTTGTCTTGCGTTCGCAATCAACCTCTGTATAGACTTCTGCCCACGTTTCTTGCTGAAGAGCTTGTAGTAGAGCAGCTTTGTTGGCAGTGCAGTAGTTTCTAGCAAAGTAATAATTGTTTTCGTTCTTAGCACAATTTACCTCGGTACCTACTAATATGAAGCTATGGTCGGAGATTGGATTTTCATCAACCGTAATTGAAGCTGAGTTGTTAAGACTCATAAAGACGTTATCAATTATGCTTTTAGACTTTTTAGTGACTCTAGTTGGAACTTTTATTCTATAATCCAGTCCATATGCCCGTAGAAGATTTATTAAATTACTTTTCCCTTTCGATTCCTTTTCAAAATGTATGTTAAAATCACCTAACAGGATGATTTCTTAAAATTTATCGAATGCCAATATTAGTATTTCTTCAAGGATTAACATAAATGTAGTTATACAGCCTAAAGGTGGTCTATATAATGTAATTATGGCTTTGATGTCAGGTCCAGACTTCCATATAGTACCACAAATTTCAATATGTTTTTCTATAGATTTACTAGCGAAGTCAATAGGATTGCAGCAATTACGGAATACATCTTTCACCCAAATTGCTACTCCACCGCCACTAGATTTAGCTCTGCTGTAAGATGAAATAAGTTTATATTTGGGAACACTAATCAGATGGATAGTGTCTGCTGATAACCATGTTTCAGCTAAAAATAGGAAATATGGCTCATGATCCTTCCATAATAATTCAAGCTGAAGGAGTTTTGATTTAATGCTTTGTATATTAATATATAATAAACACTTATCTGAATTTCGTGCATACTTCGTTGTTACTGGATTAATATTTATTTGTTCATTTTGGTCTTCTCCAGATGAAGAAAAAAACGATTTATATAAGTATTTTGTGGCCATAATTCGGGATTCTTTACTTCCTCTAGCTTATCTATTGGGACAGATACTTTAAACGAAGCATACTCCTCCGGCCGATTTGAAGTTAATTTCTTACAAAAAACAGATGAGAAGTTTTTACTTTGCAGATAATCCCTTAATTCAACTTCTGTTATTTGTGGTTCCAACTTTGAAACATGTAAATGTGCATATCTAGTTACAGCTCTAATATTTAAGTTTTCAGAGTTCGAACCGATTATAATATTGTTATTGCGTGTTGATCTTCTCTTGTACTTATTTTGAATTTGCCAATTCTCTTCATTTGCTTTGTTTTGAATTGGATCGGCATTATCGGAAGGTCCTTGGTTTTGTTTTGGGTTTTTCTGCTCTGTGCGAGTTGACTTATCGCTCCGCGATAATTGTTTATCTACAATGGGTTTAGCGACGTTCTCCGCACGTAGAGATTCTTCTTCTAAAATAACTACATTCGGCTCTACGATGTTTAATTGTGTTTTGTTTATTACATCATTTAGCTTCTCATTTTTGGATTTAAACCGTTGCACTTCGTCAGTTAGAACACAAATCTGTTTTTTCAGAGGTTCAACTTCCTTCTTTATTATGCGACTAATGATTTCTTCAAATGCAGCACTATTCAAGTAATCAATGATTGGATCATAAGATTTTTCAGCTGAGATGTTTGATCGTAATTCCCTTTTCGACATTTTTTTTTCTTCTTGTTATATGTTTATCACGTTAATAATAAAATTAATAAAAATTAATATTTCTCTCTGCGGTACTCTCGCGCACAACCACTCGCGTTCGCTGCCTCGTGAGTACTGACAAGACTCGACAGACTTGTCTTTGTAGTCTTGTCTGTCTAGTCTTGTCTGTCTAGTCTTATCTGTCTAGTCTTGTTTGTCTAGTCTTGTCTGTCGAGTCTTGTCTGTCAAGTCCTATCTGTCTAGTCTTGTATGTTTAATGTTTTCTGTCTAGTTTTGTCTGTCTAGTCGTCTGTCTAGTCTTGTTTGTCTAGTCTTGTCTGTCGAGTCTTGTCTGTCTAGTCTTGTCTATCTAATCTTGTCTGTCTAGTCTTATCTGTCTAGTCTTGCCTGTCTAATGTTTTTTGTCTATTCTTATCTACCCAATCTTGCCTGTCTAGTCTTGTCTTTGTAGTCTTGTCTGTCTAGTCTTGTCTGTCTAGTCTTATCTGTCTAGTCTTGTCTGTCGAGTCTTGTCTGTCTAGTCTTGTCTGTCTAATCTTGTCTGTCGAGTCTTGTCTGTCTAGTCCTATCTGTCTAGTCTTGTATGTTTAATGTTTTCTGTCTAGTCTTGTCTGTCTAGTCTTGTCTGTCTAGTCTTGTTTGTCTAGTATTGTCTGTCTAGTCTTGTCTGTCTAGTCTTGTCTGTCTAGTCTTGTCTGTCTAGTCTTGTCTGTCTAGTCTTGTCTGTCTAGTCTTGTCTGTCTAGTCTTGTCTGTCTAGTCTTGTCTGTCTAGTCTTGTCTGTCTAGTCTTGTCTGTCTAGTCTTGTCTGTCTAGTCTTGTCTGTCTAGTCTTGTCTGTCTAGTCTTGTCTGTCTAGTCTTGTCTGTCTAGTCTGTCTAGTCTTGTCTGTCTAGTCTTGTCTGTCTAGTCTTGTCTGTCTAGTCTTGTCTGTCTAGTCTTGTCTGTCTAGTCTTGTCTGTCTAGTCTTGTCTGTCTAGTCTTGTCTGTCTATTCTTGTCTGTCTAGTCTTGTCTGTCTAGTCTTGTCTGTCTAGTCTTGTCTGTCTAGTCTTGTCTGTCTAGTCTTGTCTGTCTAGTCTTGTCTGTCTAGTCTTGTCTGTCTAGTCTTGTCTGTCTAGTCTTGTCTGTCTAGTCTTGTCTGTCTAGTCTTGTCTGTCTAGTCTTGTCTGTCTAGTCTTGTCTGTCTAGTCTTGTCTGTCTAGTCTTGTCTGTCTAGTCTTGTCTGTCTAGTCTTGTCTGTCTAGTCTTGTCTGTCTAGTCTTGTCTGTCTAGTCTTGTCTGTCTAGTCTTGTCTGTCTAGTCTTGTCTGTCTAGTCTTGTCTGTCTAGTCTTGTCTGTCTAGTCTTGTCTGTCTAGTCTTGTCTGTCTAGTCTTGTCTGTCTAGTCTTGTCTGTCTAGTCTTGTCTGTCTAGTCTTGTCTGTCTAGTCTTGTCTGTCTAGTCTTGTCTGTCTAGTCTTGTCTGTCTAGTCTTGTCTGTCTAGTCTTGTCTGTCTAGTCTTGTCTGTCTAGTCTTGTCTGTCTAGTCTTGTCTGTCTAGTCTTGTCTGTCTAGTCTTGTCTGTCTAGTCTTGTCTGTCTAGTCTTGTCTGTCTAGTCTTGTCTGTCTAGTCTTGTCTGTCTAGTCTTGTCTGTCTAGTCTTGTCTGTCTAGTCTTGTCTGTCTAGTCTTGTCTGTCTAGTCTTGTCTGTCTAGTCTTGTCTGTCTAGTCTTGTCTGTCTAGTCTTGTCTGTCTAGTCTTGTCTGTCTAGTCTTGTCTGTCTAGTCTTGTCTGTCTAGTCTTGTCTGTCTAGTCTTGTCTGTCTAGTCTTGTCTGTCTAGTCTTGTCTGTCTAGTCTTGTCTGTCTAGTCTTGTCTGTCTAGTCTTGTCTGTCTAGTCTTGTCTGTCTAGTCTTGTCTGTCTAGTCTTGTCTGTCTAGTCTTGTCTGTCTAGTCTTGTCTGTCTAGTCTTGTCTGTCTAGTCTTGTCTGTCTAGTCTTGTCTGTCTAGTCTTGTCTGTCTAGTCTTGTCTGTCTAGTCTTGTCTGTCTAGTCTTGTCTGTCTAGTCTTGTCTGTCTAGTCTTGTCTGTCTAGTCTTGTCTGTCTAGTCTTGTCTGTCTAGTCTTGTCTGTCTAGTCTTGTCTGTCTAGTCTTGTCTGTCTAGTCTTGTCTGTCTAGTCTTGTCTGTCTAGTCTTGTCTGTCTAGTCTTGTCTGTCTAGTCTTGTCTGTCTAGTCTTGTCTGTCTAGTCTTGTCTGTCTAGTCTTGTCTGTCTAGTCTTGTCTGTCTAGTCTTGTCTGTCTAGTCTTGTCTGTCTAGTCTTGTCTGTCTAGTCTTGTCTGTCTAGTCTTGTCTGTCTAGTCTTGTCTGTCTAGTCTTGTCTGTCTAGTCTTGTCTGTCTAGTCTTGTCTGTCTAGTCTTGTCTGTCTAGTCTTGTCTGTCTAGTCTTGTCTGTCTAGTCTTGTCTGTCTAGTCTTGTCTGTCTAGTCTTGTCTGTCTAGTCTTGTCTGTCTAGTCTTGTCTGTCTAGTCTTGTCTGTCTAGTCTTGTCTGTCTAGTCTTGTCTGTCTAGTCTTGTCTGTCTAGTCTTGTCTGTCTAGTCTTGTCTGTCTAGTCTTGTCTGTCTAGTCTTGTCTGTCTAGTCTTGTCTGTCTAGTCTTGTCTGTCTAGTCTTGTCTGTCTAGTCTTGTCTGTCTAGTCTTGTCTGTCTAGTCTTGTCTGTCTAGTCTTGTCTGTCTAGTCTTGTCTGTCTAGTCTTGTCTGTCTAGTCTTGTCTGTCTAGTCTTGTCTGTCTAGTCTTGTCTGTCTAGTCTTGTCTGTCTAGTCTTGTCTGTCTAGTCTTGTCTGTCTAGTCTTGTCTGTCTAGTCTTGTCTGTCTAGTCTTGTCTGTCTAGTCTTGTCTGTCTAGTCTTGTCTGTCTAGTCTTGTCTGTCTAGTCTTGTCTGTCTAGTCTTGTCTGTCTAGTCTTGTCTGTCTAGTCTTGTCTGTCTAGTCTTGTCTGTCTAGTCTTGTCTGTCTAGTCTTGTCTGTCTAGTCTTGTCTGTCTAGTCTTGTCTGTCTAGTCTTGTCTGTCTAGTCTTGTCTGTCTAGTCTTGTCTGTCTAGTCTTGTCTGTCTAGTCTTGTCTGTCTAGTCTTGTCTGTCTAGTCTTGTCTGTCTAGTCTTGTCTGTCTAGTCTTGTCTGTCTAGTCTTGTCTGTCTAGTCTTGTCTGTCTAGTCTTGTCTGTCTAGTCTTGTCTGTCTAGTCTTGTCTGTCTAGTCTTGTCTGTCTAGTCTTGTCTGTCTAGTCTTGTCTGTCTAGTCTTGTCTGTCTAGTCTTGTCTGTCTAGTCTTGTCTGTCTAGTCTTGTCTGTCTAGTCTTGTCTGTCTAGTCTTGTCTGTCTAGTCTTGTCTGTCTAGTCTTGTCTGTCTAGTCTTGTCTGTCTAGTCTTGTCTGTCTAGTCTTGTCTGTCTAGTCTTGTCTGTCTAGTCTTGTCTGTCTAGTCTTGTCTGTCTAGTCTTGTCTGTCTAGTCTTGTCTGTCTAGTCTTGTCTGTCTAGTCTTGTCTGTCTAGTCTTGTCTGTCTAGTCTTGTCTGTCTAGTCTTGTCTGTCTAGTCTTGTCTGTCTAGTCTTGTCTGTCTAGTCTTGTCTGTCTAGTCTTGTCTGTCTAGTCTTGTCTGTCTAGTCTTGTCTGTCTAGTCTTGTCTGTCTAGTCTTGTCTGTCTAGTCTTGTCTGTGTAGTCTTGTCTGTCTAGTCTTGTCTCTCTAGTCTTGTCTGTCTAGTCTTGTCTGTCTAGTCTTGTCTGTCTACTCTTGTCTGTCTAGTCTTGTCTGTCTAGTCTTGTCTGTCTAGTCTTGTCTGTCTAGTCTTGTCTGTCTAGTCTTGTCTGTCTAGTCTTGTCTGTCTAGTCTTGTCTGTCTAGTCTTGTCTGTCTAGTCTTGTCTGTCTAGTCTTGTCTGTCTAGTCTTGTCTGTCTAGTCTTGTCTGTCTAGTCTTGTCTGTCTAGTCTTGTCTGTCTAGTCTTGTCTGTCTAGTCTTGTCTGTCTAGTCTTGTCTGTCTAGTCTTGTCTGTCTAGTCTTGTCTGTCTAGTCTTGTCTGTCTAGTCTTGTATGTCTAGTCTTGTCTGTCTAGTCTTGTCTGTCTAGTCTTGTCTGTCTAGTCTTGTCTGTCTAGTCTTGTCTGTCTAGTCTTGTCTGTCTAGTCTTGTCTGTCTAGTCTTGTCTGTCTAGTCTTGTCTGTCAAGTCTTATCTGTCTAGTCTTGTCTGTCTAATGTTTTCTGTCTATTCTTATCTGCCCAATCTTGCCTGTCTAGTCTTGTCTTTGTAGTCTTGTCTGTCTAGTCTTGTTTGTCTAGTCTTATCTGTTTACTCCTGTCTGTCTAGTCTTGTATGTATGGTTTGTGAAAACATATGTTTACATAATCTTATAAATAAATTATTATATTATTTTGGCGAACGATAAAACAATAGATGACATAATGCAGCGGAGTATTGAATATTTCATGTGCCGGATGCGGATTAGATCGCGAATTTGCTCGCCGAAATTCGAGAAACAAACACAACGTGAATTAAACGTTATTATAACGTCTTCAATTATTTATGAAGCTGCTGCGATTTCGTATAAAAGATGGGATTGCGTAGGACAATGCATCAGATTCCAACAACCATCCACACAAATAATTGCAATTTGATTTGTGATTCAATAGCCATTCAAAGATGTTTAAATTGGTAAGTAAATATTATAAGATAAGATTAAAGAAAATTTGAAATTACTCTACAGATAAGGCTGGTAAGATAAGACTAAAGGTAAGGTAATTTTATGGTAAATTAATATATAAATTTTTATAGGGTGGTAAAATTTCTTTTTTATGGGGTTTTAGTTTTAGTTTCACAACTATTTTTTGTGCTTGTTCTGTATGTTTTGTATGGTAGTGTAAAGTATTTTAATTATGTCAATAAAGGTTATTACTACTATTCAAGGGTACTTACGTACTAACGCCATAGAGATTTGAACAACGTGAATGTTTAGATTAGGTTATAATGGAGCAGATAAATCCAGACCTCATATCGCGCGGTAGCGCGACCTCTCTATCCGAAATAAGAAAAAATATTGGATAAGGGTTAGATTAGGTTATATTAGAGCAGATAATTCTAGACCACACATCGCGCGGTAGCGCGACCTCTCGTTGCGGTGTCGTTAATACGTAAGTACCTATTCAAGATTAGACAGGCAGTAGTAAACAGACAAGGTTAGATAGGCGAGAGTAGACAGAAAAGATTGGACTTATGAGACTAGACAGACACTGACTAGACAAACAAGACTAGACAGGGAAGACTAGACAGACACAACTAGACAGACTAGACTAGATAAGCAAACAAGACAACACTAGACTGGCATGACTAGATAGACATTACTAAAGAGGCATGAGGAAACAGACTTGGCTAGACAGACATTGTCTAGATAGACAAAACTTGGTCGACCAAAATGGACAGAGGAAACTGGGTGGGCAAGACTAGTCAAAACCGGATATGCTAGGTTATGAGAACAGGGACTAGGCTCTTACTCGACAGGATAAGACTTGGTAGTCAATGTTAAATAATTTTTAATTTTAGATATTCTTCTGTTTGACATTTTTGGCTTTGGCCCTTGCTGCGCCTAGGCCAATTCCTGGTCCTCAATTTGGCTCATATTATGCGCTAGCTCCAGGAGGCTACGCAGATTACGCTAGCTATGTACCAGCTTCCTCCAGTTATTACGGCTACGCTTCACCCTACTTTGGCTCATATTACTAGATTTATGTTTTTCTTTGATAACAAATATATGAACATACCATTTATTAATATTAATGTATAAGTTTTGATTTCTGCAACTATTAAAGTTATATTTCGTTTGTTATGTTATAATACATGGATAAGAGGGTTTGATTTGTTTAATTTGTAATTCTAAAGTAGACAAACAAGACCATACAGATTTGATTCGAAGAGCTGGATCGTTGAGATCATGTTTAGACAGCATGTCAGATGGATCTTCTTCTTGTTCCTCAGCCCTTGTTAATCCACTTATGGATGTAGGCCTCCTCTAACGTTTTCTAAGTTTTCCTGTATTGTGCAGTCTTGCACCAGTTTTTGCCTGCTGTAGTCTCGAAATCTTTTCACGGGTCTGCCCACGCTCCTTCTCGTTTTTCTTGGTCTCCATTCTACGATTCTCTTGGTCCATTTCGATCCGTCTTGCCTTGCCACGTAGCCCGCCCATCTCCATTTTAATTGCGTTATTCTTATGATGACATCTTGGACCTTGGTGCTTCTCCTGATTTCCTCGTTTCTGACGTGGTTTATGAGACTGATACCTAGCATTCTTCTTTCCAATGCCCTTTGCGTTATGATGAGTCTTTCTGCGCTTCCTCTAGTCAGGGTTGTAGTCTCCTGCCGTATGTTGTTACTGGTAATATGCAGGTATCATAACTTTCCTTTTTAGGTTAATGGGGATGGTTGTTGATTCTAGAATATAATTTAGCTTGGTGAATGCCGCGCCGAAGATGAGCTGATCTTTATCCTTCTAGATATTCCTGCAGTTTGGTTTGGTTTGTCCATCTTGATATTATGGCCCAGGTATATGTACTCTTCTACCACCTCTAGGAGTGCTCCATCTATGTTTATTCTAATGTCTTCTTGGGTCATTATCTTCGTCTGGTTTATGTTCATCTTCAGTCCGATCTGTTCTTACTTTGCTTCCAGTTCTTCGGGCAATGATTTTAGTACGTCATCGTCGCCACTGATCAGCACGATGTCGTTCGCGAAGCGGAGATTATTTATACAGGTTCCGTTTATGTAGATGCCTTTGTTTTCCCAAACCATACTTATAAATACATCGTCGAGAGCACCGGTAAAAAGCTTCGGTGATATGGTGTCACCCTGTCTAACTCCCTTCTCTGATGATTTGATTTTTTTCTGTTACCATGTCCTCGTCTATAGCTATCTGCATTGTAGCATTTGTATATATGTTTTCTATGATCTTTGAGTATCGTGTGTCTATTCTTGCACCATCCAGTCCCTTCAGAATCGCCCACGTTTTAACCGAGGCGAACGCCTTCGCATAGTCCACAAATGCTAAATTTGGAGGAACCTTGTATTCTGTGCATATTTCAATCAAGCTACGTATCGCCCGGAGGTGGTCGTTTGTGCCGAATCCTTTCCTAAAGCCGGCTTGTTCGGCAGGTTAATAGTAGTCTAGTTTGCTGGTTAGGCGATTGGTTATAATCTTGGATAATATCTTGTAGGTATGAGTCAGGAGGCTGATCGGTCTGTATTTACCGATGTCGTTGGTATCCCCTTTTTGAAAATAAGAACTACTTCTGCGTTTTGCCAAGATTCGGGGACTTTTCCTTCGCTTATGCATTTGTTTAATAGGGTGCAGCGAGCTTCTTCGAGGATTGCCTCTCCCATTTTTTATCATTTATGCGGTAATTTTGTCCTCTTCCGGTGCTCTCCTGTTTTCCATTTGCTTTAGCGCGTACTGTAATTTTGCCCTCCTAATTTCTGGAATGTCTTCCGAGCCGACGTTTTGGATTTTGCTGCTCTCTCTGTCTGGTTTCGGTATGTCTGATTTATATAGATCTTTGTAGAAATTTTGAATTGTATCTGTAATTCCTTGCTTGTCTGTAATTATTTCTCATTTCTTGTTGTTAATCGAGTACAACCTCTTCTTTCCTTTCCTCATGTTTCTTCTTAATATTTACATATTTGCGTTATCCTCTATGACTTTCTGTATTAGGTGACTGTAATGTGTTCGCAGATTTTTTCGAGATTCCTTGCTAATTGTTTTACATAGCTCCTTATATATAGCCCTCACGTGGAAGTCACCTTGTCGCGGTGTGAGGGCTTAGTTTCGCGTACCGTTGGACGTCACGTTCCAAACCCTTAATCCCAAGGTGTCATGCGACCCGTGCCGAAGGGACTGGCCAAGGGCAACCGGCCATCGCTTACGGAGCCCCTCTGATACCTGGCGACCTCAGAGGGTATCCAGCCTTACCACTATCAAGCGGGGCTCTGATATGGTGGACCTTTAGTTCCCTTGCGACTCGTGGGATTTATATGAATTCCAAAAGTAAAAACAATCCATGTGTACGGGACCTAATCGACACAGAGAACAAGGAAGTCAGCCCGGATTCCCGGGAAGACGACCTTGACCTCACACTCGTAGACATGAGCCATGTCTACAGAGGCAGAGGTAGATGTTCTTGTAGGGACAGAGGAGGACTTGCCGCCTCCTGTCACAAAACAAGAATGACCAGCAGGCGCACCAAAATAGCCCAAGTGAACATCCATCATGCCAAAGCAGCTTCAGCTGTGATGGCTAGGATGTTCACCAAGCAGCACCTAGGGCTAGCGCTGCTTCAAGAACCCTGGACCTACGGAGGTAAGATCAGAGGCCTTAGCAACAGGGAATGTAAGTTAGTATGGGACAGCCGTGAGGTCTCCCCTAGAACTTGCATTATGGTAAGAAATGGCATAAATTACTTATGTCTTTCAGAATTTTTAACGCGGGATTTAGTACCGATTCAGGCCCTCATCAAGATCGAGGGCCTCCACCGCGAAGTAGTGATCGCATCAGCATACTTCCCTGGCGATGGTAACAGCATACCACCCATTGAAGTACAAAAGCTGGTGGAACACTGTATTAGGAGAAGGCTGCCACTCATCCTGGGATGTGACGCGAACGCACACAATGAGATGTGGGGCAGCACAGACACTAATAAGAGGGGTGAGTACATTTTAGAATACCTCATTAAAGAGAACTTAATTGTGTACAACGTTGGGAACACACCAACATTTGTCACTAAAGTCAGAAATGAGGTAATGGATATTACGGTAGGTAGCGCTAACGTAAGTAAACTAATTAAAAAGTGGAGGGTTTCAAGTGAGCCCTCAATGTCAGATCATAGGATCATAGAATTTGAGCTGGAAGGAGCGAGTGAGGAAAACATCCCCATTCGAAACCCCAGACAAACTGTGTGGCCTATGTTTAGTTCCCAACTAAAAGAAAACCTAGAGCAGGTGACAGTGCGGGGTAGTATCAAACACTACACCGTGCTGGAGCAGGCTGTAGGAGAAATAAATGTAGCAATCACCACGGCATTTGAATCCAGCTGCCCGGTAAAAACCGTGAAGGAGCATAAGGACGAAAAATGGTGGAATAGAAATTTGTCTACATTAAGAGCAAAAGTACGTAGGCTTTTCAACAAAGCCAAGCAATACGGAAATTGGCTAGAATCCTCTGAGGTGCTTACCACCTACAACAAAGAGATCAGAAGGGCAACAAGGGAAAACTTTAGGACCTTCTGTGAAAATATAGAATCCACGCCGGTGGCAGCTAGACTGCACAAAGCACTAGCGAAGGATAGAGTGGAAATGACAACCACTCTCAAGAAACCGGATGGGACCTTCACGGAGGATGAAGAGCAAAGAGCTCTCCTCCTACTGGAAACCCATTTTCCGGGATGTAGAGGATACAGGGAGACCGATGGCTTGATACCACCACGGAAACCAAGCCGGGACGACTGGAAGAGGGCAGCATCCATCTGTACGGAAAACCGAATCAGATGGGCTATCGGCACTTTCCAGCCTTTTAAGGCCCCAGGTGTGGACGGACTAGTTCCTGCCTTCCTACAAAAGGGAGAGAGAGAACTAATGCCGTATCTTCTAAATATCTTTAGAAGTAGCTTAGCGCTCGGATATATACAGGAGCTATGGAGAAGGGCTAAGGTGGTATTCATACCGAAGGTGGGGAAGAAAACACCACTCAACCGAAGTCATTTAGACCCATTAGTCTAACATCTTTTATGTTAAAGACAATGGAGAAGGTGATTGATAATTACCTTAGGACTATAGTGCTGGTAGGTACACCACTACACAGGAGTCAGCATGCTTACAGAGCAGGGAAATCCACAGAAACCGCCCTGTATAAGCTGACAAACGAAATAGAAGCAGCACTAGAGACAAAGGAAGTAGCGATATGTGCCTTCTTGGATATAGAGGGAGCTTTTGACAACACCTCACACGAGGCTGTCAGGGCGGCCCTCGAAAGAAGGAATATCGACAGCACTATCTCAAAGTGGATGGGAGAAATGCTGAGAACTAGAACGGCGGAGACACAAGTGGGAAAAGACACCATTAAGATCTCCACAACTCGAGGGTGCCCACAGGGAGGTGTACTATCACCGTTAATGTGGAGCCTGGTAGTTGATGAACTACTGGTTAGGCTAAACGACCTAGACATCAAATGTCAAGGTTACGCCGATGACATAGTCATAATGGCTAGAGGGAAATTTGAGGGAACGCTCTGTGAAATTGTTCAGAGAGGCCTCAATGTAACTAGTAGATGGTGTCAAACAGTGGGAGTGAAACTCAACCCGAGCAAAACCACGGTGATACCATTTACTAGAAAGAGAAAACTAAACTGCCTACATCCCATACTCATAGATGGGAAGGCAGTAGAATACCAACAGGAGATAAGGTATCTGGGTATCACACTAGATAGCAAACTCCTATGGAATAGACACGCTGAGGCAGTGGTAGGAAAAGCCAAACGCGCCCTAATAGTGTGCAGAAATTTGGCAGGAAAAACGTGTGGTTGTAACCCCACTATCCTGCGATGGATGTACACCATGATAGTGAGACCTGCAATCACTTATGGGGCAGTTGCGTGGGGAAGTAGAATCAAGCTTGCCTGTATGAGGAAACAGCTTGAGAAGATTCAAAGACTGGCGTGTGTCTGCATCACGGCGGCGATGGGGTCGTGTCCGACAGCAGCATTGGAGCTGCTGCTGGATCTGACTCCGCTGCACCTTTTGGTGGTGAGCGCCGCCAGATCGGCGATCGTAAGATTCAGCAAGGAAGGAATGGGCAGAGGTAAAATAATCGGGAGCAGAGACCGAAACAGCCTCGCTGCCAAGATTTCCTGGCTGGAAGTACCAAAAGACGAAATGGTATGCAAATACCACTTCGAGAAAAACTACACAGCAATGTGTAGTAGTAAAGCCGATTGGAGCGACGAATCCTCAGCATACCACATAGAGCAAAATGCCATCAAGTGGTATACAGATGGTTCGAAGACAAAGGAAGGCACTGGTGCAGGAGTGTTTGGACCTCGAACCAGATACTTCGAATCCATGGGAACATCCCCAAGTATCTTCCAAGCAGAGGTACACGCAATCGAAATATGTGCACAGTTTAACTTCGACAGGAATTACCGCAAAAAACGAATTGCTATCCTGTCAGAGAGCCAAGCAGCAATCAAGGCCATTAGCTCAGACACCATCAGATCCAAACTGGTATGGGACTGTGTGGGGAAGCTGAACAAGCTTGGCAGGGATAATAAAGTAACGCTATACTTGGTACCAGGACACACTGGTATAGACGGAAACGAAGAAGCCGATCACCTAGCAAACAAGGGATCCAGTAGCCCCTTTATAGGCCCGGAACCCTTTTGCGGTATGAGCGTGAACACCATCCGCAAAAGTTTAGATGAAGAAATAAGAGGAAAATGGATGAAAACCTGGAAAGAACTTCCAGGGCTAAGGCAATCCAATGTGATGCTGGGATCTTTTAACCAGAAGAGAACGGGAGCTTGCCTGAAACTAAGCAGGAACAAGCTCAGAATTCTGACAGGAGCCCTGACGGGACACTGCATACTTAGGAAACATCTCAAGGCCCTAGGCCTAGAGGAGGATGATGGATGCAGATTCTGCTCAGCAGAGGAAACCCCCATACATCAGTTCAAAGACTGCGAAGCATTACTCCGCAAGAGACAGATGTACCTTGGGGCTCACTGCTTGAACACAGAGGAGCTGCAGGCCTTGAATCCCACCCAGATCCTGTAATTCCTAAAGGAATCAGGATTAGAGGAGGCGCTCTAAATGGGTAAGTACACCAACACTTGGAGGAGGAGGGTGGGGCACAATAGATCTATAAAGGTCGCAGTACAAGTCGTCACCACCATATCTACAATCTACAATCTAGCTCCTTATATATGCTGCTTTCTCTGTTTGTGTTCTTCCTTTGCTCTAGCAATTTCAAGGTGGTGGGGCTTAGTTTTCCCGTTTTTTGGAGCTTCATTGTAGCTAGTTTGTTTGGTTAGCGTTTTTATGCTTTCAGTTATGATCTTTGATTATATTATATTTGATATTATCTTTGATTATCTTTGATTATCTTTGATTTGGTTAATATTCAATTTTTCTAGGTTTCTTATGGTTGCTAGGGATTTCTCAATCTGGTCTTGATATACATCTTGATTTTCCTTTAAGATTTCTGTTATTGGTTATTTCTTGATCTGGATCATTTTGTTTATCTCTTGCTTGGTTTTGAAGTTCATATCCGCCCGCACGAGTCTGTGGTCACTCCCTGTGTTGAATTTATTTAGCGCCGTTACGTTGCTGCATACTTCTCGCCTGTTCGAGATTATGTAGTCGATCTCGTTCTTACTACGGCCATCTGGGCTTCTCCATGTCCATTTCCTCTGCTGGTTCTTTTGTAAGAAGGTGTTGTGGCAGTACATTTCCTACTGTTGCAAGTAATCTACGAGTCTTTACCCTGTTGCATTTCTATTTCCTAGTCCGTTAGTCCCTATATGTTTGGAATCGTTGTTCTTCCCCCCGCCCCCCCCCAATTTTGGCGTTGCAATCAACTGTTACTATTTGGAATATGGAGTTTCCTGAGTTCTACGCCGTTATTATGTCTTCATGCAGGTTCTCGATTTCCTGGTCCTCGGATGAACTTTTAGGCGCTTATACTTGTTTATTTGTACGTAGTATCTTTTGATGAGTTGTATGACGATGTTTATAATGACGATGTATCTGTTTTTGTATCGGTGTAGTTTTGTGTTAGGGATAGACAAGCCCCACCCCCCTCCATTTTGGTAGTTTGTGTCGGTGTTTTTTTGATTCAGTAATTGTCCTGATTTTATGTTTTTAAGCTCATTTTCTAGAATTTCCAGTTGAGCGTTTGACTTCATGGTTCCTATGTTGTATGTATCAACTCTAATCGTCGTTGGTATTGTATTTACTGAATTTTTGCCTCCCCCAGAATCCATGAGGCTGTCCGAGTTACCGCTGCGAGATTTTGAGTGTTTTACTCTACACGCCTGGTGTATAATCTTTGTTGTAAAACTCATCATTTTTTAGAAGGTTTTGGCATCTGCGAAAGGCCACGCTTGCGGAACGTGTTGGCCAGTTTGGGTGGGAAATTACATTTTTTTAATTTCCGATGAAACGGTTATACCGCAGTGTCTCTGTCGGCACAGCCTCGTCAGTTCTGTAGCAGGGTACATCGCGTGCAGGTTAGGGTGACATTTGGGCTGATTTGATCTTGTTTCAGCCCCTTACACCCCTGGTAGATGGATATAGACATCAAATTTATCAAAACTATATTGAAGATCAAATAATCAATAATAGACTAGACATAGAAAGCAAAGCCTACATATTTAGCTAAATAAACATGACTAGCACATACCTATACTTGAAAAAGCGATTAAGAATATAATTATAATAAATATTAAGAATATGTAAGAGTCCTGTATCTATGACACATAGATTATTACTAGTACATATGGATCGATTGTTTTGGAATGGAATAGTTATTGTGGATGGAAGAGTTGAAAAGAATGGAATAGTTGCTATAGGTGGAACAATTGATGATGGTGAAATTGTATAATGAATTTTGACACTTGTATATAAAAGAGTAAGCAGAATTGCGAGCTGCGCGATTCTTGTAGATAGCGCATCAGCTTAGGTTGTATGAGTTGCAAGATGTACAACTTCTATTGCACAAAATATTAACTAATAATTCATTCGTCTCAAATGATTTTAATGCTGTCAGGTTTGTAAAATATTATAATCAAACACTTTTGAGATGTACTTAATCATATAGCGTTGCCAATTGTGGGAAATCAAAGCGACTTTAATTTAAAGAGTGATATTAGAAATAAAAAGCTCCCAACGTTCATGAGAAAAAGTTTCTATATCTAACGATGTGATATTAGTTACTAAGGTGTACAACATGGACGATAAAAAATCAGCTGTGGAGTAAAATTTACTGAAAATCACACTAAAATTTTCATAACCTTTAAATTGATTATGTGACATTGATGTTGACAACTTTGACGTTCAACATAACCAACATATTGTTTTAATCAAGTTGGTATCTTGTGCTGTTGAGTTACCAACATACTCAGACAATATCTCACCAACTATTTGTGGAAGTTTCGTTGTTGTTGTCAAGTTTGGCAGATAACATAACCAAGTCAGAAAAAGTCTGCTGTTAAGACATTTTTTCGTCAAAGTTGTAAGCCTTAGTTACTAACGTCACTTCATCATATATAGTAACCTCTTTTTATGAAGGTTGGCAACGCTTGATTTCAAATATCACTCCTCCAATTATAGTAAGTTTGCTTTTAGACAATTAGCAACACTTATCGACCATGAAAATTCCAAAATGGTCAAATTGCTTCAATAGAAATATCTCTGATCTTAATAGATCTGAAAGAGTTTTTATTATATATTTTACAGTTTTCAAGTAGTTGCTATTTGAATTTATTTGTATCAGTTCCGGTTTGACTTCGAGGGATGCGTAGGTGTTCTGGATTCATATGGCGCTTTGCGACATGTAACCTAATAGATTAACCTAGGTTAAACCAACTTTCGGCTTTACAGCTTTATCTTATTTTTGATCTCTTGGGTCGCGCTAACGCTTGTAGTTTGTCTTAATTTTTCTTCCGCTTTGCGGTATACAACCCAACCTAAGTTACTCTAACAGACTTTGCCACCTTATCTTATTTTAGATCGAGGTGTTCTAACCTAACCCAGGTTTAATACCACCTCTTGCTACTTTAGTTTATTATGGATCGAGAGTTCACGCGGCCACAATGTTTGATCTGGAAGTATAAAAATGGCACACTTTACGGAAAATCTGCTTTATCGAGAAGTGTTACACGCAAGTTTGGTAGGAATCAGAAAAGCTTTGAAGAATTTCAATATACAGTTTTTTAATTAAATTCTGCGGCTAGGCTATCGGCGTCAAAGATACCAAAACGAAAATAGAAAATATATAATGTGTATAGAACTGAAAGATTTTATGTATGTGATGTACCACTTAAATTTTTCGTGCTATAGTCATTTGATAAAAAGTATGGTATGCGACTGTTACTACATAGTAACTATACTTACTCTGAATTAAAAAATTAACTACCTTTTTAGCACTAATTGCGTGTAATTAGTTGCAAAAACATAGAATTTAAATAATAAATAGACATTTTTCAATTCAAAGTATCGTTATTAGAATTTATTACTGTCTGTAATGGTATGAATTTGAGGGCAGAAGCCTGAGGGTAGAATCGCGAAGATGTCAAAATATCAATTTCTATAGAAAAATGTATGGTCTATATAGAACTGAAAGAATTTTGTAAAAATCTGTTACAGTTATGAACCTATAGATATTTGAGTTTTCCCTTCCGGTTTGGCTTTAAGGGACGGCCGCCGCCAGATAAAATATTTTGCAAAATTGACAAAGTGATTTCATAGAACGATGCCCCGTGTATAAATGTGTACAATTTTCAAATCAAATCAAACCTGTCAATCACGAATTTTATCCAAAACCGAACGAGGAAATTTCAAAATACCCAAAAATAGCGAAAAAATGCATTATACCTCAAACGATTCCAACGAAATTTTTACTGTACATGGATACCTATAAAAAGTACACTCGGACGAAAATTCAACGTTCCGCTGCCATCAAGGACGACGCGGCACATTATTTTAGCTTTGGAGGAATTTGGCAAATATCTCGGAGTCTCGGAACAGAAAATAGGGATTTAGTGCACCGTATGTGGAATTTTGGTATCTACAAATAAGTATTCTTTGCAAATTTTATAAAGCCTTTTGGTTTTGTCACAAATGTGAAAAATGTGAAAAGTGATATTTTTTTCAATGGGTCCCTCTGTATTTGGTTTTACATTTTACATAGATTTAAATGGAGAATGAATTCGGAGTTGAATGAAACAAAATCCAATGACCAAACAATTAACAGCGGAGCGATGAAATTAATGTGTTTTACAGATCTGTGTTAAAATTATTTCTTGCAAACCAAAGGAAATGAGGCTTTTGATTTGATTTTTCGAAGATGAAATAGAAAAGTACACGACATTTTTAAACGCTCGGCTTGTCGAGGCTATCAGCCGCAAAAAGTTCATGTAGCACATTTCAATAGGCCTCAATGAGCACTATTCGATTTTAAAAAGAAAATTCGGATAAATTTCGAGATGGCTGTTCTTTCAGCCGTGAAGTGGTAGAACTGACCGTTTTTCAACAATAACTCCTTTGTTATATACGATAGGAAGTCGCGGAATACAGCTTTAGATTCCAAATTAAATGTGTAATTTTTAACTATTCTTGTAAAAAACTCGTAATTCTTACCGTTTGGAAAATGGATTGTAAATTACCAGATAACCCGAAAATTTACATCGTAAGATGTCAAGAATCTCCAATCACACATTAGTAAAACTATAGTTTTCTTTTATAAAATCGGTAAAAACTCTAATCAAATATGGCCGAGCTTACTTTTACTCACGTAAAAGTGTGAATTTACAAGAATATTCAATTGTTTCTAATGTAGAATTTTCAAACTTTAAGAAATCTGACAAATAAAATTTTCCCGGACACCATTCACCACGGAAAATGGAAGGAAACTTCGCCGGCGGAGTTGGTTATGCAACCGTTGCAAATGAATTGCAATTAAAAAAAATCCTTGGAAAACGGTTTGCAATGGAATGGTCAAATTTACTCCACTCGTAGAGGAAAGTTTACTGTATCGATTCATGCTAGAAGAATTTCTTAGAAATGCAGGGAAACCAAAAAACGCAAATGTTTGAAAATCAAGTAAACAGTTGGAAGATTGAACGTCGGCCACGTCTAGACCGTCAGCCGCAGAAAATGCATACAGCATATTGTAATAGAACTTGATGAGTTGTATTCGAAATTAAGATAAATATTGAAATGGCTTTTCCTTCCGCAGTGAAATGGTAAAACTGACAGTTTTTCGCAACTATGTTGCTATACATCCGAGGAAAATGCGTGTTGTACCGTTGGAATCCAAATTCAATTTAAAAGCTTCAATTATTCTTAAAAAGGCTCGTAAATATTGCGGCTTATGTAATAAATTTTAGAATTCAAATGTGAACGGAAGCAACTGTTTCTGATGTAAAATGGTCTGAATTTTAAGATTCTGCTAAAAGAATAGTGTAAAATCTTCGTTTTCTTGTAGCAGTTTATGAAAAATTGCGAATTTTGACGTTGCTATGTGTTGCTAATTGAGAGCCAGAGTCGCCGATAGCTGCAATTTAGAGATTTCAAGAAATCTCTTTGTATTTGGTTTGATTTTCAACCTAACATTGAGCGAAAAATCATATTTTTTAATTAAATTCTTTTTTTTAATTTTATCTTCTCACAAGCACACGAATAATCATAAACGGGATAAACTTCAACAATGACATTTGAACATAACCTGAGCGAAAATAGTGTGAATGATCAGCTGTAAGTGTAAATTGGCGATTCAGCAGCAAGTAATGGTCGCAGTTTTTTTGACCTGGAATGCGAATCCGTTGATGGATTTGAGAAATTAAAACGCCATATTGTTAGCATTTTCACCGGGCATGCACCTGTCGGACTGGAAATGTAAATTTTCTTTTTCGCGTTTCCGTTTGAAGAGGTAAAAAGAAGTGACTTTGCGAATTGGGGCCTGTGGAAAGTCCCCGGAGGTATAATGCGTCGCGAGAGGTGTCTTTCGAAAGTAGACACGTGCGACTATAATCCCTGAAAAGAGCAATAGAATTCTAAAACATTTCACCGAATATTGAAGCTTTCAATTTGCTCAATTTTGAAAAATTCGTTTCGAGTTTGGAAGGGCGTCGAGACCCCCAAATGCGATCGAGCGGTCCGCCGTTCCTATCGCCTTATAGACCCTTTCGTTCTCTATTTAGTCACCGCGACACCCTGCTCTGTAATTTAGCGAATCCCGGAGTATTCTCGCGTACGTCTGCAAAACATGTTTTTTTCGGGCATCCCGGCGCTATCCGCAATTAAACTGCAAATCAAACTAAAAGGCACTATGCCGAATCGATTGGTGCCGGTCCGGTGCCGATCCGACTGGGTATCCCAGGAGAGGGAACCCCGCAAATTAGGTGAAAAAAACACCGCGTTTTTCCGATTTTTGTGTTAAAATTGACTCAGAGCGTGGGGAACTAGGATGCCGCAGGTCCAAAATTCTTCCACCGCTCCACCACCAGTTTGGTGACACGGCGCTCTTCCATCATGAGAACGGCGTCCACAGCAGTGATGGAAAAAACGTTTTTTTTTTCGCTTACATTTTCCGCTGCACCGGGTGATCAGACGTTCGCGTACTTTTCCGCATGACGTCAAAAAACGTGAAATCGACGCGGTAAGAGGATGCAGTAAAAAAATCTAGCCTCTGACCAAAATTGCTCCGCAAAGGTGCTAGAAACGATCTCCTGTTTTTGGCACCTGGAGGACGCCGTGTGTGACTTGCGGGCGCCAGACGGACACTGGTCGAAGGCCCGTTCAGTTTTACAACAGAAAATGACAATTTTCCGTTTCGACGCGCATGAGGAACGGAGTTTTTGAAGAAAAAGTGAAAAATTTCAAATGCACCTACAGCCGCCGCCTGCGGGGGCGGAGCTTTATAAAGCTCGTCTAAAAAAACCTAATTTTTTGTTCAATTCACCGGAAAAAATTTAAGACGTAAACCGCATGTTTATACAATTTTTCTTAATTTTCAAAAAAATCTGGATTTTTTACTCCTTTTTAGTTCAGGGAATGCGCCTTAATCGATTAGTATATTTCAATTAAATATTATTAATAATATAATTAATAATATAAAATATGTTTGCTTTTTAATGTTAATGTGACATACACACATTTTTGCTCTCCCTCCTCTTTCGACCTAAATACCGGAAAAGAGGGTTAAAGGTGTGAATAAGACAATGCCAAATAAACACCCGCGGATCAACTAAGGCGATAAGGACCTCAGTCAAAGGTCTCGAAGTCGTAAGAGGAGTTCCATTTCCCAACTGCAGAGAGAGCGGAAGAATTCAAGAAAACAAATCTCTCGGCGTCTGTATTCGTAGCGAGCGGCAGGGAGTTACGTCTGTTAACCTAGTTGGTGCGGCTGCTATCAATGCTCTGGAATTAACGACTCCAGTCCTAACCACCCAGCAAGAGCTGGACCCACAAGTATCAACAAGCGTAGACATGAATCGTGAGAGGAATAACATTGAAGATTAGAACAACCTGGTCTGAAGAAAGTAAGAAAGCGCACAGTGAAAAGATGAAAGAAGTCTTACTTCAAGTAGACGCTTCACGTGGTTCATTAGTGGCCCATAGGTATTATTATTATTGTATAAAATATGTATAGACGTTTTATTTATGCTTTGATTGAATTAACTTAACTGTACGTATTAGATTGTATTAAAAAAATAATATAATATTATTAGTTGAATATGTGGGTGCAATCTATAAAATCACCTCGTCTGGTTTAGTATTAAAACAGAGTGGAAAATTCTTTTCTATATTTAGTTGGCTCTGTTTATTAAGGATACACAATATTGATATTGTTTCAATATCCAGCTCGATAAATATTTTCACATAAACACGTGGAAGACATTGGTTCTTACATTGTGGCACTATAACGGTTTGTTAGAAAAGCGTAAGGAAACATTCCACGGAGAAAATTGGATTTTCTACTCAATCTGTTGCAATGGAGATTATTATTATGTTGTTTTATTTATTGGAATTTAGGTTACATAAAAATGTAGCACAAATAAATTGAAATAATTGAAAACAAATACTAATTTTTAAACTCGGCCATTCTTCAATTTGCTTCAGTTGCAATAAAGATTCAATTTCCAATACAAAATACATTTGTTGTTTATCAAATCAAATCAAATCATTTATCCATGCATTAAATTTACATAAAATTTTTACATACGTCAAATATAGATAGGTAAAAGTATAATGTATATATTAGTACAAATTACAAAAACTTATATAATCCTATAAAAGAACTTGTAGATTGTAGATATGGTGGTGACGACTTGTACTGCGACCTTTATATATCTATTGTACCCCACCCGCCTCCTCCAAGCGTTGTTGTACTTACCCATTTAGAGCGGCTCCTCTAATCCTGATTCCTTTTGGGATTTCAGGATCTGGGTGGGATTCAAGGCCTGCAGCTCCTCTGTGTTCAAGCAGTGAGCCCCAATGTACGTCTGTCTCTTGCAGAGTAATATTCCGCAGTCTTTGAGCAGATGTATGGGGGTTTCCTCTGCTGAGCAACAGTATCTGCATCTGTCTTCCGCCTCTAGGAACTAACTTAGATTATAAAAGAACTTACACTACTAGTTAAAAAATCAGTTGTATTAAAGAAGGCCTCTCTTAACAGGTGCTGTTTTATCACAGACTTTTTTTGATTGCAAATAACGCACATTTTGAAGTAGTTTATTAAAAAATACCGGAGCTTGGCGAAGACTGGAGTTCCAAGATTTATTCAATCTAAGTTGAGCAGGCATTAGGTTATCTCTGTACCTGGTTTTATAATTATGGATGTCTGTATGAACCATATATCTATGACAGTTTTCCTTCACGAGAATCAGAGAATAGTATATATAGCATGATGATAGTCATTATGCTGCAGTGGCGGCTCCAGCGGGGGGAGCGGCTAAGGGGTTCAAGCCCTCAATAGATAGGCTAAACCAACTAATCTTATATTATGATGTAAACAAACAAAGTTAGGTAGATTATAATAGACATGTCTAAATATATGTAATATATATATATATATATATATATATATATATATATATATATATATATATATATATATATATATTTATATATATATATATATATATATATATATATAAATAAAATGATGTAATAATAATAGACATGTCTACGCAGATTTGGATAGACTGAAAAGTTTGGTCGAGCGAGATTGAATAGACAAAATTAAAATTTATATATTTTTTAGTTATTTATAGCGATATAATAAATTATAAGAGACATAAATATATGTAATATATATAAATATATATATATATATATATATATATATATATATATATATACATATATATATATATATATAAATATATATATATATATATATATATATATATATATATATATATATATATATATATTTCGCTGCGTCAAAGCAAGTGACTATGAAACGGTCAAGACCTATGGTGTCAGGGGCTGAAGCCTTAACTGGACTAGCTATTTATTTATTTTTTACTTATTTATAGCGATATAATAGATTATAAGAGACATGTCTAAATATATGTAATATATATATAAATATATATATATATATATATATATATATATATATATATATATATATATTTATATATATATATATATATATATATATATATATATATATATATATATATATATATATATATTGTTGAAGGGGCCCTATCGAAACTAGCGCAATGGTGCAAAAGGTGTGGCGAAGATGTCAACCCGGCGAAAACCGAGCTAGTCGTTTTCACAAGGAAACACAACATCCCAGAATTCAGGCTTCCATGCTAAAGGGCACTGAACTGACGATCAAGGAGAGCGCCAAGTACTTAGGTCTCATACTAGACCGAAAGTTATCATGGAAGCTCAACATAAACGAAAGACTACGGAAAGCAACGGTGGCGCTGTACTCTTGCAAGAGAGCGGTGGGGAAATCTTGGGGCCTCAACCCCAAGATTACCTTCTGGCTATACAGAGCCGTAGTTACACCAATACTCTACTACGGCGTTTTCATATGGTGGCCGGCACTTAATAAAAGAGTCCATCAAATGGCGCTTACAAAAGTGCAGAGAATGGCGGCGCTCATAATAACGGGAGCCATGAGAACGACGCCTACGAAAGCCTTGGAGACAATCCTGGACATAGCCCCGGTCGATTTAATGGGCAAGCAACTTGCCATTACCACAGCACTTAGCCTAAAATCAGTGCGAATGTTGACATCGGACTATCGTGGACACGCCGGAATAATCAATGAATTTAAAGGGGTTCCCAAAAACATAGACAGATGTCTAGCAACACCTGCTTTTGGCAACAACTTCTCATACCACATACCCTCTAAAGAGGAGTGGATGGAAAAGAAAGAGATACCAGCAGGACACACGCAGGTCTTTACAGACGGCTCACGGAGGGAGGATAAAGTGGGCAGCGGAGTTTTCTCCAACGACCTCAACCTCAGAACTAGCTTACGCCTGCCAGACTACTGCAGCGTTCTACAGGCGGAGGTAACCGCCATAAGAGGGGCAGCAGAGTGGCTGATGGTAAATGGGGACCCTGGTGAACAGATCCACATTTACACCGATAGCCAAGCTGCTTTCCGGGCAATTACTAGCGTGTGCACCAACTCAACAGTGGTCTCTGACTGTCGGAGAAAGCTGAATGAGCTCGCAGCACACACAAACGTGAGACTCATGTGGGTACCAAGCCACAGCGGGATCTCAGGTAACGCAAAAGCGGATGAGCTTGCAAAGAACGGCACAAGCCTGCACTCAACCGAAGTATTACAGGATATTGGTATTCCATTTAGCCGAAATAGCCGAACATAAAAGACATATCCGAAATAACCTCGAACCTAGCGGAGCGAAGGTGGAGGGATGAAGACACCTGCGAGGTAACCAGGCAAATATGGCCTCACCGAGACAGGAAAAGAAGCACCAACATCGTCTCTCTAAAAAGAAACGATATCAGACTGGCAGTGGGAGTCATCACGGGACACTGTCCCATTAGCAAGCACGCTGAGAGACTGGGCATAGCGAAGCGGGACTACTGCAGAGGCTGCCTGGACGAGGAGGAAGAGGAAAGTGTTCAGCATTACCTATGCCAATGCCCCTCTCTGACCGCAACACGATTGCTCTTCTTAGGCCGACCTTTCTTGGATGATCCCTCTGACCTCGCATCACTAGATGCGCAGACTCTCATGAGGTTCAGCCACGGCTCGAAATGGTTTGACAAAATCCCCTGAGGAGGGTTGTACTCCAAGTACCGTGGTAACACAACGGGCCCATCTGAGGCCTATGTGAGCAATAGCTGCCACTTAAACCTAACCTAAACCTAACCTAAACCTAACCTAACCCTATATATATATATATATATATATATATATATATATATATATATATATATATATATATATATATATAAAAAATGAATTAATAATAATAGACAATTCTATGCAGATTTGGATAGACTTTTTTGTATTTTCCCAATATTGGAAAACGTTAAGCACTTTGACTCACTTCTTGACGTTCTTCTTATTTTGACAGTATTCTTTCATTCTGTTGGAGAATGCCAATTTTCTTTCGTCAGACCATTTAGGGATTGTAAGGATTAGGTTTTGTTTGGTCTGGTTGAACTTCCCAGTTGATCATTTTGCTACGGAAGGAGTCTTTGTCTGATGTGCTGGTTATGTTAGCGGATAGCATGTCTTTTTGTACTTCTTTCAGCCATGGTGTTGTACTTTTGAGTGATGATATGGAATTTAGTATTCTTTTGATTAGTCGGGTATTCGATAGTCCATCTATGTGCCCGAAGAATTTAATTTGACTTTTTCTAATATCAATTTCGATGTTTCAGTATTTTTCAGTTGTGTTGATTGACTGTAGTCGGTACCCGTCAGGAGTATGTCTTGCTCCTAGTATTTTCCGAATGATTTTTCTTTCTTTATATCTTCAAGTTCGTATTTCTTATTGATTGTAAGTGTTTCGCTAGCGTAGAGACTTTCCGGTTTGATGACAGTGTTGTAGTGTCGAAGTTTAGTTCGTATTGACATGCAGTTTTTGTTATAGAGGTTTTTGCTAATAGACCAGGGTCGATAATTTTTGAAACCGAAAAAATTAATAGTAGGATGAAACTAATTGGAAAAGGAAGAGAATATAACAAAAATTAAAGGAAAAATAATTTACGGGCGATCTGAGGTCGGGAAGTGGAAGGGGGTGAGTTTTAAAGGGTGAAAAACGGTTCATCTCGATTTCCGGCAAAACTACAAGTCTTATGGAAAAAAGTTAAATGGCAAAGTTGTATGTAATAAAAAGATCTACAACTTTTGTATTTACACTTTTTTCACATAACCTCAAAATTTATGTGAAAAATTCGAATAACCAAGATTTTGGTTTTTCATTTTTAACTTTTATAACAAATTTTTTTTTTAACGAAATTTGGTGAAAATTTATCTTTTCATGTCCCAAACACACTGTAATTTTTTTTTATTTAAAATATTTATTTTTTCACCTTATTTTCACTTCATATCGAAAAATCACCCTTATTTTCAATCGAAAATTCTCGCTTCAAAATTTCCGCTTTTTTTAAAAAGTCGGTGAGCTTTTTATTCGTTGAAATCTCTACTTTCTGATGGTGTAAAAATAAAAATACATTACTATGGTAAATGTTGCAAAAAAATGCAAAAAACTCGAATCCAACATTTTTTCTGTCAATCACTGAGTACAATTTTGAGCTATTCATTAAAATCTATACTTTAATTACTCGAGAATCGTTAGATTCCATGTTACATTGATAAACAAAAAAATTAGAAATCCATAAAATATCAAGATTGCAAAAAATATGCGAAAATAGTTGTTTTCAATATAATTAAAGGTAGGATTTAATCCTTGAAGTCGACAGTTGTAGGGGAGCTGACTGCGACTCGGATCATTATATGGTTATAGTGAAATATAGACAACGTATTGCGGTTTGTAGATCTGGAGAAAATAGGAAAGCTCCAAGAAGATACGACGTTGCAAAACTAAAGGAAAAGGAAATATCCCAACAGTATGAAGCAGAACTACAGAAGAAGTTTGAGGCTAAACAAAACTGGGCAGCGGAAAGTATAGAAGGGAAATGGAGTATGATGAGGGATGTCCTACAAGAAACCGCAGAGGAAGTGTTGGGGATGGAAGAAAGGGTTAAAAGGTCAGGATGGCTTGATGAAGATTGTAAAAAGGCAATGACGAAGAGAAATGAGGCAAGGAAGAAAATGCTAAGCAGGTATACTAGGTATAATGCAGAAGAATTTAAGAACAACAGAAAGGAGGCAGACAAAATCTGTAGAAGAAAGAAACGAGAATCAGAGAAGAAATGGATTACTGAACGAGAAGAAAAACATAACACCCAGGAGGTAAGGAAATTCTACAAAAGAATTCAGGAGCTGAAGAAAGGTTTACAACCACGTGCTGTGTTCTGCAGAGATAAAGAAGGAAATTTTATAGGAGGAGAAGAATATATTCTAGACCGGTGGGCTGAGTATTTCAGCGAACTGCTGAATACAACAATAGAGATTGTAGCATCGGAACAAACGGAAACCGACAATGGCCAGCCGTGGCACAATGTTAGCCAGGACGAAATGCCTGTACCCACACCTACAATAGAGGAAGTCAGATTGGTAATCAAAATCTTGAAGAATAATAAGGCCCCAGGAAGCGATAACATTTCAGCAGAGATGATTAAGGGTGGGGGTGAACATCTGACACGTCTTGTCCGTCAGCTAATCGTCGAAGTATGGGAAAAAGAAGTGATGCCCGAGGAGTGGAACTTGGCCATTATTTGCCCGATTCATAAGAAGAAGGACAAAGCAAAATGTGAAAACTACCGTGGCATAGCTTTACTCAATGTTGTGTACAAAGTCTTAGCCAAAGTCATTGCTATGAGACTCACTCCTTTTGCAGAAGAGATTCTAGGAGATTATCAGTGTGGTTTTCGACAGGGTAGATCAACGACCGACCATATCTTTATGATAAGGCAAATAATGGAGAAATGCTACGAGTATAATGTGGATATACATCAGCTCTTTGTGGAGTTCAGACAGGCTCATGATAGCGTGAAAAGAAAACTGCTGTATCAGACTCTGATGGATATGGAGTGTCCATATAGGCTAATACGTTTGATACAAATGACCCTCAACATAACGAAATGCCAAGTTAAAGTAGAAGGAAAATTTATAAATGAATTTGAAGGCAACCAAAGGTTAAGACAGGGCGATGTATTATTCACAGTACTTTTCAACATAGTACTGGAGAGAGTGATGAGAAAAGTGGAGACGAACAACCCAGGTGGTACTCTGTTTAACCGCATGAACCAGAATTTGGCGTATGCGGATGATGTGTGTATGCTGTCTCGAAGATTTTAAGAGCTGGAAGATGGGTTGTGTAGATCAGAAAAGGAGGCAGAAGAATTGGGGCTTCGAGTGAACGGCGCCAAAACACAGTATATCTTCTCTTCCAGGAGAAACACAGCGGTGAAAGACAAACTCATAAAGTTGAATGGATTATAAAGTTGATTGTGAGAAGTTTAAGTACTTGGGAGTGTTGGTAACTATGATAACAGCATAAGTGAAGAAATAAAAGCAAGGATTGCAGCGGGAAACAGAGCATACTGGGCCCTGATTAAGATTCTCAAGTCACGTAGCCTGAGCAGAAAATCGAAGATAACTGTCTATCGAACGGTTATAAGGCCGGTGGTAATGTATGGCTCAGAAACATGGACAATGAGGGTGGCAGAAGAGGAATGTCTGAGAAGATGGGAAAGGAAAATATTAAGAAAGATTTTTGGGGCAGTGAATGACGCAGGGCAATGGAGAATACGGAAAAATAGGGAATTGAAGGAACTATACGGTCATGCTGACATAGTTTTGGAAATAAAGAGTAATAGACTAAGATGGTTGGGCCATGTAGAGCGAATGCCAGATGACAGGTGTGTCAAGAAGGTACACAGAGGAAACCCAGGTGGCAGAAGGTGCAAAGGGAGACCACGGAAACGATGGCTGGATGATGTAGAGGATGACTTACGAAAGATGGGAGTCAGAAGATGGAGGAAACGAGCTGAAGATCGCCAAGAATGGGCTACGATCGTCAGAGAGGCCCAAGGCCCTTCATGGGCTGTAGCGCCGAGAAGTAAGTAAGTAAGGATTTAAAGGAGATTTCATCTAAAAAATGTGACAAAAAATGTGAAAATGCTGCAATTTTTTTCAGTAAAAAAGTTGTATTATGAAATCATAATTACATTTATGTCATAAATTTTAGTAAGATTTATGTTATTTCTAAATACATTATCTTGAATTCTAATCACTTATCCATTAGTTTTTGTCTCTTTAATGGTATTTCTGCATCGCTAGATTCCACAAACCTTCCCGTTTCTAATAAATTGTTGAAATCTTCAAGACCATCACCGTCTTCGTCTTCATCATTATTTCTAGTCTGCATCGGTTTTTCTTGGACAATTGTATCTAAATCGTCAACTTCCTCGTAGCTTTTTTCTTCCACATTAGAGCTATTTTCAGAACCATGACAATTTTAGCATTTCAAACCATTGAAATTGCACATCAGTGCATTTCAAACCATTTTTGCGGCAGCCACAACTATTACATCCAGTTTCACAGCTGCAGCAAATAGTTTTCAGCAATACTTCCGGAATTAATTCCTTTTCTGTAAATTCGGGCATAATGCCACGTTGATGTTGCTTCCAGCCCCAATCTGTTGCTGTCAGTTCGTTACCCAGCAAAGCTTGGAGCTGATAATATGCCCTGTAACAGTGTTGTTCTGCTGCACCTTCTGTGGGTGGGAGATTTGCCAATAAGAAAGATGATTTAATTTTTGCCCATTGATATTTTTGAAATCTTAATTGATTCAGTGTTATATTAACATATTTACATTTATAAATAGATTTGATTAATTGTAATCCATTTCTTTCGATATCTTCTTTGATTGCATCTTTTTGAAAAAAAATATTGGCCAAATTTGACAAATTTGTATCGTCTAATAATGATTTTACGATACTTTTCTTTCCTTTTCCGGCAAATCCAGATGTTGTATCGCAACCAGAAAAACAATGCAGAAATGCAACAATGTTTTTGAAAGGTTCATATTTGAAGCTATTAGACGTGAAAAATAGATCTTTCACATTTCCAGAACCCGGCTTGAGAAAATAAATGTCATGATTATCTGAATTAAGTTGATTTAAAAGGACCAAAAGATCAATATCTTGACCCACAACAATGACAGTTTTATTAGTATCTTTGGCAATTTCTAACGAGTTCTTAATTATGTCAGCATCAGCATCTTCTTTTGCTTGTTTACAGGGAAATCCATGTGACTGTAATCTTTTCATTAAACTTTTGATTATTTTGTCCTTGTTTTTCTCGTTAGATAAAAATTTTTCTTGCAAAAATGGTATTTTTGTATGGTTTTGATAATCGAACTCTGGAATATTCTATATAATTAAGATTATATATAAAACATTCCGGATTCGATTTTTTTTCGTTTTTTGCATTTTTTGAGAACATTTACCATAGTAATGTATTTTATTTTTACACCATCAGAAAGTAGAGATTTCAACGAATAAAAAGCTCACCGACTTTTTTAAAAAAGCGGAAATTTTGACGCGAGAATTTTCGTTTGAAAATAAGGGTGACTTTTCGATATGAAGTGAAAATAAGGTGAAAAAATAAATATTTTAAATAAAAAAAATTAAAGTGTGTTTGGGACATGAAAAGATAAATTTTCACCAAATTTCGTTAAAAAAAAAATTGTAATAAAATTTAAAAAGAAAAACCAAAAACTTGGTTATTCGAATTTTTCACATAAATTTTGAGGTTATGTGAAAAAAGTGTTGATTCAAAAGTTGTAGATCTTTTTATTACCTACAACTTTGCTAATTAACTTTTTTCCATACGACTTGTAGTTTTGCCGGAAATCGAGATGAACCATTTTCACCCTTAAAAACTCACCCCCTTCCACTTCCCGACATCATATCGCCAGTAAATTATTTTTCCTTTTATTTTTGTTATATCCTCTTCCTCTTCCAATCGGTTTCATTTTACTATTATTTTTTTTCACTTTTGACTTTTGAAGGCTTCTACCCTGGTCTATAAGTCCTGTCTGTGTGTCTCTGTGTGCTCTCTTGGTTTTCTTGAGACGGTTTTGTTGTGAGATTTTTTCGGATCCAGTAGGCTCGATAAATTTTCCCAGATATTTAAAATGTGTGACTGTTTTGATCATTCCGTATTTTGTTTGTATGTTCTCGCCTTTGTGACTTAAGTTTTCTTGAACCTTGAGTTTTCTCGGAGGATATTTGAAGTCCTACTTTTTCTGCGGATTCTTGGAGTGTTTCTATTTGGTTTTTTTGCAGTCTCTTGATCTTCTGTTAGTATAACTAAGTCTTCGGCGAAGGCAAGGTATGGTATAGAAAGATTGTTTTTGCGTAAGCCAAGTGTAACTGGTTTCCAGACATTTTGTATCTTGAGCTCTTTTTCCCATTCTTCCATGACATTATCCAAAACGATATTGAACAAGAGAGGGGAGAGGCCATCTCCTTGTCGCACGGCTGTCTGAATTTTGGAAGGTTCCTAGATTTACCCCATAAATTTTTGTGTTGATCAGCGTTTGTTCAATGAGTTTTCGTGTTTTGTGGTCTACTCCTCTTTCTTCAAGGCTCTGGAAGAGTGATTTTCTATCGATCGAGTCGTAAGCTTTTTTGAAGTCGGCAAATGTGCACATCACTGGTTTATTTCGAATTGCTCGCATTTTGACAATTGTTTTTAGGTTGAAGATTTGTTCGGGGCAGGATCGGTTTTGTCTGAATCCTGCTTGAAACTTTGATAACTATGGTTCCAGCTGTTCTTGTGTTCGTGTCAAGAGACATCCTGAGAAAATTTTGTAGGCGATGGGAAGGAGAGAAATCCCTCTGTAGTTGTTCACATCTGATTTATCTCCTTTTTTCTGTAGTGGGTGGATAAGTGCTGTTTCCCTATCATCGGGTGTTTTTTCCGTTTTCCATATTTCTTGGATAATATGTGTAATTTCTCTGAGTGCATTGGCTCCGAGGTTTTTAAGTAGTTCTGTAGTGATGCCGTCTTCACCTGAGGCTTTATTGTTTTTGAGTCTTTTGATGGGAGTGGATTTCGTCTTGAGTTGGTGATAGTGATTCTTCTGATATGTGGTCTGAATGTTTCTTTGGTAATCTTTTCGTTGGTTTAATTAGGTTGGTTGGTTGGGCAATTCAAAAGTCTGGAGAAGTATTTAGCTAATTCTTAGCAATGTTCTTTATTCGTCAATGCTAATTTTCCGTCTTGTTTTCTGAAGCATAAGTTTTGTGGTGAGTATCCTTTGATTTGGTTGGCTAATGTTATGTAGAAATCCAGCGTATTGTAGTTTCGGAAGTTGTTCTCAATCGAAGTCAGTTGATCATTAATATATTTCCGTTTGATTTGTCCCAGAATTATGGACGTCTGTTTACGTACCTCGAAGAAGATCTTCTGATTTTTCTCAGATTTGTTACCATTATAATTTTGGAAGGTAGTTTTTCTGGTGTCTAGAACGATTTCGCATTCTTGACTCCACCAGGGATGTTTCGGTTTTTTAGTCATTAGAATCAAGGTTTTGGCGGTCTTTATGATTTTTTCTTTGAAATTTTCCCTGTTTTCTGTAGGTTGTTCTTCCCATCTTTCAGAGATTTTGAAGGTTTTGATTTTGTTTATGTCGAATTTTGGAATCATTGGGGGTTTCTTGTAAAAAAAATTCTTGATTTAGATTCGGGAGAGATAGTGGTCAGAATCGATGTTCGCTCCTTTGCGGACTTGGACGTAGATTTCTTTTTGGTTGGTGTAAGAAATTGCGACATGGTCGATTTGAAATTCGCCTAATTGGTGGATTGGTGATATCTATGTTTTCTGTTTCTTGGGGGATTTTCGTAGTGAGGTTGCCATAATTTTCATTGTTTTGTTGGCATAACTTAATGAGTCGAGTGCCGTTTTTGTTTCTAAATTTGTGCGCGGGGTAATCACCTACTGTTTTTTGGTATTCTTCCACCTATGGTTTTTTGGTATCGTTCTCTACCCATTTGTGCATTGAAATCCCCGAGGAGAATTTTTACGTCATCATTTGGAATTTTGGACCTTTCGTTTTCGAGTTCTTCCCAGAATTTGTCAGCCTTTTCGGGATCTTTTTTGTTGTCAGCATTTGTGGGTGCATGGACGTTGATGAAGGTGTAATTTTTGTTCGTATGTTTAATTATAATGATCACAAGTCGGTTGTTGATGGGTTTCACATCTGTTACTGAATTCCGAATTTTTTTGTCTACAATAAAGGCCATTCCGAATAACGATGCTCCTCTGCAAATTTTCTTTTTAGATTGTTCCGCTTTTGAAGATCCTATAGTGACTGTAATCGGATATTTCTGAGTCAGGGAAGCGTGTTTCTTGGAAGGCAAGAATCTGGATTTTCTGTTTTGTAAGTTCTGTCGTGAGGTTATGCAGCTTACCAGTTTGAACAAGTATTTGAATGTTTCGATGTACGTATGGGTCATTCGTAGAAGTCTACCAGAGCACTCCAACTTGCTCTTTCGCAAAGGCTCAAGTTCACCAGAATCCGAAGGCTTGGTTGCCGTCTGATGACAGGTGGATCGTCCACCTGGAGTAATTTTCTTTTTGCTTGTACGAGTCATTGTTGCTTGCAATTGATGTACAGCTTACGCTGGTTGTTGAGAACCAAGGATTGTTAGTTCCTGGAGCAGTTAGTTCCCGGTTGACATTATTAGTATCTCCTTTTCGCCTCTTTTTCGGGAGGAGTAAAATTCAAAATTATAATTATTTATTTATTTTATTTTTTATATTTATTTATTCGCACATTTTAGGATTACAAAGCAGTCCTGATAACATAACACAAATCGATTTTATTCTAGAAAGCAAGTTAAACAATAGTACAATTACAAATCTTGTATTTAACCATTAACAACACACATAAATTAATTACCTACGCTATTATGTTTAATCTGAGAAATCTAATAGTCTATATTCTTGTAAACTCAAGATGGAGATCGAGCGTCAATAATACCAGGATTCGACTGCGGTAGCGACCATATACTTACTTACATAATTAAGGGCTTAAGGCCCAAATCAGAATGCACATCAACGGAAATGATGCAAACAACGGAAGCGGAGAAGAAAACCAAGCGATTACGGTCTGACAGCATGGACCAATTCAGGCAAAAATTAGGATAGGATATTTACTAATCAGCACCTAGGGCTAGCGCTGCTGCAAGAACCCTGGACCTACGGAGGTAAGACCGGAGGCCTTAGCAACAGGGAATGTAAGTTGGTATGGGACAGCCGATATCTCCAATAGAACTTGCATTATGGTAAGGCAGGGCATAAATTACCTATGTCTTTCAGAATTTTTAACGCGGGATTTAGTTCCGATTCAGGCCCTCATCAAGACCGAGGGCCTCCACCGCAAAGTGGTGACTGCATCAGCATATTTCCCTGGCGATGGTAACAACACACCACCCATTGAAGTACAAAAGCTGGTGGAACACTGTATCAGGAAAAGGCTGCCACTCATCCTACGATGTGATGCGAACGCACACAATGAGATGTGGGGCAGCACGGACACTAATAAGAGAGGTGAGCACCTTTTAGAATACCTCATTAAATAAATATTAATTGTGTACAACGTTGGGAACACACCAACATATGTCACTAAAGTCAGAAATGAAGTACTGGATATTACGGTAGGTAGCGCTAACGTAAGTAAATTAATTAAAAAGTGGAGGGTTTCAAATGAACCTTCAATGTCAGATCATAGGATCATAGAGTTTGAACTGGATGGAGCGAGTGAGGAAAACACCCCCATTCGAAACCCCAGACAAACTGTGTGGCCTCTGTTTAATTCCCAACTGAAAGAGAACCTGGAGCAAGTGACAGTGCGAGGTAGTATCACCGCAGTGGAGCAGGCTGTAGAAGAAATAAATGTAGCAATCACCACACCATATGAATCCTGCTGCCCGCTAAAAACCGTGATGGAGAATAAGGATGAAAAATGGTGGAATAAAAATTTGTCTACATTAAGAGCAAAAGTACGTAGGCTTTTCAACAAAGCTAAGCTATACGGAAATTGGCTAGAATACTCCGAGGTGCTTACCACCTACAATAAATAGATCACAAGGGCAAAAGGGAAAAACTTTAGGACTTTCTGCGAAAACATAGAAACCACCCCGGTGGCAGCTAAATTGCACAAAGCACTAGCGAAGGATAGAGTGGAAATGACAACCACTCCCAAGAGACCGGATGAGACCTTCACGGAGGATGAAGAGCAAAGAGCTCTCCTCCTACTAGAAACTCATTTTCCGGGATGTAGAGAATACAGCGAGACCGAGGGCTTGATGCAACCACGGAAACCAAGTCGGGCTGTCTGGAGAAGGGCAGCGTCCATCTGTACGGAAAACCGATTCAGAAGGGCTGTCGGCAATTTCCAGCCTTTTAAGGCCCCAGGTAGACGGACTAGTTCCTGCCTGCCTACAAAAGGGAGAGATAGAATTAATGCCGTATCTTTTAAATATCTTTAGAAGTAGTTTAGCGCTCGGAAATATACCGGAGCTATGGAGACAGGCTAAGGTGGTATTCATACCAAAGGTGGGGAGGAAAGACACCACTCAACCGAAGTCATTTAGACCCATTAGTCTAACATCTTTTATGTTAAACACAACGGAGAAGGTAATTGATAATTACCCTAGGACTATAGTGCTGGTAGGTACACTACTACGCAGCAGTCAGCATGCATACAGAGCATGGAAATCCACAGAATCCGCCCTGAATCAGCTGACAATGGAAATAGAAGCAGCACTAGAGAGAAAGGAAGTAGCGATATGTGCCTTCTTGGATATAGAGAGAGCTTTTGACAACACCTCACACAAAGCTGTGAAGGCGGCCCTCGAATGAAGGAGTATCGACAGCACGTGATGGTGGATCTCAAGGAAGATTGGAGAAATGCTAAGAACTAGAATAGCGGAGACACAAGTGGGAAGAGACACCATTAAGATCTCCACAACTCGAGGGTGCCCCCAGGGAGGTGTACTATCACCGCTAATGTGGAGCCGGGCAGTTGATGAATTACTGGTTAGGCTAAACGATCTAGACATCAAATGTCATGGTTATGCCGATCATATAGTCATAATGGCCAGAGGGAAGTTTGAGGGAACGCTCTGTGAAATTGTTCATAGAGGTCTCAAAGTAACTAGTAGATGGTGTCAAACAGTGGGACTGAGACTCAATCCGAGCAAAACCACGGTGATACCATTTACTAGAAGGAGAAAACTGCCTACAGCCCATACTCCTAGATGGGAAGGCAGTAGAATACAAATAGGAGATAAGGTATCTGGGTATCACACTAGATAGCAAATTCCTATGAAATAGACATGTTGATGCAGCGGTAGGTAAAGCCAAACGCGCCCTAATGGTGTGCAGAAATCTGGCAAAAAAACATGGGGTTGTAACCCCACAATCCTGCGATGGACGTATACCATGAAAGTCAGACCTGCAATTACTTATGGGGCAGTTGCGTGGGGTAATAAAATCAAGCTGGCCTCTATGAGGCAACAGCATAAGAAGATTCAAAGACTGGCGTGTGTCTGCATCACGGGGGCGATGGGGTCGTGTCCGACAGCAGCATTGGAACTGCTGCTGGATCTGACTTCGCTGCACGTTGTGGTGGAAATGGCCGCCAGATCGGCGATTGTAAGGTTCAGCAAGGAAGGAATGGGCAGAGGTAAAATAATCGGGAGCAGAGACCGAAACAGCCTCGATACCAAGATCCCCTTGCTGGAAGTACCAAAAGACGAAATGGTATGCAAATACAACTTCGACAAAAACTACACAGCAATGTGTACTAGTAACGCCGATTGGAGCGACGATTCCACAGCATACCACATAGAGTAAAATGCTATCAAGTGGTATACAGATGGTTCGAAGGCAAAGGAAGGTGCTGGTGCCGGAGTGTATCTTCCAAGCAGCGGTACACGCAATCGAAAGATGTGCACAGTTTAACCTCGACAGGAATTATCGCAAAAAACGAATTGCTATCCTATCAGACAGCCAAGCAACCATTAAGGCCATTAGCTCATACACCATCAAATCCAAACTGGTATGGGACTGTGTGGGGAAACTAAACAAGCTTGACAAAGATAATAAAGTAACGCTATACTGGGTACCAGGACACACTGGTATACACGGAAACGGCGAGGCCGATCACCTAGCAAACAAGGGATCCAGTAGTCCCTTTATAGGTCCGGAACCCTTATGCGACATGAGTGTGAACACCATCCACAAAAGTTTAGATGAAGAAACAAGAAGAAAATGGATGAAAACCTGGAAATAACTTCCAGGGCTAAGGCAGTTCAAAGAGATGTTGGGATCTTTTAACCAGAAGAGAACAAAAGCTTGCCTGAAATTAAGCAAGAACACGCTTAGAATTCTCGGACAGGAGTCCTGACGGGACACTGCAGACTTAAGAAACATCTCAAGGCCCTAGGCCTAGAGGAGGATAACGGATGCAGTTTTTGTGGCTCAGCAGAGGAAACCCTCATACATCTGCTTAAAGACTGCGGAACATTACTCCCCAAGAGATAGATGTACCTTAGGGCTCACTGCTTGAACACAGAGGAGCTGCAGGCCTTGAATCCCACCCAGATCCTGAAATTCCTACAGGAATCAGGATTAGAGGGGGCGCTCTAAATGGGTAAGTAAACTAACGCTTGGAGGAGGAGGGTGGGGTACAATAGATCTATAAAGGTCGCAGTACAAGTCGTCACCACCATATCTACAATCTACAAGACCAGACAAGACCAGACAAGACCAGCCAAGACAGGACAAAACCAGACAAGACCAGACCAGACCAGACAAGATATATCAGATATAAAAAATAAAACTGGTATAGTATTATGTTATTCTGTTAAATTTTGCAACCGAGATTACAACCTCCCCTCCTCAGTAGCCAGACTGTCATAAGTGTATTCAAGAAGCATTCTATAACACGACTAAAGGCATCTTATTTGTTATAGAGTGCTTTGCGATCAACGCTGCCAGCTCTTTGTCTATAATATCTAAGACAGTTCTGAGATTAAATCAATTGATCTGTGGTTATTAAGGACCGTCTTGCTTCCCGTTTCATGGATAGGTAGAATAGTGGCAACTTTTAAAATTGCCGGAAATTCCTCGGTTCTGAAGGGGCAATTATTATATTCAGTAGCGTTTTCGTTAGATAAGCCACACTTTCTCTTATCGGTCCAATCTTTTCTGTCACATCTTATTTGGATAATCTTGTCACTGTAGTCTTGTCTGTCTAATCTTGTCCGTTTAGTCTTAGAATCTGTATAGACTTGACTCTTCAGTTTCGGCTGCACAGCGTTGTTTTGCTAGTCTTGCCTATCCGGACTTAGGGGTCTAGACTTAAGGTCCTAGCCTTATGTGTCTAGTCTTATCCATCTACTAATGTATCTCTAGACGTGTGCCTTCTAAATGTAACCTGGTCTGCCTAGTCTTGCGCATATAGTTTAGCCTGTTTGACATTGCCTGTTAGAATTAACTGTCTAGTCCCGTTTTTATTGTTATCGCAGCAATGACGCAGGAATTTTCTATGATATTTAAAATGTGGAATAGGTGTTGACGTAAATCCATCTGAAAAGAAACCTGGATATTCATGAATCCCTACTGTGTATAGCATGCACTAGTGACGTTTATCCATTCACGTGAAATACCGCGACATTAGCACGTACATCATTAACAAAAGCGAAAATAAAATATCGGCAGAAATTTTCTATACGACAGATACATTGTTTTAGCGACACACAAGTCTCTGCAGATCCGGACCGATTGTTCAATTCAAAATCCATAAAATGCGCGTAACAATAGTCAATTACGTTGCATTTTTATGACGGATTGAATACAGAAACACGATTCAATTAGTCTTGACAAATAATAGAAGATTGCATGTACATAATCGATATAAAGGACTAAATGGACAAGAATTCCTAGACAAGATTAAAGAAATAACTTCCCACGAAAGCCGGTCTATACTAAAAAGCATAAACAGTTTTTATTTGGGAAACAAAAGTAGATAAGTACGACTGTACAGACAAGATTAGACCGACAAGATTCACATAACCCAAGCCATGACAGGACACGGCGTTTTTGGCACATACCTGTTCAGAATAGGGAAGAGGTAAAATACCAACTTGCTGAGGAACATGAGGAACGTATGAGGAACCAAAAAGCCAGAGAAGAAAGAGAAATGCTAAGCAGAGACGATTGATTTAAAACACCAATAATACATCTCTGATGAAATGACAAAACTAGTAGGTAAAGGGTCCGCCAATAAGCGCGCTCGATCTTTAAAATAAAATAAAGCAAGTTGTGTGAGAGGTATAAATGAAATTTATTTTTTGTTTGAAAGAGTATTCGAAGGCATTATGTATGGAAAATAATATCGTTCAAATGGCCACCTCGGCTTTGCTTGGTGGCGCGCATACGAGAAGTCCAATTTCCAATGACTCTGGTACACAAATCGGGCTGTATTTCATCGATGGCGTGGCGTATGTTGACTTTGAGGTCATCAGTGTTTTGTGGTTGGTTTGCGTAGACCTGTGATTTAAGAAAACCCCACAAGAAATAGTCTAGTGGGGTTAAATCGCACGATCTCGGTGGCCAGTTGATGTCGCCTCCGCGCGAGATAACCATTCCTCCGAAGCGCTCGTGCAGAAGATCCATTGTGGCGCGCGCTATGTGGCTCGTAGCGCCGTCCTGCTGAAACCACATATCCTCGACATCCATATTGTCGATTTCATGCCAGAAAAAAATCGTTATCATGGATCTGTATCGTTCGCCGTTTACCGTGATGGCCACACCATCGTCGTTCTCGAAGAAATACGGCCCGATGATGCCTCCGGCCCAAAATCCACACCAAACAGTTACCTTTGCTGGGTGCATTGCGACCTGGTGGACCTCCTGTGGATTGTTCTCGGCCCAATAACGGCAATTTTGCTTGTTGACATTCCCATTTATCCAAAAATGTGCCTCATCGCTGAAGATGATTTTGCGACCAAACTCGGGGTCGACTTCCAACTGCTCTAAAGCCCAATCAGCGAAGATACGGCGCTGTCTATGGTCGTTTATTTTGAGCTCTTGTGTCAGCTGGATCTTGTACGGATGCATGCCCAAATCCAGATGCAAGATTCGGCGAAGTGATGTTTCCGAAAGGCTGAGTTCCTGTGCGCGACGTGAAATTGACTGTCGCGGATTTTCACGCACACTATCGCGCACAGCGGCGACATTCGCGGCAGATCGGACGTTTCGACGACGCGTCGGTGTTGGCTTATTGTTCACCGAACCGGTTGCCTCGAATTTGTTTATCAAACGACGGATAGTCGACTCAGCAGGACGACCAATTGCACCGTAAAATTGGCGGAGCGCGCGGAACGTTGCCCGAACCGATGAATGATTTTCGTAATACATTTTAATGATTTGCACATGTTGCTCGCGGCTGAATTGGTTCATGGTAATTTGTGAAGATACACTAAATAATAACAACTAGGTTTGACAACTCTACCACAAACAACATGGCCGCCATCAGCTGTTAAAGATCGAGCGCGCTAATTGGCGGACCCTTTAGTAAGGCGTCCGAGTTGCTCACCCTTTTTTCGAGCGGAGGGGAAATGCATTAGTGCACACACGAATCCTACGTCCCCATGTAGTATGGATATTTCTGGATCAGTTGTTGTAACCCAGCATACCCACTAAAACCTCTGCTCTAGTTCTTCACTTCACTCTGGAACTGCGCGAGCATTACTTCGAAGAGACTGCTCCCTCAAGGAATGCGCGAGGGATACCGCATGATTGTGCTTACTAAAGCCAAGTGGAAAAGGGGGTGTAGTGAGTGAGAGCCTCACACGCAGGCTGGTAGGGCTTCCCAAAACCACAATAAAAAAAACCGGCCAAGTGCGAGTTGTGACTCGCGCACCGAGGGTTCCGTACAAACTTGTAAATAAGGTATCTTTAGGAGGAGCTAACTGTATGCAACCCATATGCCTCTGGTGCCTGATAGTACTACGCAACACATTAGTGTATTTTCATTAGTTTCTAATAGTAAATTCGTATTTTTCTTGTAATTAAACTACATATTTACGGTTTTCAGATATTTCACTTTACATGTGCTGTAAGACACCGCTTCTTGCCAAATTTCATGATTCTAGGTCAACGGGAAATACCCTATAGGTTTTGATTACCTTGTGAAATCGCAAAATATGCGACATAAACGGTCATATCTTTTAAACGCGTTGACTTACAAGTTTAATTTTTTCACAGCTGAAACAGACCGCAGACCCGAGTATTAGATGCAAATTTCAACTTCTTACCTCTACGCGTTCCTGAGAAAAATGGTCTTGAGAGACAGACTGAAGGACGGACGGACAGACAGACAGACGGACAGACGGACAGACGGACAGACGGACAGACGGACAGACGGACAGACGGACAGACGGACAGACGGACAGACGGACAGACGGACAGACGGACAGACGGACAGACGGACAGACGGACAGACGGACAGACGGACAGACGGACAGACGGACAGACGGACAGACGGACAGACGGACAGACGGACAGACGGACAGACGGACAGACGGACAGACAGACAGACGGACAGACGGACAGACAGACAGACGGACAACAAAGTGATCCTATAAGGGTTCCGTTTTCGGAACGGAACCCTAAAAAAAGACCAAAAACACAAACAAAAAGACATTTAGAAAGCCAATGGCTATATAAGTTAATAGCCAAAAGCAACACAATGTTTATCTTCTGCGTAAGTTATTTCGAATTGAAACAGTTAATTTTGTTTTTACGGATCCATTTCTTGGGTTTTACATAATAATTAATATAAAAAGAAAATGTTTTTCCCCCTCAATTTTGCCCCTCTACGAATTACAAATACTCTTCTTACACCACAAAAATGACGCAAAATTTTATTTAAAAACTAATTACTTTTTGTTAGAAATTTCAAAATAATTTGTGTCCCAAGCTTTTAATTAATATTACCATTACTTTTTCAAGGCTTTCTATAAACAGCTTTTATGAGGCAGATAATAACAAATATTAATTTAATTATTAATCCTTGTCATTAATATAACAGTAAACAAAGGCTCTCAACCAAATGAACATTTGTCCCCAACCGCTCATTACATAATCAGATAATAAACAACGGTCGAATATCCATGATATACCTGATAAAGTTTGCCTCCGGCTTTTAATATGCGCACTATTTTATTTTAAAAGTTCTAATAATACAAAATTAATTTAAAACTAAAGTATATGGGGCTTAAATGCTTAAAAGGTGCCCAATAAACACAATAATCTAACGTCAATAATGTCAATAATGACAACGTCAATCTTGAAATTTTAACTTTGAAAATAATTGAAATCTATAAATACACATAACGAACAATTTAGTATTATGGGTCTACTCTTGTCTCTACTTTCTTTTCTGTCTGGTCCAGTCTTTTATTCTCTGTCAAGTTTTGTCTATCTGGTTTTATCTGTATGGCCTTATTTTTCTGGTTCTATCTGTCTGTTCTTGTGTGTCTGGTCCTGTGTCTCAGGTTTGTCTGTATGGTCTTTTCTCTCTGGTCTTGTTTATCTGGCCTTGTCTCTCTGGTCTTGTCTGTCTAGTCAAATCAAATCAAATAATTTATTCACCTGTGAGTTAAGAGTAACTTTAGGCTAACAAGGGGACCACATGGTCATCGGATTTTTGTTATTTTTTCCACTTATGTGAAGTGGAGACCCCAAATATGAATTTCCCCAAGCGGGACGACGCCATATTCAGAAATTCTAGAGAAAATTGACTTTGAAGTTTTCTTAGCGCCTTAAATTCAGGAATGGAAAGATCATTTTCAACGGAGCGTGTAGCTTAGTGAATAGCGCGCAAGCCAGGTAATCGCTGGGTCGTGGGATCGAGTCTCGCTGTGGTATTTATTTTTTATACAATTTGAATACCTACGTATTTCAAATGTAAAATTCATCAAATATATGCTAATTAACATAATATTATTAACAAATTATATTTTTTTATGAAAATTGCACGTGTTAATCAAATTATTTGAAATTAATTAAAATAAAATTATAAATAAAGTTTTGGGAACGAAAATGAAAAAACCTCGGGTAGAAAATAAAATGCTTTTTATTTAAAGTCATATTGTGTCGATGTTTGAAACATCAGGTGTACTAACGCACGAGCCACAGTGATAAGCGTCGTAAAAAAGAGGGAAACAGTAATTTACTCGGCATTTGGCACACCGTACGAAAGCTGCGTTTTTACAGACGCAATGTTTTTTTAAAACATCAATTGGAAAGCAAACTTCATTTACATTTTCAAAGATTTCTCTCGCATCAGAAAGTTTCGAAGCGAACCACGCATACCTGATCATTTTACCGAAGATCGGAGAGGATAACTGGTGATGCACGATTGAATGGATTTTTATACAATCCTCGCGATCGTTGATTTCGCGGCCTATTTCAATCAGGTAGGCGCAGTTTTGCAGACGCTTAATGAAATTTTTTACTTGACGGTAAAAATACACATCAAATGGCTGCACTAACGGTGTACATTTCGGCGGAATAACTTGCACGGTGCAACTTGGCAAACGCTTATCATCTCGAAAAATTTCGTTGTTTATCACGGGATTGGTTTGTCCACCCCAAGAATCGATGAGTAATAGAAACTTTTCATTAATTATATGTTAATTAGCATATATTTGATGAATTTTACATTTGAAATAGTAAGTATTCAAATTGTAGAAAAAGGGACCACAGCGAGACTCGATCCCACAACCCAGCGATTACGAGGCTTGAGCACTACTTACTGAGCTACGCGCTCCGTTGAAAACGATATTCCATTCCGCAATTTAAGGCGCTCGGAAAACTTCAAAGTCGATTTTCTCGAGAATTTTTGAATATGGCGTCGTCCCGCTTGGGGAAATTCATATTTGGGGTCTCCACTTTACGTACCATAATAGAAAAAAATAACAAAAATCCGATGACCATGTAGTCCCCTTGTAAGTCTTCAAAAAATTACAGCTATTTAAGTATAATACAAAATTAAAAAAAAAAGTAAGGAAATAATATGAATAAGTATATAAAGTGTTTGACAAATTAATTTTAAATATTTGAAGCATTTATTTTGATTGAAATATTATCAAGTTCTGCAGCACTATATGACGTGTAAGGAAGTAGAAAATTATTAAGAAGTGTTCGGAAGATTTTTACGGATTTAGCTTCTTTAATTTCTGATGGTAGTTTATTATATATTATAATTCCTTGCTGATATGGACTATTTTGACACAATGATAAATTTGATTTTGGCATATACAGTTTTTCTTTGCCTCTTGTATTGTAGTTGTGTTTGTCTATATTTTTGTCGATGTTCTGTTTATTTTTATAGATGATTGTAGACACTTCCAATATATACGTGCTCCGGTAGAAAAGTATCCGACCTTATTTTTTATTTTGAAAACCTGATGCATTTGAATCAAGCGCGCTGGCATGAGCCGACTTTGAACCTTAGTGCGCATGCGTGATTTTTTTCTCGTCTGTAGATAGCGCCAGTTGCTGTCGAGTAGTGTTCGAGTGACGTAGTGTGTAGTGCTCTCGTCGATTTTCAAGGCAAGTAAAATGACAAGTGAAATGAGGGATGTCCTACGTCGCCTACATGATGCTGTGTGGCGCAAGCAACTGGAGTTGTGGTCATCAGGAAATTGGCGACTCTATCACGACAATGCTCCAGCACAATCTTCGCACTTAGTTCACAATTTTTTGGCGAAAAAACAGACTCCTCTGGTTCGACAGGCTCCTTACTCTCCTGATATGGCCCGCTGCGACTTCTGGCTATTCCCCAGTCAAGAGGCCATTGAAAGCAACGCGATTTCAGACAAGAGAGGACATTATAGCTGCAATGATAGTCGGGCTAAAGTCGATTCAGAAAGAGGCTTTTTCGGAATACTTCCAACAATGGTGGCACCGCTGGGAGAAGTGTGTGGAGTCCCAATGGGACTACTTTGGGGGTGATTTTTTTACAAGCTAAAAGTCGGATACTTTTCCAACAGACCACGTATAAACTTTGAAAGGTTTTGGCTGTTAAAACGTCGCGCTTGCCCTGCGTGTTGACGAGTTTTGGACTTTCGGCAGATCCTCAGGATGCAGACGCCGTTTTCAGCCGTCCCTCTGGGTTCCCACGCTGCGTGTTCGCCATATCTGGCTACCCTCACTTAGTTTGGCCTGTAGGTCAATACAGTTTACCGGGGTGTGGCAGCTTGGAGCCATAAGTGAGAGCTGGGTACCCTGTGAGGACCAGTTATCGTTAGCCATCTCCTGTCTTTAACATTTGATGTGACCGCTATTGATAAAGGGTGCTACCTCTACAGCGTGACCCTATACACCCCACGGGGAAATAAATCTCAGCAAAGGGGTACGGCAAGGGGACCCGATCTCCCCCAAATTATTCACCGCAGCTATAGAAAAGGTTTTCAAACAACTAAACTAGGACGAGCAAGGCATGAAGATCGACGGGACATATTTAAGTCACTTAAGATTCGCGGACGACATAATTCTAATAAGCACTAATATCGAAGAATTAAAAACAATGGTAGAAGAACTAAACAACCTGTCCAAGCAAATAGGTTTAAAAATGAATCTAAACAAAACAAAAATTATAACTAGTAGCCCTCAGGAAATGTCGATTGATAACACCATAATAGAAAAAGTAGAGCAATATACATATCTGGGGCATACAATTAAAATTGGCAAAGAAAATCAAACTGCCGAAATCAAACGCAGAATCCAACAGACATGGGCCGCCATTGGAAAGCTCAGCCAAATACTAAAAAGCCAAGATGTCTCAATTTACCTAAAACGTAAGGTTTACAATAGCTGCATCCTCCCCGTTGCCACCTATGGCCTGGAAACGATGGCTATTACTAAAAAATCAGCAGCCAAACTTAGAGTGACTCAAAAAGCAATGGAACGTGCGATGCTGGGAATCACTCTAAGAGACAAAATGCGCAACACAGATATCAGGACAAAAACAAAAATAATAGATGTCATGGAGAGAACAGCGGATCTCAAATGGCAATGGGCAGGACACGTGGCCAGAAAGAATACAGAAGAATGGAGCCACAGGATTACCTTCTGGAGACCCCGGGAAACAAAAAGGAGCACGGGAAGACCCCAAACAAGATGGATAGATGACATAAAGACGATAGCCGGAAAACAGTGGATGAGAACAGCAAATGACAAAGAAGCATGGAAAAAATTGAAAGAGGCCTATATCCAACAATGGAAGTATGAAGGCTAATAAGAAGAAGAAGACGTATAAACGGGGCACTGTAAATATTCCTAGTTGTGAATAAAATGTTTTACAAGGACTCTGATTTTTCTTCAATCCCATTATGTCTCTGACAATCCTTTTTTGCGACTTAAGTACTATTTGTACACGTGGAGAATCTTTTGTACACGTGGAGAATCTTATCTTATGCGATTCACTATATGGCAGTTGATGGAGAAGTTTTGGGAATAAAACAAAACATTGCATCAGGTTTTTATAGATTTTAAGCAATCATATGATAGCATCCTAAGAATGGAATTGTGGAATACCATTGCAGAACTGGACTACCGAAAAAGTTGATCGGTCTCACAAAAGCTTGTGTAGAGGAATCTACAAGTGCAGTAAGACTTGAAAGAAAATTGTCAACCTTCTTTCCCATCAACGGTGGTCTCAAACAAGGAGATGCATTATCCCCACTCCTCTTTATCATCGTATTGGAAGGCACCGTAGGAAGGGCAAACATAGAAACGCGCCTATTTGGAAATCAGGGTCCGCGCATTGTAGTAGCTTTCGTTGATGATTTAGATATAGTAGGAAATACAACTATCAACGTCAAGGAAGATTTCATTATTTCTGGAAAATGCTGCAAAGAAGGTTGGCCTACAAATAAACGAAGATAAAACAAAATACATGACTACAACAAGAACAGATCGAAGATACAGGATATGACAAAATGTGACAATAGACAAATATAATTTTTAAAGGGTCCATGAGTTTAAATATTTGGGAGTTACAATCACCTCAGATAACAATAGAACACAAGAGATTAACAACAGAATTCGGGGAACCACTCGCTGCTGTTTCGCACTACAAAAAATAATGAAATCGAAAAATGTAACCCGCCATAAGAAAGTAACAATTTTCATGCAATTATAATGACATATGCATGTGAAACATGAACGATGACAAAACAGAATGGGAACCGACTAAAAATCGCAGAACGAAGAATCCTTAGAAGGATATATGGACCAATCAAGGACAACGCCACACAACAATACATAATTAGAACTAACAGGGATGTACAAGAACTATATAACCAACCAGATATAGTAAAAATAATAAAGGTAGAGAGATTGAGACCGGACATGTGAAGAGACAAGACCAACGTGTCGTAAAACTGGTGTGGGAAGAGAATCCGGTAGGAAAGCGGCCGCTGGTAAGGCCAAGGATGCGGTGGAAAGATAATATCGCAGCGGACTTACGGACCCTAAATGTCCAACAACCAGAAGAACTTATGTTGGACCGCAGCAGGTGGAGACAAATTGAAATGTCAGCGAAGACCCACCCCGGGTTGTAAGCTACAGAGAGAGAGAGAAGATTGACTGCATTTCTGCATAGTAGAAGTGAAGCAGGTCAGCTTATCGATACTATTTTTCGTAGGCATTTTATTAGAAAAATCGTTTTATTTAAAGTTGCGCACATGGGTACTACCACGTGATTCTATTGAAGATGTTCCTCTATATTGAGTCCTAAGAATTTTTTATGTTTTGATCTCGGAAGTGGATAGGTTGCTATAGTTAATTGGAGAACTTGTCAATAATCGCTCCTGGAAGTTTGGTTTGAAGATAACGTACTCAGACTTTTCTCAATTCAGGAATAAGCTGTTAGCTGCAAACCGTTTATCTATTTTGTTCAAAAGTATCTGAGTACGTGTTTCAATGTCAGTGCCCTTTGCTTCAGACACAATGAAGCTAGTATCGCCTGCATAGAAGCTGCACTCATAACCATTTGAACCCGTAATTTTGAAAAGGGCATGAGTCAATTAATTAAAACTTTTCAAAATCAACAAAAATATGTTTTTTGTTAAAAAAGTAATTGATGCTGAAGAAAATGAATATAGAGGTTGTTAAATAAAAAACATATACACTTTTGGAATATTTATTTATTAAAAATAAACAATTTTCATGAAGATATTTTGAATTAAAATTTTTGGACATATGCTTTTTTTGAAATGATGAGATCATTTCGAAAAAGGTCTTTGTCCAAAAATTTTAGTTAGTTAATCATCATTTTCCAGCAATTTTGGCTTAATTTATTTTATTATATTTTTAGTTTTCACTATTCCTGCCACCAGAGACTCTTTTTCTATACTCCATTTTTTTTTTAAGAATGCAGTAACTAGAAACCTGATTTACACTTTGACAAATGTTAAATCTAGTTACAAAATTTGGCGCTAAATTCAAATATAGTTAAAATATAGTAAAAAATATTAGATGACAACTGTGAATTGACACGGCAGCCATTGACAACTAATAGCTCAACATGCATTGGCGAACGAAAAAAATATACTTGGATTTATTTTTAATTTTTTTTTATCTCTAAATTTAAAATTGAATATTATATTATATATAAAACATTTTTGCATAATATAGTACTTATTAGCAGTAGTATAATTTAACGTTCTATTATATTTAGAAATTATTCGTAGTATTATATTCATTTAATTACATATCACTGAATTCTATGCCAGTGACTGAAAATGTTTGTGAAAAGAGAGAGATAAGTAGAGAAAAAGTTGAGAAATATCGTCGGTGTGAACTTCTCCTCGATTTAAGCCAATCAGAGAACAAGGTCTAATAAGCCCTATCTTCCCTGTACTGCATTCTTAAAAAAAATGGACTATAGGTCATTTTCGGCAAGCTCACGATAAAGTGATGTTATGTCATATCTGATAGATGCGTTTCGTTTCACTCGAAAGGGGCATAAGTCCAGGACTCGTGAACTTTTCATTGCTTTTTAAGTTGACTTGTGGTGTATACAAATATACTCTTTTCGCATGGAATATGTAAAACGCTTCAATGAATAAAATGGCGTAAAAAAGTAAAAAAGTGAAGATTTCAAAAAAGTGTGACTCGAAATGACGAGTTCATTTATGTATGCTGGCTTCATTTATGTAGTTGGCCAGGATACTACCTTGAGGAACACCTATGTTTGTTCGTACAGCAGAGGAATGTGCTGGGTTGTTGTTGTAATTTACTGCAACAAATTGAGTACGATCTATTAAATATGATGTTAACCATCCACCAGCTTTCCACCTTATACCATAGCTATGTAGCTTACTGAATAGATGATCATGTGGCACACAGTCGATGGCCTTAGATAGATCGCAGAATATACCAATCGGCCTTCTTCCACGGTCTAACGCTTGCATAGTTCTTGTAGTTACTTCTAGTATCGCTGTGTTTGTAGATTTCCCCTTGCAGAAGCCATGTTCTTGTGCGGGGTTACAAACAATCAGCTTATATTTTTCTATAAATGGTGTCAATCGTTTTGACATGCATTTTTCTAAAATTTTCGAGAATACTGACAGCAGTGCAATTGGTGTATTGTTATTCACATCATTTTTATTCCCTTTTTTATAGATTGGGCAAATTTTTGAAGTTTTTAAGACCTAGTGAAATTGTTCCATCTCAAAAGATTTGTTAATGATGTGGGTAACTGGCTTCAGTATGTAGTGTTGAAATTCTTTGATTATAAATTATAATGCATGGCAGACCAAAAGATGTTTTATTTTGCAATTCTTCCATAACAGACAAAACTTCCACACATGTCAATTCCTGTATATATATATATATATATATATATATATATATATATATATATATATATATATATGTATATATATATATATATATATGTTGTATTTGAGGTTTTCTCGGATAGATACCTGCGTTGTATTGTTTTCTCGGGGATTCCGCGTTGATGCTGAGGGTTGGCTCTGAAAAGAACCGGATTCTCGACGTTTCGGCGAACTAACATTCGCCATTCTCAAGAGATATATGCGTCCGTACGGGTCAACCGTTCGACGCATACTGAGAGCTCCTTCGTGCGATGCGACTACTTATAGCTGTCTGGCTTCGGGTCATGCGCGTTGTGTGCGATGCTTCGGTTCGGTTGTTTGTTTGTTTTGTTGGTCGTACATGAGTCTGGGGTGTCTGGGATTGCATTTTGAGGGTGGATATGATCGGTCGCCATGCTGGGGGCAGTCTCAAGGAATCGTCTCTCGTGTTCATGCAGTAGTCTCGTTTTTCTATCTCTATGGCTTCTCTGTATACTCGTGACATTTCGTGGCTAATCTGTGCAACAGTCCTTGAATTTCTAAAGTCCATCCAGTGACCAGTGTTTGTGTGTTGGACAAGTGCCGATGAAACTTTGTCTCTGTGTCTGATTGAAACTACATGTTCTTGAATCCTAGCAGATATTTTTCTATTGGTACGTCCAATGTAGGTCCGTTCACATGTTCCGCAAGGTATTTCGTAAATTCCATGGGATTCTAACGGGATGGTGTCTTTAACGCTGCGTAGCATGGAGGATATTTTCTGGTTAGGTTTGAAAATGGTGTCGATGTTGTGTCTTTTAAGTATTCTGGCGATTTTGTCAGTTGATCCATGAACATATGGTAGTTATGCTGTGCTAACGGGTTTCTGGCGTTCTTCAGTTCTTTGGCTACTGTTCTCTGTACGACGGAAAGCTCTGGATATTAAGCTGTTTGGATATCCATTTGAAGAAAGAGCTTCTCGTAAGTTCCTCAATTCTTTCGGTAAGTTAAGCTGGTCTGCTAGTCTTTTGGATCGGGTGGTAAGAGTGTTGACTACAGATGCTAGTTGTTTGGGATGATGGTGCGAAGAAGCGTTCAGATATCTGTCTGTGTGTGTTGGTTTCCGGTACACAGTGTGGCTCAAAGTGCCGTCAGGTTTCTTCTGTACCAAGACATCCAAGAAAGGAAGTTGTTGATGCTTTTCTATCTCCATTGTGAATTTAATTTGGTCGTGTTGGGAGTTAAGATGGTTAAGGAATTTGTCCAGCTCTGGTCTGCCGTGGGGCCAGATTACAAATGTGTCGTCAACATATCTTAACCAGAGTGTAGGTTTAAGTGTGGCTGATGAGATTGCCTTTTCCTCAAAATCTGTAAGAAATATGTTGGTTATTACTGGGGATAGAGGTGAACCCATTGGTGCTCCTAGGACTTGTTTGTATATTTGACCATCGTACCTAAAGTATGTATTCTTTAAACAATGTTCTGCCAGATCTGATACATACTTTTCTGGTTTTAATTTTGATCTTATGATGTTTAAGGCCTCAGGGACCGGTACTTTTGTGAATAAAGATACAATGTCAAAGCTCACAAGGAGGTGGCCGGGCTGGAGTTGGTGATTTTTCAGTATGTCTATGAAGTGTTCAGCATTGCGGACATAGGAATCACAATCTTCTGCGTATGGTTGTAAACATTTTGCTAAATGTTTCGCAAGAAGTTGGACCGGTGAACCAATGGAGCTTACTATTGGTCGTAGTGGGGCTCCATCTTTGTGGATCTTTGGTAAACCATATATCTTGGGACACCGTGAAGATTTCTCCCTTGGTATAAGATAATTCATTGATTCCTTGTCAATGCTAGAGCTCAGGATCTTTTGTCTGGTAGTTTTCTCAAGATAGGTTGTGGGGTCCGTTGTACTGGGTAGATAAGCTGGATCATCTAAGATTGTGGTCATTTTTTGTTTATAGTCAGCACTGTTCATGACTACAGAGCAATTTCCCTTGTCAGCTGGTAGGACCACAATGCTGTTGTTTTCTCTTAGTGCCTTGAGGGCTTTGAATTCCTCGTATGAGATGTTTCTTGTCGGTGGTTTGGCAGATCTTAAAATGTGGCATGTTTCTTGTCTTATTGTCTCGGCTAATGTGGCAGGGAGTTGTGAGATAGCAGTCTCGACACCAGTGATTATGTCTTCTTTGGGAAGGCGAGTTGGTGCTATTGCAAAGTTAAAACCCTTGGCCAGTACTGTTTTGGTAGGTTCGTCTAGGGGCTGGTCTGAAAGATTGTAAACCACTTTGTCGATGTTGAGTGGTTTTGGTGCAGGTTTTTGTCTCCGTCTGAGAAGGTTGTATTTTTTTTTTTTTTTTTTTCTTGAGAATGGCGAATGTTAGTTCGCCGAAACGTCGAGAATCCGGTTCTTTTCAGAGCCAACCCTCAGCATCAACGCGGAATCCCCGAGAAAACATATATATATATATATATATATATATATATATATATATATATATATATATATATATATATATATATCGTGCTTGGGTTGCATGAGATGAATGATGGCTGTTTGTTATAATGATGGATTCAATGTTTTGTGCAATGTTTTCTGCTACCTTTGGGAAAAACGTATTGAATATGACGTATTGATCGCAGGTATTGTGATCTTAGGACTGGGTATTCTTTTGTAATATGTAAATATCTTTTACATGTTTCATCTTTGCGGATGATGTTCTTACTTCTTTTGTAACGCATGTCTTGTTATGTATATTTACTTTGACCATAGGAAAACAGGTGTTGAAATAGTATTGAAGTGTCTTGATAAGAATGACCATTTTCTCATTAATTTCTTCTGTACTATATATTTCAAGCCATGATTCCCCAGTAGGGTTTCTGAATATCCGCACTTTTCAAAAACCGCGGTTTTCGGTTTTTAAGAATTAAAAACCGCGGTTTCGGTTTCGGGTTCGGTTTTTTAAAACTTTTGGTAGTAGTGCCTGTATATTTAAACGAGATCTTAGTTTTGTACGTGTTAGTGTTACCGCTAAGGCAAAATTATCTTGCGGAGTAGGTGGATGTAGCTTTAATTGTAGATTACTTTTTAAATAAAATATTTAATATTTTTGTTCTCTCAGAAATTCTTTTATATTTTGCAAACTCATTTTTCATAGAATTAGGATAGCGATTTGTTTGCATATCTTCTAATTCTTCTGAATTGGCCGAACATTCATCTTCGACTTCAACCTTATTGTTGTCTGGATAAAGTAGTTCCAAAAGATTTTCCGGAAATATTAAAACAGACTTTGTTGGAACTTTCGAAGGATCTAGTAAGCATCTAGCCAATTCTGATAATTCCAGATTTTCACGGGTTTTCAAACGTTCCATATTCCATTGTTCCATTTATATTTTTCATTGAAGCTTTGCTTATATCAGAACCATGTTAGAGAGATAAGTATGTTAGAACCATGTCAGAAATATGTTAGAATAATTGCTGCTTAATGTCATTACTGCTAGTAGTAAGTTTCATAACAATTGAAAATTAACATTTTCAATTAAATGCAACACTGAATTTAAACCGGTTAGAATCTGTAATATTACGACTTTTAAAAAAATAAATTTTTCTGATATTGTTTCAATAGAGGACCACCTTGCCTTGATGTCCATTGCTAATTCAATTTCCTTTTCAAAAATTGCGTTTTTACGTTTCATTGTAGGAAACTGATTTTATCGGAGATAAACGAATAGTTATTTACAGTAGAGTGTGGATAGTTTGATTTTACAACGCGGCAGCTCGTTTGTATAATTTTTTTTGGCCGACAATTATTATTTATGAAACAAATAGACCCTCCGCCTCCACTTCCGGTCCCCCACTCCCGCCCCCACGTCCGGTTCCCACCTCCGGTTCCCACCCCACTCCTGTACCCACCCCTACTTCCGGCTCCCACCCCACTTCCTGTTTCCATCCCACTTCCGGCTCCTACCCCACTTCCGCTTTCCACCCCACTTCCGGTTCCCACCCCACTTCCGGTTCCTACCACACCTACGGTACATCTCCGGTTGCTACCACTGGTTCTTCAAAAAAAATTCTCACTTCCGGTTCAGGAAACGGAAGTGGGGTGTGAACTGGAACAGGGGGTGGGAACCGGAAGTGTGAGTGGGGACCGGAAGTGGGGGAGGGAACCGCACGAGGGGTAGGAACCGGAAGTGGGAGCGTGATGGGGGCCCGGAAGTGGAGGTGGAGGGTTCAGAACGAACCATCTTTCCCATCTATTTAGATTATTTATAATATTGGAAATTATTTTATTTTGCACAATGCGGGAAAGGACGGCTACAATGCGGGAGAGTGACTTTACCGCATTGTAGCCGGACTTTGCAACATATACACGACGTACGCTTAACACGCTTAACAATTCAGGAGGCCAAACAATAATTTACAAGTTTTCTTCCCATTTGTAAAGTACTTTTAATTTCAGCATCTTCTTCGACGTAATATTCATTATCCACATCTTCTTCGTGCAATTTTTCAGGAAATAAATCTTTATCTTCACTGCTGCAACTTTTTTCTACTTGAGCTGATTTCTTGTAAAAAGTGTCGCACACAGCGAGATGAATTGTATGCTTAAAACAAATTTTTGGTTCAGCAGGACAATCTGTACCATTTTTTTTAATTACCTGGCACCGTCATGTGTAGCATCTTACTCAATAATAATCCCACGGCAGAAAATCCCATACTCGATCAAACTTTGAGGTTTTTAGGACCAGAAATTTAAAACCGCGTTAAAATCGCTCGATAACTAATGCCGCTACGGCCCGTCAAAGTTAGATCTACCTGATCTAACTAGGTTGACTAGGTTGCATTTTCTTTTTCGAAATTTCTCATCTGCCGCAACAAATTCGATGTTTTGTTAGAGCAAAACGGGGTCGGAAAGCCAGACTAAAAAGCGCTTTGCGAAATCTTTGACAGCGGCGTCGCGACACCACCGCAAAGTTCAATTTCCTAATACGGCTGCTGGTTTTTCCGCCGTAGTTTTCGTAATTTTTAAGTTAGCGAAACAAGTATGATTTAAGTGGTAGTGAAAACCGCGTTGCAGAATCTTTGATAACGACGTCGCCGCATAGTTCAACTTGTTAATCTAGGCTATTTGTCCGCTGTAGTTTTCGCAATTTTGCAGATAGGGAAACAAATTTGATGTTTTGGTCAAACGAAAACTTGTGGTAAACCATGACTTACGGCGTCGCGACTTCTACTTACTAATCCAAGTCACCCACAATATCATTTCTGAAACTGATACTAAATGAATCTAAATGTTTTTCAACACTTATTACGATATTATTTGCAGAACAAGTTCCTTCAATTCGCAGAAAGCCTAAATTGCAATAAAAATTGTTTTCTCCATGAATATTAATGTATCTATTATCGAAGATTAAAGTATCTTCGGCGTCTCAAACTAGTCTACTAATCTAGCGTAGTACTATTTTTTGTCCATTTGCTTTTAAGTCTTGAAATTTTAAAATCATTGCTTTCAAGGTCAAAACACCTGAAGAACATTTTGGCAAAATTTGATTGGGAAACCAGCCAGCTAATGCTTTCCGAATAAACGCAAATTTCTAAATTGCTCGAACACATAGACCATCGATGGTTGCCATTTTTGCAACAACAGTTTGCAATGTTTGAAAGAGCACTAATTCAATCTACTTTATTTTTATTTATCTTTAAATAAAACCCAAAATCGCGGTTTTTATGACGGTTATGCGGTTTCGGTTTTTGCACAGAAAACCGCGGTTTGGCGGTCCGGATATATCCGAACCAGAAACCCTATTCCCCAGCCAGCGCCTCTGCGAATATAAGTTTATATTCCTGAGTGAACCTTCTAATGAGGCGGTGTTGTTTTTCTTTAGTTTTCTGCAGAGTGCCACTGAAATCTCCAGCGAGTATTATATCTCTAGTTTTGTGAAATATATTATTTAGAATACTTTCTAGTATCACCATGAATCTTGTTATATACCCTGCATTTGGTCTGTATACATTGTATATATTTATTGTATTTGTATATATTTATTTTTACTTTTCCATATAATACCGCATATTTCGATGCATTTTTCTATTGAGTTTTTTTCAATTTCCAAGCTATTTACTTCCTTGGTATCGTTGTCTAGAAACGAGCGGGCCCATATGGCTACTGCTCCTCAGGTGGTGCGAGATCTACAGAATTGCGATATTATTTTTTATAAATGCCCATATGGACGAGTGGTAGCATTTCATTGGTCATCCAAATTTCGGTGAGACATAGAACGTATGGGGTTTCTGTTTTAAATTGTTAATTCAATTTCAGATATTTTCTTTCTTAAGGATTGAATATTCAGATATAATAATATATTTATTTCTACTTGATTTTCAATGTCGTCTATATTTTTTATATTTCTGGTGGCGAAATTTCCATTTTAGAAAAAACCGCTCGACATATGCGTTTTTCGGCCAAGTTTCCGGTTTCCTTATTTCAGTTAAATCTTCCTTTAGCACTGATACTTGGAGATATAAGTATTCTTCTGGATGCCTAGATTTGAGTTGCTTGCATCTTACGATGTTGAATTTCTTATTTTGAAGGTACTTTGTGACGTCACCTTTTATTAGATTTGGCTCCAGCCGATAGATATGAACGTGTACAAATTTTGTTACAACCCTTAAGATTGTGTTTTCTGGGTTTGTGCCTACACTTGCGTAGAATCGACTTGCACGTTTTTTGATATTTCCGTTGTACTTCCCATGTAGCATCGTTTGGCATAAGGACATTCTCGTCATTATTGGATTCAGATTGATTATTTATTTCCCAATCATTTAAATTTTCACTGAGCGGGAGAGGCGACATTTCTACTTTATCGCGCGAAAATATTGCTTTATCGCGCGGCGATAGCGCTTTATCGCTTTCTTGCCGTTGGTTCTTGGGTTCCTCTCGAATATTTTCTCGATTTTAGGAAGGGCTACGATTCCATTGATAGTGATACTCCAGGAACTAGGGCTAGGCAACAAAACCCGCAGACTCATCCTAGAAACTTTGACCAACACCCATTCCAAGGTTAAATTTAGAGCCTGGATTTCAGAAAGCTTCGAAATAAAAACTGGAGTATGACAAGGAGATGGACTTTCCTCACTTCTCTTCAACTGTGTCCTTGAAAAGGTTATGAGAGAATTGCGCAAGGAACTGAACAATTTTGGTACTCAGAGTGGTATCTACCTGGGGCGTAAGAACGATGGAGCGGGACGGGCGACATTTCTACTTTATAGCGCGGAGATGGTGCTTTATCGCGCGGCGATAACGCTTTATCGCTTTCTTGCCGCTGGTTCTTGGGTTCCTCTCGAATATTTTCATTTTCATTTTTGTTTAGCTGATTTTTCAACTCTGCATTTTCCTCCTTTAATGCCAGCATATTGATATTTAGTTCCTTTATATGATCACAAAATTTATCAATGCGGCTATGTAGAGGATCGATTTCATTTTTAATAATGTCTTTGATCAGCTGGGGTACCGAGAAGTTTTTCAACTCCTCCTCGTTTTTCTTTTTATCCGACTGGTTATTAGATCAAGATCTCTAGGTATATTTTGGTATTTTATCTTATTTTTAACAAATAAAACTCCCGGATTTGACTAAAACTTATTTAAACTCTTCAACGCACGTCCGCCTCGTTCGACTGTCGACACGAGACGAAACTAGTATTGTCTGTCTGGTCTTATCTGTCTGGTATTGTCCGTCTGGTCTTGTCTGTATGTTCTTGTCTGTCTAGTCATCACTATCTGTGTAGTCTTGTCTTGTCTGGTCTTGTCAGTCTGGTCTTGTTTGTCTGTTCTTGTCGGTCTGGACTTATGTGACTGGTCATATGTGTCTGCTCCTGTCAATATGGTCTTGTATAATAATAGAATATGTTATCTTGTATAAGATAATATAAAGAGATACATTTTTGAATACAATAAATAGTATATCACAAGAAAAAAATGAATTTCAGGAGAAAATAATCAATAGCACTTTATTATGTTGACGTGTTTCCATTCCTTTAGGTTTCCTCGCCCTAACTATAGGAAACATTTCATCTTCAATATTTTCTGGACCAGTTTACTGTGAAGGGAGAGGGATTTTTAAAAACATTAAATGGAAATCAAATAAACAGGAAATACGTTGACATCCGCAAACCGGAACAAATTAAGGGGACTGAACCCATAACAACAAAACAAGTTCCCAACTTTCCCATTTCTATCGAGATTAGTATTTATTTGTAGTCCAGTCAGCCTGCTTATAGCTGCAGTCCCATTTGGATAGTTTTATCTTGTCTTGTCCATTTAGTTATGTTCGTCTAGCCACATCTGTCCAGTTTTTACTGACTAGTCGTTATCTGATAGAGCTGCTTAGACTCTTGTGTGCAGTCTTGTATGTCTAATCTTTTCCATCTAATCTTCTCTGTCTAGTCTAATTTGTTTAATCCTGCCTGACTAGTCTTGTCTGTCTAGACTTAACGTAAAACTATTGTCTCTATGGTCTTGTCTGTATAGTCTTGTATGCCTAGTGTTGCATGTCTAGTCTGATCTGTTTAGACGTGTCGTGCTAGTCTCGATAGTCTCGTCTGTCTAGTTTTGTTAGTCTAGCCTTGTTTGTGTAGTGGTGTCTGTCTAGTCGTGACTAGTTATCTGATAGAGCTGTTTAGAGTGTTCTCTGTCAAGTTTTGTCTGTCCAGTCTTTTCTATCTAGTCTTGTCTGTCCAGTCTAGTCTGCTCAGGCTTGCCTGTCTAATCTTCTCTGTACACTCTTCACTGTCTAGTGTTATCTGTCTATTCTTCTCCTTAATTTAGTATATTTAGGCTTATTTGTGTAATCTTGTCTGCCTATTCTTGTCTGTCTAGTCGTGTCTGTCTAGTCGTGTTCGTCTATTCGCATCTGTCTATTCGTTTTTTGTTAAATCTTGTCTCTAGTATTATCTGTGTAATGTTGTTGATCTGTTTCTTATTGTGTCTATTCTAGAAATATTCCGTTGATGATTTTAACGTAGTTAGTATTACCACTATATAAAGTTTAATATGATATTAATGCGTCTAATTAAACGAGTGGAAAGTGAAACAAAATACGTAAATATTACTCATATTCGTTAATTGCTTCAGTGTCGTCAACCTTTTGTGCGGAGCGCGTCTTCCCTTGAGATATACAATAACAAGAAAAAGTCAAACAGCATTAGTTTAATTAAGTTCTTGTTGGCGTTTTAAACTTGAAATCGTTCGAACAAACGAGTAACCGCCCACATCAGTAGCCGCCGCAAACACGTGAAATCAAATCGAATTTAATGCGAGAAGTGTAATCTCAAGAAATTGTAAGAAAACTAATTACAAGTTAATTAGTTAGGAATAATATTTGTGTTGAGGAAAGGTAGAAATAATTTATTTGTGGGCTACAAGGGGTTAATATTTGTCGATTAATGGGTATACTTGAATTCTCCTGTTATCGCTTTAACGTAACCGTAGTCACTCCGGAATGAGGTGGTAAATTGGGGAAGTTGTTGATCGAAGAATCCACCAAAATCACTACCAATTCCTGGTGCACATTCTATGAAGATTACCAGCACGGCCAATACAAATATTACTAAAATTATCTGAAAAGATAAAACAAAATTAATTCTGGAGAAAATTCTGTCTGTCCAGTCTTGTATGTCTATTCTTGTTTTTCTAGCCTTGTATATATAGTCTTGTGTTCTTCTTAAGGATCGACTATTAAATAGGCATCAAGAAAATAGGCAGTAGTCAAAAGAAAGACTAATATATCTACCAAAATGGAGCCACAAAGAGAAAGAGGAGCAGGAATCGTATTACAAAAAGCAATACCAACTTATTACAGCGGAACACAGCTTGAATATATAAATATATTCAACCTTTCCGAATCTCTATAATTATAATAATAAATAAATCTCATGTTGAAAAAAAACCAGATATTAGTGTTATTCACCGGGACTGATAAGAGATAGATCTCGAAACGCATATGTAGATGGCTATTAACTTTGGGTTTTTAACTTTGGGTTAAGGAGAAAGATCTGATCTTAAAAAACAATGTTATTTATTTAGTGTCTTGTTTTTGTGTCACGGAAATGAACTTGGTTCTAGTGCATAACACAAATATATGTTGTCTCTCTACATGAGATTTGTTTTATAGTCTTAAAAGACTTTAGGCTTCAGAATAACCTAAGCATAATATGTGTATATATCCACCACCGGAACACCATCCATAAAACTCTCACCGAGTATATTGTCAGAAAGGCTCTTTTCAAAGCCAACTTTGCTGACTACTTCAATAAATATTGAAGGCTTATCTATTGATAAGGAAAACCTCCTGTCCAACGTTTGCAAGGAGAACGGCACCGATTTCCTACTATTCCAAGGAACTCACAGAGGAGATACAAGCCGCAGACCGAAAATCAATGGTATGAATTTAATACTAGAGCGCCCCCACGACCATTATCAAGCCTTACACCGAAATATCTTCCATGTCCTCAACCTGCGAGAATGACATAAAGATCCTCACAGTTGAGCTTGCTCCATGCACGATAACATCTTTCTACAAACCACCAGCCGTGGCCTTTGCTTTTGAGGAAACTAGCAATTTCCACTCCAAACCGTTGAAGTTTGTGATAGACGATTTTAACTGCCACAGCTCTGCATGGGGTTATGCAGAAGCAGATACGAATGGCGAAGCGCTCGAATACTGAGCGGAAAGAATGAACCTGAAGCTGATACACGACCCGAAATAACCTGCGTCCTTTAATAGTGGAAGATGTAATAATCCAGATAATATCTTTGTAAGCGACAGGGTCGGCCACCAAGTGACAAAAACTATGGAGAAACCCCTACCTAGAACCCAGAATGGACCTATCACATGCTCTGTAACTGCGGCAATAAAACCAGAATACGTTCCCCTCAAAAGAAGATTTAACTTCAAGAAGGCCCCCTCACTCTAGAAGTCACCTTGTCCCGGTGTGAGGGCTTAGTTTCGCAACAAACCGTTGGACGTTACCGATCGGAGTACAACTCCGATCGGAGCAGCCAGCGCAGATCGAACAACAAAGAACTTCCAAACCCTTAATCCAAGGTGTCATGCGACTTGTGCCGAAAAGACTGGTTGGTGGCCAAAGGCAACCGGCCATTGCTAACGGAGCCCCTCTGATACCTGGCGACCTCAGAGGGTATCAAGCCTTACCATGTCAAGCGGGGCTCTGACCTTTAGTTCCCTTGCCACTTGTGGGATTTATATGAATTCCAAAAGTAAATATAATTTATGTGTGCGGGAGCTAACCGACACAGAGAACAAGGAAGTCAGCCCGGATTACCGGGAGGACGACCTTGACCTCACACTAGTACACATAAGCAATCCAGCCATGTCTACGGAGGCAGAGGAAGATGTTCTTGTAGTGACAGAGGAGCACTTGCCGCCTCCTGTCACAAAACAAGAATGACCAGCAGGCGCACCAAAATTGTCCAAGTGAACATCCACCATACCAAAGCTGCCTCGGCTGTGATGGCTAGGATGTTCACTAAGCAGCACCTAGGGTTAGCGCTGCTGCAAGAACCCTAGACCTACAGAGGTAAGATCAGAGGCCTTAGCAACAGGAAATTTAAGTTGGTATGGGACAGCCGTGAGGTCTCCCCTAGAACTTGCATTATGGTAAGGTATGGCATAAATTACTTATGTCTTTCAGAATATTTAACGCGGGATTTAGTTCCGATTCATACCCTCATCAAGACCTAGGGCCTCCACCGCGAAGAAGTGATCGCATCAGCATACTTCTCTGGCGATGGTAACAGTATACCACCCATTGAAGTACAAAAGCTGGTTGAACACTGTATTAGGAGAAGGCTGCCACTCATTCTGTGATGTGACGCGAACGCACACAATGAGATGTGGGGCAGCACGGAAACTAATTAGAGAGGTGAGTACCTTTTAGAATACCTCATTAAAGAAAACTTAATTGTGTACAACGTTGGGAACACACCAACATTTGCCACTAAAGACAGAAACGAGGTACTGAATAGTACGGTAGGTAGCGCTAACGTAAGTTAACTAATTAAGAAGTGGAGAGTTTCAAGTGAACCCTCAATGTCAGATCATAGGATTATAGAGTTTGAGCAGGAAGGAGCGAGTGAGAAAAACACCCCCATTCAAAACCCCAGACAAACGGTGTGCCCTATGTTTAATTCAAAACTAAAAGAGATCCTAGAGCAGGTGACAGTGCGGGGTATTATCAAATACTACACCGTGCTGGAGCAGGCTGTAGGAGAAATAAATGTAGCAATCACCACGGCATTTGAATCCAGCTGCCCTATAAAAACCGCGAAGAAGCATAAGCATGAAAAATGGTAGAACAAAAATTTGTCTACATTAAGCGCGTAAGTAGGTAGGGTTTTCAACAAAGCCAAGCAATACGGAAATTGGCTAGAATACTGCGAGGTGCTTACCACCTACAACAAAGAGATCAGAAGGGCAAAAAGAAAAAACTTTGGGATCTTCTGTGAAAACATAGAATCCACCCGGGTGGCAGCTAGACTGTACAAAGCACTAGCGGAGGATAGAGTGGAAATGACAGCCACTCTCAAGAGACCGGATGGGACTTTCACGGAGGATGAAGAGCAAATCTTCTACTAGAAACCCATTTTCCGGGATGTAGAGGATACAGGGAGACCGAGGGCAACCACGGAAACCATGTAGAGCTGACTGGGGGAGGGCAGCGTCCATCTGTACGGAAATCCGAATCAGATGGGCTATAAGCACTTTCCGGCCTCTTGAGGTCCTAGGTGTGGACGAACTCGTAATCTCCTAAATATTTTTGGAAGTAGTTTTGCACTCGGATATATACCGGAGCTATGGAGAAGGGCTAAGGTGGTATTCATACCGAAGGTGGGGAAGAAAGACACCACTCAACCGAAGCCATTTAGACTCATTAGTCTAACATCTATTATGTTAAAGACAATGGAGAAGGTAATTGATAATATGACTATAGTGCTGGTAGGTACACTACTACACAGCAGTCAGTATGCATACAGGGCATGGAAATCCACAGAAACCGCCTTGTATCAGCTGATAAATGAAATAGAAGCAGCACTAGAGAAAAAGGAAGTAGCGATATGTGAATTCTTGGATATAGAGGGAGCTTTTGACAACACCTCACACGAGGCTGTCAAGGCGGCCCTCGAAAGAAGGAGTATCGACAGCACTATCTCAAGGTGAATGGGAGAAATGTCGAGAACTAGAACAGCGGAGACACAAGTGGGAAGAGACACCATTAAGGTCTCTACAACTCGAGGGTCCCCACAGGGAGGTGTGCTATCACCGCTGATGTGAAGCCTGATAGTTGATGAAGTACTGGCTAGGCTAAACGACCTAGACATCAAATGTCAAGGTTACACCGATGACTCATAATGGCAAGAGGGAAGTTTGAGGAAACGCCCTGTGAAATTGTTCAGAGAGGCCTCAAAGTAACTAGTAGATGGTGTCAAACAGTGGGACTGAGACTTAACCCGAGCTAACCCACGGTGCTACCATTTACTAGAAGGAGAACGTTAAACTGCCTACAGCCCATACTCTTAGATGGGAAGGCAGTAGAATACAATCAGGAGATAAGGTATCTGGGTATCACAATAGATAGCAAACTCCTATGGAATAGGCACGCTGAATCAGCGGTAGGTAAAGCCAAACGCGCCCTAATGGTGTGCAGAAATCTGACAAGAAAAACGTAGGATTGTAACCCAACAATCCTGCGATGGATGTCCACCATGATAGTGAGACCTGCAATCACTTGTGGGGCACTTACGTGGGGAAGGAGAATCAAGCTTGCCTCTGTGAGGAAACAGCTTGAGAAGATTCAAAGACTGGCTTGTGTCTGCATCACGGGGGCGATGGGGTCGTGTCTGACAGCAGCATTGGAGCTGCTGCTGGATCTGACTCGGCTGCACCTTGTGGTGGAAGGGGCCGCCAGATCGGCGATTGTAAAGTTCAGCAAGGAAGGAATGGACAGAGGTAAAATAATCGGGAGCAGAGACTGAAACAGCCTCGCTGCTAAGATCCCCTGGCTGGAAGTACCAAAAGACGAAATGGTTTGCAAATACCACTTCGAGAAAAACTACACAGCAATGTATAGTAGTAAAGCCGATTGGAGCGACGAATTATCAGCATACAACATAGAGCAAAATGCTATCATGTGGTATACAGATAGTTCGAAGACAAAGGTACAGGAGTGCTTGGACCTCGTACCAAGTACTTCGAATCCATGGGAACATCTAAAAGTATCTTCCAAGCAGAGGTACACGTAATCCAAAGATGTACACAGTTTAACCTCGACAGGATTTTTCGCAAAAAACGAATTGCTATCCTGTCAGATAGCCAAGCAGCCATCAAGGCCATTAGCTCATACACCATCAGATCCAAACTGGTATGGGACTGTGTGGGGAAGCTAATCAAGCTTGGCAAAGATAACAAAGTAACGCTATACTGTCTACCAGGACACTGGTATAGACGGAAACTAAGAAGCCGATAACCTGGCAAACAAGGGATCCATTAGCCCCTTTATAGATCCGGAACCCTTTTGCGACATGAGTGTGAACACAATCCACAAAAGTTTAGATGAAGAAACAAGAGGAAAATGGATGAAAACATGGCAAGAACTTCCAGGGCTAAGGCAGTCCAAAGTGAAGCTGGGATCTTTTAACTAGAAGAGAACAAAAGCTTGCCTGCTATTAAGCAGGCACAAGCTTAGAATTCTGACAGGCGTTCTGGCGGGACACTGCAGAGTTAGGAAACATCTCAAGGCCCTAGGCCTAGAGAAGGATAACGCATACAGATTCTGTCGCTCAGCAGAGGAAACCCCCACACATCTGCTCAAAGACTGCGGTGCATTACTCCGCAAGAGAAAGATGTACCTTGGGGCTCACTGCTTGAACACAGAGGAGCTGCAGGCCTTGAATCCCACCCAGATCCTGAAATTCCTAAAGGAATCAACGCTTGGAGGAGGAGGGTGGGGTAGAATAGATCTATACAGGTCGCAGTACAAGTCGTTACCATCATATCTACAATCTACATCAAGAAGGCCAATTGGAATGTATGGACCAAAGAACTAGACCAGGAAGTCACGCGACTAGAACCATGCCCAATATTGTTTTACCAGTTTGTTATGCTGGTAATGAGAATATCGATAAGGCAGATACCAAGACGCTGCAGAACAGAATATACCGCAGGTCTTGGCGATGGAGCTAAATCCGCCCTCCGTAAATACCAAAATCTGCACAATCAAGACCCCTCTCTGAGGAAACCATCCAGGCAGGAGAAGATGTTCTGCAAGCGATATCAGCGACAGATATCAGCGCATGGAAGTTAATAAAGAATCTCAACAACGACCCGTCAGCTCGAGCACCCGATTTGTCTGGAGTCACAACAGACCAGATAGCCCTTAATAATGTTAAATCGTCAACTAACGTGGGAAAATGAAACTCCAACGTGACAGTAACAACGAAAACGATGTCCTTAACGACCCTCTCAGCAGCGATGAAATAAAACGAACAATCCACCAACTGAAAGAAAATAAAGCAGCTGACCTCGACGAAATTAGATCAGAGCAAATTAAGCATTTTGGGCCCCTAACCATAGACTGGTTTACTCAAATGATAAATAACTGCGTCTCTAAAGTGCAAACTCCAAAAATTTGGAGGAAGGCGAAAGTGGTTGAACTTGTGAAACCAGGGATAAAGCCAACAGGTCATGGGAATTTAAGATCCGTCTCTTTGCTATGTCACCTTTTCAAGGTTCTTGAAAGAATAGTTCTTAACTGAATATCTGATATCATCGAAGAGGCGTCCTGGCGCCAATCTTCTATAATATCCACACCAATGACCAACCAACAAATGGAGACAAAGCGTTTCATATAGCGATGATACGGCTATAGCAGCTCAAGATAGAACTTTCAACGACATAGCAAATAAAATAACTCACGCTCTGGAGTATCTAGCAGCCTACTATAAAAATAACCACCTTATAGCTAATTCCACTAAGACACAGTGTGTGCTTCCCATCTTTCCCACAAGTAAGCCCACAGGAAGCTGTGGCCTATCAGGGCCAAGAATTGGAGCATAACAACACTCCGAAATACCTAGGCATGAGTCTGGACCGAACTGAGTTTTCAAAAACACTGTCAAGAGATCAAAGGTAAAGTATGCGCAAGAAACAATATCATTCGAAAACTAACAAACACAAAATGGAGAGCACAACCTCATACACTAAGCGTCTTGCTTTATGCTTTTCTACCGCAGAATATACTGCGGTAGTATGGTTAAATTCCGCTCATACCAAGCAAGTTGACGTGGCACTGAACGAGATGGTGCGCATAGTGCGTGGAACCGACTCCGCTGGATTAAATCCACCCAATAGTTGGTATTGCCTCACCCACAATCAGGAGGTATGTTGCCGCGGGGGGCGATCGAAAAAAAAGAAGTCAACCAGAGTCATCCCATATATGGGCACCAAATGAAACCGCATGGACTAAAGTCTCGGAAGAGCTTTATGCGGTCGACAACACCCCTGGAGATTACGCCTAAAGCACACCGAACAAACCTAAGACAAGTGGCTGCCATCCGCACACTGATCGAGGCAAATGAAGAGCTGGCCCCTGCACACCATCTACCTTTCCCCACATGGAGGGCGATGAACAGGCTAAGAAGGGGAGATGCACGATGTAACAGCAACCTAAAAATGTGTGGTTACTAAGAGGATGACAATTGTGAATGCGGTGTAACTTAAGACCACCAACATCTGGTTGTGTGCCCAAACATGAGTAAGACTTGTACACAGGAGGACCTGATACTCGCAAATGACAAAGCAAAATATGTGGTTGATTTTTAGAAACTGAAAATTTGATTTGTTGTGGTGATCCGGACACGGTAAGTAAGTAAATATATGTGTATACCCTTATAGAAGAAGCAAAAGGGGAGACAAAGGAGAATTTATATATCAAGCTACAAAATGCTTGCGAAGAAGCGTGATAGCATGATGCCTCCTTAGTCCTATAAGGCGATTTCGACGCAAAAAAATGGGAAGGAGGAAAGTTTTCACGATTTAACCAGTGAGAACGGGGAAAAGCTATGTAATTTAGCAGAAAGCTGCAATCTGAAGATAATCAGTACAAGCTTCCCGCATAAAAACACCGAGAAGTTATCAAAATAGATCATGTTCTGGTAAACAAGAGGAGAGCCTTAGTTGAGGATGTAAGATCATTAAGAGGCGCAAACTGTGACTCTGATCAGTTCCTTGTTAGCGCTTCGGTTAGAGAAAAGGGAGATGAAACAAACAAAGATAAAAAGCTCGGATAAAGTGGAACACAGAAGCGCTTGAGAACCAAAAACCGGCTACAAGTATACCACTACTCAGTAACGGAAATACTAGAAGTAAGAAGCACGAGGCTGTCAAAGCGGCTCTTGAAAGAAGCAATATCGACATCATTACCTCAAAGTGGATGAGAGTAATGCTGAGAACTAGAACGCCGGAGGCACAAGTAGGAAAAGACACCATCAAGATCTCCACAACTCGAGGGTGTCCCACAGGTAAGTATGGTACAACCATTGATGTGGAGCCTGGTAGTTAATGAATGTCTGGCTCATGTTAAGGTTATGCCGTTGACATAGTCATCATAGCCAGAGGGAAGTTTGAGGGAACACTCTCAAATAATGGTAACTAGTATATGGTGTCAAACAGTGGGGCTGAAACTCAACCTGTGCAAAACTACGGTTATACCATTTACTAGAAAGAGAAGACTATACTGCCTACAGCCCACACTGATAGATAGTAGGGCAGTGAAATACAAACAGGAGATAAATTATCTAGGTATAACACTAGATAGCAAACTCCTATGAAATAGACACGCTAAAGAAGTGGTTGGTGGTCACAGTGGTGTAGTGGTGAACGCATCCGCTCATTATACCTGAGATTCCGGGTTCAATCCCCGTACAAACCGTGAAATTTTTCACGGAACTATGCTGTGGCCACCTCGTAGAAAGCAATGGAAAACTACCACGAGTAATTCTGCCTGGTTGAAACCTCTCAAATAGTGCCGTTCGAAACCGGCAAGAAACTGAAGGTCCCGCATATTAGTGTTACGATTCGTTCCACAAGTATGCGCAAGAGGTCGCCCAAACTACAAGATAGTAATGGCACCTTAAGAAGAAGAAATAAGTGGTAGGAATACCCAAATGTGGTCTAATGGTGTGCAGAAATCTAGCAGGGAAAACGTGGGGTTGTAACCCCACTATCCTGTGATGGATGTAAACCGTGATAGAGAGACTTGCGATCACTTACGGAGCAGTTTCGGTCATGCCCGAAAGCAAAGGGTCATTTCCGACAGCAGCAATGGAACTGCTGCTGCATCTGACTCTGTTGCACCTTGTCGCGGAAGGGGCCGCATGATCGATTGTAAGGTTTAGCAAGGAAGGAATAGGCAGGGGTAAAATAATCGGGAGCGGAGACCGGCACACCCTCGCTGCCAAGATCCCGTGGCTGCAAGTACCAAAAGTTGAGGTGGTATGCAAATACCATTTCGAGGAAAAAAACTAGCAATGTGTAGTATTAAAGCCGATTGGAGCGACGAATCCTCATTCTATCACATAGAGTAAAAGCCATCAAGAGGTATACGGATGGCTCGAAGACAAAAGTAGGTACTAGTGCAGGAGTGTTTGGACCTCGTACCAAATACTTCATGTGGATCTACCCAAGTATCTTCTAAGCAGAGGTACATGCGATCGAAAGATGTGCAGAATTTAACCTCGACAGGAATTATCAAAATATATACAACAAATGAATTGGCATCCTGTCAGATAGCTAAGTAGCCATCAAGGTATCCATTAGCTCATACATCATCAGATCCAAACTCGTATGGGACTGTGTGGAAAAGCTAAAGAAGCTCGGCAGAGAAAATAAGGTAAACGCTATAATGGGTACCAGGACTCACTGGTATAGACGGAAACGAAGAAGTAGATTACCTAGCAAATAAGGTATCCAGTAATCCCTTTGTAGGACCGGAACCCTTTTTGCGGTATGAGTATAAACACCATCCACAAAAGTTTAGATGAAGAAATAACAGAACAATGGATGAAAACTTGGCAAGAACTTACCAAGGCTAAGACAATCCTAAGTAATGACGCGATATTTAACTAGAAAAGAGCAAAACCTTGCTTGAAACTAAACAGGAACAAGCTTAGAATTCTGACTGGACACTGTAGACTTAGAAAACACCGCAAGGCCCTTGGCATAGAAAAAGAAAACAATTGCATTTTCTGTGGCTCAGCAGAGGAAACCAACATACATCTGCTCAAAGACGGCGTAGCAGTGATCCGCAACAGAAAAATGTACATTGTGGACCACTTCTTGAACGCAGAGGAGTTACAGTCTTTAAATCCAATCCAAATCCTACAATTCCTAAAAGAATAAGTACTAGAGGTGGCGCAGTACTAAAGGTGGAAGAGGGTGGGGTATAATAGATCTATGAAAGTCGAAGTACAAGTCACCACCTAGTCTATAATCTAGATCTACAAGAAGTAATGCGTAAAACCTCGAAGACGAATGGCATGCTATAAAAGATGCAATACTAGATGCAAAGGAAGAAGAAACTGATGATAAATGGAAAAATCAGGAAACTAGAAGAATGCAACATAAGTAAGTAATCCAGAAAATTTTATAAAGGGATAGTGCAGTAAACCAAGGAATTCCAACAGGGTAGTAGCGCATGTTAGAGCAAGAATGGACATTAAAACCGACCAAAAATGATATTTTGGGACGAAAAAGAAATGGAAGCGCAAGCTTACTACCACCACTCAGCACAACCGTAGATATATGAACCCAGCTAGGAGGAAGTTGTGAAAGTTGTTCATTAATTCAAAAACCGACGAAAATGATATTTTGGTTGAGTTCTATCGAACATCCCATTGGACATGCCAATGTACATGCGACTCTTAAGAGAAATAAACCTTAATAAATTAATTAATTTATCAAATGGGCAAACAATTAACATCGAAGAAATTTATAAAGAGTGGGTTACTTAAAAGGAGCAATAAATTAAAGTTTCATTGGAAATATCCAAACTATTATTTAGCTATTTGATATATATTTTATTCAATCTTGGCCGTCTAGGGACTGCCTTAAACAATTATTGTTCAATGTACATTTCTCCTATTACGTTCATCTTTTTTTCTTTTTTCCAATATATCTTCATCTTCTCTCTGTGCTGCTCTCTTCGGTCTTCTGTCCACACTGTTCCTCCAGTTTTTCTCTTCTTCGCCTCGAATTCTTCAAAATGGAGAATTTTATCTCCCATCGAGTCTCTGTTTGTAATGTTTTCTTCTCCAATAGCCAACTTCACTCAGTCTGCTTTGACTTCTTTCAACCATATGATTCGGATTCCGGGTTCTCTTGCCAAAAAACATTAATATTTTCTAGATTTGCCTTTCATTATTCATTTTTTCAAATGGGCATAGAAGCTTACCCTCATATACACTGCCGAGCATAAAATTAGGGTCACTCCATAATTTGAAGTTATTTTATACATTTTTGTTTTTTTACGTGTTTTTTTCGGTTGTAACAGTTTACTAATTGATTGCTTGAATACAACAAAAGGTTTTTGTTGTTCAAAGTTTATTGAAAGTAATGAAAATGAACAATTTTAATTTGATATGCTAAGTAATGAAAATGAAAAAAAAAAAGTAATGAAAACTTTACATTGATATGCTTTTTGTTGAAACAAAAGAAAGTTTAAAGACTTCAGTAGTGAGTATTCCCTCCTTTGGCAGTGGCAACAGCTTGCAACCGACGTGTCATGCTTTGGATCAGATTTTGGATCACGTTCTGCGGAAGATTGTCCCATTCTTGCAACAGTATGTCGCGAAGCTCTCTAGAATTTCTGGGGGCCGGCAAATGTCTCCGTAAATGTTTTCCCATCTCATACCAAATATGGTCAATTGAATTTAAATCTGGACTGCGAGCTATCCAAACAAATCGCGTGATTTCACACTCGTCAAGATACTCGGTAACCATTCGAGCAGTGTGGGGCCGTGCGTTATCATGCATAAATATTGCGTCATCTCCAAGAATAACCATGAATGTTAAAACATGGTCTTCTAGAACCTCTGTCAGATACCTATGCGCAGTCAACGTCCCATTCTCGATAAAGACTAACTCCGTGCGAGTGTCAAAAGATATGCCTCCCTATGCCATAACTGATCCTCCGACAAACGGTAGTCGCTCGGCAATACACGCTTGAGCATATCTCTCGACTTGTCGTCACCACACTCTTACATGTCTATCTGAGCCCGTAAGACAGAATCGCGGTTCATCGAAAAACAATACGCGTCTCCAATCCGCTATTGTCCAAGTCAAGTGTTCTCGTGCAAAATTCAACCTCGCAATCCGGTGTGCATGGGAAAGCGGCGGTCCAGTAGCTCTAGTTCGAGAAGATAATCCAGCAGCATAAAGTCGTCTCCTAACTGCCCACTCACTTATGTTTACATTTCTCACTTCTTGCAGATGATTTCGAAGGGAAACTGCCGTGACCGTTCGGTTTTTCAAAGCACAAGAAACGAGAAAGCGGTCATACCTAGCTGTTGGAGTTTTGCCTCGGCCTGAACAAGGTCCTCGAGTGAACAGACCTGTCTCTTCGAACCGCCGCCATACTCGTTGCACACTCGAGAGACTACACCAACGTTTCTCGCAGTTTCGCGCTGACCGCGACCGTCTTCTAAAGCCGTCACAATTTGTGCAGCAACAACGGGAATTATGCTCATTGCATTTACGCAAAATACTAACAATGACAACAATTTACAACAGACAGATGACACCACAGAAACAAATGCTATGCTGACCTTAAATTTTCTTTTGTTTCAACAAAAACATTACTTTGATATGTTCATTTTCATTATTTAGCACATAAAATTAAAATTGTTCATCTTCATTACTTTCAATAAACTTTGAAAAAGAACAACCTTTTGTTTTATTCAAGCAATCAGTTGGTAAACTGTTACAACCGAAAAAACACGTAAAAAACTAAATATTTTTAAAATAACTTCAAATTACGGAGTGACCCTAATTTTATGCTCGGCAGTGTATATTCTCAGGTATCCTCAGGTGTATTATATATCTTTAGAAATCCGCAGGTATATTCTCTTCCTCATAGTATCTCAAACTTTATTCAAAACTTCTTCAGTTTACTGAGCTGCTTCAGTTTGCCGGGTTTCAAGAGCGAGTTAATATTTATAGTTCCAAAGAAATGTATGTTGTTTTTATTTGGTTTAGTGGATTTTAAATTTCAGAACGACATGGTGTTTCAGGCTCTCCAGTATCCTTAGCCCTGATTGCGCCGCTGTTAGTGAGGGAGGACTGGTTACCTCCTAAAGTAGTTCCATTCAGAGAAATTCAGATCATGCATAGTTGTTTGAAATTCAGTGGGGAAGTGGCCTTTGGGGCCATTTCTAAGGTTAAAACTGGGATTGTAAGTTCCAGAGTGTATATTCAACTGCTCCTAACAAGGAGGGCAAACGCGATTTGTGGCCGCTCCTTTAGAGTTCAGACTATTTGATATTATGGTTTGAACAAATAAGTATATAAAAATTGCGCAATTTGTTTTCAATTTTAATTTATTTGCTCACCGCCCAGCACTAACAAAAATTAGAGGGAACACTGACTACCACCACTCAGCACAAGCGTAGGTAGATGGACCCAGCTAATAAAAAGTTGTAAAAGTTATTCATAAATTCGAAAACTACAAAACACCGGGCACAGATATAATAACAACTGAATTACTGAAAAGTGGTGGTGAATGTTTATGGCCAAGAATACGTGGACTTAAAGTCAAAGTATGCCTAGAAGATAACTTGCCTACGGACTGGAGGAAAGAATTCATTTGCACGATCTACAAAAACGCAACAAGAAGAAGTGCGAAGTACAGAGGAATAGCTATCTTAAACATAGTACATATAATCCTATCGAGTGTTCTGTTCAACAGAATAACAATCTATTCCGAGGAAAAACTCGGAGACTAGGAGTGCCGCTTTCGGAACAATTGATACACAGGTCAGAGGCCAGATACAGGTACTTCGACAAACATACAACATAACTCTGTACCACATGCTCATGAACATGCTTTCGAAGAAGTGACATCTTTCAGCTACCAAGGCTCCAAAATAACAAACGACAACAATGTTAGTGAAGATACCAAAACATCAGTGCGAGAATACTATGCTTACAGAAGCCTACTATGCAAAGAAATTACTACTGGGACCGAAACTACTCTCCAGATCGAAACTCAGAATATATCACACACTAATTCGCCTAATTATTATTAGGCCAATACGTTATTATTCGCCTAATAATAACGTATGCCGCTGAAACATGGACGTTGAGCAAGAAGTATCCTGAGTGAGGCATCCTTTTTTTATAAGGGGTGTAGATGGCACTTTACGGTTAACCACACAAGTGATCCCCTTGGAAATAATCGAGCACCCTAGGACTGCTATTTGCATTACATCAGTGTGGTTGGTTGACCTATATCTATACGGGTCCTTATCTACTTCCCCCTTTCGGAACGATTAGGGGTTCGATACATTTCACTTACCTCTCATGATTTTCTTTTTGGGATATGATTTTTGTTATAATTCCAGTTATTATGTCCCAGTATTTTTTGGACTGCAAGAGTAGATCCATATGATAATTCTCCATGCCTACGATTAGTCCATGTTTCTATGATCGGGATGAGTATTTTTGTACTCTGACCCTTTTCTGAACTTGACCACGCCTCTTGCCATTCACCTCCGAGTTTGTTGCTGGCCTCTTTCCAGGCAGTTTTGTTTTTTCCTGCGTCGTGCAGGTCTTTCCTGTACATAGCTTGCAGTTCAATTGGTGGGATTCATGAGATTACGAAGACTGCGTTTTGAGATACCGTTCTATAGGCGCTGCATACACGTAGGGCCATTTTCCTTTGAACCGTAGATAGTTTCGCTACTTTTATCTTATTAAGAGCTTCTGTCCAGATGGGAGCACCGTATAGCATGACAGAATGTGCAACAGTGCTTAGTAGCCTGCGCTTGCTATTTCTAGGTCCTCCTACGTTGGGCATGGGCTTCTCGAGCGCTGATGTCCTTCTCATTCCTCTCTCTCTGACGCCTTTTGAATATGTTCACTAAAGCATAGACTTTTATCAATCGTGATGCCTAGATATTTTACGCTGTTCTTCGGTTTTATGTCTAAACCCATCACTTTAAAATTGATGTGGTCGAGTTTCCTATAGACCTTCAGCAGGACAGCTTCGGTCTTTTCCGGTGCTAGGTTGAGGGACCGAGTTGACAACCAGTCAGTAATTAGCTCAATTACTAGATTAGCCCTGGCCATAATGCCCCTTTCTCTTTTTCTAACTATGGTGAGAGCTAGGTCGTCTGCGAAACCTATAATGTCAACTCCCTAGGGGAGTTTCAACTTGAGGACACCTTCGTAGAGTATATTCCATGGTGTAGGGCCCATGATGGAAACTTGTGGAACACCGCTGGTGATGTTGAAGGGCGGCGAAGCGTCTTTTGCTTGCAGAATTACTCTACGGTTACACAACTAGCTGCGCACCATCCTCAGTAGATATGGAGGAATACCTCTGTCAGTTCAACCATTATGTGCTGCCAACTAGCGGAGTTAAATGCGTTCCTGATATCTAGTGTTATTAGTGCGCATATCTTACGGGTTGTTTTGGTACCTTCTTTGGCACTTTTTGCTACCTTGATGACATATCTAATTGCATCCATCGTTGACCTCTGAAACCGAACTGTCTTTCGCATAGATTGATCCCATTTTGGAGTTCTGTTTTCAGCCGTGCTAAGATTAGTTGTTCAGGAGGTTTCCTACGTCGTCCAGAATGCATATAGGTCGGTATGACGACGGTAGATCTGGAGGTTTGTCTCCCTTTTTGATGAGCACTAGCTTGGCCTGCTTTAGTTTGTCTGGGAAGGAACCAGCCAGTAGAATCCTGTTAAATATTTCAAGTACCAAAATTGGAAAGTTTTGCGTTATTAGTTTTATGACTTCCGGGGGGATCCCATCTGGGTCTGGGGCTCTGTTGTTGCAAAGGCGGCTGCCTGCTAGTTAAGTTCTTCGGTAAATAACGGGGTATTAGAGACGGAGTTTTGTTCCCAGGTTGGATTAGGGTGGCTTGGAAATAGTGTTCCGGCTATTTCCAGCAATCTGTCCATCGGTAGTTGTGGATTGGCATTGGCAATTCTGAGGCTTTTTGTGGCTAACTGATAGGCTTGTCTCCATGCATCCTCGTCTATACTTTTACCCAAGTTTTCCCAGTGTGATTTCTTTGACAGATTGATTTCCGTCCGGAGCTGCCTTTTTGCGATTGTATACTCGTGTTTCAGATCTTGAGCTTTATCTGGGTCTTTGGTTTTTTTGACTAGTCGATGGTATTTTCTTCTTGCGGCGACGCAAGTGCTTCTTACCTTCGCAATGGTGTCGTTCCACCAGTACACTTGTTTCCTCGTGGGATTACGCCTTTTGGAGGTGGAATTTTTGCATGCTTTGCTGAAGGCTTCGATTAGTGACCCTATGGAGTTGATTTTTGGGTACCTTAGTTGTTGCGTTATGCTGTTAATTTTTTCTACATTTTTCTGGTTGACGACTGTCCAACGTTTCTTCGCCAAGTGAGAATTATGTGGATATTTGTTGTTGGTGTATTTGTCTTTTATCTTATAGGCTATGTACCAATGGCCATTGAAAGTTTCCATATCAAGCACTCTCCAGTCTCCTAAGTTATGTGCAAGATTTTGTATAGATAAGGCGAGGTCAATGATGGAGCATGCGTTTCCTCTAACAAGTGTGCATTGTTTCCCTTGGTTTAGTAAGGCCAGATCTACTCAATCCATCACCATATCGCCTCTCTTGTCGATTCGAGTGCATCCCCAGTAGGGTGACTTGACATTGAAGTCTCCTCCGATGATGTTACCTTTTTTCATGTGGCCTCTTATACTGCAGCTTAGCGCTCCGAGAGTATCAGTCACCCTTGAGCGAGGCATCCTGATAAAAATATTCAGAGCTGTGGAAAGGAAGGACGGCACATGGAAAATATTAATGCACCATGAAATAGACATACTAAATGAAACGTTACGGTACATAAAGACCCAACGTCTTCGATGGCTGGGCCACCCGATGCGTATGTCTTCACCGGGGAACGCGAGCAATAATAGACTGGGAGCCAGCCGAAAGTGGAGCAAAAGGGAGGCCAAGAAATAGGTGGATGAATGATTTCCTGGTCGACCTTGAAACAATGGAGGTGATAGATTGTAGACAAAGGGTATTAGACAGAGGAAGATGGAGATGATGATGTGGTGCAGCGGAAGGCCCAGCAAGAGCTGTGGCGCCACCAAAGATGAATATCTATGGTTCTGTCTATATAATCTTATATATCTATCTATTTCTTTTCTGTATACTCTCGTTCGTATAATATTGTCCCTCTAGTTTTATCTACTCTTGTCCGTCTCTATCTGTTAACTCTATCTGACTAGTCTATTTAGTGTTGTATATCTATTCTTGTCTATTAGTTCTTGTCTATTTAGTTCCAGTTATCTTGTCTGTCAGGTTTTGCCTGCATAGTCCAGGCATGAGCAACCTGCGGCCCGCGAGCCGCATATAGTACCGGCTTCCGTCCACCAGGAAAATTACTCCCCTACCTCAAATTTGACTAAACAGGACCAATATGCCTGCCCTATACTGGCTCGCGCCTGTACTCGAAGGAATAATGGTAATTTAGCTCTAGTTACCACTTCCCAAAAAAAGGTTGCTCATGCTTGGTCTAGTCTCATCTATCTAGTTCCGTATATCTGGTTCAGTTTGTCTAAACTTGTCTATTCCATCTCCGTTCTAGTCCATCTATTTCAGTCTAGTCGTGACCGTCTAGTTTTGCCTGCGAAGTTTTATCTGTTTAGTCTTGTTTTTCATCTGCTTTCAAATACGTAGATAATTCTCTTAGTAGAACAATAAATAAATTGTAAATAAAATAATAATTAATTAATTGAAACAAAAAAAACTTACTTTGTTTTCCATAATTATGAATCTATATTCAATTGAATGATTTAAGGTTTTTTTGCTCTTGGTATTATTAGATTTGAGATTAGTTGCCAGATTCGTACTAAAGTGAATTCATTAAAAACGCGTTCTTATACATTGTTACATGCGGTAACGGGAAAAGCAAATCCAATGCGGAATTTACATATCAAGGAACCCGAAATCCTTTGTTTGATTTCTATTTTTTTGTAGCTAATTTGCAAATGCATTTTTCAATAAATTGACTAGTTTTTAATTGGTATGCAAAAAGTGCACTGGTCAGATATATAAGGCTCGAGCCAAACTGAACTATATATTGTATTCAGTCGATTACATCTAAGTCAACATGTTCAAATACGTAAGTTGAATAGATTAATAGATAATATAAATGATGGCAGACAGACTAGACTAGATCGACTTCTTGATTACAAAAAGCAGCTCCGCTAATTGTTTAACGAAGGCGTAATCTAAAATTCGCATTTTAAAATATTTACTTAAGGTTGATCAAGACTCATGACTTAATTTTAAATACAGTGGTACCTTGAGATACGAATTTAATTCGTTCTGTGATCATCGCATGGCAAAAAAATCGTACTTCAAAGCAATTTTTCCCATTTAAAATAAGGTAATACATGCGACATTAATGCGTTCCAGCGATATGAAACTAACCCAAAACATAGTTAAATTACAAATAATATACACAGTTTGTATATAAATATACGAGTAATAATACACATAATGTTTATTAATTTATTTATTAATATATTAATAACACAATGTTTATTAATAATCACTTTATCTTCGGGCCTTTTTGGCCTCACTTTCCTGACTTTCACTGCTTGAGAACTTCACAAGGTAACCACCAAGAGAGGTCGGTTTCTGCCTTCTTTTTTAAATGTTACGAAAGAATGTGAGACACCTATCATCAAATAAGGCACTCGCTCTCCCTGTAGACAATTTCTCTGGGTGTCTTTTTTCCACAAAATCAGACACTTCCTGCCACTTGCCAAGGATATCACTAATTTCACGTGAAGTAAGTTTCTTCTCCGGCTCGACCTCCTCCTCACTGCTGAGTTTCATTTTTACCCCCGAGTGGTAAATCTCCTGTAACTCCCTTAGCTCCCCCGTCGTGAGTTCTTCAACATACTCCTCAATGAGAAATGACAAAACCCAAAAACTATGTTCATCCACTCAATAAAAAACTGACGGGTCACCCATGCTTTACTGTTTGCACGCCACAGAATTTGTAATTTTTCTTTCATAACTTTATAAGTTTTGAAGGCCCTTGGGTTTTCCGAGTGGTAGGCTAGCAACGGTTTTATTTTGATGTCCCCAATAGTGTTTGCGCAAAGGGCAAGCGATAGCATATCTTTCATAGCCTTGTGGCCGGGTAGACTCTTTTCTTCAGCGTGATAAACGTGCGCCTAGGCATGTTTTCCAAAATAACCCTTTTTCGTCATAATTGAACACTTGTTGCGGTAGGTATCCTTCTTCACTAATTAGTTTTGCAAAAACCTTAAAGAAATCTTCAGCCGCCTTAATATCTGCACTAGATGCTTCTCCATGACGAATAACTGAATGAATGACACTTCTTTTCTAAAAATTGTCAAACCAGCCACGACTAGCCTTGAACCCCTCACCGCCTTGCGATGATTCTCCCTCCGCCTCGGTTACATCACGCTTGAGGTCTTGGAAAATGGCGCCAACCTTCTCACAAATAATCGCTTCAGAAACAGAGTTACCTGCCAATTGCTTCTCCTTAATCCATAATAAAAGTAGCTGTTCCATCTCATCATGTATATTAGTTCGTAGCTTTGAAATAATGGTGACGCCTTTGGAAGGTTGCAGCTTCTTTATTGCTTCCTCCTGCTTGATGATCGTGGATATTGTCGAAGGATTGCCGCCATTCTCATTTGCCAAGTCAATGATACGAAAGCCACGCTCATGCTTTGCAATAATTTCTTTTTTCGCTTCCATTGAGATCATTTTCTTAGGCTTTTTCTTTTCAACAGTTTTGTCTTTAACTTTGGGATCCATGGTTAAAATAACAAAATATGCAGAGTACAGTATATATACTATCCAAAATGACACGAAAAACAGGCACAAACAAAGCGAATAACACGTCGTGGCGGACATACGGAGGACTCTGGTCTCAACAACCAAACATAGCGGTCAGAAGCGGCGGGAGGAAAGCTTAACGAACGCTCTGCCGTCTAGGGATCACCTATGCAATTATCGCACATCGCAAATTCGTATCTCAAATTTTTCGTTGTATGTCGAGGAATAAATTTTAGAATATTTCATGTATCTGAAAACATTCGTATGTTAGGACATTCGTATTTCAAGATACCACTGTAGTGGTTTATGATACAAGTGCGTGAAAAAGGCCTCACACACGTGTATGATACATTATTTTATCTACGAAGCATGTTGAAATTCTGTTTAATCTTCAAAAAAATAATTGTTACGGATAATTTTAAAAATGTAATTTTGACAGACAAAATACTTCAAATCAATGACATAATAAGGTTAGAAAATTCAGCGCTTCCTTGGTCAAAATTGCTAACTAGTAAAAACGCACAGTGACGGGAATATTATTCGTTGTCGATGTAATCTAGGTTAAACTAGATTTAATCTAGATTAGGTTATGGTTAGGTTAAGTTATAATAGAGCCAGATAAATGCAGACTGAGAGGCCGAAATAGGCTCAAAATGAGAAAAATTAATTAAATTGATATACGTCAGAAAATTAATTTTGTTTTGTGACGCGATTTATTATAGTAACAACAAACAGAAATATTATTTTTAAAATTTTTTATTGGGTTGGGTAAAGAATCCGGGATTGTTTTAAAACTTAGTGTTGTGGACTTTTTACCTGGTGTAACTGTTGTTAATCGTCTTTGGCACTCTTTAACTAAGATCCGAAAGCAAAAAGTAAGCTTCTACCTTGGTTCAATAAATTTTCGTGTTTTTGTTGAAAATAATTGTTGACATTTTCAAGATGACAGATAGTAGATGCGAACGCAACTAACTCAACGTTGCCACGTTTATTTTTGTTTATATGCCCGATTATATGAAAAACTATAATTTTCGCAACATATATACAATCTTAAGACTCGTATTGAAGTTGCATTCATATTGCAACGAACAGCCACGCCACAAACAGCTACAATATCTCGAGTTAATTATTTAAGTGTCCTGGATATCCAACAGATTCTTTTTTTACTTTTTGTAATAAAAAAAAATGTATCTTCAACCAAATAACTGATGTGTATGACTACTGGTCACACAACTGAGAATGTAGATACAATTGGGTCAGCGTTGCCAAAATTAATTTTGACCACATATAAATCATTTAAATTTTTCTGCGTCAAATGTTTGTGTAAAGTATATACAAAATTGGATTCCAGAAATTATTTGTCTATTATGAATATTCAGTATATTTTAGGATATCCCGACTAAACAATTCAATAATTACTTAAACGAAATTGATACCAGCCGAGTTGGTTAAACCAAGGGTCCTTGCTATATTGTCCTGTATTGATTGTGGTCTTGATTTATCTAATTTACCGGGATTAAACCAACGGTCCTTGCCACATTGTCCTATATTGGTGCACTCCAATATAGGACAATGTAGCAAGGCCTGTTAGTTTAACCCCGGTTAGTTTAGGTTGCCCGCTGTAAAGCGGACAGAAATTATAATAAATATAGGACAATGCGTCATCCTAGAAACTTTGACCAACACACATTCCAAGGTTAAATTTAGAGGCGAGATTTCAGAAAGCTTCAAAATATAAACTGGAGTGAGACAAGCGGATGGACTTTGCCCACTTCTCTTCAACTGTGTCCTTGAAAAGGTTATGAGAGAATGGCGCAAGGAACTGAACAATTTGGGTACTCAGAGTGGTATCTACCTATGACGTAAGAACGATGGACTGGTTGTAGATTGCCTGGCCTTTGCAGATGACATGGCACTATTTGCTGATTTCAGCAGTATCATGATTTCAGTCAGCTTATCGACCATATACAGATCGCTAAAGAAGTTTACTCTTCTATAAAACGTATTTCCTTCGTGCCAGAAAGGCATAACACCCCAGATATTATGCAAAGTAGGTTTGACTATGCTGTTCAATATAAAAGATTAATTATTGATGGATAATTTTTTTTCCGTGATAAATTTGAAATTCAAGTTAATTCTAGGAGATCGTATGGAAGATCATAGGAAAATAATAGAGCCAACAAACGCAAAGCCCATTAAGAGGTCGTAATTATTCCATTGCCGCTGCAATGTGTATGAATTCATAATATTTGTTCAATATTCAAGATAGGCCTTACAATGTAGAACACTTTGGGGAATTCTTGACAACTTTGATTGACTACTTATGCGAAGATCATATAGGAAGCGCATATTTTATAATAAACATTTCAGATTTCTTAGAACGGGTCAAATTCAACAATTGATAAGAGTTCATGGACATGTTCCAGTATTTCTACAGTCCTAATTTAATCCCATTGAAGAGCTGTTTAACCAATAGAAAAATAACTTAGAGATTGATCAGGAAAGATCAACTCTATGCCCAAATTCATAATGTTCTAAAGCTATAACCCACGAGCATTACTAAAATTATTTTCGACATATGGAGAGAAATTTAGAGGATTGCCTCAACAGAAATGAAATTTTGATATAATTGTGAAATATTTCTTTTCTCAGTAGTTAGTATTAGTATGGTCTTTATTTTTATTGTTTTTGTTCTCCTCTTTTTTTTCTCATAAAATTATGTCTTCAACTGTTTTTGTTTGTTTAAATTGAAAAAATTGAAGAAAATTTACAATAAGGTGAAAGAGTTTTAATAAATAGTAATAGTTATTTAACATATTACTGTCAAAGTGACGTATATAAGAAATACTTTTGTGAAATAGTGAAATACAATAGGGAATATGCACGAAATTTAAATTTGGTTCAAATATTTTTTTTCCGAATGTTTATTGACCGGACATTTGAACTAAACCATTATTTTTATAATTAATATCTTTTTAAATACGTAAAATTAATGAATAAAAGTGAAAATTAAGCGAGGGAAATTCAAATTTGTAAAACGCACCACCGTTGGTTAAAACGAAAATGACATAAAAAAAGTAAGTAACGTACATTTGTATGTCATTGCAACCTTTTGGTTAGAAAACAAACGTCGAAAACTTGAAGTCAGTAGTAATTGACGTCATCAACAGACCGCGCGAAAGTGGCGGAGTTTAAACAGTTCAAAATGTTACTCTTTTAAAATTTTACTTAAAATATTTTTTAAACTGCATTTATAAGAAGTATTTATATTTTTACTATGTTTATTTATTATATTTTTATATGTATTGCAATGTTTACTATGTGTAAACAGTGTAAAATATAAAACACATTCATATTCTCAATTAAGAAAACAGGAAAACCAAAAGCAAAATATTACAAAATGCTCATCCAAATTATATAATATACTAACCCAAATAATATTATATACTAACCAATATAAATTAACATAAAATAAAAAATTCACAAAACCCCATAAAAAATCCATTATTATCTTATTGACGATTATAAAAGACTAGATAGACAACAAGTATAAATAGTACTACTTCTACTACTACTACTACTTCTACTTCTAACTATATTGTTTGTAATTTGCTTATCATATTTTTCAGCTTGTCCTCTTCGCTCTTTTGGCAATTTCTTATGTAGCTGCTGCTCCAGCAGTGATTGCTACTGGATACGCTGCTCCAGTTGTAGCTGCCTACACTACTGGATATGCAGCTCCATATGCAGCTCCAGTAGCTCACTACGGATTTTACTAAGGCTTTTCTGATGTCGACTAGCGGGTTTATGCTGTTCTATTATACACGTTTCTTCCTCTTTAAAATGCAAAATCTGTTACATATTCAATAATAAAATAGTTTGATTGATACTAATTGTTTTGTTATTAATTTGAACGAAACCTGAAATGTTTAATACATTTCAAAGTTGTATACAACATCATAAAATCATCCATCAATAGTATTCACTAATCATTACCTAATCATCACTACGGATAGCAATGTGTCATCCTAGAAACTTTGACCAACACACATTCCAAGGTTAAATTTAGAGGCGAGATTTCAGAAAGCTTCAAAATATTAACTTCTTCCTCTTTAAAATGCAAAATCTGTTACATATTCAATAATAAAATAGTTTGATTGATACTAATTGTTTTGTTATTAATTTGAACGAAACCTGAAATGTTTAATACATTTCAAAGTTGTATACAACATCATAAAATCATCCATCAATAGTATTCACTAATCATTACCTAATCATCACTACGGGTGATGATTAGTGAATACTATTGATGGATGTGTGTGTGTAGGGAATAAAAGGTATGTGTATTGACGGAAATTACCTGAATCATTTACGTTTCTCAGACGACATTGTAATTATGAGCCAAGATATAAACGAACTCACGAACCGTGGAGCAGTACATCTATCTGGTACATAATATTAAATTGGGCAAAGACAACCAAACAGCGGAAGTTACAAGGCGAATCGGCTTGACTTGGGCCGCCTTTGAAAAACTAAACCATATTCTCAGAGACCGTAAAGTCCTAATCTGCCTCAAGAAAAACGAGTACGCTGCGTGCATTCTCCCCGTTAAAACTTATGACCTAGAGACCACCACCCTCACGGTCAACAGCATAAGCTGTTTAAGAGTATGCCAGAGAGCGAGCCATGGGGCGAGTGATGCTGGGTACCAGCCTGAGAGATAAAATACGCAAAACGGAAATTCGCAAACGCACTAAAGTATCGGATGTCATAGAACGAATTGCAAGATTACGGTGGCGATGGCCATGTTATGTTGCCCGAAATGACGTGAAATGGACTAAGAAAATTATGCAGTGGAGACCCAGAGAGACAAAAAGTAGTGTTGGGAGGTCCCAGGCGAGATGGCGGGATGACCTATAGCTGCTAGCCGGGAAGAACTGGATGAAACAGATCGACCTGGAAAAGGATGGAGGAGGCCTATGTTCAGCAGAGGACCTTTAACCTTTAAGTATGAACGTGGAGTCTCACAGGCTCTGCGCGTTTTAAGAAAGTTAAGAAAGTTGATTATAAATACCTGTTTTTGTTTTCTTATTTGGGACCTATTTTTTTTCTTCTTACTAGGGACCTATTTTCAGATACAGAAATGGTATTAACGTAATTCGGAATCAGTTTCTAGAAAAAAGTTGCTTGTGAATATAGTAGCCTGTGAAACTCCACGTCCGCACTAGTGTTAAAAAAATTTAACGTCCATAATTAAAGGTTAAAGGCTGAAGCAGAAGATTGATGCATCATTTTTGAAGTTTGCAACTTATAAACAGACTAAGTTGTACAGGGTGAGCGAAACACGATGTCTTAGATCTATTAGACAACTACAGACCAGTAGCCTTAATATCAATAATAGCGAGAATAATAGAATACTGTATGTAAAGTATAATCACATCCTTCATATCAAAATACAAATTAATTTGGAATCAACAACATGGCTTTAGTAAAGACAGATCAACAATAACAGCAATAGAAAATGTATCTTCTTCTTCTTAAGGTACCATACTAGTGCTCTAGCGCGGGTGACCTCTCGAGCATACTTATGGAACGCATCGTCACACTCATATGCGGTAGCTTCAGTTTATCGCCTGTTCCGAACGGCACCATTTGAGAGGTTTTACTAGGCAGAGTTACTCGTGGTAGTTTGCCATTGCTTTCCACAGCATTGGTGGCCACAGCATAGTTTCGTGAAAAATTTCACGGTTTGTCCGGGGATCTAACCCGGGATCTCAAGTACAGCGAGCGGATGCGTTCACCACTACACCGCTGTGACACCACTATGACCACAGAAAATGTATACACAAAATTAATAAAGGAAATAGACAAAGGAAACTGCGCAGTGGGAATTTTCTGTGATTTCTCATAGACATTTGCCTGTGTTGCTCACAATACACTACTAGAGGAACTAGAACGATATGAATTTAGAGACAAAACACAACTGGCTCCAATCATACCTAGCAAACCGAAATCAATTTGTAAAAATAGGGTATACTAGATCGAGTACAACAAACACATCAGTCGTGGTACCACAAGGAACCATATTTGCCCCACTACTATTTGCGTTATAGACAGTTGACCTTATCCACTACATTGGAGCATATAACTGTATCATGTACGCAGGCGACACTAGCATAATCATTACAAGCTCATCAATACAAGAAATCGAAAGTACAACCAAGCAGATATTAGACGAATTATATCAATAGTGGGCAGCAAACAATCTATTTATTAATTCTACAAAAACAAAATACATAATTTTTCAATCAATTAGGAAACATCACGTTATAAACATAGATCTAGTTATCAATAACAACAAAATTGAAAGAACGGACAACATAATATTCGTAGGAGTACACATAGAGTACACAATTATAAAAACCTATATCCGAAAGCCGACATGCTACGTAGTCTACGCGAAATTTTGGATGAAACCACATCTCTGAATTTATATCACGTTGAAGTAGCCTCAGCAATGGCATATGGTATATTAGTTTGGCGATCAATACTTCTTGCCCAGAAGAATAACAAGTGCAATATTGGGCATTAAAATATCATAATCGTGCAAACCACACTTTATAAAATTAAATATATTAGCTGTACCATGCATTTTTTTAAATCTTTTGTCTTCAAACATAAGCATATGTTCGCTGCAAATGAGAATCTATACAAGGCAAATACTAGAAACGCTGGAAAATTACGGATTATAAAAAGTGACTTATTGTTATGCAGCGAAGCCCCCACGCGCATAGGGATACAATTTTTTTAACAAACTTCCGATCAATCTGAAAGAACAAAAAACATATACAGCTTTTAGAAAAAAACGAAATCCTTTGTAATTGAAACATGTTTTTACTCAGTTAAAGATTTTTTTTAAAACAATTTCTGGAGAAAATGTAGAAGCATCCACTCTATCTTTATATTATCTTAAATAACATGTTAAATGATATTTAATATACAGGGTATCCCAACGAAAATTTGACCCCCCCTATAATTGGAAAACCCAATAATATTTCAAAATTCGCCGAGACCCGTCGATTTTTGTTCTTGGGGGGAGCTTTTTTGACAGTCAAGCCAACTCGATATGGTCATCCCCCTAATGCCTAGCAACCCCAACTTAAAAATTTCAAATACAACTACCCCACTTGTGGCACATCATTTTAAAGCCCTTTTCATTGCGAATACAGTGACGTACCGTGTTTAGAAATCGGTTGAGATTTGAGAGAATTATTGGTTACAAACGAAAAGATGACAAACCAACTTACGCGTAGTAATTTCTACACAAATTCCCACCACTAATAAGTTTTTCATCTACTACACATGACCGCATTACCTAATTGTTATTGATGTGTCTATCAGTATACAAAAAAGTCAGAAATGAAATAAAAAAGATGAAGCAAATAAAACTAGATACTAAAATAGTTATTAGTAGAAGATACTTAAGTTTATAGGAATTCAGACCTTTTCAAAATAACAAAAAATCAGTACTACAAAAAAAAGTCGGTGTTTTTTGCTTATGACCAAAAAATCGTTAGTTTCAGCCGTTATTGAAAGTAGTAACGTGTGTTCGAAATGGTTTATTCTATCGCGGAAAGAGTAGAAATTGTTGCAATTTATTATCGAAATCACGATTGCGCTAAAGCTACAGCACGAATTTTTAATGCCAATCATCCTGAAAAAATGTAAACCACCATTACGTTAAACACCTGATTGACAAATTTGTTGCAACAGGTTCGCTTTTAAAAAAGAAACGTGAAGTAATTGGGCCAGTTCGAAATGAAGCAGTTGAAGTGGCAGTTTTGGGTCATGTACAGATGGGTTTTGGGTCATGTACAGCAATCGATTACAACTGTGTCTCAAGCTTCTGGCGTATCCCGTTCCAGTGTTCATCGAATTTTGAAAAAACACAAGTTTCATCCATTTAAGATGACGCTGGTTCAAGAGTTACATGAAGATGACTTTGATCGCCGTAACCAATTTTGCGAATACTTTAGTGAACAACTTCTACTGAATCCATATCTTCTCTACAATACATGTTTCTCCGACGAATGCACATTTATGTTGAATGGCGAAGTGAATAGACACAATTGTCGTTATTGGAGTGATACTAATCCGCATTTAATCAGGGAATTTCAAACTCAGACACCTCAAAAATTGAATGTTTGGGCAGGCATTTTGGGCGACTATCTTGTTGGACCATTTTTCATCCAAGGTAATCTCGATGGAAACACCTATCTAGAATTATTGGAAAGTACAATTGTTCCTAGGATAACAGATATTTTAGAAAGTGACGACAATTTACTAGAAAATGAAATAACCTTCCAACAAGATGGTGCGCCCCCGCACTATGCTGCTGCTATGCGACAATTTTTGGATGACCATTTCCCGGGGCATTGGATTGGCAGAAGAGGTCCCGTCGAATGGCCACCAAGATCTCCGGATCTGTCCCCTTTGGACTTTTTTCTGTTGGGTCATTTAAAATCACGAGTGTACGCCACTCAGCCGGAAACATTGAAAGTGCTTCGTCAGAGAATTGTAGAAGAATGCCGATTAATAACTGCGGATGTCTTTAATAATGTTCGAACAGAATTTGAAAACAGACTGTATTATTGTTTGGAAGTTAACGGGGGTCATTTTGAGCAATTCATCAAATAAATCTTATTTATTATTTGCTTCAGCTTCTTTATTTCATTTCTGACTTTTTTGTAAACTGATAGACACATCAATAACAATTAGGTAATGCGGTCATGTGTAGTAGATGAAAAACTTATTAGTGGTGGGCATTTGTGTAGAAATTACTACGCGTAAGTTGGTTTGTCGTCTTTTCGTTTGTAACCAATAATTCTGTCAAATCTCAACCGATTTCTAAAAACTGTACGTCACTGTATTCGCAATGAAAAGGGCTTTAAAATGATGTGCCACAAGTGGGGTAGTTGCATTTTACATTTTTAAGTTGGGGTTGCTAGACATTAGGGGGATGAACATATCGAGTTGGCTTGACTGTCAAAAAAGCTCCCCCCAAGAACAAAAATCGACGGGTCTCGGCGAATTTTAAAATATTATTCGGTTTTCCAATTATAGGGGGGGGCAAATTTTCGTTGGGATACCCTGTATAGATTATCTTATACAGTCGAACTTCCCTAAGTCGAATTACTATAGTTCACGAAGAAAAAATTGGAATTATAGAAAATTCGAGTTAGAGAAATACATAATTACAAAATGAGTAAAATTCACTTTACACAATTTGTTCAAAGTAAATATAACATAATATAACATATGTATTTATTTATAAACAAAAAAATATACATTATTAATATAATGATATATAATCATAATTAATTAAAAATGGGCAGGCCACGTTGCCAGACTTAGGGATGGCCGATGGACTAAACGGCTTTTGGAATGGAGACCCCGTGCCGATAAACGAAGTAGAGATAGACCACCAACTCGATGGACCGATGACATCAAGAGGGTGTCACAAAACTGGATGAACAAAGCACAACATCGTGATGCCTGGAAAGAGTTAGAAGAGGCTTATGTCCTGCAGTGGACGCAAACGGCTGGACAATGATGATGATGATGATGAATTATAATTAATATATTATTTTTTGAAAAAGTCGAAAATTTTTTCAAATAAAAAATTCTCTATCTACAAAGTTCTTCAAAGTAGATGATGCGCGGTACACTTCGTCTGGAAGATTGTCTTTTGAACACAGATACTCGCTTATTTAAATAATAACACTTATTTAAATAATTACTCATTTCTTTGTTCGTGGGTGGAATTGCCACTGTTTCGACATCTTCATCTTCGCGTTTTGTAATCTTGTTTAAAATATCGGCATCTATTGAATAGTTCACTATAATCACATCTTCATCTACAGATAAATAATCATTAAGAGACACTATATTATCCACGTTATTCTATTCTATGACAGAAGAGTAACAAATTGAAAATTTATAGTTTCTTTCAGTCAGTTTGTTTCGCCTTGTTTTTTAAAGCCAGCCTTTCTGAAACAATATTTTATGGTTCCTTGCTGAATATCGATGTTCCACGCTTTTGTCAAGTTTGTATCAGCATCCCATAAAGTTATATGTTCGGGTTGATTGTCTACTAAGGAAAATATAGTTTCTCTCAGAATGTTTCTTCTATAGTGCAATTTTATATTGTTAATAATTGCTTGGTCCTTGGGTTGTAACTTTGAAGTCATATTTGGCGGGAGAAGAGCAACAAGAATCGAATTAAACTGCTTAGTAAATTAGGAGTGTGACGGTTTCCGGCATTGATTTTTTCTCTAAACTAAAAGGCTAAAACTTCATAATTTGCGCTTGTCATCCAAGTGTTTTTGTCGCTTCCCTATGTCACTCGTAAAAAATCTTTAAAGCATCGCGGATTTTTTGATTTGCTTAATTAATTTTTTGATTAATTGAACCGGACCTACTCCCACTGCATAAACAGGTTGAAAAAGTAGGTCTTCTCAGTGCTCTGAGACTAAGGTGTACATCGCCTATTCAGAGACACAAGAAAATAAGGGAACAAAGCGGAAAGGAATTTCGGAATAATGGGACACGATGTCTACAGAATACGACTTTGACGCGGCCGTTGAAGTGGTCATTAATGACCTCCAAAGCAGTGTTCAAAGAATCGAACATCTGAAAAATCACCAACGGCTTCAGTTTTGCAGAACCATACATCTTGGCTTCCACCATGGCCGTGATGGCTTCCTTGCTGTGTTTTCCACCGAAGCACTTTTCGTCTTAAAATTTTAATGCTTTATTAGGTACCTAAACATTTTAAAAATAAGCCCGGCTCGTCGGAGTTTACACGTCTTTTTCATGATAAGATGCTAAAAGTTCCGAAAAGATATTGTAATATAAACACATTTTTACTACGAGCTATGGAAAAATTCGAGTTAAGGAGAATTCGAGTTATGGAAGTTAATTTATATGTAAAATGCTATCTAAACGTATGAATTTCTAAAAAAGTTTGAGTTATAGAAAAATTGGAGTTATAGAAGTTCGAGTTATGGCAGTTAGACTGTATCTATCTTACATGTATAACTTTGTACATCACAACAGAAATAAATGTTTAATTATAAAAAATTGTAGAAAGGAAAAACCGTAGAAACAATCTGAAACAAGGTCATTAAATCGGATTGGTCAAGGTTTATTTTAGGTCGAATTTGCATATTTTATCGTATTTTTTCGTAAAATGAAGAGATGATGTCATTGAATTTTGATTTTTAAAAAGATACCTATGTTTTGGCACATTTAAAAAGAGCTAACTTTTCTGCGTAATTTTGTAACGAAAAAAATTTGCATTTTTTTTTTCGTTAAATAATTATGAGCAAATTTGAACACAAATATTATCAAAAATTCGGAATATTCATGATTTAAACAAGTAGCCATTGAAAACTAATTTAAAAGTTGCATATGTTAATAATTAACCTTCGCAGGGCACGGTAATTCTTTAAGCCAAAATCAAGGTCTGTCGCAAAATTTCAAAACTATTTCAAAGGGACATGGACATATGGGTTTCTTTGAAACTTAGGATTGCGGATTTTTTAGGTAGTGTAACTGTTGTTAATCGTCTTTGGCACTAATTAACAAGAATCGGAAAGCAAACATCAAGCTTTGTTGTATAGTTCAATTAATATTCGGGTTTTTGTTGTCCTGAAAATTGATATTTACAACGTAACAGATGGTAGATGCGTACGCAGCTAGCTCGACGTTTACGCATTATCCTATTTTGGATCGAGCGTTCGCGCTGCCGCGCGTATATGGTCTTGATTTATCTGCCGCGTCGCATGTGCAACCTAATCTAACTTAGATTAAACCAATGATCACATTAACCTATTTTAGATCGACCACATATGCGAAACAGCGATCACAATTTCTCAATTTTTGCCATAAGAGAAGTAAAGAGTGGAAACGCCGAAATGATTTCATGTGCACACTTATTGTCACGCGACCAGAAAATTATCGTGCTTCGAATATGTCAATTTGTAGGACCACAAATACACAAATATTTCCTGAACCAGGCAACGTAGAAGCTTAATTTTTGCTTACCGATCTTAGTTAAACGGTGCTAAAACCGAGTAAAAACAGTAACAATAAGTTAAAAGTCCGCAACCCTAAGTTTCAAAAAACCCGTATTCTTCATATTACCCGAAAAGGATATTTATTTTTAACAAAATCAAAATGCTAATGCTAAAAATGAAAAAAAAAATTAAAAAAATAAAGATTAGCCGGATGACCAAATTAACATTTGCCCTTATAACTTTCTTAAAAAAGCCGCACAGATGTCTATACTCCAACAACATATTGTACGTAACCAACCCGATTACCTACTAAAACAAAATAAAATATTTTTTTTTATACAGCGAGGTTCCTACAGCCTTTGCCGCATCCCGAACTTCTTTTTCCACCTCTCCTTATCTCTCCAGCCATCTTCTTCTATGGCTCTATCTTTAATGGTTTCCATAATACCATCTATCCATTTTATTGCTGGTCTGCCTCTTCTTCTCCTTGCTCTTGGTATATATTGGAATGCTATTTTTGGCCATCTTTCTCCAGTCATCCTTTGCATGTGTCCATACCACTTTAATTGCCGTGTTTCTATGTCGTCTGTAGTGCCATAGAATCTCTTCGTCTGTCTTCTTATATGTTCATTTCTTACACGATCTAGTTTGGACGTTTGACAAGCTCTTCGTAGAAAGTCCATTTCCACTACTTCTATACTTTTTTTATCTCTTTGTGAAACTTGCCAACATTCTGAATCATAAGTTGTTATTGGTTCTACAATAGATTTGTATACCCTCATTTTTGTTTTTAGTTTAATTTCATTTGACCGCAGCATTGAATTTAACAAGCAGATACCCTTTTTCCCTTGTCCAAGTCTATTTTCAATATCCTTTTTGTTGTTCCTTCTTCTGAGATGATAGTTCCAATATATTTGTATGCCCTACATTTTTTAATCTTTCTTAACTCCAGTTCTGGGTCTTCTCCTTCTTCCCCGACACGAAGATATTCTGTTTTTGACATATTCATGTTTAAATCCCATTCCGAATACTCTTCTTTCAATTTTCTTAACATATAATCTATATCTCTTTCATCACTTGCTAGTATCACTTGGTCGTCAGCAAATAGCAGGCTTGTCAAACAATGTTCACCTGTTCTTATTCCCATTCCTGCGGTTTTTCTTCTCCAGTTTGCTAGTGCTTCTTGTATGTATATTTTAAATAATGTAGGAGACAGGCTGCAGCCTTGTCTTAATCCTTTCGTTGTACGGAAAGGCCGCGATATAACGTTTCCTATCTTGACTGCACTTTTTGACTCGATATATATATTTCTGATTGCCCGACAGTATACGCTATTTATCCCAATCCTCGTCAATGCTTCAAAAAGCCTTTTCCAGGGTACCGCATCGAAAGCTTTCTCCAAGTCGATAAATAATAGGTGTGTGGGTAGATTTCTATCTATCAAATAAAAGATTTGCTTCAGAAATAATTAGTGCATGCACATATCTAGGAGCTGACGTGCCTTCAGATCACACCCTACCGAAAACGAACCTCAGAACTAAGATTACATCAAAACGCTTTAAAAAGCCACAGCGGCCTTTTGGATCTGCATGTAAAAACATGGGGACTAAAACCCAAAATGGTCCTATGGTCTTATACAGCCCTGGTAAGACCGATTATCACCTACGGTTCACCCATATGGTGGTACAAAACAAAAGAAAAAAAGACCCAAAGCATGCTACGAGCTTCAACGGCTCGCGTGCTTGGGTATAACAGGAGCGATGCAATCTACTCCAACCACAGCAATGGAAGTTTTGTTGGACCTATTCCCACTGCATAAACAGGTAGAAAAGTAGGTCTTCTCAGTGCTCTGAGACTAAGGTGTACATCGCCTATTCAGAGACACAAGGAAATAAGGGAACAAAGCGGAAAGGAATTTCGGAATAATGGGACACGATGTCTACAGAATACGACTTTGACACGGCCGTTGAAGTGGTCATTAATGACCTCCAAAGCAGTGTTCAAAGAATCGAACATCTGAAAGATAAAGCGTCCATGTGGTACACCGACGCATCAAAAACTGCTAAGTGTACAGGAATTGGCATATACAGCCGGAGTCACAGGGAGTCCACGGCATTTGGCCAGGCTCTCACGGTACTACAGGCTGAAATTATAGCCATGGAAAGATGCGCACAAATCTGTCTAAAGAAATGTGTCAAAGGAGTGCAAATCTACACCTTAACGGACAGCCAGGTAGCTCCAAGGAATTTAAAAGTGCACAACTTTAATTCCTAGTTAACCTGGAACTGTAAACAAACCCTGAAGCAACTGATGAAAGATAACAGACTCGCGCTAATGTGGTCACCGGGTCACCAGGGCATATATGGGAACGAAATGGCCGACGCACTCGCCAAAAGCGGGGCAGAAGCTCCCTTCTTTGGCCCGGAACCAACTTGTGGGCTTACAAAGGCCCACGTAGGGCAGGGGGCTAAGAAATGGGAAGAAGAGCAAAAACAATCCTATTAGAAAAACACACCAGGAGGCAAGCTAAAATGCTCATAAACTATTCTGCCGCAAAAACGCAGCAGATGCTAAGCTTTTCTAGAAAAGAAATCAGAACTTTGATAGGCATACTCACATGACATTGTCCAGTGAGATATCACCTACACAAAATGTTTAAGGTAGAGGAAGTTGCCTGTAGATTATGTGAATCAGACGAAGAAACCGCTGAACACATTTCGCCGATATGGTACAGCGCATGCGGAGTTCGAGAACGGAAACAGCTCCTCAGCGTGCAACGCGTTTGCACACTGAGGGCCGCGAAAGCGTATAAAACCGTCTCGGATGACGCTGCCTGTGTCACGTCGGGGCTACTGCCGGTACTTGCGTGCGGCAGATCTAACTAAGCAACATCTGCTACGCGAACTAGATAAGATTGAGCTTTCCGAGGTTACGGGCCTCACAATCTCACCGGTCGACATCGAAACTAGAGTCTGCATTCAGGGAATGGTGCACCCCGCGGATATCGGGTTGGTAAAGTATACATAGGGTGAGGCAAATGCGCACTTATTAAAGTTGTTCACAGGCGGCTCTAGGTGGGAACGGGGAGTAGGTGCGGCTTTTGCGGTGTACTCAGACGAAACTGAGATACACTGCGAAAGCATGCGGCTCGCCGATTTCTGCTCTATATTTTAGGCCGAACTAATCGCGGTAAATCGAGCGCTTGTGTATATTAGATCCAACATCAACGACTTCGTCGGCTGCTCCATCCTGTCCGACAGCAGATCCGTTCTAGAAGCTCTGGAACACATGTCAGCTCCTACGGGACTTCTTGTAGAAACGTGGCAGATCGCGCGCGAAATATCGCAGCAAATAGAACTGCGCTGGCATTGGGTTCGAGCTCATAAAGGCTCAATCGGCAACGAGAGAGCAGATGCTAGACTGTATGCACTTGTGTAGCGCTAGCACACATAAGGCTTTCCCACTTCGAGGTCGCACGAATGACCATCTTGGAGCTGAGTAGCAAGCTTCTTAGGAATTTCTTAGACTTCGTTCACGAAGTTGAATTCCTGGGAGAGTAATTGTAGTAGAGTCAAGCACAACATATCAAGTTGGTCGCAGTGCAGAAAGGCTTTGCAGCCAAACGACCCCCACACAAAAAAAGATTACATCACAACGTAAAACACCAACCAAACAAAAAAATTCTCTTGAACAACTGAAAAATCCAAATATTCAACAAAATATTTCAAGAAAAATCAACAAGTTGAACGAGCTTGAATGTCAGAACATAAGCCATCTGGAATTGTGGAGTCAAACAGCCGAAATTTTAAGCGTAACAAATGAACTCCTACTAGAAGATACCAGCCTAAAACTAAATGGATAACTGACGGAATCCTTGAATTAATGGATTTTAAACGAATCTGCAAGAACCAAGATGGTGCAAAGTACATCAGTCTGCAAAGAATCAAAAGATCCAAAATTCGACAAGCAAAATCACCTGGCTTGAACAAGAATGCTCCTAGATAGAAAGGCTCCAAAACTTGCACGATGAGTTTAACTTACATAAAAAGATAAAAGAGGCATCAGGCATATACAAGAAAAAAATCACGAATATGCTATTCGATACTAATAACAAATTGATAACTGATGCTGAAGAGAAGTCTGATGTTTGGGTGCACTACATTAACAAGCTATTTGATGACTCATCAAAAACCATCAACACGGACAACCAATCACGGACAAAATTCTTGACAAAATCAAGAAAACTGGATAGGTCTTCCAATAACTAATATCCAAGAATAAATTTATTATGCAATCAAATCAGCGAAGAATTAGAAATCAGTCGGACCAGATGAAACCTAACCTAATATAACCTTACTATTCTCGAAAAAATCTTTAATGGTATATACTACACAGGCATATTTCCAAATGAATGGCTAAAACCTACTTTCGCCGCATTACCGAAGTGTAATAACGTCAAAAACTGTAGTGAGTATAGGTTAATCAGTCTACTGAGTCACATGTTGAAAATATTTCTTAAAATACTACATAATCGTTTATTCAAAAAATGCGAAGAAATTATGGGAAGAACACGGTTAGGATTCAGAGAAGCTATGGGGACACGAGAAGCTCTTTTCAGTCTCCAAGTTCTGGTACAAAATTGTAAAGATGTTCAAAAAGATTTCTTCATTTGTTTTATCGATTATGAAAAAGCATTTGATCGCGTACAACATGACAAACTCATCACGATCTTAAGAAATATGGGTCTCGAGAACAAAGACGTACGACTTATCAAAAACCAATACTGAAATCAAGAAACTGAACTAAAGTTGGATGGTGTGACCGTTGAAAATCTGACAATTAACAGAGGTGTTCGTCAAGGATGCATTCTCTCACCTCTTCTGTTCCATATCTACTCTGAAGAAATTTTTAAAGAAGCTACAAACTTTGCAATGTCTCTCTCTCCCTCTCTGTAGCTCTTACAACCCATGGTGAGTCTTGGCTGACTCAACAACTCTCCTCCATTGGACTCTGTCCATCATTAGCTCCTCCGCTTTCATGATATTCAGGGATCTAAGATCTGATGCTATGTTGCCTCTCCACCGTAGTCGCGGTCATCAGACATTTATATCATAAGACATCTTTACATCAGACATCTCAGTCTCTCCGCTTGTATCGTTCTTACGATGACTGGTTGGTCATATAGTTCTTCTATTTCCCTGTTTTTCCTACTGCGGCAATGTTGTGTAGTTTCATCCCTTGTAGGCCCGTATATACACCATAGTATTTTTCTCTCTGCAACCCTCAGTCTGTTTTCTTTCTTTTTTGTCATTGTCCAGGTTTCGCAAGCGTAAGTCATAATCGGTTTTATAATGGAGTGATATATTCTTACTTTTGTCGTCCGAGACACATTATTTGATTTAATTATTCTCTGCAATGCAAAACAACATCGATTGGCACTTTGTATTCTGTTGTTAATTTCTTTTATCATATCATTGTCCGACGTGATAGTGGCACCCAGATATTTAAATTCCTGGAGGCTTCAAAGTTGTATTGGTCCATCGTCACATTTTGACCTAACCTATCCCTACGTTTAGTCCTTGATGTGGTCATGTACTTGGCTTTACTCTCGTTTATTTTTAGGCCCATATTTTCCGCTGCAGATTCTATTTTTTTAAACTCTTCTTTAACGTTCCTGGTGGTGTTTCTAATGATGTCTATGTCATACGCAAAGGCCAATATAAGACATGGGCCCCGTTTTCTAAACAGCAGTGTCTCCGTTTTTGCCTCCCTCACTACCTTCTCCGGAGTTATATTAAGGAGGAGTGGGGAGATGGCGTCTCCTTGTTTCCGGCCATTATTTATCGTAAAAAAGATTGATACCTTTCCCCCGATCCGTACTGCACTTTTGGAGCCTTCCATGCTGATCTTTGTTAAGCCGACAAGTACTCGGAATTCCCAGTTCCATCATAGCATTCCACAGCTCTACCCTCAAGACGTTCTCGTACGCTTGTTTGAAGTCGATGAAGAGTTGATGTATGATTTTATCGTACTCTCAGCACTTCTCCATTAGTTGACGTATTGTGAAGATCTTCTTTTCCTGAACCCACATTGGTAGTCGCCTAGCTGGTGTTCAACATAGGAAGTTAGTCTTTCGAGTAGTACCAGGGACCAGACCGTATATCCTGTATTTACCAATGATATTCCCCGATAGTTGGAGCATTGTAGCTTGTCGCCCTTTTTGTGTAGGGGCAAGATGACACTCTCTTTCCAACTACTTGGTATTTTCTCTTCCTTCCAAATCTGGAGTATGAGGGTGTGAAACTATTTGATACGAGTTTCTCCTCCCCTAGCGGGTATAAAGCAGTTTTGAATATGTATATATATATATATATATATATATATATATATACATATACTTATACATATACATATATATATATATATATATATATATATATATATATATATATATTCTCCTCCATATTTCAGACACTCTGCCGGTATTGTGTCCTTACCCGGCGCTTTGTTATTCTTTATTTTCATTATCGTCTTCCTTACCTCTTCAAGGGTTAGCTCCTTGACCAGTGAAACTGCGGTGTAGTATGTGACCGTACCTATTCCTTGGTCCTGCTGCGCGTTCAGTAATTGGTCAAAGTAGCTTCTCCACGTCTATAACACCTCGTTTTTATCTGTCACTAGTACTCCGTTATTTGTTTTAAGAAACATGTCAGTCCTCGATCTGAAGCCTCCTTTAATGTTCCTCACTTCTTGAAAAAATTCCTAGTTTTGTTATTTGCTGGACTTGTTTCCAGTTCTTTTAGCATTTTTTGTTCGTGCGCTCTTTTTTTTACTCTAAATGTTCTCCGTGCTGCTGTTCTTGTTTGTCTGTATTTATCACTAATGTGTTCATTTGGGTCTTGCAGCGCGTCCATCCTCTTGTCTGGATGTTGCCTGCAGTTGTGCTGTTTGACTCCTCTGGTATTCTTGTTTTTTTTGCTGTCCTCTTTAAATGTTTCAGTATTTCATGTAGGGGGCTTGAGTGTATTTTGGTACTTTTGGCTAGATATTGGCAATGGCATACAAGTAAATACTGTTTACATTAATAACATTAAATACGCTGATAACACAACATTGATAGAGGATAGTATAGAAGATTTACAATGTTTGGCATGTGTTGTATTGTTTTCTCGGGGATTCCGCGTTGCTGCTGAGGGTTGGCTCTGAAAAGAACCGGATTCTTGACATTTTGGCGAACTAACATTCGCCATTCTCAAGAGATATATGCGTCCCTGCGGGTCAACCGTTAGATGCATTCTGAGAGCTCGTTCGTGCGATGCGACTACTTATAGCTGTCTGGCTGCGGGTCATGCGCGTTGTGTGCGGTGCTTCGGTTCGGTTGTTTGTTTGTCTTGTTGGTCGTACATGAGTCTGGGGTGTCTGGGATTGCATTTTGAGGGTCAAACCTCAAAATTTGAACCCTCAAAACGCAATCTCAGACACCCCAGATTCATATAAAGAATTCAAAGCCCTCCTGGTTCTAAGAGAAAACAACAATATTTTGGTCCTACCAGCTGATAAAGGAAATTGCTCTGTATGCATGAACAGTGTTGACAATAAGCAAAAAATGACCACAATCTTAGATGATCTAGCATATCTATCCAGGACAACAGACCCCACAACTTATCTTGAGAAAACAACCAAACAAAAGATCCTAAGCTCCGCCATTAACGAGGAAACAATGTAATATCTTATACCAAGGGAGAAATCATCACGGTGTGCCAAGAGATATGGTTTACCGAAAATCTGCAAAGATTGGTCGGAGCTCCACTCCACCAATAGTAAGCTGTGTTGGTTCACCAGTCCAAGTGCTTGCGAAACATTTAGCAAAGTGTTTACAACCATATGCCGAAGATTGTGATCCCTATGTCCGCAATACTGAATACTTTACAGACATCCTGAAAAATCATCAACTCCAGACATTGTACCTTTATTCACAAAAGTACCGGTCCCTGAGGTCTTAAACATCATAAATTAAAATTAAAACTAGAAAAGTATATATCTGGAGAAACATTGTATAAAGAACACATATTTTGGGTACAATGGTCAATTATGCAAACAAGTCCTAGGAGCACCAATGGGTTCACCTCTATTCCCAGTAATAGCCAACATATTTCTTACAGATTAGGAGGAGAAGGGAATTTCATCAGCTACACTCAAACCTACACTCTATTTAAGATTTGTGGACGACACATTTGTAATCTGGTGCATAGGTAGACCAGAACTGGACAAATTCCTCAAGCACTTTAACTCCCAACACGACCAACTCAAATTCGCAATGGAGGCAGAAAAGCATCAACGACTCCCTTTCTTGAATCTTTTGGTAGAGAAGAGACCAGACGACACCTTGAGTCACACAGAGTACCAGAAGCCAACACATATCGACAGATATCTGGACGCTTCTTCGCACCTTCATCACCCCAAACAACTAACATCTGTAGTGAACACTCTCACTGGATCGGGTCCAAGAGACTAGCCGACCAGCATAACTTGTCAAAGGAATTGAAGAACTTATATTTTATCATCGTCTAAAAAAATAGTGGGAGACATAACCGTTTTGGACTCATTTCACACCGGTGGCGATCATCGGCTAGTAAGAGCAAGAATTTCAGTAGAGAAAACAAAAAGAAAAACCAAAAGACTCCAACATACAATAGATAATGAACTCCTTAAAGAAAAACAAGATACCTACCGAACGGTCTTGGAAAGTAAATTTAAGCACGACCACCAATTAGGCATTAACAAGCTAGAGGAACAAATAACAACAACAATTACCACAACAGCATTTGAATTAGCCAAAAAAGATACAAGAAGGAAAAGCAAACTGAGACAAGAAACAAAACAAATGATCGAAAAAAGAAGATAAATATTCAGAGGCTGTAAAAACACACCTAAATACCGCGAGATAAAGAGGGAAACAAGGAAGATGATAAGAAAGGATCTGGAAACATATTATGAAGAGGAAGTGACGAACGCGATAGAAGATAATAAAAATTTGAAATGCCTGAGACGAACAGACGGAAGAAGAGAAATCATAAGCCTGAAGAATTCCGAAAGGAAGGAATCCAGAAACAGGGACGAAATGCTGGAAATTATACGAGAAACTTTTTCTTCAAATGGATATTCAAACAGCCTAATTGCCGAAGCTTACTGTCGTACAGAGAACCGTAACCAAAGAACTGAAGAACGGCAGAAATCTGTCAGCACAGCATACCTACTATATGTTTATGGATCAACTGACAAAATCGCTGGAATTCTGAAAAGACACCAAACATCGACACCATTTTCAAGTCAAACCAAAAAAATATCCTCCATGCTACGTAGCGTTAAAGACACAATCCCGTTTGAATCCCATGGAACTTACGATTTGCAGGGTATTGCGAAACATGTGAACGAACATATATTGGACGTACTAATAGATAAATATCGGCTAGAAGAAGTTTCATCGGCTCTTATCCAACACACCAACACCGGCCACTGGATGGATTTTAGAAACTCAAGGACTCTTGCACATATTAGCCAAGAAATGTCAAGCGTATACAGAGAAGCCATAGAGATAGAAAAACGAGACTACTGCCCCCGATTATATTCACCCTCAAAATGCAATCCCATACACCCCAGACACATATACGACCAACAAGACAAACAAGCAAGCGATCCGAAGCACCGCACACACCTGAAGCCAGACAGCTATAAGTACTCCGTTCGACGAACCAGCGTTTAGTATGCGTCTAACTTACTACTAATTGGTACAAGATGAACATGTTCACATGATGTTTAGTACAATGTGAACAACATTGGACATATTTGAAAACAAAGACTAAGCAAATCTTGCCAAGAGTGGACAAGACCGGACAAGCCTGGACAAGACTGATCAAGACTAGGCAAGTCTGGACTGGACTGGGCATAATTGGACAAGACTGGACAAGATTGGATAAGACTGGAGTCGACTGGACAAGAGTTTCTTCCACTATTTACACAAAATTAAAAACGAATTAAATATATAAATAAAACAATTATTGACATGATGTTTAGTACAAGGTGAACAACAATGGAAATGTTTGAGTAGGTTGAATAAAAGTGGACAAGGCTAAGCAAATCTGGACAAAAGTGGACAAGAACGGACAGGCCTGGTCAAGACTAAGCAATTCTGGACTGAACTGGGAAAAATTGGACAAGACTGAACAAGATTGAATAAGACTGAAGTCGACTGGACAAGAGTTTCTTCCACTATTTAAACAAAATTAAAGACCAATTAAATGTATAAATAAAACATTTTGATTTATAAAATTAAAATTAATTAAAACAAAAAATGCTCTAATTTATTTAAATTCCAATTTGCACATAATAAATAGCATTTAATTTTTTGAAAGTTGTATGCACTTTATAAGAACAAGATTTATAGATTTCCTTTGACAATTAGTGGCTGTAACCTAATTTAAAAACAACTAATAATATGCAAATTAATGAAGCTAAATCAGTATATAAACAATGCGTTGACAATGTAGTAGCATAAGTCCATCTAATAGTAGATTAAGCAACAGAACATGTTCAAACAGGTCAGAAAGATCATTATTGAAAGTTGCTTTATACCATTCATTGCTAAGAAAATTGTTAATTTTGTTTGATTTTAAATAATAAAAAAGGATTTGTCCGGAAGACTTTTGATCATTAGCCAGTTTGTGCAACACCGATTGATATTGCTTAGTGCAGGGGTTCCCAAAGTGCGGCCCGCGATATCGATACGATATATTATATTGTTATTAAAAAATGAATAAGTAAATAGTAAAATAAATAATAAATATTACAAATAAGATATAATAAAATACATATTTTAATATTACAAAAAAAAATCTTTAAACATACAGAGCTTTAACCATAAGCATGTATGTCTAGTCTAGTTATTACACATTTGTACATACATATAATGTAGTAGTCTCATATAGATACGGAACTGTTAATCATTTAAGACATGCGATTTGAATTGATAGAATTACAGGAAAATATTTATGCTAAGAATTTTTATCAGAACAATTCCTTAATTATCATGCGTGAATTATCCGAAATACGAAAATATGCTCAACAAATGTTTCCATTATTTGAGAGCACATATATTTGTAAAACAACTTTTTCTATACTAATAAAAAAAATAAGAAATAGTTAAATGTATTTAAAACATCAAAAAATCGTGGTTATTGTTATGATTTTATTCCGTTTTTTTTTTGGCCCGCCAAAAAATTCAAAAATATTATATTGGCCCGCCTAAGAAAAACTTTGGGAACCCCTGGCTTAGTGCATTAATATATTGTTATTTCAAAATATTAATTATTAACATGAAAAATTATCAAATTGTTATAATAATATTAACTATAAACATTTTTTTTTAAATATAGACACATTAACTTTTTGTTCTTATATAACACACCGATTGCTAATATAACTTAGTACACACCGATTGATATCATTGCTTGAAGCATATCAAGCTTTATGCAATTCAGCCTAACTAAAGCTTTATTAATAACTTTATAATCTTAAAATTATATTGATTTTAATTTTATTGTATTTTTAGATGATTCTGTCCATACTCCAGCTGGATACGTCCCATCTGGCGCTTATTCCGCGTTTAGCGATCCAGCTGGATATTCTGCATACTATGAAGGGGTTCACTACCATTAACTCTATATAACGAGAAAATTGTTACGGTGAATTCACTTCAAACTGATAATGTATTTGAAAAGTTAATTACTTACTTAATTACTTAATTACATCGATTAACAAATTCATTTTCTTTAATTTATTTTCTCCTATTACAAACTTATATTTTATCAACAGATAAGACCAGACAGGACCTAAAAAGATGAGACAATAACAGACAGGATCTGCAAAGATGAGACAATATCAGACAAAGTCAAACAAGAGATTAGATAAGACTAGACTAAATTTGACATGATTAAAAAAGGTCAGATTCAGGCAGAAATGGCTAGACAAAACCAGAGAGAGCTAGAAAAGGCTAAACAAGACCAGACAAAACCAGACAAACCCAGGCAGGGTTAGACAGGATAAGACAGTAGTAGACTGGATCAGACAGAACCAAACAAGACCAGACAATTCCAGACAAGAGCAGACTAACCAGACAAGACACGACAAAACCGAACTAAAACGGACGAAACCGGACAAAACCGAACAAAATCGGAGAAAAACGTACAAGATTGGGCAAGATCGGACAAGACCAGACAAGACCGCAAAATACCGAACAAGAAGAGACAACACCAGACAAGACTACAAAAAACAAACAAGCCAGACATTGCATGTGAGATTATACATTACAAGAGACAAGACCAGACAAGACTAGGCAATACCAGTCAAGACCAGATAAGACCAGACAAAACCAGACACGGCCAGACAAGACCAGACAAGACTAGACAAAAACAGAAAAGACCACACAAGACCAGACAGGACCAGACAAGACCAGACTAGAGCAGACAAGAGCAGACAAGTCCAGACAAGACCAAACAAGACCAGACAAGACCAGACAAGACCAGACAAGACCAGACAAGACCAGACAAGACCAGACAAGACCAGACAAGACCAGACAAGACCAGACAAGACCAGACAAGACCAGACAAGACGCGAAAAACCAGACAAGACCAGACAAGACCAGACAAGACCAGACAAGACCCGAGAATACCAGACAAGACAAGACAAGATCAGATAAGACCAGACAAGACCAGACAAGACCAGACAACACAAGACCAGACAAGAACAAACAAGACCCGACTTGTCCAGACAAGACGAGACAAGACCAGACAAAACCAGACAAGTCCAAACAAAACCAGACAATACCAGACAAGACCAGACACGACCAGACAAGACCAGACAAGGCCAGACAAGACGAGACAAGACCATACAAGACCAGACAAGGCCAGAGAAGTCTATACAATCTGAACACCGTATCTTAAAACGGAGAGCAAACTTAAAGACGCTGAAGAGCATCTGATTTCCTGGGAAATGGAATCTGGGGATACTGTACCACCAGAAATTACAAGCAAAGAAATCGCGGAAGCATCTCAGAGAAAAAAAATTCAAGAAAACTCGAGGCCAAAATGACATTTCACCGTAGGTGACACGGCTGGCTGCCCTCCTGCAAAATGAGCTATTTGCGGCTATGTTTAATGCTGTCATCCGCACCAGAAAAATCCCCCAAATGTGGAAAGAGGCCAGGCTGGTTCTGGTGCCTAAACCTGGTAAGCCCCCGCTACATCATTTCGCCCAATCTGCCTACTGGACACCAACGAAGCTCTTCGATCGAATAATAGTTACCAGGATAACCCATAAACTCGATCTGAATGGGGGACTATCAACATTTCAGTATGGGTTCCGAGAGGGAAGGTCGACAACTCACGCCATCCAGGAGGTGATGAAGATTGCCCGTTATGCTAACCTGGGAAAAAGAAGACACAGAAAGATATGCTTAGCGGTAGAGCTGCATGTAACAAATGCATTCAATATTGTACCTCGGCGGAAAATAGTGGACGCACTTAGACGGAAAAAGGTATCTGCTTATCTAATTGATTTAATCAAAAGTTATTTTACGGACAGGACCCTAAAAATAGATAACAAAATAAGGCCGGTGTCTGGCGGTGTTCCGCAGGGGTCGGTTCTCGGGCCTCTATTGTGTAACATCCTATACGATGGCTTCATGGACCTAGTAAAAACGAACGACCTGAGAGACTGTAGACTAATCGCATTTGCCGACGACCTAATCGTGGTGTCAGTTGACACATACGAGAAGGCTGTAGTTGCGAGGGCCGAATCTGCAATAAAAGCGATACATACATGGATGGAAATAAATGAACTACAAATAGCTACAGAAAAGTCTAAGGTCATTGCACTAATGGGCCGCAGGGGGATTGAACCCATGTCTGACAACATAATAGGTAGGCTAGTTTCCGTGACACCGACAATGAAATACATCGGCGTCCATATCGACCAGCGGCTTTTTTGGAGCAGGCACGTCCAAAACGTAACAGTCAAAGCCGGACGTGCAGGTACAGCACTTCGTAAGTTGATGCCCAGAATAAATGACCCAAATACACATTCAAAAAGGCTACTAAATGAGGTGGTTAATTCCATCCTCCTTTACGCTGTACCGGCCTGGGGAGAGTCGCTTAAAGCAGCCGCAAACAAAAACAAATTAATAAAAATACAACGCAGAATGTTAATAAGCATATGCCGCGCTTACCGCACGGTTTTAAATGTGGCGCTACAAGTCAGACGTATTGACTGAGGAACGTGCCAGCAACCAAGGCAGAAATACAGGAGGGAGAGCTCGACACAGAAGCGTACTCATAAGCAGTGTTCCCTCTTATTTTGATTAGTTCGGTGATCGGTCTAAAGTCTAGGCTATGCAGAAAAATTAAAATTAAAAACAAATTGCGCAATTTTTTTATACTTTATATTCAAACCATAATATCAAAGTAGCACGAAAAGCGCGCGCTCCGATACTGGACATGAGAAGGTTGAAGGACTCAAAGATTAATGAACAGGTGTGCCAATCTTTAAGCGATGGTGTAAATAACACCACATCAGTAACACAAACAGAAAAAAGTGGAACGTCTTAAAACGCCTTATCCAAAATACGAGCCAAAAGTACTTGAAGCTCCAAAAAACAACAAAGAAAGAATGGATGACGAAAGAAATTCTTCAGTTAATCGAACTTAAAGGACACGCTAAACGCTAATAACGACGGACCGACTTCGTATTATAAAATACGAAGTTCAAAAAGCCATAACATAAATGAAGAATGCGAAAGCAGCCGACCCATATAACATCCACTCTGAAATGATTCATTTATGTTGCAACTCGCACCCAGAATTACTGAACATCATCACTGACTTATTTAAGCAAAGCTACAATACGGGACAAATGCCAGCAGACTGGATGACCTCTATGTTTGTTACAATACCCAATAAGCCATCTGCGAAGAGATGCGACGAATATAGTCTGATCATCCTAATGAACTACATTGTCAAGATATTTTTAAAGATCATACATGCCAGGATCTATCCTGGCATGTATGATCATATGTGTGAGGAACATGTGGGAGAGACGTAGTTAGGCTTACGGAATGCGCTCGGAACGAGAGAAGCCATCTTGACACTCGAAATCATAATACAGAGGTGTAGAGACATGGTACAAGATGTACACGTTTGTTACATTGATTTCGCCAAAACGTTTGACACTGTAATACATGATACATTGATTCGTATCAAGGCAAGGTTCTGTACTATCTCCAATCTTGTTCAAAATACACTCTGAGAAAATTTTCCAAGTAGCATTAAACGCAAACGAAGGTATTAAAATAAATGGCGAAAACATCAATAACATACGATACGCTGATGATACCATCATAGTAACAAACACCTTGGAGAGTCTACAGAGCATAATGAACAAGGTCAAAAAAACAAGCGAACGGTATGGACTCCGATTATACACCTGAAAGACAAAATACATGGTGATATCTAAAAACGAGGGCCCACACGAAGATACACTAATACTAGGCAATGAACACTTTGAGAGAGTAGATAAATATGTCTACCTTGGTACCCTCATAAATGACGACTAGGATCACTCCAAAGAAATTTGTGCAAGAATAGAACAGGCCAGATCTTCTTTCCACAAACTAAAGAAAATGTTCTTCTCCAGCGGCTTGTCACTTCCCCTTAAAATCCGAATGGTAAGGTGCTATATCATGCCTGTTCTACTACATGGCGTGGAGGCCTGGACATTGACAGAGGCGACGCAAAATATTCTGGAGTCTTTCGAGTTTAAGATATATTGACACATCCTGCGCATATCATGGATCCATCATATCACAAATAAAGAAGTATTCCAATAAATCGGTAAAAATAAAGAACTGCTCAACATAGTCAAAGAAAGAAAGCTGCAATACTTAGGGCATATAATGCGAAATGACAAATATCGCATATTATAATTGATTCCGTTATTTCGAAAAGGGCATGAGAGAATTAAAACTTTTCAGAATTAACAAAAATATGTTTGTTGTAAGAAAAGTCATTGATGCTGAAGCAACTGAATATAGAGGTTGTTAAATAAATGACATACACGCTTTTTGCAATATTTTTTTTATTAAAAAAGGAACAATTTTCATCAAGATATTTTGAAATAAAATTTTTGGACTTATGCCTTTTTCGAAATAATCAAGGCATTAGTCCAAAAATTTTAGTTAGTTAATCATCATTTTTAGCAATTTCAGCTTTCTTTTATTTTATTATGTATATAGTTTTCACTATTCCTGCCACTAGAGACTCTTTTTCTAGATCTAAAAGTATTTGAGGCACGCTCACGATGCTCCATTTCTTTAACTAATAAAGCGATGTTATGTCATATCTGACAGATGCGTTTAGTTTCACTTGAAAGGGGCATAAGTTCAGGACTCGTGCCCTTTTTATTGCTTTTTAAGTTGACTTGTGGTGTAAACACATATGCTCTTTTCGCATGGAATATGTAAAACGCTTGAATAAAAGGAATATATGTATGACATATAAAATGAATGAATAAAATGACGTAAAAATGTGATATTTCAAAAAAGTGTGACTCGTGCCCTTTTCGAAATGACCGGTTCAATTAGTCATGCAAGGAGGAGTAAATGGGATAAAGAGAACCAGCAGACGACGTAACTCCTGACTTAAGAACTTACGCCAGTGGTTCGGCCTTACATTAATTCAACTGTTCACTCACCAATTCAACTATCAAGCAGTTGATAAAGGCAAGATTTCCATGCTAATCGCCAACATCCGCAATGGATGGGGCACTCTAAGAAGAAGAAGATAATATCAAATAGCAAAAGAATAGTTTTGGATATTTCCAATGAGACTTTATTTTTTCTAGCTTCTTGGACTAACTCACTCTTTATATACTTCTTCGGTGTTAATTGTTTGCCCATTTGATAAATTTATGTAATTTTATTCTCATTACATCACATACGTTGTGCATAGATTTTCTCTTAAGAGTCGCATGTACATCGGCATGTCCAATGGGATGTTCGACAGAACTCACCCAGTGTTGTATGGCGCTGCAGGTCTTTTTATTGATCATAGTAATATTACTGATAGTATATGATCATATGATCATAGTATATGATGATAGTACTGATCATAGCTGGTTACAATAATATATTAGTTAATCTAATATTCCCAATTTCGAAGACGAACTCGAAGTTTTCAACTTCTCGTAATTTAAGTGTGCGGAAAATAAATTTATCTGCGCAGATTTTAAAATGTCACGAAAACTACTGCGCAACTGCGCATCCGCGCAGCTTACAGGGAACATTGCTCATAAGCAGATGGCAGAAACGCTAGAATGACGCTAAGGAAGGGAACTGGACCTGAACTCTCATCCCAGAAATTGAGCCATGGCTGAAGCGCACTCATGGAGAAGTTAATTACTTCTTAACACAAGTACTAAGCGGGCACGGAAGCTTTGGCTTATATGTTCAAAGGATCGGAAAAGGCAGAAAGCGACAGCTGCATATACTGCCAAAGGACAGACTCAGCTGAACATACTACTTTTGAATGCCCGTAATGGGCTGAACTCAGAATCAAAAGAGAGCGGGTGGTGAGAGAGCCTACCAATTCCTCTAATATGGTACAGCTGCTGATCAAAAGCGAGAACAACGGGCAAGCAGTAGCAACGATGTGTGCCACGATACTCAGAACAAAAGACGAAAACGAAAAAAAGGTCAGGCTACTTTTCAGGAACGTGCAGCCTTAATGGAAAGGATCACCACTTTGAGTAATGCTAACGCGGTCCCGAAGTGGAGTAGTGACCTCAGGGGCGATTTAGTGGGTATATACATACATATTTATATATATATATATATATATATATATATATATATATATATATATATATATATATATGTATATATATATATATATATATATATATATATATATATATATCTATACAATACCAAACGAAACCAGACATACAAGACCAGAAACGACCAGACAAGTCTGCATAAGAGAAGGCATGAACAGCTAAGATTAGGCAAGAGCAGATAAACCAAACATAATCAAACAATACCAGACAAGACCAAAGAAAACTGGACAAAACCGGACAAAACTGGATAGGACCTGACAAGATCGAACAAGATCGGACAAGACCAGACAAGACCGGACAACACCGGCCAAGAACGGACAACACCGGACAAGACCGGACAAGAACGAACAAGACCGGTCAAGGGCGGACAAAACCATACAGGGCTAGACAAGATCAGACACGATTATACAAGACTAGACATGACTATAAAATTTATCTGGTCAAGTCATAAGAGATTTTACAATACAAGCTTAGTCATTCTAACGCACTTGAACATATATGTCTTGATTTTATTGAAACGTTCAAGAGTAAAGCTATAAAGATGTAGAAGCTATCAAGTAGAATTGGTTTTAATGTAATATGAATCAAATTTTAAACAGAGGAGGTACTTAAATAATTTGTGTCAATAGGACATCTAGGTGTTACTGTGAGACAAATACGTGGACGACAGATCAGATTTATCATAACTCATTATAATTGACTTGTGGGACAGACAAATTAGATGAATAAATTCAAGTAAAACCAGTATTCATTGAAATTAACATATGTTGCGGCAACGCGGAGCTTTGACAAAAACTAAACTAGTTTTTGTTCCTATACCGGGTTTATCGACCGAAATTTAATTAAAATTAATTTATTATGCTGGTTAGATTGTTGTTGAAATGGGCATTAAATTATATGATTTGGAAAAACAAAAAAAAAACAAATCAGCTTTAATTGTTTCAATTTAAATAAATTATAATTTCCAAATAATTCTATAAATATTTAAAAAAAAAAGTACAAATTATGTTTTATAGGATTGAAAAAAAAATAGTAGTCCTAGCACGTATTTCTAATCTGTTCATCCGTCTATCTAGCTATAGTCCGTCTGTTCCTTCTAGTCCACCTAGCTCGTATGTAATAAGATTGGAAAATGCGCATTGATACATTAATTACACAAGAAAGGTGACAAGGCGGATCCAAACAACTATAGAGGCATATCTCTACTGCCTATTGCATACAAAATTATTTACAAAGCTCTCTTAAGCCGATTAAAAAAACAAACAGATCACCTGATTGGCGAGTATCTAGCGGGTTTCAGGTAAGGTCGATCGAACAGAACAAATATGGAACTTAAAGACGATATTGAGTATTCGCCGAAGTACCAGCACAATCGTCACTTTTGTGCACTAAGAAGGCGTATGATTTTGTGGACAGACAGACAGTTTTTGATACTCTAGAAAAACTTTAAGTGGACAAGAAGACCAGAGCTATTATCCATCAGACTCTCACGAATACGACAGCTAAGGTGAAATTTCTTGGAGAAGTATCTGAGCCTTTTGAAATATCTACGGGCGTTCGTCAAGGTGACGGCCTCTCTCTTACTGTGTATATCTTAAACCGGCTCAGTGCGAAAGCGGAGAGCCGGCATTGTATTGCACAAAAAATAAACAAATAAGATGTGTATATCTTAGTTCTAGACAAAGTTATTACAGAATGTGCAATGAAATGTGCAAACATTCGAAACTCGGTAAACAAGGTCAATGTGAAATGTTTGGAGTTTGCTGATGATTTAGCAGTCATTAGTAAGATCAAGGATGAAACAATATATGCCAAACAGAGACTACACTATATAGTATCAAAGGCAGGCCTCCAGATATCATACAAGAAATCTAAGTACTTATATGGAAAATCTACATCAGAGTATTGCAAAAACTCCGCTAGAGATGGAAACCGGCACAATTCTACAAGTGTCCTCCTTCAAACACCTTGGAGAAATTACAATACCATCAGGACTAAACAGTAGAGCCAACGTAGAAAGAGCCACCAAACTCCATAAGGCGTACAGACTAACTTGGAATTACTATAACAAGAGTCATATCGCATAGATAATGGAAAATTACGACACTACAAGACAGTTGTTTTGCAAGAAGCTGTATATGCTTCAGAAACCATATGCTTAGGTCACTCTAAAACTACTGAAATCGAAAAGCATGAGCGGAAAATTTATGGTCCCACGATAGAAAATAGAAAGTGGATTAATAGAAAAACAGCGGAACTCTATTCATTTATTGACATCATAGGCATCAAGGGGCATCAAGGCATCAAGGCGTATAGATAGAATGGCAGATGACAGACTAACTAGAAGATTATTCAAAGCAATCAACTCAGAGAAGATCAAAATTAAATGGCTAGAAGAAACTCAGGCAGACCTCCAAGAAATAAATATCACAGACGACATCATAGCAAATCGTGGATCATTTAGGACCAAACTAGCCAAATATAAACCTCTGGAGAAACCTAAAAAGAAAACTGGTAGGAAGTGGTCGACAGAACGCAAGATACAACATAGCGCATGCATGAAGAGATTTTGGGAGGATAAGAAGGCGAAAACCAACTAAGAAGATCAAACGGGCTCTTTAAATGAAAATTTAATAAAGTAATAAATGTGTGGGAAGAACTAAATATGTAGTATTGAATTGGAACGCATATTTTTTGGTTTATGATTTATTATGAAAATGTAACTAATTTACGTTTAAAATGCAGTTCGACTTTTTGTTATGAGGAATGAAAAAGATAAACAAGGGGGGAAAGTTATGTAATTTGTCATTTTTTGACAATTTTTTTGTTGTGAAAAAAATCAGTTGGAGACTTAGAGAACACTTGGAGAATATGCTCCTAAATTTTCAGATCGAATTTCGAAGTATTGACATCTCTATAGCGTATATACACTAGGTATCATGTTCCGAACAAGACCGAGCGTGTTATCGCTTCTAAGGTCGGGCGCTTGGAAGTCCGCGAGAAGCTTATATATCGCGTGTCCCTCGTACTGTAATCATGAGTCGAAAGATAAATAAAAGTGAGCCAAATTATCGCTCAAGTCGTCCTCGTCGTCGGCCACCACCATCAAAATCGCAATTAGAAGAAACAGAAGAAGAAATGTCAAGCGACCTCGGAATAAGTGCCTCAGCTAAGAAAATGATAGTTTCTAGCACTGACATAATTGTGATTTTGGGTTTTTGCTATCGAATAATAGAATTTGTTAGCGTGTTTGCTGCCATATCTAATATAGCAGTGTGCAGGAAATATACGCACGACTTATCGTTTGGGCAGACGGGAGATAGAGGACTAGGAAACTCGAAGGAGGAAATTAAGGATGCTATAATGGCCACCTATTTTCATATGATTTCGACAAATGAACAGCCGCAGTACAAGTACTGTCCCCCGGGTGCCGACTCCTGGTGCGCATATCGCGTCGCTGAAGTTTCCAATACAACGCAGTCGTACGAGCATCCTCCTCCTCTACATCCCGACTAAGAGGAGAAAATCTTGCTGATGTACGAAGATTTGTCCCGGGATGATTTGAGAGATGCTTGGGAGGCTATACACAGAACCCAAATGAATCATTCAATGCGACTGTGTGGCGTTTAGCTCCTAAGCATCTACACTGTGGTTGGAAAATAGTGGAGGCTGCAGGCATGTTCAATGATGGTTATAACTTCGTTTTAAGCATTATGAATGACCTGCAGTTGCAAATCGGCATACAGTGCAAGACATTCGCCGACCACCAAACTGCATGCCGAGTACGGAGGCAGCACCGTCGTACTTGGAGCAGGTCCAGAATGTCAAGAACGGCGAAGAAAGAAGAGGAAGCGGCTCGAATGGACGAATTCGCAGAAGAAGAAGGTATATTGTATGGCCCTGGTATCGCAGACTGAGCGTTGAAAGCCGTAAGTCCTCTTGAACAAAACTTTTCTGTATCGAAAACTTTAAACGCGTTTTTCTCGAAACGTAAAATCTCGTGCGCCGTGCAATGTAGGTCAACGAGTTTTCCACCGATTTCGATGAAATTTTCCATAAATATTCTTCAACTCATTGGCTATTGCATGCCGTTCGAATAAAAAAAAAATTAATAATATTGTTTCATACCAATTGTTAATACAGAAACGAGAATTTTTTTTTCAAAAGGATGCTGAATGTTTTATTTTTTTTTTTTTTAATTTTCCTTGACGTCATGTCAAAGTGTACTGATGTAACTTAACGATGAAAATTTGTTTTTTCATTTTCAGTAAGATTTGAGACCTGCAGGCTGCACGGTGCAAATCTAAGGAACCGACTTTTGGCAGCTGTGGAGCCGCCATTTTTTTTTTTTTTTAATTTGTGAATAAAGCTTATATGTTATACTTTGAGATATGAATTGTTTCAATTCGAAAAACCTTTCCATCACTTCATAAAAAAATCTAGAAAGAAAAAAGAAACTAAAAAAAATCTAGTAGGATTACATAACTTTCCCCCCTTTTAACATAAATTAAAAAGAATAATCATTAATAACGTTACTAGCGACGAGGCATACTTTCAATTATATTGAGAATCATATTTTGGTTAATGTAATTCCATTCCTGCAATAGCAACTCTGGGATTCATGTCTGGACTGAGTGCTGGCCATTCAAACCGCCTAATTCCCACCTCGTCCAGATATTCTCTGACAACTGTGGCTGTGTGAGGTTTAGCATTATCTTGCCTGAAAAAGCCATGCTTATCCATAGTGACCATGAAAGGCATAACGTGATCGTCTAGAACCTCGATAATGTATCTGTGAGCGGTTAGATAACCATTCTGTATGATGATCAACTCAGTGCGTGCTCGTGAAGAAATTCCTTCTCAAACCACAATCAAGCCACGTCAAATGGAAGTCGCATGTAAATGCAAACTGGAGCATATCTTTCTCCGGGTCTTCTCCATAATCGTCGACGTCCGTCTAGCCCAGTGCGGCAAAAACGAGATTTGAAATCTTGCAATTCTATGCCGGCATTGCGATCCTTCTACAAGATAATCCATTGACATCTGTAATTTCTTGAAGTTGATTTTCGAAGCGATGAAGATGTTCTATTTCGCAAAGAGGTCATCCCTTTGGGTGGTGACTTGTTCTCGCCAAAATCTGAGTCTTCTGCTTATCAGGGCAATCTTAGTTGCAAATTCTTAAGTGATATAAATGTTTTGCTCGCCAGTGTATATATAATAATCTCTTAATCTTATTCATTAAGTTTGTTTAATCCAATTTCAATACAACTAAACCAAATTAACTGCTAGAAAGGTTGATGACTAGTCTATAATCCTGAACATTATATTACAAATAATTCTTAAAAACAAATTTAAGGAAAGTAAAACAATATTTTAGTCACCTTGTCATTTTTATAAACTAAATCTTTATTATCATAAAACATATTTCTTTACTTAAAATGTCAGATTTGCGTACAATTAAAAAGCATTTTTTTCTCGATAAAATAGGTAATTGTCTATATTATTTTTGTTAACGCCGTGACCTTTAATTTCGCAAAATGTCAGGAGAACCGGAATGGTAACAGATATGATCGAGATTAAAATCTGAAACGTGGACAAATACTAGCCGGCCAACATACAGCACTAATGCGAATGGGATTACGGAAACCATACGGCCTTTTAGATTATTTACTGGTATTTACTCCACCCACACATGTGTTTATTGAAACAATAATTTGGTTAGAAGGATAAAATTATACCAATTTCATAATAGGATATTTATTCATAATAGGGTTGTTAGTGTATAATACTAGATAGTTATTGATAGATGATCACAAATTACAATTTATACAAAATTTAAGGGGGGGACATTAAAGTAAAATTTAGATAAAAACGATTTTTTGTTATTCGCTTAAAAGTTGCTTTAGGGTTTTAAAAATGACATACCAAAAGATGGAATGCGGCAAAGATGTCTAAATGCCCAAATTTTCCATTCTGCCGCAACGCCTCTTAGGTATGCGCCGAGCGCCTTTTCTGATCCCGGGGCGCGCTGTAATTTTCGAGTACGGGAGCAGGTATAACGGTAGTCGATGGGGAGAGACCTGCCCTCCGAAAAGTCTATAGTACTTAAGAGTGTCTATAGGAGTCACTATATGTACTATACATTCCAAGAATAGGTGTGTAGCGTCAGTTGGCGTCAGTCAGGCGTCAGAAATTGTGAATCAGTTGAACAAATGGAGAAAGCTATAAGGGCCATATTGCTTCACAAAATATCTACGAATGACCATCCGAAACACGACGATTGCCCGATTGGAGAAAATTCATGGTGCTCGTGGCAAAGGGCGAAATCTTCGGACACTTTGGATGCTTATACGCACGAAGCACCAATGTGTGATGAAGTTTATGAAGCTATTCAGCCAGTTTTTCAACAACTCACTACGAATGATCTTCTCACTCGCTGCATCGGGGGTTTCATACAAAACAGCAATGAAAGCTTCAACTCGACAGTGTGGGCGCTGGCTCCAAAAACTACGCATTCCGGCAAAGCAGTCCTCGATATTACTACAAACATCACTTCGTGTATTTTTAATGACGGGTTAATATCAATTCTACGTATAATCCAGGACATGGACATGAAAATTGGATTAAAAAGTCACCAACTATGCATGGACCTGGATGAGAAACGCATACAGAAGGATCACTGAGTATCGGCGTAAAACAAGCCCGCATCGATTTAAAATCAATTCGGAATAGCAAAAAAGAGGAGCAGATAGATTTAGAAGGCCAGTTGTATGGTGCAGGCATCGCAGATTAGACTTAAAACTTTAAACGCGTTTTTCTCGAAACCAGTTTTTCTGAACTGGGCGGACACATTGCTCGGGCAAATCTTCACCGATCGATCTGAAATTTCGGTAGTATATTCCAAAAACCTAACCCTATCGAGCCACGTAGGATTTTTTTATACTACTTGGTTTTTTTATGAACAATTTTATGACTTTTCTTTAAACTTTGTTAAATTTTCAACTTTTTTTCAAAACGTGCACCATTTCGCCAAAAATCAATATATCGAAATAATCCTACGTGGCTCCATAGCTGTTAATATAAAGAAACTAAAAAACTTAGATTTTTTGTTAGAGGTCAAACATTTGTTAGAGGTATGGGATATTAAGGAGCACGGGGCTGCTTGACGGCTACCCCTTGGACGAGGCGGAGGAAATCACCGTCGAGGGAGGCGGAACCATCCAGCACTTGGCAGTGGTGTTTAAAAAAAAAAGAGGATGTCAAGGAATGGACGCTGGCTAAGGTGTCCTACACTTCAGAGGTGGACGTTGAAGGGCTGTACTTGTTGCTGACTTCGGTGAGGGACCTACTGGCGCGCCAGGGAAGGAGGGGCGTGGATATTAAGGTGCCGTCTTAAGGCAAAGTAAGGCAAATATTGCAACTTTCCGTAAGTTAGTGGCCTGTGTGTTCCACGGGAGCAACATGCTCGTGCGTGTATATATCTCAGAGGGGGCAACGGTGCCAAAGCAGAGCGCAGGAATGGCGCCTAACGCGCAACCGAGCATGGCCACCCTGGTCATTAAGGCCGGGGATGGCAGTTACGCGGACCGAGTGCACGAAGTTAGAGAGGGCGCGTCGGGAACCGGAGCGCTGGATGATGTGCAGTCGGTAACGAAGTCGGCGGACGGAAACGTCATCCTCCGCGTTCGGGGTGATTCCGGTGAACCCGTAGGGCCTTGCAGGCTAAAGTAGGGGACGACAGCGTTAGGTTAGTGCAGGCAAACCGGTCTGCTCTAACCCTTAAGAACTTGGACGCTTCAACAACTGCCGAGGTAGATGTGGCGCTTAGGCACGCTCTAAGTGCTGGTGGCGCGGACGCGGGCGGCATCGGACATCGAAAATCGGTGTGCTCCGGGAGTGCCGCGACGGTACCTTGATGACAACAGTGACGGCTAGTAAGCGCACGGCGGCCGCTCTGCTGAGGTCGAAAGGGTCCGGGTGGGGCTCTCAGTGGCGCGCATCGGCGAGCGCACTCGCCAAGACCGTTGCCACCGCTGCTGGGAACTCGGCCACAAGGCGGCGCGCTGCGAAGGCGTGGACCGTAGTAAATGTTGCCACCAGTGTGCAAAGCCAGGGCATCTAGCGCGGGAATGCAGGGCCAAACCCTACTGTCCCTTCTGCGATAAAGAGGGGCACAGGGCGGACGCGGATAACTGCCCGCACTTTGGGGCTGCAAAAAACAATAAACGGCGGAGTTCGTTCAGCTAAATTTGAACAGGTCGGGCGGAGCGCACGACTCCCTCGAGGAGTACACGGCGGAAAACCGGGTTCACGTGGTTCTGGCTAGCTAGCCGAATTACGCTGTTACTTCTCCCGCAACAACCCAGATGAGATTTTTGCGGACTGCCTGGACGGCATGGCGCGTTCCATCCAGGTGCATAGCGGGAAGGCGCTCCTTATTGGGGGCGATTTTAATGCTTGGGGAATCCAGTGGGGCGGCGACGTCACGGACGCGAGAGGGAGGATGGTCCTGGACTGGGCGTCAGCACTGGACCTCGGTATTTGCAACCGGGGAAAGGTTCCGACTTTCAGGAGAGGTCCGCGAACATCAATCGTGGACTTGACGTTCGCATCGCAGGGACTGATAGGAAGAGTCAGGGATTGGCAGGTGAGGGACGATTGGGAGTCCCTGAGCGACCACCAATGCGTTTGCTTTCACCTGGACAGTAAAGCCATCGAGAGGCAGCCGCGCGAGCAGCGCGCTCGTTGGATACTTGGGAGAGCTGACCGGGAAGCTATTACTCGGGAGATGGCTCGAGGAAATGCACCGCACTGGCTGGCCGCGGAGGATCTTACCGGGGCATTCGTGAACAGGGTGGTTAACGCGTGCAGGGCTGGCGTCCCTCAAAGACGTCTGTCCTCAGGGGGGCGGAAGCCGGTTTATTGGTGGACGCCTGAAGTGGCGCAAGCGAAACGCGTGGCGGTGGCGTCTAGGCGTCAACTTCAGAGGGCGCGGCGCAGAGGGGAGCCATGTGAGGCTGCGGAGGAGCGGGCGAAACAAGACCGTGGTAGTTTTCGACGAGCGATTGCGCGGAGCAAATCCCAGCGGTGGCAGGAACTCTGGCTTCTGGTCGACCGCGATCCGTGGGGCTTGCCGTACCGCATAGTCACCGGTCGGTTCGGGCACCGAGGGAAGGGTCATGACGCGTGCGTGTTGGGTGGAACCGAAGCTGTGGTTGAGCACCTTTTCCCCGCCACGGCGAGGGGGGTGGGACGCGCTGTCGTGGGGCGGTACGTTGCGGTGGACTCCTTCACCGTGGATGAAGTCCGCAGAGCGGTAGCCTCACTACCCGCGAAAAAGGCACCCGGCCCAGACGGGCTGCCTAACCAGCTGTTCCGGCTGGCAGCAGGGGGGGACCTCGAAGGACTTGCCGACGTCTGCAACAGATGTCTGGAAGAGGGAGTGTTTCCCAGGTGTTGGAAAAAGGCCATTTTGGCCCTTATTCCAAAGCCGGTTAAGGATCCCTCGACGCCTGGTGCTTTTTTTTTTTTTGTCTTTAGATTAATGAGGTGCAGGGGGGAACCTTCAAAAGGTACTCGCCTGGATAAACCTTCTACCTGCCAGGCGAGTTATGTGGGACTGTTACCGCACTAAACCTTCCCTAACACCTCTAATCCTGCTCCTGGAACGGTGGTTCCCCGGTGGCCGCCTCTAAAACACAGGCGGCCCTGCTCTCCACTAGAAGGTCAGGCAGAGGCATTCTGGAGATCGAAATTTTGGGAGAGAAGATACCGGTCGAACGGTCGATTCGGTACCTCGGTGTGATCCTCCAGGCGGGTCAGTGGGGATTACACGTGTGCCATGCCGCCGGCAACGCGGCACGCGCGTAACAACAGGTGGCGCGTCTCATGCCGAGGGCCTCCGGGCCTGGTGAGGGTAGGAGGAGGCTTATGGCCAGTGTGGCCACTAGTAGACTCCTATTCGCGGCACCGGTGTGGGCAACGGCGGTGAGGGGTAACGCTCGTAACAGGGAGCGTTTGCGACGGGCACTGCGCCCGGTGGCCATCAGGGTCGCCCGGGCTTACCGCACTGTTAGCAGTGACGCCGTGGAGGTCATATCGCGGATTCCTCCCGCGGACCTCCTTGTTATGGAGCGCGCGTCGGTGAGGGACGCAAGAACTTCTGGTGGGAACCGCGGGGAGGCAAGGAGAGCTGCTCGGGAGCAACTACTTGCCTGCTGGCAGGAGAGGTGGTCACGTGGCGGAAACGGCGCGTGGACTCGTCGTCTCATCCCTGATTTAATTCGGTGGATGGGGCGAGGGCTGGATGAGGCGGGTTCGTACTTTCTCACCCAGCTTCTTACCGGACACGGGTCCTTCCGAGCGTATCTCCATAGGATTGGGAAAGCCCCAGACGACATGTGCATATCCTGTGGAGAGGGCGTGCGCGGCGACGCGGAGCACACTCTCGTGGCGCGTTGGGAGAAGGAGTGACAGGCCCTGGTGTCGGCCCTGGAACGGGAAGTCACGGTCGTAGCCGTGGCGGGTGGCCTCGCCGGCGAGGTGGGGCGGGGCGTGTGGGCGGCCTTAAGCCGATTCGCGGCCACAGTCATGCGGGCGAAGGAGTTGCCTGTGTGGGAACAAGGGCGGTAGAGTTTTTTCTTATTTTTTTTTGTTTGTCTCTGTTTTTGTTTTTTTTTAATACTTTTTGTAATTGTTGCAATTGTAAATGCTATTGTATAGCATATTTTACTTTACTTTTTTTACTTTCGTGTAAATACTGTTGTATTTTTATTCGAAGGGTGGGCATAGGCAGTAATGCCATCGCTGGCGGTCCCTCTGTCCTTCCGTTTTGAGTGGAGTCACTTTGGAAAATTTAAAAAATGGGATATTAAGGAGTCTAGATGTCCGCCCGTGGACCTCCTTCCAAAAATAGGCGTCTCCGGACAAGTGCCACACAGCCGCCATTTTGTGTCAAAAAAATTTGAAAAAAATATTATTTTTTTAGTTTTTTAATAATATTATTAAACTTACTTTACGGTTTTTCTATTGATCTTCTCATTGACACAAAAAAAAATCCCGAAAATATAGCTCCTTTACCGTGCTCTACTGTGATGTCCTCACTTAAGATAAGAATTAGACTGAACATCAGATTCGAGTTTACGAAGTAGTAAACTATCCAGACTTCTACAGGAACAAGACGAATGTAGATATCTCATCGCTCTAAATGTGTCTGTCTGCTCTTATCTTTCTAGTCTTGTCTGTCTAGTTTTATATGACTGGTTTTACCTGTAGTAGCTTATCTGGATAGACTTGTCAGTCTAGTCTTGTCCGTCTAGCCTTTCCAGTCTAGTCAAATCAAATCAAATCAAATAATTTATTCGCCTTTAAGTAACAATATTACTGTAGGTTAAGTCTAGTTTACAAAAAATGTGTAAGAACAAACAAGAAGCATAAAGCCCGCCATTCACGATCAGTTGAACTGACGTACATCCAAAAACTGACCGTGAGTGTGAAATCCTAACGTAAAATTTTGAACTGAAGGCAACCCACGGATTTACCGGGCGCACCATAAATCCACTGGCCTCAGTTCGTTTTCATCACGCCAAACTGACCGCGCATGCGCTTAGTCAGTCGTAGTTTAACCGGCACGGCGCCCGGGCGTACAATAACTGAAGAATTTGTAGAAAAATAGCTTGAAATATGTACATTCGTCCATTCTAAAATAGTTATGCCAGTCACTCGGTTTCAGTGACAACTTATTTAACAAATTAATATGAGATAACTGTTATTTCTTTTTTAACCATTTTTTAATTCCGTTTTTTTTGTTGTTTTCTATTGATTAAACTAATTGTCATATGTAGAATATCCTCTTCATAATCCGAATCAATTTTTTTAAGTTACGCGGGGAGAAATTTGCTAGCCAGATACAGCACCCGACAATCGAGAACTGAAGGCCGCTTTTAAGCCAGTGTGTGGGGAAATCATTTTGAACTGATCAGTTTTAACTGACCAGTTCTAAACATCAGTTCAACTGATCAGTTTAAACTGATCGTGAATGGCGACCTTAAGGCTATACAGACATTTGAACTTATATTTAAAAAATATGATTAAATTCTTGATGGCAGTATATTGCCTGCGCTACTAGCAAATTTTTAACACTCCTCCTAAATGTCTTTTGGGATTTTCCATTTTTAATTGTGGGAGGAAATTTGTTATAGATCATGATTCCTTGTTGTTCTGGTCCTTTGCTGCAGAGTACTAAGTTTGTTTTCGGCTTATATAGGTTTTCTTTGCCTTTGTCCTTTTGTCTGGTTTGCTTTGGCTGTCCTCTAGTCTTGTCAGTCTAGCCTTGTCAGTCTAGTTTTGACAGACTAGTCTTGTAAATCGTGTCTGGTCAGTCTTGTTGTGTCAGACTAGTTTTGTTATTGTGGTCAAATTAAATCAAATAATTTATTGCACATGAGATATAGAAACTATAGGAAGTGTCAAATCAATATACTGTTAGAGTATACATTTTTAATATGTACTGTAAATTCTTCGAAGTTGTAAATTGTGTTGGAGAGGATGATGTACTTTGCTGTTTTCCTAAATTTTTTATAGCATTTTTCCTTTGTTAGGCTAATTGGTAGTTTGTTATAAATAACTACTCCCTGGTAGTTTGGACCTGTTGTACAGAGTGTTAGGTTTGTTTTGGGCCTGTATAGTTGGTGTTTAATTCTCGTGTCGTGTTGATGTTTATCCAGCTTCTGGAAGGTGTGCTTCTGTTTATGGATGTAGCAGGTCAATTCTAGAATATATAAACTAGTGACTGTGAGAATACCCAGCTTCTTGCATTGGAGTCTACAGGTGTCAGTGATTTTGATACCCATTAGGGTTCTAATAATTTTCTTCTGCACTATTCAGATGGATTCAATTTGTGACGAGCATCCGCAATGCAGAATACCGTATGAAATTATTAAGGCAAAGTAGAATGTAAGGAGATCTTCGATTTATAGGAATTGTCGTAGATACCTTATTTGAAACAGATTCTTATGTAGTTTGGAGCAAATATGTTGTATGGTGGTGTTCCCTTGAAGGTATTCCTCCAAATAAATTCCCAGAAATTTAGCCACTTAGGTTCGTTTAACTTCGTCCTTAATTATTTTCAACTAGATATCTATGGGGTAGTTGCTACATGATGTATAGAATATAACGTGTTCCGTTTTATTTCTGTTGATAAACAGATTGGTCTTGTCTGTCTAGCCTTGTCAGTCTGGTCTCGTTAGTCTAGTCTTGTCAGTCTAGTCTTGCCTGTCTTTTTTTTGCACGTGCTGGGGGTGAAAATTTGCAAATAGATACCACCCGACCCGTGCCGAGTGATTGTGGGGCTGCCACCCTAAAAGGGGCGACCCAATCAAACTTCCCCCCCCCCCCCCCCCCAGCCAAAACGGGAGATAACGTGATGGAATCCAAAACTTGGCATAACTTCATCACGTTCCTCCCCCTTTCATGTCCAAAGCATTCAACCGCATTCACTCGTTGTGCCGGACGTTAATCGCCGTGCCCCCCCTCACATCAGAGTTTAGAATAAATTTGTACGCTATCTTCGCACTAAGGGGGTCCGGCGTTGGAACGCACAGCTCACGCGTAACAACCCCTCATCTAGCCTTACGCTAGTACCTTTCATCCTTCTCCTTTCTCCTCATTATATAACCTATCATGCAAGTCAGCACACCCCATTCATACTCGCTGCGGAGCATTATTTTAACCATACTCTCCTTATTTAAATTCTCTCTCACCTTTCTCTGCTGCGCTCCTCATTTTCTTCCATCTCGTACACTCGAAGATGTTATGCTCCGTAGTGTCCTCAGACGCTCCACAATACCTACAGTGCGCCTCAAACAGTTTCCCGATGCGCACCAAGTAAGACCTAAAGCAGCCATGCCCCGTAAGCGCCTGGGTGAGGTGATAATTCACCTCCCCGTCCCCACAGTTGACTCATTCATCGATAGTCGGAATCAGTTGCCTGGTCCAGGCTTCCTTTTCTGACCCCTCCCATAGCTCTTGCTATACAAGCATTGTTTTTCCCTTTCATTTCTAGGGTCATTACCTCTCCAAACTCTCACCCTTCATGTGCCAGAAGGTCTAACGGGATAACTGCAGCAACGACCGCCACGGCGTCGCCTGAAACAGTCCTGTATGCGCTGCTCACACGCAGCAGCATACACTGTTGCACTCTTATCAGTCTCGCTCTATAACATTCAATCCTGGACGCATTTATCCATGCCGGCACCCCATACAGGAGAATGGAGTGCACGACCGCATTTATAACCCTCCTCTTGGAGGCCAGCAGCCCACCACTTACAGATTCTCGAGAAGAACACCCGCACTCACTTCGAAGATTTTACCTTCCACAGTCACTATCTCCCTATCATTCAAGTAGGTAGGTAACCATCTTTCGAAGGTAGGAAGCTACGCCCTTTAGTTCCAAAGCCTCCATGTTTCCGTCCCATGGGACCGAATTGAAAGCATTTTTCACGTTCAGGGTTATAAGCACGAAGTAGCTACGAGTATGCCATGGAGCCGTATTGGCTAACCTTGCTCTCTCTATCACACGCATCATTGCGTTCACCGTAGTGCGGCCGCCGCTCAACCCATAATGTTCCCCTGAAAGACCCGCTGCCCTATCGAGATCCTCATTTATCCTAGCTCCGATCGTACGCTCAAACATCCTCGCTATCCCATTCAGTAGGCAGATTGGCCTGTATTTTGCTTCCTCTCCTTCCTTTCGCTCTTTTTCAATCATCACCAAGGCCAAGGTTTTGAATATATGGGGCCAAGGTTTTATTATCATATCGGGCAAACGAAAAATGGGGACAAAATCAAACTGAGCGAGGAAAACATAATAAACCATGTAAAAAAATTGTTCCCAATAAGACCAAAAATCCATTGGGTAGCTCCCGAACACATAAAAATAAAACCCTTCGACCTGGAAGAAATTTGCTTGAAGGAAACCTTTAAGAAAACTGCTCAAAACATTAAGATAGGGACAACTCCAGTTCCTGATTGTATATCCGCATACGTGCTTAAAATGTTAGTAAATAAGAAACACGAATATGTGTTAAGAGTGATAATTAATTGCATATACAAGGTAGAATTCCCTGATATTTCGAAGGTGCACGACTCGTTCTTATTGAAAAGCCCCAAAAACCCGACAGATGAAACATCATATCGGCAAATATGTACACTTGATGCCAGTCTAGGTAAATTTTTAGAAATGCTTATCAAGGCACGCGTAGAGGACGCCAAACGCGTAGAACTAGCCAAAAAAGAAATACTACACCACAGACAATACGGGTTCCGCGCGGGCAGGTCGACGCTCTCTAAACTCATGGAAACACCGAACTCAATCAGAGAAAAGGCATAGAAGCACCAAGAGTTCTCTTAATAATTACTCTAGACATAGAAAACGCATTTAACTCGGCTCCGTGGGATCAAATAATAAACGCGTTAATCACAGCGCACATTAGCCCAAACCTGGTAAAAATGATGCAGTCGTACCTACCTCACCAGCCGTTACATTATTATTATTACCAACCAGATTTGTTATGGATATGAAATTTCGGATCTGGATACGGATATAGGAATAGTATTATACCGGTTTCGGATACGTTTACGGATATGAAATTTTTTCGGATTATCCGTTAGTTTCGGATAGTTTCGGTTACGGATATCAGATTTCTAAGGAATTGTAAAAGTAGAATGCTTATTTGTAAATAATTTTATTTTATTTCTAAGTTTTTATTTGAACTACCTATAATCATGTCATACAAGTAATTACTACAATATAAGAATCCTCTTTTTCTATTATATAATTTCTATTAGATATTGATATATCTTCATAAGAATAATTTACCTATAATTAAAAATTATCATTAAAAATTATCCGTAATTATTCGAAACTTTTATATCGGATTCGGTTACGGATATTTTTTTTATTTCGGATGTCCGATAGTTTCGGTTACTGTTACGGAGCTCCATAACATCCATGTTACCAACCAAGGATCCAACATTGAAACAACATGCAGTGTTTCTCAGGGCTCCATATTAGTACCAACTTTATGGAATATATTTTATAACAAAATCCTACAGCTGGACCTAGTTGAAAACGTGACTTTGGTGGCCTATGCCGAAGAAATACCAGTCATTGACCTCGGCAGAAATACATCAAAACTTGCAGAAGTCGCTCAAAATGCGGTAGAAAGAATACAGCAACAGCTGACAGAAATGGGTATTAAAATGGCACCTGCCTAGACGGAAATGGTATTTCTTACCGGCAGAAATAAACTTAAAAGTCTGTCGGTAAAAATTGGGGATACCATTATTACAAGTAAACCGGAAATCAATTATTTGGGTGTATACTTGGTTAAAAACAATCGTATGACCTCTCATATCAAAATCAAGTGCGAGAAAATCCAAAAATCATTAATGGCTCTCTCTACAATCACCCCAAATCTATGGGGACCGCGCGAAATGAACCGCCGATTGGTTATGATCGCTTCGTCTTCAACTAGATTGTAGATTGTAGATATGGTGGTGAAGACTTGTACTGCGACCTTTATAGATCTATTGTACCCCACCCTCCTCCTCCAAGTGTTGGTGTACTTACCCATTTAGAGCGCCTGCTCTAATCCTGATTCCTTTAGGAATCTCAGGATCTGGGTGGGATTCAAGGCCGGCAGCTCCTCTGTGTTCAAGCAGTGAGCCCCAAGGTACATCTGTCTCTTGCGGAGTAATGCTCCGCAGTCTCTGAACAGATGTATGGGGGTTTCCTCTGCTGAGCCACAGAATCTGCATCCATCATCCTCCTCTAGGCCTAGGGCCTTGAGATGTTTCCTAAGTCTGCAGTGTCCCGTCAGGGCTCCTGTCAGAATGCTGAGCTTGTTCCTGCTTAGTTTCAGGCAAGCTTTAGTTCTCTTCTGGTTAAAAGATCCCAGCATCACTTTGGATTGCCTTAGCCCTGGAAGTTTTTCCCAGGTTTTCATCCATTTTCCTCTTATTTCTTCATCTAAACTTTTGCGGATGATGTTCACGCTCATACCGCAAAAGGGTTCCGGACCTATAAAGGGGCTACTGGATCCCTTGTTTGCTAGGTGATCGGCTTCTTCGTTTCCGTCTATACCAGTGTGTCCTGGTACCCAGTATAGCGTTACTTTATTATCCCTGCCAAGCTTGTTCAGCTTCCCCACACAGTCCCATACCAGTTTGGATCTGATGGTGTATGAGATAATGGCCTTGATGGCTGCTTGGCTATCTGACAGGATAGCAATTCGTTTTTTGCGGTAATTCCTGCCGAGGTTAAACTGTGCACATCTTTCGATAGCGTGTACCTCTGCTTGGAAGATACTTGGGGATGTTCCCATCGATTCGGAGTATCTGGTACGAGGTCCAAACACTGCTGCACCAGTGCCTTCCTTTGTCTTCGAACCATCTGTATACTACTTGATGGCATTTTGCTCTATGTGGTATGCTGAGGATTCGTCGCTCCAATCGGCTTTACTACTACACATTGCTGTGTAGTTTTTCTCGAAGTGGTATTTGCATACCATTTCGTCTTTTGGTACTTCCAGCCAAGAGATCTTGGCAGCGGCGGCGCTCTCCACCACAAGGTGCAGCGGAGTCAGATCCAGCAGCAGCTCCAATGCTGCTGTCTGACACGACCCCATCGCCCCCGTGATGCAGACACACGCCAGTCTTTGAATCTTCTCAAGCTGTTTCCTCATAGAGGCCAGCTTGATTCTACTTCCCCACGCAACCGCCCCATAAGTGATTGCAGGTCTCACTATCATGGTGTACATCCATCGCAGGATAGTGGGGTTACAACCCCACGTTTTTCCTGACAGATTTCTGCACACCATTATAGCGCGTTTGGCTTTACCTACCACTGCCTCAGCGTGTCTATTCCATAGGAGTTTGTTAAGTAGTGTGATACCCAGATACCTTATCTGCTGTTGGTATTCTACTGCCTTCCCATCTATGAGTATGGGATGTAGGCAGTTTAGTTTTCTCCTTCTAGTAAATGGTATCACCGTGGTTTTGCTCGGGTTGAGTCTCAATCCCACTGTTTGACACCATCTACTAGTTTTTTTGAGGCCTCTCTGAACAATTTCACAGAGCATTCCCTCAAATTTTCCTCTAGCCATTATGACTATGTCATCGGCTTAACCTTGACATTTGATGTCTAGGTCGTTTAGCCTAACCAGTAGTTCATCAACTACCAGGCTCCACATTAGCGGTGATAGTACACCTCCCTGTGGGCACCCTCGAGTTGTGGAGATCTTAATGGTGTCTTTTCCCACTTGTGTCTCCGCCATTCTAGTTCTCAGCATTTCTCCCATCCACTTTGAGATAGTGCTGTCGATATTCCTTCTTTCGAGGGCCGCGCTGACAGCCTCGTGTGAGGTGTTGTCAAAAGCTCCCTCTATCTCCAAGAAGGCACATATCTCTACTTCCTTTGTCTCTAGTGCTGCTTCTATTTCGTTTGTCAGCTGATACAGGGCGGTTTCTGTGGATTTCCCTGCTCTGTAAGCATGCTGACTCCTGTGTAGTGGTGTACCTACCAGCACTACAGTCCTAAGGTAATTATCAATCACCTTCTCCATTGTCTTTAATATAAAAGATGTTAGACTAATGGGTCTAAATGACTTCGGTTGAGTGGTGTCTTTCTTCCCCACCTTTGGTATAAATACCACCCTTTTCCATAGCTCTCCATTAGCCCTTCTCCATAGCTCCGGTATATATCCGAGCGCTAAGCTACTTCTAAAGATATTTAGAAGATACGGCATTAGTTCTCTCTCTCCCTTTTGTAGGAAGGCAGGAACTAGTCCGTCCACACTTGGGGCCTTAAAAGGCTGGAAAGTGCTGATAGCCCATCTGATTCGGTTTTCCGTACAGATGGACGCTGCCCTCTTCCAGTCGGCCCGACTTGGTTTCCGTGGTTGCATCAAGCCCTCGGTCTCCCAGTATCCTCTACATCCCGGAAAATGAGTATCTAGTAGGAGGAGAGCTCTTTGCTCTTCATCCTCCGTGAAGGTCCCATCCGGTTTCTTGAGAGTGGTTGTCATTTCCACTCTATCCTTCGCTAGTGCTTTGTGCAGTCTAGCTGCCACCGGCGTGGATTCTATGTTTTCACAGAAGGTCCTAAAGTTTTCCTTTTTGCCCTTCTGATCTCTTTGTTGTAGGTGGTAAGCACCTCAGAGTATTCTAGCCAATTTCCGTATGGCTTGGCTTTGTTGAAAAGCCTACGTACTTTTGCTCTTAATGTAGACAAATTTTTGTTCCACCATTTTTCGTCCTTATGCTCCTTCGCGGTTTTTACCGGGCAGCTGGATTCAAATGCCGTGTTGATTGCTACATTTATTTCTCCTACAGCCTGTTCCAGCACGGAGCAGTGTTTGATACTACCCCGCACTGTCACCTGCTCTAGGTTTTCTTTTAGTTGGGAACTAAACATAGGCCACACAGTTTGTCTGGGGTTTCGAATGGCAGTGTTTTCCTCACTCGCTCCTTCCAGCTCAAACTCTATGATCCTATGATCTGACATTGAGGGCTCACTTGAAACCCTCCACTTTTTAATTAGTTTACTTACGTTAGCGCTACCTACCGTAATATCCAGTACCTCATTTCTGACTTTAGTGACAAATGTTGGTGTGTTCCCAACGTTGTACACAATTAAGTTCTCTTTATTGAGGTATTCTAAAAGGTACTCACCCCTCTTATTAGTGTCCGTGCTGCCCCACATCTCATTGTGTGCGTTCGCGTCACATCCCAGGGTGAGTGGCAGCCTTCTCCTAATACACTGTTCCACCAGCTTTTGTACTTCAATGGGTGGTATGCTGTTACCATCGCCAGGAAAGTATGCTGATGCGATCACTACTTCGCGGTGGAGACCTTCGATCTTGATGAGGGCCTGAATCGGTACTAAATCCCGCGTTAAAAATTCTGAAAGACATAAGTAATTTATGCCATTTCTTACCATAATGCAAGTTCTAGGGGAGACCTCACGGTTGTCCCATACTAACTTACATTCCCTGTTGCTAAGGCCTCTGATCTTACCTCCGTAGGTCCAGGGTTCTTGAAGCAGCGCTAGCCCTAGGTGCTGCTTGGTAAACATCCTAGCCATCACAGCTGAAGCTGCTTTGGCATGATGGATGTTCACTTTGGCTATTTTGGTGCGCCTGCTGGTCATTCTTGTTTTGTGTGTCTTAAGTCTTCAACTATCTTGCACGGGGAACCAATCTGGTCACAGACATTTAAATATTCCTTGTAAACAAATATGCTAGAAACCCTTAACAGAAAAATGGTTGTTAGATTGATGCCGGCATAGAGAACCGTATTCACTGCTGCACATGGGCGTAGCCAAGGGGGGGGCGTTGGGGGTTCAACCCCCCCCGAAATATGAAAAATATATACATACATGTTATATTGAAATAAAGAGACGAGTTGGGACGACTCTCTTCAAGAGAGCATGGTAGATGTGTAGGAACATGGTAGATGTGTAAGCTTTGGAACCCTAGTGTGTCAGTTTCAGTGATGCATTTCTGTTACTGTATTTACTTAAAATCTGTTGGTTCTGTCTGGAGATCGACTCCGCTGAACATACTATCTTTCGGTGCGTAAAATGGACAGACTACCGACTAACAGAAAATCAGTTATACGACACAGTAGTTTCAACAAAAAACGTGGTAGACTTACTCCTTAGAACAGAAACAGACTGGAAAGCAATAACGGCGATCATAAGGGACATAATGATAAGAAATTAAAGGCACGATAGAGAGAACCGAATTTAGAAACGGATGTCAATGTACAATAAATTTTACCTCAATTCTTACTTATGACAGATTGATAAAGTTACAGATACGAGGTTAATTCAAAACAAGTAGAAAACCTTCACCCCGAAGTAATGCCAAGGGTGGCTCTAGGGTGTACCTGTTGGAATTATATTTACCAACTACAGCTAGTTCATGGGGACCACTTGTCTGTGCAATTATATTTTGTCAGCTACGCCCCATAAAAAAAAACGAAGAAGTCTGTCCAGGCTAGTCTTATTGTTTGCCTAGACTAGTCTTGTCTGCCTAATCTTGTCTGTCTAGTCTTGTTTGTTTAGCTTTGTCTGTCGAGTGCCCGTATAGCCTCGTCTCTCTAGTCTTGTCTGTCTTAAGTATTATCTGTGATAAGCAGGGACATCGAGCAGACACTGGACTATGTCCAATATTCCGAAATGCTCTAACGGAGGCAAGACAAGCAAAATCAAAACAATGTTCAAAATAATCCAGATCAACCTAATGAGATGCCGAACAACACACATTCTGCTGATCGCAACTGCCACATAGATGAAAGGGGATGTGGTGCTAATAAGCGAGCCAAATAAGAAGCTGGCAACAGATGCCAGATGGCTCATGGATGACAGAAAAGACGCAGCGATCTGGATTAAAACCCAAAAGTTGTCCGTCGTAAGTACTGGTCACGGATCAGGCTTCGTATGGGTAGAGTTGTCCCAGGTTATAATATATAGTTGTTACTTCTCACCCAACAAAATCATCGAACAACTGTCTGAATCTCTTGAAGCTCTAAGCCAGAGTCTTAGACATCAGAAAAAGAGAGAAATTATTATAGCTGGAGACTTCAGCGCAAAGTCCCCTTATTGGAGATCCCCAAGCATGGACAGTAGAGGTAATATCACAGACTGTGCAGCAGAACTGGATTTGAGCATACAAAACAAAGGTGACACACACACGTTCGTCAGGTGAAACTCGTGCTCAATAGTAGTTCTCACCTTCTCCACAAACTCCATTGGCGACAGGTTCCAAAGGTGGAGGGTTCTTGACAAGGAAACCTTGAGCGACCACCGCTACATCTTTTATAACATAAGGGAACAGGCAAGATCAAAAACACAGGCATACCCAAAAACAAGCGGCTGGATCTTGGAAAACCTGCAGGAAGAAAAAATTTGGGAGTGTCTAACAAAAGAGCTAGAAACCATTACCACAGAGGATGCCGATACTCTGGTTCAAACGATGAGTAAAGTGCGCGATGCTACCTTGCAAAAGAGGAGATCAAAAAGTTACAAGTCAGTATACTGATGGACCGACAAAATTGCTGACATGAGAACTACATGTGTCGCTACCAGGAGAACTACCAACGTGAAAGAGCAAGACAAACACGAGAAGAAAAAATTAAACTGTTATGTCAAGAATACAAGCGAGTAAAAAAGGAGCTACGTCAGCTCATTAACAAATCGAAGCAAAGCCATTGGGAAAAACTGTGCACAGACCTAAATAAGAACACATGGGGAGACGCGTTTCAAATTATAAGAAGAAACCTAACAATTCGGCCGCAAGATTTTCAAATGACTATGGAAGGAGTACGTCAGGTAGCGGACGAACTATTCCCGAAACATACACCCTTTAATTGGGTACAACCCGAAGTTCACACAACGCCCCCCTTTACGGAAGAGGAACTATCGCTGGCGAGTAAACGAATTAGAAATTCCAGAACACCAGGCGCCGATGGCATACCACCCGAGATTGTCAAGTTAACCGCTAGACATCAAACTAAATTCGTCTTAGACGTAATGAATAGGTTGTTAACTGCTGGGAACTTCCCAGTCATATGTAAACGTGCAAAACTCTCACTAATTAGAAAAGGAGATAAACCGATAGGAGATCCCGCATCCTACAGACCCATCTGCCTATTGGATGTGTCTGGTAAGCTACTTGAGCAGCTCTTGCTACTAAGGGTAAAGGGAGAGATTGAGGCGGGAGGCGGTTTGTCCGAAAACCAATATGGGTTTAGAGAAGGTAGATCCACCATCAATGCCTTAAGCGCTGTCCTGGAGATCGCAGAAAAGGCTAAAAGCGGAACCCAGAGAACCAGAAGTATGTGTGCACTCCTAAAATTTGATGTTAGAAATGCTTTTAATAGCGCATCCTGGAAGCATATCATGGACAGCCTGACAAGAAGGGGTATTTCTCCGTACCTGTTGCGCATGTTAAGAAGCTACCTCAGCTGTCGAAGCATTATACTGCTAGGAGTCCAGGAAAAAGAAGAGCGAAAAATCAACAGTGCCCTCCCACAAGGTTCGATACTAGGCCCCACCCTGTGGAACGTATTATATGACGAAGCACTTACCATGAGGCTGCCATTAGGGGCCACCGTAATCGGCTTCGCAGATGATATCGCACTAGTGGACACAGCAAAAACAGGAAAAATGGAAAATACTTAGTTTGGTAGTCCAGTCTAACATGTTGTACGGAGCTCCAATATGGGCCAAAGGATTAGACAAAAAACGAAATCTCCAACAACTCGCAATTTTTCAGCGGAAAATGGCTCTATGTACATGCAGCGCTTACCGCACGGTCTCAGGAGAGGCCGCCCAAGTCATCTCGGGAATACCCCCCATAGACCTGCTAGTAAAAGAGCGGAAAAAGCTGCACGATGCAAACTACTGCAAACAGGGAAAACAACTGGCCCGAAAAGAGCTTATCGAGGAATGGCAAAAAAGGTGGCAGCTAAGCGACAAAGGACAGTGGACCCAAGTGCTAATCCCAAATATATCTTCATGGGTAAATAGAAAATTCGGCGAAACTAGCTACTACCTTACTCAAGTACTGACTGGCCACGGCAGCTTTAGGGATTATCTCTTCTACATCGGCAGAGCAACAGACGACCTATGTGCTTACTGCGGGGAAACAGATAGTGTTAATTACACTATCTTTGATTGTTAAAGGTGGGAAACTAAAAGAGAAGCACTCGAAAAACTCATGCATGAACCCTTTAGCGCCAGAACAATAATCCAATACATGATAAAAGGAAAAACAAACTGGGACAATGTAAACGGACTGATTGTAACAATAATAAAAGATAAAGAAAATGACGAGATGCAGTCCAAAAAGGGAAAAAATGGAGGAAAGAAAAACAACAAGTAGACTAATTTTTTTTTAAAATACCATCCGTCACTCCGAGGTTATGCGATAAGCGGGTCCCGAGTGTACGGATGTGATTCCAGGGGGTCCAGGGGGGTCTGGAGAAGTTATTTTATTAACACCAGCTACGCCCCCCCTCCCAGAGAAAAGTCTTGTCTGTCTAGTCTTGTCAGTCTAGTCTTGTCAGTCTAGTGTTGTCTGTCAATTCTTGTTCGTCTAGTTTTGTATGTCTAGTATTTTCGGTCTAGTCTTGTCTATCAAGTATTGTTTGTCTAGTCTCTCTAGTCTTGTCGGTTTAGTCTTGTCTGTCTAGTCTTGTCTCTCCAGTCTTGTCTGTGTAATCTTATCTGTATAGTCTTGTCTGTCTAATTTTCTCTATACGGCCTTGTCTGTTTAGTCTTATCTGTCTAGTATTGTCTGTCTAGTCTTGTTTGTATAGTATTGCTTGTCCAGTCTTGTAAGTCTAGTCTTCTCTGACTAGTCCTGCCTGTCTAGTCTTTTCTGTCTAGTCTATTCTGTCTAGTCTTTTCTGTCTAGTCTACTCCAGTCTTTTGAAAAAAGCACTATTCAGATAAATTTACGTTTATATTTTTTGTAGTTGGCTAGATTTGTTGAATAGATTAAACTGTAATTTTTATTTAAATTACTATGATTTTTCTCTTCCTATTATTAATTTTGTCGAAAAAAATTCGCCAATTCGGTATGTAATCTGCAATTTTAACTGCGCGGCTGTACGATTTCCGCCTTCAAATTAAAATCTAGCAGTTACCCATATTCCATTGAAACTACAGCACACATTTCGCCGCAGTCAATGAACCATCGATTACAGTTTTTTTTTTTTCAGAAATTTTATTCATGGATGATGTTGAATCAAGAGTAGCTCTAGAGCTATTTTTACAGCTTGCACAGCAATACTAGTTTTTATTGATAATCTAGCAAATACGTTATCATGCTACGTAATCAGGGTTTTTGACTTAAAATTGCGACACGATATTTCTAGCCTTTACAATTAAGTTTTGATTTTAAGCGAAACAACGTTGAATTGCGGATATTGTGGAGTAATTAAATCGAGACTACGGTGTTAGCCGAAAAGTTATAAATGAAGACGACGCAATATTATAATTAATGATTTCTATTTAAGATTTTCACCTAATTTAATTCAACGTAGCTAAATTTAGTACGCTAAGGGAAGAGTCTTCGCAAACAATAGTATACTAACATAAACAGACAAAATTTAAGTGACTATATATATATATATATATATATATATATATATATATATACATTTAAATTTTCAGTTGCTAGTTAGTGTTATGTAAAAACAGATCTTGCATTACATTTTTATTCGATTAGCAATTGTAATTCACAATCTGTGTGTGCAATATAGTTAACATGAACGCATTAGTAAACAGAATCATTGTCAAAATTACATATTAAGTCGAGGTCTGTGTCTGAGCAATACTTTCTACTTCGATTAACAAAAATACATAAATTGTTTTCTTCTATTAATCAGACTGTCTTGTCTTGTCTGTGACATCTTATTTGTATAGTCTTGTCTGTCTAGTCTTGTCTGTCTAGTCTTGTCTGTCTAGTCTTGTCTGTCTAGTCTTGTCTGTCTAGTCTTGTCTGTCTAGTCTTGTTCGTCTAGTCTTGTCTGTCTAGTCTTGTCTGTCTAGTCATGTCTGTCTAGTCTTGTCTGTCTAGTCTTGTCTTTCTAGTCTTGTCTGTCTAGTCTTGTCTGTCTAGTCTTGTCTGTCTAGTCTTGTCTGTCTAGTCTTGTCTGTCTAGTCTTGTCTATCTAGTCTTGTCTGTCTAGTCTTGTCTGTCTAGTCTTGTCTGTCTAGTCTTGTCTGTCTAGTCTTGTCTGTCTAGTCTTGTCTGTCTAGTCTTGTCTGTCTAGTCTTGTCTGTCTAGTCTTGTCTGTCTAGTCTTGTCTGTCTAGTCTTGTCTGTCTAGTCTTGTCTGTCTAGTCTTGTCTGTCTAGTCTTGTCTGTCTAGTCTTGTCTGTCTAGTCTTGTCTGTCTAGTCTTGTCTGTCTAGTCTTGTCTGTCTAGTCTTGTCTGTCTAGTCTTGTCTGTCTAGTCTTGTCTGTCTAGTCTTGTCTGTCTAGTCTTGTCTGTCTAGTCTTGTCTGTCTAGTCTTGTCTGTCTAGTCTTGTCTGTCTAGTCTTGTCTGTCTAGTCTTGTCTGTCTAGTCTTGTCTGTCTAGTCTTGTCTGTCTAGTCTTGTCTGTCTAGTCTTGTCTGTCTAGTCTTGTCTGTCTAGTCTTGTCTGTCTAGTCTTGTCTGTCTAGTCTTGTCTGTCTAGTCTTGTCTGTCTAGTCTTGTCTGTCTAGTCTTGTCTGTCTAGTCTTGTCTGTCTAGTCTTGTCTGTCTAGTCTTGTCTGTCTAGTCTTGTCTGTCTAGTCTTGTCTGTCTAGTCTTGTCTGTCTAGTCTTGTCTGTCTAGTCTTGTCTGTCTAGTCTTGTCTGTCTAGTCTTGTCTGTCTAGTCTTGTCTGTCTAGTCTTGTCTGTCTAGTCTTGTCTGTCTAGTCTTGTCTGTCTGCAGTGTGCAGTGTGTGCAGTGTCCGAACTGCAGTGTGCAGTTGGCCGGATGAAGGAGGGAAAAGCGCCGGGTCCTGATGGTATTCCACCCGAAGCGTGCAAGGTGTTTGGGCATGTGTGCGAGGACATGTGCTTAAACATGATGAATGAATTGTTGATGAATGGCAGTTTCCCCAAAGAGTGGAAGAGAGCGAGATTGGTGATGATTGAAAAAGAGCGAAAGGAAGGAGAGGAAGCCAATTACAGGCCAATCTGCCTACTGAATGGGATAGCGAAGATGTTTGAGAGTATGATCGGAGCTAGGATAAATGAGGATCTCGAGAGGGCAGGGGGTCTTTCAGAGGAACAGTATGGGTTCAGAGGCGGCCACACTACGGTGAACGCAATGATGCGAGTGATAGAGAGAGCAAGGCTAGCAAATACGGGTCCATGGCGTACCCGTAGCTACTGCGTGCTTGTAACCCTGGACGTGAAAAATGCTTTCAATTCGGTCCCATGGGGCGGAATCATGGAGGCTTTGGAACTAAAGGGGGTAGCTCCCTACCTTCGAAAGATGGTGGGGAGCTACTTGAATGATAGGGAGATAGTGACTGTGGAAGGTAAAATCTTCAAAATGAGTGCGGGTGTTCCACAGGGCTCGGTTCTTGGGCCGATACTGTGGAACATATTTTACGACGAGGTTTTGAGATTGAGGCTGCCAGACGGGGTTACAATCGTAGGGTACGCTGATGACTTAGCGGTGGTCGCTGTCGCAAGAACGGAAGAAAGTCTGAAAGCGATAATGAATGAGGCAATTGGTAGGATTGATCGGTGGATGGGGGAGAAAGGGCTTGCTCTGGCTCCCCACAAAACCGAGGCGGTCCTGCTAATTGGGAGAAGAAAGCTGCGTGAATTGACCGTGCGAATGGGGACAGTTGACGTACCGGCTCGGGAATCTGTAAGATACCTTGGGGTAGAGCTTCAGCGAAATCTCAGGGTGTCCGATCAGGTCACCCGGGTGGTGAGCAAGGCTACCGCATGCGTGAAAGCCCTTGGACGGCTGATGCCCAACATAGGTGGGCCGTTGGCCTCCAAGAGGAGGGTTATGAATGCGGTCGTGCACTCCATTCTCCTGTATGGTGTGCTGGCATAGATAAATGCGTTCAGGATTGAATGTTATAGAGCGAGACTGATGGGAGTGCAAAGGTGTTTGCTGCTGCGTGTGTGCAGCGCATACAGGACTGTTTCTGGCGACGCAGTGGCGGTCGTTGCTGGAGTTATCCCGTTAGACCTTCTAGCGCATGAAAGGGTGAGAGTCTGGGGAGGTAATGACCCTAGAAATGAAAGGGAAAAAACAATGCGTGTATGGCAAGAGTTATGGCAGGGGTCGGAAAAGGGAGCCTGGACCAGGCAATGAATTCCGACTATCGATGAATGGGTCAACCGTGGGCACGGGGAGGTGAATTATCACCTCTCCCAGGCGCTTACGGGGCATGGATGCTTTGGGTCTTACCTGGTGCGCATCGGGAAACTGGTTGAGGCGCACTGTATGTACTGTGGAGCGACTGAGGACACTGCTGAGCATACCATCTTCGACTGTACGAGATGGGAGAGAATGAGGAGAGCCGCAGAATGCAAGGTGGGAGAGAATGTGAACAAGGAGAGTATGGTGAGAATTATGCTCCGCAGTGAGTATGAATGGGGCGTGCTGACTGGAATGATAGGTTATATAATGAGGAGAAAGAGAAGGATGAAAGGGACGAGCGTAAGGCGGGTCGAGGGGTTGCTACGCGCGAGCCGCTAGTCTTGTCTGTCTAGTCTTGTCTGTCTAGTCTTGTCTGTCTAGTCTTCTCTGCCTAGTCTTCTCTGTCTAGTCTTGTCTGTCTAGTCTTGTCTGTCTAGTCTTGTCTGTCTAGCCTTGTCTGTCTAGTCTTGTCTGTCTAGTCTTGTCTGTCTAGTCTTGTCTGTCTAGTCTTGTCTGTCTAGTCTTGTCTGTCTAGTCTTGTCTGTCTAGTCTTGTCTGTCTAGTCTTGTCTGTCTAGTCTTGTCTGTCTAGTCTTGTCTGTCTAGTCTTGTCTGTCTAGTCTTGTCTGTCTAGTCTTGTCTGTCTAGTCTTGTCTGTCTAGTCTTGTCTGTCTAGTCTTGTCTGTCTAGTCTTGTCTGTCTAGTCTTGTCTGTCTAGTCTTGTCTGTCTAGTCTTGTCTGTCTAGTCTTGTCTGTCTAGTCTTGTCTGTCTAGTCTTGTCTGTCTAGTCTTGTCTGTCTAGTCTTGTCTGTCTAGTCTTGTCTGTCTAGTCTTGTCTGTCTAGTCTTGTCTGTCTAGTCTTGTCTGTCTAGTCTTGTCTGTCTAGTCTTGTCTGTCTAGTCTTGTCTGTCTAGTCTTGTCTGTCTAGTCTTGTCTGTCTAGTCTTGTCTGTCTAGTCTTGTCTGTCTAGTCTTGTCTGTCTAGTCTTGTCTGTCTAGTCTTGTCTGTCTAGTCTTGTCTGTCTAGTCTTGTCTGTCTAGTCTTGTCTGTCTAGTCTTGTCTGTCTAGTCTTGTCTGTCTAGTCTTGTCTGTCTAGTCTTGTCTGTCTAGTCTTGTCTGTCTAGTCTTGTCTGTCTAGTCTTGTCTGTCTAGTCTTGTCTGTCTAGTCTTGTCTGTCTAGTCTTGTCTGTCTAGTCTTGTCTGTCTAGTCTTGTCTGTCTAGTCTTGTCTGTCTAGTCTTGTCTGTCTAGTCTTGTCTGTCTAGTCTTGTCTGTCTAGTCTTGTCTGTCTAGTCTTGTCTGTCTAGTCTTGTCTGTCTAGTCTTGTCTGTCTAGTCTTGTCTGTCTAGTCTTGTCTGTCTAGTCTTGTCTGTCTAGTCTTGTCTGTCTAGTCTTGTCTGTCTAGTCTTGTCTGTCTAGTCTTGTCTGTCTAGTCTTGTCTGTCTAGTCTTGTCTGTCTAGTCTTGTCTGTCTAGTCTTGTCTGTCTAGTCTTGTCTGTCTAGTCTTGTCTGTCTAGTCTTGTCTGTCTAGTCTTGTCTGTCTAGTCTTGTCTGTCTAGTCTTGTCTGTCTAGTCTTGTCTGTCTAGTCTTGTCTGTCTAGTCTTGTCTGTCTAGTCTTGTCTGTCTAGTCTTGTCTGTCTAGTCTTGTCTGTCTAGTCTTGTCTGTCTAGTCTTGTCTGTCTAGTCTTGTCTGTCTAGTCTTGTCTGTCTAGTCTTGTCTGTCTAGTCTTGTCTGTCTAGTCTTGTCTGTCTAGTCTTGTCTGTCTAGTCTTGTCTGTCTAGTCTTGTCTGTCTAGTCTTGTCTGTCTAGTCTTGTCTGTCTAGTCTTGTCTGTCTAGTCTTGTCTGTCTAGTCTTGTCTGTCTAGTCTTGTCTGTCTAGTCTTGTCTGTCTAGTCTTGTCTGTCTAGTCTTGTCTGTCTAGTCTTGTCTGTCTAGTCTTGTCTGTCTAGTCTTGTCTGTCTAGTCTTGTCTGTCTAGTCTTGTCTGTCTAGTCTTGTCTGTCTAGTCTTGTCTGTCTAGTCTTGTCTGTCTAGTCTTGTCTGTCTAGTCTTGTCTGTCTAGTCTTGTCTGTCTAGTCTTGTCTGTCTAGTCTTGTCTGTCTAGTCTTGTCTGTCTAGTCTTGTCTGTCTAGTCTTGTCTGTCTAGTCTTGTCTGTCTAGTCTTGTCTGTCTAGTCTTGTCTGTCTAGTCTTGTCTGTCTAGTCTTGTCTGTCTAGTCTTGTCTGTCTAGTCTTGTCTGTCTAGTCTTGTCTGTCTAGTCTTGTCTGTCTAGTCTTGTCTGTCTAGTCTTGTCTGTCTAGTCTTGTCTGTCTAGTCTTGTCTGTCTAGTCTTGTCTGTCTAGTCTTGTCTGTCTAGTCTTGTCTGTCTAGTCTTGTCTGTCTAGTCTTGTCTGTCTAGTCTTGTCTGTCTAGTCTTGTCTGTCTAGTCTTGTCTGTCTAGTCTTGTCTGTCTAGTCTTGTCTGTCTAGTCTTGTCTGTCTAGTCTTGTCTGTCTAGTCTTGTCTGTCTAGTCTTGTCTGTCTAGTCTTGTCTGTCTAGTCTTGTCTGTCTAGTCTTGTCTGTCTAGTCTTGTCTGTCTAGTCTTGTCTGTCTAGTCTTGTCTGTCTAGTCTTGTCTGTCTAGTCTTGTCTGTCTAGTCTTGTCTGTCTAGTCTTGTCTGTCTAGTCTTGTCTGTCTAGTCTTGTCTGTCTAGTCTTGTCTGTCTAGTCTTGTCTGTCTAGTCTTGTCTGTCTAGTCTTGTCTGTCTAGTCTTGTCTGTCTAGTCTTGTCTGTCTAGTCTTGTCTGTCTAGTCTTGTCTGTCTAGTCTTGTCTGTCTAGTCTTGTCTGTCTAGTCTTGTCTGTCTAGTCTTGTCTGTCTAGTCTTGTCTGTCTAGTCTTGTCTGTCTAGTCTTGTCTGTCTAGTCTTGTCTGTCTAGTCTTGTCTGTCTAGTCTTGTCTGTCTAGTCTTGTCTGTCTAGTCTTGTCTGTCTAGTCTTGTCTGTCTAGTCTTGTCTGTCTAGTCTTGTCTGTCTAGTCTTGTCTGTCTAGTCTTGTCTGTCTAGTCTTGTCTGTCTAGTCTTGTCTGTCTAGTCTTGTCTGTCTAGTCTTGTCTGTCTAGTCTTGTCTGTCTAGTCTTGTCTGTCTAGTCTTGTCTGTCTAGTCTTGTCTGTCTAGTCTTGTCTGTCTAGTCTTGTCTGTCTAGTCTTGTCTGTCTAGTCTTGTCTGTCTAGTCTTGTCTGTCTAGTCTTGTCTGTCTAGTCTTGTCTGTCTAGTCTTGTCTGTCTAGTCTTGTCTGTCTAGTCTTGTCTGTCTAGTCTTGTCTGTCTAGTCTTGTCTGTCTAGTCTTGTCTGTCTAGTCTTGTCTGTCTAGTCTTGTCTGTCTAGTCTTGTCTGTCTAGTCTTGTCTGTCTAGTCTTGTCTGTCTAGTCTTGTCTGTCTAGTCTTGTCTGTCTAGTCTTGTCTGTCTAGTCTTGTCTGTCTAGTCTTGTCTGTCTAGTCTTGTCTGTCTAGTCTTGTCTGTCTAGTCTTGTCTGTCTAGTCTTGTCTGTCTAGTCTTGTCTGTCTAGTCTTGTCTGTCTAGTCTTGTCTGTCTAGTCTTGTCTGTCTAGTCTTGTCTGTCTAGTCTTGTCTGTCTAGTCTTGTCTGTCTAGTCTTGTCTGTCTAGTCTTGTCTGTCTAGTCTTGTCTGTCTAGTCTTGTCTGTCTAGTCTTGTCTGTCTAGTCTTGTCTGTCTAGTCTTGTCTGTCTAGTCTTGTCTGTCTAGTCTTGTCTGTCTAGTCTTGTCTGTCTAGTCTTGTCTGTCTAGTCTTGTCTGTCTAGTCTTGTCTGTCTAGTCTTGTCTGTCTAGTCTTGTCTGTCTAGTCTTGTCTGTCTAGTCTTGTCTGTCTAGTCTTGTCTGTCTAGTCTTGTCTGTCTAGTCTTGTCTGTCTAGTCTTGTCTGTCTAGTCTTGTCTGTCTAGTCTTGTCTGTCTAGTCTTGTCTGTCTAGTCTTGTCTGTCTAGTCTTGTCTGTCTAGTCTTGTCTGTCTAGTCTTGTCTGTCTAGTCTTGTCTGTCTAGTCTTGTCTGTCTAGTCTTGTCTGTCTAGTCTTGTCTGTCTAGTCTTGTCTGTCTAGTCTTGTCTGTCTAGTCTTGTCTGTCTAGTCTTGTCTGTCTAGTCTTGTCTGTCTAGTCTTGTCTGTCTAGTCTTGTCTGTCTAGTCTTGTCTGTCTAGTCTTGTCTGTCTAGTCTTGTCTGTCTAGTCTTGTCTGTCTAGTCTTGTCTGTCTAGTCTTGTCTGTCTAGTCTTGTCTGTCTAGTCTTGTCTGTCTAGTCTTGTCTGTCTAGTCTTGTCTGTCTAGTCTTGTCTGTCTAGTCTTGTCTGTCTAGTCTTGTCTGTCTAGTCTTGTCTGTCTAGTCTTGTCTGTCTAGTCTTGTCTGTCTAGTCTTGTCTGTCTAGTCTTGTCTGTCTAGTCTTGTCTGTCTAGTCTTGTCTGTCTAGTCTTGTCTGTCTAGTCTTGTCTGTCTAGTCTTGTCTGTCTAGTCTTGTCTGTCTAGTCTTGTCTGTCTAGTCTTGTCTGTCTAGTCTTGTCTGTCTAGTCTTGTCTGTCTAGTCTTGTCTGTCTAGTCTTGTCTGTCTAGTCTTGTCTGTCTAGTCTTGTCTGTCTAGTCTTGTCTGTCTAGTCTTGTCTGTCTAGTCTTGTCTGTCTAGTCTTGTCTGTCTAGTCTTGTCTGTCTAGTCTTGTCTGTCTAGTCTTGTCTGTCTAGTCTTGTCTGTCTAGTCTTGTCTGTCTAGTCTTGTCTGTCTAGTCTTGTCTGTCTAGTCTTGTCTGTCTAGTCTTGTCTGTCTAGTCTTGTCTGTCTAGTCTTGTCTGTCTAGTCTTGTCTGTCTAGTCTTGTCTGTCTAGTCTTGTCTGTCTAGTCTTGTCTGTCTAGTCTTGTCTGTCTAGTCTTGTCTGTCTAGTCTTGTCTGTCTAGTCTTGTCTGTCTAGTCTTGTCTGTCTAGTCTTGTCTGTCTAGTCTTGTCTGTCTAGTCTTGTCTGTCTAGTCTTGTCTGTCTAGTCTTGTCTGTCTAGTCTTGTCTGTCTAGTCTTGTCTGTCTAGTCTTGTCTGTCTAGTCTTGTCTGTCTAGTCTTGTCTGTCTAGTCTTGTCTGTCTAGTCTTGTCTGTCTAGTCTTGTCTGTCTAGTCTTGTCTGTCTAGTCTTGTCTGTCTAGTCTTGTCTGTCTAGTCTTGTCTGTCTAGTCTTGTCTGTCTAGTCTTGTCTGTCTAGTCTTGTCTGTCTAGTCTTGTCTGTCTAGTCTTGTCTGTCTAGTCTTGTCTGTCTAGTCTTGTCTGTCTAGTCTTGTCTGTCTAGTCTTGTCTGTCTAGTCTTGTCTGTCTAGTCTTGTCTGTCTAGTCTTGTCTGTCTAGTCTTGTCTGTCTAGTCTTGTCTGTCTAGTCTTGTCTGTCTAGTCTTGTCTGTCTAGTCTTGTCTGTCTAGTCTTGTCTGTCTAGTCTTGTCTGTCTAGTCTTGTCTGTCTAGTCTTGTCTGTCTAGTCTTGTCTGTCTAGTCTTGTCTGTCTAGTCTTGTCTGTCTAGTCTTGTCTGTCTAGTCTTGTCTGTCTAGTCTTGTCTGTCTAGTCTTGTCTGTCTAGTCTTGTCTGTCTAGTCTTGTCTGTCTAGTCTTGTCTGTCTAGTCTTGTCTGTCTAGTCTTGTCTGTCTAGTCTTGTCTGTCTAGTCTTGTCTGTCTAGTCTTGTCTGTCTAGTCTTGTCTGTCTAGTCTTGTCTGTCTAGTCTTGTCTGTCTAGTCTTGTCTGTCTAGTCTTGTCTGTCTAGTCTTGTCTGTCTAGTCTTGTCTGTCTAGTCTTGTCTGTCTAGTCTTGTCTGTCTAGTCTTGTCTGTCTAGTCTTGTCTGTCTAGTCTTGTCTGTCTAGTCTTGTCTGTCTAGTCTTGTCTGTCTAGTCTTGTCTGTCTAGTCTTGTCTGTCTAGTCTTGTCTGTCTAGTCTTGTCTGTCTAGTCTTGTCTGTCTAGTCTTGTCTGTCTAGTCTTGTCTGTCTAGTCTTGTCTGTCTAGTCTTGTCTGTCTAGTCTTGTCTGTCTAGTCTTGTCTGTCTAGTCTTGTCTGTCTAGTCTTGTCTGTCTAGTCTTGTCTGTCTAGTCTTGTCTGTCTAGTCTTGTCTGTCTAGTCTTGTCTGTCTAGTCTTGTCTGTCTAGTCTTGTCTGTCTAGTCTTGTCTGTCTAGTCTTGTCTGTCTAGTCTTGTCTGTCTAGTCTTGTCTGTCTAGTCTTGTCTGTCTAGTCTTGTCTGTCTAGTCTTGTCTGTCTAGTCTTCTCTGTCTGGTCTTATCTGTCTAGTCTTGTCTGTCTCAACATACCCGCCTTTCAATGCGGGAGACCCGAGTTCGATTCCTGGTCGAGGAGACAACTAGGGCGGTTTTTCAGTAAACTGTCCGGGTTGCCCACCCTGAATGAATGCAAAATATGCGATACCAGGGTGGCGCATACTAAAGCCAAGGTGGAATAGGCGGTTTAGTGAGAGCTTTGCCCGAACCACTTTAAAGTGGTTGTCTAGCCTTGCCTGTCTAGTCTTTTCGCGTTAGTTTTGTCTGTCTAGTCTTTTTGCCCGTTTGGTCTAGTCTGACTTGTTTCGTTAGTCTTGTTCATGTGACTGGTTTTAGTTCTATTAGTCTTGTCAGTGTATTAGTATATGTCCACTTTAAGTATAATGCAAATTAATTCTATTTCTATGAAATCTAATTTGGTCTGCCTAAAGATATTTGGTTGACAAGTTTTGTTGTTTGTCATTTTCACAAATGTAATAATAAACTCTTATGCAAAACTGAACTAAACATATTCAATTTGTTTTCTATAGATGTTTGTGCAAATTTAATATAGAAATTATGCGTCATAACAAATGGTTAAATAATGCCTGTGTATAGCTTACCTTCTTATCTTTTGTATGTCGAAATCCTTTCTCCCGTTCCGTTCCTCACAAAATACACAATCGGGTTTAATTCGGCTCGAAATATATTAGACAGCATTGTTTAACATTCGTCGGTAGGAATAAATGCGTAATAATTGTTTACCTTCCAGATTATTCCGCAATTATGTAACTTCGTTAGGAACGATTAAGATTATTGGGTTTAATTAATGGTTTATTGTTAGTTTTTAAGAACAATGCAAATTAATAACAGTTGCATTAATCAATGTTTTGATCCAAAACTACATAAGCTCAAAAATAATAGACAGAGAAGACAAGTCTATAGTCCATTTTTTTAAGAATGCAGCATAGGAAAGATAGGGCTTATTAGACCTTCTTCAATGATTGGCATAAATCGAGGAGAAGTTCACACCGACGATATTTACTTTTCCATCTCAGCCTCTTTTCTCTCTTTACTTTCACATACATTTGCAGCTGTTAGTTGTCAATGGCTGCCGTGTCAATTCACAATTGTCATCTGATCTGTTTGTCATCATTTAGATCTTTTGCGTTTTCCTCCATTTATTTGTTTGCATTTTATTACTATTGTTGCCATTTTGGAAACCATAAATAAATTACCAATTTTATGTTCAAGAATTTATGTTCTTGAATTTAGCGCAAAATTTTGCAACTAGATTGAACATTTGTCATAGTGTAAATCAGGTTTCTAGTTACTGCATTCTTAAAAAAATGGACTATAGTTTGGCTGTCTATCCATTATATCTGTAGAAATTCTTTCTTTGTTAGTTATTTAGTTAGGTCAAACAAGTTTCTAATCATTTATCTGAATTTGTAAGTTATGTATAAATTTTATCTTACTCACTGATATTAAACATCAATATTATTATATTAAATATCAATATGTGGATTTGCTGCGAATATTGTTATATTGAAAAACGCTTTTTTATTAAAACTGTTAATTAAGTTCATGCAAGTTTTATATTGTTTTATATTGACTTCATTATAAGACTAAATTAATAAAGACAAATTTAATTTAAATTATCAACAATGATTTCTTGATATTTTCGTTTAGAAACAATTACATCCCACATTGCACGCTGCAATTCATAATGCAATTATTAATGTCAGTATACTTGTAGATTTATTTGTCTATTTTTTAGCCGAAATTAATTATAATTTAAAATTTATAAACACCCACACATGCTCGCACCCCAAAGGTGAATACTGGAATGACCGACAATCGAACTCGCCTCAAATCTTCTAATCACTTTAAACTACAACGAAGTAAACTTGTTTACAATTCACGTTAAATAAATGTTCAAATTTTATTTACAATTACAAATAATACACAAAGACATGTAGGTTGACAATAAATTATAATTAACACTATAGAGACAGAGTAGACACATGACTATTTAAGGAACAGTAGACAGATGACTAGACAAAGAAGACTAGACAGAAAAACCTAGACAGACAAGAACAGACAGAAATGACTAGAAAACAAGATTACATTTAGATTTATGGACAAACTTAATTATTACTCATATCTGTGGTTTTTTATTTCTTTTGTTTTTCTTTTATTTCAATTTGAATTTGAATTAGACAGACGGGACTACGCACAAGACTAATCAGACAAGACAAGGTCGAATGGACTAGACATACAAGATTGGAGAGACAAGACTATTGAGAAAATACAAGACACAGGATTAGACAGACAAGACTAGATATTTATTTATTTATTTATCGTAGGGCGTGGCGTACACATGGTTTAAAATTAAAATATTTATTTGTAAAATCCGGATTATATCTCCGAGATTTCTTGTAGAATAGTCCTTAAGAACTAGTCCTCTTAGGATAGGTAGGTCCGTTTCCATATGTAATAGTCTGACTTCCAATCGCTCTAGTTCATTTAGCGACACCCAGGGTGCACGTGTAGCCTTCTGCTACGGACGCGAATTAGACTAGACACATAAGGCTAGACAAACAAGACTAGGCAGACAATACTAGACATAAAAGAATATACAGACAAGACTAGAGAGAAAAGACTTGACAGACAAGACCAAACACACAAGACTAGACAGACAAGACTAGACAGACAAGACTAGACAGACAAGACTAGACAGGCAAGACTAGACAGAAAAGACTAGACAGACAAGACTAGACAGACAAGACTAGACAGACAAGACTAGACAGACAAGACTAGACAGACAAGACTAGACAGACAAGACTAGACAGACAAGACTAGACAGACAAGACTAGACAGACAAGACTAGACAGACAAGACCAGACAGACAAGACTAGACAGACAAGACTAGACAGACAAGACTAGACAGAAGAGACTAGACAGACAAGACTAGACAGACAAGACTAGACAGACAAGACTAGACAGACAAGACTAGACAGACAAGACTAGACAGACAAGACTAGACAGACAAGACCAGACAGACAAGACTAGACAGACAAGACTAGACAGACAAGACTAGACAGACAAGACTAGACAGACAAGACTAGACAGACAAGACTAGACAGACAAGACTAGACAGACAAGACTAGACAGACAAGACTAGACAGACAAGACTAGACAGACAAGACTAGACAGACAAGTCTAGACAGACAAGACTAGACAGACAAGACTAGACAGACAAGACTAGACAGACAAGACTAGACAGACAAGACTAGACAGCCAAGACTAGATAGACAAGACTAGACAGACAAGACTAGACAGACAAGACTAGACAGACAAGACTAGACAGACAAGACTAGACAGACAAGACTAGACAGACAAGACTAGACAGACAAGACTAGACAGACAAGACTAGACAGACAAGACTAGACAGACAAGACTAGACAGACAAGACTAGACAGACAAGACTAGACAGACAAGACTAGACAGACAAGACTAGACAGACAAGACTAGACAGACAAGACTAGACAGACAAGACTAGACAGACAAGACTAGACAGACAAGACTAGACAGACAAGACTAGACAGACAAGACTAGACAGACAAGACTAGACAGACAAGACTAGACAGACAAGACTAGACAGACAAGACTAGACAGACAAGACTAGACAGACAAGACTAGACAGACAAGACTAGACAGACAAGACTAGACAGACAAGACTAGACAGACAAGACTAGACAGACAAGACTAGACAGACAAGAATAGACAGACAAGACTAGACAGACAAGACTAGACAGACAAGACTAGACAGACAAGAATAGACAGACAAGACTAGACAGACAAGACTAGACAGACAAGACTAGACAGACAAGACTAGACAGACAAGACTAGACAGACAAGACTAGACAGACAAGACTAGACAGACAAGACTAGACAGACAAGACTAGACAGACAAGACTAGACAGACAAGACTAGACAGACAAGACTAGACAGACAAGACTAGACAGACAAGACTAGACAGACAAGACTAGACAGACAAGACTAGACAGACAAGACTAGACAGACAAGACTAGACAGACAAGACTAGACAGACAAGACTAGACAGACAAGACTAGACAGACAAGACTAGACAGACAAGACTAGAGAGACAAGACTAGGCAGACAAGACTAGACAGACAAGACTAGAGAGACAAGACTAGACAGACAAGACTAGACAGACAAGACTAGACAGACAAGACTAGACAGACAAGACTAGACAGACAAGACTAGACAGACAAGACTAGACAGACAAGACTAGACAGACAAGACTAGACAGACAAGACTAGACAGACAAGACTAGACAGACAAGACTAGACAGACAAGACTAGACAGACAAGACTAGACAGACAAGACTAGACAGACAAGACTAGACAGACAAGACTAGACAGACAAGACTAGACAGACAAGACTAGACAGACAAGACTAGACAGACAAGACTAGACAGACAAGACTAGACAGACAAGACTAGACAGACAAGACTAGACAGACAAGACTAGACAGACAAGACTAGACAGACAAGACTAGACAGACAAGACTAGACAGACAAGACTAGACAGACAAGACTCGACAGACAAGACTAGGCAGACAAGACTAGACAGACAAGAATTGACAGACAAGACTAGACAGACAAGACTAGACAGTCAAGAGTAGTTATATAAGACTAGACGGACAAGACTAGATAGACAAGACTAGACAAACAAGACTAGGTGGAGAAGACTACGCAGACAAGTCTAGACAGACAAGACTGGACAGCCAAAATTAGATTGAGCCACGAGGCGGGTAAAATTATATAGAGTGGTGTAAACAGACAAGACTAGTCTTATTACACTAGACAGACAGGACTAAAACACAAGGCAAAACTAATTACACTACTACTCTAATAGGATTAGACACGGTAGACATGCCTAGAGAGACATACCTAGCTAGACAGACTGGACTAGACATGCAATTCTAGACAGATTTCAGATAAGTAGGACTATATACAAATGGCTGGACGAACAGGACTAGATTGACAAAAATTGAGAATTTAGACAGACGAACGTAGTTATAGAAAAGTAAATATACGACTGTTCGGTGGTATTAGATATATATGGTATATATTTTCCTAGTTGGACAATATATAATACATGAGACTGTGTTATGGGTTTTAGATAACTTAAGTTTAGTTTGCCGTTTTTTTCCTGATAGTTATTATTCAATGTAATTTGAAAGGTGTGAATTTGAGTCATATGTGAGTGTGTGTGTGGCCTCACTAAATATGTTTGTTGCAAGAAAGTTGCTTTTCCTACAACAATGCACTGCGAATGTTGATGAACTTTTACAAACTCGATAAAAAAAAATTCACATCCGATATCAAGGTTTTTATCACATGCACTCGCAATTATTTATTTCCTCCGTCATCAATAGTCTTTCTCGAACAAATAAAACACCGATAATAAATCGTTTTACAATTGTCGGAACATTTTAAATGAGACCGTTCGACCTTGTTTATCTACCCCTTGGTTTTAATAATAATAATAATAATACTTTATTGTCCAACAGAGCGAACCCCAATGACAGAAAAATAATAATATATATATATATATATATATATATATATATATATATATATATATATATATACATATATATATATATATATATATATATATATACATATATATATATATATATATATATATATATATATATATATATATATATATATATATACATACATACACATATATTTTATAATTTTATAATATATCGGTGGAAACTTCTCTCGAAGGCGTTACAAACAAGGGCAGAAAATCACCTGGATACTAGGGCTAGACAACTAGGACTAGACAACAAATGCCGCAGACCAATCCTAGAAACTTTGCCCAACACTCATTCCAAGGTTAAATTTAGAGGCGAGATTTCAGAAAGCTTCAAAATAAAAACTGGAGTGAGACAAGGAGATGGACTTTCCCCACTTCGCTTCAACTTGAAAAGGTTATAAGAGAATGGCGCAAGGAACTGAACAATTTGGGTGCTCAAAGTGGTATCTACCTGGGACGTAAGAACGCTGAACTGGTTGTAGATTTCCTGGTCTTTGCAGATGACATGGCACTGTTTGCTGATTCTCTTGAGATGGCAACAATGCAGGTAAACGGCATTTCACTTAGAAAGCAGGCTGCCAAAGTGGGTATTCAAGTGTCGCTGGAGTAAACAGAATTCTTCACCAACATCAAAGAAGCCAACAGAGAGGTGTTACTAGAGCAGGCAAACAAAAAGAGGACTGAGAAATTTAAGTATCTCGGCGAATGGATTGAACCCAAGTTATCAGAAAGAGCATCATTATAAAAGAGAGTCAACAAGTTAGAACTAGCCTATCGACTAGGCTATCGACAAGTTAGAACTAAGAAATGTCTTTCCTTGAACCGAAGCGGTCAAGTAGAGAAATTGGAAATCAGAGAGAGGAGTATCCTCAGGAGGATCCTAGGCCCGGTATAAGCAAATGGGAAATTCCAAAGGCGGCATAACTCTGAGCTCTACGATGATATTGAGATGCTCTCTGTCTGTGCAAGGAAAAGAAGGGTAGCTTTCTATGGCCACGTTGTAAGATTGGCTCCAAACCGACTAACCAACTGTATGTTCACCTTCTGGCAAAACAAGAAGGTTCCACTTGGTTGACAGAAACCGAGAAGGATATTAAAGAACTGGGAATAACAAATCTCTAAAACAGACAGTCTCTGAGACGCACCCTGAAGGAAGTCCGTGGATTTCAGGAAAAACCCCGTAGGAAAGGTACCCCCTGGACAGAAGAGAGAAATGAGTTACACCGGCAGAAGATACGACAATACTGGGCAAAGGTCAAAGCCCAACAGTTGAACAAGCGTGGTCCAAAGAAAGCCTATTCGAAAGTAGGCCTATTCGAAAGAAGAAGAAGAAGAAATCGGCGGAAACATGTTCATTATTCATTTTGGAATTCTTTTAGTGCACAACGTCTTCATATTCTTATGATAAGAAAATATAATAATTTGGACATATTTTCAAAAACTTGTTTTCATGCAAAATATATTTCAACTGAAGATGCACTAAATATGGGTAAAGATGTTATAAATGTAAACATTGATGATTATATTGAAGATGAACATCTTCAATGAAGATGAACATCTCTCAACAGAGTAATGATGAACATGTAGAGTAGTGATGTACATGAGAGAGTAGTGTGGGCTTACAATTAGTGCGATTGAACGAGAAGAACCTGAAGAACAAATTCGGTCTAAAATCGAGGCCTGTCAATCGAGCCCTGCAAGCCCCTCAAATCAATAAAAAAAAAAACTTACAATGCAAATCTAAAATAAAATCCAAAGGACGTCCAAACATAAAGACTAAGCACACCACTTTTTACAAAAAAATACAGAATAAAAAATGCATCTACTTTAAATGTAATTTAAACCTATATGTCACTAATTTAGTGATGCTTTGAATTTTATTTATGAGTTTATTGAACAAGATTGTAACTGAACTTTAATAAATAAAAGTATAGTTATATTATATTAATATTATAATTGTGTAGTTATTACCAAAATAGTAACTCCAATATTTGTATATACAGTAAGAATGTGCAAATAGTCAATTGCGAATGCAAACTATATGTATAAATAGCCAATTGCGTATACATACTGTATGTATAAAGAGCCAATTGCGTATACATACAGTATGTATAAATAGCCAATTACGTATACATACTGTATGTATAAATAGCCAATTGCGTATACATACTGTATGTATAAATAGCCACATCCAAAAATTATTGATACAGACATGACGCGGCCAAATATCTGGGCTTTTCACCTTTTCGAAATCATCAAAAGAGTTCACTCTGGCCCACATGATCATTTAACCAATTTTCAATTATGAAACTTGAGCAAAATGTGACAGGTTTGCAAAATCGTTGTCTTCTGTGCATGTCTCAAGATGGATTTCGGCAAGAAAAGTTTCTGAATGTTTTTTGTAAAATTGGACGAGACAACTCCTTCCATATATATTATAATTGGGTAAATAAATAATCTGTAAAGTTTCCAGATATCTTTGATTTGCCAGGCTAGTTCCTCGTATTTATTTATTTTTTCTGTCTCTGTTTTTCGGATGTTATTTGTCAACGGAACTGCGATGTCCTCAATGGCTGTTTTGGCCTCAAGGTCAATTAGAAGAATATCAGGTCGGTTGTAGGCAATCGGCTTATCGGTGAATATAGGCCTGTCCCAGTAGAGAATGTGTTTAGTTGATTCGACGACTGGTGCTGGTAGATATTTATTAATAAGTTGGGCAACCTGCCATGATGTCTGCCATTCTATCGATTCGTAAACAAGACCACACTATCTACACCTGTCCATCACGTTTAATTTCAAAATGTCTTTTTCGTAGTTTCAGGTTCTTATAATTCTGTTTTAGATAGCTATAATGAATCCCTCAGTCTCCGGACAGAGAGATTCATCCCTCAGCCATTGTAAGGAAGAATTTACGTAAATATGATCTACGTTGAGGAGGGTTGGGGGTTGGGTATTTCCCGTGGAGAATATTGTCTTTCCAGGGCTTGAAATCTTTTTTGGGGAATGTTGTTGTTGAATGGTTGAATTGAATGGTGAATGAGTTTGACAAGATAAATTTAGAGGAGTATACCCATCGTCAGCCTTCAGTACAGATTGGATGAAGTCATCACCAGAGCGTAATAGTTTATTCCGCAGGTTCTCCTCTTGGGTTCTACATAAGTTAAAGAGTTAATTAACCCCCTACCTCCTTCTTTGCGACGTAGATATAACTGTGTGACGGATATATATATCTATATATATATATATATATATATATATATATTTCACACATTTGTGGTACTTTAAGATGTCCGGACGTTTGTCAAGAACATCTTGTTGTCACTGCAGGTTGAGCATCCGTCTGACTAGGCCCACCGTTCCTAGCATAACAGCTTTTTGCATCCATATTATTGCGATACGTGGGATATCAAGGGTTCTTAAATGTTTTACGACGGTCTTGTGGACTAAACCATTTGCGCTCACAACTATGGGTAGTATATGTACTTTGTCCAGTCGCCCTATACTTTATATTTCGTATGCCAGATCTTGATATTTGTCTACTTTTTCTTTATATGCGCGGTTTAGATTGTCATCTAGGGGCACCGAAAAATCGATTATTTTTGCCATGTTCCTCTTTTTGTCCCATATTATGCTCTCATATGCTCATATCTACTCTATTTGCACGTTTTATTTTGTCTGTAATGACCGCCAGGTCCCAGTATAATTTTATACTGTCGTTCTCAATTACAGATTTTGGGATGTACTGATGGTATGGGGTAAAGTTACTGTCCGAAGTTTTGCCGGTGTGCTACTAGTTAATGAATAACTTTACCCATGTTATCATGTCCAATAAGATAGCGATGTTTTGCTAAGTGCGTACATCCTGAGATAATATGTCAATAGACTCGTCTTCCTTGTTGCACCATCGGCATTTAATTGAGGGAGTATTTTGTTTCAGGGTCACTCGTGTATAAGTTCTTGTAGCGACAACTTGATCCTGTATTGCAAGAAGTGACCCCTCGGTTTCTGGGAATAAATATCCCTCTGTAAGGTAGGTGTTAGAAACTTTGATGTCTACGTCCGGATGATTCCACGCTGGCATAATAACGTCCATGTAAGGCTTTTCCGCGCCAGGTACTTTCCATTTCATTAATGTTGTTTTCTGTTTCCGCTTCCTCTAGAGTGGCCATTTTTAGTGGAGTGTATGTTTTGTCAAGGGCAACAAGCTGTTTATATAAATCTAGGTTTTTATTTTGGAAGTACTGTCTCAGATTTTTGACTTCCCTTTGATGTATTTTGCGGAGGCAGTTCAGGTCTCTCCCGCCTTCCGTGCGAGAAATGTACAGTCTCTCCACTGCTGAATTGGGGTGGAGCATCCGGTTGTTTGTTAAAGCTACTCTAAATCCTGTTTAACGCTTCCAGATCCGTTTGTGACCATGATACTATTCCAAATGTGTAGGCTATTGAAGGGATTGCCCACATATTGATAGCCGTAATTTTATTTACGCACAACTGCATCAAAATTGTTCCTTTACATCTTAGTTACCAGGGCCGAAAATTTGACATTACGCCCTTAAAAATTTTACCGGCCCGTGGGCCTGTAAAATCATTGAAAAGCCCGCTTCAAGATCTATCATCTTAAGACTTCCCAAGATGAAAACCCCCTTTTCATATCGGTCTTTAGACTTGCTTGGGATCCAACCCAACCCAGCTTCATTAGCTTCCATTAATATTTCGGAGGGATTTCAGCGCTTAGTTCCATTCTGAAATTATGAAAATTTTTGTTTACAATAATTTTTTTTTCTTAGCAAAAAATAAGCTAAGGAACGAGCTGTGAATTTAAATCACCGTCGTGTTTTTTTTTTCATCGCTTTTAACCATTTTTAATTAAATTTTGTAGGTTTTCTGCAGTTGTGCGTAAAACGTTGTACATGCCTCGGGCCGGAGGAAGATTACGCCCTTCGCCTCATAAACTGGGTACTGTACTGGGTCTACTATTTACTGATCAACAGTAATAACTGGAGTCGATTTTCTAAAACTGCGTTACTGTGAATGATTGTTCCATCTAAACCAATTTTCAAATTACACAGACAAATCTACATTTACAAATCAAGACTATTTTGATTATTGTTTGGAATAACTAGAGAATTCTAATTTTGCTTCTGCTCCATTAAAGATGCAGGCACACATCTCCGCAGCGGCATTGCTGAATTCCGTGCTCTCCAGTATTATTTTTTCACGTTTATGCACACAGTTCCGTTAATACACATAGGTAACTGTGTCGTCCGTAGCTGTTCTGGAGAAATGAACTTTAACCCTTCGTCCCATTTGCCAATACCACATACGGGCAACAAAAATTGCCTTTGCGAATTTGCCCGTATGTAGTACACACACCCCGGCGAAGAAATAGTTCAAACTGATTTCACGGTATTAATTTAGAGGTAGTTGAATTTATTCTCGCAGGATGCCTCTATGTGTATGTACTGTAGTTTTATTTATAATTACAATTCCCCAGAACTAGCAGATATACTCGTTAAGAATCAGACTGTTGTATTTGAAACCTTGAGGATGTAAAGGAAGAACATTCAAAACAGGAACTGAAAAATAAGATGTTCAAAACGGTTGAAATTGTAGGGTACCAACGAAGAAATATTTGTATCATGAAATGGAGGAGATAAAAAAGATGTAGCTTTCCTCTCTTCAATTCATACAGCCCCCAGAACTAGCAGTTAGTGAACTAGAAGTTAGTGTTAGTGGGAGGAAAGGTGAAGACACGAAACCGGCGAGAGTAGTAGATTATAATGGAGTTATGGGCGGAGTGGATAGGATGGACCAAAATCTAACTTATTATCCAGTAATCAAGTAGTTGGGTTGCAAAAACTAAAACTAAAAATTATCATCTACTTGAGCAGGCAATTTGGAATTTATTTGTGCTCTATAGGAAGAGTAAGGATTCAAAAACGCATCTAGAATACAGAATGGAGTTGGTGTAGCAGTTGATAAAAAAATAGCACCTTGAATCAGTCGGTGCCAAAAGGGGTCGTCCATCCACGGAACCCAGTTCTCTACCCAGTACCTGTGTCCGACACGTGCCTGTGTCCGTCGGGCCTCAAACTTCGGCTACGGGCGTAATCTTACACCTCCGGCCCTCTATATGTAAATAACTATTTTGGCATTCAGTTGTGTTTTAAGTATCGTGCAAACTCTTTGCAGCAGTTCTTTTTCAGCTCTTTCTTTATTTTCTTTGTGTAGGATCTCAAAAGACTGCAATATTCCCAGATATTTTTATCTCCAGGTCTTTTCCAAACCTAGTTCTTAAAATTTTAATTCTTCAGCTGCCACGGCATTTTCTCTTTGTGTTATTTTTTCTCTTTCCGTATGTAATACTGCACATTTTTCAACTCCAAACTCCATCTGAATATTTTCACTGAATTGACGTACCAGTGCAAATTCACCTTGCAGTTTTTTCATTCCCTTGGCATATAATTTTATGTCATCCATATAGAAGAGGTGCGAAATTTTAGTGTCTCTTTCAATTGCGTAGGCATAAGAGCTTCGGCTTAGCATTTTACTGAGAGGGTTTAACGCCATGCAAAACCAAAGTGGACTTAGGCTGTATCCTTGAAAGATTGCCCTTTGGATTTTTATTTTGTGTGTGGTATACGACGACTGTCCGCCCTTTACTAATAGTTTTGTTCCATGAATTCATGTAGGAGTTGTCTAATTATTGGATCTACTTTGTATATGCACAGTATTTCAATGACCCACGAGTGAGGAACTGAATCATATGTTTTTTGGTAATCGATCCATGCTATTGAAAAATTGTTAAGTCTTTTCTTGGCTTGCTTGGTTACAATGGAGTCGATTACTAAAAGTTCCTTGCATTCCCTTGCTCGTTGTTTGCAACCATTCTGCTCCCATGCCATTATCTGGTGCTGTTTTAGATGGTTATTAAGTTTTGTAGACAAAGTAGATGTTAATGAAAATCAAAGTAGATGGGCCTATAGTTTTTTGCTTGCGACCTATGTCCTTTTTTTGGGATCATATATGTGATACCTTCCGTAAAAAAATTGGTATTTTGCTAAGGTCCACCATGGCTTCATTAAATAATTGGGCTAATTTACCGTGACTTGGGGTTAAGCATTTCCACCAGTAGTTATATATGCCATCTATCCCGGGTGCTGTCAAATTTTTAAGTTTCTTAATTGTTGTTCGGTTATCTTCAAGGTTGATTTTGGTGTGGTCATGTTAGGTAGATGTTGGTGATTCTTCCTTTCCGTTTCTAGCCAGTGTGCCTGTGATTTATGTGTTACTGGATTGGACTAGAGTGTAGACCAGAAATTCATCATGTCAGTTTTTGTTGGCAGAGTCAGGTTTTCAGATTGGTTGGAGTTTTTTTTTTTTTAGGCTGACGGTAGAATTGTTTTTTGTGTGTGTGTATGAATTGTTTGTTTTGTTGATATCTAGCTACTCTTTTGCGATATCTACGTAATCTACTTCCTAGTGCTGCTACTTTTTGTTACAAATGTTCCAAATGTACCTGGAGATTCTCTTTGCATCGAAGATCGCTTGCCTTGATCCTAGCTTTGCGCCGATAATCTGATGCTGATTTTCTGACCTTCTTGCTCACATTAGTTCCTGTTAGGTACGTATATAGGATGCCAATTTCTGTTCTGATCTCATTATTTTTTTTGCAGCCTGCATTCCCACGGTGGGCAGGTTTGTCATCCGACGCTAATTAACTTTTCTTTAACAGGTTTGGAGAATATTTAGCAGACTGCACTAGCTGTACAATATATTACGTGGCACATTTCTTCAAGATCTTGTAATGTTTGTTAGCCTGTTAGTTGTTAAAGTTTTTTATAACATTTTTAAGAAATCTGTTCAGCCACAGTCTGGGAATTCTTGGCATAACTTCCATATCCATACCTTTGTACTTATGGTCTGTTTCTCTGTAAGCCTTTTGAACTTCTAAAAGTTTAAAAACTAAAATATGAAATATTCAACCTGTTCGTAAATCTACAAAATTAATTAATTAAAAATTAATTAAGTCCTACTAGGACTTTGACAAATGTCATGAAACAACTACTTCCCTGGCTAATACCACGCAGGATATTGGATTACACAATAGACATTTGTTTGTCGTTACTAGTACTACTAGTTAATAACAACAAGACCACTTTCTACACAAATTAGGTGACTAAAGCCATCTGCAGACGCGTTTCGAGGTCTACCTCTCATCAGTGCAGCTTGCTTTTATTTAATTAACAATTAAAATTAATCAAAACACACTTACTTGGTCTTTTTCGGAGGTTAAGTCTACTTTTTAGTTGTTCGAAGTGTAGAAAGGGTTGCGGCCAATACCGTGACGGTTTAGAATAATTGAAAATTAAGGGGGCCTAACTATTTGTAGATGCATTTAAAATATAAAATATGAAATATTCAACCTGTTCGTAAATCTACAAAATTAATTAATTAAAAATTAATTAAGTCCTACTAGGACTTTGACAAATGTCATGAAACAACTACTTCCCTGGCTAATACCACGCAGGATATTGGATTACACAATAGACATTTGTTCGTTGTTACTAGTACTACTAGTTAATAACAACAAGACCACTTTCTACACAAATTAGGTGACTAAAGCCATCTGCAGACGCGTTTCGAGGTCTACCTCTCATCAGTGCAGCTTGCTTTTATTTAACCTCCGAAAAAGACCAAGTAAGTGTGTTTTGATTAATTTTAATTGTTATAGTTGTAGTTAGGCCCCCTTAATTTTCAATTATTCTAAAAGTTTATCTCTTAAGTTATCTGTTTCTGTTTCTGCTGTCGTTATTTCTTCTGGTATTGGCTCTCCTTCTACTTCACTTTAATCTTCCTTATTTTCTGTGTTTGTTGCCCCTATATTTTCGTGAGTTTTTATTATCCTTCGGAAGGTTTATAATTCGTCCATTGATATTGCTTGACGTCTTATAATTGATCTAACTTGATCTGTGAGCCTTTGTCCTGTCATTTTTTCATCTGGATATTTAATATTCCACGTCTGTTCAAGTTTAGGTACTGTTTTCTCTGATAGCACTTACCACTTGTATACCTTGTGCCAAAATTCACCTTTGTCTATTCACCTTTGTATATGTCAATTATATTTATTTGTCTATGAGTCCATCAATTTTCCAGATCAATTTTGACTTGTGCCATCCAGGTTGTAGTGACCCTGGATGTATTTAAGGATTCTGTTGGTGAGTCGTAACATCCGATATGCCGACGACACAATGGTATTCGCTGACTCTCTTGAAGGACTCCAAACACTAATGAACAGAATTGTAGCGGCTAGTGAAAAATATGGACTAAACATAAATAACAACAAAACAAAATTCATGGACATTAGCAAAGACAATATAGCTAATGCAAATCTCTACGTTCACAACCAACAAAGAGAGAGATTGAGACAAACAACATACTAAGGTACACTTGTGAACGAAAACTAGGACAATAGCCAAGAGATAAAATGTAGAATTGGAAAAGCCCGAGCTGCCTTCAATACAATGAATAACCTCTACAAAAATCACGAACTACATTTTGAAACCAAAGTACGCATGTTGAGGTGCTACATTTTCCCAATATTACTTTACGGAGTCGAGTCCTGGACACTAAATGATGCAACAACAAAAAAGCTTGAAGCCTTTGAGATGTGGCTATATCGACGTATCCTGCAAATATCTTGGAAAGACCGGGTAACAAACATCGAAGTCCTCCACAGGATGAAGAAAGAGAAGGAGATCATGGACACCATCAAAACCCGCAAGCTCCAATATCTAGGCCACATCATGCGGAACGAGGACAGATACGCCCTATTTACAAGCCATCATTCAAGGCAAGATACACGGAAAACGAAGACCTAGACGGAGGAGAATTTGATGGTTGCAGAATCTCAGGGCGTGGTACGGGAAGACTTCGAACGAGCTCTTCAGAATAGCAACCAATAAAGTGAAAATAGTCATGCTCATCGCAAACATCCGAAATCGGATATGCACATGAAGAAGAAGAAGAAGAAGTTGGTGAGTGGCGGTCGGTGGAAGTGCTGATATGTCTATAAAATGTTTAGTCGCCTCGCTCTATGTAGTCGCCTCTTTCTATGTATGTATGTTCGCTGCGATGATGGAGAACTTCTCTATGGTACTTCTGAAGTGAAGCTTTCGTTTATGAGTTTTGGTGCAATAATTTTCCAAATGATTTTTCTTTCTTGGGTGAGGGTATAGCACCTCAGGATTGATTACTGTGCTGTAGTGACGAATTTTGGTGAAGGTGGACAGACATTTCTTATTGCAGCCTGTGTTTTGTATAAGGCTCTCTTCATTTTCAATAACTTAGTGTTCTGCGTGATTTTTTCTTTTTCTGTTGGTTCGATCACTTCACCTAGGTACTTAAAGATTTGGGATCATAATGGTTTGAGCGGTGCCTGCTCTGTTGTTTGTGTTCAAGCGTTCTTCGATATTATTCGCACATCGGTTTAATATCCCACATGTTTCTTTGTATATGATATCCCATCTCACATCTCATTGTGTCTTTCTTTGTCTCTGCACATAGTGCTTTTTGGCTTAAACTATTTTCTACTGTTTTTCAGTTTTCTGTTAAATCAAAGCGTTCATGTCAGTTCAGTATTATATTCTATATCTTGTCTATCTACATGAATTTGCTAATTTTGTTAGGTGTTAATTATTGCTACACTTAATATTTGTGAAACCATACTAATTATAGACACTATCACACTATCTGGCTAGTATGACATAGGATATTGAAATGTACAAGAGACAAACGCGTCTGCAGATGGCTATTTACTAAATTTAAATAGAAAGAAATGATTTTAAAAACAATGTTATTTGTCTAGAGCTGTTAGTGACACTAAAACGTATAAGGGGCTAGTAATAACAGACAATTTTTTGTTGTGCAATTCAATATCCGCTGTGATATTAGCCAGGAAGTAGTTGTTTCTACATGAGGTTTGTTCCTAGTTTTAATAAAATTTAATATTACAGAGCTACGAACAGGCTGAATATATTATTATTTATTCGTTTAGCCCTCTAAGGAGCGCGTAGAACCACTACTTAGTACTGGTCATCTTGTTCTTTTTATCTTCCCAAAACTTCCTCATCCTTTCGCTCTGGGCCTGTCTTCCTTCTTGCGTCCATGCGTTTTTTAGTTTCAAACTCTTAGCTGTTAGATTCTTTGATGTGAAATCATGTAAATTTATTTCCTGCCTGTATTTCGTTCGCGTAGTTGCCAATGGGTCTATATTGATTACTGGAGAGGTCATGTTGGTTGTCTACCAGCCAGCGTACTTTGGATTGTCGGGTTCCATTGATGATGTGGTAGATTTTCTTGGTCAATCGAGAGTCATCCATTCGTACTATATGACCGCAGAATTTCAGGCGCCTTTTCCGTGAACCTGAGGAGAATCGTTCTGTCAGGGAATACAGTTCTTGTGAGCTTTTACGCATCCAGATACCATCTAGTACCTTGGGTTCAAATATTTTTCTCAGTATCTGACGTTCTACTTTCTCAATATCATTGAAGTAGATGGTTAATGATGAAGTCTCAATTGCAGAGTGCTTCTGGAAGAATGACTGTATGGTAGTGACGGAGTTTGGTAGAAAGTGATTTCTTGTTGTACATATTTTCTGCACGTGTTTTGTTAGCCATTCTTTCCTTACCAGTGTTTCCAATTATTTCACCTAAGTACTTGAAGTGCTTAATTTGTATGATGTTGCCATATTTGGTTGCAAGATGTGTCATATTTAGGCTCTTGGAGTCCATGTATTGCGTTTCTTCGTAAGAGATTTGAAGGCCGGTCCTGATGGCGATTTCATGAAGTTCCTCGATGGCGTGTTTGGCTTCTTCAGTTGTGCGGGTGATTATTGCAAGGTCGTCAGCAAAAGGAAGGTACTGTATGTTGATTCGTTTGTCCTTTGTTCCCATATATACTCCAGGTAATTCTTTGTCCCATATTTTGATTATCTTATCTAGTACCAGGTTGAAGAGGAGTGGGGAAAATCCATCACCCTGTCTTACTCCAGTACTGATTTGAAAAGGCTCGAAGATTTCACCCCTTAATTTTAATTTAGATGTTGTGCCTGACAAAGTCTGTTCGATTAACATGGTTTTGCTATCCACACCGTATTCATGAAGTATATTAAACAGTTAAGCGGTCAATCGAGTCATAGGCTTTCTTGAAGTCTATGAAAGTGACAACTGTGCGGTTGGGCTGGCAATGTTGCAGTATCATTTTCAGGTTCCAGATTTGTTCCGCGCATGATCGGTGCGGTCGGAAACCTGCCTGATATTCACTGATCAGATGTTCTGTCTGTTCTTTCAGATTTGTGAGGAGGGCACGTGAGAAAACTTTGTAGGCGATTCATAGAAGGGAAATGCCTCGGTAATTGTTTGGATCAGACTTGTCGCCCATTTTGTGTAGTGGGTGGATCAAAGCATTTTTCCACTCCGCTGGTATGATGCCGCTCTTCCATGTATTTGCAATGATAGCTTACAGCCTGTCAATCAAGATCTTGAGCATATCAGCGATTAAGCCGTCTTCCCCTGGTGCTTTGTTATTTTTTAGGTGTAAAATGATGTTTCGTATTTTCTCATGTGTTGGTGGAACAGAGTCCTGGTTTGGGGTGGCTATGTGGCATTGTAGTCTTTTTTCTGGGCGTTCACAGTTGTGTAGCTTCTCGAAGTACTGTTACAGAATTTCGCAGTTCGCTTTTGTGTTGGTTTCAAGGGTTCCATCAGGCCGACGGAAGCAGAGGCTCGGTGGCCTGTAGTTCATCAGTTCTTCCCTAAATGTTCTGTAGAAGTTTCGCGTGTTATTTCTTTTGAACTCATTGTCGATTTCCTCTAATTTTTTAAAATTGTATGTCCGTTTAATGCGTCTGATCGTTTTGGATATTTCCCTCTGCATTTATAAAAAAGTCTGCTAATTCTCTTGTGTCTTGTTACTATGCCAAGTCTGCCACACAAGGTTACGGGATTCAAAGCCTCTGTCGCATTCCAATGTCCACCATCTGTGTTTTCGTTTTCGTGGCGGTTGACCGAGTTTCCTTGCTGATTGCTGGATTGTCTGAAGAAGTTCGTCCCATGTTTGTGTGTCAGTCTGTAGTGATTGTGCGAAGTCTTCCGCGTTTTCTCTTAGGTATTTTGGATATATACGCGGGAATTTAGATTTTAGACACTTCTTTCTGTTAGGTAAGAAACAGGTTTTAATTTGTGAAAGATAATGGTCGGACTCTACGTAACCCTTGCGTACCCTCACGTCCATGATTTCTGGGGAGGATTTTCTGGTTATCGCTAGGTGATCGATTTGGTAATGCCCGATGTGGTTGACTGGTGATTTCCAGGTTGTCATTTTGCGTGGTGGTTTCTTAAAATGTGTGGACATTAGTTGGAGGTTAGCCATTCCACATATGTTGATTAGCCGATGTCCATTGGTATTTGTCCTTTTGTGTGCCGAGAAATTCCCAGTGGTGCCGGTGCTCCCTTTCTCTGCCGATTTGTGCATTGAAATCTCCGATGAGGATCTTGATATGGTATTGAGGGATCTTGTTGAGTGCCCGTTCTAGCTGTGACCAGAACTTCTCCACTTTGTTCTTGTCAGGGTCATTGTTGACAGGAGCATGTGCGTTAATCAGTGTGTAGGCCTTGTTAGCGCATTTAATTCTTAGTAAGGAGATCCGTTCCGAAGGTGATGAGAAATCTAGCAAAGAGTTCTGGATACTGTTATCTACTAGAAATGCGGTTCCCATTATATGTAAGTTATTATTTCTTAGCTTGGCTGCGGGCTTTTCCTTGTAGATACGATATCAACCAGAGACAAAGTTCTTGTTGTTGTACTGCAAGTATGAGGATACTGAATTTATCGCAGGTGTCCGTTAGCGTCTTTAGTTTTCCTGTTTTGGTCAGCGTCTGTACGTTGAGAGTACCAATGAAGTGCTTACTCTTGGGTTTGAGGAGTTTTGGGAAGCTCCGACTCTTGCCTGCATGATGTCCTGGTCGCCCAGAATCCGAATGACCAGGTTTGCCTTCGCTCGTCATAGCTAGGGCCTGAGGTAGTTGCATTGTAGCTTGTGTTTCCATCATGCCAAGTTCGTGGTTGATTTTAGTTGGTGGGCTTGAGCCCAGGGCGAGTGTCTTGCTAATAATAGATTCCATTCACTCTCATCGTACGGGTAGTAAGTCCGTACGGCAGCAGATGTTTTGTTGTGGTTGGGATTATTTTTATCTCCTTTTTTCCCTTTTTTTCGAGAGGAGCAGAATTAAAAATCAGAATTTCATGAAAAACCCAACCAAATTTCAAGGTTGAATATATTTATATATTCAAGCTATATTTCGTCTTTAATTAGTTTGTATATTGTAGCAGTTGAATACATGATAATTTTTAAAACAATTTTGAAATTTAGTCACTAAGAACTAGAACATTTTCTGTTATAATATCATTTTTTGTTAAATCGGTTTTGTTTCCATATTTGTTTTTTTTCGGATTTCGTTTTGGAAGTATATCAGAATCTATTATAACCTATTAGCATAATATATAATCGATGGCGAGGTCACAATTGGGTTGTATGGTTTCCCACTCTTGATCTAACGGCAAGCAATCTTAACTATATAAGCTCCAAATTTCTTTTGAGAAATCACAGTTTGATCCAATAAGTCAAATCAATTAAAAACCCAACATGTTCAAATACGTAAGTTTTTCATACAATTTGTTTAATTCATAAATTTATTATTACCATTTACACACAACTTTATTTATGAATACAAAGTGTATAAATAATATTGTTTTTAAATAACAACAATAATATTTTTAAGATCACATCCTTGTATTCAACCCAAGATCATATATTTCTATTTAGCCCAAGTGAATCTTCAATAAAAAGTTTCAATAAAAATTCGAAATTTTCCCGAATTTATTCGATTATAATTTAAAACAATAACTGAAACTAAGTTCAGGTATTTGGACACACATATCATTTCATAACCTATCATCGACAATCCGCCACATGGTTTTCAAACTAATGTAAGTGTATTACATTTTATAATTCAAAAGAGCAAAGCTGCATTGATGTGAGATATATCTCGTAACGCGTCTCCAGGTGCCTATTCAATTGGGTTAAATAGAAAGATATGATCTTAAAAGTGGACTGAGAACTAATAAATAGCATACAAATATCGACCTGTAAAATCCTTCTTTAAAATACTTAATAAAATTATACGGCTTCGGAAAAGTTGTATATATTTATACAGTGTGTCCAATTATGTTGGTATCATATGGAAATTTTGTTTATTATTAATTTTAGGAAAAAAAAATTCTTTAAAAAAAGTCAAAAACTCAAAATAAAACCATCAGATATCAATTTTTTAGGCCTTAGACGAGGTTTTTAAAAAATATGAATTATACTCAAGAGTAAAATACCTTTATTACTGAATATTTTTATTATATTATTTCGTTAATTTTCTGGAAATTTTCTAAAAAATGACAACAAAATTACATAACTAGCTAAATTATATCATTCCATTTAGTTTCCATACAATACTTGTATATCTGTGCTATTATTTTATAACACAGAGTTGTATAATTAATAACAATTTTCTAGCTATGCTCTACAAAATTATAGATTAATTACATAACGTAATAATATTTCATAGATTTGCTAAACTTTACAAAATGTATTGACAATTTATATAAATCTTGCAATAAATAATACATTTTTGTTAAAAATTATTAGGTAGTATTCGCCGCTCTCTTGGCTCTTGCCTTTGCTGAACCACAACCAGGAGTTTTCACCGGAGTACATGCCCCAGTTGCTTACACCGCCGGATACACATCTCCACTTGCCTACACTGCCGGAGTCGCTCCAGTAGCTTACTCTGGAGCTTACGCCGCTCCAGTTGTTATGTCTGCCGCCTACGCCACCCCATACGCTTATTCTGCCGGAGTTGCTCCAGTAGCTTACTCCGGATACGCTGGTGCCCCAGTAGTTAAATATTATTGATTTTGATGGATCTTGTAATGATTTATGATGTTTGGATTTGCGATTTTGAATAAATATATTTATTAAATCAAATATTTTTTGTGATAATAATTGTATTTCCTTCTAATTAATATATAGTTATAAAATAACATATTTGAAAGGCATTTCCTTGCCGCAATCCAGTAATGTAGTAACTAGAACCAGTTGTTTAACGATCTTGTTACACAACTGGGACTGATTATCTTCTTAAGGGTACTAAATATTGTGGTATAGCTAGTTCAATCATTGCTTCAGTGATTGGTCATCGAATGACCGTGTCATACGCGCTTCTGTCAAAAGAAAGCTTGTGCATATCAAAGTTATATTCTCGAGTTTTTTTCTAGGATCTGCTGTAGTGTAAACATTTAGTCTACTGTGGACTTATTTTGGCCATAGTCACATTGGTTGTTGCCGATTTCCGTCTCTGCCTACTATCGGATGCGGTCGAATAAGATATTGGTCGAATAAGACTTTGTGGGCAATATTGAGGAGATTAAATAATCATATTTATAAGTCAAATATTTGTAGTGAATAATTGTACTTCCTTCTAATCACTATATATTGATTAGAACTACACTATATACACTATATATTGTAATTACTCATAAAATAACATATTTGATACCTAGTGCTTAATCTTCTCCTTCCTCTTTTTTTCGAATAAGCCTATTTTGGACCACGCTTGTTTAACTGTTGGGCTTTGACCTTTGTTCAGTATTGTCGCATCTTCTGCCGCTGTAACTCCTGTCTCTCTTCTGTCCAGGGGGTACCTTTCCTACGGGTTTTTTCCTGCAATCCACGGACTTCTCACAGACTGTCTGTTTTGGAGATCCATTATTCCCAGTTCCTTAATATCCTTCTCGGTTTCTGTTAACCAAGTGGTACCTGCATTGTTGCCTTCTCAAGAGATTCAGCAAACAGTGCCATGTCATCTGCAAAGGCTAGGCAATCTAGAACCAGTCCATCGTTCTTACGTCCCAGGTAGATACCACTCTGAGCACCCAAAATGTTCAGTTCCTTGCGCCATTTTCTCATAACCTTTTCAAGGACACAGTTGAGGAGAAGTGGGGAAAGTCCATCTCCTTGTCTCACTCAAGTTTTTTTTTTCGAAGCTTTCTGCAATCTTGCCTCTAAATTTAACCTTGGGATGGGTGTTGGCCAAAGTTTCTAGGATGAGTCTGCGGGTTTTTTTGTGTAGTCCAGGGATCCCCAAAGTTTTTCCTGGGCGGGCCAATTTGGTATTTCTCAAATTTCTGGCGGGCCAAAAACTTATTACCTTGTAATTTCAAACTTAAGTCATTCATAACACCAATTACGTCTACTAGAAATGTCAAGTCGTATAACCAGTTAATGTTACGCAATGAGATAACGATTTTTACCAGTGAAAAACTTTGTAATTTCTTTTCTTAAACCAAAAAACAATTTTATATTTAATAAAGTTGATAAAGACGGAAAAAGGCTTAAATATATAAATATATTCAACCTTTCCGGAGCTCTATAATACTAATGAGTTTTTTTAGGACTACCAAAAACAAATATCGTGTGAAATTTGTCAGTTATTCCAGCTTTCAGTCCATCTTAGTGTTACTCAACAAAAACCATAAAAATAACATGTTTTTAAGATCATGTATTTCCGCTACCTTAAGTGGATAGCCATCTGTGGACGCGTTTCGAGATTTATCTCTCATCAGCACAGCTTTGCTTCCATGAACAATACATTGTAAACTACTCACTTTATATATATATATATATATATATATATATATATATATATATATATATATATATATATATATGGGTTCTGGACTCCTAGGTGGAGCATAGAGCCTCCATAAGCACCCTCCAGCGGACCCTGTTCTGGGCCATTGCTTTGGCTTCACTCCAAGAGGTTTTCTGGGCTTTTAGTTCATCTAACACTGTTCTCCTCCATGTTTGAGCCGGTCTTCCTCGTCGTCTCGTTCCTTGGGGATTCCAGTCTAGTGCTGCCCTTGCAATGTCGTCTGGTTTTCTTCTTAGAATGTGACCGATCCATCCCCATTTTCTTTTCTTAATGTTGTGCTGTATTGTTTCTTCTCCGCATCGTTAAAGAAGTTGCTCATTAGTAATTTTCTGCGGCCAGAAGATTCTGAGGATGATTCGTAGACATTTATTGGCGAAAACCTAAAGTTTATGTTTTGTGGCATTATGTTTTTTGTGGCATTATGTTTATGTTTTTCCAGGTCTCACATCCATATAAGAGGATTGCTTTGACGTTTGTTCTATATAAACGCAGCTTGCTCTTTGTTTTTATGATGTTGGACCTCCATATTGTGTTTAGTTGCCTGAATGCCATCTGTGCTTTTTGAATTCTGTATAGAATTTCTAGGTCTGTTCCGCCCATCTCGTTGAGAATGCTTCCTAGATACTGAAACTTTTCTACATTCTCAATTGGTTGGTCGTTTATTTGAAACGGTGCGTCGTTATTTGTGTGCATTCGCATCGCTTTTGTTTTGGAAACATTTATTTTCAACCCTATCTTCTGTGCCATGTCTGATAGTAGGGTGAGTTGCATTTGCATACTTTCATAGCTATGCGAAAAAAGGCAAATGTCGTCTGCGTATTCGAGATCTTTGAAATTAGAGTAAAGAGACCATGGAATACCATCGTTTGGTCTGCAAGAGTTTTCCAGGATATAGTCAAGAGCAATGTTAAAAAGCAAGGGAGAGAGCACACATCCTCGCTTCACTCCTGATCTCACCGGAAAAAGGTTGCTATGTGCTCCGCTATGCAGGATACTACATGATACGTCATGGTACAGTTCTCTAATCGTGTCGATGATTTTTGTTGGCACGCCTCTTGTCCGTAGTATCTTCCATATAGCAGAGTGGGATAGGCTGTCAAAAGCACGTAAAAGTGCTAGGCCACCGCCAAAAAAGTTACACGTGCAAAAATTTGCTCGTGAAAATTGTGTATTTTGAGTGGTGTAAAGTTCATAAGGAGAAAAGTTTATAGTGAAAAACAATTAGTCAACATTGGATTGGTGTTAGTGTAAAAAAAATGTGTAAAAACAAAGTGAATTAGTGATTTCTATTTTGAAATGAATTTCTAAATTTGACGTTTAATTAATTTGACATTTGATAAAAGAAACCTACTATAGTCCATTTTTTTAAGAGTGCAGTACAGGGAAGATAGGGCTTATTTGACCTTGTTCTCTGATTGGCTTAAATCGAGGAGAAGTTCACACCGAAGATATTTACTTCTCCATCTCAACCTCTTTTCTGTCTTTCTTTTCACATACATTTGCAGCTGTTAGTTGTCAATGGCTGCCGTGTCAATTCACAATTGTCATCTGATCTGTTTGTATCATTTAGATTTTTTGCGTTTTTGTCCATTTATTTGTTTGTATTTTATTACTATTGCTGCCATTTGGTGTCTTTAATAGATATCCAATCAAACCTTTATAATACATTACCAATTTTATATTCAAGTAACTATATATGAATTTATCGCCAAATTTTGTAACCAGATTGAACATTTGAACATAGTGTAAACATAGATAAACATTTCATATTTGAACATAGTGTAAATCAGGTTTCTAGTTACTGCGTTCTTAAAAAAAAATGTACTATAGAAATTATGAATAAACAAAGAAATCTAAAACAGATCTGGACCTAGTAATATAATAATACGTACCCCTTGAACATCTTTGGTAAACAATGGCACGGAGCCTAGCACCTGGGAAGAGTGGGGTGGACAGGACTACTTAGCCGTAGTGAAGGTGTCTGTAGTGAAGGAACCTGTCTAGGGATGACAACCCCAAAAAATAAGCCTGTCAAGCTAACAACTTGGGTATTATCTTGGACTGTGGCTCGCCACTGTAACATGGAGAATATTCTCCTCAAACTGAACATGAAGGAAAATCTCGCTAAATGCACTACCCCAGGTGGTAACCAATCCACCGTCACCTATGGTGACGTTAGCGGACCTTCGGATTCTGGGGAGTCCGCACCAACATGCTTTAAGGATGAGTCGCAGCATCCTGAAATCACCGGACGTAAACTCAGACCAAGAAGAAAAAGTTTCTGCGCAACATTTAATGCCAACTCACTGCTAAAAGTGGGTAAACTGAAACATTTGACTGATTCACTAACACGACACAGCATAATACTGACAGCAGTACAGGAAACCAGATTTACGGACTAACATGCCTTCGAGTCCCAAGGCTACAGAATCCTCAAAGGAAAAGTGGGACAGCGGGTAATGAAGAACGTCCCACACTTAGGTACAGGATGTATAATCAGTTACAGGATACTGGATTCAGTCACCGACTTTACCTCCCCGAGTAGTCGTGTATCCATCCTCTCTCTCAAATGCGCAAACAAGGGGTACAGTATAGTCAATGTACATGCCCCAATCAACCAAGACAACAGACGCAATCCAGACAGAACTGATAAATTCTGGGAAGGTTTACAAGATATTATCTCTAAACTTCCAGAGCGGCACACCGTTATGCGGCTTGGTGACTTCAATGCTCAATTGGGAAGAGAGAAAAAATACAGAAACATAGTGGGCAATTATCCGGCGCATAAGCGAACCAACCGAAACGGAGAACGATTGGTGGATCTGTGTAGGACTTTTGGGTTGATCATGAAATCTACAGCCATTAAACACTTGCCAAGGAAGCAGAAGACTTGGATTTCACCTAATACCCACCTGGGTTAATTCCAGATAGATCATGTGGCCATTTTACGAAAATCTCAAAAGGAAATACAAAAAGTGAAGGTAGGAAGAAGCGCCAATCTGGACTCAGACCACTACCTCTCAAAGATCAAAATAAGGCTCCTGTCTAGAAACACTAGATTACACAGAACCTCCAAAATAGTAAGATTTGACGTTGAGCGACTCAAGAACAGTCAAGAACTAAGTCAGAGGCTGAACAACACAGACCTAAACAACTGGTACCAACTGAAGGAGACTCTTGTCAAGGTGGCCAATGAACTCGCCCCTCTCGCTAGAAGAAGGAAGCATCCGTTGTGGACTGAAGACTGTGGCAATGCAATAGCCCAAAGACAGATGGCCTGGGTGTAGTGGAATTCTAAAAAGACCAAGAAAAATTGGCATAAGTTTTTGGAACAAGGAAAGGTTACAGTCAAGATAATTCGGGGAACCAAACGAACCTTCACACAAAACCAACTAACCCAAATCGAAGAGAGCTTTGCTAAGAGTAATTCCAGAGATTTCTTTGGAACCTTTAAGCAGACACTCAGAAAATACGCTCCACCAAGCCTCCACTTCAGAGACTCACAAGGCAAACTGGCTTATAACGACTGCCACCTTTTAGGTTTACTAAGGACAACTGCCACCTTTTGGCTCAGTACTTTAAAAATCTACTCAACTGTGACCCACCCAGCGAAGACTTCGACTCTTCGACTATAAACAAACCATACCAAACCCGGACTCGCTTTCCCATTTGTTGGAAGAAGTTGGCCAGATCATTCAACTTCTTAAGAATAATAAGACAGCTGAAAAGGACTCTATCGTTGCTGAACTGTGGAAAGGTGCTGGAAAAAATGCTGTGCGCAAGCTAATCGAGGTCATCCAGGACATCTGGGAAACAGAGAAATTACCACCCGATTGGAAATATGCTCTGATCTATCCGCTTCACAAAAAGGGCGATTTTACTGATCTAAACAACTACGGTGGAATTTCTCTCGTCCCGATAACATACAAGATTATCTGGAAGGCGTTACAAACAAGGGCAGAAAATCAGCTGGATACTAAACTGGGCGAATACCATGGGGGCTTCAGGAAGACCTGATCCTGTGTTGAACAGATCCTCAATCTTAAAACTGTTCTTGCATACTCCAAGATAAGAAACCGCAAGGTGTTCGTCACCTTTGTAGATGTTAGGAAGGCCTACGAATCCATTGATGGAGAAACGCTTAACAAAGTACTCCAGGAATTAGCACTAGACAACAAAACCCGAAGACTCATCTTAGAAACTTTGACGAACACCCATTTCAAGGTTAAATTTAGAGGCGAGATTTCAGAAAGCTTCGAAATTAAAACTGGAGTGAGACAAGGAGATAGACTTTCCCCACTTCTCTTCAACTGTTTCCTTGAAAAGGTTTTGAGAGAATGGCGCAAGGAACTGAACAATTTGGGTGCTCAAAGTGGTATCTACCTGGGACGTAACAACGATGGACTGGTTGTAGATTGCCTGGCCTTTGCAGATGACATGGCACTGTTTGCTGATTCCCTTGAGATGGCAACAATGCAGGTAAACTGCCTCAGAAAACAGGCTGCCAAAGTGGGTCTTCAAGTGTCGCTGGAGAAAACAGAATTCTTCACCTATATTAGAAAAGCAAACATAGAGATGTTACTAGAATAGGGAAACATCAAGAGAACTGAAAAATTTAAGTACCTCGGCGAATGGATTGAACCCAACTTATCAGAAGGAGCATCATTATCCAAGAGAGTCAGCAAGATAGAACTACCTATAATAAAAAAATGTCAGAAAAACCTATCGGCTGACTAAGAACACTTACAATAAGAAATGCCTGTCACGCAACGTGAAACGTAAGCACTAAACATCAGTCTTACGACCAGAAGCCCTGTATGCCAAGGGGTGTCTTTCCTTGAACCGAAGGGGTCTAATAGAGAAATTGGAATTCAGAGAGAGGAGAATCCTCAGGAAGATCCTAGGCCCGGTAAAGGAATATGGGGAAATCCGAAGGCGGCATAACTCTGAGCTCTACGAACATATTGAGATACTCTCTGACTGTGGAAGGAAAGACTGTGAAAGCCTAGCTTTCTATGGCCACGTTGCAGGATTGCCTCCAAATTGACTAACCAACCGTCTGTTCACCTTTTGGAAAAACAAGAAGCTTCGTACCACTTTGTTGACAGAGACCGAGAAGGATATTAAAGAACTGGGAATAACAGATCTCAAAAACAGAGAGTCTGTGAGACGCACCCTGAAGGAAGTCCGCGCATTTCAGGAAAAAACTCGAAGGAAAAGTACCCCCTGGAAGAGAGAAAGGAGTTACACCGGCAGAAGATGCGACAATACTGGGCAAAGGTCAAAGCCCAACAGTTGAACAAGCGTGGTCCAAAGTAGGCCTATTCGAAAGAAGAAGAAGATAAAAGCCAAAAATTCAAAACTCCAAAATCCAAAAGTTGAAAATATTAAAGCACAAAATCCAAAAATCCAAATGTCATCAAAAAAATCCAAATCGGCCCAAAATCCAAAGTCCAAAATCGAGTCGATTACCTTCACTGAATTACCTTGTTATATACGACATTTTTCGTTTTGTTGTCTGGCAAAGAACAACGTAGATGGTTTGCCGACACGTGAATATGCTACGTACAATTGGCCGTGAGAGAAACATTGATTTTCGCGATTCAGGCCACAAACACTCAAGGATTGGTCTTGTGATTTGTTGATCTTCATGGCAAATGCAAGACGAATTAGAAATTGAATTCGTTTAAACTCGAATGGCATTTCGGTTGGGATCATCGGAATTCTTGGAATGAAAACTTTCTCACCTTTGAATTTTAAATGCTGGTAATGCCTGGCTTGCAATGAGTTCCAATGAGTTTAAAAATTCTGTTGGATAGGTTGTTGCCTCGTCTTCATATGCAGCAGTGTCGATAGATTTTAAAGAATGCAGTGGACTAACTATTTGATTTTTAATTATGATGTTTTAATTATTCACATGTTTGCTCTTTGGCGCTAGAATTACTGCAACTCAACCAATTGTAATTTTTGTGATAATCAATGATGTTCGGGAACACTTTGTTGAAGAGCTAGTCCTTAGTTGAGACAAAATTGCAAAAAATATGCGGAAACAAAATCAATCCGTCCGATTCGTGGACAGGAAGATGGCCATTACCGATTGACAACAAATGTTTAGAGAAATATTCCGCAGATGAATCGTTTAGCTATGTAACTCGCAGGTTTGTCGACAGCTGAAGTTTCTTGATATAGCTCCAAAGAGTAGATGATTTGAGGCAAGCGTTTACTTCATCGGCAGCGGTATATCTTGGAATTACTGGTAGTGTTTGTCGGAAATCGCCAGGCAGTAGGATCATTGCGCCTCCAAAACATATTGAGTCATTGCGCAGATCTTTCATGGTTCGATTTAGTGCTTCCAATGAACGTTTGTGCGCCATTGTGCATTCATTCCATTCTTCTTCTTTCAGCCTAGGTCCATCTACTCCTAAATGAAGTTCTGTTCCAATTTTTTGGAACGAATTTCCTTTACGGAGGTCTCGGTGAGTGATTTAGCAGAAAACGTCACGTTACGTTATACGCCTATCTCTTTCTCTCAGTGTATATTTCTATACCGCGCGCTCCCTCTTTCTTTCTCTTTCTCTCAGTGTATATTTCTATAATACGTGCTCTCTCTGTTTCTTTTGCAGAGTGAGCGTGGTCGGTCTATAACCTTAAAACTAAACAAAAAAAAAAAAAACTGTTCAAACGAATTTTTTTGTTTTGTCGTTTTAAATCATACCAGAGTTATATTGTTTATATTACAGTCATTATTTGAATTAGGTTTTGAGAAATAGAAACTCAAGAAAGTATACAAAATACTGAAAAAAGTAAGTCAACAAAAAAAAAACTATAATTTGAAGCAATTGCTAACTGTTTAAATCTTGCAGTTAGTTTCCAAGTTGCAATTATCTTAGTAACTTAGTAAATAAACTTCATATGTCATCTGTCATTTATGACAGACTAGATAATAGACATGTTTACGATTAGTGAAGCGTATGCGAGTCAGCCATGTTTAAAAGGCGGGAATATGAAAGTTTCGAGCACATTTTGTTATTTTACGTCAAAAAGTGCCCAAAAACCATAGCGGAAATTAACACATGGGCACAAAAAAATGTCAACTATGAAAGGTCTATTTTGATGTTTCGTTTTTCATAGCAACTGGTTTTGGGCCCCAAGTTGGACACTCCTGATCGAAATCTAATACTCAACTACACATGTTATCTGTCATTTATGACAGACTAGAATATTTTCGCACACATTTTTGCGACCGCAAGTTTTAATGTTATATAATAATCTCGTCTATGCACTAAATAATTGGTAGATTTTAGTCTAAATCCACAGACTAACTACTTGCGTGGCGAAATTTGCAAACTCTTACTCACAATTTGGTGTCTGAAATAAATAAATGAAAAAAAATGTCGGTTTTGTTTTGGGCCGCATTTTGAGCCTCATGCGGACAAGTTGCAATGCGTTCCAAGATTTATTAAATAAATGAAAAACCAATTCTTAAACTGGAGCAAGATAAGTTGAAATTCGGCCCAAAACTAAAGCGTCAATTTGACGAATAAATGAAAAAAATTGTCGGTTTTGTTTTGAGCCGCATTGGAACTTGTCTTGCAGCCCGCGAGCCGTAAATTAAAGACTCAACCACATACGTCATCTGCCATATATGACAGATATTTTCGCAAATCCATTAACATCCATTTGGACGATAGGCTTGATATACAGTACTTAGTTCACTCGCCTTTCATAGTAGCCATAAAGTAGATACAGTCTAAATATTCGACGACAAAAATTTCAGTCTTGTGATTACGTTGCGAAATAAACTTTGTCTCCCCAGGTGAGTTCGGTGTGGTTGCGAAAGTCCTCGAGGCAGAAGGGGTCGGGGGCGATGCCCATAAGGGGGTCGTAGCCAAGATCTTGGTGGTTGTTGTTGACGTTGATTTCGGAAGGCAGCAGCGATTCCAGGCAGTTGTCGGTGTCCATGGGCACGGTGGAGTTGTTGTTGGTCTGAGGCTGAAGTCCATAGTCTCAAACATATCCAAAGTGTTCAACAGATCCGCGTGGTCTAATCCAAGAGCCGATTCTGGCGTTTCGTTGATTGGATAAGGCGGTTTTGCTTTAACAGAGTTTGGAGTTAAAGGATCTTGAGCCGCTTGGCGGCAGTTACGTCAAGCACGTCGTCTACGGTTTGACTCTTTATAATCTTCTCCTATCAATAGATTCTTCTTAAATCGGCGGCGGAGGTTTTTCTTCCCCCGCTTCGACCACTATCGAGTTAATAAAGTTCGGCGAAGCGGGCGAATCCGCGCTTTATTCTTCAGCTTGTTCCTCCCTTGCACCAAATGTTTCAAAACCAAAGGGGCGTTGTTCCGATTCAACACCATGTTCCCGTTTAAATTCTGCTGATTCTGAAACGCTACGTGTTGTTCTCGTGTTTTGTATTTGTGGAATTTGATTGTTCTTGTTTTGGGGATTGCTTTCTATTTGGATTTCTTGCGGTTTTTGTCTTTGCCGGGGGCATCCGTCCTAAGCGGCGATGGGATCGGGCGAGGGGTTAAGGTTACCGGTGCGGGAGTCGGAGGTTGAGACAGAGCTGGACTGGCTATTGAGGACAAAGGACTCAACGTCGAAGTTGAGGATAGGTTATGTTAAAAAAGAGTATCGACAGAGAAAAAAGAAAATTTTCAAACTACAGATTCAAAACATGCTGAAGGTGTTCAAATATACAGAGATAAATTTAAATCAAAGAAGAAACGTGTTGAACCTCAATCTTTTCAAATATCGAAAGAACTCTTTCATTAGATTTCATTCATTAGTTTCAAAAAGAGAAGTTGTTCGATTCTTAAATGCGCGAGGAACTTCGTTCCTGGCGGGGGTCCCCTGACCGCATACGTTTTTTTCTATACCGTTTTATCTTGAGCTTTCTATACCCAGTTCTGACCTGCAGTTGTTTTGATATCATCCCGCCATCGTTTTTGGGGTCTGCCTGTGCTCCTTTTGATTTCGCGGGGCGCCAGTGCGTAATTTTATTGAACCACCCATCGGGGTCCTGTCTCGCCACCTGACAGACCCATCGCCAATTGAGTTGACCGATACGTTGGGCAATATCGGCAAACTCCGATCTTTTCCGTATATCTTCTCTTATTATTATGTCTCCCAAGTTAACTCCTAACATAGCTCGTTCCATAACCCTCTGGGTTATTTTGAGTTTATTTAGGCATTTATGTGTTAGTGCCATGGTCTCTAAACAGTATGTTGCGACTGGCATAACGCATGAGTGAGACTGGCATACACCTTCCGCTTGAGGTTCCTTGGGATCTTTGGGTTTTTTAGTATGAACTTGTCAAATACAGCCCAGCTTAAACCTATTATTCTTGAAATTTCCGCCGATTGGTACTGTTTTCATAGTTTACTGGTGTGTCCTAGGTAGGTGTATTCAGGTACGTTTTCTACTTGCTGGTTATCTACGGTTATTAGGATGTGGTTTTTGCTAAGAATCTTGTTTTTTCCCGGTTCATTTTTAGTCCGATCATTGTTACTGCAGTTTGAAAATCATGTCCGTAATGTCGTTCATCTTGTCGCTGATCAGAATGATGTCGTCTACAAAGGGTAGGTAAGCGGGTTCCGTAGATGTTGATGCTCCTTTCTTGCCACGGTAGGTATTTAAAACCTCTTCGAGAGCCGTGGTAAACAATTTGGGGGATATAGTGTCCCCTTGGCGAACACCTCGGTTGACTAGATTTTTCTCTGGTATCCTGTCTTCTTCGATTCTTACTTGGAGCATAGCAGTTTCGCATATATTTTTTATGAGATTGATATATCCCATTCATCACATGCCATTAAAAATGTAACCATTAAAAATGAATAACAAACTTATACAAATATTGAAATATGCAACAATACTGAAAGTAAGAGAATTTGACAAAGGAATATGTTTGTTTCTAAGTTTCCAATTTATTTAATATAAAAGTGTTTCACCAACACTGTGGTAATAATATACTTATTATACTTCTTGTAATAATATACAAATATAATATACTTCTTGTAATAATATACAAATTCAAATTGTTTATTATTACCTGAAGAAGCTACAGTGTTGGTGAAACTTGTGAAACAGGTGTTGAATTTATAAAATAAATTTGAAACATACAAACAATTTATGTTTTTATCTTTAATATTAAAACGAAGTTTCAACAAGTAACTCCACAATCAATCAAGTTTCTGATTTCCAGAATAATAATATTTATTTGTAACGGTTTAATAATAGCTTTAAAAATTATACAATGTTATATGTAATTTTCTAGTTTTTATTAATCTATTAAGATTGTGTATATGAATTAATTAACATATACGAGTATGTGAAATTTGGTAGGGTTCGAGGTCAAATTCTGCAAAAGCTCCGATCCCACTCCTCCGAGTTGGCAGTCTTCACGCAGAAACTCCACTATATAAACTCACACTAACAATTTACAAATCATAGTTTGATCCAACAAGTCAAATCAACAACAAACAAATATGTTCAAATACGTAAGTCCTATAAAAACATACTATTGGAGATGTTTGAAATTTCAATATAAAAGGAATTTGTCAACTAACTATTGTTGTACTAATAATATAATTGTCAAGTAACTATTAATTTGTAATTCATTAGATGAGTAATTTGATACATTTAGATTAATTATTGAAATGTGAATTAATGTGGATTAATTATTGAAATTATACAAATATTGATAATTTAAAGAATGAATTTAATGATATATCTTCATTGACTTATTTGTAATTATAAACCTTAATATATTTATTAATTATTTGTTTTAATAAATTTATAGGTAGTATTCGCTGCTCTCTTGGCTCTTGCCTTCGCTGAACCACAACCAGGAGTTTTAACAGGAGTACATACCCCAGTTGCTTACACCGCCGGATACACCGCCGGATACACCGCCCCACATGCTTACACTGCCGGAGTCGCTCCAGTAGCTTACTCTGGTGCTTACGCCGCTCCAGTTGTTAGGACTTCCGCCTACGCCACCCCATACGCTTACTCTGCTGGAGTTGCTCCAGTAGCTTACTCCGGATACGCTGGTGCCCCAGTAGTTAAATATTATTGATTCTGATTGATTGTTATAATGATTTGTGATGTTTGGATTTATGTTTTAAATAAATTTATTAATTAAATCATATATTTGTGTTGTGCTTTATCTCCTATCTAATTACTTGATACCAAATGAATGATATTTGAATTAAAAAAAGACAGATTAAATATACCTTCAATTTATCAATTATTATAAAAATAACAGTATATTAATTCTTAGAATTAATTTTCTACAAATTAGTAATATAATTATAATTTATCTTAAATTGAGTCATTTCCAATAGACCTTTTCATAGTTGAAATTTTATTGTGCGCATGTGTCAATTTCTACCATGTTATACGTCAAAAAGTGCCAGCACTTTTTAACGTATAACCAGTGAAAGTAACAAGATGTGCCCGAAACTTACATATTCCCGCCTTTCAAACTTGGCGAATGCGCATACGCTTAGCTAACCGTAAAAAGGTCTATTATATTTAATTTCACTAAAATTGTGTAAACAAAAGTAAATCGCTAACACGTTCTTATCTTTGTATGAGCTAGACATAATTTTATAAACAAAAAAGAAATATATAGAAAGAAATATTTAAAATTGAAATAATATCAATTTGAAAAGAAATGAGATTCTTAATTTTAAAATATTTGTGTGTTTGACCACCTTGAAGTTTGATATTATTTTTTTTTTTTTGTTATTTTAAACTTATTTTCTTCAAGAAATAATAATAACTATTATTACCTACTAGTTTCGGCTTTATTAAAAGTTAGCCATCTTCAGGGTAAATATGAACAAATAAATATGAAAATAAAAAATTACAATTTTCAAATTTGTTATGTAGATCGTCTTTCTTTCATGTTTTTTGTAAAATTTTTCATTTTTGACAAAAAACAAAAAAGAAAGACGATCGACATAACAAATTTGAAAATTGTAATTTTCATATTTATTTGTTCATATTTACCCTGAAGATGACTAACTTGTAATAAAGCCGAAACTAGTAGGTAATAACAGTTATTATTATTTCTTGAAGAAAATAAGTATAAAATAACACAAAAAAAAATAATCTTAATTTTAAATTTTAATATTTGTAACTTTTGTAACTTTGTTTTTGGGTAAATTCTTCTAGTAGCAATAGTATAGAAAGCTTCCATGGATCTTGGACTTCACAAGGACTTTACTTGAAAGCATTTCTGAATAAATTATGGATAAAAAACCTAAATTTGTCAAAAATAAACAAATTTTCAAACTTTTATTAGATCAGTGATTCTCAACGACTGTGCCGCGGCACTTTTATGTGACGCCAAATTCTTGATGTCGTCAAATTATTTAAGTGCAAACAATAAAAATTATTAGGTATTGTCGCGGCAACGAGCCGTTACATTTTCATTTCTTGGTTTTACGAGGGTATTACAATAATTACCCAAATATTTTCGGACAATTTCCGAAAATATTTTATTAGGGTCCGTGTAATCCTCGAGCAGATTAAGAAATATTTGTACTTTTAGTTTTACGAGGGCATTACGGTGATTACCCAAATATTTTCGGACGGATTTCCAAAAATATTTTATTAGGGTCCATTGTGTAATCCCCGGGGGAATTAAGACAAGATGTTTTTCCCGAGAATCGGTAATCACCAAAGCGACAAATAGCCGAAAATAGAAAAATTATCACCCCCAGATGAGGGACCAGTATACTAGGAGATAATATAAATACCTGGACCCCCGAATAAACAAACCAGTTCGATCCAAACAGTTCAATCAACACAGGCAGGCGCAACCAGTCAACAGTTCAACCCACACAGTTCCGTCAAGACAGTCGGGCGCAAACAGTCAGCAAGTCGACACCAGTTCAGTTCAACAGTGAGGTGCAACCAACAAACGAGTCCAGTTCAGTCCAGCCAGTGAACCCATTCACACCGGTCCAACCAGTGGACCCAGTCAACCAGACTCAGCCAGCAACCAGTTCAACCATATATACTAGTCCAGCCAGTGCAACCAGACTAAACCAGCAGTCCGTCAACTTGACCAGTCCAGTTCAGGGAGTCCAGCTCCACTCATTCCTTCACAAGTGTCTCTTGTATTTTTGTTATCTCTTGTACATTTGTATATTTATATATATATATATATATATATATATATATATATATATATATATATATATATATATATATATATATATATATATATATATATATATATATATATATATATATATATATATATATATATATATATATATATATCTTCTTCTTTCATGTGCCTTGTCCGGTCTCCCTGACGTTGGCGATCACCATGGCAAAAGCTGTACGGTCCTCCGCCAAGCGAAAGAGTTCACCAGCCCTTCTTTTGCCGGTCCAGTCCCGTATATTTCTGAGCCACGACTGTCGCTTTCTTCCAACTCCACGGCGCCCCTCAATCTTGCCCTTTAGTATGAGCTGTAATAGACGATATTTATCACCTCTCAAAATATGTCCAAGATATGATGTTTTTCGGCATTTTACGGTCGTCAAAAGTTGCCTTTCGATGTTTGCTCTTCGTAGTACATTCTCGTTTGTAACATGTTGTGTCCACGGAATACGAAGCATTCTTCTGTGAAGCCACATTTCGAATGCCTCCAGTTGGTTCATCGTCCTAACCTTCAGAGTCCACGTCTCTACTCCGTACAGCAATACCGACCATGCATAGCATTCAACCATGCGTTGTCTTAGCTTCAGATTCAGGTTGTCATTGCAAAGAAAGGATCTCATATTATTAAAAGTTGCCCGAGCAATCTCTATTCGGCACTTTATCTCGCAGTCCGGGTTTAGATCCTCTGTAATAATACTACCAAGGTATTTGAACTTAGAGACACGTTCAATTTGGCTTCCATTAAGTTCTAGGGTAGTGCCATTGTGCGGTTGCCTGCTGAATATCATAAATTTGGTCTTTCGTATATTGATTTTTAGACCTTGTGTCTCTCCCACGTCACCGATTTTGTTTGTAAGCAACTGTAGTCCCTCGATTGGGTTTGCTAAAATCACTGTATCGTCAGCATACCTGATTGTTGTTATTGGCTCTCCATTTATTTTGATGCCGAGGTGTGATATTGCTTCCAATGCTTCCTTGAATATTCTATCAGAGTATAGGTTGAAGAGTAAGGGCGACAATATGCAACCCTGCCTTACTCCACGTTGTATCTCAATACGGTCTGTTTTGATATTGCCTATTTTTACCTGTGCCGTTTGATTCCAGTATAGATTTTTAATTATGCGGATATCTCTATCATCTATTCCAACCCCATGTAGTATATCTATAAGTTTATCGTGCAGTATGCGGTCAAAGGCTTTTTCGTAATCGATAAAGCATGCAAAAACATCTTTTCGCTGATCGCGACATTTTTGGAGGAGAAGGTTCATACCGAAAGTGCTTCACGCGTTCCGAAAGCGTTTCTGAAGCCAAATTGAGAATCATCAAGATCTTCCTCACATTTACGTCGGATGCGTGCGTGAATGATCCGTAGGAATGCTTTGAGCATGTGGGACATGAGGCTGATTAAGCGATAATCACCACATTTTTTTGGCTGATGTTTTTTTGGTAGAGCAATAAAGGTTGATGATAACCAGTCAGATGGAATTTCACCTGTCTCATAGATACTATTAAACAGTTTAACTACCAAGCCAATATTTTCCTCTGTAATGAGCTTTAGAGCTTCGGTCGGAATGTCGTCAGAGCCAGATGCTTTCCTATTTTTTGCTATAGAGAATGCATGTATCACCTCAGATTTAAGAATAGTTGGTCCCATGCCCACATGCACGTATACCGCATCAGCTCTATGATCTTTGAAGTTGGCCTCTATATAACTTGTCCATGTGTTTTTTAGTTCTTGTTCCTCCAAAATTAGTTGATTACTATCATTTGTAAGTGACATAGTCGTTCTCTTCCTGTGGATTCCAGCTACTTCCTTTACTTTTCTGTACATATTAAAAGTATCATGTTTGGAGCAGAGGTCTTCTATTTCTGCACATTCACTTTTCATCCATTACTGCTTGGCTTCTTTGATCTCCCATCTTATGACCTTTTGTATTTTTTTATATTTGTCGGGTCTGTTCTTTGCCAGTCTTCGCTGCTCCATAAGGGTTAGAATGTGATCTGTCATCCACTTGTTTTTGGGTTTAAAAGTTACGCGGAGATGTAATTTACACGTGTCCACAATGATATTCTTGATGTTATTCCAAAGAGTCTCTATATCTTGGAGCTGGTTCTCCTGCAAACTTGTTAACTTGTTATTTATTTCTTCGGCAACAATGTGTCTGACTTCAGGGTTATTTAGCCTCGTTACATCAACTGCTCTAGCTGTGTGTGTTTGCTTTTTAGCTTTTAGGTTTAACGACAGTTCAGCCACAAGGGGATTATGATCCGAGCCAATGTCAGCCCCAGGGTGAGTTTTGGCATTTTTTATTATATTTTTAAAACGCCTATTTATCAGTAGGTAGTCGATCTGATTTCTAATTGGTGCTGAGTTATTTAGTTCACTGTGTGGGGCTTGCCAAGTATAAAGTCTTCGTTTGGGTAGATCGAAAAACGTGTTAGCAATTATCATCCCTGAGTCCTGACAAAACTCGTAGAGTCTGTCGCCCCTCTCGTTGGAGCTACCAAGCCCAAAAGTACAAACTATATCTTTGCGTTGTCCTTGCCCAATTTTGGCATTAAAATCTCCCAATATAATAATAACACTATCGCTCTTTAAAGTCTTCAATGTGGAATCAATTAGCTCATATAAATTTTCCACTTCCATGTCATACCTCTTCTCAGCAGTTGGAGCATAAACCTGAAAAAAATTGATATTGAATGGTTTGCAGGCCATTTGCAGTAAGCATATCCGGTTGAATATTGCTACAAAATTCTTGACATATTTTGTGTATTCTGTTGCAACAAAGATGCCAACGCCGCCTCGATGGTTTTGGTCGTTGTCATCACTACCTGAGTAATATAGTGTGCCGTGCTCATGTTGGCATGATCCGCAGCCTGGCCAACGGTGTTCGCTTATACCCATTATGTGTATGTTCATTCTCTTCATCTCCTGAACAAAATTATCGAGCTTTCCAGCTTGAAACAGGGTTCTCACGTTCCATGTACAGATACGCAACTTTGATTTCACTACTTTGAGCCGGGGGATTCTTAGCACCCCTTGCCCATTTAAGGGCTGCCCGGGACTAGGGGCCGTCTTATTTATGTTTCTTGCCATAGTGGTTTCCTGGGAAAAGATGATCAAGGTGGTTTCCCGTTGCCTTCCTTGATTTGATTTCAGCCGCCCAATCTGGGAACAGACGCTGTTTGTAGCCGCCCATTCTGGGTCAGACGCTACTCGGTTCGTCATAACTGACTATCCTCATATATATATATATATATATATATATATATATATATATATATATATATATATATATATATATATATAAATCAATATCGTCAATGTAAATAAATTCCTCTGCAAACCGTGAGTGATACATTATTCTATTGCGTGTGCCACCCACAGTATGTAATTTGATACAGCATGCATATATAGTTTTAAACTCAAACAAATCTATTTACTGGCAGAGTTTTCGGCTAAAACGTAATTCGATGCATGTAAGCCGTGGTAGAAATTAGAACTAACGTTAAAAAGATAATATTTTACCGATTTCACGGTTTTAACCTAGGTTATGTCATAGGTTAGATTAGTTAATATAAGAACAAATAAATCCAGATCATATATCACGCGGTAGCGCGACCTCTCGATCCAAAATAAGAAAAATAATTCAAATAATTTACCTTGAGACTTGGACGTCCTCCTTACATGGGCTTTAATCCGAATTTTCTATTTATTCAATTTTGCATCATAAAGTCATGTTTAATTCCTTGCATAGGGATAAATAAAACTGTGATTTATTCACTAGTGCAATAAAAGTCTCCATGGCAACGCATCAGAATAACTCACTTACGTGCTCCGTAAACATAATCCTAAATGTTTAAATTGACAACGATTTAAACAGTCACATAAACAATGCCTACTCAAAATTGAAAAATGATAATAACATCAACTTTGGGACAGTTTTACTAATTAAGTCAAGGGAGGGACTCGGAAATCTTCTGTTACTCTTTAGCACACAGCGCTCAACATGCATTATGTGAGCCTTTCGCTGCGTCAAAGCAAACAATGAACGACCTTTCTCGTTACTTGCTTTGACGTAGCGAAAGGCTCACACAATGCATCTTGAGCTCTGTGTGCTAAATAGTAACAGAAGATTTCCGTGTCCCTCCCTTGATTTAATTAGTACAGCTGTCCCAAAGTGGATGTTATTATCACTTTTCAATAATCCTAAAAGTTCACTGATGTTCTTGTTTCGCGAATCACACAATTTATTTTACCCACATTTTTTTTTACAATTCTCATGATTTTTGCCGGAGTAATCTTTCCGCGCCAGCATCTAACAATAATTCTTCGGATGTATCCAGTAACGATTAATAAAACACAAACTAATTAAACAATATGTGTCATAATGTTTCATAATTTTTTTTTAATTTAATTTTTCAGTCAATATGTGTCATAATTTTGACATATTGAAAATTGGCAAGTAATGCAGCTCTGAAATCACCTTACTGCAGCCGGTCCCAAGCCCGGATAAAAGAGGAGGGTTGAGCGGAGGGTTAACTACCCACCCTCGGAAAAAAGAAACTAGTTATGAAAACTGCAACTTTGCCTCGGAACCGGACAGACAAACACAAAAAACGACAAATGCAATGTAAAAGGACCATGAATATTGGAACTTGGAATGTCCAGAGTTGGTACAGACCTGGAGCTGCTATAAATGCTGTGGAACAACTGGAAAACATAGGAATGGATATAACAGCCGTCCAAGAAATAAGATGGCCAGACGATGGAAATATAAAAATAAGTAAATCCACCATCTTCTTCAGCGGTAACAAAAACGGAAGACATGAATTTGGAACAGGCTTTGTGATTAGAGACAACCTAGTACAGAATATACTAAATTTTAAACCTATAAATGAAAGGATATGCTACATACGAATGAAGGGAGAGCGATACAACATTTCGATTATCTCAGCGCATGCACCAACGGAAGAGAAGGATGAAGATATCAAGGATGACTTCTACGATGCCCTAGAAAGAGAGATAGATACGATGCCCAAACAGGATATGCGCATACTCTGCGGGGACTTTAATGCTAAAATAGGCAAAGAGCCCAGCCTATACCCCACAATAGGTAAACACAGCCTACACAATATATCCAACGACAATGGCTTAAGACTCACAGAAACTGCAGCAGCTAATAATATGCTAATAAAGTCAACCATGTTTCCGCATAAAGACATCCATAAGCAAACCTGGGTCTCAAACGACCATATTACACGCAACCAAATTGACCACATCATTGTAGATGCCCGTCATGGCAACAATATTATAGACGTAAGAAGCCTGAGAGGAATAGACGGAGACACAGATCATTACTTAGTCAGAGCAAAAGTCAAGTCCAGAATATCTAGCCACAAATACAATAAAACAACAATAAATCCACAATGGAACATGGACGAAATACACAATGCAGAGAAACAACAAAACTATAGAGAACAACTTGAACAAACCTTGAACTCTGAAAGAGAAGACAATGATATAGAACAGCTATGGAAAGCGACTGCCGAAATAATAACCAAGACAGCTGACAAGATCTTTGGAAGGAGTAAGCAGAAGAGGGCAAAAACATGGTATGACGAGGAATGTCGGAAACAACTGGAAAAAAGACAAACAGTAAGAAAGACTTGGATACAACTGCAAACAGACCAAAGTAAAAAGGAATATGACGACTGTCGAAAAGAAACAAGAAAAATAATACGCACAAAGAAAAGAAACTACGAACAACAAAAATATGAAACTATGGAGAGAGACCGGCCCAAACCAGGCTCCAGAGAATTCTACAAAGCAATTTCTTCTGAGAAAAGAGGGCATAGAGCCAATTCCATCCACACACTGAGAGACAACCAAGGCCGTATGATAATCGACGGTAAAGAAATAACTGAAGAATGGAAAAAGTATTTTACCTTCTAAACATCATACAGGAAGAACAGCACAAAGAAGAGATCAATATCACAGCGGACATGCCCGTCAAAAATCCTTCCTTTGAAGAAACCCAAAAGGCCTTAAATAAGCTGAAAAATCACAAAGCGCCGGGTACGGACGAGATACCAGCAGAACTTCTGAAATATTGGGGAGACGCACTACATCGCCAAATCCACCAGCTAATAACGCACATATGGTTAGAAGAAAGGATACCAGCACGATGGAAGGAAAACATAATAGTGCCCATCCACAAAAAAGGGGACAAAACAAAATGCGCGAATTATAGAGGAATCTCACTCCTAAACACGGCATATAAAACCCTCTCAAACATCATTCTTAGTAGACTAATCCCTTATGCTGAAAATGTCCTAGGCGAATATCAAGCCGGGTTTAGGGCAAACAGATCAACAATAGATCAACTATTCACGCTGAGACAACTTCTAGAAAAGGGATGGGAGTATACCAAACCCATACACAATCTTTTCATAGACTTTCGACAGGCATATGATAGCGTAGAAAGAAGCCAAGTATGGAATGCCATGGCGGAGTTCTCAATACCAAAGAAACTCATTCGGATGACCAAAGTCTGTATGGAGGGTGGAATATCTAAAGTACGTGTAAATAATAAACTGTCTGGCAGCTTTGAAATCAACAGTGGACTTAAACAGGGTGATGCGTTATCTCCACTACTATTCAACCTTGTATTAGAGAAAGCCATGAGGTCGGCCGAAATAAAAACAGAATTGCTATCGGGTCAAGGTCCCAAAGTGTTACTCGCATATGCAGATGACATAGATCTCGTTGGAGACTCCATTCTATCCACGAAAGACATTTTCAACAAGGTGGAAGGAGCAACAAGTGAAGTAGGGCTGAAGATTAATGAAGAGAAAACGAAATATATGTGTATAAATAGAACGACACGAAGAGACAGAATAGGACAAAATATGACGATCAACACCTTTAATTTCGAAAGAGTACAACGTTCTAAGTATCTGGGGGCCGTAATCACAGCGGACAACGATGTTACCGAAGAAATAAAAGACAGAATCCAATCTGCAAACCGCTGTCTATTTGCACTGAATAAGCTCATAAAATAAAAAAATCTCACAAGAAGTTCAAAGATCAAAATCTATAAATCCATCGTCAGACCTGTAATAACATACGGATGCGAAACGTGGACCATGACCAAAGCAAACGAAGAAAAGCTCAGACGCTTTGAACGAAAAATACTTAGAAAAATTTTCGGACCTCACTATGACATCACCACAGACCAGTATAAGATCAGAACCAATATCGAATTAAAAGCACTCTACAACGACACCGATATTGTCCAAGAAATTAAATCACAGCGACTAAGATGGGCAGGCCACGTGCACAGACTGCATAACGAAAGATTTGTAAAACTGGTATGGGAGGAGATTCCCACACGCAATAGACCGCTCGGACGTCCCAGAATGCGATGGAGAGATAACATCCAAGCAGATCTCCGGAAAATGAACATTCCATTTGACCCTAGGTTGATGGAAGACCGAACAAATTGGAAAAAAGTTGTACAGTCAGCCAAGACCCACCCAGGGTTGTAGCGCTACGTGATGATGATGATGAAACTAATTAAACACAATACATACTATAAGCAAAATTTTGACGCACGAATCAACAATTTTATTGTTGCCATGAGAACACCACAATCATGACCAACTTTTCTTCGAATTGTTTCTTGTTTAAAAAAAGGCAAAATTGAATGAAAGTTTGTATTTCATTCGCGGATAAAGTTAAGGTTTAACTCGCGATTTAAATTGAATTTATCAATCCGCTCGTTAAACCTTAATTTTATACCCTTTCTTAATAAATGACTATTATACTCATTTTATTGTCAGTGTGCGGCAAAATTTTGATGTAGTTGAAAGCGTACCGCAAGATCAAGAAGGGTGAGAATCACTGTATTATGCTCGCCATACACACAACGTGTAGTATATATAACTGGTAGTACGCAGCCATCGTATATTTTCCATTTCAGATTAATTGGTATCTTCGGTTCTTTGGGAATATATGTGAGTTTTCCAAATGCTGCCCATCCCAAACTGATCCCCGTCTTTACCTCGGCTGTCTAGTTGTCTTTGTCTAGACTGATGCTGTGTCCCAGATATATATATATATATATATATATATATATATATATATATACATATATACATATATATATATATATATATATATATATATATATATATATATATATATATATATATATATATATATATATATATATATATATATATATTCTTCCACTAGTTGAAGTGTGTGGTTATCGATATTGACATTGATGATGGTGTTGTGTGAGCTCATGATCTTCGTTTTCTGGAGGTTCATTTCTAGTCCTAACTTTTGTAACTCCTTCTTTAGTTCGCATATCATGGTGTTAAGTTCGTCCTGGTCGGTGCTCATGATCACAATGTCGTCGGCGAATCGGAGATGACTCAAAAATCTCCCGTCTAGGTTGACTCCCTTTTTTTGTTGCAATGTCAGGTCTTAACTGCGTCTTATGCCCCCCATACACGTGCGAACAATTTGCGCAAATTCGTTTCTCAGCCACTAGGGCCAGAATAATGGCGGCACAGGAATCGTCCGTATCTGACATGTTCAACGAACATCACCGCAAATTGAAATGATGTTTGCGAAATAGGTTGCTACGTGTATGTGCTAGCGTATGTACAAAGAGGCTTTGAAAGAGGCTTTGTACATACGCTAGCACATACACGTAGCAACCTATTTCGTAAAAATCATTTCAATTTGCGGTGTTGTTCGTTGAACATGTCAGATACGGACGATTGCTGTGCCGCCATTATTCTGGCCCTAGTGGCTGAGAAACGAATAGTTAAAAGAAAAAGAAAGCGAAGAGTGTGGGTCAAGAGTTGGCTCCATAAGAAGAATGAATTCAGTCATGACCGCCTGGTCACTTATTGTGAGCTCAAAATAACGTCAGCTGCAGATTACAAAAACTACCTCCGAATAGACACAGCTTCGTTCAGCTAGCTACTCGAAATGGTGACACCCCTCACAGTGAAAAACAAAACGGTGATGAGAAACGCAATATCTCCAGAACTGAGATTGTTGGCCACTTTGAGATACCGAATAAGCGGTGCATCCTTTGAAGATCTGAAATTTCAAACTGCCATCGCAGCTCAAATACTTGGAAAAATAATAGTGGAAACTTGTGACGCTCTCATCCACGCTTTGAAGGGATTAATAAAAGTGAGTATATAAAATAGTTAGGTGTAAGTAAAAGGTGAGTAAATAAGTAGTTATTCATCATGACTAAGGTCATGAAATGATGAATATTGAACTGGTTGCTGCGTTGATTCATGTATCTGATCCACTTCTTGTCTTGAGGTACGCATGTTGAGGTATTGCGATGAGTCAGAATGAGTGGAAACGTTTGAAGGTGATGGTGATGGAATCAGGGGGTACGAGTTGAATGGAGCTGATGGGGCTGAACGGGCGTGTGAGAATGGAATGTAGCCAGGTGGATAAATGTATTAAGGATGATTGGTGGTAGCGAATGACTGAGGTGGATTATTTATGGTGATTGAATGTCTATGAATGTTGCCCAGTCGTCCTTCGAAAAGAATGTCATCAATGAATTTTTTAGCGTAAAGTTGCTGACTTGCACACATTTTCTCATACTCTACACCCTTTGCTATGATCTGAGCGTCTGACGAGGTTTTTTCAAGACGTTCGCAGGCCATAGACAATTGTTTAGACCTTTTACTTTCTTCACTGTCCTCATTTTCCTCGATCTTTTACGTGTAGGTGTATGCTCGGGTTGGGATGTTTGAGAACTGTCTTTTGCGACCTAAAACAAAATAAATGGAAATATGTATGTAGTCGTGAAAGTACTTATCAATTGAAATTATTGAAGTTATTGTAATGAAGTTAAATAATTAAATTAAATAGTAATAAAAATTTAAATGTTGCAGAATGAATGAATGAATGGATGGTTATTGCCGGACAGTTTGAGAGAAGGTGGAATTTTCTCCACTGCATCGGAGCCATCGACGGGAAGCATATCAGCATCCGCAAACCACCAGGAAGTGGCTCCTACTATTTCAACTACAAGAATTCGTTCAGTATTGTGTTGATGGTTGTAGTTAATGCCAATTGCGAATTTATAATGGTCGATGTAGAAACCAATGGAAGAGTTTCCGATGAGCGTGTGTTGTCCAATACAGAATTTTATAGGCGACTCGTGAATAACAAACTTTATATTCCTCAACCTGATAATTTAACTGACAGTGAAATGAAACAGCCATACGTTTTGGTGGGAGATGATGCATTTCCTCTTATGGACAACGACTTATGAATGAAACGATTCAGTCCAAAAAACCTGACCAGAGAACAAGCAATATTTAATTACAGGTTATATTGCGCTCGTCGCATTGTGGAGAATGCCTTCGGAATACTAGCATCTCGATTTAGAATATTTTTGAGAGAAATCAATATGAGCCCGGAAAAGCAAGCTTGATAGTTCTTGCGTGTACTCATTTACATAATTTTCTAAGAATGAACAAAGATGATTTGTATAACCAAGGTGGTTTTGAAATTGAGAACACAACTACAGGTGAGATCATAAATGCTGATTGTCATTCGGATGGACAATTACTTTCATTGCAACAGCTCCCAATCAGAAATACCCCAGTATCTTCCAAACAAGTACGTCTTAACTTCTCACATTACTTCAATAACGAGCAAGGTGCTGTCTCTTGGCAGGACAAGATATTCAAATAATTGTTTGTATGAAATATTATGATTTTGTATAATAATGAATTTGTATTTGAATGTATGAAAAAACAATAGAAAATATGAAAAAAATTGTACGTAACTTTGTTTTGTTATTTCCTTCAATAAATTCAGTTTCGTCCATTGTCGAAGTTCCTTGAATTTGAGTTTCCTGATCCTTCAAGAAGTCAAGCTCGTCGATGTACCACAAACTTGGCACGTACACGTCGTCTGTTCCTCCACCTGATTTTATGCTCTCCTTCACTTTCTTCATTTCTCTTCTGTAGGCAGTGCGCAATGAATTAATTTTGGCGCGTACACTTGCCCTATCTGCACTGGGTTCAATTTCCTTCATTTCATCGACGAGTATTTTATAACAGGCCGCGTCCTTCTTATTTCTATCTTTATAACCGTCACTTTTCACCTTCCACGCGTCAGGTAAATCACGATACACTGCAATAAACTCTCCCCAAAGTTCCCGCTGTTCATCATCTGTTGTCTTATTGGCCATATTGGAGAGGTATATTCCAACAAACTAACAAAATAAATAATACCAAAACTACGTTTTCAAGCAGGGAATAGAAAGAAAACTGCCTGACAGTGTCTAGGAGCAGGAGTTGACTAACCCAAAGTTTGCACAAACCGTACTATACACGTCAAACAAGTACGCAAACAAGGAGTATTTGTACAAATTATTTCGATCCTTTCGATCCATTCAATCCAACATCCAACAGCCCCATAGACGGTCAAACTGTTTGCACAAACACCGAATTTGCACAAATTGTTCGCACGTGTATGGGGGGCTTTACACACGTCTTCTAATGCCAGGGTATATAATTTTGGAGGGATTGAATCGCCCTGTCTTACCCCTCTCCGTATACGGATATTTTCGGTTGTTATATTTTTGTCTACTTTGACATGTATTTGTATTTTAGCATCCTTGTAGATATCTTTAATGAACTGCCGACTGGAAGGGCTTCAGACAGATTCTAGACGAGCAAATAGTAATCAAACATGTGATACCAACGACTGCCGAACTCGAGTCCGAAGTCTCAAAATTAACGTCGGCGATTCAGACAGCCCGCGACGCGTCGGTTAAACAAACGCTAATCAGAAGACCGGTTGAATTAACTCCTGAAATCCTGGAGTTAATTAAATACAGAAACAGGGTCCGCAAGAAATGGCAAAAATCGCGGAATCCCGACCTTAAGTGCGAACACAACCGGCTTTGTAGATTAATCGCTAACGAAATCGCGACAGTTAAAAGAACGCTTTGGAATAACCGGGTTGCGCAATTAAAACCTAACGACAGATCGCTGTACACAATGACGCGCGCGCTAAAAAGATCCGTAGACCCCATTCCCACGCTAACGGCGGGTGCGAGTGAAGCGTATTCAGACAGCGACAAAGCGGAACTACTCGCGGACCAATTTGAACAGGTCCATAAGACAGGACAGGTCGACATCAACAACAATGGCGACTTTTCGGCCGACCAACTGGACATCATACGAGACGTACGCGACTTTCTAGCGACAGAAACCCTCGACTATGACAAACATTTGCTACTCACGAGACCGTCAGAAGTACGTTTCGCGATTAAAATGACGACAAACCGGAAAGCTCCTGGACCCGACCGTATCCAAAACATCCTGCTGAAAGCACTCTCGCAGAAGGCAGTTGTCCAATTGACGCAAATAATAAACGCGTCAATTAAACTCTCCCATTTCCCTGTGGCGTGGAAACACGGCACAATCATCCCAATCCACAAACCCGGGAAACCAAAAACCCTGCCGGCATCATACAGACCAATTAGTCTACTTAACTCTATGTCTAAGATAACTGAGAAAATAATTAACCATCGGCTGCGAAAACACATGAACAGAAACAAGATCATAACGGACTGTCAATTTGGATTTAGACCCAAACACAACACGGTGCAGGTGGTTAGAATAGTCAATGACATTTCTCTTAATTATAATAAGAAGAAAGTCACGGCTATGGTTCTCTTGGACATAGAGAAAGCTTTTGACAAGGTATGGATCGATGGACTGATTAACAAACTCATCCTTCTTATTTGCTCGCCCGGACTCATTAAATTGATTAATTCGTACTTGACGGACAGAACACTTAGTGTGTCTGTCAAGAACGAATTATCAACAATCAGACCAATAGACAGCGGTGTCCCGCAGGGTTCAATCCTCGCCCCAATCCTGTTCACATTATTTATTAATGATATCCCGAAGGGTTCCCACACAAAGACAGCACTGTACGCAGATGACACTGCCATATACGCCCACTCGTTCGCCGCCCCCGTCGCAAACAAACAGATCCAATACCATCTGGACAGAACGGTTAAATTCTTCGACGCGAATCGACTGAAAATTAACAGCGACAAGACAGAATCCATCATTTTCCATCGGAAATTTACGAACATTGCTACTTTCCAGCCTCTTAAAACATTAAATCATGCCACAATGCCGGTAAACAGTGTGAAATATCTAGGAGTTATATTAGATCAAAGACTGACATACAGACAACACATTGACGGTGCAATTAGACGGGCATCTATGGCTCTTTATTCCTTGTACCCTCTACTTTGCAGCAACAGTGTGTTACAGATAAAATACATCCTATTAATTTACAAACAGCTACTAAGACCAATCATCACTTACGCTGCACCCGTCTGGTGCAGCGCAGCGCCGACACATATGAAAAAACTGCAAGTATTCCAGAACAAATGTTTACGTTTGGCTCTGTGCAGGGACAGATACACGAGAGTGACGAGACTCCACGAGGAAGCAGGACTCCCGGCAATCACGGACTACATTTCGGCCATCTCTGACAAATTCTACAGACATCAATTAGGGGACAATGACCTGTTAAAAAACATAACAAATGTGAGAGCTCACAAGACGCCATGCAGGGTAAAACATAAACTCCCCTATCAAACCTTGCCACTCTTCAACGAAGAGTTAATAGAATGAATAGGGAAAGTAATCCTAATAATTAACCTATTGCCCATAGACTCCCGAAGCCTAAAGCCCACAAAAAATAAGTAGGTTTTTTCCCGCGCATTTTCCCTACACACAATCCCACCATACATATCACACTAAATATCATCGCTATTTTACCTTCTATGCACATATAGCAAATAAATGTTTGTTCCATGTAAATAAACATATACTAACCCATAGATCTAATTTATAAACGACTAACATTAGTTGTAGGAATTTTTAGTATTAGTTCATTGTCTCCATAACTCTGTAAATTTTTTGTTTGTGAATAAATTGTTAAATTTGAATTTATTTTTAAAGGGTTGGTATATCTTGAATAAATCCTCGCATTACCCGCTTCGGAAACCGACTCGTTGCACTGGTTGGTAGAAATCGAACTTTTTGTTGAGTCGGTTGGTTATGATTTTGTTAAGGAGCTTATACAAAACGGACAAAAGGCTGATGGGTCTATAGTTTTTGATGTTGGTTCGGTCTCTTTTTTTGAAGAGAATTATTACCGCGGCATTTTTCCAGGCGTCGGGAATTTTTCCCTTCTCCACACATTTGTTAAGAAGGATGATCATTGCTTCTTCCAGAAATGTTCCCCCATTCTTCACCATTTCTTTTGTAAGGCGGTCTTGTCCTGGGGCCTTTCGGTTTTTGATCTGCTTCATTGTCATTCTCAGCTCTGCATTATCAATCTCCGGGATGTCCTCGGAGCCCACGTTCAGGACTATCTGGTCTATATGGTTTGGTTTAGGTACCGATTGGCTGTAGAGTTCCTGATAGAAATGTTAGATTGTGGATGTGATCTGTTCTGTCACGATTTGTCCTTTTTAGTTCTTAATTTTGTATATGAGCGACCTTCCGTTTGTTCTTTTTGATGGCAGGACTTTCATATTCATGTTGTCTTTGATGGCTTCTTGTATGATCATTGTATTATAAAATCTTAGGTCTTTTTTAATCGCTTTCTTTACTCGTTTGTCTAGTTTTCGGTATCCTATTGATTCTCTGTCCAGTTTTCTATCTATCTATCTATCTTCTATCTCTGTACTGCTGGGAGTGCGTTTGTGCTCTGGCTGAGTTTCGTATTAGTTTTTTCTGCCATGTAACATATTTTCTATGCTGCTACTTGTATGCTACTAGTGATTTCTCCCGATAACTCATTTAGACCCATATTTCTCAGATCTTTAGTTGGTTCTAGTTTTTTGTTGATTTGGTGATTTGGACCTAAATCTCCATTGGCCGAACAGCTTTTTCGATTTGCTTTTTTCTTTCCGAGCGTGTGTTTATATTTATTGCGGCTCTAACCATTCTGTGGTCGCTTTCGCTATTAAAACGGCTAATAACTGATTCATTGGTACATGACTGTCTATCCGTAGTGAATATATAGGCAATTTCATTCTTAACTGCGCCATCTGGACTTCTCTATGTCCATTTCCTCTAATGCTGTTTCTTGAAAAACGTGTCCATGCAGTTTATTTGTTCTTTGTTCATAAAATCCAGCATTTCGTCTCTATAAAGCCCGCTATTCACGTTCAGTTTAAACTGATCAGTTGAGCCGACGTTTAGAACTGATCAGTTAAAACTGATCAGTTCAAAATGATTTCCCCACTCGCTGGCTTAAAACAGCTCGACTGGCTTTAAACTACCTTCTTTTCTCGACAGTCGCGTGCTGTATCTGGCTGGCAAATTTCTCATCGCGTAACTTAAAAAAATGGATTCTGATTCTGCAGAGGATATTCTACTTATGACGGCTGCTAGTTGTAGCAGTTTAATTAATAGAAAAATCACAAAAAAATACTTAACGAAAAAATGGTTAAGAAAGAAATATCAGTTATCTCATATTCATTTGTTAAATGAGTTGTCACTGAAACTGAGTGACTGGTGTAACTATTTGAGAATTGAAAAGTTTTAATAACATCCACTTTGGGACAGCTTTACTAATTAAATCAAGGAGGGACACGGAAATCTTCTGTTACTCTTTACCAAAGTGGATGTTATTAAAACTTTTCAATTTTGAGTAGGCATTGTCTATGTGACTGTTATAAATAGTTGTCAATTAGAACACTATTTGAGAATGAACGCTAAACTACGACTGACTAAGCGCATGCGCGGTCAGTTTGGCGTGATGACAACGAACTCAAGCCAGCGGATTTATGGTGCGTCCGGTAAATCCGTAGGTTGCCGTCAGTTCAAAATTTTACGTTAGGATTTCACACTCATGGGCAGTTTTTTTTATGTACATTCATGTATTGTGTTGTCAGTTCGACTGATCAGTTTAACTGATCGTGAATGTTGGGCTTTATTTCGCGTGCTAGTCCAAAATTACCGATGTTCGGGCCGTCTGTCGCAGTTTTACGTCAAATCTAGCTCTGAAGTCCCCGATTATAACCTTGAACTTCGTTTTCTCTTGGTTTTTAACCATCGTCAGATCTAATTAATAATATAATTCCAGAGTAATTATAATATAATTCCAAATTCGATATGTCAACTAATGCGTAAGTAATACAGGGTGACGAATTAAGAGTGTCCTGTTTTAAACTGCAATTATCAAAAAAGTTGTAGACATTTTGTTTTTATTGAACAACGTGTAAAAATTAAGTAATTTGAGTAAAATCTAAAGTTTAATTACAAGTTAATTGCTTTAATTAACAATTCGATGCAACAATGAACGAATTGCCCGCAACAATGAACGAATTGCCCGCTGCCACATTTCTTGCAAAATCTCACCAATAGCTTGTCGAATGTCTCGTTTTAGGTCTTTTAGGGTTTTTGGTCGGTTCCGATAAATCTTAAATTTAACATGACCCGATAAGAAATAATCCATAGCCGATAAATCCGGATAGCGAGGGGGCCACAACTGATCACGCTGGGAATTAGACGACTTGGAAAAAATTCTCGTAACACTCCCTTAGAAGTGATGGATACATGAGGCCTGCACAATCTGGCTGATACCAAGTAACGTTTATTGGTAATCTTTAACTCCGATTACCAATAAACGATATTTGGTATCAGCAAGATTGTGCAGGCGACATGTATCGATGGAATTTATTAAGAACGTTTGTAGTATCCTCACATAACGTTCACACCATTTAGCTTTGAGAATACATCTCTTCTTCGAATATAACTTATATACCGGGTGTCTCAAACCACCAGTACCAACCAGCCTTTTATTTCGACAACGCTTGTTCGAATGTGACTGGGACAAAAAAATTTATAACCAAAGTGAACCCAAGGAATCCACTGATGAAATTATTTCTTGAACTTGAACTGGAACTGGAAGTAACTTTAAAATTTCAAATGGCATCATAGGTCGAAGTATGGTATTAATTAAAAAGAAACAACTTTTATTACAATGTTTTTTTTAATTGATAATGATAATTGCATTTACAATTTATATATACAATTTGCGTATTTACATTTGCATATTTACAAAAAAAAAATACTAAAACCTGTACAAGATGAAAGAGCACGAGATATTCTTGCAGCAATTGCTCTGGACTCGAACATCTCGACTAGAAGAATTGAAATCGATTCTGGAATATGCCGCTTCGCTGCTTGGAGAGTTTTAAAAACAAACAAATTCCATCCACACCATATTTCTTTACACCAGAAACTTGAAGAGCGCGATTTTCAAGACAGGTTGAATTTTTGTGAATGGTTGTCTCATAAAAATTATAATTTCCATCACAACATTTTATGGGCAGATGAGGCGGCATTCAAAAACAACGGAGTTGTTAATTTACATAACTCTCACTACTGGAGAAATGAGAACCCTAATTGGTTAAGAGAAGTTGATAATTAACACGTGTGTCATGTTTGGTGTGGTATGTTAGGAAACCAAATAATTGGTCTGCATTTTTTCGATGGTTCATTAAACGGACACGCTGATTTTTTAGAAAATATTCTTATTGACCTTCTAGATGACGTTCCATATGCGACACATTTAACAATGTATTTGTAACAAGATGGTTGTCCAGCTCATTACGCAAGAGTTTCTCGTCAAACCGTTGATCGCCTTTTCCCTATCTTGAAAATCCCGCTATTCAAGTTTCTGGTGTAAAGAGATATGGTATGGATGGAATTTGTTTGTTTTTAAAACAATCTAAGCAGTGGAGAGACTTATTGCAGCATCGATCTCAATTCTTCTAGTCGAGATGTTCGGATCCAGAGCAATTGCTGCAAGATTATCTGATGCTCTCTCATCTTGTTTTATTCTTTTAAATTTTTGTAAATATGAAATATATTAAAAAAAAAACATTTTATTAAAAGTTGTTTCTTCTAAAAAGACCTATCAACTAATATGATACTCGACCTATGTTGCCATTTGAAATGTTAAAGTTACTTCCGGGTTCCGATTACTTTCGGATTATTCCGGTAAAAAATAAATTCATCAGTGGATCCCTTGGGTTCACTTTGGTAATACAATTTTTTGCCCCAGTCACATTCGACCAAGCGTTGTCGAAATAAAAGGCTGGTACGGATGGTCTGAGACACCCGGTATATTATAAGTTTTGAATATAAATATATAATATATAATAAATGTTTTGAATATAAATTTTGTTTGTTCCACTCCACATGCGATTGAAAATGTGCTACGTCACACATAATTATTTTCTTAACAAAATTATCCGATTCTTTCTTCTTAGGACGCCGTGTCCCATCGAAAGAAAATCTCTGTAGATGTCCGTCCGAACAATCGACGCAGATCCTTTAGCCACGAGTTCTGCCGTCTGCCTACAGATCACATACCATCGATCTTTCCCTCGATGTCGAAGAATCTTGTAACGCTCTCCCCTCACAACGTGCCCCATTTATTAGATCGTTCGTTCTTTGAAGGTTGTCATCAGCTGTTTACCTTTACCTATTCTCCTCAGTACCTCCTCGTTGGTTACCCTGTCTACCCAGGATATAAGCAACCTACAAGTACATCTCAAAGGCGTCAATGCGGCTCTCCATTGATTGGCTGAATATCCAGCTCTCGGAGCCATAGAGTAGCACTGGGAAGATATATCATAGCAATATACGTATCTGGAGCTGTAGGTTCAGGTCTCTACTTGTCAAGAGGTTCTTCATGGAGATGAATGTCCTTCTGGCCTGCTCCATCCTTGATCTGATTTCCATTTTAGGGTCACTGTTCTCACGAGGACTCCAAGATAGAACTACCTAGTTGACGAGGGCTCCAAGATATTTAACGGACGGCACTTGTTCCACGAACTTGTTGTTAATTTAAAGGACCGCCCGGCTTGGTGTTTTGAAGAATACGACCTCCTTGTTCTTGTCAACGTGCATGTGTGCTATGTTCAGCGATAAGCTACAAAAATCTCATTGTGGAGAAATGGGTGGGTAGCATGTCCGTGTCGTCAGCGAATCTTATATTATTAATAAGGGTGCCATTGATTTTAAATGCCCTCTTTCACTTCCATCGGTGTCTCTTGGCACACTGCCTCCAAGTATATATTGAAGAGGAGATTGGGAGTCTCATCACCTCTTCAATATATACTTGGAGGGAGTGTTCCAAGATACACTGGTGGATTATGCGCGCCGTACCCTCTTCCGAGAGTGTAGGTGACCCCTCGGGCACACTTGTAGAACGAATCGTCACACTAATATGTGGGATCTAGCAGTTTATCGCCGGTTCCGAACGGCACTATTTGAGAGGTTCTCTTGACAGAATTACTCATGGTAGTTTGTCATTGCTTTCCACGCGGTGGCCACAGCATAGTTCCGTGAAAAATTTCACGGGTTCTCCAGGGATTGAACCCGGAATCTCAGGTATAGCGAGCGGATGCGTTCACGACTACACCACTGTAACCACTAAGTCGTATAGCACTTTGAAGGTTATTGGTTTATTGCTCTCACGCTATTTGCTACGATAAACGTCGCATGGAGTGATTAAAATTTTCTTCAATTATGTTCCTAACTTGCAAAGTATTCACAGCGTAGGGGCAGAAGCGTGGAGAAGTAGAACCAAGCTGGTCTCGATCAGAAAGCAGCTTGAGAAGATTCAAAGGCTGGAGTGTGTCTGCATCACGGGGGCGGTGTGGTCATGTCAGGCAGCAGCAATGGAACTGCGGCTGGATCTGATTCCGTTGCACCTTGTCGTGGAGGAGACGCCAGATCGGAGATTGCAAGGTTCAGCCAAGAAGGAATAAGGTGGTAAAATAATCGGGAGCCAGAGTCCGGAAAAACCTCGAGGCCAAGATCCCCTGGCTGGAAGTACCAAAAGATGTAATGGCATGCAAATACCATTTCTTAGCATATCACATAGAGCAAAATGCTATCAAGTGCTATACGGATGGTTCGAAGACAAAGGAAGGTACTGGTGCAGGAGTGTTTGGATCTGGTACCAAGTCCTTTGAATCCATGGGATTATTCCCTTCCAAGCAGTACCTACTAATTAGTAAATTCCAAACAGAGGTACGTTCAATCGAGAGATGTGCAAAATTGAACATGAAATTTTTCAAGTTAAAATTTTTTTTCATCAATCCTCTCATTTTTAGGGTTCCGTACCGAAACGGAACCATAATAAGATCACTTTGTTGTTCGCCTGTCCGTCTGTCTGTCCGTCTGTCCGTCTGTCCGTCTGTCCGTCTGTCCGTCTGTCCGTCTGTCCGTCTGTCCGTCTGTCCGTCTGTCCGTCTGTCCGTCTGTCTGTCTGTCCGTCTGTCCGTCTGTCCGTCTGTCCGTCTGTCCGTCTGTCCGTCTTTCCGTCTGTCCGTCTGTCCGTCCGTCCGTCCGTCTGTCTGTCTGTCAAGACCATTTTTCTCAGGAACACGTAGAGGTAAGAAGTTGAAATTTGTATCAAATATTCGGGTCTGCGGTCTCTCTCAGCTGTGAAAAAATCAAACTTGTAAGTCAACGCGATCAAAAGATATGACCGTTTATGTCGCATATTTTGCGATTTCACAAGGGAATCAAAACCTATAGGGTAGTTCCCGTTGACCTAGAATCATGAAATTTAGCAAGAAGCGGTGTCTTACACCACATGTAAAGGGAAAAATCTGAAAACCATAAATATGTAGTTTAATTACAAAAAAAATGCGAATTTACTATTAGAAACTTATGAAATTACACTAATGTGTTGCGTGGTATGGTTAGCCACCAGAAGCATATGGGTTGCATACAGTTAGGTCCTCCTCGGTTATGTCCTCCTCGGTTAGGTCCCGCCGAGGAGGCATTTTCAACCAGGGAGGCACTAACCGTCCGGGCAGCCCATTCTGAAGGAATGCAAAATACCCGTAACCGGGGTGGCGCATACTGAAAAGCTAAGTGGAAAAGGGGGTTTAGTGACAGTTTCCACCAAACCACAATAAAAAAAATTACTATGGTTAGAGACAAACTAATCCCCATAATGCAATTTCATAATATTTCTAGTCTAAAGGCATGTACATAAACAATGTTAGAACTATCACAATTATAGACAACGTTTTTCATTGTTTTGTGTGATACGTCTGAATTACGTGATTATTTTGAAACTTATAAAAAGAAAGCGAACAAGACGATTATGATTAGGGTTTGACGGTTTTTCAAACCCTGTTTTAAAAAAACGGTTTTTCAAATAAATTTGAAACATTCGAAAACCGGTTTTTAAATTAAGAAAACCGGTTTTAAAGAATTCAATGATACCTTACTTACAAGTTTGTACGGAACCCTCGGAGCGCGAGTCACAACTCGCACTTGGCCGGTTTTTTCTCGCATAAAATTTATTCATCCAATATTCAATTAGAAGTATACAAAACTCAACATACAATAAATGGATGAAGTTCTACAATAAATAGCTGGATAAATACAAAAATAAATTAATCAATCCAAAAATCGGTTACTTCGTACAAAATAAATTACTTCATCCAATAAAAGGTTAATTCATCCAAATTAAAATGTAATTATCCAATAATTGATTTTTTCTTACAAACTATGATTTTTGTCTATGAATCGTTCAACATATTCGAAATTCACCCAAAAAAGGTTTTTTATTTAACTTAATAAGTGCAAAATGCAAATTTACGAGTGTGTTTAATAATCTTCACACTTTTATTATATGCATAAAAATTCTGAAAGGAAAAAACTGTTCACCTTATTGATGAGTGGATTAGGTTTTTAAATAAATTCGGAAATACATTGCATTATTCTATCTGCTTATATATAATGCATCTATCTTCTTCTTCTTCTTGTATTCAATAGCCCTACTTTGGACCACGCTTGTTCAACTATTGGGCTTTGATCTTTACCCAGTGCTGTCGCATCTTCTGCCGGTGTAGCTTCTTTCTCTCTTCCGTCCAGGGGGTACCTTTCCATCGGGGTTTTTCCTGAAATCTACGGACTTCCTTCAGTGTTTTTCCTGAAATCCATGGACTTCCTTCAGGATGCATCTCACAGAAGACTGTCTGTTTTGGAGATCTGTTATTCCCACTTCTTTAATATCCTTCTCGGTTTCTGTCAACCAAGTGGTACGAACCTTCTTGTTTTACCAGAATGTGAACAGACTGTTGGTAAGTCGGTTTGGAGTTAATCTTGCAACGTGGCCATAGAAAGCTACCCTTCTTTTCCCTGAACAGTCAGAGAGCCTCTCAATATGTTCGTAGAGCTCAGAGTTATGTCGTCTTCGGAATTCCCCATCTTCCTTTACAGGCAATGCCTAGGATCTTCCTGATGATTCTCCTCTCTCTGATTTCCAATTTCTCTACCAGACCTCTTCGGTTCAAGAAAAGACACACCATGGCATACTGGGGTTCTGGTCGTAAAACTGATATGTAGTGCTTCACAACCATTAATCTCTTTATAGGTGCGGTACACTTTTGCGGTATAAGTATGAACACTGTCCACAAAAGTTTAGATTATAAATAAATAAGAGAACAATGGGTGGAAACCTGAAAAGAACTTCGAGGACTAAGACAATCCAAAGTAATGCCGGGATAATTTAACCAAAAAATGACAAAAGCTTACCTGAAACTAAACAGGAACAAGCTTAGAATTCTGAGGAATCCTGGCGGGACACTTCTTCTTCTTCTGTTGGCTTTATAACCCGCGGTGGGGTTTTGCCTCTACAACAATTTTCTTCCATTCTGTCCTTTCACCGGCTTTCTCTCTCCACTCCATTACTCCCATCTTTCTAAGACTTTCCTGCACGTCTTCCATCCATATTTTCCTTGGCCTGCCTCTTTTCCTTCTTCCTACTGGCAGCCAGTTGTACATTTTCTTGGCTGGTCTGTGGTCATGCATTCTGTACAGGTGTCCCAGCCATGCTATTCTTTGAGCTTTTACATATCTCACTATGTCCGCTTCGTTTATTAACCTGCTTAGTTTATGGTTCATTCGTATCCTCCAAATTCCATGCTCATTTAGGATCGGTCCGTAGATCTTTCTGAGGATCTTTCTTTCAAAGATGCGTAGCGCGTCCTCCTCTGCGGTGGTTAGGGTCCAGGCCTCGCATCCGTACGTTACTACTGGTCTTATGAGTGTTCGGTAAATTTGAAGTTTGATTTTGTGACTCAATAACTTCAGTTTTTGGTATCCGTAGTAGCATCGGTTTCCACTAAGTATTCGCGAGCTTGTTTCTTTAGCTATTGCGTTTGTTCTGTTGATTTCTGTTCCCAAGTAGACACAATTTTCAACCTGCTCAAAGCGATACTCGCCCAAGTTAAGGTCATTGTTATCGTGATGTTCTCTTTCAACTTGCATGTATTTAGTTTTTACCTCATTTATTTTCAATCCCCTTTTTGCGTTTCATCTTCCAGCATCAATAGTGCTTCCTTTAGCGCGTCTTTGCTTCTACATGTCAAACTGACATCATCTGCATATGCAGAAACCTGTGTTGATCGGTTGCCAATGTATCCCGTTATATTCAGCTTTCTCATGCATGCCTCTAATGTTAGGTTGCATATCATAGCTCTCAGGACATCTCCCTGCCTCACACCGATTTCGATTTTAAAGGCGGATGTAAGTTGGTTGTCTACTCTAACCGAGGCTTTCGAACCGGACAGTGTAGCTTTTATTAGTTTTACGTATTTACGGGGTATTCCTAGCATCAGTAGATCGTCAAGGATCGTGTTTATTTTAACGGTATCGAATGCCTGCTTAAAGTCTATGTAGAGGTTGTGCAGCGATATATCAAACTCGTATGCTTTCTCCTGCATTTGACTTATGGTGTATATGTTGTCTATTGTTAACCTATTGGCACGAAATCCGCTCTGATATTGTCCTAATATCTCTTCTTAGTAGACAGAGACCTGGCGGGACACTACAGACTCCTTAAGGCAACATGTGTTCTTTTTCGGGAGGAGGGGTAAAATACATTTACGTACAGCCCCCAGTACTCCAAGTTAGCTACTCGCCTTGGTGGCTAGACTAACCACTAAAAAACCCACTCAATTCTACTCCTTGCATCTCCATTGTGACAATCCTACACCCCAAGTAATACTTGACGATAACTTGGGGTGTATGATTGTCAGAATGTCCCATTTATTTAATTCTATTATCCTTTTCGTCTTGGGCTTTGCTTTCCATAATCCTCCTTATGGTATCCTCGATACCCTTCCAATTGTCAGGTGTTTCTAGCATTAGGTCGATAATGTTCTCTGGCGTTTGAGTTCTTCCATTTTTTTACGTAAGGTTCTTTCTGTTTTTTTTTCCAATTGTGGCATTTGAAAATCGTGTGCTCCGCATTATCATCCTCGTCGCAGAAGCGGCAGATCGGCGAATCGATTATTTTAAATCTATGTAAATACTATTGGAAGTCCGCGTGTCCTGATATAGCTTGTGTTGTATAGTGTGTGATTTATCTGTGCTTCCGATCTGTCCATGTTTTTATCATCGGTATTAGTCGTTTTGTCCATCTGGCTGTTTTGCGGCTGGCTATCCCATGTTTTCTGCCATTTATTTATTATTTTCTCTCTTTATTGTCCTCTGTTTTCAAGTCCTGCGTCGTATGTGTTGGTCCTTTTTTCTATTAGGAAGTCTATAGGTGGTATTCCCGTTATGACCTGTAGAGCTTCGGTAGAGGCTGTCATATATGCCTGAAGGCAATTGGTATAGAGGAAGATGACAGATGCAGATTCTGTGGCTCAGCAGCAGAAACCCCCATACATGTATATATTATAATAAAATCGCAATCACTAATTATACAGTTTTTTTATTATAAATAATTAGCAAGTGGGTTCATATAATTCGATTAACATAATCTATTAATAAAATATTGGGTAACGTTCGAGGTCATAATCGGAAAAAGCTCAATTCCCACTCCTAGGCCATAGCAATCTTTCCGCAGAAACTCAAGTATATAAACTCGCACTGACAATTTAAAAATCACAGTTTGATCCAATCAGTCAAATCAACAAAGAACCAAAAATGTTCAAATACGTAAGTTATATAAAACGGATGTAATATTTAGTTCAATATAAATTTTTACTTAGGTCTGTTTTTATGTTTTCTAAAATATTTTCGAAAATCCTGATAATATTTTTTATATGTTATTAATTCACTTACTTCATTCTATCCATTTTGATAAAAATATATAAATATTCTTAAACATAAAAACATAAAAAAAATAATAATTTCTAGCAAAATATTAAACCCAAATTAAAGATAAATACCATACAAAATATGGTATAATTTCCATATTTTTTATTTAATTTTTTTTTAAGTAGGTACTTTAAAATAGTATTTTTAAAAGCATTTTATTTTAAAAGTATTAAATTTGTATACAATGTTTTTCTCAAATTACAGGTAATTACTTAACATTAATTAGCAATTTAAAACGAATTAATTAATTTTTATAGATTCTAGAATGATTAACAAATGTAAATTATCCAAACACCAACAAGAATCTTAATGACTTCAACTAAATAATATGATTTCATTACTCTTACAAAATTTATAGGTAGTATTCGCTGCTCTCTTGGCTCTTGCCTTTGCTGAACCACAACCAGGAGTTTTCACCGGAGTACATGCCCCAGTTGCTTACACCGCCGGATACACATCTCCACTTGCTTACACTGCCGGAGTCGCTCCAGTAGCTTACTCTGGTGCTTATGCCGCTCCAGTTGTTAAGACTTCCGCCTACGCCACTCCATACGCTTACACTGCTGGAGTCGCCCCAGTAGCTTATTCTGGATACGCTGCTGCTCCAGTCGTTAAATATTATTAAGTTTGAAGGATTGTTATAATGATTTATGATGTTTGGATTTTCGATTTTAAATAAATTTGTTTAAGTTTAATATTTGTCGTAAGGTAAAAAACAGATTTAATTCTACAAAATATCAAGCCTTAAAAATCCGTCTCACGTTCGACCAATTCTACCAGCTTTGTCGAATATTTTAGAAAAAAACGCTGACTCCCCGTGTTGAGACCCAGTTGAGCATTGCCTGTCATTTGTTTCTTTAATTTAATATCTGTATAATTTTTCTGCGTCTGCCGTTATTACATAATTAAGTGTGCGAAGGCATAAAGTTATCGACAGCAAATTATCTTGGACCATCGGACCATACATTAGGACATCGTTAAGCGAATAGCCCGTTGTAGTTTTCGCAGACGCGCCAAAAACTACGCGAAGATTTGTTGTTGCACTCAAATCCTTAAATACAGGATGATGTGGTAAATAATAGCCGATATCAATATTGTCATCCTTGTATAATGTCCCAACCGTTTATATTCTTCCATAAAAGAACATTAATATTTCCATTGCTCAGGTTTTCGTTCAAAGGAACGATATAAACCGATATGTTCTAACGATATAAACCGTCTATATGCATTATAATAAGATTTATCTAATTTTGATTTGTTTTCGTTAAACGGAATAGGCTTCCCTTAGCCTTTTGTTAGCATAACTGCATATCTACCCGTTTTTGCATCTCGCGTGGTCGTTTCTAGAAAATGTCTTTCGCAGTTTTGCTCCTCGGGGGACAACAAATTTTCGTCGAAAGGGACCGTTTTCGATTTCCCAAAATGTAGTTAGATCGCGGTTAATCTAATAATAAGATTACTGATTAGATACCCTTGTCGCGATTGATTGTACTGATATAACCCAACCAAATTTCGATTTTGTAAGGTAGCTGTCGGTTTTGCAATTGGGATTTGACCAACATCAAGTAGATTGTAAAATATTTCGGCGCCTAATAACGCGTTTATTTCGCCTGGCTTATAAAACTGCGCATCAGATAATTTTATATTTCGCGGAATAGTGAATTGCCCTTTGTGTATAGACGCGGCTGGTAATCTACTTGTGATTCGGGCACGATCAAAAAGTTGAGCTCTTCCGGATAATCGCTAGTTTTGAGATTTTGGCGCTTGTGGAATTATTAATTTTCGTTTTCATTTGCAAAATTCCCATAACCGGTGTAGCGGCAACGGGCCTTTCCGAAGAAGGCTTTTCAAAGAAATTAGTTTTACGCTAGGGTCGTTGCTATAATAGCAAGGCCGAATTCAATCAAATGCTACGACAGGGTATAATTTGACCGTCGAAAAGCCCATGGGCGTCCGCACTACACATACCAAACAAGGACAACGGATTACGCCCGTGTGGAAACTATTGCGCGCTGAACGCACGTACCATCCCAGACAGATACGCCGTGAGGCACATCGAGGACTTCTCGCAATCATTGGCTGGATCAAAAATCTTTACGACACTCGATTTGGTAGGAGCTTACCACCAGATCACGATAGAACAGGACGACATCCGAAAAACAGCAATAACAACACCGATTGGTTTAATAGAGCTCCTACGAACACCATTCGGATTAAGAAACGCGGCGCAGACCTTCCGACGGTTCATCGACGAGGTCCTGCGCGATCTAGAATTTTGCTTCGCGTACATCGATCGCCTCCAAGAACAAATCCGAACATCTTGAGCACCTACGAATCGTTTTCTCGGGATTAAACGATTACTGCATCATCATAAACCCCGGAAAATGCATCTTCGGAAAACATGAAGTCCAATTTCTTGGATACGCGGTTAGCGAGGAAGGAACACGACCACGGGATGACAAGGTGAAAGCTATTCAAAAGTTTCCAGTACCAAGGACGATAAAGGAGCTTCGCCGATTTCTTGGAATGATTAACTTCTACAGACGTTTCATCCCAAACGCGACCGCCTACCAACAACCCTTGAATGAATTATTAAAGGGCCCCAGAATAAAAGGTAACGCTCCCATCACTTTATCGGAAAACGCCCAACAAGCCTTCCACAGCATGAAAGACGCGTTAGCCAACGCCACAATGCTCGCACATCCAACAATGGGAACGCCAATATCGATAAACGTCGATGCTTCCGACTATGCTATCATCATAGTATCATAGTATCATCATATGGGAGCTGTTTTGCAGCAACGTTTAAATAACGCCTAGCAACCACTTGCATATTTCACTAAAGCCTTATCAACAGCCCAGCGGAAGTACAGTGCTTACGACCGGGAATTGCTCGCGGTATACGCTGCCGTCAAACGTTTCCGAAATTTTGTGAAAGGACGATCCTTTACCATATTCACGGACCACAAACCGTTGACATTCGGCTTCTACTGAGTTCTACTACTGAGGTCATATCAGTAGCAGTCAAACTCGAAGATCTCGCCACCGCTCAAGAAACGGACCAGGAGTTACAAGAGTTACTGGAATACAACAACCATTCTCTGCAACTACACAAAATGAAGTGGCCGGATACGGAACTAGATATTTGCTGCAACATATCGACAAGAACAATTCGCCCATACGTCCCGCAGCAACTACGTCGGAGCGTACTCAACAGTTTGCACGGATTGGCCCACCCTGGAATACCAGCATCGCAAAAGCTATGTACGCAGCGGTATGTATGGCCAGCTATATCAAAGGACTGCAGAGAATGGGCCAGGACCTGTATCTGTTGCCAGCGCTCAAAAATATCTCGTCACGTAACCACACCCGTCAGTGCATTCAAGAATACAAAAGAGAGATTCAAACACATCTACATAGATGCCTCACTGCCTCACCTGCGTGGATCGATTCACGCGATGGCCGTAAGCCATACCTATGGCAGACATAACGGCCGAGATCGTGGCAAGATCCCTAGTCGAGGGATGGATTTCACGTTCAATTACGAGTTCCGTCCAAAATTACCTACATCTGACCAAGGAAGACAGTTCGAGTTCCACCAGTTCAAAGAACTGATGAGGCTAACAGGTACGACACACCTGAGAACGACAGCCTACCATCCAGCAGCTAACGGCATGGTAGAAAGATTCCACCGTCAGCTAACGGCAGCAATAAAATGCCACGAAAAGAACAGATGGGCGGATGAACTTCCCATTGTGTTATTGGGCATTCGAACAGCAGTCAAAGAAGACTTAGAAGCAGCACCAGCAGAGTTAGTATACGGTGCGACAATACGCCTACCGGGAGATTTCTTCCGCACTAACAAGCCAACGCAGCAAGAAAGCGACGCGAACTTCATTACGCAATTGCGGGATATAATTCGACTATATAAACCCGTTGCAGTGTCACGGCACGGGAACAGAAAGACATTTGTGTTCAAGGACCTGGCGACAACGCCTTACGTCTTCTTACGAAACGACGCGGTCAAAGAACCGCTCCAGCCACCATACAACGGTCCCTTCTAGGTCATCAAAAGAAGTAGTAAAAACTACACCATCGACAAAAGTGGACACAACGTGCGGGTATCAATAGACCGCTTAAAACCAGCATACATTACAGACACGGGGGAAAGAAGCCCGAAAGAAATCTTCACGGACGAAGGAAATGAAGATTCCAACGTTGGAATGGAGACCCCCCAAGAGAGGAGACCAACGAATATAACAACACCGACGTCACAACCTGGCTACAATACAAAATCGGGTAGACTTTAGGTATTCTTTTCAACCAGAGTACAATTCCCTGATCGACTGCAAGCAGGGGGACGATGACGCCTTAAAACAGCCACGAGGACGCCTTCTACAACCCACAACGGCAACAGCAAATACTATCTAACGTTAACACTGACAAGGGGGTGATGTAGCGACAACGGGTCTTTCCGAAGAAGGCTTTTCAAAGAAATTAGTTTTACGCTAGGGTCGTTGCTATAATACCCAAACAAATCCTAAAAATATTTTGTCCGTTTTATTATAGGGTTAGTTAATCACCCGAACGGATTTTCAGAAATATTTTCGTGGAATATTTTACAACAGGGTCATTACAGTAATCGTCGAACAAATGCTAAAAGATTTAATATTTATGTTTTATGGTAGGTTTGATTATAATCTTCAAAAGATTTTTAAAAGATTTAATATTTGTGTTTTATTATAGGATTAATATTACAATTTTCTAACGATACAAATCTAAAAAAGATTAGTTTGCGACAACAGAGAAGAAAAACAATCACCAATAAAACGGGTCCAGATACCTGAAGGACCATATAAAAACGCTCACCACCGAAACTTAGTCAGTATAACACAACAGAAGAACAAACAAACAAGCAAACCGACACAAAAAAAAAACAAAAAAAAAGCAGAAACAAACAACAAGACGACGGAACAGGTGAGCGGAAGGCTCAATGACCGTCAAGAAGCAAAGAACCAATAAGTTTATAATAGGTTGCAGCTCCGCGAATCCGTTGTTATATTGTAAAAGTGTTATTTAGTGTCATTTAATTTCTGTTAATATATCTCCTCTTATTACAAAACGTGAGTAATAAATTTATTCCTAACACCTATCACCCACGCTGGTATATTAATTTGACATAGGGATAGACACAACCTTGCTGCAAAGCGTTCGGTTAAAAAATGATTTTGAGAAACCGAGCCTAACCAAAACGCGTGCTGTATGCCAAATCCCGGTGTTGTCAGCAATATTGATAGTAGCGGTTGACAATAAAACTTGCTATTGTAGTTCGCGAATCATAGTTTCCGGTTCGCAATGAAGCAGGGATGTCTTTTACCGCATTTTTTACAATTCCTGCACAATTTGCAAATCTTCACTGAATGATTTGGTCTGAGACAATTGATACATAACTTCGAATTTTTTTATGATCTTCAGCCGTTCGGTTGGATTACACAACTCACAAGTCTCTCACAACCATCCGTATAATGATACCTTTGCATTAATAGCAAGAGGGCGCGCTTCTCATTGACTGTTGCAGTTAGACTGTTTTGCTGTTTTTTTATTTACTATCGGTCAAAAAGAATATTGATTTGAATCCGGCGATTCCTAAATTTATTCTAAGACCTTTTGCCTTTCCCGCAGGAAATCTAAAATATCATCCATTGTTGGAAATGGATTATTGGTGCAATGCTCCTTCCATTTAACCCTTTGTTGACCGATGGTACTTTTAAGTTCACTTATCGTAAGAGTCCTGATTGCTTATCCCTATAATTATTAAGAATTTCACACAATTTTTTAATTTTTCTAGACCTAAATAATGTAAATAAAAGTATTGAATGCTACTTTATTATTTATTTTGGAGAAATCAATAAAATTCAGCTGTGGTACTTGAAAGTAACATCGGGCTCTACCAATCAATTACCTGAGTTAAAGTAACCCAACAGTTGGAATCAGTTAGCCCCTTTCATAAAATAGATAGTAGGTACAATATAAGTTACTCTGGCAAACAATATCATACAGACAGCGTTTTATAAGGGTGACAAACGTATCAGTAGCCGTAGCACTCTCTTCAAATGTACCCGGTTTTACGCCCTCGTTGAATTCATATAGAGGAACCTCCGTTAGTTTATTTTTTTACTCCAAGATCTTGTACATGATTGGCCAGTATATCGTTTCCTTTTACGTGGTGCCGTTTTCTTATTTTGATCGTCGCTTTCTAAGTCTAACCCTAACTTATGCTTTACAGCAATATCAGATTCTTTCAATTCAATATTATCAGTAATGTTAAGTACATGACATTCGACCCCCATTGCCAAGTCAAACTCATCTAATCGGCTCTCCAACTCTAATTTGGACACTTCTAAATTGACTTCTGGCATGTATACATCATTAGGATCCCCATACTCAACATCAGTCAACTCACCAACATATTCTTCAGGTAGAGGCTGAAATAACAGTTCTTCACTAGCATCAGAGTCACTAAACTTATAATGTTCGTTTGCTGGTATATTAGATGTTATTTTATACATATAAAACACAAAATTAAAAAAAAAAAAATTCTGCACAATGCCACAAAAATAACCAAGATCAAGAAGCTCTAGCCCAACGGTACTTCTAAGTCCACTTTATTTTTTAATGATTTAATTCTTCTTCTTCTTCCTTTTACTCTACAACCCTTTATGGGTTTTGGCCTCCTCTACTATTTTATGCCATTCTCCACGATCTTCTGCTGCTCTTTTCCAATTCCTTACTCCTAGTGCTTTTATGTCTTCTTCCACGCTTTCTTCCATCTTTTACGTGGTCTTCCTCTTGGTCGGCTATTGGTGGGTTTCCATTCCTTGATAAGCTTGGTGTTTCGATCTTTTTCCATTCTTTGCACATGGCCTATCCACCTCAGTCTCTGTGCCTTTACATGTTTTACTATGTTGTTGTTTCCAATTAGAGACTCTAGTTCGTGATTCATTCTTATCCTGTATGTTCCGTCCTGTTCCCTTATCGGACCATATACTTTTCTTAATATTTTTCTTTCAAATGTCTTTAGTTCTTCCTCACTTTTCTTAAGGAGGGTCCATGTTTCACAGCCATAAGTAACCACCGGTCGTATTAGGCACTTATATATAGTTATCTTGGATTTGTGACTTAGTAGTTTGCTGGTAAGTAGTTTTCTGTTCGCATAGTAGGTTCTATTTCCTTTTAATATTCGTATCTTTATTTCTTCACTCTCGTCGTTGGTTTGATTTAGTTGAGATCCCAAATACGTGAAATTTTTAAATTTTTCAAAGCTGTGGTCGCCTACTATGTATCTATCTTCATTTTGTGGTGCAGTTCTGGACATCATCATATATTTTGTTTTTTCTTGATTGACTGTCAGTCCTACTATGTGTCATTTACTGTATTTGCCTTGCGCCCCGTGATTACTATGTCATCTGCATAGGCTCCGATTTGTCTACTTTTTGATGTTAAGTTTCCCGTTATCTTTAGTTTTTCTATAGCCGCATGTAATGTTAGGTTGAAAAGTAGAGCGGATAGCGCATCACCTTGTCTGACTCCAGACGTAATGGCGAATTTTTCGGTTTTATCGTTTTGTATTACTACTGCCGCTGACGTTCCTTCTAATGTTAGTTTAATTAGATTGACAATCTTTTTTGGTATGCCCATATGTATTAAGTTCAGGTATAACTTATTTCTATCGACTGAATCGAAGGCTTGTTGAAAATCAATGAAAAGGCAGTGTATGTCAAAATTGTTTTCGTATCCCTTTTCTAGCAGCAGTCGCATTTGGTGTATTTGATCTGTTGTTGATCGGTTGGGTCGAAATCCACATTGATAGTCATCTAGTATATCTTCTGCATATACGTTCAACCTTTTGTGAATGAGGCATGAAATGATTTTATATGTTACATTTAATAATGTAATTCCTCTGTAATTTTTACAATCTCTTTTGCTTCCTTTCTTGTGAATAGGATGTATAAGACCTAAATTCCACTCTTCTGGCATTGTTTCTTCCTCCCAGATTCGTTTGGTTAATTGGTGGATACGGGCCCACAGTTCTGGGCCTCCTGCCTTTAGTAGCTTTGCTGTAATGTTATCGCTACCAGGCGCCTTGTTATTCTTAAAGGCAATTATGATCTCAGTTGTTTCTTCCAGTATCGGTGTTTCAACTTTTGGTTCAGCTGTTTTGTACTGAGTTATTTCTTCTTCTGAGTTTGTTTCATTTTTATTATTAAGCAGGTGGCAGAAATATTCCTGCCATCGTTTCAGGACGTCTGATTTCTCTGTTAGGATCGTTCCATTTTTGTCGTCGCACAACATTTCTTTCGCTTTGTACTCTGAAGAATGTAGTTTTATTTCTCGGTAGAACTTTTTGTAATTTTTTCTGTTATTGCTCTCGTCTATTTCTTCTATTTCCTTGTTATAGTATTCTCTTTTCTTTCTTCGACACGTTCGGTATGCTTCTGTTCTTTTTCTTTCATAGTCTCTCCTTTGGCTTCTCGATTCACGCTGGAGGCACTTGTTTCTTGCTTCATCTTTTATGTCTATCTTCTTCCTGCACTCCTCGTCAAACCATTCTTCGTTTCGTATTTTTTGCTTTTCTCCTATCTTTTCAGCTCCTTTTAGAATACTATCTCTGATGTGTCTCCATTCATTCTCCACATCGTCTTCGCTTGGGTTTTTACGTAGGTGTTCCAGTATTGTTTCCTGATATTCTCTTTTTCCCTTTTCACTTATCAGTTTTTCCACATTCCACTTCTTTGGTTTATCTCCTCCGCGTATTTGTATGTTGCTTATTCTCTGTCTTACAGTTGCTATTACCAAGAAGTGGTCGGAATCGCAGTTAATTCCTCTGAACGAGCGTACATCTCTTATATTTGATGTCCATCTTCTTGATACTGCGACATGATCGATTTGGTTACATTTTCTCGTGCCCGGAATTTTCCATGTTCCTTTATGTATGCGCTTGTGCGGAAAGAGTGTACTACTTAATATCAAATTTTGCATTTCTGCTAGGTGGCATAATCTCTCTTCGTTTGGGCTTGTTTCTGCGTGCAAGCTGTGTCGTCCAGCAACACTCCTGTACCTCTGTTCTTTTCCTATCTTTGCATTAAAATCTCCCATCAATATCAAGATGTCGTGATTGGGTACTTTGTCGCATTCTTGTTGGATCCTGTAATAGAATTGGTCGATTATCATTTCGTCTGTTTCTTCCGTTGGAGCGTATGCGTTTAGAATGGTTATATTTGTAAATTTTCCTTTTAAGCGGATCTTGCACATTCGTTCGTTGATTGGTTCGAAGTGCATAAGCGTACTTCTCGCTTTCTTGTTTAGTATGAATCCAGTTCCATATGATCCTTGTTTTTCACTCCCGCTATAGTATAGTGAGTATTCTCTTTTTCGTACTTCGCCCTGTCCTTTCCATCTGATTTCTTGCAGGGCTGTTACATCTATATTTTGCTTTATAAGTTTTTCGGCAACCTCCTGCATTTTTCCAGGCCTTAGCATGGTTCGTACTTTCCATGTGCTTAATTTCATTTCCAATCTCTTGTCCTTTTTTCGTTGCGTGGTTCGTTGTCGTGGTTCCAGTCCGGTTTTATTTCGTGGAGTTTTCGTAACAAGTTTGTTTTTCCGGTTACGGAGAGTTAACCCGTCGCCCAACCCCCATTTCGGAGGGCCATTTCGCCTGCTCTCGTTTGCCCTCATTTCCGCCCTTGTCCATACGGGTTTTCACCGCATCTCAAAGGGTGTCCATGAGGTTACCAGGGATCACCAAGCGTGGAGGTGAGAGTCAGACTTGGGTAGGAGTGGCTATGCAACTAGTTCATTCCCAATGACTGTTGTGCGGTACGCATGCACTACACCCTTTGATACCCCAATGATTTTATTCAATGAAAACAATTATAGTCTAAAAAAATTGCATTCATTATCAAGACAAACATGAATAAGTTAAATTAAAAAAAATAATTCAATAATTTGATTAATTTTACAATAAAACAAAAGAAAAACAACACACTGTATAACCTACAATAGCTTCACAACACGGTTGATTTGGATAAGATTTGATAACATCAAATAACCAACATCAAAACTGAATATTGCCCGTATGAATAAAAGGGTACTACTAGGTACCGATGGGTGGGTTTGATGCTTATGTGAGGAATACAACTTTTATGGTACTTCAAAATTAGTGGTACTCCAGAGTACCGTCGGTCAATAAAGGACGGTCAGCGTTGGACATGCCTGAGCAACTAAGGGTTAAGTAAATAATGACTGTTTAACTTAGACACCACGATATATACCGGATACGCTTCTAGAAATGCTTTGTTTAGAGCTTGTAAAGCGCGGTAGTTTTTTTTAGAGTTGTCGAGCAGTTCTCTAAGGGCATTTCCAGTGGCCTTAGTAACTGACTTCAACTCTTAATAGCCCTTAAGCGTTTATTCATGGCGGCTAAAGTGTCATTAAAATTGTTATCTAATACCGTTATTATTGGTTGTTTCAAATATATCTATCATATCTAGTGAACTGCCGGACAAGCACAAATTTAAATATGTGAGCCTTTCCGAATCACGAGGCGCGGGGTTATTGTGAATCGCAGCCTTAAAGGAATCATAAGAACTGGGCCACCATTCGCTCGTATTTTTATGGCTCCTCTACACTATGGCTCATTGTGGGCCATCATGATGGTCACTATTATCCCATTATTAGCTTATTATGATGGCCTGAATGGACGCATTCACACAGTCTTCCATATAGATCAGGGATTCTCAAAGTTTTTCCAGGTCGGGCAAAATTTGGTATATCTCAAATTTCTAGCGGGCCAAAAAAAAAACGGAATTATATAAAAGAAGTGATATATGTAATCATGAATTTTTTTGTTTCAAATATATTTAACTACTTCATATTTTTGGTTAAATTCATTAGTAAACCAAATTTAATATAAATATAAATCCTTAATTATATCAACAATTACTACAAACTAATACTTTATTAACACGAGCAAAAATAACTGAAACAATCTTATTTTAACTATAAAGCCATAACTATAGCAACAATTATTATTAAATAATACTATTTATTAACAAAAAAGTAAAACCACCTCTAATGTAAATATAGAACTTTACCTATAGCAACAATTATTACAACCTAACCGTAATAATCTACTATTTAGTAACAAAAACCAAATTTATTATTACAAATATAAATCGTTAATCATTCCAACAATTATTTCAAATTGGGACTATTAATTAACAAACAAAAATAACTAAAACATAAGAACTTACAATAAATGTATTCGTTTGAATTGTGCGATTTGTGTTATTGTTTTTCTTTTTAATAATGCTATTAAACTTTGGTTCTGTCTGTCAAGTGTATACCGCTTTTAAATGATTATCACTCAAAATCGATCTTATTTCGATTTATTTGTGCTCATAATTGAAAAAGTTTTTTTCGCGAATATATGAGCCGTTTATTTTGAAAGTGGCCTAAGTCCATTTTTCAAAAATATTGACTTAGCTACCTTAATAGTTAGATTTTTACTTGATCTTTTTATACTGAAGTAACTTGCTACTAATATATTTAAAATCATTAAGATTTTGTAACACCAAAATTTGCTGTGTTAATGAAGTGATGAAAAAGTTTATTTTGAGTGGCGTAAATCCCATTGAGAGAGTTTCAAACGATATGGAAAATATGCAATTAAAGTTTATGTGATCTCGTAAGCTTCATGTTTAATTATTAAATTATCTTGAATATTAAATTATCTTGGTTGGACATTTTAGTAGGAAAATGTCTCTTCTGGAACCCAATTTATTTCTTTTTTCGATTCTGCCATGATTAGTAATAAACAGCTATTTCTTGTTATAGAAAACTATTTATTTAAAAAAAACTAATATTTCAATAAACTAATATCTCAATAAACTAAATATTTCGTTATAATTAAATAATAATAATTACTAAAAATCAGTGTTATTATAATTACAAGCAGCATGCACTGATAAGCGTCTGATAAAGGAAATAATGATGGCCCATGGTGTGGACATGCCACTTTAGCCACTGCGCAGCTTACTTGCGCATGATGGCCTCCTTTGATGTATGTAGTTCCAACGCCATGCATGTCCATCACCATCTCCATCATCCACTACTTGGGCCACTACAGGCCATCTACCCCTCTACACAATGGTAATGGCTTACAGTGGCTCAAGATGGGCCATAGTGTAGAGGAGCCCTTAAAACTTGGTAAAACCATTGATGGCATTCGTATATGCGATCTGTCTATATTTATTCGGTTATGCGAATAGTCCCTGTACATCGAGCCTTACATTAGACTCCATCATCGTATTAATTCCGAATTCGTGCCTTTTTATATTACTATCGCGGCGGTTACAACAGTTACAACAATCATCTGTGGCAGTTGCAATAAATCGGTATGCAAACAATAAATGACCACTGTTATTTGATGCGATTCATGCAAAAATGGCGAACGAAGCGGCGAATGAAGCGAATAAATAATAATGTAAAATGCTATTCGTTTTTCTTTGTTTATAATCAATTATTATATGAATAGGATGGTTGCGACTGTTACTACGTGGTAACTCATGCTTACATTCAATCAATTAATATATTTATTCATTACTAATATATTACTAATAAATAGCATAATTCATCAAGTCGGTATATTATCTTATCTCCATACGATAAAATATGTACTTATTAATATAGTGATATGTGGTTGGTGTAACGGGTAAATAGTCATTACAAACGTACTTGCGTATAATTATGAGAAGAAAAAAAAATTGAAAATTCTATACGGAAATCTAACAAATGGAAACGTCAGCGTACAAAGGACCACTTCAACAATCCGGTGTATACCTAGACCTGCAGAGTTTGGAGGTTCCTCCACGTGGTTGAGCCAGCTAGATTTCTTAAACAAGATGATGAACGTTGAATCCAGGGAATCCAGGGAAGAGAATTCGTCCTTAAACACCGCGGTGTATAATACTTATGTAGCGTCTAGAATTCACAGATATTGCTATTTAAAATTGTGGAATAATCTAACGAAGAGATTACCTAGCCGAATTCACACAACAAATATTTTATATTGACGGCTTCGAATTAATGTCTTACAAAGAGCGATAAAATATCTACACGTTTTAAAATTGCGATGAAATTGGGAAAAAAAATTCAATAAGAAATGAGTTCGTATTCAAAAATAACTGAACAATACGGGTGGTATTGGCCATCTTTTAGGCTGCAGTACAACCAAAAGCATCCATGAGAGCGGGCACCTGTATTACCGGTGTTTTCATAATTAAAATATTATTTGAATATTAAACTAAATTTATAAAAAATAGTAATGACGCTTCACCAGTGGTGTATAGAATAAACCGCGCGAATAGTTACGTGAAAATTCAGGACGCTGGTAGTTAAAGGTTAAAAATAAATAAATAATCTAAACTTGATTATTTCAACTACTTATACATAAATTACATAATCCGGTATAAGACGGACGTCTTAGTATCAATTCAACGTTCTAGTATCAATCGATCAAATAAGATTTTGTCTACTAATTAACATAATCGATTTAAATAAAATTTGGTAAGGTTCGAGGTCGAATACAGCAGAAGCTCAAATCCCACTCCTAGAAGTTGCCAATCTTAACGCACAAACTCAACTATATAAACTCACACGAACGATTCACAAATCACAGTTTGACTCAAGCAGTTAAATCAACCACAAACAAATATGTTCAAATACGTAAGTCTTATAAATATTATATTAATACGTAAGTTGCATAAATATTAAGCAACACACATCTTTCAAATTTAAATTAAACCAAATATTTTGTAAACTATTTAATTTTTTTAGTAGCGCATTTATTGATTAATTATTACTCCTATTATAAATTTAGCTATTAGTATTTTGAGTTCTAAAAGTTCGCAAAGCTTCAAGATCTATATAGTATATTAAAGAACGAGTTCTATAAGCGCGAGTTTTCAGCTAGCGTGCATGTTTAGAAAACGACGAGCGTAGCGAGAAGTTTTTTTAATGGAAATGTGCGGAAAAATGCCTTCTGATTGAGTTTTTATACTATTTTGCGCCCTTTTATGCTATTTTTAAATAAAAAATCGCCGATATAAATATTGAGAAAATTGTATCGCCCTCGGCGAGCTATTAAGGAACCCATGAGTGCTTTAATGACTTCAGATATTTTGTAAACTAATTATATCAATCCTCGTAGTAGTCCGTTCATTGATTTATTATTATTTTGAGTTTTTTAATCCAATTAGATTAAATTATACGACACACGTAAATTTGGATAAATTTATAATTGTTATACCTACTATATAAGCAAAACCATTCTAAAACTACGAACATTATTCGTTTCAGCACATTTAATCGAGATACTTAATATCATCTTATTTGTAATATAGGTAGTATTCGCTGCTCTCTTGGCTCTCGCCTTCGCTGAACCACAACCAGGAGTTTTGGCTGGAGTACATGCCCCAGTTGCTTACACCGCCGGATACACCAACGGATACACCGCTCCACTCGCTTACACTGCCGGAGTCGCTCCAGTAGCTTACTCTGGTGCTTACGCCGCTCCAGTTGTAAGGACTTCCGCCTACGCCACCCCATACGCTTATTCTGCTGGAGTTGCTCCAGTAGCTTACTCCGGATACGCTGGTGCTCCAGTAGTTAAATATTATTGAGTTTGATGAATGGTTATACTGATTTTTGATGTTTGGATTTGCAATTTTAAATAAATTTATTTATTAGTTTAAACATTTCTAGAAACCAAAATTTTATATCTCCTTACAGCTCCTCCATGAATATTAAATTATTGCTTATAGTTGCTTTGACGCCGGATACGCTGACCCACTTGCTTACACTAGGGGAGTCAATTTAGTAGCTTACCCTGGCGCTTATGCCGTTCCAGTAGTTTAGGACTGCCGCCTATGCTGGCGTTGCTGCAGCAGCTTATTCTGGATACGCTGATGCCCCTGTTGTTAAATATTATTAATTTGGATGGATTGTTGTTATAACTATACTGCACGTCTCCTTCTCGATAATAATTTGTAGTAATGCTCGTCATTGCTAACATTTCACACTTTTTAGAGTTTTGAAATTTGGCGCCACGTTCAGTCTATTTAGCCTATGTATAGCTTCTTGCGGGAGTCCAATAAAATCTGAGACGGGTCCCCATTTCTAGTCCTTTAGCGTTACCCAGGGTGCACCACGTGGAAGCGGACCAGATTTGCACCCTAAATAAATACACAAACAGGAAAATCAAATTCAAAATAGTTTATTTCAATAAATAAGCTTACATTTGATCAACTTTAAGTTACAAATAACATAAATGTATTTCAAATAATGTACGCTAAATTAAATGTGTCCTTAATCTTCATAGCATTTTATCTGCTTCTGGAATTCTATCAGTGAATATAGTTCTAAATCGATAAGAATGCGAAGTAGTTCTTTCTTTAGGTTAATCAACGGTAATGTCTTTACATGTAATGGCAAGGTTGAACCCCCAATCCCCCTGGCTACGCCCATGGTGGCAAGAAGATATTTAATAAACGCTCTAGAAGATATTTAATAAACAATAATGGAAATTTCTGTATATCAGGTTATAGCGTTTTTAGCATCCCACATGGTCTTTTGTGGCATGGAAGTGCAGGAAACCAAATTGTACTTGTAATTATATTTATTTATTTTATAAGTGAATTAGAACAAAGTAATGTCTTAATTATTTTCTTGTTATACCAGGTAGGCCATTAAAAACGAGACAGTTGGGTTTTCGGATAGTAAAAGATGAATTCGTAAAAAGCGCTCGGACACGTCAACTTTGTTTGTGACGGGGACCCCTTTTACAAGAAAATTTGTGGCCGATACACTCAACTCCTTCGCGCTGGGACCACAACCCCTAAAATTTTAAATGGCACCTCAGTAAATAGTAATACCTCAAGTAATACCAAGTAATACCTCATTTGAAAGCCCTTCTTGCCCTGAATACTAAACGGTTAACATTTTCCAAATTTTTCAATTTGTTTTTTCAATTTGAGACTATTAAATATCAAGCTATGGAATGAAATAATCTGCCTTCTCGTTTATATGGTTGAAAGGAAGCCCAAATGTTTAATCTGTCCATTCTTGCAATCGTGATGCAAGCAACACTGCTTTTTGTTTCGATAAATTCATATGGAAAATCAAAAAAATCTAAGTACACTTTAGAAAATTTTCTTCCATAACGAAATCGCTTTCATTGCTTGTCAGTGATAAAGACGAAGTTCTTAGGGCATTTTTTTGCACTTATACCTGGACAAATTGGCAATGGATGACTGTCTGTACGTGGAACTGGCTTTGACACTGATGATACGTCAGGATATTAATACCGTGCTAGTTTTTTGCATTTATACCGACGATATTCAGTGAGAAAAAGTAGCAATCATGTCCATGATTTTTCTGTTCGCTCCATAGCATTAGCAAAGAAAATGAAAAGTACATATTTTCGCTAAGTGACCACTTATACAGCTTTGTACTGCACGCGTTACAAAACAATTTCAGTACCTATGGCTTGTCAGTGTTTATAAAAGCAAAACCAAAGTACTGCAAATACGCATCTTTGAGTGCATTTGTCATGATTTTTTTCACATTTTCCGAGCATACAACATCCACAAACGTGTGGTGCGGGGGTGGTCTAATAGCACGATGAAGTAAGTTACCCATTCCCTGGGGTTTATATGGTTCATTCCTCTCTTAGGTTTTACCAGAATTTTACATGCCTTCGATTCTGCTTCAAGTACTGTTTGTAGAAGTCTTGTCTTTTCGTAGGTGGTCTCTTTTCTGTTGGTAATGGCTCTGTATGTTTTCCTAGCTATGTTGTAATCTGTAATGTTGTAATTGCTGAGGATTCCGTTATGATTCTGGAGCAGGTATCCAATTCTTTGATGTCTTCTGATGGTGCCTATTTCCGGGCGATTTATGATTTTTGCAAGATTGATGGTTCATGAGTCCCTATGGGCTTGCGTTTTTTTGTGTCTTAGCAGTCCCTTTACTCTAAACATCGTTTCCACTCTTTGGTGTTTCCTTATGGGATTATTTAGTATTGATGAATTTTTTATGTCCCTCTTGACGTTTGTGTTTATGAATACTATGTCTATGTTGGTTTGTCCGTTGTGGGAAAGGTACGTGAAGCGTTCTTTATTGTCGATTGAGGCGAGTTCGAACCCCAGGTGTCTCATGATGTATAGCAGCTCGTTACCTTTAGGGTTTTCTGTGTCGATACTGCGGTTGAAGTCGATTATTTTGACTGTTGCGTCATTCAGTTGTTCGGTTAGCTCGTGCGTGATGTCCTGGATGTATGTATTCGGAAGGAAGTAGAAGCAGTAAAGTTCTCTGATGGTTTTTGGTGCTGTGGATCAGTTTTGGTTGCATACTCGGTTTGACCATGATGTAAATTTGTCCAACAGGTCTGCCTCGCTCTGGTTTTACAGCGGGGTTGGAGAAAATGTAATAACACTGAAAGCAAATGTCGTGAGGCGTCAGTGTTTCCGTGAGACATACCATATCGGCGTCTTTGAAGGGATCGTTTTTCTGCATTGCTTTGATTACATTTGTGATGTCCTCTATTCCATGTTATGAGGCTGAATATTGGGTAGGTACTTTCTGCCTCGCTCGGTTCGTTTCTTCTCTTGGAATGCATTAGTCTCTAGGTTACGGCACACTTCGTTGTGTAAGGCAATTAGGGCGAACGTTTCCAAACATGTCTTTACGTTTCCCTCGGGTGCCGTTCCTATTATTCTCATCGTCAATAGAGTTTCTCTGTTGTATTGCATTTTTTCAATATTTTTTAGATAGATTGTAGCAGCAGTTTCGACGCGAGCAGCGTCCACCGCCGGCGCCATCACCATCACTCATCACTTTGACAATAAAGGTTAGATTTTTCGAAATATTCTTCCAGGGTGTATGGTTCTATTTCATTAAAAAAAACTGTAGACTTTCTTATTTATTATATCGTGTATCTCTTATAATTAATTTATTAAAGCATAAGTCACTATTTGTGACAAAAAGACAATACCCTCGAAAATATAGGTACTTACAGTGGTCAATATATTGGCTATTTATTACAAGGTGGAAAACACCGCGGTTATGAGAGTGGCTAAATTTGAAAGGAAAGTGAATAGTGCGGGAGAAGAAAGAATAGTGAAAGACGTTCTGAAAGCGGTAAGAAAGGAGGGTAAATGGGGATGTCTGCGCAAGCGTATGTATGAAAGAGGGGGATGGCACCAAGAAGAGATCGAGAAAATGATGAATGAGGGAATGTTGGTGGAAAGGATTCTGGCAGATAGACTATTGGAGATAGAGCTGCAAGAGAGAGAAAGACACATAAATGAGGGTACCTATAATAGAGACTACATCAAAATCCAAGCAAGTTTTTAGCAGATGTCCAGAGTATCTAGTTAATCCTAAAGCCCCACATGTAGTGATTGCCCGGTTTAGGTGCGGTAGTGAGGAAAGGGGTAGAAGATATTGGATAGCTGCAACAGTTAGGACTTGTCGAGTATGTGGAGAAGGGGAGTAGCTGTGGGAACATCGGTGTTAAGCTGTAAGAAATGTGAATGGAGCGAAGAGGAAAAGTCAGTGAGGAAAAACTGGAAGAAGGTTATGGATGAGAGTGGCTCCGGTTTTGTGTACATGAAAAAAATTTTGAAGTGCAAAAGGACAATGTTAAAGGCTTCCTTTTTTTGTTTTTTTTTTGTGTTTTTTTGATCTAAGAACTTTTGAACTGTTTATTTTTTGCTGGATATTTTTATTTTCCGTTTCATTCTGGTGTCGTTTTTTGTGTTTGTTGTTTTCTTTGTTTTATTTTTTGTTCTATTCTTGTCACAACACTAATGTACGAACGGTCGTGTATTTACATTTATGCCAATAAAGGATTATTATATTATTATATTGGCTCTTCTAAACTGCCCTCTACAAGGTTCTCTGAAGTTCAAGTTATTTGGAACACGTAGGGCTTGCTTATGGATTCTAAATATATTTTTGATGTGTAGTCCATTTCACATTTGTCCAAGAATTGAAAAAAAGGAAAAAGTCCCTTCAAATTTTTAATGCAAGATGATCATTTAACCGTTTGTGAAGACCGCGAAAAGGCCGAGTCAACAGCAGGATTTTGACTTTGAAATGCAGTGGCGGTGCAGTTCAGTGCAACCGCAGTCTTCGTGTACAGTTTCCATACAAAATGAATACAGAAAAATCCAGGCAAAATTACTAGTACAAAGGATGAATGGTCAATGACGATCGCTTGAACGTTTGAGATGCGTAGAGACGGAATCAAGGGCGGGGTTTCGATTTCGAAAGTCAATCACAGTTTTTCTTTCAATTCAATCCAAAGAGAATTGAAAAAAAAGAAAAATAGTCCAAAATTCCAATCAAAATTAAAATGACCGTCAAAAGCCGTCATATATATATATATATATATATATATATATATACATATATATATATATATATATATATATATATATATATATATATATATATATATATACATATATATATATATATATATATATATATATATATAAAGCCAACTCAAGTGACGCTGAGCTTTGTGCTATCAGCGGGGTCCACGGGTGGCGGATAGTGGAAAGGCCTTTAGATATAAAGGTTAGCTGCGAATAGCCACTATGCAATCCCCGACCATAAAGCGGTGTTACTATCAGGATGCAGACGGGTAGTCAGCGGGTACGACTACCTTGAGTAAATACTGCAGAAATCCGGCGACGGTAACATGACATGGCGAATAGTACCGCCATTAAATAAGCACACCCCTGGAATGGGCAGCTGCGTTCCTGTATGATTATAGATGGAGATTAACGTGTAATCGGTACAACTGTAATCAAGATGACGAGGTCGACGATGAAATATTCATCCCAACCGCTCTGGTCACAGCGCATGGAAAGCAACGGAAAACTACCATGTATCAATTTCCTAGTATAATCATCAATATGGCTGAAAACAATCAAATAATGGGCCTTAGTTCCCGGCAGACCTTAAATGGTCAGAGGCTGCTAAGAATCTCCGGGTCAGCCACTACAATAATACAATAATTAGTACTTGGAACGTGAGAAGTATTTTCGCAGCGGGTAAGATACAAAACACGATTACAGAAATGAAGCGCATGAAAGTAGAAATCATGGGGATCAGTGAAATGAGATTGAAAGGAGTGGGAAAATGTATAGTAGATGATCACACAGTGTACTACTCAGGGTTAGATGAGAACCGGCACCAATAGGGCGTAGGTATAATTCTTAATCAGAAAATTGCAAAAGCGGTACGCAACTTTACACCAGTTTCTGACCGAATAATGTTGGTACAACTAAAAACAGCGCCAATAAACATCAACTTAATATAGGTTTATGCACCAACTTCTGAAAAACCTGACGAAGAGAACGAAGAGTTTAAAGAAAAACGAGATCAATATCATTATGGGAGACTTCAACGCGAAAATAGGATGCGGAAAACGAGCTGATATAGTGGACGCGTTTGGTCTGGGTGAAAGTAACCCAAGAGGGGATAGATTATATGACTTCTGCGTAGATGAAGAATATGTCGTACTAAACACTTTCTTCAAACTTCCACCACGTAGACTATATACATGGCGATCCCCCGCGGACAAGAAAAGCAAAATTGTAAGAAACCAAATCTATATTCATGTCAATAAAAGGTTCAGAAATATATTTAAATCGGTCAAGACGTACCCTGGCGCAGATGTATCATCAGACCACAACCCCCTCGTCGGAACGCCAAAGCTGGAAATGAGAAGTAGCCTTAAACCTAGCAATAGTAACAGAGTAGATATTTCCCAACTCCCAAAGAAGGATGATATAAGAGACCAAATACTATCGGCGTTAACGACAGAATTCAGAAAAATGAAGAAAAACTCCGACCATAAAGTTCAGAGCGATTGGGAAATGGTAAAGAACAGCATAGTTAAAGCGAGTGAAAAAATTCTAAAGCCCGAAATAAATAAAAAACGTAGAAAGTGCTGGATGACTGACGATATCCTAAGACTCATGGAAGAAAGAAAACGACACAAAAATACAGACAAATACAAGGATTTAAACAAAACCATTAGTAAGCTAATAAGAAAAGCAAAAGAGAAAAGAATCCATGAAGACTGTTTGGAAATAGAGGAGTTGGAAAAGAAACACGATGTCTTGAACGTACATAGAAAAGTGAAACTGGCACGCTTAGAAAACTGGTATATGGTTAGGTTAGGTTAGTTACTAATTTGTAGACAAAAACGGAACAATAGCATCAAATGTCACGGAGAAGCTTGCAATATGGAAAGAAAACATAAATACTTTATTTGAAGATGATCGACCAATAAACCCACCAACAATTACGGGAACTACTGGTCCTAATATTATAACAAGTGAAGTGAAGAACGCCATCAAACAAAGCAAGGATGGTAAAGCAGTTGGTCCAGATAACAAGCATGCAGAAGTTTAGAAGCTGCTGGACGATGAAAGTATATCAGTAATAACTTCTCTATTTAATAGAATTTACATCAGCGGAGTGATACTAAGGGATTGGCTAAAATCTACCTTTGTGACACTGCCAAAAAACCAAATGCGAAAAAATGCGAAGATTATCGAACTATCAGCCTAATGAGCCATATCTTGAAACTATTCCTGAAGATTCGTGGTAGAATCTATAAGAAATACGAGGAAAACATCAGCAGCACGCAGTTTGGATTCCGAAACGCACTAGGAACAAGAGAAGCATTGTTTTGCATCCAAGTACTGTTTTAGAGATGCAGAGATGTGAGTTATGATATATACGCTTGTTTCATAGATTATCAAAAAGCATTCGATAAAATACACTACGATAAATTTATCAACAAACTTCAGAAGATTGGACTAGATCAAAAAGATATTCGCGTAATAGCCAACTTATATTGGAACCAGACTGCTGTGGTAAATGTAGAGGACCAGACCACCGACAATATTGAGATTAGGAGAGGAGTAAGGCAAGGATGTGTTTTATCACCTCTGCTATTTTACATCTACTCTGAAGAAATATGTAAAGAAACATTCTTAAATATTAACGAGGGGGTCGTGGTTAATGGCGAAATAATTAATAACATAAGATATGACGATGATACGGTAGTCTTCGCGGATAGTCTCGAGGGTCTTCAGCGGTTGATGTCGGAAGTAGTAGCCTCTAGTAAAGAATATGGTCTCTTACTGAATATCAACAAAACAAAATATATGGTAATAAGTAAGGTCCAAGCACCACCCGGACAACTCTTTATCGACGGTACAGTGGTCGAACGTGTAGCAACAACTACATATCTTGGTTGCATGGTAAATGACCAATGGGACCACTGGCTGGAGATAAGGAAAAGAATCGAAATAGCCAGAACCGCATTTATAAAAATGAAGAAACTATTTAGCAGTCATGATCTCTCACTGAACATGAAGATAAGACATATTAGATGCTATATTTTCTCCATACTTTTATATGGTGTTGAGTCGTGGACCTTAACTGAAGCATCCTGCAAGAAATTAGAGGCATTTGAAATTTGGCTTTATATACGCTTGGTAAATATTAATTGGACGGATAAAATTTGCGAACATTGAGGTACTAAGAAAAATGAAGAAGGAACCAGAGTCACTGTTTACCATCAAAAAACGTAAACTAGAATACTTCGGTCATATAATGAGAAACGGAGAACGATATCGACTGCTGCAGCTTATACTGCAGGGCAAAGTAATAGGACCCAGAGGACCAGGCAAAAGAAGGATATCTTGGATGAAGAACCTTAGGCAATGGTTCAATTCAACAACAACGGAATTATTTAGAACAGCCGCAAGTAAAATCCAGATTGCAATGATGATCGCCAGCATTCGAACCGGATAGGCACCCGCAGAAGTCCATTTCCCCAAAATATTAGAGACCAAACCTCAAGTGTGAATGAAAGTTAGCAAAATAAATTATCCTTAAAGTTTCCTTGATGACATATCACTTTAGGGATCTCATTGCAAAATATATATGTATCTTGCATAAAGACTTAAGTCGTACGGATTTTCAAGTTCATTTAACTCAAGAACTGACGCCTACTGACCATTAACAACGTCGTGTCTTTGCTTATTGGGTCTTTGAAATGCATCAAACTCATCCGGAATTTCATCGAAAAATCATCTTGAGTGATGAGGCCCATTTTCACCTAGGAGGCCTTTCGCATTTGGGGCTCGGAAAACCCAATAATTATTATTGAAAAGCCTCTCCAGCCTCAACGTGGGACTGTTTGTTGCTGTTTTTTGTCTGGTGGGGTCATTGGACCTTACTTTTTCGAAAATGAGGCTGCAGCAACTGCTCCGGTGAAAATGGTATGCGCTATTGAACGATGATTAATGATTTTGTTTGGCCGGAATTGGAATATATTGATGTGGACGACGTTTATTTTCAACAGTTTCCTGACCATGTGATTTCTCGAAGAGGCGATCACAATTGGTCATCGAGATCTTGTGATTTAACACATCTAGATTTTTTTCTTTGGGGCTACGTGCAATATAAGGTCCATGCCAATGGCCCACAATCGATTCAAGACCTCAAAGGTGGAAGTCGTGAAGTTATCAAGGACATACAGCCGCGAATGTGCGAATTGGTGATGAAAAATTTCATGAAAAGAATATGGTGTTGGAAACTGGAAATGGAATATGGCAATTTGGCTAATATTGTTTTCTATTATTGATGGCATAACCTCCTCTTTATAATTATATAAACATCCGATGATTTCACTTAAAAATACTCGGTTTTTACATATCAAAATATGCCTCTTACTAGAAGAAAACTTAGTAAACTAAACCTTACTAAACCTCTTACTAGAAGACCCTATTCTATTATAACACAAATGCTGGAATTCTTTATTCTACTTATTACAGGCCGCGAGAATAAACTGGACTTTCAGTAATTCCCACATACTACTAACATTACTACTAGGCAGTCAGGCACTGCCGACTGAAGTGAAAAGTTGAAAAACAGCTTTAAAAGTGGTTTAGAGGATTTATGAGTATGTTAAAAATCAAATTTGGTACATAGTTTGTTAGTATTGTTTTATGTAATTCTGGAACACAATTCACATCTGAAGGAGAATGACTGTTAATGTCAACATGATAATCTGAATTTGAATCCGGAATATTTGGTTGATTCTGTGTTGATAGGTTAGCAAAACGAATTGGTATGATATATGACACATTTCTTGTTGATTGGTCTGCAATTTGTGAGTTATGGAAATTTTTACTATATAAACATTATAACTGCTTTTGAAGATTTATCTGTATGTAAATTAATTTTTGTTTGGAATATTCTTTACGACGTTTATTTTTTTCCTCCTTCTCAGCTGTGATTGTTCGATGTTTAGAAATTTATGAATTAACTATTGCAAGAGTTTTTTTCTTATTCTTATCTCTATATCGCTGACTATTAATTTTATTTTGGAGTCTCCTTCCTTTGGAGAGCACACGAGTACATTTGGTTGCCTAAAACTTTGATAAGTCTGATTCGTGATTTACCATGAATTCTTCGATACAATCCAGTAATCTGAACATTCCAATAGTCCGGCACTAGTATATCTACTATTACATCCGGTAAAAGTACTTACTCTTGTACTGCACACTAATTGTACGGGTTGATATTTCCCTATAAACGCTACGTTCTGTCAACACTGCCAAAAACTTTGACTATTATGTTTGACGTTCAGAGCCAACTTTAAACATATGCGTATAGATGCGTTCTTTTGAACACATCTTTGAGTAATAGATTTTTTTTCTATAGAACGCAGCTATTGATGACGACGACACAAATCTATGATCTTACCCTCTACCCAAATGTCATTCTGCGCAGCTATAGAAGTTTTCACTTCAAAAACAGTGGACATAGCGTATATATTTTTATTAGTCTGTAGTCTTAGCGATGACTACCTATAGCACTACTTGTTCAGTTTAACTGTTTCAGCCTCGGCTGTATTTCCCTGTTTATCTATCTTGTACTACAGTTTCAATTAACTGATCTTGTCTATCAAATATTATCTACCTAAACCTCCTTTTTTAATATTTGTAAGGATACGGGTGTTAATCCGTCGATCGCGGGACAATTTTTGTGGTCAGTATTGTTTGTGCAATCGAACTTTCTTATTTTATAAATAATCTTAACTAACAATATACACTGGTTTTAATTGATTATATTGACTACCTAGTTTGCATTATTCAGCAAATTCTCCATTACATAAGAATTTGTTTGGGAATTGTTTGGTATCTTGTGTGTTAAGCCTCATCAGTATTCGGCCGAGGAAGCCAGAATGTGAAGCAACGCACTTGTGCTACAGGATGTTAAGTAGTGGAAGGTCGCGGTTTGTCAAAACCTGCAAGACCCACTCCGCATTGCCACCGACATTACGCATAACAAATCCATCTATAAAAACATCACGAACTCCCGAAGCAATTACAGTTTTGATTCAACAATTCAACACTAATTACTCAAACATGTTCAAATACGTAAGTTCACAATTTTATTCTCAATATCATAGACATATGTATTCAAATTCTAGCTGATCTATGAAAAGACTCGAAAAACAAGTCATTCAAAGTTCCTATTCTATTCCTAGTCCTAGTTGATCTTGTTTATTTAGGCTTATCTATTTTCTTTTAACTAATATTAAGACTAATTTTAATTTATCATATTCGTTTTTAAGGTTGTGTTTGCCGCCCTTTTGGCTATTGCCGTCGCTGCTCCAGAAGCTAAACCAGGAGTTTTGGCCGCTGCTCCACTTGTAGGAGCTCCATTGGCCTACACAGCTGGATACGCATCTCCGTTGGCTTACTCTGCTGCCTACTCTGCTCCACTCGTCAAAGCTGCCTACACTGCTCCAGTAGCCTACTCAGCCGGATATGCGGCTCCTTTGGCTTACTCTGCTTACCCAGCTTATTCTGCTCCTTTGGTGAAATATTATTAAAGCTTGACATGACAGTTTGAAAAAGATATTTTTGTAATTAATAAATTATTCATTAATTAACATTTTGTTTAATTTACAATTTCCAAATAATTTAAGTCCGGTGTATTGAGACTAAGATTAGATATTATAGGATACATTAATTTATCTTGGAACCTAAAATAATCACAAATTTTTGATTTTTAAGGATAATTATTTTTCCTCTAGTCAATTTAGGTTGTCTTCTATTCCATCAAGAAACTAGGGATGCATCCGATACCGATATCGATACCGATATAACGGCGATATAGTTGCTTTTCCGATATATCGGAATCGCCGAAATTAGTTTGCCGATACACAAATAGATTCCGCGCTATAACCAGCCAACGTGTAAATGACGCATTTAGTTCGTTCATGTATATGCGGCACCATTTATCTACGCACGGGTCTTATAATTTCATTCCGCTAGTGGCAATGACTTTTGATACCAATTTTTTTCACTAATTCACCAATTCAAAAAAATATGACACATCGAACCAAAATTTAGCCACCGTAATAGATCCGCGTTATAAATTTGCCGAAAAACACAAATTTCAGATAAAAACTGAATGTTAAAGCTAGCTAGAAAACTTATTTTCACACACATTTTACAGATTTTTTTATGTCTATGCTGTTTGTCTAGATTGTAGATTGTAGATATGGTGGTGACGACTTGTACTGCGACCTTTATAGATCTATTGTACCCCACCCTCCTCCTCCAAGTGTTGGTGTACTTGCCCATTTAGAGCGCCTCCTCTAATCCTGACTCCTTTAGGAATCTCAGGATCTGGGTGGGATTCAAGGCCTGCAGCTCCTCTGTGATCAAGCAGTGAGCCCCAAGGTACAGCTGTCTCTTGCGGAGTAATGCTCCGCAGTCTTTGAGCAGATGTATGGGGTTTCCTCTGCTGAGCCACAGAATCTGCATCCATCATCCTCCTCTAGGCCTAGGGCCTTGAGATGTTTCCTAAGTCAGCAGTGTCCCGTCAGGGCTCCTGTCAGAATTCTGAGCTTGTTCCTGCTTAGTTTCAGGCAAGCTTTAGTTCTCTTCTGGTTGAAAGATCCCAGCATCACTTTGGATTGCCTTAGCCCTGGAAGTTCTTCCCAGGTTTTCATCCATTTTCCTCTTATTTCTTCATCTAAACGTTTGCGGATGGTGTTCATGCTCATACCGCAAAAGGGTTCCGGACCTATAAAGGGGCTACTGGATCCCTTGTTTGCTAGGTGATCGGCTTCTTCGTTTCCGTCTATACCAGTGTGTCCTGGTACCCAGTATAGCGTTACTTTATTATCCCTGCCAAGCTTGTTCAGCTTCCCCACACAGTCCCATACCAGTTTGGATCTGATGGTGTATGAGCTAATGGCCTTGATGGCTGCTTGCCTATCTGACAGGATAGCAATTTGTTTTTTGCGGTAATTCTTGTCGAGGTTAAACTGTGCCCATCTTTCGATTGCGTGTACCTCTGCTTGGAAAATACTTGGGGATGTTCCCATGGATTCGGAGTATCTGGTACGAAGTCCAAACACTCCTGCACCAGTTCCTTCCTTTGTCTTCGAACCATCTGTATACCACTTGATGGCATTTTGCTCTATGTGGTATGCTGAGGATTCGTCGCTCCAATCGGCTTTACTACTACACATTGCTGTGTAGTTTTTCTCGAAGTGGTATTTGCATACCATTTCGTCCTTTGGTATTTCTAGCCAGGGGATCTTGGCAGCGAGGCTGTTTCGGTCTCTGCTCCCGATTATTTTACCTCTGCCCATTCCTTCCTCGCTGAACCTTACGATCGCCGATCTGGCGGCGCTCTCCACCCCAAGGTGCAGCGGAGTCAGATCCAGCAGCAGCTCCAATGCTGCTGTCGGACACGACCCCATCGCTCCCGTGATGTAGACACACGCCAGTCTTTGAATCTTCTCAAGCTGTTTCCTCATAGAGGCCAGCTTGATTCTGCTTCCCCACGCAACCGCCCCATAAGTGATTGCAGGTCTCACTATCATGGTGTACATCCATCGCAGGATAGTGGGGTTACAACCCCACGTTTTTCCTGCTAAATTTCTGCACACCATTAGGGCGCGTTTGGCTTTACCTACCACTGCCTCAGCGTGTCTATTCCAGAGGAGTTCGCTATCTAGTGTGATACCCAGATACCTTATCTCCTGTTGGTATTCTACTGCCTTCCCATGTATGAGTATGGGATGCAGGCAGTTTAGTTTTCTCCTTCTAGTAAATGGTATCACCGTGGTTTTGCTCGGGTTGAGTCTCAATCCCACTGTTTGACACCATCTACTAGTTACTTTGAGGCCTCTCTGAACAATTTCACAGAGCGTTCCCTCAAACTTTCCTCTGGCCATTATGACTATGTCATCGGCGTAACCTTGACATTTGATGTCTAGGTTGTTTAGCCTAACCAGTAGTTCATCAACTACCAGGCTCCACATCAGCGGTGATAGTACACTGCTGTTTGTCTAACTACCATATGTGATTGCATTATCTGCTATCTGCCATGTATTTAAGACTACCTGACCAGTCTTGAATAGTCTTACCTTATGTAGGCTTATCTGATTTTTCTTAATTATTTGTGTCACCCAACTTTATGGTACATGAAATCGATCATTTTTTATTGTTTTGAGCTTTCCTTTTAGTCCAGTATTGCCTCATCCCCTGAAATGTTGCTTCCCTCTCTTCGGCAGAGATGTGGATCGTACGCTTTTGTTTGTTTTTAAGTTAGAACCATTGCTTCTTATACTTTATGATGGTTATCGTTGTTTTTTTCTTTGAGCATGGTGTCTGTAATTTGGAGTTCTACGAGGTCTTTCTCTGTTTCCTTAAACCAAAGAGGTTTTGTTTTTTTATTACGAGTGGTCGAAGATCTTTTGGTATGTCTATTTGAATTCATTCGAAGGATGTGCCCATGAAAATCAATTCTCTGATTTTTTATTGTGCCCGAGAGGTTTTCAGTCTTTTGGTAAAGAGTTTCGTTCCTGACATGCATTAATTTGTTTGCTATGAAATTTGGGGCCTTATATTTTGCGTAATATCTTTCTTTACTTGACCTCCAGCCTTTCTTTGGGTGGTGAGAGACAATTTTTTGCCTGCATATAAGGCTTCTAGTTTAATTACCGTGTTATAATGTAATATCTTGGTATTCCAAGAGAGAGACTTCTTGTTATACGTGTCCTTCGTACATTGGAATAATTCAACTTAATTTCTCCTAGATTCCATTGTTTTTTTCTCTAGAGGATTCCAGTTGATCCATCAATTTTTTGTGGCTTTCTTATGTTCGTCAATATTTTGGAAAACTGAGACTTTGAGACCCATATTTAACGCTTGCCTCTGGACCTCGATGTCTCTACCACCATGTCTCAACTAGTAAGGCCATGTCATCAATAGCTAAACAATTGACCTTAATGCCTTTGTTTTTAGTTCCTAATCTGATTCCGCTATGGGTCTTCACATTCCACTCTCTGACTACTTTTTCTAGGGCACAGTTATATAGCAGTGAATAAAGTCCATCCCCTTTTCGTCTCTCCTCGGTCCTATTGCCCTCACAAGGGTTTGGTGACATTATGCTTCTACCATTTTTAAGGCAATTTTCCACTCCTCTCTATTCTGGTCTAGTTATGTGGCCTCGTGCAGAGAGAGTCCAGTCAAGCTTCTGATTCCGTCTACCCATCGGGTTGGAGATCTTCTTACCATACCATATAACATGTAACATTCCATATAACATTCGAGGTTCGAATTGTATATGGTACATGCAATAACCTCATATGTCCTCCTCTTCGTTCCAATTACCCTCACAAGGGTTTGTTGGCACTATTCTTCTACCATTATTAAAGCAATTTTCTACTCCACTCTGTTCTGGGCTAGTTCGGTGGCCTCGTGCCGAGAGAGTCCAGTCAAGCTTCTGATTCCGTCTACCCATCGGGTTGGAGATCTTCTTCGTGACCTTTGTCCGTCGACTTTGCCTTGAACCACCAGCTTTTCTAATGCATCCGGTCTTCTGGAGACGTGTCCGAAATACCGCACTTTGTTCCGGTTTATTCTCTTGGACAGTCTGTCCTGGATTTTTATTTCATCTAGGATCGATATATTGGTGCGGTGCTGCGTCCATGATATGAGCATTCGTCGGTAAACCCACATTTCAAATACATCTATTTTCTTTCTGTCCGCTGGTTAGGTCGAACAGGTTTCAGCCGCGTATGATGCAAGTGGGAAAATTAAATTAGAGACCAGCCTGATTTTCGTAGCTTTCCATTAAAAGTCGTCTTATTTCGGCTTCGCTACCTCCTGTGTTGGTGATGAGGGAGCCTAGATAAATAAATTTATCCACTACTTCGAAACCGGCTGCCTGTCGGATATGCGAAGAGTTGTTCGTTTTCCGGTCTACTATCATGACTTTGGTTTTACTGATGTTTAGTTATAAGCCGTACTCTTTGCTTATATTTGCCTGCGTTGCCATGATCATTTCCAGCTCGAGTTGATCTGCCACCAATTTAAGAGTATCATCGGCATATCTCAGATTACTTATGCGCCTTCCTCTCACTGCAATCCCCCCATACCATTCATAGAGTACTTTGCGCATGACGTACTCACTATATATGTTAAATAAGATTGGTGACAGGATACACCCTTGTCTAACCCCTGCTCTAACGTCAAATTTGTTTGAGTAAGTTTGATCTATTCTGACCCTTGCTGCGCTGTGTTCATAGAGGTTCCGTATCAGTTGTATTAGGTGGCCTGGTGTGCCCATTTCCTCTAAGATATTCCAGAGGGCATCCCACTTGATGGAGTCGAAGGCTTTGGAGTTGTCGACAAAGCACATAAACATTGTGATGTTATATTCGCGTGCTGTTTCGATGATCTGGCGAATATTCAGTATTTGTTCGATGGTGCTTTTTCCTGGGACAAATCCACTCCAGTCCGATATTTGGGGAAGAAGAAAAGGTTTCAGTCTCTTGTTTATTATGCTGAGCAATTTTACTGGTGTGTGATATTAATGCAACTGTTCTATAGTTGTTCCATTCTGTAGGATCCCCTTTCTTTAATAGTGGGATGAATATTGACTCGCGCCATTCTGAAAGCCATTTAGTTATGGAATTAATGTTATGCTCCTTTTGTAGACAGTGGGTTGGTGTGCACCTTGGAATTTGTACGGTGTCGGAAAACAGTTTCTGGCAGTACTGTCTCCAGACTTCCGCGATCCCATCTTTGTTTGTTATGATTTCTTCCCTCTCATTCTTTATTATTTGTGTCCGTGGTTTGAATTCTCTTGCAAAATATCGGATTTTATCCAATAATTCATGGGACTCATTGTGTTTAGCATGGTGTTCAGTCTCCGCACATATAACCTTAATATGGTTATTAGGGTTCCGTACCGAAAACGGAACCCTTATAGGATCACTTTGTTGTCCGTCTGTCTGTCTGTCTGTCTGTCTGTCTGTCTGTCTGTCTGTCTGTCTGTCTGTCTGTCTGTCTGTCTGTCTGTCTGTCCGTCTTTCTGTCTGTCAAGACCTTTTTCTCACGAACGCGTAGAGCTAACAAGTTGAAATTTGTATCAAATACTCGAGGCTGCGGTCTCTTTCAGCTGTGAAAAAATCAAACTTGTAAGTCAACGCGATCAAAAGATATGACCGTTTATGTCGCATATTTTGCGATTTCACGAGGGAATCAAAACCTATAGGGTACTTCCCGTTGACCTAGAATCATGAAATTTGGCAAGAAGCGGTGTCTTACAGCACATGTCAAGGGAAAAATCTGAAAACCGTAAATATGTAGTTTAATTACAAGAATAATGCGAATTTACTATTTGAAACTTATGAAAATTCACTAATGTTGTCGTAGTGGTATTGTCAGGCTCCAGAAGCATATGGGTTGCATACAGTTAGGTCCTACTCTATGTTTATTGTGAATTTTCTTTGTTTATATTCGTTATGCATTTCATCACGTACGCTCTATATACATAATATATACAGGGTATATATTGTGTCTAAATTTTGCTTGTTTATAATCGACCTGCGACATACTCAAGTCCCGTAACATCCTGTATATATTATATTTCGTCTAATTTTTCTTTATAATCTACATAATATGTTGATAATCTACATAATAATACTATACTATACAAGATTGTACGGAACCCTCGCGTTGTGCGAGTCACAACTCGCACTTGGCCGGTTTTTTTTTTAACATATCTGCACTTTCTGCATTTATGATTTAGTTGTTTTATATGGTGTTTATTTTGTTCTATATTTCCGTTTGACATATTTCAAATTCTCCTCTGGTCTATAAGTTGGATGGTTGCATCTGACATCATGTGTTTCCGCCTGATTATTGCTTGTACTGGAGTACTTTTAAGTGCAGCTTCTGTGATCCATGTTTTGATATCTTCCCAGGATTGGTCTATGTTCTCGGAAATATTTGGTTTCCTAAAGGTATTAAGGAGCTCCTGAAATTCTTCTATCTTCGGTGTTATCATTCTTTTGTGGGGTGTCAGCCTAGTTGTTTATTCAGTTTAATTGCTATGTTGGCAAGAAGAAGTTTATGGTCAGATCCACAGTCAGAACCAGGTTTTGCTTTAACGTTTCTAATAGAAGTTCTCCATCTAGTTCTAATGAGTAAATAATCGATTTGATTTTTATCTAAGCCATTTGGTGATAACCATGTTGAGAGTCGGCGAGGGTGGTGTTCAAACATAGTGTTTGCAATAGTGAAGCTGTTATTGATGGCAAACTGCAATTGGCGTTCACCCTTTTCATTTCTTACCTCGAGTCCGTACTTCCCAACATTATAACGTAGGTGATCATCGTTGAATGTGTTACCAATTTTGGGTTTTGAAATCTCCCATTACCACTAAGATGTCTTTCAGAGGAATTTGTGCTATTGTATCCTCAATCAATTGATACATTGTATCAATATCCTCGTCCGTGGCATCTGCGGTGGGTATCTACACCTGAAGAAAGTGTATCTTTATCATTTACGGTTATTTTAATTGGCCGGTCATTTATGGCTTGGTATAATTCTACGTATTTTGCCAGTTTCTTGTTTGCTACTATTGCGACTCCGTTTCGTCCTGCTTTGTTCTGGCCAGATATATAGATAATATGGTCAGTGATCTCAAAATGACCCTGATCTTTCCTGTTCGTTTCCGATATTCCGCATATTCTTATATTTTCACGCATTAGTTCTCGTTCGAGAATATGTAATTTACCTATCTGTAGTAGGCCTGTTACGTTCCATGTTGTTATGTTTAGTTTCTTGCGTAGCTGTAAACCATCATTTGCTCTCCCAGTAGCATTTTTCCCATGTGATGCCTGGTTACTCACTTTCACATTTACATGCATTTACGGTATCATATTTCTCACCGGTCGGCCCGGACCCGACACGGATCTAGCTAGCCGGATCGCATGGCACTACAAAATCTCTTTCTTGACTTGTCATAGTGTTGGGGAGATTATCAGGTGGTTTCCCATTGCCTGCCTGATTCTATGCCGTTGACCCTCTTCATTGGTTCATCCGCCTTTGGGGGCGATTTCTCCTCTTCCAGGACAAGACAGTGCCCTTCTCCTTTCCGAGAAAAGAAGTTTGTTGCTTATCCCGACAACAAACCGCGGTAGCCACCTTACTGGTGTTACCATACTCTACCACGTGGAGGTGCATATTGGCGAGTTTCCCTTCATCGAAATAAAGAGGCGTTTCTTTATTTCTCCAGTACTTTCAGAGTATACTCCTTTTCGTATACCTGTTTTAATCTCAAAAGGGATGGAGATTTCCCTCATGAATTTAACTTGTACTGGAGAATGTATTAGTTAGTGTTTCTATGATCAGGTTTGTACTTTTGTTATCGAGGTCTAGTTCTTTCAGGACCGAGAATAACGATTCCCTATCTATAGAGTCGTATGCCTTTTGTAGGTCAACGAAAGTGATAACATACGATTTAGCCCGTGCTTGTTGGTAGATCATGATATGTTTGAGGTTGAATTTGTTCTGGACAGGATCTCCCTTTCCTGAAACCCGCTTGGTATTCCCCAAGTTGATGGTCTAGTTAAGATTCTGCCCTGTGTAGTAGGAATATAGAGAATATCTTGTATGTTACGTTAAGGAGAGATATCCCTCTGTAGTTGTTAGGTTCTGTTCTGGTTCCGTTCTTTTAAAGTGGACGTATAAGGGCTGTTTTCCAGTCATCTGAGATTCTTTCATGTATCAAATTTCTTCAAAGATATTTCAGAGAGACTGTATAGCATTTTCGTTAACATGCAGTCTTTTAAAGTTCAGCTGTGATTTGATTTTCTCTCGAAGCCTTATTTTTCTCAAGATTCGATATTATTGAATAGAGTCCCTCAATGGTTGTAGGTTCTGAGTCAGGTTTCGTTGATGTGGATAAATGAAAATCCATATTGTATATGGGTTCCTCAGAATTAAGGAGATTTTCGAAATATTCTGCTAATACTTTGTTGTTATGGGTAACATTTCCTTCTTTAACCTGGAGTTGTAGAGTTGGGGGGATTGTACTTATTCAATTTCTTCTTAAAATTCTTATAAAAGTTTCGTATATTGTTTCTGTGAAATTCATCATTAATTTGCATAAGTATGTGATCATCTCGAGCTTTTAAGATTTTTAGTCACAAATTTAGTCAACATTTAAGAAATTTTGTCTGTTATGGTCGTTTTTATATGATTGCCACTGGTGCCATGCTTTCCTTCTTAGTTCAGTGAGACTATCACACTACTCTTCCATCCATCAGGCATATTTTTTGATTTTAGTTAGTGGAGCAAGTTGTTCTGCTTTAATTATTAGACTTTCTTCTATTTGAACCCAGCCTTGATTTTGTAAATCTGCAGTGGCGATTGAAAACTCTATTGTGTTCATTATCTTCTCAGGATCCTAAGAACAGTTGTTCTGTTTTAGTCTGTAAGTGCGGATTTTCCCATTGGGGATGATTCGGAGTTTTATTTTAGAAATATAGTGATCAACATTTAGGTTAGCACCCCTGAATACTTTGATATTTTTTATTTCTTGATTAAATTTCTTTTAACCGCTACATGACTTAATTGAAATTCTCCTAAGAGCGGGTTGGGTGAGAGACATATTTTCTGTTTCCTTGGTAATTTCTTGAACGCTGTGGATTTTAAGATTATGTCATGTGCTTGACAAAGTTGTATTAGTCCAACACCATTTTGATTCGTTATATTACGCTCGGGGTTCTTCCTTGACAATGTTTTGTACTCCTTTTCTTTCCCTACTTGTGCAATATAGTCCCCCATTATCTGACTTTATATAGTTCTAATTTCTTCTTCTTCTTCTTTCGAATAGGCCTAGGTGCATCTAATCTTGTCCGTCTAATCTTGTCTGCCTAGTCTCGTAGGTCCAGTCTTGCCCAACTAGTATTGCCTATCTCGTCTTGTATATGTACAAGTCAGTTTTGTTAGCATACTGTTGTATCTGAAGCCTTGTCTCTCTAGTCTTGTCTATGTTGTCTCGACTACCCATTCTTATTTGGCTAGTCTGGTCTATCTAGTCTTGTATATCTGGTCTTGTATATTTTGTTTTTTCTGAATAGTCTTATCTATAGTCCTGTCTGCCTATTCATACGTCTAATCAAGCATCTCTAGTCTTGTCTATCTAGTCTTCTCTGTCTAGTCTTATCTGTCTAGTCATGCCGCTCTAGTATTTTATGTCCAATCATGCCTCTTAAGTTTTGTCTATCTAGTCTTGTCAAACTTGTCTTCTTTAAAATTTAGGAAACTCAAATACGAGAATCAAATTTAAGAGTTTCAATAACATTTACATGTTGCATTAATACATTAATTTATACATTAATTAATATATTTATACCTTAATTTAAACCTGACTTATTATTTAATTTACGTGTAAAATTTCAAATAATTACATGTCTGTAAAAGTGTTAAGAATAATTGATATTTAAAAGGCAAAGTAACAAAATAAAATATGAAGCAACCGACGGAACCTAGCCGATGCCGATGGAAGGTCGCAATTTATCAAAGCTGTCCCACTCCAACACCGCGCCAAACTAAGTATATAAACTTGAAGAATCCGTCCAGAAGACACAGTTTGATCCAACAAGTCAAATCAATCACTAAATATGTTCAAATACGTAAGTAGAATAATTATAATTTTATTTAATTTAATAAATTATTGTCTTGAAAGTCTAAATTCTAAGATTTTATAATAAATATGATTTTGTTCAACAAGCTATAGCATATCAAAGCGATTTTCATCTTGAAACTTGTAATTTGAAATTATTGAAAATTCTTAAATAAAGCAAATAGACACGTTTTTAGTATTAACTTTTAAAGCAATTTAAACTCCTACTTTGGTTTAAATACCTATCTTACATTTGTATATGAAATTTTTCTGATATCATATTTTCTATATACAGATATATCCACAAAATCCGAATAAATTTGAATTCATTTGAATCTGAAAAAAAATCGGTCGATTTTATCATATATTCAGTTTATCTTATATAAATGCTAAGTTGTGAACTAGTGAACCTACATCACTACAAACATTTAGTAAATTATTGATTTTTATTAATTTTCAGATTGTATTCGCTGCTCTTTTGGCTTTGGCCTTTGCCGCTCCTGAACCAAAACCAGGCGTAGTAGCTCCATTCGCTTACACCGCTCCACTGGCCTACTCTGCTCCTTTGCTCAACGCTGCCTATGCTGCTCCATATGCGGCTCCATATGCTTACTCTGCTGGATACGCTGCTGCTCCTTTGGCTTACTCTGCCTACTCTGCTCACCCGTCTTACTCTGCATACTCTGCACCAATTGTCAAATATTATTAAATAATTTTTGAAAAGTCGACTGAACTTCAAACAATTTTTTTTTATTAATAAATTGATTTATTAATTAAATTTCACTGTTATTTTTATATGAACCAAAATTACGTATCTACGAAAATTACTTAAGAAATTTATTACTTGTGCTGCTCCTGCTAAAATACTTTTAGTAGTACTCATGCGTGCAAAGTACTTCCTGCCACACGTTTTTTAAAAAGAGAATTTTTTTAATTCTCCTGGATTATTTACGATCTGTCTAACGACAATAAGTAAATTTGGTGTAACATCGTCAACTCTTGTATGTATTTACCCAGTGGTAAATACAAATCTCTTCATCCTACAGCACTCATATTACCATATCAAGCGGGAGTCTGCGTTTCAATCTGCGACTTCCATGTCTAGTGAGAAGTCGACTTGCCCGAGTGTTCGGGTATACTTTGAGTCTATCAGAGTATGTGTTGGAATGTTCTTCAATCACTTCTTTCACTATTTCAATGTTAAGGTCATGGTTAATGATACTATTTGTTACAAACCATGGTGCATTTACAATCATTCTTAAGGTTTTTGATTTAAATCTTTCTAGTATCTGGATATTTAAGTTGCACGATGAACCCCATAGCTGACTCCCATAGCTCCATACTGATTTCAGAACAGAGTTATATAGTAGAAGCTTGTTTTCCAAAGAAAGTTTTTATTTTGGACCGAGTAGCCAATGCATTTTCCTTAGTTTAAGATTAAGTTGCTTTATTTTTGATCACATGTGCTTTTATTTGTCATGTAAGGTTTTCATCATAAGTAAGGTGCATACCTAGATATTTCACAGACTCTGAGGAATCTGCCGGCCATTAAATTTCACTGGTGGACAGGTTTCCTTTCTGAGCGAAATTGTGACGTGGACCGATATTAACTCATTTTCTTGGATTCAAGAGATGCAGTTGGATAAGTTTTGCTGCCATGACTGGATCTGCATGGAATGCCATTATCTCTGTTCCATCTGGATATGTTGCTGTTAAAGTGTGGACTGTGGTGCGCAGATCTGGGGTGTATAGAAGGTAGAGAACTAAGTCAAGTGCACTTCAGATTCAAAACTAATTTCAGATCGCTTACCTCGTCCTTGTATTTGACTGCAAAATATCGATAACTTAAGTATGATTTAAGTATCTCATACAAGTGATATGGAAGTCTGAAGTCTGATTTTGTATAACAGTCCAGTACCACACCTGGTCAAAGGCTTGTGCAATATCTAGAAATACTGCTGAGCAGTATCTCTTCGCTTCAAATTCACTGATCTTTCTAATGATTCTATGGATTCGCTCTATCGTTCCATGTTGTTGCCTGAATCCGAATTGATGTAGTACATAAAGTTAGAAATGATTTTGCCCTAATTGCTTAATAATCTGTGTTTGAATGTTAGGCAATAAATCAAATCAAATCAAATCAAATCAAATATATTTTAATCCATTAACTAAGTACATTGTAAGAAATACAAGATACTAAATGAAATGTGTCAAAGTAGAATAATATGTATAGAAATATAATACAATTAAAAATAACAAAAAGATAAAAATAATAGTGATAATAACAAATACTAATAAATAGTAGAGAGAATAAGTATTGAATGTATACAGATAAACTTAAACTAACATAATAACAATATAATAAATATAAAATATAAAAAATGAGATTAATAATGTAAAAACTATACAAACAAAAAGTTAACTAACTTATTTACAATTAGATTAAAATCGACTCCTTTGTTAATGTGAAGCCACCGAGGACCAGTATTCGTCCATATTATATGGTTCAATTTCTAGTATATACCGGAATAGTTTATTTTTCAGTGTTTTTATTTGCAGCGATTTGAACTCTATTGGCAATTTATTATAAAGTTTTAGTAAACTGTAGGGTGGATTTTTCTCCGACAGTGTCAGTTTATGACGAGGAAATGTATATAGATTTCTGATATGCCTTGTACCCCTCTCATTGTTTTTTTCGTACTTCTTGAACAGATTTTTATTTTTAAAAATAAACATTAAACATTTCGTAAATATATGTACCAGTCGTAGTTAGTATAAATGCCTCCTTAAATTTTCCCCTGCAGGACTCTCTGTACTTCAAGTTAAGAAGTATACGCAACGCTTGTTTTTGTAACGTGAATACAATTTTCATATCTCTGCTGGTACCCCAGAATGTGATCCCGAAACGGAGTATGCTGTGAAAATTTGAAAAGTATACCTGTCTTAGTGTGGTAACATCTATGTATGTTTTCAATGTTCTCAATGCATATATGCCCTTATTTAGTTTGGTTTTCAGTTGTAGTATATGAGTTGACCACTCTAGACAACTATCAACGTGGATACCCAAAAAACGGGCAGATTGCTTCAATTCTATTGTATCGTTTCCAACTTTGTATTTCAGTGGGTGTTCTATAATACTTCGTTTCGTCTTGAATATTAGTAAGTTTGACTTAGCTTTATTCACCAATAATTTATTTTTCGTAAACCATTGGTCAAGCATGTTCATAATCATGTTTACATTGTCACCAATATCATCAGCAGACTTATTAGTTAGTAAGAGACTGGTATCATCAGCATATTGTATAATATCGTGTTCTGTGTTTACTATAATTTGAGGTAGGTCGTTTACGAACAGCGTAAACGGCAGCGGACCTATTACGCTACCTTGTGGGATCCCAATATTTGTTGTTCTGGAAGTAGATTTTACATAACCTTGTTTCGTCTGTATTTTTGTTATTTGTTCACGGTTTCTTAAGAACGATGCAATTAGATTTAACGCCACTCCTCGTATTCCGTATTTTGCTAGTTTTTTAAGTAGTAAATTATGATCGACTAGATCATAAGCTTTTGATAGATCTAATAGAAATCCGGTCGGGATTGTGTTATTTTCTAATTGCTCCAATATATTTGAAATAAACTTGAAACATGCCGTGTCTGTATTTTTCCCTCTTATGAAACCGTGTTGTTTGTTATTTAAACAGTTGTACTTTTCCAAGAAGCCATTTAATCGCAATTCAATAAGTTTTTCGAATATTTTTGAGAAACTAGATAGTAGACTTATTGGCCTGTAATTGTCTAAACTCTTGGTGTTTCCGGATTTAAAGATCGGAGTTATTATTGATGTTTTCAGCCTATCGGGAAAAATACCATATTGTAATACGTTATTAAATATGTGCACTAATGGTTGTGATATCTGATCACTGACAGTTTTTAAAATTGAGATTGTCACTTCGTCGTAACCTGAACTTATATTATTATTTTTCAAACTTTTGATTGTGTCACTAAGTTCTTCTGCTGTTGTAGGGTATAAAAAGATTGAATTTGTGTTCTCACATATATTGTCATAATATTCTTTTTTTGGCATCCCTTCTTGTAAAATTCGCGCCCTGTCTGCATAGTAATTGTTTACCTCTGCGGCTTTGATATTTGGCTCTTCATCTTGACTTATGTACGATTTCGGAGGTTTTTTTAATTCAACTATTTGTCTAATGACTTTCCATGTTGTTTTTTGAGGGTTTGCTGCCTTTATAATCTGATTAGCATAATCCTCTCTCTTTGCTTCTTTTAACATTGATTTATACTTCCTGCGTAAATTGTTGTAAACTCTCTTATAGCTGTTGTCCATTTGAGCAATAATTTGAATTAGCTTAAGATTTCCCTCGATTCTTTGCAGCTGAGGATTTGAGAGGATTCGTTGCTTCTGATGATAGCTGTGGCTCCTGATGCGAGGGAAACATTCATTAAAACCAGAGAGGAAGATACCCATAAATGCGTTCCACTGTTCATTCACTTCTTCACCTTCTATATCTAGGACTTGATGCCAAGTTTCTTTTGCCAAGTAGTCTATGAATTGTTTAATGCGAAATTCGTTGAAAATTCGGATTATCTGCGAACTCGGTGCTATTGTATTGGCTTTTATTTGAAATATTATTTTCTGGGCACAATGATCAGATATATGATATTGCATCGTTTTCACTTTATAGTTAATATTCGTATTTACAACAATATTATCAATGCATGTTTCTGAACTTGGACGGCTTATTTCCTTTAAAGTAATGACAGCATTGAAAGACTCCAACAGAGATTCAAATTGCTGATTTATAACTGTTTTTTTCAGCATATCAATGTTGAAATCTCCAGCTATAATGAAATCTTTAGATTGTGAGTGGATTTTTAATAGAAGTTTGTGAAAGAGATCTAAAAAATGATTGGTGTTTGATAAAGGCGTTCTATAAATCGCAACAATTATGACACAGTTATTACCTATATTGGTTTCAATAGCCGCGATTTCGAGAAGAAATTTGACCGACATGCTATTTATGTCCTTTCTAATTTTCCACTCCACCTGTTTTTCGCAGTATATCGCTACACCCCCGTGCTCTCCAGTCATTCTAGAATAGTGGGACGCTAGCTGAAAATGATTGATTTTTATAGTTTCTAGTTGGTTTTCGTCTTTCCAGTGCTCTGTTATTATCAAATGCTGACATTCTGGGTTCAATTCTAGCATTCGTTCTATACCATCAATAGAGTTGCCAATTGACTGGCAATTCTGATTGATAACACTCAATTCTTTTAATTTGAATGATATAGGCTGTTTTACTAATGATATTTCTGTATCCATAGCTTTTTCCAATTCCATATCTCTTAATTCATTTCTTTCCTCATTTAGGGTTTTAGAAAAAAACGCTTAACACATGCATATCTTGGCCATGTTTCAGGTTTGTTTAGTTCTGATAAATATTCGAATGGGGCAGTTATCTTGAATGATGAATATTCATCAGGGTATTTTGCATCCAATTTTTTGCATTGTAAGGAATCTATCTTAATTTTATTGCGTAGGTAGTCAATTACGTCTGTTTCTGAGAGAGATGGATCTAATTTAAATACATGGATGTGTGCATATTTCTTCGCTGCTTTGATTGTTGCAGTTTCCGAATTTCCAAAAATCGTAGCTTGTCGGCTTCGCTTTGATCTCCGTTTTTGTGTCTCCCAAATTTCTTCCGTATTTGTATTTTCGTGTATATCTGCCGTATTACTTTTTGTCGGGATTTGTTGATTTCTACGTTGACTTGAACTTTTATCATTTCGGCTAGTAGACTTATCAGCATTTGAAACTTGAAAAACGTTATCTTCTTTTTGCGCAGATTCAGCAGGTAGACGATTCAAGTTTTGAGATTTTAATTTGTTGTATTCTTCGGATAAAGAAGTGTAAAGTGATGTTATTTTCTCATTCGTTTCTAATACGTTATCTAATTTAGTATTTAGATCAGCAATTGTAGCTGTTAATCTAGCTTCTACCGCCTCCACTTTTGATTTAACAATCCCAGCTATGAAGTCCGAGAAGACAGGGCTTGTAAGATACTCAATGATCTTATCGGACCGCCCTTCCGGAACTTTAGAACGTAACTCCCGTGACATAGTTGATTTCACATAAAGGTAAAAATAAACTTATTAATATTTATAAAACTTTTTATTAAAACTTAATAATCGAACACGCTCGGGCGACCGCTCGTCTCGAACGTCGAACGAGAACTGAAACTAAATTAAATAGAAATAAAAAGAAACTAGAAACTAAATTAAATAAAGCTCAGTAATTGTGGCAGTTTACAGAGCCTCTTTAACCAACGGTCGTTCATTTATCGCTGAATTCCACGAATTACTAGTTCTGCCAGCGGACGAAGGCAAATCATTTTTTATATCTGGTGACTTCAATATAGATGTTTTAAAAAATTACAATCTATGGTAACAGTTCTTGAGTCTACTAAAGTCGTTTAATGCGTTACTACTGGCTAAACGTATTAGCCATCCCGAAACAGGATCATTTTTAAATAAATTTTTTTTTAAATATAAATGCAAGTTAAATACATTGAATTATTTTATATCGGACCACTATGCTGAAATAGTCTCGATTGAATCCGAAAATTGATTCTGAGCACGGCATTAATGAATTTAGAAGCAATAGCGAAGATAATAAAATATGACACAGAGAATTAATGGACAAAATAACGTGGGACGAGCTACTGACAACTGATTCTTGTGAAATTAACAGTCAGTGGGAATTGTTCATAAGCATTTCATATATAAATTTTAATGAAGCATTTTCCTTGATCCGCAGCAACTTCAAACAAACCTCAGGAAAACCTCGAGTTTTCTTAAACCCAGAATTGTGAAAAATGAAAAAAACAGTCGCGTTGCTGCAAACAATTGCTTACAATGACCGCCGTTATAAACAGGTATTTACCAACTTTTGAAGGAGGTTTATTAAACTTCTTCGCAACGACAAGAAACTCTACTTCCATAAGCAGATCCAATAATCCCCAAATATCCAAAAAACTTCATGGAGTATAGTCAACCAAATTGCAGACGTCAAGAAGAAACAGTGCTCGTACTGCAATCATTGCCCAGGATCCCATGAAAGCGTCACATTCATCAACAACTATTTTGCCAACAAAGCAGTATATCTACGCAATATGCAATTAAAAAGCCATTATTCGAACAAGTAGGGGGGAACTTTCCTAACAATCATGTCCTTAAAGCCTAAAAAAAAATTGTGCAGGTAAGGACGATATACCTAACATTGTCATTAAAAATTCTGTTTTTAGTATTACCACCCCACTAGGGTTATATGATCACTGTGGGTGACTTTAATAGTCATAGTACTACATGGGGATATAAAGAAAATAATGACGATGGTGACAGAGTGGAAACATGGGCAGAAGCTAAAGGGTTAGAAGTCATTCATGACCCAAAACTTCCATATTTCTTCAACAGTGGCAGATGGAGTAAAGGATACATCCCGGACCTAATTTTTGTATGTGAAAACATAAAACAACAGACCTTCAAGCGAATTTGCAACCACATACCACGATCACAACATCGCCCTATACTATGTGAAACTATGTCGAGGATAAGGTACAACAACGTACCCTTTCAAAGGAGATTTAATTTCCAAAAAGCAAACTGGCTCAAATTCTCGGAAGAAGTAGACACCAAAGTGTAGACCTTGGGAGCAACTGCAGAAAATTACGGAAAGTTTGTAGAAATAGTAAAGCAAACGTCGAGGAAATTTATTCCCAGAGGCTGCAGAACAAGACACATCCCAGGTCTAACCCCAGAACTGTCTGAACTATTTAAAAAATACACAGAACTATATACTGATGACCCATTTAATGAAAAAACAATTGAAAAAGGAGACCTGTTGATGGAAGAAATATCAAACGCTAAAAGAACATACTGGAACTCCCTTATAAGCTCCACCGACGTGAAACATAGCAGCCAGAAAGCCTGGGGATTAATAAAAAAACTTGATTGTGATCCATCAATACCAAAAGTGCTGGGACCTGTAACAGCAAATCAGGTGGCACACCAATTACTCTTGAATGGGAAAATCACAAAAAATAAAGCAACGACTCAAAGACTAAAGTGTGGAGAGAAAGACAAGGAATCAGAACAGGGAATATTGAAAGAAAATTTCTCAGTACATGAACTTCAAAAAGCCATTGACGAACTTAAAAACCGGAAAGCCGCAGGACTGGATCACATATATTCTGAACAAATTAAAAATTTTGGACGACAAACCAAAAAATTGATTCTAGATCTATTCAATAGTATTTTACTTACGCACTTGATACCCAAAATTTGGAGAAGAGCTAAAATTATCGCACTATTGAAACCAGGAAAGTCCCCAAAAATTTCCGCCCAATTTCCCTGCTCTGTCACCTCTATAAACTCTTCGAGAGATTGATACTCAATCGACTAAAAGTCTATATTGATGATAAGCTTATTAGGGATCAAGGTGAATTTAGACCAGGTAGATCTTGTACTGGACAAGTTCTAGACCTTACACAACACATTGAAAACGGGTTTGAAAAAAAGATCACTGGTGTTAGTTTTATCGACTTTTCTGCGGCATAAGATACAATTAATCATAACATACTATTATCAAAACTTTAAATTATTTAGTTATTTTATTAAGTTAAAAATTAACCTCGGATAGCAAACTAGTTAAGATATTAGAAATTATACTCCGAAACAGGCGATATTTTGTAACACTTGGGGGAAAAAATAGTAGGTTAAGGAGTAAAAAAAATGGCTTACCCCTAGATAGTGTCTTATCTCCAACCTTGTTCAATATATACACTAACGACCAGCCTATACTATCCTCCTTAGGCATCAGACATTTTATTTATGCCGATGACCATGGCAGCCCAAGGTGAAAATTTTGAGGTGGTTGAGAAAGCACTGGAAAGTTTATTACAGCTAGTAGGTGATTACTACGACTCAAATTCTCTGAAACCAAACCCCTCAAAGACACAAGTCTGCGCTTTCCATCTCCATAATAGGCTAGCCAATCAAAAATTGAATATTACATGGAAAGGTGTTGAAATCGAACACACACCTTATCCTAAATATCTAGGAGTTACCCTAGACAGATCCCTTACAAATAAAAAGCACTGTGAAAATGTAAAATAATAAAATAATAAATTATTGCAAGGAACAGTTTACTGAAAAAACTTATAGGATCAAATTGGGGAGCAAATGCCCATACCCTCAGAGTGTCTGTGTTAGCACTATGCTTCTCCGTAGGAGAGTATGCAAGCGCTGTGTGTTGTAGATCCACCCACGCGAAAAAGGTTGAAATGGCATTGAATGAATCCTGCCGCTTGATAACTGGGCGCCTAAAGAGCACACCTCTCCACAAAGTCTTCCCAAAATCAGGAAGGCATTGCACCTCCAAACATTCGACTAACAATTAATGCAGACTCAGAAAGATCCAAACTCGAAACTGACAGTCGACATTACCTACATGGCAGGAATACACACAGGTCAAGATTAAAATCAAGAAAGAGTTTTATGAAATGCACAAATACCTTAGCGAACTTCCCCCAACAAGCCCGAATGGATGCCTGGAAACTAACCGTAGGCTATATTGAAGATGATCAGATATAACCAGCAGTACGATTGGCTCGATTGGCCTGCCTGGAGAACACTCAATAGACTAAGAACGGGAGTAGGTTAGGTTAGGTTAGGATATAACCTCGATTGGCCTGCCTGGAGAACACTCAATAGACTAAGAACGGGAGTAGGAAGATCAAAAGACAATCTAAAGAAGTGGGGCGTAATACAAAAAGACACAAAATGCGACTGCGGAGACGAACATACCATGAGCCACCTATTGATCTGTCCAAACTGCCCTACAACATGCACTACTTCGGATCTCGGATTCGGATTATAACAGGATTATAACAGTGACAAAAATGCAATCAATGTGGTAAAACATTGGGAAGGGAAAATTTAATAATTAGTAACTAACCAAATATCACCTTACTTATATAGTAGTAAGAATAGCCAATTCATCTGTGATTTATACATTTTATTTTTATGTTACTTTATTTGATTTTATACTGAATCATGTTTTATTTATATTTATGCTTATTTAATTTTAGACTCATGTTTATATTTATGCTTTATATTTATTTATATGTTGTTGTTTGACACGAATATAATATTATCACTCCGCTAGAACTTATATTCAATAGCTCTTTAATGTTTGGTGTATTACCTGAAGTCTTGAAAGTCTTGAAAGTCTTGAAAGTAATTTCGCCTTTTTGCGAATCTGGCGATAAATTTATTATTGGAAACAACAGACCCATCTGCATCTTATCAGACTTCTCTAAGATATGCGAAAAGCTTGAATCTTCGAGGGTCCTTGCATTCGCAACTAAATGTGATATAATAAACCAAAATCAGCATGGATTCCTTGAAGAGAGGGATCTGACACTGCAAGCTATCAATTTATATGTGCGGTAAGTGAGGATCTAGAAGCTAAATTCATACCTGTTAGTATGTCTTTTGATCTCTCCAAAGCTTTCGACCTAGTAAACCATGACATACTGTCCGATAAATTATTGCATTATGGTATACGAGGAGTCGCATTAGACTGGTTTAAATCATTTCTGTCTAATTGAATATTCATTACAAAACTAATTTACTCATCTGGAAAATTTAAATCACCTCCTAGGGTATTAAACATGGGTATCCCACAAGGAAGTACTTTATGCCCACTTTTATTCGTTCTTTTTATTATTGATTTGTAGCAGATTCCTGCAGCCCCTCGTCATACCATGATAAATTATGCAGATGATACTTATCTTAATATCAAACCAACCTAAGGAGGACTTTTCTCATAACGTGAATCTGGTCTTAAGTCCCGTATTGGAGAGCTATACTAAAAACCATCTCATAGTCAACAAAGATAAGACCTATGCAATCATATTTCAATAAAAAATATGTACAATCATCTTCCCAACAGAAATTCTAGTTGAAAACGAGACAATCCAAATCCAAAACTCCTCGAGACTTTTGGGAATCCACCTAGACAAAAACTTAGATTGGTGTACACATATTGATAAACTCACAATGAAACTAAGTAAAACAGTTTATGCATTAAGATTATTGAGTAGATATTTAGACACAGATATCTTGAGGATGGTGTACCTCGCCAATTTTCAATCATGTTTGAGATTTGGAATTATGTTCTGGGGGAACATAATTCTGGGAGGAATTTTCCAGCATGTTTTTAGAGTCCAAAAGCAAGCCTTGCTGATTCTTCTTCATCTACCCTTCCGGGAATCATGTCGAGGACAGTTTAAAAAGGCTAACTTGCTAACTACCACTGGCCCATATATATTTGTCAGCATTATTTTTTTGGTTAAACACAAACTGTTTGAAAGATATGCAAAACCCACCCAGAGGGATACAAAATTAAGTAATATCTCCTATGAGCTGCCAAGACATAATTTGACGATGACTGCGGGATACACTCCCTACAGCAATTGGAAACTTTTCAACCACTTACCATTGGAAATCATGAAAATGGACATTATTAGAAACTTTAAAAGGGCATTGTATGATCTCTTAATCGAGATTGAACCCTACAATTTTGAAGAATTTTATATTCGTGTAAAACATGTTTAAATGTACATTTACTTGTATTCACATTTTTGTTAATTTTCTCTTTTAAGAGTTTTTTCCCGCGTAAGGTCAGCAGCCTGCACGGGGTAAAAAATAACTTACGCTCAAGCAACCGATACATTGCCTCGGAACAGGACTGATACACGGATAACGACCCAAGCTCGGAAAAGGATTAGAAATTGGAAAAAGAAACATACCATAAGATTTGCCTCTTGGAACATCAAGACACTAAACAACAAAGAGCAGGAAATCATACAAGAACTGAACGATCACAAGATTGATATATGCGCGTTACAAGAAACCAAGAAAAAGGGAAAAGGTCAGAAGATATACGGCGATTATATGATAATTTACAGCGGTGTGGACAAAGGAGAACGAGCTAAAGAGGGAGTGGCAGTTGCAATACACAAAAGTTTAATAGATCTTATACAAGAATGTCAGTACATCTCACCACGTATCTTACTCATTAAAATTAAAGCGGAACACCAACATCTGCACATAATATCGATCTACGCGCCGGAAGACTGCAAGCCGAAACAAGACCGGGAGGACTTCTATAACCAACTTGAAGACATAATCGGAATATTACCAACAAACCAGCCAACAGTCATTTTAGGAGACTTTAATGCTCGCATAGGCAACGAAGCGGTACCCGGGGTAATGCAACGTTTTAATGAACACCTATTAAATGCCAATGGAGAACTAATGATCAACCTTTGTTGCTTCAACAACCTTCGCATCAACAACACATTTTTTGATCATAAACCGCAACACAAATACACATTCATGAACTCCAGAGGACAACAATCGACTATTGACTACATCGTAACAAACAGTTGCATAACTCCGTCACAAATAATCGATGTGAGGACATTGAACTCTGTCAATGCTGGCAGTGATCACAATCTACTACTCGGAAAAATAAGGATAAAACATAAACCAGAAAAAATGAAAAAACAAGTAAATTTAAACACCGAAATAATTAATATAGAATCAATGTGGGACCCAAGCATAAAACACTTGTACCAAAAACGCTTAGAAGAAAAGATCAGCGAAAACCCTCTGGCAGAATGAGAGAACATCAACAACGGCTGGCAAAAATTACGTAATAATATTAAAGCAGCGGCAAACGAAGCACTTGGAACTAGAAAACAAAAACAAAAACAACTAACACCAAGCAAGACCCCATGGTTCTGCAAGGAAATAAAGGAACAATGCCAAAGGAAAAAAGAAGCTTACCTAAACTACCTCTCGACACAAACCGCAAGATCATACAATAAATACAAAAACATCCGAAATGACACTAACTCACTGGTCAGAAAAATAAAAAGCGATTATTGGGAAACATTCTCGAAAAGACTGGAAAGCGATTTCTATGGCCTCCAAAAACAAACATGGCGATTCATCAGGACCCAGAAGAAAGAAACAAGAGAACTCATACCAGTCAGCCAAATAAGCAAAAATACATGGGTAAAATACTTAAAAGCTCTTTACCAAAAAAACGAACCTAACCAGCCTAAAGATATCCCAGGAATCAGCATAAATAACAAAACAATGATAAACACCGAAGATGTCCAACTAGGACTTAAAAAGCTAAGAAACCGAAAAAGCGCAGGACAAGACGGCATTACTAACGAACTCCTAAAATATGGCGGAAAACATCTAGTCGAACAGCTAAAAATTCTAATTAACAACATACTCACGCAAGAGTTGATCCCCGGTGAATGGCGAACTAGCATTTCAATCCTGTTATTTAAAAAAGGAGACCGAAAGATGCCATCAAACTACAGAGGAATAAACCTACTATCGACTACCTTAAAATTAACAACGAAGATTATAACAAACAAAATAAATGAACTAACCACAATATCGGACGAACAACAAGGATTCCGATCAGGGAGGTCATGTACAGACGCCACATTTGTAATAAGACAAATAGTAGAGAAGTCCATCGAATACAATAAGCCCGCATTCCTCTGTTTTATAGATCTGGAGAAAGCCTTCGATAGAATCCGTCTTGAAGACATCATATATCTGCTGCATGACAGACAAATACCACACAACATAATTAAAACCATTGAGAACATATACACAAATAACCACATACAAGCCAAAATCGACAACGAATTCACGGAACCAATACCTGTGCAGAATGGTATCCGCCAAGGGGACTCCTTGAGCCCATTACTTTTCAACATAGTAATGGATGTAATCATAAAAGACGTTCGAAAACTAAAAGGCTATAAAATGGGAAAACAACAAGTAAAGATATTATGTTATGCCGATGACGCGGTACTGGTGGCGGAAAATGAAGATGATCTTCAGAGATTACTATTTCAATTTAACATCACGGCAAAAAAGCTAGGAATGACAATAGCAACATCAAAAACAAAATGCATGACTACATCAAAAACACCAATCAGATGTAAGTTAGCGGTAGACGATGAAATCATCCAGCAAGTAATGCAATTTAAGTACTTGGGCATAGAAATATCAAGCTTTGGAGACATTGAAAACGAAGTCAGAAACCAGGCGTCAAAAGCAGCAAGAACAGCGGCCCAACTGAACGACACGATATGGACAAACAAACACCTACAAACAGAAACCAAAACCCGCATCTATAAGGCAGCTATAAGACCTATATTACCATATACAGCAGAAACAAGACCTGAAACGTGTAAAACTAAGCAGATCTTAGAAACAACAGAGATGAAAGTAATTCGCAAAATAACCGGCAAAACATTGAGAGACCGGGAGAGAAGTGAAAACATTAGACGAATATGCAATATTAACAATGTAAACGATTGGGTGTTGGGAAGAAAAACCGAGTAGAACGAACACATTAGCAGAATGTCAGATGACCGAATTGTAAAAATCTCAAGAGACAAATCGCCGTCAGGGAAAAGGAGTACCGGGAGACCACGAAAACGGTGGAACGACAACCTCAACGTACAATAAAAAAAAAGGACCGGGCAAAATCGACGAAGAACAGGCGATTCGCCTATTTAGAAGAAGGAAGAAGAAGAGTTTTTGTTTCTTGTATTGGTTTGGACATATTTCATTTAGTTCCCTTTTATGTTGTCTTAAATAATGAAATAAATAGATTTTGATTTTTGATTTTGATCAAAATTGATTATTAACTAATCAACTTTTCTTGTTATTAGTTTATTAATAAATCTCACTTCAATTTTCTGCATGAAATTTTTTCAGTAAACTAGTTTTTGCATGATTAATTATAGTGAAATATAGAATGCAGACAGACTGCATGCAGCTGTCTTATTATTACACTTTTTCTTTGTATTGTGTAAAAAAGTGTAGCAATGGACTTGTAGCTTAAATAAAGTATTGGAAGGTCGTATTTTGTCAACGCAATCCCACTCCGGATTCACTGCCGTCAAACCAACTATATATAGCGAAGAAATCCTCACAGTAACCATCATTTGATTCAACAAGTCAAATCAACACAAACACAAAAAATGTTCAAATACGTAAGTAAATGCACTCATGTTTTAATTAATGTTAAAAAAATGATTTAATAAATTGATTTTATAAATAGCGATTTATTTTAAATAACTAAAATACAAATGAATGTTATAAGTAACTAATATACTAAGGAATAAATGTTCTTGGTAGGCAACATTTTCTGCTAAATTAAAATAACTAAAATGTTAGAAACAAAATTTTTCACGTTTGTACCAATATTCTTTCTATAATCAATGTTTTAATTTTCACTTTCCATTTTATTATTTTCACTTTCTATAATCAATGTTTTAATTGTTAATTAGATAAGGAAATAAGCTAATTCCAAATATTACCTTAATAAAATTTACAGGTTGTATTCGCTGCTCTCTTGGCTTTGGCTTTCGCTGCTCCTGAACCAAAACCAGGCGTGGTAGCTCCATTGGCATACACTGCTCCATTGGCTTATTCTGCTCCTTTGGTAAATGCTGCCTATGCTGCGCCATATGCTGCTCCATATGCCTACTCTGCTGGATACGCTGCTGCTCCGTTGGCTTACTCTGCCTACTCTTCCTATCCAGCTTACTCTGCGTACTCCGCACCAATTGTCAAATATCTTTAAATCATATTTGTAAGAACTTGACTGAAAACTTTGATTAATAAATGCATTTATTAATTATTTTCTGATATATTTATTTATATATTATTTATTTATATATCTTTGCATAACTTGTCTATATTTATAAGCAGTTCTAAACTACTTTTAATCTTAATTCATCATTCCTATATTTTTATAAATTTTTCTACTAATCCGAAATTCCTTGTCCTTGTTTTTGAATTTTTTTTAGAATTAATTTTGAACTATTTATTTCTTCGAATTGGCCTATTCCAATTTCTTTCAAATAGGCCTTCTCTTCCGTCCAGGCTGTACATTTCCTTTGGGGTTTTTCCAGAAATCCACGGAGTTCCTACAGGGTGCCTCTCACAGACTGTCTGTTTTGGAGATCTGTTATTCCCAGTTCTTTAATATACTTCTCGGTTGATGAACCTTCTTGTTTTGTCAGAAGGTGTACAGACGGTTGGTTAGTCGGTTTAGAGGCAATCTTGGCTTGTGGCCATAGAAAGCTATCCTTCATTTTCTTGCACAGTCAAACAGCATCTCAATATATTCGTAGAGCTCAGAGTTATGCCGCCTTCAAAATTCCCCATCTTCTTTTACCGAGCCTAGGATCTTCCTGAGGATTTTTCTCTCTCTGACTTCCAATTTCTCTACCAGACTTCTTCGGTTCAAGGAAAGACACTTCATGGCGTATAGGGCTTTTGGTCGTAAGACTAATAAGTAGTGCTTAAGTTTCAGGTTGCATGACAGGCATTTCCTTTTGTAGGTGTACCTAGTCAATTGATAGGCTAGTTCTAACTTGTTGACTCTCATTGATAATGATGCTCTTTCTGATAAGTTGGGTTCAATCTATTCGCCGAGATACTTAAATTTCTCAGTCTTCATAATGTTTCCCTGCTCTGGTAACATCTCTCTGTTTGCTTCTTTGATGTTGGTGAAGAATCCTGATTTATCCAACGAGACATGAAAACCCACTCTGGCAGCCTCTTTTCTAAAGAAATTTATTTGCATTGTTGCCATCTCAAGAGAAACACCAATCAGTGCCATGACATCTGCAAACCAGTCCATCGTTCTTACGTCCCAGGTAGATACCACTTTGAGCACTCAAGTTGATCAGTTCCTTGCGCCATTCTCTCATAACCTTTTTAATAACACAGTTGAAGAGAGATTGGTATAGTCCATCTCCTTGTCTTACTCCAGTTTTTATTTCGAAGCTTTCTGAAATCTCGACTCTAAATTGAACCTTGGAATGGGTGTTGGACGAAGTTTCAAGGATGAGTCTGCGGGTTTTGTTGTCTAGCCCTAGTTCCTGGAGTACTTTGTTAAGCGTTTCTCTATCAATGGAATTGTAGGCCTTCCTAAAATCAAAAAAGGTGTCGACCACCTTGCGGTTTTTCATCTTGGAGTATGCAAGTACAGTTTTGAGATTGAGAACTATGTATTTATTATTTGTTACAAAACTTAAAACACATTGACCACCTGAACATAAGCCTAATCAATCAAGCAAGGACTACTAGTTATAAACAGTTTTCTCTTGAAATTGCAACCAGAACATTATCCAGGCGTTTTTCTTTAACATCGTTTGATTGAAAATGAGTTAATGAAAAAGCTCATTTAATTCATCGAGTATTTCCTGAATTATATACAAAAATCTGCTAAAACAGCCAAAAATTGTCTCGTAATATATTCTAAAAATGTTAAGTATATGAGGTCTTTATGTTATCATTTTGCTGAACGAGCATTTTGCAGAACGATTGGACAGACCTAAAATCATTTATGAAAAACCTGATACAATTCACCGAGTATTTCCTGAATATGTATTATACGCAAAAATCTGCAAAACAGCCGTAAATTGTTTTGTATTAGCCTGTAATAATTTCATAAATGCCCGCTAATTTTCACATAATACACCGACCTACATGTGATACACTGTTCTCTAATACATGTTTCAAGAATATTTTTTTGCAAATCTTGAGAAAATAGTTACTATAAGTAACGGTAAGTAAAAGATATTTTCTTGCAAATATTTCCCGAATTATACACGAGAATACTGACAAAATCTAAGCCTCTTGCTGGGCTTGTCTGGTCTGGTTCAGGTTTGTCTGGACTTGTCTGGTGTGGTCTGGTTTTGTTTGGTATAGTATGGTCTAATCTAGTTTCGTCTGGTCTCGTCTGCTCTTGTCTGGCCTTGTCTGCTCTTTTCTGGTCTTGTCTGGTCTTGCATGGTCATGTACCGTATTATCTGGTCTTTTATAGTCTCCTCTGGTATTGTATCGTCTTGTATGATTTTGTCTGCTCTTGTATGGCTTTGTCTGGTCTTGTCTAGTTTCTCCGGTCTTGCCTGGTGTTGTCTGGTCTTGTCTGGTCATATGTGGTCTGGTCTGACCGTATCTGGTCTTGTCTGGTCTTATCTGTATTTATATGGTCAGGTCTGGTCTTGGCTGATCTAATCTGGTCTTGTCTTGTCTGGTCCTATCTGGTCCTGTGTCGTCTTCTCTGGTCTTGCCTGGTTTGTCTGTTCTTGTCTGGTTCGTATGGTCTTGTCTGATGACTAGTTTTGTCTAGTTTTGTCTCGCCTTGTCTGATTTTGTGAGGTATTGTGTAGTGTTGTTTGGTCTTGTCTAGTCTTGTCGGTCTTGTCTGGTCTTGTTTTGTATGGTTTTGTCTGGTTTGTCTGGTCTTCTCCGGTCTGGTCCGTGCTTGTCTGATCTTGTCTGGTCTTGTCTGGTCGTGTCTAGTCTTGTCTTGACTTGTCTGGCCTTGTCTGGTCTGTCTGGTCTTGTCTGGTCTTGCCTTGTATGGTTTTGTCTGGTCTCGTTTGGTTTTGCCTGGTCTCGTCTGGTATTGTCTGGTCTTGTCTAGTGTTTTCTTGTTTGGTCTTGCCTGGCCTTGTCTGGTCTTGTCTGGTCTTCTATGCTCTTGTCTGGCATTGTCTGATCTTGTTTCGACTTGCGTGGTCTTGTCTGGTTTTGTCTGGTCTTGTTTGTTCTTCTCGGATGTTGTCTGGCCTTCTCTGGTCTTGTCTGGTCTTATCTGGTCTTGTCTGGTAATATCTGGTCTTGTCTGGTCTTGCCTAGTCTTGTATGGTCTTGTCTTGTGTTGTCTGATCTTGACAGATCTTGTATGGTCTTGCCGGGTCTTGTCAGGTCTTCTCTAATCTTGTCTAATCTTGTCTAGTCTTGCCGCGTCTTGTCAGGTCTTGTCTAATCTTGTCTAGTCTTGTATGGTCTTGTCTTTACTGGTCTTATCTGGTATTGTCTGGACTTGTCTGGTCTTCTTTGTTTTTGTCTGGTCTTTTCTGGTCCTGTCTGGTTTTCTCTGGTCTTGTCTGGTATTGTCTGGTCTTGTCTGCTCCTGTCGGATATTGTCTCGTCTTTTTATGGTTTTGCCTTTTCTAATCTTTGTTACGAGCCAAATTCCGTAAAGTGCTCCGGAATGCCCACGTGAGTTTGTGCCAGGAGGCGAACAGATCTGACGCGTGCAGGTCTTCAGTTCTAAGTCGCTTATCGATGTAGAATCGCTACTACGAGTAATTCGATATATACAGATAAGTTGTAGATAGGATTTGGGTGTCCGTTAATTATATAGACACATAATATCGAAACAAAGTCTTTTATTGTAGGTATATGTATGTTTAACGCTTAGAATACTTCTAATCGCTGCCCTCCGGTACTCAGATCTCACTTACTTGCACGGGTGCGTATTCCCACTACCATGACAGTAATTTGGTAGAGGGATACAATTTACGTTCCGCATTTACTACGAGACGCTCTGCTAATAAATAGGGCGCCTCGTAACATCTTTTGTGGTCTTGTCTGATTATGTCTCTTCTTATCTAGTCTTATCAGCTATAAAATTTTAAATATTTTAAACTTATTTTCCTCGTTAAGTATGCATATTATTCCAAATTGATGTAAACTTTTTAATTCTGATAAATATTATAGAAATTATTTTAAAATAAACACTTTTATAATTGGGAATGCCTTGCTATTTAGTTTCTTGATTATGCAATCCTTCATTATTTTGCACTTCAGGTGCTCCTATGCACGCACCTCTAGGCACTTTACTGCCTTGACTCTCTTCAGCGGTACATTTCCAATTTTTAGTGGGAAATCTTCGGTGGGTTTCCTTCTTCGACTTTGGAACACCATATAACTCTTCTGCCAGATTTAGATGGAGCTTATTTGAGCAAAACCAGCCATATAGCACATCCAATGTTTTATCTGCTTCGGCTTTTGTAAGTTGTTGACAGTCCTTTGAGATGAAGATCAAAGTATCGATCAAGATACTGGTTTCATCTGCATACAGGGTACAATGATTTCCACAGACGTGTTGAACTAGATCAGCCGTAGTGAATCTATAGAGAGAATAAAATGAGAGCTAAAATACTACCTTGCGCATCCACATTTTTATCGGTCCGATTTCTGATAGTCCTGTTCTTTCTTTATTTTCGACTTTAAATATTGTTTTCTATTGCAAAGATCTGACTTGAACCAGCGACTTGTCTTTGCTCTAATTCCATCCACATATAGCTTTTCTAATAATTTATCGTGAGCGACACATTCGAAGGCAAAGGTCGCAGCAGATACCGACAGATACCAACACTTTCCATCATCCACCTCGTTAATAATATTTTAGTAGAAATCAATTAGAGGCATTGTCTGGGCTTGTCTGATTTTGCCTGGTCTTACCTGGTCTTATCTGGCCACACAAGGCGTTACCTGCCCTTGTCAGATCTTGGCTGGTCTTTTCTGGTCTTGTATGGTCTTGTCTGGTCTTGTCTAGTTTTGTCTGGTTCTGTCTGGTTTTCTTTGGTTTTGTCTGATCTTGTCAGGTCTTGTCTGGTTTTTGCCTGGTTTTTCCTGGTTTTCCTGGTCTTGTATGGTTTTGTCTGGTCTTGTCTGGTCTTGTCTGATCTTGTCTGGTATTGTCTAGTCTTGTCTGGTCTTGACTGGTCTTGTCTGGTATTTTTTGCTCTTTTCTGGTCTTTCCTGGTCTTGTCTGGTCTTTCCTAGTCTTGTCTGGGTTTGTCTGGTTTTGGTAATGTTGCTTTATTGTCAATAAGAAATACATAATTTCTGTGGACAAAGCACAGGCAAAATAAATCGATTATACTCGTATTTTACTCTGTTTTTTATTGGTTGATTGAGGCTAGCTGAAGCTAGCGATCACCAAAGAATTCAGCTATAGTGTAGTAGGGTCGTTCTAGTACATACGACTTTACGGCGAATTAAATTTGGAACGAAATTTGGAGATATTGGCGATAGATTTCAGGTGGATAGGTAAATGATAGAACTTTTTTTGCGATGTCGAAAATGGATTTTTTCATCAGTTCTGATCTAGGTGAGAGTAGATAAATAACCTGATCCAAGTTCCTAGTACTGTGTTTGTGTTGTGGTCTCTTCGGTAAAGCACGAATGTGTTACTCTATTAATTACTGTAATTACTCTAACGAATTCCAGGATAAATAACGAAGGAAGAGTTAAAAGTGGAGTTGACAATGGGTTCTACTACTCAATCCAAACATATAGCAAATAGGTCTCTTTTGTAACTTGAAGATTACAATATATATATATATATATATACATATATATATATATATATATATATATATATATATATATATATATATATATATATATATATATATATATATAATATATATATATATATATATATATATATATATATATTTATATATATATATATACATATATATATATATATATATATATATATATATATATATATATATATATATATATATATAGAAGGTTTGGAATGTTGGAGAAGGTTTTAATGTCCCCAGAACGGTAAGCCAAACGAAGATGAGATTCGTAAACAGCAAAATAAGAAGATCTGTATGTTTGGAGATTTAGCTCCCTGGAAATAGACCTAATTGCAAAGCAAACAGAAGATAGCTTCTTTGTTAAGAGCTCCACATGCGAGGACCATTTGAGTGATTTTTTGATGACGAGGCCCAGAAATCTAACAGAGTCAAGAGAATTAATAACCTTGTTGTCAAGTGTAAAAGGCGGGTGTGCATCTTTATAAGACTACAGTTTCTTGGCATGTAAGGGGTGAGGCCCACAAAAAGCCCACCCAAATGACAACCTCTCCTGCTCGTGGTGCATCCTGCTGGAAAACTTACGAGGCTCTGTCGACCGAATAGCTGCCGGAAAAAATAGACCCCTCTTGCTGGCCAACAGCTTCGGGTGGATGAGCTGGCAAGAGTAAGGGCACCTCCTTGTCCTAGGGACGATAAATCGTTCCTAAAGGCGGACGAATCAATAACTGATCAACGGCATGGAGATGCAGAGGGAAACGGGAAACCACTGCAGTAAAGATCCCTAAGGATATTCCTAGTCAAATCAACAAGAAGCTCGAAATGGCACAATTCAAGACAAAATTTTCCGGAGTTACTAGCACCATTTTCGGATCTTCGGTTGGGGCGGTTTTGAAGAAAACCATCAGAAGAAAGGTAGAAATGCGAATTGTTACTTGGAACATTGAAAGTGTGCTCCAAGTCGGAAAAGTCGACAACGTAATAAACGAAATACGACTACGATAAACGACTACGGATAAACATATTGGGAATTAGCGACCTCCGTTAGCTAGGATCTGGGAAATACACTGCTGAAGGGATAGTTATGTATTACTCAGGTAGCACATATACGCAAAATAGAAACGGCACTGCAATTATTGTAGATAAAGCAGTACACAGATCGATTACAAGCTTTGTTCCCTACTCAGATCGAGTGATGCTAATACAGATACAAACGACAATTGGCAAAATAAATGTCATACAAGTTTATGCATCGACTGCTGACAAATCGGATGATGAAATCGAATAGTTATATAGCCAAGTTGATAGTGTGTTAAAAGCTACAAACAAACACGATCACAATCATGATGGGAGATCTTAATGCAAAAATTGGTAAAGGTAAAGTTGAAGACTTTGATCATTTAGGAGAAAGGAATGATAGAGGCGACAGACTGCTTGAATTCTGTCAATCAGAAAATCTGGTAATAACAGATACGCGCTATAAATTGCCCCCGTGCCGATTGTATACTTGGACATCCCCAGCTCACACAAAAGAAGAAGATAATTAGAAACCAAATAGATTATATCCTAATTAGAAAGCGCTATAGAAATGGAATTACATTAGTTAAAACTTATTTTCGTGCCGATGCTTCATCAGACTATAATCCGGTTGTGGCCAATGCAAAGTTCAAGCTTAAGAAACTAAGGACAAAAAGAATACCTCAAAGAATAGCGGTAGAAAAACTAAGAGATGTGGAAATAAAGGAACAGACAAAAGAAGACATAAACGCGTGCATCCAGGAAATAGCTAGAGAAACATCCCAAACAGATAGCGTCAATAGAAAGTGGGAAAACATAAACGGAGCCCTATTGAAAAGAAGTAAAGTTTTATTAAGGACTGACAAGTTAAGCGCACAACATCAATGGATGACGAAAGAAATATTAAAACTTATGGAAGAAAGGCGGAAAAACAAAAGCGATCACAGCGATATTAATAGAAAAATCAAAAGAAAGATTCGAGAAGCAAAAGGTGAGTACCTGGCTGACAAATGCAAAGAAATTGAAAGATTACAAAACCAATACGACAATTTCAATCTCCACAAAAAGTAAAAGCACTAACGGGAACTAAGAGAAGAATTGCACCTACAATTATAAAAACAAAGGAAGGGAATATTATAACGGACCTCGCACAAAAGCTACTAAGATGGAAAGAACACATAGAAGAACCCTTCATGGATACATGGAAACTAGCACTCCAATAACAAAAGAGGAAGTACAACACGCCATAAAGAACATGACAGGTGGTAAAGCGGTTGGCCATGATGAAGTACCAATATGGCTGGTAAAACTCGTGGAAAACGAGCAAATCGATGTCATTACGAACCTATACAAAACCATATATGAAACAGAAATATTGCCAAACGAGTGGCTAAGGTCAACATTTATCACGATACCGAAGAAACCTAATCCCAGGGAATTTAGCGACTTCAGAACGATAAGCCTCGTTAGCCATGCCTTAAAAGTATTCCTGAAAATAATACATAAAACACTATACAACAAATTGGAAGAAGGAATTTGTGATACGCAGTTTGGATTCAGGAATGGCATGGATACGCGCGAGACGCTATTTTGCATTAACGCATTGACACAAAAACGCATGGATGTGAATGTAGAAGTGCACGCTTGTTTCATAGATTATGAGAAAGCTTTTGACAAGGTCATGATCCATTAGTAGCGCTACTGAAAACCAAAAAAATCGATGCAGCGGACATACGAATAATTGAAAATCTGTATTGGAATCAGACGGCAGAGGTGAGAGTAGATGGTGAATTCACAGAAAAAAATCAAGGTTCAGAGAGGCGTTAGGCAGGGGTGCATTTTGTCTCCAATGCTATTCAATCTGTACTACGAGGCAATATTCAAGGAGGCAATTCCTGAAGAAGAGCAAGCAGGACTGATTGTCAACGGGCGACTTATCAATAAAATACGGTGATGACACGGTGATACTGGCAGATAACAAAGACTTGCAAAGAATGGTAGAAAGAACGAATATCATTAGCTTGCAATACGGATTGAAAATGAATATTAAAAAGACCAAATATATGATCATTTCAAAATCAGCAACACCTAATACTAACCTTATCATCGACAATATCCGTATCGAGGAAGTAGCCAAATATAAATACCTTGGCACTTGGATAACAAGCGACATCGACCTGACAACATAAATCAAATACCGTATTGAACTAACCAGAGCTGCCTTTATTAAAATGAGATTAAAATGAGAGATAGAATGAGTTGGAACTCCTGATCAGAATGATGAGATGCTACGTGTTTCCCATATTAAAGTGCGGCGTGGAAGCATGGACTCTCAATCAACAGCTTACAAATAAACTCCAGGCGTTTGAAAGGTGGATGTATAGGAGAGTCTTAAAACTATCATGGACCGACAAAGTTACGAATGTGGAGGTGTTACGAAGGATGGGAAAGGGGCTAGAAATTATAGAAATCATTAAATGTAGGAAACTGGAATACCTAGGACATACTATGAGAGGAGAAAGGTATGAAATATTATAGCTCATAATGCAGGGGAAGATTGCAGGAAATAGAAGTGTGGGAACACGCCGGATTTCCTGGTTGCAAAATCTTAGAGATTGGTTCCGTTGTACTTTAAAGGAATTATTCAGAGCGGCAGTGTCGAAAGTGGAGATTGCCTGGTTGGTAGCTAACCTCCGAGTAGAAGATGGCAAATAAAGAAGAAGAAGTTTTCTTTGTACTTAGCTCTAGACAATTAAAATCGTACCATGACTTAATACACGCAAGGTCATTCGATATAGTAAAGTGTAGAGCGGCAAGTTACGTTTGGGTTATGTGATACTAGTATCATCGGCAAAGAGACAATTTTTTCCGCTAATATTTAGATTAGTTATATCGTTGATGAATAGTAGGAAGAGTATTGGACCTAGAACGGAACCTTGAGGGACACCAATATCCACTGCTCTGCGTAAGGAAGAGAAGTCATTTTCAAGTTTCAAGTCATTGAATAGTGCAATTTTTTTAGGAACATCTCATGGTTCACAAATCGAAGGCTTTGACAATGTGACAAAAACCTGTTGCTGTGTAAAGCTTGTTGTCAAGATTGTGGTAGATATCACTAAGAACAGAGAATATGGCATCACTCGAACTTTTGGTGGATAAGAATTCGAACTGATTCGATGTTAAGATGCTATTTTTCGTCAGGAAAGTCATCAAGCGTATACTCTCTATGATCTTGAATATAGCAGGTAGTACCTTTGCAGTGGTTACCTTTATGTATGAATGATTGTTGTCTTGAGGCACTGGGAGAAAATACCCTTTTCAAAAGATTGGTTGATTAGAGAGGACAGGACGTTCATTGCAGAGGAAGGTTAGAAATACTTTAATCGGTAGACCATCAGTGCTGCAGCAAGACTTGCTTTCTACAGCTGCAATGGCTTCTAGCTGTTCCAGGTTGTTAACAGGACTTAAAACATAAGCTGTTGGAATTCGAATTTGAGTCAGAGAGAAAGGAGAGAGGGTCGCAACTTGAAGATATATTGGTTGCTATATTTTTGGCCAGATTTACGAAAAAGTTGTTCAAATCATTTAGATCAGGATAAATTTGGTCAGGTGAACGAGATTTATTTCTCAAATCATTAACTATTAATCAGGTTTCTCTAGGATGTGTAAGTGTTCAATACGAACATCAAAGTAAGACGAGAAGGAAAGGGAAACGGTTTCATATGCATCGAACTAGACAAAGTATGCTTATACGCGTGCTACGTCTCGCCAAACTGCGACAACACCTACCTAGAGGAAGTGCTGGGAAACATAGGGTACTGCATGAAGTAACACGAAACAAAGAACGTGCTAATAGCAGGAGACCTAAGAGGGGAAATGGTATCAGAGTGGATGGAACAGGAAAAACTGTATACCGCCAATGTCGGGAATGTACCGACCTTTGCCAGAAAGAACAGCAGCTCCTATATAGCCATTATCTTATACACGGAAAGCCTAACGGCGAGGGTGGGAAATTGGAGGGTCCAGGAGGAAGAAGAAAATTTTAGTGACCACCACAACATGACCTACGAGTTCCGCACAGAAGGCAATATAAAACAAACGGAAATTAAGCAAGGAAACAAACGCGCAGGCAGGAGAACCAACGCGATAGCTATGGAAAACCTGGCAAAACAACTGCGATCGACATTAGAAGAGAGAAAGAAAGAAACGGAAATTATAAATACCGCGGGCGAAGCTATGAAAATGATCACTAAAGCGTGCAACGTGTGCTTCTCGAAACGAAAAAGCTGAGAAAACCAAAGGAAAGAGGTATATTGGTGGAACCGAGAAATAGCCGAACAGAGACGTGTGAATGTGTGAACGTGAGAATGTGTGAAAAAACGAAGGGAAATGACGACCAAAACTAGAAGGGTAAAGCCTGAAGAATAGGAAAGACTGAGACAACAATACAAAGAAAAAAGGAACAGCTAAAAAAGCTATAAAACGACAGAAATAGAAAGCATAGAGGGACCTGATAGAGGAACTGAACAACGATATATGTGGAGATGCCTATGAAATAGCATGTAAAAAACTGAGTGTTCTACAAGGAATACACAAGACTGACGAAGATCTAATGACGGAAGCAGAAAAACTGTTTCCGAAAAACCTAAAAGTAATCTGGAATAATCTGTGGGTAGAAGAACAGGAGATACCCCTCTTTACTCTGGACGAAATGGAAAGAGCAGTACTAAGGACAAAACGAACGAAGCTCCAGGCCCGGACAATATAACACCGGAAATGGCTAAAATCTTTGCCGAGATGTAAAAAGAGTACTGCCTAGACGTCATGAACCACCACCTAGTAAGGACGAGGTACCAAGGGAGTGGAAATAGTCGCGGCTGGTACTAATCGAGAAAAGCAGAAAGAAGGAAAATACAACTACTACCTATAGGCCGTTGTGCCTTCTTAACACAATGGGGAAGCTACTCGAGCAGTTGTTAAACACAAGACTAACTGAAGAAATAGAAAAACAGGGGGACTGGTAGATCTGCAATACGGTTTCAGAAAAGGAAGAAGCAAAGCAAAAAAAAAAGAAGAAAGCCTAAACAGCGGATCATATAAAAGACGAAAATGCTGCCTGCTAGTGACTCTGGACGTTAAAAACGTGTTTAACTCTGCGCCGTGGAGAGAAATAGTGGCAGAATTAGAGAGAAGGAAAATAGCTCCATACTTGATAAGAATGATTCAAAGCTACCTGGAAGAAAGAACACTACTGGTAGGGGAAAGTGGTGAGATGGAAGTAACGTGTGTAGTTCCCCAAGGCTCTGTCCTGGGACCCACGTTGTGGAACGTTTATTACGACGGTGTCCTTAAAATAGAAATGCCAAAAGAAGTAACCATCATAGGGTACGCAGATGATATAGCATTGGTCGTTAGCGGTATGACGGCCGAAAAAATTAGACAAACAACGGAAACTTTGGACTTCCAAAAGTATTTACACATATTTAAAATAACCGATTCGCCGAATTTCCGCTTCTGCGAAGAGGAGGATGATGCGGGGCACACGATTTTCAAGTGCAACAAATTGGAAATAAACAGAAGGTACATTGCGTCAAAAATCGGAAGAACTCTAACGCCGGAGAACATCATCAACCTAATGCTGGAAACACCTAACAATTGGAAGAATATCGAGGATACCATAATGAATATCAATATCAATTTAAAAAAGCCAAAATTGCTAGTAGGGAAAGATGGTTCCTTCTAAATCCTCCTCCTCCTCAAACCTCCTCCTGTCATGCGCATGCGCGATGACCTTTGACCCCTAACCTATGCGCATGCGCGATGACCTTTGACCCCTAACCTAACCTTGACCTTGACCCCTAACCTAACCTTGACCTTGACCCCTAACCTTGACCCCCAACCTAACCTTGACCTTGACCTTGACCCCTAACCTTGACCCCTAACCTAACCTTGACCTTGACCTTGACCCCTAACCTTGACCCCTTGACCCCTAACCTTGACCTTGACCCCTAACCTAACCTTGACCTTGGAACTTCCGGTTTCGACTTCCGGTTTCGACTTCCGGTTTCGACTTCCGGTCTCGACTTCCTGTTTCCGGTTTCGACTTGCGGTTTCGACTTCCGGCCGCCATTTTCGGAACTTCCAGATGCGCGGGGAAATTCAAAAAATAGACGCGAGGCGGGGAAATTCAAAATTAGATCCTGTTGAGACAAATGAGGTGTGAAGTTGGTTGCATACATCAACGGAGCTAAACACATGAGACTAGACAGACGAAGCTAAATACATGAAACTAGATACATGGAACTAGATAGACGAGGCTAGATGGATAAGGTTGTAACATAAAGAAAACTCCACGTAAAATTTATGGTTTTATTAAATTCTAATAATAATACATTTAAATTTACATCAATACATTTAAATACTTATATAAACATTTCTTGCCATATATATAGAATAGTCGCTAATATGATTTATACATACAATGGTTCATTTTAATTAAAATTTTAAACTAATTTTCGAACTATTCCCGACAATGGGGTGTATTCAACGGCAGCATCACACAAAATAAGGCAATAGGCTCGAGTATTTGGCTTGAATGCTTGCGTAGCTTCAAATTCAATTTTTAAATCAACAGCAGATGATTTAATACTCTCATTTTGTTTAGATACATCAAACACAAAAAGAACATGATCCTTGAATTGAATCATATCTAATATCGGCTCATTTCTGCGTTCATAGTAACTGCTTTGGAAAGTGGCATACATGTAATAAAGTTGTGCATAATCACCACTATCCATATTAAGATTTAAGCTTTCATATGGATATGAATCCGAGTTTAGGTCAATTTTCATATTTCGCAGCGATGCATTATCAAATTCGGACGCGTTTTTTACATGAGCATCTCTTCGTTCCTCTTGCAGTGCAATTATAACGTATCGAGGCTTCTCCAAAGTTGTAGATGTTTTTACAGACCAGATATCTCTGTCGGTATTTTTTAAAGCAGGTAGTTCATGCAACTCCCACCTACGAAACGGTATTAATATCGGCTTATCTTCTTCGAGTGTGTCCAATACATTCAATCGAGCTTCGTCGTTGAGTTGGATATGAGGAATTCGCCAGTAAATTTGATCAATATTGAATCTTATATTTGCATCTCCTTTGTAGCAGTTCACATCAGTTCTAGCTCGTAGTAGAATTAATTCCTGCTTTACATTAATTAACATTTTTGTATAATCCTCAGCAAACCCCAATAAATATTTCAATGGAATTAGAGCATAGAACTTTCTGTTATTATCAAAGTATGTAACATTTGTAGCATTTTCAGCCCAGCCGCAAAGGTCGAGTATATGTTGATCTCGCTTGGTGTTGGAGAGTAATCCTTTCATCGTGCTTGTAATTCCTACATCTCTATTCTTATCTACTTCAACTCCATTCAATTCATAGCGAATTTCATCAAACAAAAACGCATATGCGTTTTTCACAAGTTCAAAGTTGTGTGTAGTTGCAGGTGGAATGAGTTTCGGAAAATTAACGGTTCCGCTTACATAAATATAACTTTCGCTAGGATAAGTGTAAATATCCTGGTGTTGGATCCTAATACGAATCTCATCATTGTTTCCATAATTTTGAGCTATAGGATAATACGTGTGAAATTCACTCTTTGTAATAGTATCCTCATAGTCAACTTCGGAGAATATATCTATTTTATCCATACTGTCGCTTTAACTTAGAGATAAGATTAATCCTAGAGATAATAGTTTATTTTTTAATATAGGTGTTAACTCTTTGTGATGTAAATGTCGAGTGGTAGAATTTTCTGAACAACCGCTATTATACCTTTTCCGTGAAAATTAATTCCCATCTCTCCCTCTCCCTCTCCCCCTCTCGCTCTCTCTCTCAATTAATACTCTGCAGCTCTATCGGTTATGTGTAGCGTGGGGTCACATAGACCTCACACCCTGTTTAGCGTGGGGTCACATAGACCTCACACCCTGTTTAGCGTGGGGTCACATAGACCTCACACCCTGTTTAGCGTGGGGTCACATAGACCTCACACCCTGTTTAGCGTGGGGTCACATAGACCTCACACCCTGTTTAGCGTGGGGTCACATAGACCTCACACCCTGTTTAGCGTGGGGTCACATAGACCTCACACCCTGTTTAGCGTGGGGTCACATAGACCTCACACCCTGTTTAGCGTGGGGTCACATAGACCTCACACCCTGTTTAGCGTGGGGTCACATAGACCTCACACCCTGTTTAGCGTGGGGTCACATAGACCTCACACCCTGTTTAGCGTGGGGTCACATAGACCTCACACCCTGTTTAGCGTGGGGTCACATAGACCTCACACCCTGTTTAGCGTGGGGTCACATAGACCTCACACCCTGTTGAGCGTGGGGTCACATAGACCTCACACCCTCATTGATGCAAAGAACTCTGCATGATATAAATAGGGTTGGATAGCATTTATAATTTAGTGTTAACGCTGGTGTTTTTACTATCAAGATGGGGATTGTATTTGGCGAGAAGCATGCCCATAATAAAACCATCTATTGGACTCCACTTAGAATATCTCCTAGTTTATCACCATCATATGAGGCGCTTCCTAGACGTCAAAAGAATAAAGTTGAGAGTTTTAATGGTGGCTATGATAATAATAGAGAAAAATATGCACATCCTCCTGATTCAATAAATCAATCAGCTGTTTGTTCATCCAATGCTAAAGATAGTGAACATTCCCTCGAGAAAGTGGATGTTAAAAGACGGTGTGTTGGTTGTTATAAAGAAAACCGAATGATATTTGGAAGACAAAAGGCCTCAAGTAAAACTAGTTGTGTAAAGTTTCGCTGTAATATGTGTGCAAGTCATTATTGCTTAAGCTGCTTCTTCCGAACGCATAACATATACAAAGCATGACCACTATTTGTATTTAAATGTATTGATGTAAATTTAAATGTATTATTATTAGAATTTAATAAAACCATAAATTTTACGTGGAGTTTTCTTTATGTTACAACCTTATCCATCTAGTCTCATGTATCTAGCCCCGTGTATCTAGTCTCATGTATCTAGCTCCGTGTGTCTAGTCTCATGTGTTTAGCTCCGTTGATGTATGCAACCAACTTCACACCTCATTTGTCTCAACAGGATCTAATTTTGAATTTCCCCGCCTCGCGTCTATTTTTTGAATTTTCCCGCGCATCTGGAAGTTCCGAAAATGGCGGCCGGAAGTCGAAACCGGAAGTCGAAACCGGAAACAGGAAGTCGAGACCGGAAGTCGAAACCGGAAGTTCCAAGGTCAAGGTTAGGTTAGGGGTCAAGGTCAAGGTTAGGGGTCAAGGGGTCAAGGTTAGGGGTCAAGGTCAAGGTCAAGGTTAGGTTAGGGGTCAAGGTTAGGGGTCAAGGTCAAGGTCAAGGTTAGGTTAGGGGTCAAGGTTAGGGGTCAAGGTCAAGGTCAAGGTTAGGTTATGGGTCAAGGTCAAGGTTAGGTTAGGGGTCAAAGGTCATCGCGCATGCGCATAGGTTAGGGGTCAAAGGTCATCGCGCATGCGCATGACAGGAGGAGGTTTCAGGAGGAGGAGGATTTAGAAGGAACCATCTTTCCCTACTATTGCTCAATGTGTGAAAATTGTCGAGGATATCGAAAGATCAAGCGTAAGCATGAATCTGCATAACTTTTAGTTTTCGTGTGGCCATTGATATTCAAAGTAGCTTAACCCTTTCACTGTCATGTCAATTATAAGGAATAACACACAGCGCCAATATTTACAAAAATGCTGGTAGTTATGCAACCCCTTTCACATAGATAAGTCACCTATTGTTCAAAAGTCACTGAACAAATAAGTGGGCAAAAAACATGATTTTTTGGAAATTTTTAAAAAAATATTTATAAACCGTTTAACGACTCGAAATCTAATAGATGATGATGACAACTGATTTGCAAAAGATTCAAGTAAGTTCTAAAACTAATTTCACCCATCTGCCGTCTCCAAGGGCAGCTGGGCAAATTTTTAAGCTTTTTTCACTTTTTCACCTACAACTCGAACAGTTTTCGTCACACGGACGTGGTTCCGGTGTCGGTGTGTCCGGAACGTCACCACACGTTCGACTGTCACCTCAAAAAAAATATAAAAAATGAGGAAGTGCGAAAAATACTTTTTCTTGCAAAAATATTTATCATTGATCGCCTAAACTACGCGATCCGGAAGTCTTATCGAAAACCACCGTACGTGGGTTCGCTCGTCTATTCTTTGGCTACAAGAATCTGATACACCGACTTTTTCAGACTTCGGGGGCCGTTTTAGTTGGAAGACCCCGATTCGCAGAAAAATGTGAATAACGTCGCCGACAAGAGTTGCACAGCGACGCATGTGGTGTCGGAGGACGCGTGTCGAAATTTTGTACCGGAATCCTTGCGTGAATTTCATTTTTCCTGACCATCTTCGCCATGACCTTCGTAAAAGTGATAATTTTTGTAAAGCTAATTTTTGGGGTTCCGTATGGGGCAGCGTTCGGCATGAATCGCCAGGTCACGACGGAATCGCAAATTTCGATCAATTCTGAGACGAATGACGTGTGGCGTTTCCCGAATTTCACCTGGGGGACCGCACCACGTGGGTATTTGAAAAGGGCAAATTCGGCTTTTTTATGCCGCCGGAGACAGCAGATCTTCAAGTTTTAATCTTTAAGTTTTTTCTTCTCCACAATATCGGCTCCTGTTCGCCGGAAGATGCGGTCAGTCTAACAGTTTCGCCGTTTCTGGGCGCAGCGACTTGAAATTCCAAGCCATCCCCGCCGAGCTGCCGACGTTGGAAAACATCACCCCTTTTTTGCACTGTTTTTTTTTACATTTGTCCCCCTAACCGCGTCCCCGATTCCGACTTTTACGCCACGGGGCTCATAAATGTGCAGGGTGCACTGTAAAAGTTCTCCTTGCTGCCGTCTGCGTACAACGTGCCGCGGCAGATTTGCGCTTTTTCGGCGCTATTCTTTGGATTGAACATTTGGCTTTGCGGTAGTGTAACCTGCGCCGCTGGTGGACGTCGTGGCGCCGAGTTACGGACGAACAAAGACGTGGAAATTTCTCGCCTTTTTTTTTGCACGCCTGCAAACCACCAAGTGGTCTATCTAGAAAACAGACACCTTCACCGTGTTGCCTGGTCTTTTTTCTATACGGACTGCGAGTTTTGCCGTTCCGCGGCCTGTAGTCTGCATGGGGCGTTTTTTTCAAAAAACCTCTAAAAAATCAAAAGTTAGAAATTTATCGAAAATTGTTTTAAAATTTCTTAAACTCTAAATAATCTCAGTGTTTTATCTATAGATGGCGCTGGTAAAAAAAAGAAACCTCGGGCTACATCGCCCGGGACGGCGCTGTATAATTTCAGGGCCCCGGGTCACATCTCCCGGAATTGCGGTGAAAGGGTTAATCAGTAAAAATTTACAAAAACATCAAAATTTCTAATTTTATAAGAAATTTGAAGCAATCATAAAATGCACAAACTATAGCAAATCCAGTTTTTACTTTATGCACATTTGTAATGAATTAAAATAACGATACATAATTAATAAGCCAATTTATTGATAAAAAAAAATCTTATGTCTGTTCAGTCAAGTTTTTTCATCTCAAATATTATTTAATAATATTTGACAATTGGAGCGGAGTATGCAGAGTAAGCTGGGTAGGAAGGGTGAGCAGAGTAAGCCAAAGGAGCATGAGCGTATCCAGCAGAATAAGCATATGGAGCAGCATAGGCAGCGTTGACCAAAGGAGCGGAGTAGGCCAATGGAGCGGTGTAAGCCAATGGAGCTACTACGCCTGGTTTAGGTTCAGGAGCGGCGAAGGCCAAAGCCAAAAGAGCGGCGAATACAACCTGAAAAAATAAATAGCAGTTAGGTTAAGCACACAATGTACATTTACTGCTTATAACAGAAGCCGTTTAAAATCCATTCATTACTGCTAGATTGTGGTAGTGAACATAAGCAATTGCCACAAATTTTAATATACATATTTTTATGTTACTAAAAGTCTCACAAAAAAATGCATGACAAATAAATTACTCAAATGTCGTTGATGTCAACTTTGACTTGATTTTTAATGTATTTCTTTATTGAAAAAAATCCAGTGTTAAGGTTATCGATCATGAAGATTCCAAAATGGCCAAATTGTTTCAATAGAAATATCTATGATAATAAAAGATCTGAAACAGTTCTTGTTACATCTCTTCCAGGTTACATCAGTTCCGGTTTGACTTCGATGTATAATACTTTTATTTATAGGCTGTCTATGTAATCATTATAATCGAAAATATGAATGAGTCGCTAATATTAATGTTATTTTGTCTTCTTTTATGTGTAATCAGTATATGTAATCAGTTTAATCGTAAATATGAATGTCTCGCTAATATGAATGTTATTACTTTTATGTCTAGACAGAATATGTAATCATTTTAACTAATCTGTAAGAAAGTTATACGTTTCTTTGCATTCTTAAAAAAGTCTTTTTATCGCGTTTAAAACGTTTGAAATTATTTAAATAAAAAATGCATACAAATTTAAATTTTATTCTTAGATTCTAGAGAAACTGGAACATTATAATGAAATTACTGAATATATTATTAGTGTATGTAGAATTATATTCTACGTTAATAGACTAACAGGAATAAAAAACAAAACTTCAAATGATATAATTTGACTAATTTTAATTTTATTAATAAATAGGAATATTAACCCACGATCATTTTGCAAAACTAATTTATTTATTTACTTACGTATTTGAACATGTTTGGTGTGTGTGTTGATTTGACTTGTTGAATCAAATGATACGTACTGTTACGATTTCTTCGCTTTATATAGTTAGTTTGATGGCAGTGAATCTCGTACCAGAGTGGGATTTCTTTGACAAAACGCGACCTTCCACTACCTTGTTCAAGCTACAAGTCCATTGCTTTATTATTTGATTGTTTTTGTCCTCACATATATTGCATGCATTATTAATACACATATTTAACCAAAGTAAGATCAATGTTCTTTCTAATTATTTAGAATAAGCATCAAATTTATATAAACAATAATGAAATAAGCAAAATAAATTAAAAAATGAATATTAGTATATATATATATACAATGAATAATATGATAAATGTTATGATATAAATGATATGATAAATAATACCAGACAAGCAATATCGGAAATATAAGACTAGTTAAAGAAATGTTAATTGAGGAGGATGATGAGGAGCACACGATTTTCAAGTGCCACAAATGGGAAATAAACATAAGGTACATTATGTCAAAAATCGGAAGAACTATAACGCCGGAGAACATCATCAACCTAATGCTAGAAACACCTAACAATTGGAAGAATATCGAGGATAACATAAGAGAGATTATGGAAATCAATTTAAAACAGCCAAAATTGCTCAATGTATTAAAATTGTCGAAGATATCGAAAGATCAGGCGTAAGCATGAATCTGCATAACTTTTAGTTTTCGTGTGGCCATTGATATTCAAAGTAGCTTAATCAGTAAAAATTTACAAAAACATCAAAATTTCTAATTTTATAAGAAATTTGAAGCAATCATAAAATGCACAAACTATAGCAAATCCAGTTTTTACTTTATGCATATTTGTAATGAATTAAAATAACGAAACAATTAAATTAACAACAATTAAAATAACGAAAAAAATAATTAATAAGCCAATTTATTGATAAAAAAAAAATATTGTGTCTGTTCAGTCAAGTTTTTTCATCTCAAATATTATTTAATAATATTTGACAATTGGAGCGGAGTATGCAGAGTTTGCTGGGTAGGAAGGGTGAACAGAGTAAGCCAGAGGAGCATGAGCGATCCAGCAGAATAAGCATATGGAGCAGCATAGGCAGCGTTGACCAAAGGAGCGGAGTAGGCCAATGGAGCGGTGTAAGCCAATGGAGCTTCTACGCCTGGTTTAGGTTCAGGAGCGGCGAAGGCCAAAGCCAAAAGAGCAGCGAATACAACCAAAAAAATACATAGCAGTTAGGTTAAGCACACAATGTACATTTACTGCTTATAGCAGAACCCGTTTTAAATCCATTCATTACTGATAGATTGTGGTAGTGAACTTAGGTAATTGCGGCACATTTTAATATACATATTTTTATGTTACTAAAAGTCGCATCAAAAAAATTCATATCCAATAATTTACGCAACTGTCGTTGATGTCAACTTCGACTGGATTTTCAATGTATTCCTTTTTTTAAAAAATCCAGTGTCAATGTTATCAAAAAAGCAGGAAATGAAATAAATTGTGATTAATTTGAAGTTTTATCGAAAAAGTCCAAAAATTAACTTAAAAAACAAGACCAAAAAACTCAAATTCTTTGGCGGAGTGCGTATAAATTGTGTGAATAGGAAATTAAAATTTGAATTTATTTTATAAAAAAAATTGGAAATTGTTTGATTAAATAATGAATTAAAATTAATTTAGTCAAATATAAACTAGAAAACAGTTTAAACTTTTTTAATTAAATTGCAATAAATCTTACTTAGGCCATTGACATCTTCTCCATAATTTACTGTATTGTGTTTTTTAATGAAAATCATTTCGCTAATGTTGCGTTTGTAGAAATTTTTTTCAATGTCTAATATTGAGATGTTATCAAAATCAAAATGATGACCAGATTCGAAAATATGAGTTGTTAAAGCGGTTTTATCGGGATTTAAATGAACATTGTTACAATCTGACTTATTTTGGCGTGTTCTGTCTTTTAAATGTTGTTTTGTCGGGCCTATGTAAGATTTATTGCAATTCGAGCAATCGATCTTGTAAATCAAGTTTGAGTTTATTGTCTTAGGTAGTGGATCCTTAAGTTTTGTGTAATACTGTCCAATTGTTTTTGTATTATAATATGCAAATTTGCAATTGTAAGGACTAAGTATTCTTTCAAAGTTTTTTGTAAGTGATCCTATGTATGGTAAAATAAAAAATGTGTTGGTGTTGTTTCAATATCTGTCAATGTTTTTAATTTATCTGTATGCTCGTAATTGTTATTAGTTTTATCTTTACTTAGTTCTAGTCTTTTTTTCAAATAATTATTAACGCATTGTATCACAATATAACTCGGATAATTATTTTTGATTAAATTTTTTTTGATTTCAGCAAAATTATCTACATGAAAAGATGAGTGACTTAATTTGATAGCACGATGTAATAAATTATTAACAACATTAATTTTCTGTTTTGTGTTGTGATGACTGAGGTAATTTAATATTCTATTAGGGTTAGTAGGTTTAGTAAACCAATTTGAGATTAACTGTTTGTTATGTCTAATTATTTTAGTGTCTAGGAATGGAATAGAGTTATCACTTTCAATTTCCATTGTAAATTGAATATTTTTATGAAAACTGTTAAATTTGTTAAAAATTAATTTTCTTTTTTCTTTTGGAACTAATAATATTGTGTCATCTACATACATTCTAATTAGTGGAAACTGAATTTTTAATTTATCTATTACAAATTTGAAAGTTTCGTTCATAATTAAATTAGCTAAAGTGGGACTTGTTGGAGCTCCCATTGCTGTGCCATCGATTTAATTTTCTTTGTATATAAAATAAGCTGATTCAAATATAAATTTTATTAACTTTAAGAATAGGTTTTTATCTAAACTTGTGTATGGTTCAATAGAAGACTATTAAAAGACAAAACGCTTAAAAGACTATCTATCAAAAAAGTATATCAAAAAAGAATTACAAACGAAAGTTTCAACTAAATGAATCCATAATTCGATGTACATTTAAATGTTCTCTTGGAATTATTTTCTGTAGGCGATAATCAATTTCATTATCAGACGAGAAATGGAGCTATCTTAAGACATTTTGAAATCTTTGTCGTCATGTGTTGGGAAAAACATTGAAAACCTAATTGTTCGCATTTATTCCAATAATTATCAATTATTGGACATTTTATAGTTCGCATGTGTAATAATAAACTTAAGAACACTTTGAGTTCAGAAATGGTCAAGTCCTTCCATTTTTTCTTTAAACTCATTTCGCCGTACTTGTTTGTTTCTTTGACAATCAAAGAGAAAAAGGTATAATAAAATAAAAGTTCAAAAAGATCGTAGGGACTACCTCCGTTTGGTAACTTTTGGAGACCTGATTTAAAGGAATTTTTGTAAGAGAACCATCATCTTTCCACGTTTCTGTATCTTCAGTAAGCTCACTTTGATGCTGTTTCAATTTCACTTTCAATGTCAGTACAATTGTCCCAATCATTTTCTTCATCCTGTGTAAAGGATAAGAAACCTCATCCTGTGTATTATCTAATAGTTCAACATTCACATTCATGTTTTTCCTCATTTTCTAAATCACTATCACTATCCTTGATAACACACTTTTGAATCTTTTTTTGTATTTCTTGCAAACATGAAATCATTACTTTCATTATCACTGGTTGCTTCCTGCATTCCTGATGTTCCTGCCTTAGGCGTGCGCTGCATGCGTATTTATAGTATTTTACGTGTAAAGGTACATAGTAAAACCAATGCCAATTTTTTTTTCCTGTACTTTACAGATTTCCTTTGTTCCAGAAAAATCTTATTTCAACGACTAGTTTACTCAGACTAATTAATAATTGCAAATTACTGTTATTGCACACACCGTGTGGAATATTCTCTTGGAACAACATGGTATCGCTTCGCTGGCCGCCAGAAGAGAAGAGCTTACTGCTAATTTTTTATGGAAGATTGGAATTTTTATGGAAGACTGCTAAGTTTTTATGGACTTCATAATAAAGTGGATGCTTCATTTCTGTTGTCAAAAATAAACTTCCATATACCTAGGTCAAGTTCTAGGTATATTAACACATTTTACATCCCAGGGGATCGTACCAATTGTCTTCGACGGGCACCAGTAACTGTAATGTGTCAGAATGCGATGGCACGCTATAAAGATTTTTTTTTGACAAGTTATAACTTAAACGAATACATTTTCATTATTTATGTATTGTTAAATTCATTGTTGTCTTGTAAATGGGGTTTCCTGTTGGGCAATAAAGTATATTATTATATTATTATTATATCATATTTAGCAGTTCAACATACTGTTTTGGAAGAAGTTGGTTTAATTTGTGAACAAGTCCCTGGTGCCAAACCTTGTCGAATGCCTGCGCAACATCTAAGAAGATCGTTACGCAGACTTTCTTTTCTTCTAAAGCATTTTCGATAATGTCTGTAATTCGATGTATCTGATCTATTGTAGAATACTTACATCTAAATCCAAATTGATGGTTGGGAATTAGGTTTTTCTTCTCAATGATTGGTTTTAATCTCTTTAGGAGAAGTTTTTCAAACAGTTTGGAGATTATCGTTAGTAAGGATATGATTTGACTTCATGTGGTAGCTTGCCAGGTTTTGGTATCATGACCACTTCTGCTATTTTCCAGATATTAGGAACATGTTTTAACCTAAGCGCTGCATTGAACAGGTAGGTTAATTTAACAATACCTTTTCGTGGAAGCTGTTTTAGGATTTCTCCTGTGATTAAGTCGAAGCCTGGTGCTTTCGTTGAGCAAAGGTTTGTTTTTATCTCGTTCGCAACTTCTTTCGGGGTGGTTAAGCGGACTCTCTCTTCGTCTCGGTTAACTATGTCCAGCAGCGTAATGTCTGCTTGTGTTTTATTCTGCATAATAGTTTCTTCCAGATACTTGGCGAAAAGTTCTACTTTTTGCATGTTTTCCCGTGCCCAGGAACCATTTTCCATTCTCAACGGCGGAGCTTGGTTAATCAAATTTGGTTTTTTAGCTGCCTTCCATAGCGAGTATTCGGTATCACCATGCGATGTTAGACCTTCCAGGTAACTACTAATTGAGTCTTCTTTAATTTTTTTGATTACTCCTTTAGCCGTTGTGTTTTGTTATTTAGATATGTACCAATTAAAACAATTAAATAGAGCGTCTTTCAGTTGTTCTTAATTTTATTTGCATGTAATTTCTCGTTAGAATTTTATGGAGGCACAAATTAGTGACCCGCTAATTATTTTGAGCAGTTTATATTATACAGAGAAAACAGGTTCGATATTGGATCAATACTTGGTTTTCAATCTTTAATTTAGAAAATGTTCTCTCGTTATTTCTAATTTTTCTTGTTTATTATAACTTGTCTGATATATTTGTTTAAACTTAAGATTTGGTAAACTTTGGAAAATCTTGAATATTGGGGTGAAATTAAACTAATTATATTTATTTATTTATTTATTTATTAACCTGGCATATAGAAACCACATACAAAAAAAAATATAAATTTAAAAATAAAAATACAATAATATCACAAAACACAAAATAAACTCCAATTTCCTTTATAATACACCTTCTCTGTTACCAGTTTGCTCTTTCCATCTTTTTATCCGTCTCAGCAATTTCAGACCCTTTCCGCTATCATTCATACATTCCTCCCATTTCTTTTCTTCCCGCCTCTCTCCCTCATTCCATTCACCCCTTGTACACTCTTCCATCCAATGCTCCCAAGTATCCTTTGCTGTCCCACAAACACTACACTTTCTATGCTCCTCACTCATCCAGTATCTTCTTCCACGCTCCTCACATCCACACCTATACCTTGCTAACATGACTTGTGCATCGTCCTCTTGATTTACACTTAAATAGGTTGGTAACCGCCCATGTACCTGTATCTTTACGTACGTTTATGAAAATTACTACTTTCTATTTTGCTTTGCCGCTCCTGTAGGTCCACTTCTTGCAAACGTTCTACCAACCTATCGGCTCACCCTGCCCTTTCCTGCTTTAGCGTTTCGAGCCCCTCACCAGATATACCACCTCTTTCATACAATTTCCTCTTATTTTTACCCCAGTCACTCCCTTTCATACCGCCTACTCCCACTCGATTTACTATTCTAAAAACCTCTTTTATTAACCTTTCATCTCCCATTTCACTCACCTTATATTCATACCTTATGACCTTTCTTGCAGCCAAGACTGCCACCTTGCACGCATTCACCTCCTGGAGGACAATGTAACTAGGTGTCGACCTATCAAGCTTCAGGATTTTTTTTAAAAACTTTAACTGGACTCTTTCTATCCTCTCCTCCTCTCTCGTCCCCCAGACTTCGGCACCATACAATTAAATGCTTCTGGCACACACCTTCCACACCGTCTCAGCCGCCCTGAAGTTACCTTCGAATTTATTTCTCCATTCATTCCAGACTCGCCCAGCTGCCACCCACGCTTTCTTCGCTACATACTCCACATGTTCTCTATTGCTGCCTCAATTTCCAAATACATACCCTAGATACTTAAACCTTTGCACCTCCTCGATTTCCCTCCCTCTCCATTCAAACCTCTCTTTCTTGCACTTCCCACCTCTTTTGAACCGCATCCATTTAGTTTTTCCCACATTCACACTCACCCTTTCAATTACCTCTCTCAATTCCCCAGCTGTCTTGGCAAATACAACTACATCATCAGCGTATGCTAAACTCCACACCTTTGTTCTCCCTACCACCACTCCTCCAGCTTGTCCGTCTGCCAAAACTCTTTCCAAATCAGCCACATAGAGATTGAAAAGTGTGGGGCTCAGTGGACATCCCTGCCTCAGGCCCTTTTTTATCTCGAAATATTCCGTTACACACTTATTCACCCTGATCTTACACACCGTTTCCCTATACACCTCCCTTACATTCCTCCTCACCCTCTCCGAAATACCCTTTTTAACCAAACATTCATACAATCTCCCTCTATCTACGGAATCATATGCTGCTTTCAGGTCGATAAAAAGAGCAAAAAGGCTGCCAGATCTAATTTCCTGATCAATTATAAATCTAAGTGTTATGAGTTTTTCGACTGTGTCTCTTCCCTCTCTGAATCCTGCTTGCACCTCTGGTATTAACTTTTTTTCCTCTGCCTCTTTTCTCAACCGCCCTTCTAGAATCTTGGCGAACATTTTGTAGGAAGAGTTCATCAGCATGATCCCCCTGTAATTCTCCACCCTTTCCTTGTCCCCATTTTTGTGGATTGGCTGTATTATCCCCTCTTTCCAGCTCTCTGGGAAACCCTTTGTCCCTTTCCATATCTTGTTGAACTCCTCCGTAAGCTTGTCGATACATTTATCTGGTACTAACTTCCACGCTTCATTTCCAACTCCGTCCGGTCCCGCCGCTTTCTTCTGCTTTAAGGCTGCAATTACCTGGTGTACTTCCCCGGCAGTAATTTCTTCTTCACCTACTTCTTCAACAGTCTGTTCCCTTCTAACACTGACTTTCTCTCGATCCACCGTTATCTCCACTCCTTCCATTAGAACCATATAGTGCCTTAACCAGGTTTCCTTAGGTATACTGTCTGGAATTCGCTCCTTCCTCCCGCTCTTCTCCTTTAAATATTTCCACAGCTGCGCTTCAGTTTTAATCTCCAGTATTCGTTGTCTCTCTCTTCTCTCCCACATTTCTTTCTTTCTCCTCTCCAGGTTTCGTAAGTCCGCTCTCGTACTTAACCACAGTTTGTTGTCACCGGTACCCTCTCTCCACCTTCTCGTCACCTCTCTATATTTTTGTTTCTCCCTTATGAAATCCTTATCCGCCTATAATCTTCCCACTGTTCCTTCTGTGACTTTCCTCCTGACCATTGCTGTTTCCATTTCATCGGTTATCATATCTATATCTTTTAAATTATCCCAGTCTATTACCTCCATTCTTAATTTAAACAGCTCTGTCGCACCGCTATCCCACCTGGTAACCCATTTTTCTTTCCTGGACCCCTCTTCTACCTGCTGCTTTAACGTGATCAGTATGGGCATATGGTCAGATTCACCTTTCACTCCGATCTCCATCTCTCTAATTTCTTGCCTCGCGGAGTCGTTAACAACTGCAATGTTTATCACCGACACCCCCCCAGCACTCCCAAACGTATACTGTCCCTCCCAGTCCCCTTCCACACACCCGTTCAAGACATCCCATTGCCAATCCCTTACCCACTCTGCCCATTCTTTTCCTTCCGCATTCCTCGTTTTGTCCTTAGATTTCCTTCGTAGTACTTTACCAGCTCGATCCACCGTGTTGAACTGCTCCTCTCCTATCCTCACATTCCAATCACCTCCTAGCAGCAAGTTTGTCGATGCAGTACCTTCTATATTACATCTTATGCACTCTTTAATTCTTTCCAGTCCCTTATTGTTATACACCGTGGCTATCTGCCACCAGCCTCCCTTCAGCTCTACCTCCCTGAAAACTATACCCTCCACCTCTTGTTGTAATCTCTCCGCTTCCCTGACACCACACTTGATCCCTGTTACTATCCCCCCCTTTGTTCTTCCGTAGCCACTCTGCCTCAGGGCCGGTTGCATCTTCCATTTGTACTCCTTGGGAAGTCTCTCTTTACAGTTCTCCCATTCTTTTTCTTGGATCCAGGACTCCACTAGTCCAATTATTTCGAATCCCTTCAAGAAGGCTATGAAAGAGCCGTCCTCCCTTTCCAGTTTTTTCCTAAGCCCAGCCACATTCCAAAATAATATCTTAACATTTTCCCTTTCCGATCCGTCCTTGTGTTTCTGTCCCTTTCTTCTTTGGTCCCTTACTCGTTTTTTTCCCCTTCGGACCAAGGTACCCATTTCCCGTCTATTTCAACTCTTGTATAGCCTACTTTGACCCGATGACCCCTTTCCTTGAGCTCCTTTGCCTTCCTTAATAACTCCCTCTGGATTCCCTGCTCCTTCGGGGTGAAATCGTCTTGAATAAAAATATTTGTTCCTTTTAGCTTGTGCTTATTTCTCATTATCTCCGTTTTTGCCTCCCAACATTCTAGCTTTAACAAAATTGGGCCTTTGTTCCCTCCTTTAGAGCCGAGCTGGTATGCATTCTCGAAACCCTCGTTAATTCCTAACCTTTCCATAAACGTTTTCTTTGCCTCTTCTCGCCATGTTTCTCATTCAATTCCGTAAATTACGATGTTATTTGTTATCTCCCTCCTTAATCTCCTCTCTTCAATATCCTTTAGGCTAATCAGTTCTTCCCTCAGCGCTTGTCGTTCCTCCTCCCACCTACTCTCGGTTCTTTCCTTCTCCTCCTTAACTGATTCCGCTGCATCCTCCAGCTTCGACATCCTATTCTTTATTTCCTTGTTCTCATCCCTTATTGCCCTCAGCTCCGATAACAATTCTTTTCTCCAGTCCTTTTCTACTTCTTCCTCCTCCTTCTGTCTCTTCACCACTCTTTGCAGCTTTTCCTCCAGCCTTCTGTTTTCCCTTCTCATTTCCTCCAGCTTTCCGTCTACTGCTGTGAACTCCTTTTTAATTTCTTTTAATTCCTGTAGAATTCTATCCAGTTGCTCACTCTGCACTGTACTACTCTCACCTCTTCCTATATCTTTAAACTCATCTTTTTTCGACCTTTTAGCTATCTGAATCGGTGACCGATTTAGCTTTGCGCATCTTTCAAACGGATTCATCGACTCACTGTTCGCTCTCGGTATTTTCTCGTATTCGTCCATTCTCAAGCTAGAACTATTCACTTATGGTGGAGAACACGGCTACTAGTTCAGCTATTCCTCACTAGATGCGCTATGTAGAGCTGAATAGGTGATTATCCTGACGCGCCGCAGCTACCAATAGTATCTTATCACCACGTGTCTTTTATCACAAACATACGCGACCTTTCACTTTCCTCACAACCAAAACAACTAAAAGAAAAACTAAACCTTTAAAAGGAAACCAATCAAAACAGCTCCCACTAACTAAAGTCAGATACTCGCGCGATAAACCACACTATCTTTATTTTAACCGAAAAAACAGCTTATTAAATTCATCTAGAAATTAATTTATCGAGCACTCTAACGCACGTCTTCACTCGCTGAGACTTCAAACGATTCGGTGAGTTCCGATGCTACTAGAGAAAAAACAATAAATTGATCGCTTGCAAAGTGTGAAATGACCCAAAATATAAGCTATTACAAAATACTGCAACAACTAATTATAGATACAATCATACCAACTTATTAAAGCGGTTTAATAAATATATTAAACCTTTCCGTAGCTCTATTATATTACTAAGTCTTTTTAGGACTACAGAACAAATGCAAGATTTGTTTTGTATTCAATTACCATTTAAATCAATAACTGAAACTAAGTGTGGATCTTTCTACATACATATTATATCAAAACCTAACCTCGACAGCTCGGCACATGTTTTATAAACTAATGGAAGTATATTCCATTTTATAATTCAAAAGAGCAAAGCTAATGAGAAATAGATCTCGAAAAGCGTCTACAGATGGCTATTCACTTGAATAGAAAAATGTGATCTTAAAAACAATGTTATTTATCTTGTTGTTGTTTACTGTCACGAAAGTGGACTGTGGGTTAAGAAATATATTGAAAATTTTAGCAGACAAATATCGGTTGTGTTTCAACATGAGATTTGTTTAGCAGTCTTGAAAAAACTTAATAATATTATAGAGCTACGGAAAAGCTGAATGTATTCGCATATTAAAGCTATATTCCGCTTTAATAAGTTTGTTTCAAAAATCTTGTTTTTTTGGTATATTTTCTACTGCCTTTTACTGACTATACTGCTATCTACTGACTTATATTCCTTAGAATCAGAATTTTGGGTCAATTTCTTCTTGAGAATGGAGGAAAAAACTGAACGTTACAAAAGACGAAATTGATATTAGAAATTTGAACTTTAACAAAGAGAACCTATTACAATCAGCTTACACACACACACACATACACATCAGTTTATCAGTTACAATAAGTTACAATCTTTTAATATGATATCTGATTCCTTTAATTCCATTAACTTTTCATTTTAAATTGTAAACTACAATTTTGGCCAGTACGTTAAGCATTTTCGAAATTGCATTTTATAAGTCACGGAAAAAAGTGTTAATTAAACATAAATTCGCAAAAATAACGGAAATTTTGTAAATACTGCAAGATAATAAATGTGTCTCAAAATAATACCTTGATTTTATTGGTATTGACCAGTTTAGTTTAATTTGTGTATTCTGGCAGTGCACCAACATTAAGCAATATAAGTGGAAGGTCGCGTTATGTTCATGCCGTCCCACCACTAGACGTGAAGATACCAACTATATAAACTTGAATTTGGTAATTCGAAGACACAGTTTGATCGCACAAGTCAAATCCAACAAAACCAAAAATGTTCAAATACGTAAGTTTGTAAATTACATTATGAAACATTTTATATAAAAAAATAGATATTTTATATAAAAAAAACTGATACTTATAACTATTTTTTTTTTCAGGTTATATTCGCTGCTCTCTTGGCTTTGGCCTTCGCTGCCCCTGAACCAAAACCAGGCGTAGTAGCTCCCTTGGCATACACCGCTCCATTGGCGTACACCGCTCCATTCGCACACTCTGCACCTTTGGTCAATGCTGCCTATGCTGCTCCATATGCTTACTCTGCTGGATACGCTGCGGCTCCTTTGGCATATTCTGCCTACTCTGCCTACCCAGCTTACTCTGCTTACTCCGCACCAATTGTCAAATATCTTTAAATTGTGATGACAACCGACACTAAATCTAAAAATTTATTAATAAAAGTAATTTGTTAATAACTATTTTATTTTATTTGTATTATTTTCCCCCAGAGATTTGCTTGAATAACTATAGTAAATTAGCAGCGAACTATTTATTTCAATAAAATTATAACTACATATATGGGAATTTTAAAGCAAACTCTAATAGACATTATTAAGATAAAATAACAACCATTAATTAAAATTTAGATATTATGACATTATGATATTATGACTTTTTTCATCGAGACGAAAAACACCGAGAAAAACACCAAGACGAGCAACCGAAAAGAGGACTATGCCCCTTGGAGAGATGAGCTCTAGCAGGCCCACTCAAAAACAATTTCTTAACGTGGTCCTAGATCCCTCTTCTCTCTGTTAATTTTTCCATGAAGTATTTTTTGGAGTAGGTCGTATCTCTTTGTATTTCGCATGAAATGTCCTAGATATTGCAACTTTCGTCATTTCACTATCTTGATCAATTTGGGTGTTGTGTTCATTCGTCTCATTACTTTTGTCAATCTCTGGATCCAAGATATTCTCAAGATCAATCTATAAATCTTCTCTGTGTTTTTATTTAAGGACGTTCCCAAGCAGCAGTCGTGCCGCTTTATAAAAAGTAGTTGAGGTGCAGTGTTCCTTTGGGTGCCGCTTATCTGCGTAGAAGTTCTAAAATACTTTCGTTGCTTCGTTTCTCCGATCCAACAACATGGCATTCTAACTCTATATTTTTATGTTGTTGACATGCGGAGCGTTTCAATATTTTGAAAAAAAAAATTGTAAATTGCAAATAATATATTAATGATGATCTCTCGATTGAAGAATGGTAGATTTGTTAAAAAAAAAGACTAGTGATGCAATAGCTAAATCTCTCGCGGGTATGTCTGAGGCTAAAAAACGAAAATTTCAATCTATACTGAATGAAACAGCTCAATGTGAAATCCCCGCTTTGTATGAAGAATTAGTACGCTTATTTCCGAAATACGCATCAAATTCTCATAAATTTTCCATTGCAGCTTCAAGTCAAAGTAACGAAAGTTTTGATAATATTGTGGCAAATAAAGCCCACAAAAATAAATGTCTAAGTACAAGTAGTGCTTGTGATATTAGAGTAGCTAGTATTTTAAATATTAAAAAAAGATTAAATATTTCCATTGGATCCCGCATTGGAATCAATCCAATGTTCATCGTAGTAAATTGAAGTGTAAAAAACGAGCATTAGTAAGTCAGTCTAAAGCCAAAAAACTGAGACGGATTGAATTAAGAAAAAAAATGGAGTTGTTGAGGAAAAATACCGAAAGACATGAAGGTATTACTTATCAAAGTAATTGTGGAATGAACAAATTAATTAATTCCATACCAAATGACTGCGATAACTACAATAATAGTATTACACTACAAGATAATACAAAAGTTGTGTATTTTGACATCGAAACCACGGGATTTGCTGCAAATGCGCATATTTTACAAATTGCAGCTATCTGTGATTGTAAAATTTTTAACATCTACGTAAATACTAAGACCAAGATTTCACCATCAGCAAGCGCTGTTACTCAACTTTACCAAAAACATGGAAACTTATTCTATAAAGATAAAAAAGTTGAAACCCACAAAATTTCCTATGCTTTGGAATCTTTCGAACAATTTTTATTTAATTTATGCAATGGGCAAAAAAAAATGTTTGTTAGTTGCTCGCTTGACGTTCCACGACTTTTACGAGCTATAACGAATGCAAAAGTACCTAGAATTTTGGATTTGATTTCAGGGTTTGCGAATACTTTGACTTTATTCCGAACCGTCTTAGTTGATAGAAAAGGTGCTGGTCAATTTAAATTAGAAACTTTAAGTAATGATTTTTTAGAACCTAATGATGATAATCAGCAATTTCACGATGCCGTTTATGATGTTGTGATACTACAAAATTTGATAAACAAATTAAAATTACAAAGTAATTTATTAAATTCGTACAAACGAAGTGATTATTATTTACAAGAATTAGCTATATCAGATAAAATTAGAGTAAATTTACGAATGTTGGCTGAATTAAAAGATATTATTTCTATCAACATGTGCAAAAAACTAGCTCTAAATGATATTTCATGTGATAATTTAAAAAAGATATATTATGAAAAAGGTGAAAATGCTATTGTTAAATTATTTTCGGAAAAATTAGATGATAACAAGGCGCGAATAACAAAAAATAATCTATCAGAAAAAGCTCAAGAGCTCAAAGCCAAAATAAGTAATAAGAAATTACTAGTTGCTAAGAAAAAATAATATATTGTTAGGATTGTATGTTCATTTGATGTTAATAAAAGTGTTTATGAAAATTATATTTCTCATTTTTTATTTACAAAAACCTACAGTTAACGTAAATCCGTAAATTACTCGCATTTTTTGGAAACATTGACTATACAGTTCAATGATTGGAGATTTGTTTCTTAAACTGCGGTGCAGTGTAACGTTGCCAAGTCGCCATCTCCCACTCTTCAAGTTAAGGAAGTAAACATGAAAACCATCAAAAGTGCTTGGCTTTTAACAATATTATAACAAAATCAATACCGCTTGATAGTGTTATTTTTACAGAAAGATATTTGTTATATCTTCATTTACTGATTCTCAGTTTATCAAAAAAATATCAAGAAAATTACTATTGATATTTAATAAAACGTGTATGAGAATTTCAATCCGGGTATGGTTTACATGTTAAACATGCAAAGTTTAACCGTCAATATTTACAAATTTTCCACCGCAAGGACTATGTAAACAAATTTCTACGGGTAAAGGGTACTTTTAACTATATGTATTCAAAATTACAGAAGAATTTAAAGAAAACTAATTTTCTTGGGAACGTCCTTAAGGTCCATGTCTCTACACCATATAGGAGGACAGAATATACATAGCACTGCAAAAGTCTGTTTTTTATTCTTAAAGTTAAGGTTGTGGCTTTTGAAGACAGCACTCGTTTTCTGAGATAAATTTCTTGCTTTCCCGATACGAATCTTGATTTTGTTAGAGTTATCCCAACTTTCCTTTATTATAGTTCCAAGGTACCGATATTGTTTTACCCTTTCTACATTTCTTTGGTTTATTACTAGTTTACTCCTGTAGATAGATGGTCCTAGATAGCAGCAGCAAAATAATTATAATATTTGTATTATTTATTTAATAGCAGTAAAGAAGTTATGGCACGCTCCTACTTAGCCTAGTAATAGAGATCGTTAAAAATCTGTTTAAATAGTTGAAGTAATAAAATGTTTAAATATGCAATTTATTACTGTCTTAATAGTTTCAGAATATTAACAACATATATAACCAATTGTTCGCTAAAATGTAATAATTTAGTAAAGGTTAAACTGGAATGAAATCTCGGCGCACGTCTGCACTAAACAAATTATTGCACACTACTAAATCTGCCTCAACTGCCTAAATCAAATCAAATCAATTTATTGGCTTTTCAGATGTATCATCAATATTGTACAAACATTTATGGATTAAGTAACCTTTTAGATTATTACGGAATAACTTGATAATAATAATAATAATAATAATAATAATAAAGGCCTTTATTCGTAATAAACAAAAAAATATCAATAAAACATGCAATCCATTGGGCGAGGTTCAGTTCGCCCTGCCTACAATAATAGTAGACAAGACGTCTGTCTGTTCAACTAACCCAAATAATTAAACTAAAAATAGCCAAAATAATGAAAATGATAACATAACATATAAGTAATAACATAATAATAACATAACGAGAAAATTAAAAAATAAAATTGTATTATATAATGAAAAGAGACGAATTTTTTTATTGAAAGAAAATGCAAACCAAGCCAAATAATTACTACAACTTTCCTGAATATAGTCCATTTACAATTAGTTACTCACACAATTCTTGAAATGAGAAAATTCTTGAAAAAAATGAGTTTCTTAAAGCTAGGTCCGGACAAGCTAAGGATATTATTAGAAAATTTATTTAACATATTAGCAATGCTATACGAGAAAGAGCGCTGAAATAATTGTGTTTTATGCTGTGGTATTGTAAGCTTACCCTTAAACCTAATATTAATGTTATGCACATCTGTACGAAATCAAATTTTCTTGTATAGGTATACGGGAAATTTATTTTTTATTATTGCGTGGTAGTGGCAAATCGTGTGCATATAACGTCTTTGATGATTCTTTTTTTAAATTAATAGGTTGGTTAAACTGTTAAAAGTTTGGATTCCAATATGCGAGAGAGCTTTGGTACACAGGGTTAAGATGGCAAATGGTGTTTGTATCATATTTTTGTTCATAGTGTTATTTGAGTTTTGCTCACCTCTTCTTGCTTCGAATGGGCCTACTTTGGATCACGCTTCCTCAACTGTTGGACTTTGATCCTTGCCCAGTATTGTCACATCTTCTGCCCGTATAACACCTTTCTCTCTTCTGTCCAGGGGGTACTTTTACTTCGGGGTTTTTCCTGAAATCCACGGACTTCCTTCAGGGCGCGTCTCACAGACTGTCTGTTTTGGAGATCTGATATTCTCAGTTCTTTAATATCCTTCTAGGTCTCTGTCAACCAAGTGGTACGAAGCTTCTTGTTTTGCCAGAAGGTGAACAGACGGTTGGTTAGTCGGTTTGGAGGCAGTCTTGCAACCTGGCTATAGAAAGCTACCCTTCTTTTCCTTGCACAGTCAGAGAGCATCTCAATATGTTCGTATGTTCAGAGTTATGCCGCCTTCGGAATTCCCCATCCTCTTTTATCGTGGCTAGGATTTTCCTGAGGATTCTCCCCTCTGATTTCTAATTTCTATAGTAGACCTGTTCGGTTCAAGGAAAGACACTTCATGGCATACAGGGCTTCTGGTCGTAACACTGATGTGTAGTGCTTAAGTTTCGGGTTGCGTGACAGGCATTTCTTATTGTAAGTGTTCTCAGTCAGGCGATAGGCTAGTTGTAAATTGTTGACTTTCTTGGATAATGATGCTCTTTCTGATAAGTTGGGTTCAATCCATTCACGGAGATACTTAAATTTTTCAGTCCGTTTGATGTTTCACTGTTCTAGCTTCAAACATCTCTCTGTTTGCTTCTCTGATGTTGGAGAATTCTGTTTTCTCCAGCAACACTTAAGACCCACTTTGGCAGCCTGTTTTCTGAGTCAGTTTACCTGCATTGTTGCCATCTCAAGAAATTCAGCAAACAGTGCCATGTCATCTGCAAAGGCCAGACAACCTAAAACCAGTCCATCGTTCTTACGTCACAGGTAGATACCACCAGGTAGATCTGAGCACCTAAATTTTTCAGTTCCTTGCGCTATTCTCTCACAACCTTTTCAAGGACAAAATTGAATAAAAGTGGGAAAAATCCATCTCCTTGTCTCACTCCAGTTTTTTTTTTCGAAACTTTCTGAAATATAGTCTTTAAATTTAACCTTGGAATGTGTATTGGTAGTTTAGTATGGGTAATAGGAATGGGAATGGGTATTTGAAATGGGTAATTGGTATTAAGTTTCTAGGATGAGTCTGCGGGTTTTGTCTAGCCCTAGTTCCTGGAGTACTTTCTAAAGTGTTTCTCTATCAATGGAATCGTGGGCCTTCCTAAAATCAACAAAGGTGACGACCACCTTGCGGTATGCAAGTACAGTTATAAGATTGAGGATCTGTTCAACACAGGATCGAGTCTTCCTGAAACCCCACTGGTATTCTCCCAGTTGACTATCCAACTGATTTTCTGCCCTTGCTTGTAACGCCTTCGAGAGGATCTTGTATAGTACCAGGACGAGAGAAATTCCACGGTAGTTGTTTAAATCAGTAAAATCTCCCTTTTTGTGAAACGGATGTATCAGAGCAGATTTCCAATCGGGTGGTAGTTTCTCTGTTTCCCAGATGTCCTAGATGATCTCGGTTAGCTTGCGCACGGCATTATTTCGAGCACCTTTCCACAGTTCAGCAATGATAAAATACTCTCAAGCTGCCTTATTATTCTTAAGAAGCTGAATGACTTGACCATCTTTTTCCAATGAAGGCGGCATTGAATACGGGTTTTATGTGGTTTGTTTATAGTCAAAGTTTTCGCTGGGTGGATCACAGTGAAGTAGATTTTTAAAGTACTGAGCTAAAAGATGGCAGTTGTCCTTGTCGTTAAAAGCCAGTTTGCCTTGGTTCAAAGCCAGTTGGCTCAAAATTAAAGTAATGCGTTATGAAAAAAACAAACCTGGTTGTATCTTCTTTAAGTACAATTATAGTGACGCAGAGAACAATGTTGTTACAGTTTATGGTAGAGGCAGACCAGCTGATATTCCACAAAATATTCCACCCCTGTACAAAAGTCTTTTACCTATAGCCGAAAAGAAAAAAAATAGCCTCCTCAAGCTGTGCTCTAGCAACATTATTTCTCTAGAGTACCAGCCTTGGTATAGCTCACTTCCTGTTGATAAGGTAAAGAAAGCTAGAGTACCAGAACCAGGAAGTTTTGAAAGTGATACAGAGGAATATTCTGATTAAGTTTTAATATAGTTTTACTTTACGAATTGTATTTGTTTTGAAAGTAATAAATTTTGATTTTCAATAACTATGTTTTCGTGATTTTGTGACCAAATCAGATTCTCGGTTTTAAAAAAAAAAACCTGATTTTATAGAAACCTTGAAAGTTGAAACTGAATTTGTGGAAAACCTTAATTTTTGAATTGGTCAATTTTTTTTTAATATATTATTTATTTGCGCACAATATACTATAATAGATTCGTATTTATGCGTCATTTTAATATTTTTCTTAGCAAAGACCGAAAAAATGAATTAAGTTGTAGAATGGGCAAATTTGAACCTTAAGACAACGCATTTATACTTACAACCAATTATTATAATATAATTAGTTTCATATTTGTAACTTTAAATTCATAATTGTTATTTAATTTCAATCAACAAATATCTTCTATAGACTACAGTCATATAATCTCAAGATAATTTTAGCTACATTAAGAGTTTTCTCTAGATAACTGCATTTTATAAATCACGGATAAAATGTTAATTAAACATAAATTCGCAGAAATGACGAAAATTCTATAATAAAATAAATATTATAAAATAATAAATGTTTCTCAAAATAATACCTTGATTTTATTGCAATCGGTCAGTTTAATTTAATTTTTGTATTCTGGAAGTGCAGCAACATTAAGTAATATAAGTGGAAGGTCGCGTTTTGTTTATGCCGTCCCACTACTAGACGTTAAGATACCAACTATATAAACTCGAATTTGGTAATTCGAAGACACAGTTTAATCGCACAAGTCAAATCCCACAAAACCAAAAATGTTCAAATACGTAAGTTTGTTAATTACATTATGAAACGTTTTATATGAAAAATGTATATTTTATATAGAAACCTAAACTAATTCAAATATATCTAAATTAAAATTTAATTTTTATTTTCAGATTGTATTCGCTGCTCTCTTGGCTTTGGCCTTCGCTGCCCCTGAACCAAAACCAGGCGTAGTAGCTCCATTGGCTTACACCGCTCCATTGGCGTACTCTGCTCCTTTGGTCAATGCTGCCTATGCTTCTCCATATGCTTATTCCGCTGGATACGCTGCGGCTCCTTTGGCTTACTCTGCCTACTCTGCCTACCCAGCTTACTCAGCCTACTCTGCACCAATTGTCAAATATCTTTAAATTTTAATGAAAACTGACATTAAATCTAAAACTTTATTAATAAATGTGATTTGTTAATAACTATTCTGTTTTATTTCTGAACTTGCGTGCACAGAAATTTAGAAATATCTTCTATTCGATAATTACCATTTAACCCATTCGATACCGATTGCACAATATATGCCTTTTGAAAGAAAATATGAGTTTAAATTTATCAAAAATGCTTAGCGTATATAGGCGTAGCAACCGGTAAACAAAAACGAACGTATTAATGTGGTGGTTATTACGAGAATAACAAACTTGTGAAAGATTGTAATTATTGGCTTAGCGATTGCAATTTACACATTCATCGTTTTTCATAATTTTTATAGATTTCAAGGATATTAGTTTAATGCATATTATACCGCAAAAAACTTCCCCAGTTTTTGTTCTATTTGAAAATTAACACAGTCAGCGATCTGTTGCTCGACAATTGGATATGACACGCGCCGCGGTTCGAAGAGTGCTCCAACGTTATGGGGGTAATGTATCCTTCGTAGACGACCTGGTACAGGCAGAAGGAGATTTACAACGGCTCGGGATTACCGCTTTATTTTGTCAATACCATTAAAAAATCGTCACCTTAATGTCGTTAAATTGTAACAACAGCTTCGCGAATTAGTCAGTGAACAGTATAACGAAGACTGCAGGAAAGTAACTTGACCGCTGAGACACTTGCTCATCGTGATGCAGTTTACAAGGGATCATTTAAATTGGACGTTGGAACAATGGGGGTCTGTTCTGTTCTTAGATGACACCAGAATATGCCTCCATGGTTGCGACCGAAGAAGAAAAGTGTACCGAAGACCAAGAGACCGATTTAAACAATGTTTCCTGCACTCAAGAGCGAACTGCTTATGGAGGTTTCCTGCATGATCTGCAACCGACCCTGTTTCCATCATTCGGGAGAGGAGGTTTAACGGGTGCTAGGTACATCTAGGAGATTTTTCACGATCAAGTCCCGACCTAAATCCGATAGAACTTAGTGCCCCAACCTCAATCCCAGAACTTACAGAGTTTTTCTATTGCTTTTCGCTATTCGTCAAATGGATTTCCCTATTTGGCACATGACTTTCATATTTTTCAAATATATTTCACTATTTATCAAGCAGTTTCGCTTTACATCAAAACAATTTCCCTATATATGTCAAATATAATTCCCTGTCAATCATATTGGAAGAAAATAATTTACGACGCAGGAAGTCGAAAATCAGTAATGAAGAGGCCTGATAATAAGGCAAATGAATACTGGATTAAGCAGTGTACAAGTCAGCGTGCAGTTCGGTGTAAAAGATAATACGGTAAGAAAAATTTACTCTATCTACAAAAATTCTGGAGAAACAGCAAAAAAAACATACCGGTCAAAGGAAAGAAGTATTGTCTGAAGCAAAGAAACAACTGTTGTGTGATTGTACTTTGACTCTTGCAAATTTGAAAGCCAAAACTTTGGAGGAATATCCGGATTTACATGTTTCGATCAGCACTATTAACCCATTCGATACCGATTGCACACTGCGTGTGCAATTGATTTCCTAGACTATAAGCACGGTGTGTGCAATAACAGTAATTTGCAATTATTAATTAGTCTGAGTAAACTAGTCGTTGAAATAAGATTTTTCTTGAACAAAGGAAATCTGTAAAGTACAGGAAAAAAAATTTGTCATTGGTTTTACTATGTACCTTTACACGTAATAGTATATTACGTAATGAGAGTTGTAAGAAGCATATTATGTACGAGCGGAAAAAACCGCTACGCGGGTCGCGCGTAATTCCGCGAGTACGTAATTGCCTTACAACTCGAATTATGTACTATACTTTATCTACGACCACACTATTTTTTGTCTATTGAATAAGAAAATTATGTTTGATGTAACTGATATAGAACTCCGCCATAGACGGTCCCAAGCCCGGTTTGCGAAAGGAGGAGGGTAGACACCCTGAATGGCCAGAAACACCAGTGCGTCTCAGGAAGTAGGCTAAGGACGGATAGAGTTGGACTCGCGGCATAGCTGTGAGAACTCCAACATATCCCATCCAGCTGAAAATTGTCAAGCCGTGTCTGTGCGGTTGAGTACACAGACCTGAGCCTCCAGATTGGGGGTTGGGCGATGGGCTAACAACCTATTCCTGGAAAAAAAAACTTGTTAAGGAACCTGATGCTTCGCCTCGGATTGGACAGGTTCAACGGAAACGACCTGGCAAGCGGAAATTTGATCACTCTTTCGGAACCTGGAATGTACGATCCTTGTTCAAACCTGGAGCTCTAAAATCACTCCTAGAACAAGTTGATAAATTTAACATTGATGTTATTGCACTCCAGGAAACTAAATGATATATATATAACTATAATACTATGAGTCTCGAAAAAATCCTTCCATATGACCATGTTCATTGCGAGTTGCTTAACTTAACTAACCGTCGTACTAAACGTTTTTCCTGCATCTTCTGCCTCTTTTCTGACGGTTCTTCGCCAAATTGTTATTTCAAATTAAATTTAATGACTATATATATTTGGCTTACCACTTTTGCGGCCACCTTGTAGATTCCAATCTAAGGCCATTTGCGCTATGTTACTGTTATCCCGCCACAGGGTATGACCTATCCATTTCCACTTTCTTCTATAAATTTGCGCGGTTTCCTTGGATATTATGTTTGGCCAGAAAATTCCCAGGATGCGTCTTAGACATTTGTTAATGAGAGTTTGGAGCCGGTGAGCTGTTTCATCACCTTCCACGTTTCAAATCCATAAAGTAGGACTGGATTAACGTTGGTATTAAAAATTCTAAGCTTATTGATCATGCGGTAGCGGTAGATTGCCATATGGGGCGTAGGCGTGCACATGCAGCACCCGGTGTCCGAACCCTTACTTGAATATCTCTTTCAGTGCCGCCACTTTCATCAACAGGGCTTCCTAGGTAGGTAAAGTAGTCCACTCTTTCGATCAACGCTTCGTGGATTGATATGGGCTGCTGGTTTTGGAAATTTATCCTTACTTCCTTCGTTTTGAGATATATCATCCGCGTATGCCAATTCCTCTAAGCGGCTGTGAAGAGCCCATTGTATGCCCTTGTTCGTTTTACATGCCTTGATAACAAATTCGAATGCCAGAACAAATAGAAATGGGGACAAGACGAAGCCCTGATTTACTTTGTTTCTTACTCCGAGATCACAACTCGTTTCCGTTATATGCCAGAGAGCTTGGTGTTTCAGGGTGTCAAGGGGTTGTTTCAAGTCAACGAATGTTAGGTACAAAAAGGGGTTTGGAATTTATTTGACTGCTCAATTATGATCCTCGATGTGTTAACGTGGTCACTACACCCGCGGTTTGGACGAAACCCTGCCTGTTCTTGCATAAGCATTAGATCACGCCCACCACTCTGAGCTGAATTACCGTCATTGTGATTTTGTTTATAAAGGCTCCTCCCAAGCCTTGGTACTAATTGGGTGCAGTATGTTGGCAATTTCAGCAGGAAATTCTTTAAATAATTATTTTGAAACATTATCTGTACCCGACGCTAAAAACCACAAAAATAAAAGTAAACCTAGTAACCTAATAGGTAGTACTATGATTCTGCCCAATAGTATTTTATTCAGGTACATTCGTAGAGCCCCTGTTGGGTACCCGACTAGAATGTAATGCGCTATAGAAAAGGCCCCTGTGCGGCAAGCCCGATCATGTGGATAGTAGGGCACGGTTCCGGTTTGACCACTGGGATTTAGAACAGGCTACCGAGTTCAAGTCCGAATCGGGTGACTAAACTGGTGGCCGACTATTTACCCGATCGGGCCTACCTTACCTTCTTTATAGGGCTTCCTAGGTAGGTAAAGTAGTCCACTCTTTCGATCAACGCTTCGTGGATTGATATGGGCTGCTGGTTTTGGAAATTTAGCCTTACTTCCTTCGTTTTGAGATATATCATCCGCGTATGCCAATTCCTCTAAGCGGCTGTGAAGAGCCCATTGTATGCCCTTGTTCGTTTTACATGCCTTGATAACAAAGTCGAATGCCAGAACAAATAGAAATGGGGACAAGACGAAGCCCTGATTTACTCTGTTTCTTACTCCGAGATCACAACTCGTTTCCGTTATATGCCAGAGAGCTTGATGTTTCAGGGTGTCAAGGGGTTGTTTCAAGTCAACGAATTTTAGGTACAAAGGGGTTTGGAATTTATTTGACTGCTCAATTATGATCCTCGATGTGTTAACGTGGTCACTACACCCGCGGTTTGGACGAAACCCTGCCTGTTCTTGCATAAGCATTGGATCACGCCCACCACTCTGAGCTGAATTACCGTCATTGTGATCTTGTTTATAAAGGCTCCTCCCAAGCCTTGGAACTAATTGGGTGCAGTATGTTGGCAATTTCAGCAGGAAATTCTTTAAATAATTATTTTGAAACATTATCTGTACCCGACGCTAAAAACCACAAAAATAAAAGTAAACCTAGGAACCTAATAGGAAGTATTATGATTCTGCCCTAATAGTATTTTATTCAGGTACATTCGTAGAGCCCCTGTTGGGTACCCGACTAGAATGTAATGCGCTCTAGAAAAGGCCCCTGTGCGGCAAGCCCGATCATGTGGATAGTAGGGCACGGTTCCGGTTTGACTGATGGGATTTAGAACAGGCTACCGAGTTCATGTCCGAATCGGGTGACTAAACTAGTGGCCGACTATTTACCCGATCGGGCCTACCTTATCTTCTTCATAGCGCATTACATTTGGTATTGGGCACCCAGAAAGGGCATTTCGAAGGAGTCCCATACTGATGAAGCATAATCATACCACGCCCGACTAGATTCCCGTTTTCATTTCTTCCAGGGGTGTAGCGGTTTAAGAGCGTTTTCATAAAAATCGCAGATAACCTGGCCCTTCTATCCAGCGATGAACTCACAGCAAAAAAAGAAAATTAAAACTCTCGAAAAATGTGCTAAAATAATCGGACTGCAGATCTCCTTCCAGAAAACAGAATTTTTCGCTTCAAAACTATACCTCTCAAGTCTAAATACGAAATATGGACAGATCAACTGAGTCCCTCACTTTAAATACCTGGGCGAAACTACTCCCGGGCAGAAAGACCTAATGGTGGACAGTCTTTTATTGAGTTTCTTGTTCTCAATAAATATTTCTTCTTCTTCTTCTTATGTCTAAGAAAAAATATGATTTATCTTAACAAATAAAATTAAAACATTTTTTTATTCGAATTATGTATTCATAAAACAAATAACAAATTTTATGAATAAGATGGTTGCGACAGTTACTACGTGGTAATCCATACTTACATTGAATTGAAAAATTCACTTTGTTTTTTACCACACTTATATTATGTAAAAATGTTACATAACTTATTATTCACAGTTATATAAATTTCTACACATATCACGACTTGAGTTTCGACGTTTGACGGTCATTTTCAAGTGCTTGAACTTGAAATGACTTGAAAATGACCGTCAAACGTCGAAACTCGAGTCGTGATATGTGTAGAAATTTATATAACTGTGAATAATAAGTTATATAACATTTTTACATAATATAAGTGTGGTAAAAAACAAAGTGAATTTTTCAATTCAATGTAAATAACAAATTAATAAAAAAAAAAAAAAAAAAAAATCCCTTTATCTTTTAAACAAATACTTTTTGTGGAAAATCGTGAAAATTTAAAACTGCATATTTTAAAAATGAAACGAAAAAATGCAATTGAAAACAATTCAAGACAAAAACAATTAAAAACAACCCAACAAGATAAAAATTACGAAAATATTTATGCAAGCAAAATAACATTTTAAATTAATAAATATTTTTATTAATCAAACTAAAATTTTTCAATTTCTCAAGACAATTTAATGGTATGTGACAATTGGTGCTGAGTAGGCAGAGTAAGCTCCTGGATAGGCGGAATAGGCAGAGTAAGCCAAAGGAGCAGCGGCGTATCCAGCAGAATAAGCATATGGAGAAGCATACGCGGCATTAACCAAAGGAGCTGAGTAAGCCAATGGAGAAGTGTAAGCCAATGGAGATGTGTAAGCCAATGGAGCTACTACGCCTGGTTTTGGTTCAGGGGCAGCAAAGGCCAAAGCCAAGAGAGCAGCGAATACAACCTGTAATAGAAAAATACAAAATATTTAATAGCAAATTCTAAAAGTAAATTATTTATCATTTTAAATAGTAAGCTTGTAAGTCATATTGGATACTAAATTTATTCCATTACTCGACTTTTGTTCTTCTATTATTGAAGTCGTCTAAGATCACGTTAACCTGTACAATCTAGTTAATATTACACATATGTTGAATGATATAATAAAAAATAAAACAAATAAATCAGAATATTCAAATTAAATTTATAGGCTAACTAATTGAAATAACAAACATTTTAAATATTTCAAAATCAAAACCTCTGAATGCATTTTGCTGCAATAAATTATTTTACAAATTATTTTAAAAACTAATTAAAATGTTTATAACCATTTGATATAACTTACGTATTTGAACATTTTTGGTTATTTGTTGGATTTGACTTGGGATCAAACTGTGCTGACCGACTAGAAATATTCAGTTTATATAGTTGAATCCGAAACTCCAATAGTGGGATCGCAACAATAAAATTTGACCTTCTAGGTGTTACTCGAGGATGGTGCACATTGAGAATGCAAATCGAAACGTTTCATAATAAGTTTCTTGAGCCCAAATCAATTATATGATTATATTGTCTTGATTTAATAATTGAATCTTGAGTATCAACAATAAATATATCTTTCTAGTATTATGTACTTAAGTCTGTATATTCAGATCTAATTTAAATGTAAAATGTATTGTCAACTTTATCTACTTAGTTTAGTCCGAACCAGCGTTTCTCAAACTTTTAAACCTAACGCGACTCAAAAAAATTTCTAGGAATGAGAGTACGACACATGGGTTTGGATGGAAAAAGGGACATCGATAAAAATTTGTCGGGAACCTTTTATTTATTTATTAAACAGGTGTATTTACATTATACCAAGTGGCAAAACAAGAAATAATCGTTTACAAAAGACTTACATACTATAATACTATGAGTCTCGAAAAAATCCTTCCATATGACCATGTTCATTGCGAGTTGCTTAACTTAACTAACCGTCCACGTTTTTCCTGCATCTTCTGCCTCTTTTCTGACGGTTCTTCGCTAAATTGTTATTTCAAATTAAATTTAATGACTATCTATATTTGGCTTACCACTTTTGCGGCCACCTTGTAGATTCCAATCTAAGGCCATTTGCGCGATGTTACTGTTATCCCGCCACAGGGTATGACCTATCCATTTCCACTTTCTTCTATAAATTTGCGCGGTTTCCTTGGATATTATGTTTGGCCAGAAAATTCCCAGGATGCGTCTTAGACATTTGTTAATGAAAGTTTGGAGCCGGTGAGCTGTTTCATCACCTTCCACGTTTCAAATCCATACAGTAGGACTGGATTAACGTTGGTATTAGAAATTCTAAGCTTATTGATCATGAGGTAGCTATAGATTGCCATATGGGGCGTAGACGTGCACATGCAGCACCCGTTATCCGAACCCTTACTTGCATATCTTTTTCAGTGCCGCCACTTTCATCAACAGGGCTTCCTAGGTAGGTAAAGTAGTCCACTCTTTCGATCAACGCTTCGTGGATTGATATGGGCTGCTGGTTTTGGAAATTTATCCTTACTTCCTTCGTTTTGAGATATATCATCCGCGTATGCCAATTCCTCTAAGCGGCTGTGAAGAGCCCATTGTATGCCCTTGTTCGTTTTACATGCCTTGATAACAAAGTCGAATGCCAGAACAAATAGAAACGGGGACAAGACGAAGCCCCGATTTACTCCGTTTCTTATATTGATCCTGGTGCCTTGTTTGCCTTTGTTTAAGACTCTGCATACAGCGCCGGTATATAGCGCTTTGGTTATATTTATGACTTTTTGAGAGATCACAACTCGTTTCCGTTATATGCCAGAGAGCTTGGTGTTTCAGGGTGTCAAGGGGTTGTTTCAAGTCAACGAATTTTAGGTACAAAGGGGTTTGGAATTTATTTGACTGCTCAATTATGATCCTCGATGTGTTAACGTGGTCACTACACCCGCGGTTTGGACGAAACCCTGCCTGTTCTTGCATAAGCATTGGATCACGCCCACCACTCTGAGCTGAATTACCGTCATTGTGATCTTGTTTATAAAGGCTCCTCCCAAGCCTTGGAACTAATTGGGTGCAGTATGTTGGCAATTTCAGCAGGAAATTCTTTATATGATTATTTTGAAACATTATCTGTACCCGACGCTTAAAACCACAAAAATAAAAGTAAACCTAGTAACCTAATAGGTAGTACTATGATTCTGCCCAATAGTATTTTATTCAGGTACATTCGTAGAGCCCCTGTTGGGTACCCGACTAGAATACCCGGTAATGCGCTATAGAAAAGGCCCCTGTGCGGCAAGCCCGATCATGTGGATAGTAGGGCATGGTTCCGGTTTGACTGATGGGATTTAGAACAGGCTACCGAGTTCATGTCCGAATCGGGTGACTAAACTTGAGGCCGACTATTTACCCGATCGGGCCTACCTTACCTTCTTCATAGCGCATTACATTTGGTATTGGGCACCCAGAAAGGGCATTTTGAAGGAGTCCAATACTGATGAAGCATAATCATACCACGCCCGACTAGATTCCCGTTTTCACTTCTTCCAGTGATGTAGCGGTTTAAGAGCGTTTTCATAAAAATCCCCCCTTACTAGGATTTCGGTAGGTTACTATTGGCCATAAAAGTGCAAAGTAATCCAGCAATACTTTTTTTCGGTAAAAATGACTCGAAGTTTTTAACATAAGTAAGTAACATATCTTATTTACTTATGTGAAAGTAACTTTTAGTTGCTTATAGTAACTTTTTAGTACTTTTCTAGTAATATATGTGATATGTTCCGTCCATTTCAAATTACAATCGATTATTATTTATTCCTAGATATTTTGTATGACTCACTCTTTTGATTTCAGGGCATCACACGAGAATGTGTTACACAATTCTTTGTGAATTTTAATTTTGCATGTGACTCTCAACACAGCAGTCATAAGTCATAGTTTTATCTATGTATATTCAACGAAAAATGATTACAGTTCAGCCAGTTAGATTTTGCTAATTTTTCTTTCCACTAGGTTTGTGACATCGTTCCATTTCTTGCCTTTAATAATGATCGCAGTATAAACAGCAATAACTACAAATACCTCATGATTTAAGACTAAATCTCGTTAATATGTAAAAAAAAATTGAATCTGTCAAAGTATAGTGCCTGTATCTTCATGACTACTCATATCACCTAGTTTGATGAGATGTTTTCGATCACTCAGGTAACTTTCAAGTTGACCCAGAGGCAAGTTTGGATGATCCAGAGACAGTAATAAATGTCTCAAACCTCCGACCGGCCTATGGAGAGAACCCAATGGCAACAGTCATTGTCTCAAAAAAAAGAAGCCGAAGAACTGGTAGCATCTTATATGTTTATTTTTGTGCAATACAATGCCGGCTCTCCGCTTTCGCACTGAGCCGGTTATCTTAGTCTAATTTTACTAATGGCTAACATGCTACTAACATAAGTTTATCTATACTAACCTAAGGGGCCTAAACTAAATTAAGCCTAAGCTAACCTAAGCTATGCTACGGGAGAGTTGAGGGGGAGGATGGGATAGGGTAGAATGGGTATGATGGGAGGTAGGTAGGGAAGGTGTGCAGAATGGTGACAGATTATACACGTTTATATCGCCGTTTGGTGTGGCCTAGAGAGAAACCTGAAAGAAATCGGGAAGGTAAAATAAATTGATGCCGGTGGGGGGGTCTGGTGGGGTCCGTGATGGGTTGCTTCTTCTGTGGGGCGGGGGTATCAGGGCAGGTCGTGGTCCAGTCGTGTGAGGCGTCGGGCGCAGCTGTCGAACGTCTTCCACCAGGTGTTGTGTAGCTCTGTGTCCTTGATTTCTTCTTCTCTTCTGGGCCAAGTGCATCCGGCGTTGAACATGGCGATCTCTGTCTGGTCTCTCCATTCTCATAAATAATACATGGGCAACGGAGTCCACCTCACCACAGCCGCAGGCCGGCGACTCCCTCCTTCCAATGCGATGGAGGTAGGAGTTGAAGTTCCCGTGTCCCGTGATGAGTTGGACCGCTTGGTGTGAAAGGGCCAGGTCCATTTCCATCCACTCTTTGATCGATTGGATGAAATTCCTGGTCCAGCTTCCGTTTTGGGTGTTCTCCCAGTGTATCTGCCATTTCCTGAAAAAGAAGAGAGAGATTCTGCTCCTCACATCTCTGTGGGATACTTTATTAAACATAACAGGAAGCTGAGTTCCTGGCTCCTGAGGAGGATCTATACCCGAGGCCAGTCTAGCCAACGCATCTGCTCTCTCGTTGCCGATTGAGCCTTTATGAGCTCGCACCCAGTGCCAGCGCAGTTCTATTTGCTGCGTTATCTCGCGCGCGATCTCCCACGTTTCCAAAAGCAGCTCCGTGGGAGCTGACAGGTGTTGTAGAGCTTCTAGAACGGATCTGCATGTCAGACAAATGTTAATGTTTTATTAACCAATGTTAATGTTGGTTCTAATATACACAAGCGCTCGGTTTACCGCGATTAATTCGGCCTGAAATATAGAGCAGTGGTCTGCGAGCCGCAAGCCTTCGCAGTGTATTTCAGTTTCGTCTGAGTACACCGCGAAAGCCGCACCGACTCCCTGTTCCCACTTTGAGCCGTCTGTGAATAACTTGATAGCTTGCACATTTTCCTCACCTTGTGTATATCTTATCAACCCGATCTCCGCGGGGTGCACCACCCCTTGAATGCAGACTCTAGATTCGATTTCGTCCGGAGAGATTGTGAGGCCCGTGGCCTCTCTAAGCTAAACCTCATTTAGTTCGCGAAGCAGTTGTTTCTTTGTTAGATCTGCCGCTAGCAAGTCTGCCGGCAAGAGCCCCGATATGACGCAGGCAGCGTCGCCCGAGACGGTTTTGTACGCTTTCGCGGCCCTTAGTGTGCAAACGCGTTGCACACCAAGGAGCTTTTTCCGTTCTCGAACTCCGCATGCGCTGTACCATACCGGTGCCCCGTACAGCAGACAGGGTTCGACAGCTGGAAAGAAACCACTCTTTCATTGACGCGGCGCTAAATCTGAAACCGATCTGCTTTGCTTTCCCGCACGCCTGAGTGACGTGTTCTTTGAATTTCAAAGACCTATCAATATATATGCCCAGATATTTTATGTAGGGAGAGCAGTAAATTGATTTGCCACCTATTTTGAAGACTGGATTCTGTTGGTTAGGCTTTTTGCCGAAGAAAATGGCCTCTGTTTTTGCCGCATTAAATTTAAGTTTGGTCTCGGCGGACCATGCGCTAAGTGTCTCCAGCGCGCGATTTACTGAATTTCTGAGCCCTTTGTAAGTGGTGGATTTCGCTAATAGCATTGTGTAGTCAGCATAAGCAACTATCTCGCAACCCTCCGGGAGATCTGTATCGAAGATGGAATCGTACAGGATCTTCCAGAAGCCAGGACCAGATTTGGATGCTTGCGGACAACCTTTTTCTACAGCTTTTTCCACGTGTATATTGGGCTCTGATATAATTGCTGTCCTGTTGTTGAAGTAGTCTCTGGCTAGTCTGATAAGATTGTCTGGACATTTCTTAGAAATAAGTCTGTCAATAATGAGTGGCCACCATGCGTTGTCGAACGCGCCGCTGATGTCCAGAGCGACCGCCGCGCAATAGTGACCCGTCGATTTACATTCTGTGACGAATGTTACTACTTTTTTGATGGCGTCTATGGTTCCTACTCCCTTACGAAAGCCAAATTGATTGTTGTTGAGTAACTTATTTTGGGACAAGTGATGCTCCAATCTAGTGATTAGGAGCGAATCTAGGATTTTACCGGCTACAGGGAGTAGGCAGATAGGTCTGAAGTCTTTTGTACTTGTTCCGTTCTTGTTTGGTTTGGGGACGGTCTTGACTAATTGTTCTTTCCAGCAAGTTGGAAAGACTCCTATTTCGAGACATTTATTATAGATATTTTTGAAGAGGGACGAGTTTTTCTCAAAAGCGATGCGAGCTATATCCGCTGTCAAGCCGTCTATACCTGGCGCTTTCCTACTGTTCATGAATTTAATGACTCGTTTGATTTTCGGTACCGTGAAGGGCCTGTCGTCAGGTCCTCCGATACCGGTTCTCGATGTAATTCTAATTTCGCGGTGAGACTCTGTGTCTTCGTTGATGTCGTCCTCTGGGAAGAACGTATTGAGGAGTTTGCGGGTGGTCTCACGTAGATCGAGGTGATTATTATTAATTTTAATGCTAGTTAGATAGCCTACTGAAGAATATTTCCCTCTAAGCACCTTGTAAACTGTTCCCCAGGGATCTTTATAAGCCGATCTAGTGCAGAACTCTTGCCATTTCTTTTCCTTGGTCTTGAGGATTTTGTCTTTATATTCGCGACATTTAATGTCATAATCTGCGCGTCTTTGTATACGATTTTCGCCCGTGCTGTGTTGATATTTCCTACGTAGTTTGTTGTTTTCTTCACGTAATTTAGTGAGTTCCGAGTTGGTGAACTTTTTTCGAACCGGAATCGCGTCGTGCGCTGCGTCGATTAATGACTTATTTATTCTAGCTACGAATTCAGACACTTGATCAGGCGTTTGACAATTTTCTAATTTTGGGAATACATCATCAGCGTAAGATCGAAATTTCTCGGCAAAGAAAGACCAATCTGCTCTTTTAGTACAGACTCCGCGGATGGATTCTGGAGCGTTGTTTTTAATACCAATCGACCAGCCTATGTATTTATGATCGGATAGGCTGTCCTCGCTTGGCAAGTGCCAATCGGCTATGTTTGCGCACAGCCTGTCACTTGCGAACGTAATGTCTATGACGCTGTTACCGTTTGGACCTGTGAATGTAGGTTCCTCTCCGCGGTTGAGAACGTTTAGATTGTTTTCAGATCTAAAATCTTCAAACAATCTCCCGCGACTGTTTTCGATTTTGCTGCCCCATGTAGGCGATTTACTGTTGATGTCTCCTGCAAATAAAATTTCGCCTTTAGGCCCTAAGTGTACCACCGCGGACCTCAAAAACCCTAAATTTTCCTCGAATCTATCCTCCGTTACCTGTCTCGCGACGGGTGGCAGGTATACAGAGATTGCGAAAAACGTGCTTTTCCCAGAAAGGATTTGTGCAACGGAGCACATCTTGTTGGAAAAACCTGCCATAAAGATTACGTTGACCGCGGGGTCTGTAATTATTACGGCCGCTCTCGTGTTCGGGTTAAGAGCATTAGCTGTTTTATTATCCTCTACGATTCTAAAACGCGAAGGAAAACCGGCGACTTTTCCTCGAATAACATGTGGCTCTTGAACAAAAACTACCTGAATTTTATCCCTAGCTATTTTTTCTATAAGCGCGCCTGTAGCCGCTTTGGACTTTCCAATTAATCCGCTTTGGAATTAATCACTTAATTGTTTTTTTAATTTTAAATGGTTTAACAGCCATAGTCGGTTCTGGCTATTACCGATTCTCTCATTTTAATTGCCACGGGGCAAGCTAAACTAAACGCTGGGTGGTCTTTTGGGCCTTCCCATTTGTTTCTAATGCAAAGAATGCATTTAGCATTTTTGGCTTTGCATGACTTAAGGTCATGGTCTCCGCTACATCTCGCGCAAACTTGGTTTTCGCGGCACATTTTTGCAATGTGCTCAGTTTTCAAACACTTGTAGCAGTGTGGAACTTCTAAATAATCGCGGACACGATGCTGGCTCTAGCCTACCGGCACCTCTCTGTCCACGATTATATTCCTAACCTTAGGCGAAACTGCGAAAACAAAGTTTGCCTTTTCCTTACTATTTCTACAGTTAAATTTGTGGGAGAATTTCATCTCCCTCTGTACCGACTCTATATCTGGTAAATTTTGTGCCATCAGATGATTTTGCACGCGCAGGCTACTTGCTAGTTTTTCTATTGTTAATGCTTTATCTACAGCATAAAAGACAACTTTGGGTTGTCTTTTATCTTCTGCTCTGACCGTCCATTTTTTCATACTGCTTTTGACTTTTGCCCTTAGTTTTTCAGCGTCTGACTTGGACGGGCAGTTGACGACTACGGACCCGTCTCTCGCTGTTCTAATTGATTTTACGCTGATTCCAGCCTCGACGATGTCGACAGCCTTTATCAGGTCATCTCTAGTTTTGTCAGAGTTCTCGCTCTCTATATTGTTTTTAATAAAAACCAGGTTTGTTTGACTTACCTTTTGGCTGTAAGTTGCTCTGGGGGTTGGCTAGGTGGTGGCGGCGGAGGCGGCTGATGGGGCGGCGTGGACAGCTCTTCCTTCCTTCAGTTTTCTGATTTCGTCCTTAAGGTTCCGGTTCTCCCTGGCTCGTACCTCTAGGAGAATCCCGCAAAGTTCGCCGATGTGGCCGATCAACTCCAGCGATGAGTCCTGTAGCTCCTCTTTGATCTCTTGACGAATTGTCTTGGCGTGGGAGATTTTGCCAATCTTCCTGGCCAAGTCCGTTATTTTGTTCTCCAAATTGATTTCCTCGTCTGCTGCCGTCTCGGGGATGCTTTCGGGCACGGGTTCAACAACTGCTTCAACATTTACGCACCTTTCTGTGTCGCTGGCACTACTGGTGTCTGAATCTGAGGATTCAGAGTCATTTATCACCCGTTGTTTTTTCTTCTTTTTTTCCACTTTGTAATGGTGCTTTCTTCTTTCGCCTTCTCCATTACACAGTTTTCACTCACAATTTAAACGCTGTTAATTTATTCGTAGAATAAATAAATTATTGCAACCGTAACTTTAAGTTTGGGTGTTTCAGGTAAAAAACCCTTTTTCTACCTGAACGGATTAGCTGTCCGGAGCGCTCGGTTTAACACGTCCGCACGGGTTGAGAGCTTGGACGAGACTAGAACTGGTAGCAGCACGCAAGATTAGAGTTAGACTAATGTACTACCGGGTCAGAGAGAGACTACAAATATTAAAGTGTCATAAATGCTGGCTGACTGGCCATTCCGCCAACAACTGTAACAGCCCAGACAGACGCAAAGCCTGCTATCGGTGCGGCAAAGAAGGACACCAGGCCAGAGAATGTACGGATGAAGCATACTGCCTCATCTGCCAGACCAGGGGGCACAGGGCCGACACCGGAGCGTGTCCGGCCTTCCAAAACGCGCTGTCGAAGACAAGGCGCGCCCAGAGCACTACAAATGGCTACAATACTGCAAGCTAATATAATGCGCAGTAAAGCGGCGCAAGACATGATAGAGGCTACGGCTGCCGAACTATCAATAGACATCGCCAGCCTCAGCGAACCTAATAAGTTAAGGATATCGGGAAGAGACTGGTACAAGGACCCAAACCGTGACACTGCCATTAAAATATACAGCACAAACGATAACACGGTTACTAACAGCGACAATGGTCCCGGCTTCGTCTGGGTAGCACTAAAGAAGTTAGTTATATATAGTTGCTACTACTCACCCAACGATAGTTATCAACAGCTATAAGCCTCGCTAAGCGAGCTGGGAAACAGCATCAGGAGGCAAAAATGCAAGGACATAATCGTAGCAGGAGACTTTAACGCTAAATCTGCGCTCTGGGGGAGCAAGAAAAACGACAAGAGAGGAGTCATCGTCGCGAAATGGCTTGCGGAACTGGATCTGGGGGTAATAAACAGGGGCGAGAAACCAGCGTTTCAAAGACGGGCGTCGAGCTCCATAATTGATCTTACACTTGCCACCGCTCCGCTTGTAGGCACGGTCAAGAAATGGGAGGTTCTAGATCGAGAAACCCTCAGCGATCACAATTAAATCTACCTGGAACTAGGGAGCAAAACGGACTTTAGTCCAGCTGGAAGCCGGCACCACAACAAAAAACATTAAGGAGGAAAAAATAGCAGATGCACTGGAGCGAAGCTTGATGAACTTGACGGTGGTGGACTCGCCCGAAGAAATGATCAATTACCTTACGGCCATATGTAAAGACTGTCTATCGGCCAAGAAAAGCTCTACCAGAAAGAAACAAGTCTACTGGTGGACGGAAGAAATAAGCAACATTAGAAAGATATGTGGACAGGCCAGGCGAGCGTACCAGAGAGCCAGAAAGAAAACCGCAGAGGAGGAGACTAGGAAAGAAGTCCTCAGATTAAATTATGTAGAGGCAAGGCGAACACTGTGGAAGTTGATCAACAATGAGAAAAGGCAATGTTAGACAAACCTCTGCATGAGTATCGACGGAAACCCCTGGGGCGACGTATATCAGATAGCCACCAGAGAGCTAAAATGCAGAAGCTCTGGCATGCGCCCTCGCCCTAACGCGACGGTAAAAATCGTTCGCTCCTTGTTTCCTACTCATCCGACCCGAACTCGGAGAGAGAGACCAGCACAATGCGAGGTGACGGAATTTACAAATGAAGAACTCGCAGCTGCCAGCGACCGACTCTGTAAGGGCAGAGCTCCAGGACCGGACTTGATATCTGCGGAAATCGTCAAGGCATCATGTAGGGTCGTTCCACATTATGTCCTCGATGTCATGAATGGCACGCTCAAACAGGGTGTCTTCCCAAAAATATGGAAAAAGGCCAGACAAATACTCTTATGAAACGGCGAAAAACCGGCCAATGAGGCAACTTCCTACAGACCTCTATGCCTGCTGGACACTGCAGGTAAACTGCTTAAGCAGCTACTTCTCAATAGGATGAAAGAGGAACTAAACAGCGATGAAGACCTCTCAAGAAACCAATACTGCTTCAGGGAAGGCCGATCAACCATTGACGCCTTAAAGAAAGTGGTGGCCATCGCCGACGAGGCCAGAAAAGGAACCACGAGTACTCGCAAAATATGCGCCCTTATCACACTGGTGGTGCGCAACGCCTTCAACTCGGCCTGCTGGCAAGACATCATCGATGAGGCGACGCTAGATTCCCACCATATCTTCTGGCGATGATAGACAGCTACCTAGCTGAAAGAGAGATCGTCGTCGAATCAGACAACGGCTACACTACAAAGGAGATTATCAGTGAAGTGCCGCAGGGATCAGTGATGGGCCCGACACTATGGAACATAGTGTATAACGGAGTCTTCAAACTCGAGCTGCCTGAAGGCGTAGAGTCCGGCGGCTTTGCAGACTATCTCGCACTTGTAGTACGAGACAAAACGAGCAGGGTGTAATGAGGAAGGCCAATAAAGCGATGCTCTTGATTGACCTGTGGATGGACAAGAAAATGCTCAAACTGGCTCCGGTAAAAACCGAAGCGGTCCTATTAACTGGAAAGCGGAAAATTGGGGACATAAAATTTAAGCTGAAGGACCTGTCATCACCCCAAAGAGTGCGATAAGAGCGCTTAGTATGTACTTGGGGGTTGAAATAGATAAAAATCTATCATTCCAGGTGCACGTTAAAAAATCAGCCGATAAAGCCCAAAAAACCCTGTGGGTGTTGGAAAGGCTAATGCCTAACGTCGGAGGACCTAGAAGCAGCAAAAGAAAACTACTGTGCTCGGTGACGCACTCGGCAATGTTATATGCATCGCCAGTATGGGCAAGAGACATGAACGTGGAAGTCACCAAGCACAAGCTGGTAGCGGTACAGAGAACGCTCGTAATTCGAGCCAGCAGTACCTACAGGACCGTGTCAAGGGAGGCGTCACTGGTAATTGCGGGCATGCCGCTAATAGAGCTGCTAGTCATAGAGAGGCTAAACATGTACTCACAGATTCAGAGAGACTCGGTTGCAGTAGTCAACAAAAAAGAAATAAAAGGCCGACAAGAAGTGACCTACTCCGAACATGGCAGAAGCACTGGGAAGCAAGCACCAAGGGACAGTGGACCAAGCTCCTGATAAACGACGTGGAAATATGGATCACCAGGAAGCACGGAGAAGTAAATTACCACCTCACTCAGGCACTAAGTGGCCATGGGTGTTTCCGGGACTATCTCCAGAAAATAGGCCGAACCTCTTACAGCCTGTGCGAGTACTGCGGGGAGGAAGACAGTGTGGCTCTATGTACTCGTGCTACTGGTGGGACACCGAAAGGAGCACCCTACCAAAAAATATCTAACCGCGTACGTAACCGACAGTACCCTACATGCTGCAGTCTGAAGACAATTGGGAAAAGTTCAAAATATTATACGTACTATAATCACCTATAAGGAACAAGAGAAGAGAACAGAAAATAGAAAAAGAACGACAAAACCCGAACCCCTAATTAGCTTGACTGGATGGGGGAAGTAAGGTACGTGCCTAAATATATTAATACACCAGCATCCTGATGTCATGCGAGGAGCAGTACCTGGATGCCAGGGTTTCTGGGGGGGCACTTGTCAAGTTAACAAAGCTGTGCTTGCTACGCCCCCTATAAGTCTGTCTAGACTTGTCTGTTTAGTCTTGCCTGCCTAATCTTTTCTGTCAAGCCTTGCCTGCCCAGTCTTTTATGTAAAGTTATATTCATCTAATCTTGTTTTGTCTATCTTGTCTTGTCTGTTATGGCTTGTCTGTGACATCTGTTTATTCTTATCTATCTAGTCTTGTCTGTCTTGTCTTGCAAAAGAAAAATTGCGTCTGTATTATTACGTTAATATAATATTTAAATTCTAATATGTAAATGTACAATTTTCCATGTTTTATCTAAATTACAAATTTTTACTTTGAGTAATAAAAATAAAATCTGTATAAAATTGTAAAAAACTTTGGTTAATAAAACGTTTTATCTTAATAATGTCCTAAGTGGCGAAACAATTTGATCTTGTCTCTCCTGTAAACAGATCCAAATACGGTTCACACAAATGTTCCCAATTTACATACACTAGATTTCTTAAGCGTACAATGTAGACGACTTAACACACTTAGTATTATCGCAAATAGAATTCTTGGATAACAAAGAGAAAGCCAATATTTAAATAAGCCAAGCTTTAAATAACTTTATCAGGAATTATGACTTAACTAACAAAAATTGTGTCTAGATTTTTATATGGCTCGTATTTTCGGTCGACTATTTTGTTCCTATTATCTACAATATCTGCCTATTGGGGAGAGTTGCCGAATTTGGACCATTTACACATTTTTTAATATAAGAGCTTGTAAGAGCATTTTTAATAAATATCTGTGGAAAAAAATTGTACTACTGTTACCTTGAAACTAACATAATTGTTTTATTTAGTTTTACATATTATAATAACAAAATATTAATTTGAAAAAAAGAGAATTTGGTCCAATCAAGGAAACCAGTTTCTTAGAATGGACCATTAAACACAATTACAACAAAAATATTTCTTGATTTTTAGTGTCACTCCAGCACAGTTTGTATGAACCCAAGTGTGGCATGAAATACATTGTATCATCTCTTCTTCCCTTATTTCATCACATATCGTACAAAAGCATGTATTTTTCGCTCTTACTTTCTGTCCTTTCTCTCTTCTCTGTTTTGTCTTTATAAGCTTTTCTTCGGTGCTTTGTTTTAATTTCAGAACGTTATCAGTACTTGATAGTAATTGTGCTTTCTGAGCAATACCACTTTGCGCTCGAGAAGATGATGTGCCTGGCTGTGGATTTCGTGTAGGTCTTGGTGATATTTCATGAAGAATATCCCCAAAATTTTGACTTTTTTTCTCCGGAGGAATATAAACAATAGCGAAATCATTTTCGATTTCACCTTCACTGTGTGCTGAATTCCCAGTAGTTATTTCTGTTTCAGTAGCATCACCGCAATGCTGAGGTTGTAACATATCTGACGCTGCAAACTGGTGATCCAGAAAGATATGTCTGTTAACTGGCCAAATACCGGTGGAGCGAAACTCATTTTCAGCTACTGCCACAGTTGCCGCTCTACCACATACTTCATTTAATAATCGAGATATTTGAGTTTGATATATCTTATCCCCTTTATATTGACGAAGAAAAGTTTCTTGCGCCTGAACAAAATATTTCTGTAGCGGCCCAAAAAATGCAACATCTAGGGGCTGCAAGCGATGGGTGGTATGCCCAAGCAACTGCAGTAATACTATTCCATTTTCTGGTGCAAAAGTACAAGCGTTTAAGTTCTTGCTATGTGTCGTATGCTCGTCAAGCAGTAAAAGGACTTTCTTATCTTCATAGCAGTTTACATGTTTTTTGTAATGTTTATGCCACCCAACAAACAATTCGGAATTTATGTAGCCTGATTCTTAAATACAAACAAAGCTTGCCGGGGGTGCGTGCGCACTTTTTGTAGAGTTTTTTGTACAGTCGTAAACCCCGATTCATCGACATAAAATATCGAATCTGCAGTGAAATTAAATTTGTCTACAGTTTTTTCGAAAATATCAAAAAAATGATATACGTTCTCTCTATTGACGCATCGTGTTCTTGCCATTGAGGTGCCTTCGGGTTTTCGTAGTGATAGCTGTGGATTTCGACGTAAAAACGAGTAAAACCACGTTTTCCCTGCTATTTTGTTTTTCTTTATTAAATGTAGGGGAGATCCTTGTACTTTGGGACACTTTTCTTTATACATACATATTTTAAGTTCAAATTGATCTATAGCCATTCTGTTAACTAGCCAATAATATCACAATATTATGATGCAACACACGACCGATTATGTTTTGTCAATGAGATAATGACAAAAAATTACTTTAGGATATTTGTCCCATGGTACAATCATGGCTTGTACCTTGGGACAACAATACTTGTACCTTGGGACACATTTTTGTAAAACTAAACTGCCGGCAGATGAATATTATATCTATCAGTTGAGATAAATATTTCATATGCCGGAAATTTAGGTGTGAATGGGCAGCTTAAATGCTCAGTTAAAGCATTGAAAACGAAAGATAAATAATCTTAATTTTGTAGTAATAAAAACAACAGTCATTACAAAGCTTATTTATAATCACTTCACATATTCAGAAAACTAAAATAATAACAAAACTTGTTAACAAACATTAATACTAGTTATGACTGAATACCGCATTTCTGACAGTAATTTTCAAAAAAGGTGCAATCTTCGTGTACCCAGAATCGACAGGTGACACACTGAATCCAGTCTTCTTTACTCGAAGTAGTAAAATAATTTTCACCGCACCCCACGCAATTATTTTCCTTTTGAGCGTCATCACAAGAATCATCATCTATAAGATAACATCAGTTTCATCCTCAAAACTACTGACTTCAACTTTTTTCTTAAAAACCCGCTTTTTGACAGATTTTATTTTTGTATCCACTTCTTTCTTTCTTTTTTTATCGGCTAAAAGTTCCAATTCCCGTTTTTCAGGAGTATCGGTTAATACTCTTACGTATATCTTAATACGCTTTACCTTCTCTATTTCTAGTAGTTTTATTTTTACGTGGTGGGGCCTTTAGAAAAGGGCAGACGTCTTCAGGCGACATTAGTATATGTTTGTCTGTTTCTATAGTACCAGTGGATGTAGATGGTGCTGGAGATTCTATACCTACATGGTTATTGTCAGTTTGTTGTTCAATATTGGCAGGTTGTGATGGTCCAGGTAGAGCAATATTTTGCTGTGTATCAGCCATATCCAATCTGGTATGCGCAACGGAGTCAGTATCTACATAAGGCTTATCAGTAACATATGAGCTCAGGAACTTATCCTCTCCAAAAATATGATCATTAAATGGCCATATTCCTGCAACTTTAAATCCATTTTAGATATTAGATGGCGTAAAAGCCAATGGAAAAGCAGTGCGAAAGCATTGGGCGACATTATATATAGTGAGGGAAGTTCCAGGATTTTGCAAAAGCCAATCGTTGCAAGCTTTGTAGTAATATTTGGACCAAATACGGTTCTGTCTAAAGGCTGTAACTTATGGCTTGTGTGAGGAGGGAATGTGAACATAACTATACCATTCTTCTTGGCTAACTCTATCATTTTAATTGACATGTGAGTTTCGTGATTGTCCATTATCAGGAGCACTTTATTATCATTATAGGGTTTAACATGTTTAATGAAATGATTTAAAAAATCTTCAAATTTGTCAATATTGGACCATCCATTCGAAGTTGCAAGCCCCAAAGTCTCAGGAGCAGCACCATTAATCATGTGGTTCTTAAATTGCACTCTAGAAAAAATCATGCAAGGAGGAATAGAATTCCCAAGTGCATTCACGCATGCAATAACAGTTACAATATTACCTCTCTCTGCTGATGTAATATTCTCAACTTGTTTCGCCCGTTTTGGCGCTAAAACTTTCTTTGACGCATCTTCAAATGCAAACTTTCATTATTATTTCGCTTGTAAAATTGTATTTCAACAGCAGTTCCTTTTATTTATCAAAAAACAAATTTACATGCACCTTATTAAACGCAGTAGCACGTGCTAAACTCGCTGGTTCTGGTTTCCGCAAGCTTAGATTTTGATAACCGTTTAATAAAATATTCATAAAATGTTTTACCAACTTTTTTATTTGTGTCCCAAGAACTTGGATATGTTTTTTGAAAAATTACTGCATATTCAAATGCCAATTTTAAGAGTCATCTTTACATACTCCATAGTGAAACTTGGATGGATGCCTTTAAGCAATTTACAACCAATTGCTCTTCTTCTTCATCACTAAATACTCTACTGACAGCATTCTGGGGGTGATAGACGACCTCAACATTTTCTTTGTCTTTGTTCAACTTCACATAACGGCCAATTAAAGATTTTGAAACATGAAATTCATCGGAAGCTTTTCGAATAGATAAACGTTTTTGAATGACCATTTCAATTGCATTTTTTACATTTTCCGCACATGGTTTTGGCCGAGTGATTTTATTTTTACTTCGCGGCATCTAGTTAATAAAAACATAAATTAAAAATATACCATTAAAATAAATAAATTTAAAAAAATCAATGCCTTGTACCTTGGGACAGTTCCAAGGTACAAAAAAATCACTGTCCCGAGGTACAAACTTCAACTGTATAAAACAAAGTGTGGTTAAAATTTCTGAATTACGGAAATCTAGTGACTTATATTAAAATAAGTGATTACGAATGTAGATAACAACTAATTGTATCATAATTAAATTACTTACGTTAAAATATTTCGATTATAACAAAGATTCAAGTGGATTGCAAACAAAAATCGGACGAAAAAATCACACAGCATACGATATCTAAGGAACGAGGAAAATGGCCGACTTTTCTGCATGCATTATGAATGTTGTAATGAAATAGCTACTAGATGTTGTTCCTTACTACCTCTAAATACAACATTTCTGATTTAATGAGCTTGTCCTGAGGTACAAGGTGTCCCAAGGTACAAGGATCTCCCCTATGTGGTAAAGAATATTTTTCTGCGACATCAAAAACTAGTTTTCGCACTTCTCGAATAGTCAATCTAATAAAGTATTCTTCAAGTTGAAGAATATGATTAGTTAGAATTGTTTCCATGCCTTAAATAAATGTGGGTTGTCTACCAAATGCTTTAATTTCATTTGCAGTAGCATTTTTCTATCCGCATGTCTTTTTCTAGTTGCTTTAGGAATATGATAAATACGATTACATTCGTTCAAACCAGTTTCGCCATTCCTATAAGCTGCGACAGCTTTTAATAAATCACTTTCCGTCCGCAATGTCCTCTTATAGCCATGTGATCCCTAAAATCATAAAAATTTAAATCGCAATTGTAATTTTTCCCGGTTTCCTAAATTGGACCGGTCCATTTTAGGAAACCACGATGTGGTCCAATCTGAGCACCTCTACTTATAACGCAACAATATACTACATAACTTAACTTTTAACTAGTAGCTAATAAAACAATATAGTAAATTCTACCTGAATAAATTTGCTTTCTAAATATGTAATACAATTTGCTGTTACTTTGACAATGACCAAGAGTGCTTGGTTGTTTACTGAATTATTTAGTTCACAAATGTAAAAACAATAATTTTGTTCTACAAACACTATCATGCGACGTAATGCGTATCTACTTTTTGCAGCAGCGTAGTTTAGGCTTATGTATATTAAGTTGCCTACATTAGGACATATATGTGATCTGCGAGCTATCTAGGCGGCGGTCCAAATTCGGCAACTCTCCCCTATAATATATTATATAGTAAGATGTTTATATGGTTATTATTATTGTAACCTGATTATACCATCCAAAAGTGTTATCTTCTAGAATCATGGTTATATCTGCGGGTTTAGTTTAATCAATCGATGCATGATTAAAGTTCTCACTCTACTACTGACTATGTTACGGCTACGGAGTATATGCATAGTATAGTAGTATGTCTATCTTTTGATGTCTAATTTTGTGTACCTTATGTTAGATATACTGTTTGATTTATTTCTCGCCTCGCAAGCGTCTTTATAATTTTCACAATCTCTCGTAATCTATATTTAATAACATCTATTTGAATATTTGTTTGTTAATGCTTGGTGTTATATGCGAGGCATCTCTTATGTGCGTGCGCGTGTAAAAGGGATAAGTCAATTTGGATAGTTCAGTTTGCTTTATTACTAAATTACTAGAAATTGGATCATAATGGTCATTTTATCATGGTTTAAAACGAAGGCAAGAAAATATAAAAGTGAAAACAAAATTGAAAGAAAAGAAGATAGATTTTGAAGGTTCCCAAAATTCTCGTTTAATGCCGACAGCCTTCTTGCACGCGCACCGACTTTATAATAATTTCTATTTTAATATTAATGTTAAGCCTTTTTAAATTTTATATGGACATGAAAATAAGACCTCGCCAGTTTTTTACGTAATCTATACGAGTATATAATAACTTCTATTTTAATAATTTTGTTAATCCTTAGTTTTATAAGGACATGAAAAGTATCTTATCTAACTAGTTTCGTATTAGCCTAATTAATATTTAAAGTGCGGAGGATTGAGCAATGGGTTGGACGAAACACTGGACATTTGGCAAGAACTGCAAAGGTCACGTTTTGGTCAAAACATTTCCCCACTCTCCACGAACCTCAGCATTTTAATATAAAAGCCAAAATGTACAAAAGGAAAAGTCATCATTTGATCCAACAATCAGATCGACAAACAAACAAAATGTTCAAATACGTAAGTGATTTGCATAACAAGTACTTAATAATATCTAAATCTTGTCGTATAAATTACTTTCTAATTTATTATCTATTATTTTTTATCGTGTTTGAAAACATCAATTATATAGATTAACTACTAGATAAAATATGGCATAGGCCTAAACCGCACTACGGCTAAACCGCCGCGGTTTTCGATCGCGTGGTTTTGTGACTCTAGTAAACTACAAGACAAGCGGCCTCCCTTCCGGTTTTTTCCCGCGACTGATTTTACCCATAGCGTACTGTGCTCGTTACCGCTCGCGGGAAAAAACCGTAGTGCGGCCTCGGCCTTGTTTAGTTTTGTCTTAAACGTGTAGTTTTGTCTTAAATAAATTAGTTTGAAGTAAATTAAATCACAAAGTTGAGAATAACTAAGAGTAAATAGCAATGACTAATTAAATGACTAAGTGTATTAATTTGACATAATTTTGACGTAATTTTCTTTATAGATCGCTTTCTTTGCTGTCTTGGCACTTGCCCTAGCTGCCCCTGAACCAAAACCGAAACCAGGCGTAGTAGCTCCACTGGCTTACACCGCAGGAATTGCCGCGCCGTTCGCTGCTCCACTAGTTGCACCACTGACTGCTCCATTGGCTTACTCTGCAGCTTACTCGGCTCCACTTGTCAACCACGCCTACACTGCTCCAATTGCTTATTCTGCTGGATATGCTGCTGCTCCCTTAGCTTACTCTGCTTATTCTCCGTATGCTGCCGCTCCAATTGTCAAATATTATTAAGCATTTGTAAAACAATATATTGAAATTAAAATGTTTGCCTAATAAAATGAGAAGTTAAATTTATTCCTTGTGATTTAATTAACAACATGAATTTCTGCTTTTGAATTTGTGTCCAGTTTCGTCAAGATTTCAATGTCTGCCAAATATTGTCTGGTTATTATAATCTACCTTACCTTCTGAGGTCTAACGGCAGCAAATATTTGGCACATTATTGGCCGGTGCTGTGTATTAGGTATTGTAGATTGTTGATATGGTGGTGACGACTTGTACTGCGACCTTTATAGATCTATTGTACCACACCCTTGGAGAACAGACAGATTTTATACATAGTTCGCTGATTCTGCTACTGCTGAAAATGAGGTCAGGGTTGTAACCTGGTTTCCATCTACCACTACTGAATGATGCAAGCTGTTTTGCATCGTGGATCAGGGTAAGCTGATTTATTTCTGCCCATTTTTGCACTGCTCTTCCATTCCCATCTTCATGATCGTCTCCCCATATGCAGCTTTGTCGGTTGGACTCGCTTTTATTTTGAAAATTGGATGGCTTATTGATGATGAAATCAGCGCCAGGTGTTTTATAAAGAGATGAAATCGCACAGTTGACTATTTCTAAAGTGAGAACTTCAATGTAGTTTTCTTCCGTAAGTGCCGTGAAGAGAACTTTAACATCAGGATGGATAAAGATGATACTTCCATACTTATCATGAGGTCTTTCTACTGCGAGGACTATTCCCTTTACTTTTGGTCTGTGCATTTCATAGCTTATGTGTATCTTCAGAGGGCGATTGGTGGCTAAGTTAGTCAAGCACTTGGCTCACGAGTCAGACAGTGTGGGTTTGAATCCCACGCAGAACTAAAGCAGTTTAATTAAAAACTAATGACTGCAACCCAACACTCAATTCCCCAACCCGGCTTAGGCGTCCGGGGGGTCTCAATAGCCTAAACCCTTCACTGGTAAAAATTTGTCGTTCGGATTCGACGTTAAACTGCTAGGTCCCCCATATTCAATCCTTAGTCCTGAGGTTGGATATGGGCAGAAAAGAGGCTGGTGCCTCAGGAGTGGGGACATAAAAGACTGATGGCGATGTGTCTACTGTATGCATAGCACATGGCATCCATGCTGGTTATTAAGGTTTTGCAGTAGCTCTTCTTTGGCAGATGATGTGCTCTCTATATTTGCAGAGATGATTGTTAACTGTGGCCCTGAAAAGGACTCGGTTGATGTTTCTGGTGTGAAAGGATCAGCCGTCATATAATTATTAATAATTTTCTGCCGTTGTCCAGAGTACGCCCGACAGCTTTTTTAATAATTCATCATCACCATCGCAATCTTCTAGGAGGCTCTTTTCATGTACCCCATGATCCAGAATAATCGAATGATTCTCCTCGAATCCAAGTAAAACATTAATCACTCGCCCTTTCGAGTAATAATCGAGTACTCGAATGTTCGATTATTGTCACTAGATTATGCCCATCTCTATTCTCTAGTCTTTTTTGCCTAATGTTGTCAGTCTGTCCTTCTCGGTGGTGTAGTTGACAACACACCCAACAGCCTTTCTGACAACAGTCACTGATGATGACACTGGCAACAGTGAAGACGAAGAAAATAGAGATTGAGAGATGGAGACTCAAAACTCCAAACCAAAAAAAGGTAAAGATGCCACCACACATTCTCATCCATAATATGGAAAAGAAATCCCAAGACGGGGCATCGAAAACCCAAAAAATCATCGGAGAGGAGACCGACCTGTTCGAATTAATCAACATCAGGGATAAAACACATATTTTACCAAACAATAAGGAAACATACGACAAAATTTTAGATAATTTCAAAAAGGAAACGTACCGTATCATACGTTTACTCCAGCAGACGTTAAAATAAAAATATATGTCATTCACGGTCTAAGCCGCAAAGCTGAGCCAGAAGCAATTATGAAATAGATCAAAAAGGTTTTCAGGTGGAAAGGGTTTCAGAAACACTGAGAACGGAATGGCCGCTATATATAATAAGCTTTTCTGGAGATGTTAATCTTGCGAAGATTAACAAAATTTTCTCAACGCGAATCCGATTTGCAAAATATAAAAATAAAAAGAGGATCACGCAATGCCACCGTTGCCAAGAATGGGGTCACGCGACCTCAAACTGTGGGGCCAACCCCCCCCCCCCCCCCCTGCGTTAAGTGTGCTAAGGCGCACTTAAAAGCTGATTTCAAAAACCGGCGGACAAACCCGCTAAATGCATCAACTGTGGGAGCCCCCATCCTGAAAGCTCTACTATATGTCCTGTCTATTTACAGAAAATCTCCTGGCTCGATTCCAAAAAGAAGAGTACTCGCAAAGAGGAGGTTTATAGACCCATTTTCTAATCAGCACCACCCCCGAATACTAACATCTGGGCGGCAAGAGAAGAAAGGAGAGAGGCAAGGATCCAAGGACCCGCAGCGGCATCAGAGGAGTGGCCTGCAATTCACAGCAGGAACGTCCCAGTCGACGCCCCAAGGCAGCCAGCACCAGTACACGTGGAACCAATGGTTCTACGACCAGCTCTTCCCGCTTTACCAAAACCACCACATAACCCATCAAACCCAATGGGTGAAATCCTAGAGTTGAAGAAGTTATTCCAAGATCTCACTTCTATAGATAATATCCGTTACTACATACAATGGGCAAAAGATCTGTTAGGCAGCATTGCCAACTGTAAAGACGAGACGCAGTGCCTTGTGGTCCTCATCACATTCCATGAACGACTTGATAATCCATAATGGATCAATTGAGAGTATGTGCCTGAAATGCAAATAGCGTGCTGAACAAAGTTGCCGAGCTGATTGATTTTGTAGCAAGAATGGATATTCATAGCCTGTATCCTGAATGCTGAATCCAAGTAAGAATTTTAATTTGAGAGGCTATACTTCCATTCGGCGTGATCGAAATGATGGAGCCGGTGGGGTGGCCATTTTGATAAGAAATGATATACCTTTCAGGAGAATTAGGATAGACAGAAAAATTTCAATAGAAAATGTAGGAATTGAACTTGAAGACAACACTCATATATATGCGATCTACAATAGACCTACGAATACATTGAAACAGACAGACTTATGAACAATTCTATAAGAGTGCTAGCCGAGGGTGACTTTAACGCTAGACACACTGCCTGGAACTGTCACATATACAATGCGACTGGGACTGCTATATTATAAAGATAAGCAGCTACAAAAGATTGACACGAATTTAACATACTCCGACATACCAACGCACTATCCGACAAACGGGAAAACGCCGAAGACAATAGACGTAATTTTTTATAGAAACTTACGCAACCAGAGTCAGTTGCGGACAAATCCTCAGATCACAACCCCATTTTCTTCAAAATAGGTAAATTCGTGATACAGAGGAAACACACAGATACACGGTACAATTACAGTAAAACAGACTGGACAAAATTTAGGGAAATACTAGACAACAAGACTCGTATAAATAGGAAAATTAGCTCGTCAAACCAAATAGACATAGAAGATGAAAAATTTACCCAAAATATTCAGACGGCTCGACAAAAGACCACTCCAATATTACTAGGCTTTATCCAAGACGAACTTCAGAAGAAGAATCCAGAAGATCCAGAAGAATCCGGAAGATCCAGATCTCTAACAAAGAAAAACATAATGACAGAAATATCGCGTGACATTAAATCACGCATCAGAAATTTCCGAGACAAAAAGTGGACCGACAAGTTGGAGAAATTAAATCCTCATGACAATTCGCATTGGAGAACGACAAAAAAACTGAAAAGACGTTGGAAAATGCCCACTCTAATCAAAGACAACAAGTGTGCCTATACAGACAAGTCCAAAACAATGCTCATCATCAGACACTTTTGATAACATACACATAATAGACACGAGTAATTCGGCATTTCAAAAATCACTTGTCGACATGGTTGGAGAATACATTGATTCGAACTCAATGATAGCGAACTCAAAAGGCTAATCAAGAAACTGCCAGCGCTTAAAGCACCAGGGCCAGACTCTATTCATAATATCTTGCTTAAAAATCTGTCACGCAAAGCTCTTGTTCAGCTCACATATATCATTAACGCTATATTTGTGCTGACACATTTTCCGAGCAGATGGAAAACGGCTACGGTCATTCCCATCCACAAAGCTGGGAAGCCAGAGCAAGACCCATCAAGCTATAGAACCATTAGCCTTCTGAGCACGTTGGGAAAGTTAACCGAAAAGGTCATACTAAGTAGAATCACGGACCACCTATAGAAAAACAACATCCTAAAAGACCATCAATTCGGATTTAGGCAATGTCGCAATACTGTGCAACAAATTGCTAGGATAGCGACGGACGTCTCGACTCAATTTAACAAAAGTAACCTCATAGCAATGACGCTACTAGATGTACAGAAAGCGTTCGACAAGGTCTGGTTGGACGGGGAAATTTATAAATTAATCAAGTTCAAATTCCCCCCGACCTTGACAAAACTGATATGTAATTATCTGACAAGTAGATTCATGAAAATTAGTATAAATGGAACTTACTCTAATAAAAGACTTATCAGGGCTGGTGTACCTAAGGGTTCTATTTTGGGACCGGTTCTATTTATAATATATTTAAACGATATCCCAACACTACCGCAGACTAACTTAGCACTCTTCGCTGATAACACTGCCATTTACAGTCATAGTTCCAGTGCCATAACTGAATATTCCAAGATCCCATCTGACCTTATTCGCAAACTTTTTCGAAAAATGGAAAATCACCATCAACGCGGACAAAACCGAAACAATCTCTTTCACAAGAAAGAGAACTAATATCAGACTCCCAATCTCACCCAAAATTCTTGGCAAAATCATCAAACCTTCATCTACAGTGAAATACTTAGGGATGACACTAGATACCAGACCAACATATAGGCAACATATCAAGAATACTGTAGGAAAACTATATGCAGCCATGAGGAATCCGTACAGCCTCTTGGCAAAAATTCAGGCCGCTACAGGTATTCCAGAACAAATGTCTCAGATTGGCATTGAATCGAGACAGATACACGAGGATCGCGGACCTGCACTATCTGGCAAACATTCCGATGGTTGCCGATTATGTCCGTGAACTCGCTGTGAAATTCTATGCCAATCAAACAAAAAATCACCGGAACCCTTTAATACGGGGTATAACGAGAGGTGCGATCTTGTACGCTCTTCTCAAACATCCTCTCCCCTCCTTTCATTCACTCCTCTTTTTCACTCCTCCCTTTCCCTTTTTTTCTATTTTCAGCAATTTTTAAGTTTTTCCCAGCATGTCTTCCGTCTTTGTAAACATTTCTGAGCAAATAAATAAAATAAGTTTTAAGCACCTTTCTTTATAACGTGTAACTAACCCCTCCAGCATGTAGTATTAACCATAATAAATGTAAGTGTGGCGACTATCGCTAGGTATTTCTGCATATATTTAATTGCCTTAATATAATATAAAAATATGTATCTATCTATCTTTGTATTTTCTATATGTTTTTTGTTATCTGTAAATATTGTAAATAAAGAGTTTTAAATTGAAAATGACAACCGCCTTTCAATGTGGGAGACCCGGGTTCGAATGCTGATCGGGGAGACAACAACTAGGGCGGTTTTCACTTACCGTCCGGGCTGCCCACCCCGAATGAATGCAAAATATGCGATACCGGGGTGGCGCATACTAAAAGCCAAGGTGGAATAGAGGGTTTAGTAAGAGCTTCCCCCGAACCACTTTTTGAAAATCTTGTCTGTCTAAACTTCCGTATCTAGTTTTTAATGCAATGCAATTCGTAATGCATTATAGAAGGAGACATATTATTGTTTATGCTTGTATTTCTAACCTTGTCTGTCTTGTCTTAAATGTCTAATCGTTTTTGTTTAGCTCTGTCTATCTAGCTTTGATTGTATAGGGTAATCTTGTCTGTTTAGTCTTGACTGTCTAGCCAAGCTTAATCTCGTATGTCTAGTCTTGTATCTCTAGTCTTTTTAGTCCAGACTTTTCAGTCTAGTCTTGTCTGTCCAGTATTGTCCGTCCAGTCTAATGGTCTAATGAATGCATTATTACATAAACAATAATAAGCAAACTGGGAAACTGGGAGAAATTGGAACTATATTTGGATTTGACTTAATCAATACTTTTAATGACAATAAAACTAATGTGTTGGCTTATCTAATTCCATAAATTTAACAATGCAACAGATTTAAACATTTCACATTATAATACGATTTCGAAATATATTAATCTACAATGAAATTCATTACCTAATTCAATTTACCAATTATTGAACCTATATAATAAACACAATTTGATTGTATCAACCGTAGACCGAGGAATTTCATCCGTTAATTTTAAATTACTTGTCAATAACAAAGTCAATAAAATAAAATTATGTAACCAATTACAAATAATTTATAACAATTGTAATCCTTTCAAATTACATTGTTGACAGGGACAAATTATCTTTGATAATTCAATGAATATTTACTTAAAATTAATATGTTAAAACCAGGTAAACAGTACTTGACTAGATACATAAGACTAGATAATAATAAAGAGTCAAGACTAGCTGGGCTAGGCACGCAAGGCTAGAGAGATAAGACTCTTTTTTTCTCTGTTTTATTTTAACCCTGAGCACCCTGGGACCGCTTGTAGCATTTACAATCAGGGTGTCAGTTGCCATTACATTTAAATACAATAAAATTTATTTACAATAAAATATGTTAAATATGTTCATGTCTTCTATCGCAGTACATGGTAGCTAGGATTAGTGGCTGTTTAGGTTGTTTTCCTCTTTTCCAGAGACGTTCATCAGCTGCTTTTTGGGATAGGATCTTGTTGATCATTCCGTTTATAGTGTCCCAGTCTTCTTGTGATTGTAGCATTTGCTAATTTGTATTCTTTGGGTTTAGGTTATCTATTGCTATATCCTTGCATTCTTTGTCCTATCTCGGGCAATCGTAAAGCGTATGGATAACGTTGTCTAGTTGTCCACAGTATATACAGTCTGGGTCAGATGCCCTCCCGATGTTGTGAAGGAATCCCTTAAAGCACCCATGGCCCGTGATTATTTGAGTTAGGTAGTAGTTATTTCCCCTTGTTTTCGTCGACACAAAATCTCTATTGTGGGGATGAGTATCCCCACAATAGGGGGGAGGATATTGTCCACTCGCCTTTTGGTGTCATATTCCACGCTTCCTGCCATTCTCTTAACATGTTATTGTTTGCCTTGTTTTTTGTTATGTCTACTTTGGAATCATAAATTTGAAAATTAGGTGTGTTGCAGTCTTGCATAGGCTGTTGCAGTTTTGTCCAGTCTTTTCAAGTCTTGTCCAGTCTGTTCAAGAATTGTTCAGTCTGTTCTAGTCTTGTCCACTCTGTTCAAGTCTTGTCCAGTTTGTTCAAGTCTTGTTTATGCTGTTCCAATCTTGTCTAGTCGGTTGGAGTCTTGTCCAGTGTATTGCAGTGTCTTGCACAGCCTGTTGCAGTCTTGTCCAGTCTGTTCAAATATTGTTCAGTCTATTATAGTCTTCTCCAGTCTGTTCAAGTCTTGTCCAGTGTCTTCAAGTCTTGTCTAGTCTGATCCAATCTTGTCTAGTCGGTTGAGGCCTTTTCCAGTGTGTTGCAGACTTGCACAACCTGTTTAAACCTTATCCAGTGTGTTCAAGCCTTGTCCTGCCTGTTCAAGTTTTGTCAAGTATGTTCAACTCTATGTTTATTTGTCCAATATGTTCCAGTCTTTTCCATCCTTTTCCTATCTTGTCCAGTCTGTTCCCATCTTCTTTAGTCTGTTGCATACTTGTCCAGTCTGTTGCAGTCTTGTCCTATTTGTAAATATCATGATAAGTTTATCTACTCGCACACCAAAATTAACAAATTAATAAATACATTATTGTATGTGAAGGATGCCATTATTATAGTCGTGTGTAAAAGTATCCAAATCGTGCATAAAAGTCCAATGTAAATCAAATGGAGTTTCATTATTAAACGATTTCTGTTTGGTGTTGCTATGGCAAAAACTCGCATCACTAAACAAAAAGTTTGCGTACTTTTACACACGATTATTATAATGGTATCCTTCACATACAATGATGTATTTGTTAATGTCTTCATTTTGGTGTGTGCGTAAATAAACAATATGCGCTGAACGCAGCGCCTTCGTTGAAAAAAATGCTAATTTAATCAGTTTGAACACTATTTGATCGTTGTCGATGAGTACGCAACGAAGGTTTCTTCTAGGCCCTCCAACTCCACTGACCTTTGCAGTTCTTGGCCGTTGTCGTAGGGAAATGAGGAAAGAAGGTTCCTTCTAAGTCTTCCAACTACACTGACTTTTGCACTTCTGGTTTCGACTTCCGGTTTCGATTTTGAATTTGTCGGCCCGTGTTAAATTTTGAATTTTCCCTCCTCCGTCAAATTTTGAATTTTCCTGTCCGCACCGAATTTTGAATTTTCATCTGGAAATGGGCCGGCCGGATGTGGAAAACCGGAAAGGGAAGTCGAAACCGTCAACGGAAGTCGAAACCAGACCTCACATCCAGCGTTGGGTTACATAGACATAACACGTGGGACTACATAGATTTCACACCCAGCCTGGGGTTACATAGACCTCGCACGTGGGGCTACATAGACCTCACACTCTCATCTGTGGACAACCGAAAGTGTCAAGGTCGATGGAGGTGGAGAGCCTAGAAGGAACCATCTTACCCTATTTTGATGTAATCTAGGTTAACCTAGATTTAATCTAAATTAGCTTATAGTTAGGTTATGTTATATTAGAGCCAGATAAATCCAGACTAGGAGGCTGAGACTTTTTGATTAAAAATTAAAAAACTTAATTCAATTTTAATAGACGTCAGAAAATTTGTTTTCACTACGTCTATGTTTTTTGTTTAGTTACGCGACTTCGACTTCCGTTTCCAGTTTCCCACATCCGGCCGGCCCATTTCCAGTGGGAAATTCAAAATTCGGTGCGGGCAGGAAAATTCAAAATTTTATGGAGGCAGGAAAATTCAAAATTTTATGGAGGCGGGAAAATTCAAATTTTAAAACGGGCCGAAAAATTAAAAATCTTCGAGTTCCGTTTTCGGTTTCACATACCACATCCATTTCCAGTGGAAAATTAAAAATTCGGTGCGGGCAGGAAAAGTCAAAATTTTACGGCGGGGGCGGGAAAATTCAAAATTTAAGACGGGCCGAAAAATTCATAATCTTCGACTTCCGTTTCCGGTTTCCCACATCCATTTCCAGTTGAAAATTAAAAATTCGGTGCGGACAGGAAAATTCAAAATTTGACGGGGGCGGGAAAATTCAAAATTTAACATGGGCCGTAAATTTCAAAATCGAAACCGTAACAGCCAAGGTTAGTGGAGTTAGAGGGTCTAGAAGGAACCTTCTTTCTCTACTCATCGACAACGACCAAATAGTGTTCCCGTTACTGTGCGGTTTTACTAGTTAACAATTTTTTCCATGCGTTCAGCCCTTGTTGTTTATCTACTCACACACCAAAATGAAAACATTAATAAATACATTATTGTATGTAAGGATGCCATTATTATAATCGCGTGTAAAAGTATCCAAATCGTGCGTAAAATTCCAATGTAAATCAAATGGAGTTTCATTAGTAAACGATTTCTGTTTGTTGTTACTATGGTAACAATTCGCATTACTAAACAAAAAACATAGACGACATTTCCTAAGCCCGATTTGTGCAGGTCGATTGTCAGAATACCTGAGATAACTAAGGCTGCATCTCTGGACACTGTCCGATAGGCACTACATACCCGCACAGCCAGTTTGATAAGCTGTGATAAGCTGTTGGTTTTTCAATATTGTTTCTATTAGTAGCCTCCGCCCAGATAGGGGCACCGTATAACATCGCAGACTGTGCAACTGCGCTGAGCAACCTGCGTTTGTTGCTCCTAGGCCCTCCAACATTGGGCATAAGTTTTTCGAGGGCAGACGTGGTTTTTATTGCTCGCTCTGCTGCCATTTTAAAGTGCTCTTTAAATAACAAACACTTGTTGATTATAATTCTTAGATATTTGATGTTTGCTGTAGGTATGATTTCTGAATCCAGTACTTGGAAGGAGATGTGTGCAAGTTTTCTGTATCCCGTCAACAGAACTGCTTCAGATTTTTTCCGGTGCTATGCGCAGTGATTTTGACTCCATTCAGCAGAAAATTTGTTTGATAGCTTGATTGGCCCATTGCATGATACCGTTTTCTGTTTTTCCGACGACGGTTAGTGCAAGATCCTCAACGAAGCCTGTTAGCTTGGTCCCTTAGGTAGTTCAAGCCGAAGTACTCCATCGTAGAGTACGTTCTACAATGTCGGTCCTAATACAGAGCCCTGGGGGCACGACTAGTGACGTTGTGGGGTAGCGTATCTTGTGCGGCTTAAAGTATGACACTGCGGCCCTCGAAGTAGCTGCGAACCTTCCAAGATGTCTTGACAAACAGCGGAGTTAAAAACGTTGCGAATATCAATTGTAACTAGGGCACATATTTTCCGAGTTCTTTTGGTGCCTAATTTTGCCTTTTTGGCGATATCTATGACCTGTTTTAGGGCGTCAATAGTAGATTTGAATTCCCAGAAGTCGAATTGATTCTCCGATATGTTTAATCCATTCTTATATTCTTTTTTAAGCCGACTTACGAGCAGTTGTTCTAGTAGAGTACTAGCTACGCCTATTACACATAAAGGGCAATGGGAAGAAGTTTCGCCTATTGGCTTGTTCCCTTTTTTAATGAGAACTAACTACGCTGGTTTCCATCTACTTGGAAACGTGTCAGTTAGTACGTTTTCATTTAAGACTTTCAGTACTAGTTCTGGGGAGGTTCTTACCAAAAGTTTGACGGCTTCGGGGGACATACCATCTGGACCAGGCGCTCTTTTTTCTTCGTCGGTAAATAGCGGAATTTCTATGACTTGCGGTTGCTCCCAGCTTGATTTAGGATGAGTAGAGAATAATTCTTTGGCTATCTCAAAGATGGTATTCATTGGAAGTTGTTGGTTGTCTGCCAGATGCGCAGGTTCCTCGTTGCTATTTTGTAAGCATCGCCCCAAGTAGGGTTTTTCGGGTCCGAGTACCCGGACCCGGACTCGACGAGTCCAAGGGTAAATACCCGGTACCCGATACCCGATCTAAGACTCGACGAGTCTCGGGTCTTGAATGTTTGGCATTGTATAGAACACCGCGTCGTAAAGAAGATCGGCGATTTAGCATTACACTTGATGAATAGACGAGTATGAAAATTCGAACATATCTAAATATTAATTTGCATGGAATTTACTCTGAAGTGTCTGTCTGATCTGGGTTTATTGAGAATTTTTAACTGATGTACTACTATATAATTAGTCGAAAAAGTAGAACAGCACTTAAAACACATTTAATATAAAATTTAAAAAACAAATAGTTGGTTCAAATGTCGACGGTGCAAGTGTAATGACGAAATTTGGACGAGAATCTTCTAGTTTTTATAATTTTTGTTTGAATCACATTATACACTTATCTGTTGTATCTGTTGTGATGTATTATATAAAAAGAAAAATACTACCGTCTTGGGAGATGAAGATGACCATGGTCTACATGGTATTGATGACGATCAAGATTTTATTATTCTGACTGAATTGAATTAACTCTAGGCAATTTAGAAGGGAATTCATCCATTTGCCTTCCGCTCTTAGCCTCTTGTGGAGTTTTGTTTTATAACTATTTACCATAACATTCTCCAAATCCCTTGTTTGTCTAAGTCCCACTTAACTTAATCGCCAAGTTCGTACAGTATGGCTTGCATTACCGTATGTGTGAACATGAAAAATCCTTTCGTGTTTTTGTTTAAATTGCGAGACAAATTAGACCCGTACCCGGACCCGGACCCGAAAAATTGGACTCGGACTCGACTCGGACTCGCCGAGTCTAAAAAGACCGGGTATTCCCAAACTCTAGCCCCAAGTGTCTTGATCGATGTTTTTGCAGAGCTTTTCCCAGTGAATTTTTTTCAAAAGTTTTATTTCCCTTCGTAGTTCCATTCTAGCTTTGTGGTATAGTTGTTTTATCTCCTCTAGGCTTTCAGCGTGTTCTGTCTTCTGGGCATAGCGCAGATACCTTCTTCTTGTCGCTATGAAGTTTTCCTTTTGGTTGCGATGGTCTCATTCCACCAGTATACGCTTTATCTCCTGTGTTTTTTTGTTTCTTCTAGGCGTGGCAGTGTCGGCGGTGTGGGCTTGAGTCTTATTTAATTCTACTATAAAATTTCTAGAAAATTTTACTCTTGGGATGGTGTTCCATTTGGATTTCAATATACCGGTGATCACTTAGAGATTCTATGTCGAGGACCTTCCATGTCGAGATAGACTGTGCGTTATCGCTTGGGGCAAAAGTAAGGTCAATAATGGAGAACGATTTCACCCCCTTTTAAATGTAGCCCTACGTCTATTGTTTTGCCGATAGAGATCGAGTTCTGCAGCCCATTCCATTATGACATCACCTCGGTGAACCATGTTTGGGCAACCCCAGTATGGCAATTTTTCATTAAAATCATATCATAATTTCATTAAAATCTTATGGCTGAGTCCTTTTTTGCGTGGGTGTACCAGTTCGGATCACTTACTAGTTTTTTGTTGGTTCACTTATCAGTAATACATCTGTTTTTAGTTCTGTGGCTGTTGCATGCAAGATGTTATGTGCTGCCCGGCATCTCAACAAATTAATTTGGAGGATATTCAAGGCCATTCTGTATAGTTCTTTGCCATCTCGTTCGCTTCGTCTCCGCCAAAGGTTTCTTGAATTCCAGGCACATTCCGGAATCCGACCTTGGACCCTTCTTAATGCATGTTGGGCAATAAGGCTCATTCTTGCAGTCGTTTGCCGTGTGGCCTTCTTGCCCACAATTGAAGCATAGATTTTGTCTGTCTTGCCCGTTACATGTGCTGCCGTAATGTCCTGATTTCCAACATCTATAGCATCTCTGCAGTTGAATTATTTCCCTTACTCTGCATTGTACCCAGCCAATATTAAACCTGCCTTTCTCTATTAGTTCTTTTGCTTGTTTCTGTGGAAGTGAAACAGTCGCTAATTAGGTCTCCCCATATCCTGGTCTAAGGTTTTTTATGATTGCGTTGTCTTTGCTAATTTGAATTGTGTTTTGTAATGCACTGAGTATTTCGTCCTTGGTGGTCACTGACTCTAGATCCCTTATGTTTATAGTTATGTTTGTGTTTTTTGTAGGGATCTCAATATCTGGCAGTTTCTGTTTAATTATCTCTTTGAGGTTTTCAGCCTCTGCTTTCCTCACTTCCAGAAGCAATTCTCCATTTCTGGTTTTTCTGACTCCTGATAGGTTATCCTCTGATTTTTCGGGATAAACCTGAGTTTTGACCATCCTTAGGAGGTCGGCATATGTCTTCCCGTTCGATTTTATAAAGACTGCATCTGTGCGCTTTACCTCCACCTTTCTTTCTTTTTCTTTTTTGTTTTTATGATTTCTCACTTCAGTCCATACATTCGAAATTATGTCTGGGGTATTTTTCGACCGTGTTTGTGGTGACTAGACTCGAATATCCACTTCTTGGCGAATGCAAATTCAATTTGCTTTTTTATTATAGGCCATTCCGGAACCAGCGATTTTGCGAATGCTAATTTGGCCCTGCCTTGGGTTAAAGTAAGATTTTTTATTTTTGAGTTTTACTTTTCTGCACTGGTCTTGCCATCCGATTGTTCTCGTGTAACCAGATTATAGACCTATCGTTCTGTGTTTCTAATGTCTCCAGTTTCCGTTGGTTCCCCGATAGTGTGCTTCAGATATATGACATTTCCAGTTTTCTTTTCTTGTGATCCGAGCAGTAGTGGTCCCGAGTGTGACTGGCAGAGACTTGTGGATACCCCTGGGTCAGGAGGGATATACTCTGATACGAACCAAACTAAGTCCCACTCACGGGGGGCTAGTAGCATGTTTCCATACCCTTCTTGCACTTTCCTAAAGACTGCAGACGGCCAATCCTTTGAAGTTACTAGTTGAAACTCCTCATATGAATTTCCCATCTCTATCTGGTTTATTAATTTCTTCAAGTCTTTCTTTAGCCGTTCCTAGAGAATTTGTTTCGGTTTGGGTACTGATTTCCTTCTTTATTTGTGTACTAGTATCTGTATTTGAATAAAGAGATAAGACTAGACAAACAAGACTAGATCAACAAGACTAGACTGACAAAAATAGACGGGAAAGATTAGACCTTCAAGACAGACAGGATAAAAGGGACAAGACTAGATAAACATGATAAGACAAGACGGACAAGACTAGACATACAAGACTAGTCAGACAAGACTAAACAGACAAGTTTAGACAGAAAATACTAGACAGAAAAGATTAGACAGACAAGACTATACAGACAAAACTAGACAAGCAAGGCTAGACAGAGAAGGCTAGACAGGGAAACGCTAGACAGGTAAGGGTAGTCAGGCAACATTGGAGAGGCAAGGCTTGACAGGCAACGGTAGAAAGGCAAGGCTAGACAGGCAGCGGTAGAATGGCAAGGCTAAACAGGCAACGGTAGAAAGGCAAGACTAGACAAGCAGCGGTAGAAAGGCAAGGCTAAATAGGCAAAGCCAGACGTGCAAAGCAGAACAGGTAAGAGTAGACAGACAAGACGAGACAGAAAAATTTGGCCCACGAGACCAGACTGACTCATTTGACTAGACTAGTCAGATAGAACTACACATATAATACAAGGCGACAGAACTAGGAAGAGAAATTTACATAGGCGAGACTAGACAATTCAGACTAGACAAAATTGCATAACCTAATAAAATTTTAATTACTTTGATTATGAGATTTGAAACTTAGCTTGCAAGGACATTTTTCTTTCGATGCATTGAGGCAATTAGTATGGTGAACTCGATGTCTTGTGTGAAGCAAGAGTCTGGAAATACGCTACTGTTTAGACAGAAGGTCGAAAATTAATGAAAACAAACCCCACTTACATATGTAACAAAGTCAATTTTACATGGTAGTATATATAGAGCCGATTTAGTATGAACAATCAGTATACTTAGATTCACGCTAATCTAGTCAACACAAACCCAAACAAACATGTTCAAATACGTAAGTTATATCATAATAATGCCTGACTTATAACCTGCCTCTGTAACCTGAAATATAAAGTAGACCAAACTGGACAAGTTTAGAAATTACTAAGATACGTGTAGATCAGAATAGATAAGAATAGAACAGAAAGGAAAGTACTAGATAAGACTACAAAAGACTAGAAAGAATAAATAGAACTAGATAAGGCTATATAAAAGAGTTTAAGACTACATAAGACTCAAGATAAGACACTAGATAAGACAAGATAAGTTTATATGATACTAGAAAAGATAAGATAAGACTAGATAAGATTAGATAAGACTGGATAAGACTATATAAGCCTAGATAAAATCAGAAAAGACTGAATAATAGTAGATAACAGTAAATAATAATAGTAGATAAGAGGCGGTGGTGGCCTAGTAGTCAAGGTGTCAGACTTCGAAGCTGTAAGTCCCGGGTTCAAATCCTGGACATGGCAAAAATAAGCCACCGTTCTCCTGTAGATGTCATCAGAGTAAAAATCTGCTTCGAAACCTTCCCTGATAGTGGGTCGCTCGCCAACCACGTTAAAAACTGTAAGGGCTCCATACACTTGTGTAAGATCAAGACACCGAGCACAAGTGTAGGCAGTGGGAGGAGGCCCAGGTCCAAATGGGACTGTAGCGCCACGAAGAGAGAAGAGTAAATAATAGTAGATAATCCTAGACAAGACTAGATAGGACTAAATAATACTAGAAAAGACTAGGAAAAGCTAGATAAGACTAGATGAAAGTAGATAAGACAAAATAAAACTAGATACGACTGATAAGACTAGATAAAACTAGATAGGACCAGATAAGACTAGATAAGATTATATCATACCATATAAGACTAGATAGGAGTAGATAAGACACGATAAGACTATATAAGAGTAGATGGGACTAAATCAAACTAGATAGGACTAAAGAAGACTAGATAAAACTATATCAGAATATATAAGACCAGATAGGATTAGATAAGTAACGATAAGACTATATAAGAATAGATAAAACTAGATACTACTGTAAGACTGATCAAGACATTTTAAGACAGAAACTGAACAATACTAAGCAACACTGGACTGGTCAACGAGATAAACAAAAGTGAAGAAAAAATTGTGCAAGACTAAATTATGCTCAACAAGATTAGACATTTAATGTGTTTTTCTTAATTGATACTTTTGTAACTTAACTTAATTGTAACTTTTTCTTTATTAGGTTGTATTCGCTGGTCTTTTGGCTTTTGCCTTCGCTGCTCCTGAACCAAAGCCAGGAGTGATTGCCGCCCCATTAGCTTACACCGCTGGTTACGCTGCTCCACTAGCTTACTCTGCTCCGTTGGTCAGTGCCGCTTATGCCAGTCCATATGCTTACTCTGCTGGATACACCGCAGCTGCTCCACTAGCTTACTCTGCTTACCCAGCTTACTCTGCTGCATACTCCGCGCCAATAGTTAAATACTATTAAGTTTGGATGTGTTTTAATACGACATGCAATGTTAATTTCATATAATAAATTTTTTTTTTGAAACAAAATAGTAGTTTATGATACACATGTGTGAAGGGCTTTTGTGCATGAGTTGCGAAGTTTAAAGTACGAGCCGAAGGAGATTGGTTTAATCGCAATAAGTGCACGATAGCCTTTAACACACTTGTGTCATACATTATTTTATCTACGAAGCATGTTAAAATACTGTTGAATCTCCAAAAATATTATTGTTTCTTGCGGATAGTGAAAAACTTGCGGATAGTGAACTTGGATATAACCTGAAGAAACCCGCACTGGACTGGACTGAATGGAGCCAGACTCCCTGAACTGGACCCGACTGGTCTGGTTGACTGACTGCTGGCTGAAAAGACCGGACTGGCTGTACTCGTCTGTCTTGGTCCACCGCACACTGGGCCCGATTTCAAATTTACGGCGACAAAAATAGAATTTTACAATGTCTCACAATTAATCAAAAACACTTTAATGTACTGTTTGATAACCCATTCATAATAATACAAACAAATTATTGCGAGAAGCCAGTGCCATTGGTAGTGGGAACGTGTCAAACGTCTCTCTTGTCCCTTCGGTAACAAAAAAGAATTAATGCGCTCGATATTTCACGAAATAACTACGCCTGTTTTGTGTTTGCGGTCAAAAATTTATAACTTTTTAAATATGGAAAATATAGCGCCAAGTATGTATTTACATGTAATAATATCAAAATTGTATAAAGTTTTAATCAACTGCGTTATAAAACAAGTTTTGTTAACGACTAATGTAAATTTTAAATATCTTATAATATACTGAATAAATTTATGTTTTAAAAAAGTTCCGCATAGTTCCGTTAAATTAAATAGTTTGTAAGATAAAACAAACATTGACAATTCTATGAAAGCAATTATCTCTTACACATTGTTCCACCTTACTTAAAATTTCACCCTTTTTTCAAAAGAAGTCCGGCGGCGGTGCTGGGACTTGTGGAGTTGTGTGCGTTAAGTGGAGCTCCTAAAAGGTTGAGAAGAATGAAAAAGGCTATTCATCTCCTTCTAAGAGAGTAAGGCCATACAGTGCTCATAATTGACGATTCAGCAAGAAGCTCAAACTAGAGGGGCTGATATATATCCCTCATATCACGTGCTGTCGGAAGCAAAAAAAATAATATCTATTACATGTCAGTGTATCTGAAAACGAAGCTGGTGCTGTTACAGGATCTTTTAGATCATACTGTGCGAAGACTTGCACAGGTTCAGTAGGATGTTATAGGACTTACAAACATATTAAACAATACCACTCCAGGAAAATGTCAAGAATTAATACGAATACGGACATTAAAAACTCGTTAAAAATCTATATTGAAATCAAATGGCACAGGTAAAAATTGGCAATATTATAACAGGACATATTGAAATTCAACGTGGAGTAAGACAGGGTTGCATACTGTCGCCGTTGCTCTTCAACCTATACTATGATCGAATTTTTAAGGAAACATTGGAAGGAATATCGTTATATCACATCCTCTAATGACTACTTATAGGACAAAACACACCAGGAAACAATAAAAATGGAATGAGGTAGTATTAGGAAAGCCTCGAATGCCCAACTACCTCATTGAAGAAAATTCACGAGAAACTACTCATGATATCGTTAATGATGATGAAGAAGGTGCAGATAGTGCTAATGATATTTATTTTGACGAAAATCAGCCCTGAACTTGTAAAAAAAAATGTTGCAGTAGCTATTTTGTCATAAATATATTTTTCCACTTAATTTTGCATTTTTAATTAATCGAGGGAGGGCGTATACATCTAATATAGTCACATTTTATATTAGGATCATCAGAATGTCATCATAAAATAATATTTGAGGCAAAAAATTGAAATCAACTGCTTTTTATTTTTGTCGCCGTATATTTGTAATCCGGTCCAGTGTGCACCGGCTGGACTGAACTCGTCTAACTGCGTCTACCTGGGTCCACTGGCTGGACTGACTGGTTGTTTATTCGGGGTTCCAGTATTTATATTACGTGCAGGTATACTGGTCCCTCATCTGGGGGTGATTATTTTTGGCTATTCGGTTATTTGTTGCATTGGTGATTACCGATTCTCGGGAGAAAAACATCCGGTCGTAATCTTCCCAAGGATTACGCTATTGACTATCATAAAATGTATAAATATATATATTTATATATATATATATATATATATATATATATATATATATATATATATATATATATATATATATATATATATATATATATATATCAATCTAATATATAATCTTCCTCTTCATTTATGTGCCTTGTCCGGTCTACCTGACGTAGGCGATCACCATGGCAAAAGCTGTACGGATCCTCCGCCAAGCGAAAAAGTTCACCAGCCCTTCTTTTGCCGGTCCAGTCCCGAATATTTCTGAGCCACGACTGCTGCTTCCTTCCAACTCCACGGCGCCCCTCAATCTTGTCCTTTAGTATGAGCTGTAATAGACGTTATTTATCACCACTCAAAATAGGTCCAAGATATGCTGTCTTTCGGCATTTTACGGTCGTCAAATGTTACTTTTCGATGTTTGCTCTTCGTAGTACATTCTCGTTTGTAACATGTTGTGTCCACGGAATACGAAGCATTCTTCTGTGAAGCCACATTTCGAATGCATCCAATTGATTCATCGTCCCGACCTTCAGAGTCTACGTCTCTACTCCATACAGCAATACCGACCAAACATAGCATTCAACCATGCGTTGTCTTACCTTCAGATTCAGGTTGTCATTGCGAAGAAAGGATCTCATATCCTTAAAAATTGCCCGAGCAATCTCTATTTAGCACTTTATCTTGCAGTCCGGGGTTAGGTCCTCTGTAATAATACTACCAAAGTATTTGAACTTCGAAACATGTTCAATTTGGCTTCCATTAAATTATAAGGTAGTGCCGTTGTGTGGTTGCCTGCTGAATATCATAAATTTGGTCTTTCCTACATTGATTTTTCTCAACGGTCCTTGTTTAGACCTTGTGTCTATTTTGTTTATAAGCAACTGAAGTTCCTCGATTGTGTTTGATAAAATCACTATATCGTTAGCATTACTGATTGTTATTATTGGCTCTCCATTTATTTAGATGGCGAGTTATGATATTCCTTCCAATATTTCCTTAAAAATGCGATCATAGTATAGGTTGAAAAATAAGGGCGACAGTATGCAACCCTGTCTTACTCCACGTTGTATTTCAATATGTCCTGTTATAATATTGCCAATTTTTACCTGTGCCATTTGATTCCAGTATAGATTTTTAATTACGCGGATATCTCTATCATCTATTCCAATCCCTTGTAATATATCTGTAAGTTTATGCTGCTGTATGCGGTCAAAGGCTTTTTCGTAATGGATAAAGCATGCAAAAACTTATTTTCGCTGATCGCGACATTTTTAGAGGAGAAGGTTCATTCCGAAAAGTGCTTGAGGCGTTTCGAAAGCGTTTCTGAAGCCGAATTGCGATTCATCAAGAACTTCCTCACATCTGCGTCTGATGCGTGCGTGATTGATCCGTATGAATGCTTTGAGCATATGGGACATGAGGCTGATTAGGCGATAATCACCACATTTTTTGGCTGATGTTTTTTAGGTAGAACAATAAAGGTTGATGATAACGAGTCAGATGGAAGGTGAAAACCAGTCTCATAGATACTATTAAACAGTTTAACTACCACGCCAATATTTTCCTCTGTAATGAGCTTTAGAGCCTCGGTCGGAATGTCGTTAGGGCCAGGCCAGATAGCTTCCTATTTTTCGCTATAAAGAATGGATGTATCATCTCGGACTTAAGAATTGTTGGTGCCATGCCTTCATGCACGCAGGCCCTGACTTAGAGACGCAGACACCCTAGGCACTTTTGACATTTTCCGGTGATCATTCGGTGACAAATGAGCTTGCAGGTGCAGACACACGTTTTCCAAAGTCCGATTCAAATCCCGGGATAAAAAGTTATAAGGTTTCTGGCGCCTTCCCGGATGTCTTCAGATTCCAAACCATGTAGTTTCGTAAGAAAGTCAAACTTTTTACTTAACTCCTCGTAAGCAGATCCGCGTCTTCGTAGTTCTGAAATTAGTCTATCTATAATGACGTTAAAATTGGTAATTCTGAATCTGTACCTGCCAGAGAATTCGGTCTCGTTTCTTTTTACTTCGTCGAACTGGACTTTACGCTTACGTTTCCTCTGCATATCATATGCAAAGCTATTTTCACCGAATTTTTCAATTACTTTCGACTCGTAATGATCAAAGGTACAGGTACTGGGTGTTCTAGGTGTGTTACCAAAGAGTGATACACTTCAACGATCGTACCCAGGTCGATTTTAACAGATTGGAGAGATTTGCTTACTTTGTTGAACCTTTCCAAGATGTCAGTCCAGAGAAGTGACAAAAAATTTTCACTCGAGTCTAATGAATTCAGAAGACCTGAAGCCTCAGAGCGTGTAGATGGTTTTTCATTTGCATCATTGTAAATTATCTGGAGAACTGCCATGGTCTTATCCCAGAAGCAACATAGACTTCGGCAGGCGTACAACAGAAAAAATTCCCATATGTGTGTTGATGCCGAAAAAAATTATACAATGACTGCAAAATAACGAAGAGAAATACAGCAGCTTGACAAGACTAGGCCGCACAGGATCCAACAAGATTCAGTGAGTGAGCCGAACAGGCAACGACATCTATCAGAGGGTTCACATGTTTTAATCTCGCTTGAAGACCAGAATATACACCCGACATATTGCTAGCATTGTCGTAAGACTGCTCCCGGCAATCGGCTATAACCAAGTCGTGATTTTTCAATGGGTCTAGGACGACTTTAGCTAGGTCTTCCGTTTTATGGCCACAATATGGAATGAATTTCAAAAATCGTTCGACAGGACATCCGCCTTCAGACACATATCTCACTATGAAAGAAAGTTGATCTACCTGAGAAATGTTTTTGTGACTTTTTGACTTAAATGTCTTTATCTCAGTCACAATTGTATTTATTACCTTTTCTGCCATGATATTGATCATTTCATCGCATATTTTTGAGGAAAGCTTCCTGCCACTTCCTTTTGGTACCGTGGTGTTCTAAGTGTAACTCCAGAAAAGGATCCAACTCAGCCAAAAGTTCTAGGGTCATAACATAGCTCCCACTATTGTTTTTATCCAAATCTCTCATGGGAACCTCTAAACGGCAATCCGGGTGCAGAAAGTGACTTCACAACAGCCAAAATGCGCTTTAAAACTTCATGCCAGTATTTTGTTTCTTCTTCCGTTTGAAGAACAAGACTCTTGTCAACTCTTCCGCCAGCATTCTTTCTAGCTAATAGTATCGCAAGTGCTGGGTTCGTCCGAATTATCATGTTCCTTTATTCTTTCAACTGCATTTTTCCAGTCGTTTTACCCTTCATTAGCTAGCGACCCCAATTTGCCAAACATCTTACAAGGGGTGCAAAACACTGCACGCTTGCTCTTCGAAAATATGAGCCCAGTTCGAGGTCGTGTTTCACCATTGCTTAATGTTCGGCTAAACTGTGACAGCGCTAGATACCTAGTTTTATCTGAGTACTGACGCCTTGAAAAAGAAAAGTCTGCACCAATAATCCGTTTCACGTCATTTTGGACAAGAGCGAGGCATTTGAGCTTATGTAGAGATTCCGCCACCGGGGCCCCTAGGCCGGCAGGGTCCCTAGGCCTGGTTCTTGTAGGCCTAGGCAGAAATCCGGCACTGCATGCACATATACAGCATCAGCACTATGTTACGTCTATGTACTATGTCAGCATTGCCAACTTTAAAGTTGGCCTCTATATAACTGGTCCATATGTTTTTATTTCTTGTTCCTCCAGAATTAGTTGGTTAATATCATTTGTGTTCCTGTGGACTTCAGCTACTTCCTTTATTTGCCTGTACATATTAAAAGTATCATGCTTGGAGTAGAAGTCTTCTATTTCTGCACATTCCCTTTCCATCCATCTCTTCCTTTGATCCTGTGTATTTTTTATTATATTTGTCAGGTTTGTTCTTTGCCAGTCTTCGCTGCTCCATGAGGGTTCGAATGTCATGTGTCATCCACTTGTTTTTGGGTTTAAAGGTCACGCGGAGAAGTAATGTACACGTGTCCACAATGATATTCTTGATGTTATTGCAAAGAGTCTCTATATCTTGAAGCTGGTTCTCCTGTAGACTTGTTAACCTGCTATTTATTTCTTTGGCAACAATATGTCTGACTTCAAGGTTATTTAGCCTCGTTACATCAACTGCTCTAGCTGGGTGTGTTTGCTTTTTAGCTTTTAGCTTTAACGACAGTTCAGCCACAAAGTGCTTATGGTCCGAGCCTAAGTCAGCCCCAGGGTGAGTTTTGGCATTTTTTATTATATTTTTAAAACGCTTTTTTATCAGTAGGTAGTCGATCTCATTTATAATTAGTGTTGAGTTATTTAGTTTACTGCGTGGGGCTTGCTAAGTATGAAGTCTTGGTTTGGGTTGATCGAAAAACGTGTTAGCAATTATCATCCCTGAGTCCTGATGCAGTTGGCGCAGGGGTGCCGTTCAGATACTGCTGCTTTGGGTCGTTCTTTGAGTGCTGTTGCTTCTCTACGGATGGCAGGGGAAGCGATGCCACCTAGGTAGTGGATTTTGTTCAGGGATGTTGGCTTTAAGCATCCGGTGATGATTCTGCTTGTCTTGTTGAGGGCGACATCAACTTGTTTTGCGTACGCTGAGCTATAACAAACCGGGTATGAAAACTCGTAGAGTGTGTTACCCCTCTCGTTGGAGCTATCAAGCCCAAAACTACGAACTATATCGGTGCGTTGTCCTTGTCCAATTTTGACATTAAAATTTCCCAATATAATAATAACACGATCGCTCTTTAAAGTCTTCATTGTGGAATCAATTAGCTCATATAAATTTTCCACTTCCATGTCATACCTCTTTTTAGCATTTGGAGCATAAACCTGAATAAGATTGATATTGAAAGACAATAAATATTTTCTCTCTACAGGCAAACAAAGACATCGTCATTTCTAGAAAATTTCGAAAATTCTAATTTAGCTTGACGAATTTACGATTTCCTAACTCTTTGAATGTTTTAATTGTTTGAATTTATCACGATTCCTGTTTTTTGTTTCACATAAGAATAATTCAATGATGAATATAAGCGTGCGACATGTCCGAAGTATTGTGAAATTTTCGGAACGTGTGCAAAGTTTTAAAAACAAATAGAAACGAAAATTGCGTTACGTGGACCGACATAACATTCAGGCACTGCGCTTTGCATTAAAATAACACACAAAATAAAACTATTTACAATTGCAATCTCTCAATATCAAGTTGGAGATATTTCTACCCACATAATTCCCATTGTCCGTGCCAGTAAATACGCTGTTTGCTGATACAATCTTGCACAAATACGATTCGTTTTATAATAGCAAAAAGGTGAGCAAACAAATTATTATAAATTAATTCGTTTTTTCTATTAATATTAATTATAGACCAGACAATAGACCAGACAAGACTAGACAAATTGACAAGACTAGATAAGAGTAGACAGGCCAAGACAAGAAAAGACAACTCACAACAGATCAAACAAGACACGGTTAGGATTATTAACTACACTTCAAACACCAAGTGGCCTATTGTCCCACATTTTACTCGTTATAGGCCCAGAAACCTAAGTGTTATTTAAATTGGCGTTAATTAATTATACATTTTTCTTCAGGTAGAAATGCAGCCAACACTTGTTCCCAGATCGTACCCGGGATCTACAGATTTGTAGTTAACGCTCTAACTCTGTACAGTACGAGGCCGACCAATAATTAGTTAAAAACACAATAATCATTTAATCTAGACAAACAATTCTATTAAAGAGTTGGTTGCATTAAAAGGAAAACCCTTGTCAAGTTAGTGCTAGACAGCACACGTATAGGCAGAAAATATGAAACTAGAATCGACATACAAAATAATAAATAATAAACCATTTAATAATAAACCGAGAGAAGGTAAGTGTGATGAGATTAGATATACAACATTTCAGGAACTATACATCACTAAGCAGGCAAGAGAAAAGAGAACGCAGACAACGTTTCTGATTGTTTGTCTTTTCTATTTACTCTGCTCTTGTCTGGTCTTGTCTAGTCTAAATATTTGCTAAATAATAATAATTTGCTAAATAATCATGCTTTCCTTTTGTGTAATAAGTTTCTAATAAGCATTTTCTCACTCCATAATCAAGTTTTGTTTTCAAACTGTAAGTTGCCGACACACAAGGTCCCTCACGTTCATCTCACACTTTGATTACCGAATTGCGTCGTCGATTTTAGCAATTAGCAAATAAATACCGGGAAATCGCACAAATTACGTCTAGTTAACGTAAACAAAAACAACTCGTACACAAATTATAATCCACCCCACAATTCACGTTTAATTCCTGTGAAAGTGGAAACATAATAATCATCAATAACATATCGGCTAAACTAGATTACAAGGTCAGATTAGATTAGACAAGATCTGACAAGGCCATTTAAGATCAGACAGAACTAGAGAATATCATTCAATACAAGATCATACAATACTGCTCAAGATCGGACAAGGTCGGCCAAGACTGTACAAGACCGGATAAGACCGGACAAGACCGGACAAGGCCGGACAAAACCAGACAAAGCCGAACAAGACGAGGCATCACCGGACAAGACCAGACTAAGGCCGGACAAGAGCGGACAAGACTGGACAAGAACGAATAAGGATATGAGCTAAACATTTTTTGCCTACAAGCGGGCGACGTCAATTGCGTTCGGCTTCGCTGCCATAAGGTCCCCTATGGTACATCTAGCGGGGCACAGCAGGCAGGTGTACATATGTTGCGTGGTTTACAGTTCTCCATAATTGCAGAGTTTGGAGTCCACAGGATAGCCCCACTTATTTAGGGTATCTCTCGATCTCGCCATGTCCGTCCGCAGTCTGCTTAGCGGCTTCCAGATTTCCCAGTTTTCACCGCCTCCTGGTGCCAGTTTTCCATTCGGTATCATCCAATGTTGGTTTAAGGTCTTTCCCCAAAGGTCTCCTCAGGTTTAAGGTTCCTCGTAATGTTCTGTCCATCTTAGGACGCTTCGCCTTGATTTAAGTCGCTGGTGGGCAGGTTAGAGACCGTAGAGGGAATGGCGTTCAGATACTGCTGCTTTGGATCGTTCTTTGAGTGCTGCTGCTTCTCTACGGATGGCAGGGGGGGCGATGCCAGCTAGCTGGTGGATTTTGTTCAGGGGTATTGGCTTTAAACATCCGGTGATGATTCTGCTTGTCTCGTTGAGGGCGACATCAACTTGTTTTGCTTGCGCTGAGCTATAACAAACCGGGCATGCATACTGGCCGGCGGAGTGACAAAGCGCGCGTGCTGAGGTTTTGAGAACACTGGGTTGGGCTCTCAAATTAGCTTTTCAGCTTTCTGACTATATTGTTTATTCCGCTAACTTTCAGTTTGTGTTAAAGCAGTGTCGCTTGTATGTTAAGGCCCTGTCCAGTGTTAAGCCCGAGTATTTAGGGTTGGGACACTGTTGCAATGATACTCCCTTCCATTCGATCTGTAGTTTTCTGCCGGCCTGTTTGTTCTTGAGACAAAGGCACATACCTGCGTTTTTGTTGGGTTTGACTTCTGCTAGTTATTTCTATAGTACGAATCTAAATCTACTAGGGCCGCACTCAGACGTTGTTCCACCTCTTCGAATATTTTCCCTTGTGATGTTGTTGCCCTATCGTCTGCATAGCTCTTTGTTCCTTCAGGAAAGGGTTGGCCATTGGAATATATGTTAAAGAGTAGTGGTGCCAGCACGCTTCCCTGTGTCAGAACGTTTCTCTGGTTCCTACACCTTCTTCGTTTTCCCTAGAACTCCACCAGGAACCTCCGGTTTTGGAGCAGGTTCCTGAAAATGTTTGTGAGTTGTTGTATGATATATCTTCTGCTGCAGGAGTCGAAGGTGGATGGTGTCGTGAGGTCGATGAAAAAGGCACCCGTTATATATCCCCCTTGGAACCGTCCTCAATATACTGATTGAGCACTTGTGCCGTATAGCTTTTTTCTTGTGGTATGAGGATTGGATCCACGGTCGGTGAAAGTCGGTTGTATATTAATCTTTCAAAGATTTTATACGTGTGGCCTAGTACGGGCTCATTTCCGTAAAAACCGGAAGCGACACAGAAACAAATGGTGCATGGTTTTGGATTCGCTTATCCTTTATTTGCCACCTGGATTTTGTTTCGTGCCAATAGTCTTATTGCTTCCAAAGCTGTTTAACAAATACCGAAACAGGGCAATTCCAGCAGGAATTTAAAACTTTATTTAAACTCGCAAATTAATAACCCAATTGGTAGCAACTTCAAAGCTCATTTCTTTAAAAACCGGAAGCGACACAGAAACAAATGTTGCAGTTTTGGATTCGCTTATTCTTTATTTGACACCTGCATTTTGTTTTGTGCCGATAGCCTTATTGCTTTGCCAATAAGTAATTGAGTCGTAAAAAGTTATTATATGCCAAATTGCAATTAGTTATTATATGCTTAAGCTATTTAAGAAACACTGAACAAGGCAATCGCTGCAGGAATTTAAAACTGTATTTAAACTCGCGAATTAATAACCCAAACTGTAATGTTCCTGCAGTATTCTAATAATAAATCCTGCGGGTTTCTCTTTCCTATCTTTAGCCTTTCGAGAATTATCACGGAAAACAAATTTAGTTACAAACTGAGAACGAAAACTTGAGAAACTTCAAAGCTAATTTCCGTAAAAACCGGAAGCGACACAAAAACAAATGATGCAGTTTTGTATTTGCCTATCGTTTATTTGCCAACTGCATTTTGTTTTGTGCCGATAGCCTTATTGCTTCCAAAGTTATTTAATAATTGCCGAAACAGGGCAGTTCCAGCAGGAATTTAAAACTTTATTTAAACTCGCGAATTAATAACCCAATTTGTAGCAACTTCAAAGCTCATTTCCGTAAAAGCAGGAAGCGACACAGAAACAACCGCTGTAGTTTTGTATTCGCCTATCGTTTATTTACCACATGCATTTTGTTTTGTGCCGATAGCCTTATTGCTTCCAACTCTATTTAAGAAACACTGAAACAAGGCAATTGCAGCAGGAATTTAAAACTGTATTTAAACTCGCGAATTAAAAACCCAATTTGTAATGTTCCTGCAGTCTTCTAAAAACAAATCCTGCGGTTTCTCATTTCCTGCCTTCGGCCTTTCGGGAATTATCACGGAAGGCAAATTTAGTTACAATTTGAGCACGGGCGAGATCGGGCGGTAACTCTTTGGGTTATTAGCTTCTTTGCCTGTTTTGAGGATAGCTATGATCTTGGCTTTTCGCAAGATGTTAGGAAGCTTGCACTGTTGTAGGCAGGCATTGTTCATCTCCAATAGCCACCGTTTTGATTTCGGCCCGAAATGCTTGATCTGCTCAGTCAGGCTGTCGTCTGGTCCAGCGGCCTTCCGTGGTTTGCAGGACAAGACCAGACAAGATTAGACCAGAGAAGACCAGACAAAAACAGGCAAGACCAGTCGAGACTAGACAAGGCAGGACCAGACAAGAACAGACAAGACAAAACTAGACCTGACAAGACGAGACAAGGCCAGACAAAAAGAAACATGACCAGGCAAGACCAGACTACATCAGACAAGGTGAGACACCCAGGAGAGAAGCGAAAGTCCTACTGGGCGCGTCCCACAGGTGGCGGATAGTTAGGGAGCGCCCTCACCGGCTTGCCGGCGGGTAGTGGTCAAATAATGCAGCCACCAAAAAATAAAACAGCCACCGTGGACCAAATAGCGCAACGGAGGAGAAAACCTCCAGGAATAAAAGACATCGATGGCGAATCTGGCTGACTGACACGGACACGATCTGGTAAAGGAATGGAAGGTTCTCGAAACAGGAGATGACGATTCTGGAAAAGCAGCGGGACCCGGGTTACGGGTGTACTGAGGGCGGGGGACTCACTCAGAACAAAAAATGACACAAAAAATATGAAATGACGGACAAGAAACAAAATCCCCGGGCGCGTACCCAGATAGAGGCAATCCCGTCATCTGACAAGCTCTTATCAGGTGCTGCTCCACGGAATACGGGGGGAGCGCTTACCGCTACTATCTACGGAGGAGCTAATGGTGACAACAAGGCAATGAACATGGATATAGAGATGGCTACGAGTGGACGGGACGGAAAGGTAGGCCCAGCGACGGCCACAGACAATGTTACGGAAAACTCGAAGAGCATACTACAAGAGTGGCAAATCTTCGGGAAAAGAAGCTGTATTAAATGGACATTAAAAGGACTAAGGACGTATTCCAGCTCTGGAAAGCAACGGCTCTTGACAGCGAACAAGGAAAGGAATCCGAACAGGAGAGAGAGGAAAATTCCACAAGTACCGATAGCTCCCCTGAGCTCACGATGGAGGCCAAGAAAAGGAAAAGAAGCAAAATAAAGGAAAATGAGGAAATAAAAAACGGAAGAAAGGAGCGCGTGCACTGCAGGAGCTTCTCGACACAGTGGCAAAGAATATAACAGATCTACAAAAATTGGCTAAGGTACACATAAACACTAAGAGGGAGATTAAATAAGCAGTAAATAAACTAGCCAGCGAGAACAAAATAACTTCGGGCAGGGTACGGTATACAACTTCTTAACAAAAGAGGAAGATAACAGTGAGGACGAAGAGTATAGCAGGGGGAGCAGGGAGACTGCGCAAATAAACACAAAAGAAATATAAATAAAAGAAAAGGAACCTCTCAGTGCGACAAAAGAGGTCAATAACGTAAAAGCGGAGCTGAGGTCAGAAAATAAGGGGCTCGGTGAGCTTCTGAAGGATGCCCAATACCGGATTGCGAAGCTCGAAAAAAAACAGATTGGGTGGAGAAATTGCACCAAAAAGATCACGAGAAAAATAATACAAGACATAGAGACGCTGGAGGACTTTAAGGAAACAGAAAGTCTGCCATGGGAGGAAGAGGTATTCGAGAACGAATATATGGTGCTTGTTGGAAATCCCATAACCACGGATGACGAAGGGACAATGAAATGCATACTCGTAGAGCCGGATGATGAACAAATTTACAGAAGCATACAAAGAATATACTGCGACAGATTTCCAGAACTCTGTAACCCAACAAAAGACTTTGAAATCTTTGAGAATACAATAAGGATTCGGCGAGGAAACGAAGAAACCCAAAGAACAAGGAGGATGGCATAAATTAAAACAGACGGGACAGACGAGAACATGTGGGATCACTTAATAAACTTGAGGATGGAAGCAGAAAGCGACAATGTGAGAAAGGTTGTCCTAAACAGGACTAGGTTTAGGGACACGTATAAAATGAGAAAAATGACATAAACTATGTTCTTAGGTCGGGAGGTTGAAGTAGAAATCTAGACGCCCAAAAGAAACGAGACAAGGAGAAAACGAAGCAGGGCGAACCGGACAAAACAAGAAGGAAAGGGACTCGTTCGCTATAACTATCACTAGACACAGAAAGGAGAATATATGATGCTACTAGATGAACTGAAGACAGCCATGAACAGCACGATAGAAGCTAAAATATTCAGGAGTCTCAGAAGCTCCAAAAATGGAAGTCTGCTTATAGTCACGGACAGGGACGCGGAGGGCCACCAAAAGGTAATAAACAGAATCGCGGAGGAGGTAAAAGATGTCAAATTAAGAAATATCTCCAGCGAAAACATACAAGCAGTACACATAAAGGGACTGGACGCGATGGCAACAAAAAATGATGTGACCGAGGCATTAGCCACAGAGCTTGGCCTAACCGGTACGATAGACCCGATGAGATAGAAAGTGGGAAACTTAAGACAAAGCTGCGGAAACACACAAGCGGTGACTGTCATGGTAGGGAAAGATGACCACGACACGCTTATGACAAAAGAGACATTAAGGGTAGGGCTGAGTAGATGCAAAGTGCAAGAGAGGGTGAACGTCCCCCGATGTTATAAGTGCTGGAGCTATAGCCACCGGGTGAAGGAATGCCAGAGCGAGGTAGATAGAAGCTTCCTATAATTGTCTCAAACAAGGAAATAACTCAAAGGAATGCGAAAACCAACCAGAATACCCCCTTTGCGAGGAAACTGGGCACCGAGCAGGAGGGCGCAGGTGCAAGAAATTTAGGGAAGCCTAGTAAACCAACAGAAGAGAAGTAAGAAAACTGAGACCAGAGCATCAAACTAACAAACAAATTAACGCGCAAAATACATATCGGAAGACGATACGGCGCACTGAGGACAGAGACAAGAATTTCTACAAATAAACCTAAACAGGAGCCAAGGTGCATTGGAAATAATGAGTAGCGAACTAAATAAAAACAGGATAAGAGGATGGTATACAGATGCAAATAAAGACGTAGGAATTAGAGTACTGGGCAAAATAAGAATAATTAACACCAAGGCGCGGGCAAAGGATTTGTCTGGATCGAAACGGTATACGGTATACACTACAGCTGCTACATATCGCCTAACTGCCAGAGGTGGGAATTTGAAAATTTCCTAAGCGAATTAGGCGAGAACATTGGCAAACGTCAAAAACAGAAACGGGTCCTAGTAGGCGGGGACTTTAACTCAAAGGCCTATGCGTGGGGTTCGGATACACTGGATGAGAGAGGAAAATCTACTATTGGACTTTCTAGCACAACGCGATCTGATAATCTGCAATGCTGGAAATGAGGCCATCTTCGAACGGAGAAACCTAAGTTCAATTATCGCTATAACGATGGCAGGGAAAGGAACACATGACAACATGATGGACTGGGCAGTACTAAAAGGAACAGAGAGCCTGTCGGATCACAAATATATAGAGTTTATACTGACAAGTAGCACAAAATTCGGAAAAGAAAAACAGCAAGAAGAATGCGTCACAAGAAAATGGAAAATAAAAGCGGGTGATCTAGACAAGTTCAAAAAGACACTAAAAAGGCAATTAAAAAATAATACATGGCTCCCAGAAGACGAAAACTTCCTGATAAATGTTGTACAAAAAACCAGTATTGAAGTACTTACCAGGTATAAGGGAAAGACGGGAAGTAAGCCAGCTGTTTACTGGTGGCACTAGGGGATAGCAGAGAGCAGACTACAGTGTATCCGGGCAAGGTGCCTTGCCACGAGAGGTAGAAGCACATATGGAGAGAATGCAGACAAGCAGTTATGGGTAAACTATAGATAGTGCCGGGATTCCCTAAACAAGGTAATAAAAGAAGCCAAACAACGCAAGTGGAACGATCTGATAAAGGAGCTGGAAGATGACGTCTGGGGACTAGCGTACCAGATCGTCATGAAGAAAACCAAAATGCTGAGAGGCAATAATACACTAGAGGAAGAAAAGCAACTGAAATGGGCGGATAAACTCTTCCCAACACACCGGCTGTTAAAATCGACCCCACAAGAGAAAAAAGAAACCGACGAGATAGTGCAGGAAACATCAGCAGAGGAATTAAGGACTGCGGCTACCCAAATGAAAAATGGAAAAGCACCTGGGCCGGACGGAATAACTCCGGAAATATTTAGAATAGTGCTAGAAAATCACGAAGAGACCTGTAGAGCATGCCTGAATAGACTTCTGAGAGAGGAGAGATTCCCACAAATCTCGAAAACTGCTCGCTTAGTGCTTATAGAAAAACCGAAAAAACACAAAGACTCGGAGGACAGCTATCGACCTCTACGCTTACTAAATGTACCAGGGAAATTATGGAAGAGTATCATAAGAAACAGACTGCAACAAGAGCTTAAAGAAAAAGGCGCGCTGTCAGAGCAAACAATATAGCTTCCGCAAAGGCAGATCAACTGTCGATGCTGTCAGGAAAATACAAGAGCTAGCAAAGGTTGCCTCCGCCCCTTCCTACCGACATAAAAAATTAGCGATAATGGTGGCACTAGACTTACAAACTGCTTTTAACAGTGCACTGTGGTCAGAGATTTTGAAAGAAGAAAAGATATCGGCCTACGTGTCTAGTACGTCTGATTGGAAACTATTTTAGAGACAGGAAAATAGAAATAGGGAAAAGCAAAAAAATCTACGTAAGCAGCGGGGTGCCACAAGGCTCTGCCTTTGGTCCCACATTATGGATTGCATATTACGACAGGATACTCAGGCTGGTCCTCCCGGAGTGGCATACGCGGACGATTTAGCAGTGGTGGTGATAGATGGCAACGCGAAATACCTTAAACGAAAAGGGGAAAGGTTGCATAATATCATAGACCAAGAGCTGGAAGAAATGGGTCTTGAAATTGCGCCTGAAAAATCCAAGGCGTTGGTACTGGTGGGGAAAAGGACATCTGAGATGAGCATAGGATTTAAAAATACGACAATTAAAACAAAAAAATGTATAAAATATCTGGGCATACGACTGGATAAAGACCTAAAAATGTATCGCAGACATCTGAGCGAGACCGAAAATTTTGTGTACTGCCCGGACCTGGTGGATGATTGCCTCCATACATTTTTCAACTGCCCCAAATGGGTGAAACAACGGCTGGAAATGGAAAAAAGGTGGTAGGAAAGCTGACCCCAGAAAACCTACAGGAGACAATGCTATAAAGCAGAGAATGCTGGGACGCAGTGGAGAAGCTAGCGACATCGGTCATATTAGCAAAAGAGAAGGACGAAACGGATCGCAAAAAAGAGGAGTAATTTAAACAGAAGGCAAACCCCGAGCGAAGTAATGCTGAGAAGACAGTCCCGCAAGGGGTCAGAATTGAGGAGTGGGTTTTTTATTGGGTAGTCAAGCCACTGGAGCGAGTAGTCCCACACTCCCCAGAGCAATTTGGAGCACTGGGGGCCGTAAGTAAATGTATTTTACCCCTCCTCCCGGAAAAAAAGACAAGACAACACAAAACCAGACCAGACCAGACAAGACCAGACAAGACCAGACTAGACCAGACAAGACCAGACAAGACCAGACAAGACCAGACAAGACCAGACAAGACCAGACAAGACCAGACAAGACCAGACAAGACTAGACAAGACCAGACAAGACCAGACAAGACCAGACAAGACCAGACAAGACCAGACAAGACCAGACAAGAAGAGACAAGACCAGACAAGACCAGACAAGACCAGACAAGATCAGAAAAGACCAGACAAGACCAGACAAGGCCAGACAAGACCAGATAAGACCAGACAAGACCAGACAAGACAGGAGAAGACCAGACAAGACCAGACGAAACCAGACAACACCAGACACGACCAGACAAGACTTGACAAGACCAGACAAGACCAGACAAGACAGGACAAGACCAGACAAAATCAGACAAGACCAGACAAGACCAAACAAGACCAGACAAAACCAAACAACACCAGACAATACCAGACATTACCAGGCAAGACCAGACAAAACCAGACAAGATCAGATAAGACCAGACAAGACCAGACGAAACCAGACAAGACCAGACAAGACAAGACCAGACAAGACAAGACCAAACAAGACCAGAACAGAGAAGATCAGGCAAAAACATACAAGACCAGACAAGAGAGGACAACACCATTTTATTTATTCGTGTCAAAAGCATCATAATTTGCCCAGAAGCGGTCGACGTCAATTGAGTTCGACTTCGCAGCCATAAGGTCCTCTATGGAACATCTTCCGGGACAGAGCGGGCAAGTGTACATATGTTGCGTGGTTTGCAGTTCTCCACAATCGCGAGATTGGAGTCCACAGGGTAGCCCCACATATTAAGGATATCTCTCGATCTCACCGTGTCCGTCCGCAGTCTGTTTAGCGCCTTCCAGAATTCATAGTTTTCACCGCCTCCTGGTGCCAGTCCTCCTTTCGGCATCATCCAATCTTGGTTTGAAGTTTTTCCCCAAAGGTCCACTCTGGTTTTAGGTTCCTCGTAATCTTCTGTTGATCTCAGGAAGCTTCGCCTTGATTTTAGTCGCCGGTGGGCCGGTTGGAGACAGTAGAGGGGGTGGCGTTCAGATACTGCTGCCTTGGATCGTTCTTTGAGTGCTGCTGCTTCTCTATGTATGGCAGGTGTAGCGATGACAGCTTTTGTGGTAGATTTTGTGGTCAGCAGGTGGTAGATTTTGTTCAAGGGTGTTGATTGTAAGCATCCGGTAATGATTCTGCTTGTCTCGTTGAGGGCGACATCAACTTGTTTTGCGTGCGCTGAGCCATAACAAACCGGGCATGCATACTGGCCGGCGGAGTGACAGAGGGCGAGTGCTGAGGTTTTCAGAACCCTGGGTTGGGCTCTCAAATTAGAGCTTGTCAGCTTACGGACTATATTGTTTCTTTCGCTAACTTTCAGTTTGGTGTTAAGGCAATGTCCAGTGTTACGCCCAAGTATTTAGGGTTGGGACAGTGCTCCAATGGTACTCCCTTCCATTTGATCTGTAGTTTTCTGCCGGCCTGCTTGTTCTTGAGACGAAGGCACATACCTGTGTTTTTGTTGGGTTTTGCTTCAGCTGGTTATTTCTATAGTACGAATCTAACTCTACTAGGGCCGCACTCTGACGTTGTTCCACCTCTTCGAATGTTTTCCTTTGTGATGTGCTTGCCCTATCGTCTCCATATATATTCAGCTATTTGTTCCTTCAGGAAGGGGTTGTTCGTTGATATATTTGTTGAAGAGTAGTGGTTCCAGCACGCTTCCCTGTGGCAGAACGTTTCTCTGGTTCCTAAACCTACTTCGCTTTCCCTGGAACTCCAACAGGAACCTCCGGTTTTGGAGCAGGTTCCTGATAATGTTTGTGAGATTGATATCTTTGGTTGTATGATATATCTTCTGCCTCAGGAGTCGGAGGTTGATGGTGTCGCGAGGTCGATGAAAATGGCACCCGTTATATATCCCCCTTGGAAACCGTCCTCTATGTGCTGAGTTAGATTGAGCACATGTGCCGTACAGCTTTGTTCGGGGCGAAATCCAGCCTGTTGTGGTATGAGGATTGGATCCACGGTCGGTGAAAGTCGGTTGTATATTAATCTTTCAAAGATTTTATACGTGTGGCATAACACGGGCTCATTTCCGTAAAAACCGGAAGCGACACAGAAACAAAATGCATGGTTTTGGATTCGCTTATCCTTTATTTGCCACCTGCATTTTGTTTCGTGCCAATAGCCTTATTGCTTCCAAAGCTGTTTAAAAAATACCGAAACAGGGCAATTCTAGCAGGAAATTAAAACTTTATTTAATCTCGCGAATTAATACCCCAATTGGTAGCAACTTCAAAGCTCATTTCCTTAAAAACCGAAAGCGACACAGAAACAAATGTTGCAGATGTGGATTCGCTTATTCTTTATTTGCCACCTGAATTTTGTTTTGTGCCGATAGATTTATTGCTTTGCCAATAAGTAATAGAGTCGTAAAAAGTTATTATATGCCAAATTGAAATTAGTTTTTATATGCCAAAGCTATTTAAGAGACACTGAATAAGACAATCGTTGCAGGAATTTAAAACTGTATTTAAACTCGCGAATTAAGAACCCAAACTGTAATGTTCCTGCAGTATTATAATAATAAATCCTGCGGGTTTCTCCTTCCTGTATTTAGCCTTTCGGGAATAATCACGGAAGACAAATATAGTTTCAAATTGACAACGAAAACTTGAGCAACTTAAAAGCTCATTTCCGTAAAAACTGGAAGTGACACAGAAACAAATGGTGCAGTTTTGTATTCGTCTATCGTTTATTTGCCACCTGCATTTTGTTTTGTGCCGATAGCCTTATTGCTTCCAAAGTTATTTAATAATTACCGAAACAGGGCAGTTCCAGCAAGAATTTAAAACTTTATTTAAACTCGCGAATTAATAACCCAATTGGTAGCAACTTCAAAGCTGATTTCCTTAAAAACCAGAAGCGACACGGAAACAAATGTTGCAGTTTTTGATTCGCTTATTCTTTATTTGCCACCTGAATTTTGTTTTGTGCTGATAGCCTTATTGCTGCCAAAGCTATTTAAGAAACACTGAACAAGGCAATCGTTGCAGGAATTTCAAACTGTATTTAAAATCGCGAATTTATAACCCAAACTGTAATGTTCCTGCAGTATTCTAATACTAAATCCTGCGGGTTTCTCTTTCCTGTCTTTAGCCTTTTGGGAATTATCACGGAAGACAAATTTTGTTACAAATTAAGAACGAAAACTTGACCAACTTTAAAGCTCATTTCCGTAAAAACCGGAAGCGATACAGAAACCATTTTTGCAGTTTTTTTTTCGCCTATCGTTTATTTGCCACCTGCATTTTGTTTTGTGCCGATAGCCTTATTGCTTCCAAACTTATTTCATAATTACCGAAACAGGGCAGTTCCAGCAGGAATTTAAAACTTTATTTAAACTCGCGAATTAATAACCCAATTTGTAATGTTCCTGCAGTCTTCTAAAAACAAATGCTGCGGTTTCCCATTTCCTGCCATCGGCCTTTCGGGAATTATCACGGAAGGCAAATTTAGTTACAAACTGAGCACGGGCGAGATCGGGCGGTAACTCTTTGGGTTATTAGCTTCTTTGCCTGGTTTGAGGATAGCTACGATCTTGGCTTTTCGACAGATGTTAGGAAGCTTCCACTGTTGTAGGCAGGCATTGTTCATGTACAATAGCCACCGTTTTGATTTGGGCCCGAAATGCTTGATCTGCTCAGTCAGTATGTCGTCTGGTCCAGCGGCCTTCCGTGGTTTGCAGGACAAGACCAGACAACACTAGACCAGAGAAGACCAGACAAAACAGACAAAACGAGTCGAGACTAGTCAAAGACCAGACAAAAACAGACAAGATCAGACAAGACCAAACTAGACCTGATAAGACGAGACAAGACCAGACAACACCAGACATAATAAGCCAAGACCAGACTAGACCAGACAAGGCCAGACAAGATTAGGCATGACCATACAAGACTAGACAATAACAGACAAGACCTGACAAGACCAGGCAAGGTCAGACAAGTCCATACAAGACCAGGCAAGACCAGACGAGGCCCCGCAAGACCAGAAAACACCGCGCAAGACTACACAATACTAGACAAGACCAGGCAAGACCAGATAAGACCAGAGAAGATCAAACAAGACAAGAGAAGAAAATATCATAGAAAACCAGACAAGACCAGATAAGATCAGACAAGATCAGACAATACCATCTAATACCAGACATGACCATTCAAGACCAGACAAGACTAGACAGGCTAAGACAAGACCACAAAATACCAAAAACTACTAGACAAGATCAAAGAAGACAAAGTCAGACAAGAACAGACAACTCACAACAGATCAGACAATACAAGTGAAATAATAGATAAGTAAAAGGAAAATTTAATTCCTTAAGGAAGGATTAGAACAGGATTAACCGATCTAAAAGTAGAAATGATTAACAGGACAACTAATACTTGTCATAAAAAGGATTAGACATGTATTATGTTAATGCAATAATTTAATATATTATTTAATATTTAGCATATTCATGTAGTTCGCGGATCAGTGCAAAAGTGAAAACGTAAGAAAATTAACATTTTTATAAACGCCATTGTAGCACAAAGGAAGTTTAACTACTAATCCAGTTTAACTTTTTTTGCACTTAATAACCTTCCGTGCTTTTCTGTGTATATTTTTTTTCCTGGTTGTTAAACGTGTGCGGTAGTTGTGGTTGTTGGCCCGGCTTGGGTGTGTCCAATCGTCAAGGACAATGTCTGCAGGTTTTCTTGTAAACAGCCGCACCAGGAAATGGACCGAGAACAAAAACAATGAGAGTCAAGTGCAAGGTCCCATTAACAAGAAAATGTCTGGGATGGGCGGCGATTTATACGATCTCGATATTGCCCCACAATTATTACAATCCAATTACATACAATTATTAATTATTCCATTTATATTAATTATGTAATTGCTTGTTTTGTAGCTACATAGTGTCAGATTAGTTACACAATACGGTGGGTGAATTTTATTTTTTTCCGTTTTTAAATAATGCTCAACATGAAGTAGGCCCTGAATGGTGCTGTTAATTGATATTTTATTTTTCTAGCTTTTATTAAATTTTTTATTAAGTTTTATTGGCTCCGGACTATCATAGAACGATTTAACTAAAATAGTTTTTGATTAATTCACTCAAGTATTTTATATCGGATTCCCTGCATAATAGTCTTTAGAAATGATAAATACGAAATTGTTTAGTTGGTTTCAAAGACAAATGACGAAGAATGAGTGGGGTGCGGAGGAAGTTGCGGACTTCAAGTACTGAATCGGTGCGTAGTTATAAAAATGCAGTTGATTATACTTTGCTATCGAAAAGATGCAATCGATTTGAAGAGCCAGACAGGGCAAGAGCAGCAATTGCATCAGCAGTTCTACAAATATAGTTTTGTCTGTACCGTCTTGTCTGCCTAATTTTATCTCTCTAGCCTTCCCTGTTCAGTCTTATCTCTCTGGTCTTATGCGTCTAGTCTTATCTGTCTAGCCTTGTCTGCCTGGGTGTCAACTGTCAAGATAGAAAATTGCAAAATAATATCTCTCCATACGAAATTGTGGTTCGTGAACAATATTCTAATTGATTGAGTTGATAAATGGCGTTTCGGCAGTCAATAAAATAGCGCCAATGGTTGAACGCGTGAATCCATTGTGAAAATGTCGACAAAAGGTGAAAATTCGCTTCCGCCTAATACTACAGTTTCTGGCGAGGGCAAAATATTGACAAGAAAGAAAAAGATGAATAATATTGAAGGAAAAGCCGAATGTTCGGTGGTGTCTACAAGTGTAGAATCCATAAACAAACTGAAAAATCAAATAGGCAGCATGGGAAAGATTTTAAGCGCCCACCATAACATAAAAAAAGAAATTAAAGATATTGCTGAGCTCATGAAACGAGAAATCGAGACGCTGAACCAGAATACTATTAAAGAATGGCCAATAAAGCACAAATTTGTTGAAACAATGGAAACCATACAAACTAAAGAGGTACAAACCTAAACGATTGCGTGAACAATCTGCTAACTCTACCAAGAATAGACACCCTACACGAATGGAAGGAATTAAAACAAAAATCCTGGGATGACAAGATCTTCATAAATACGGCAATAAAAATCGGGAATCCCTTGGAAAATAGCAGAGAGCCGGTAACCAGGGTCGTACTCGTAGAACCTGACGACAAGAAAATGGGAAAAAACATTCAGCGGCTATATAGTGATAGATTCCCAGACCTTGAAGACACAATAGAAGATTTCGAAATTATGGAATATGAGACCAAATTACGATCTAGAGGCCCAGAAGAGACAACAAGAGGTAAAATCATTAGAGCTACCTATGATGGCTCAGAAGACATCCTCTGGGATACGCTCATTAAGATACGCAACGAAACAGAAGAGGGTAAATGCATGGCTCTCCACCACGTAAACAAGCTAGACGTGGTAGAGTTCAGAAAGATGGTGGAATGCATATTCCACGAGACTAAGACGAAAGTCATTATATACACTACCACGCAGAAATTCACAACAATCAAGCCAGAAGGAATGAAGCAAAGTAATAGAAAAAGTCGTATGCCCTAATAGTAGAGCAAGGGAGCCAAAAATTTGATTCTATACTGAAGGGAATAAAGAACAAAATCAAAGACAGTACTGAAGCGGAGGCAGTCAAGGAAGTGAGAAGCACAAGAGAGGGTATACTTCTAATTGTCAGGAAAAAAAATGATACAGCAATAGGAGAACTTCAAAAAACAATTGAGGGCAGCGTAGAAGATATCAGTGTCAGGATAGCAGGCGCTATGCAGTACACGGATACAGTACATATTAGTGGCATAGATGCTCTAACAGAAAAAACGATGTTCTAGAAGCCATAGAGAAGAAACTGGACAGCTTGGACGCCAAGAAATACAAAATGAACGATCTTCGGCCGAATAAATAAGGCACTAAAACGACTACCCTGACGATTAATAGAGATGATGCCAAGAAATTAACAAAACATGGACTGCACGTAGGAATTGTACGATGCAAGGTCGAAAAGTGGATAAGGCTGCTATGGTGCTATAAATGCTGGGCTTTCGATCATATATCAACTCAATGTAAAGCACCAGATAGGTCCAAACTCTGTCTCAATTGTGGGAGATACGGACACATTGCCAGAGACTGCACTAATAATGAAGAGTGTGTCTTGTGCAATAAAACAAGCCACAAAACAAGAAATGGAGAATGCGATGCATTAAGAAAAGCTTTACGACTGGCTAAGAGAACCACGAACAATCCAGATTTCTTGTGCAATAATAATAATAAATAATAATAATAAAACTTTATTCACTTTGCTGTTTACAATTATATAGAAATTATAAAAAATAAAAAATAATATACATATATAATTTGCAGATGTGATTGTCAACATTCGAAAAAAAGAAAATTGTAAAGTAAATTGCGAAAAAAACAAATACACAAGCAATATATAAAAAAGACAATGAATACAAAACAATTACATACATTTGAATACATTCAAAATTTTAAATCTCAACATATCTACTTGTAGGAATTTTTCACTCGTTGAATGATATCGTTTAATCAATTTGGTGTTCTAAGTATTCATCAATTCCATAAAATGTACCAGCTATTAATTTTTCTTTTATTGATTTTTTAAACTTATTGTATGGTTGAGTGCTTATTTCTGACGATATATTATTGAATAATTTAACCCCAATACAGAAAAAAGAATTTGCATATAAGGTAGTGTGATGTTTTTCAGTTTGTGATAATTTGCCATTCTTTGTGTTGTATGTGTGCATGTTAGAGGATATAGAGTAATTCTGAGTATTTTTTTTGATATAACACAGACATTTATAAATGAAAATAGAAGGTACGGTTAACAATTTGTTATTCCTAAAACAATTTCTGCAGCTCTGTCGACGCTTTAAATTAAATATTAGTCTTAAAATTCTTTTCTGCATAACGAAACATTTGTGGCTTTGTCTTGAATTACCCCATAATAAAATATTAAAAGATATATGTGAATAGACAATAGCATAGTACAGGCTTAACAAGGTACTTGTATGCATAGACTTTTTCAATTGAGATATTGCAAAATAAGCTCTTGCTAATTTTTTGCAAACTAACTCTGTGTGGTTCGACCGCGTAAGTTTCGAATCAACTAATACCCCAAGAAATCTTGCAGAGTTGGATATTTTATAGCGTTGGTTGTCTACAACAATCTGAAAATAGGTTGGTAAAGTTCTTCTTTTGCCCATGTATAAACACAGAATTTTTTCGCTATTCAAGATTAGTTTGTTTTTTGTACACCAATTATTAAATTGTACGATTGTTTCCACTACCTTTGCATGTAATTCTTCCAAACTATTTGCACATACCACAACTGTGGTGTCATCCGCAAACAAGATGGTTTTAGCGTCTATGTATCCTGGAAGGTCATTTATAAATAAAAGAAACAGAAGGGGGACAAGAACAGATCCCTGTGGTATACCTATTGTTACGCTCTTTTTATTCGAAAGTGTGGAGTTAATTTTGACAATTAAATGTCGGTCGCTTAGAAAGGATCCTAAAAGATCCAAAAAAATTCCACGAAATCCATAGAATTCTAATTTTTCCATTAGATAGCCTATATTAACGGTATCGAATGCTTTAGACAAATCAAAAAACAGTCCCATGACGTGTTCTCTTTTATCCAGTTTCTCTGATGTATATTTCGCAAAGCTGGCGGAAGCAGTTTCCACCGATCTTTTCGATCTAAAACCATGTTGACATTCAGATAATAAGTCATTTTTAAGGAGATATGCCATAATTCTACTGTATATTAATCGCTCAAATATCTTTGAGAAAATAGATACTAAAGATATAGGTCTATAGTTGTCAAAAATCTGAGGGTCAGATTTTTTATGTAGTGGCACAACCAATGCCAATTTTAACGCCGATGGATATACTCCTTCTTCAATGGCTTTATTGAATAGCTGCGTTAGTGGAAGAGCCAAAGTTTTAATATTGTGTTTCAAAATTTGAAATATTGTGTTTCAAAATTGAAATGCCATCGGTTCCTGTGGAGTTTTTTGAAGCTATACTGGAGACAGCGTGTTGTAGATCAGTATTATCGATAGGTGACATGTAGAAAGGATATGCATGTCTAGTTTTTGGCAGAGTACATTGAAGCAAAGAGGGTGATGGGAAAAAATCATTTAATGTTTTTAAAGCAATGGTCGAAAAATAGTTAGCAAATTCATTAGCAACCTGACTTGAATTTGAAATCAATATTCCATTTACTTTTAAAGAAATATGGTTAGGTTTTTTATAATTATTCATAGAGTTGTTAATTATTCTCCATGCTTCTCTACTTTTATTACTAGCATTATTAATGCGGTTAGTGTAATACATTCTTTTAGCTTTCGATATATTAATAGAATGTTGCTTTTTCATAGTTTTATATGTGTTGTAGAGATGTGAGCTTCCTGCCTTGCATAATGTCCAATACATATTCCGTAATGACTTACCTTCATTTATTATGGCATTCGATATCCAAGTGTTGATAGGTTTGGAAACTATTTTCCTGAGTTCTAAAGGAAGAAATCGGTCCAAACTATTTGTTAAGATATTAAGGAATTCTTTAAAGCCTAGCTCCACATCGCTCGCAGATATAAATGAAAAGTCTGTTTTTAAGAGACAGTGATGCAATTTTAGGATGTTGTCTTCAGAGTATGTCCTACTTAGTTTATACATCATCCTATTGTTTTTTGATTTGGAATATGATGAATCCAGATGGAATATTTGACTTAGATGGTCTGCTAGAATTGGTTCCACCAAACTGCTCTTAAATGCATTTCTGTCTAAGTTCGTGACCAAGTAATCGATGGCTGTTTTAGAATGTGTCCCATCTGGTCTTCTACCTATTCTTGTTGGTCCCATGTTAATAGTGGATAGATTGAATTGAAGAAAAGTATTTAGCAACATACTTCTTTCTTTGGAGTCTTTTAAATTGTCTATGTTAAGATCACCGCACAATAATACTGGGTTTTGAGATTTAAGAACTTCTAACATGTCATTTAGCCCATCAAAGAACGAATTAAAATTTCCTAAAGTAGATCTATAAATACATATCAATGCAATACAAAAATTTTCAAATAACAGGTTTCTACCACAAACTTCAAAATCAACTTCTTTAGAAAAGTTTTCAAGATTTAGTTTAGAAGTATGTATATCGTCACGTACAAATATGGCCACGCCACCATGCTTGTATGTACCTCTACAATAATTCGAAACTACAGTGAAGTTGTTAATAGAAACAATGTCTAGCTCAGGTTGGGTGCACCAATGTTCACCAATACACAATATTTTAATATTTTGTCTTTTAATGAACAGTTCAACAGTTCAATAGTTCCAGATTATTTTTTACCGACTGAACATTCACATGTGCTATATTAAAACACTTCGTTTGTTTCGGATATTTTTCGGTTGATACTGTTGTTATGTTTTCACTGTTATTCTTTCGAGTCTTAACAAAAAACGGTTTATGCAGGCGTTTCTCGGCCAAGTTTCTGGTTTCGATATATTTTCCAGATCCTCAACGGACACCGAAACTTTGAATGATGAGTACTCATCTGGATGTTTGGACTGAATTTTCGTACATATAACCTGATTGAATTTTTTATTCTTTAGATATTGCTGTAAATCATCTGCTGAAAGTTTTGGATCAGGTTTAAATGCATTAACATGTGCGTAACGTGTGGCAGCTTTTATTTGATTGGATTCGTCGTTAGTACCAAGGATAATATTTGATTTCCTAGTTTTTCTTGATTTTCGCCTTTGGGTTTCCCATTTTTCGTTATTTACACTTGCAGTATGTTGGACGACTGTATTTTGTGAATCGGTTTGAATATTTACGTTTGGAATCGGTTGGACCACTATGTTTTCTAATTCGATTGTTTTGGTTGTGTTTTTTGCACCAGCTCGCAAATCTGTGCGGGACTTACTTTTCTGTGCGGGATTAACTTTTTCATTCTTATCTTCCAAGTTTTTCGGTACACTATCGCTGACTTTGCTTGTCCCTGCGCGTTCTTCTTGAGAATTTTGTGAAGTTGTAGGTTTTAGCAGCACATTAGAAATTACGGAATTTGACAACTTCACGTTCACTTCGGACAAATATGTTACTTTATTAGATAGGTCGGTGATCAAAACTAGTAACGGATCAACATGTTTTTTAATTATATTTGTCATAAGCATTTCAAAATCCGAACTTTGTAAAAACGTTTGTAATAAATCAAATTGTTTTTCGGAAGGAACATTGGACCTTAATTCCATCGGCATTATAACATAAATAATGTTTCACAGTATATATAACATAAACTTTACTTTTCACAATTTTAATTTTTATTGAATTTAACATTAAATACTCTTGCACGTCCACTCTCGTTGAACGCAAACTCACGAATTAACACAATGATTAAGTTCCTCCAATTAAACATGAATCGCTGCAGAGTGGATCACGATATGCTAAGGCAGGCAATCAGCGAATATAAAAAAGACTTAGTTTTAGGAGAAGAACCCAATAAAAATAGGCTAAATAATGAATACCACGACACCAACTGTGACACTTTTATTTAGGTTAAGAGAGGAATTCCAGTTATAAAAAAAATTAGTAGCAATGGCTTCGTATGTGTGGAACTACCCGGGATAGTAGTTTATTCCTGTTATTTTTCCCCAAACAGGCCCCTCGACGACTTTGAGGAACTACTAACAAATATTAAGAGGAACTACTAACAAATATAACGAAGAAACAAGAAGAAAATGGATGAAAACCTGGAAAGAACTTCCAGGGCTAAGGCAATCCAAAGTGATGCTGGGATCTTTTAACCAGAAGAGAACAAAAGCTTGCCTGAAACTAAGTAGGAACAAGCTCAGAATTCTGACAGGAACCCTGACGGGATACTGCAGACATAGGAAACATCTCAAGGCCCTAGGCTTAGAGGAGGATGATGGATGCGGATTATGTGGCTCAGCAGAGGAAACCCCCATACATCTGTTCAAAGACTGCGGAGCATTACTCCGCAAGAGACAGATGTACCTTGGGGCTCACTGCTTGAACACAGAGGAGCTGCAGGCCTTGAATCCCACCCAGATCCTGAAATTCCTAAAGGAATCAGGATTAGAGGAGGCGCTCTAAATGGGTAAGTACACCAACATTTGGAGGAGGAGGGTGGGGTACTATAGATCTATAAAGGTCGCAGTACAAGTCGTCACCACCATATCTACAATCTACAACAAATATTAAAAGGCACGCAAGAGGAATAGGAATACATTTTATTATCGGTGGAGATCTGAATGCGAAAGCAACCATATTTGGATCAAAAGAAGCTGATAATACAGGCAGAATTCTAGAGGAATAAGTCGCATCAAACGATTTCGTGGCTCTAAATATAGGAAACAAACCCACCTTCAGCAATAAAAACGGTAATTCAATAATAGATATTACTGTGACATCTACGGGCATCTGCAGACGGATAAAAGGATGCCAGGTAGTGGAAAATTTAGAAAATAGTGACCATATAGAGTGACCACTTTACAATACGGTTCGATATGGTACCATCTGAAATTCCGAAAACAGATATGCAAATTAACGGATGGCGAATCACTTCAGAGGGGTGGGCTAAATTTACCGACGAATGTGGGAACATGTTCTCGCACCAAGAAGAGGAAAATGGAATAGAACCGCATACTCTAATTGAACGTATCAAAAGCAAGTGTGAAACCTGCTTCCCCCGGAAATCATATCCAAGGCAGAGGCAGCCACCGGCATACTGGTGGACACCTACTATAGCGGAAAAAAGAAGACTATGTATACATAATAGAAGACTATTAGTTAGAATAAATAAAACAGCTGGGGACTCTGCACAGAAAGATGTAGTCCATGAAGCATACAGAAAGGCCCGACACAAACTTAAACTGGCCATCAGTTAAGAGAAAAAAGAAGCCTGGAAACAACTATGTAATGAACTGGAGGACGACATCTGTGGAAGGCCTACCAGATTGTCCAAAATAAATTAAATTTGATTCCACAAACAACCCTGACGGACGCTGAAACTCTGAATCAAGTGAGTAAGCTCTTTCCAAATCATCCAGTTAAAGAGTGACCGGAAGTAACGGTACACGAGAAGGAGATAATACCCTTCGAACCAGCGAAATCATAGTAGCGGCTGCTAAACTCAGACCAAAGAAAGCAAGCGGCCCCGATCACATTCCACCGGAGATAACCGAAGCCGTCGCCACGAACAACCTGACGATTTTTGCAAAGGTTATGAACCGCTGCCTTACCCAATGTATCTTTCCGGACAAGTGGAAGACAGCTCGATTGACACTTATTAAAAAGCCTCAAAAGGATCCCCTAGCACCGACTACGTACAGGCCAATATGCCTATTAGACACTACAGGGAAGCTTTTCGAAATACTGATAAAAAACAGAGTATAGATGGAATTAGAGCAGAAAAAGACTCTCCATGAAAACCAATTTGGCTTTAGGGCAGGTAGCTCCACTATCCATGCATTGAGGAAAGTAATGGAAGTACCAAAAAAATAAAAAAGAAGGCATTTAAAAATTGAGAATACTGAGCAATGGTCACGCTGGATATTGAAAATGCCTTCAACTCTGCCCCCTGGGAAAACATAATCTGCGCACTAAGAAATGCAGAGGTTAGTGGATACCTACTCAAAATTATCCAGTCCTATCTCTCCAATAGGTATATTGTAATGACTAGTAGGGCATGTAGAAGGACCACTTGTGTGGCGCCGCAAGGATCCGCCCTCGGTCCAATATTATGGCTTGTATTTTACGACAATATATTAAGAACAAATGTACAAACGGGTATAACACTGGTAGCATATGCAGACGACCTTGTCGTTGTGGTATCTGCTCGGACACCACAAATCCTGGAAGATTGCCTAGGACATGCTGTTAACAAAATCAGCCAGGAATTAAGGGAAATGGTTGTCAAGCTCGCTCTTAAAAAAAGAGAGATGGTCCTCCTAGCCGGGCGATACAAGATGCGCAGCCTAACAACTGAAGTAGAAGGAACGCTGGTTCAGAGCGTAAAATCTCTTAAATATATGGGAATATACGTGGACAAAGACATTAGAATGACCACACATATTAAGAAGACATGCGAGAAGGTTAACACTACTCTGATGGCTCTAGCAAGATTATTTTATTGTTTTATTTTATTATTATGCCTAATATTGAAGGGCCAAAATCAAGAAGGCCTAGAATACTTGCGCATGTAGTTCTTCTATACTTTTAAACGGGGCGCCTATATGGGCGCAGACACTACGACATAAAAGATACGAGGGAATGATGAAGAGTATTAATAGGAAGTTAGCAATACGTGTAGCTGCGGCCTATAGAACCGCCTCCACCATGGCCGTACTTGCAATTGCAGGAATACCACATATTAAGCTACGCGTCCAAGAATGAATTTATATTCATGAGAGTGGGAGGCTTGCAAAAAGAGAAATAATGTTGAATGCTTGGCAACAAAAATGAACAGAGTTTACAGGGTGGACAAAAACCTTTCTTAAAGATATTCGAAAGTGGAGCAATAGGAAGTGGGGTGACTTGGACTACCATTTAACCCAAGCATTAACTGGACATGGCGTGTTCACTACATATCTGAAGAGAATAGGGAAGAATGACACTGATGAATGTTGGTATTGCGGAACTGAAGTGGTGGATTCTCCAGAAGATACTCTGTTCCAATGTGGGATCAGATAAGAAGTATTGCCCACAATAAATGCCAAGTGCCCGTTACGAAAGAAAACGTGGCAGCACTGCTCCTCCAGACGAAGGACAGCTGGGACGCTATAACAGAGATGCTACGGGAGATTATGAGAGGAAAGGAGGCTGAAGAACAACGAAGAAAATCCGTGAATGATTAATTGAGTAAAACAAAATATGAAAACGCTCTCCTTGAAGTAATTGCTTGATGGCAGTTCCGGGGCGACGCGGGAAGTCTAACAGAAGATCTCTCCAGAATGGTTCTTATTCTGTACTGTATTTTGTTGCAAATAAAAAAGTCAGTCAGCCTTGTCTGTCTAGTCTTTTTTATCTAACGTTCTTTGTCTAATCTTGTCTGTGTGGTCTTGTCTATCTAGTCTTGCCTACCTAGTCTTGTTTATCAAACTTTCTGTCTAAACTTTTCTATCCATCCTTATCTGACTAGTTTTGTCTGTCCAGTCTTATCCTTCTATTCTTATTTGTGTTATTATTATGTTTATATTGTGTTAAGTTATGTCTATCTAGCATTTACTATCTAGTTTAGTCTTTCTAGTCTTATCTGTCTACTTTTTTTTCATTTCAGTTTAATCTTTTCTGTTAAATCTTGTCGCTCTATTAAATTATAACGAGGAAATAATTGATGCATAAGTTCGTTGTTGCATTTCAATAGTGTTAATTCGTTTGTGTTATTGAAACTGTGAGATACAGGACCATCGAGCATGGTTCGAGGATTGCGTAACAGCGATCTGCACAAAGGTCCAGGGGTAACAAACACGGTCGGAGGATACGAATTAAAATTGTCAGGCGAGCTAATTGGATATGCGCCGGTTACGTAAGCGGCTTTTATTCGTTGTCTCAATGCGAGCGAAAAAAGGGGAATTTTTCACGATCACGTGGGTTTTTTTATTCCGTTCGTACACGTGTACAGATAAAAGCGATCTACAATCTATAGATAAAAGCGAAAATAATTTGAATATAAAGCCGGTTATAATGCAAAGAAGTAAAGTTTGCTTTTCCTTATTAATCCTCAGTTTCGGGCTGTGTTGCTAGTATTGTTCGGTGTGTCTCATTGTCTCATATATTTAGTTTTATTTGTTTCAACATTTTCTATATTGTCTTGACTATCTGGTCTTGACAATCTTACCTTTGGTATCTTGTCTTGACTTACTAAACCTTTTCTGTCTAGTTATAGCCATCTAATCCAGTGGTGCGCAAACTTTTTTCATTGGCGACCCCCATTTTGTTTAAAAATTTGTCGCGACCCCTGGATTGCCAGTAGACGTTTTTTAATAGTTAACGTAGGTAAAGTGAGTTTTTCTGGGATTTGCGTTTACATTGTGTTTTTAAAAAGTTTTGGTGAGGTCATTGAATAAAATACAGCTTTTTTTAAATAGCGCAGCAAACTTAGACACCATCATAAAAATACTATAAAGGTTTTGACACAAAATTTCAGATTATGAATCCGCATCTACGCGCAGATATAAAGGAGTCTAGTATTAGTATGAAACGGTATATTTGTTTTTAGAAATCAAAATTTTATGACTCTTTGACACTCTACTAAAAACACCATGTATGTTTCTCCCTTATTAGAGGTTTGAGTACAACATATAATTTTACGAAACAATGGTTTGTTCATGCATATGAGAATAAATATTTTTTTAAAGAAAAATACTTTAAAAACCTTACATCATGAGAATTCATTGTGAAATATGCGTATGCAATGAGTTCATGATTGCTTCTATGTTCGGTTTTATATTGGAAATCGCAAACGGTAAGTCATCCTCACGATCTGATCGAGTTTGATATTTTATTGACGGCACTAATTTTGAAAAGCTGGATTGTGATAAGTAGGTAGATGCAAACTGAATTAAAATATTGATGGCTCTTTTAAAATCGGCATATTCGTTTCCAACCGACAACCAACCTTTTTGACACATCTGAGACTTAAATTGAATGCGCAGTGTTTCGTCGCTTGAAACATTAATTAACTGTTCTTTCTCATCTAAAGGGACATTGGAATGAATAATATCAAACGAAAGTGGATCACGGATCCAACCTAATTCATTATCTGGAAATTTTTTGTACCTTTTCGTCAAGTTTTCTGCCAATTTTATCGAATGATGGGAAATAATGTTTTTTAAATAACCAGAAATCTAAACCTATTATTTTCTTTAGTAAATTATGAAAAGCACGGGAACACGTCTGTATTGTTTATTTTAAATTCTCCTTGCCAAAGTATCAGCTTCGTTCTAAAAGCTTCAATTTTACTGCTCAATATTAAAATGTTTGTACTCTCTTCCTATAAACTCAAATTCAAATCGTTAATAAGTTTAAAAAAATCTTCCGATATGTCTTCTTCAAGAACGTACACATACACAATAAATTGCGATATTTTGGTAACATAAGTCAGTGGCTTCGTCAAGTTTCAGAGCAAACACAGGAGAGTTTTGTATTAGATTTAACAGAACTGATTCGATATAACGTGATATGGCAGAAATTCGACAAGAAACGGAATCTCTTGATAATGGTATTGTTTTTAAATCGTTACCATATTTTGTCCATGATTGTCCATAATTGATGTCATTTTAATTGCTGAAAGAAGAATGTGGGATTATCCAATTGTATGTGGTTTCAATTTTTTCGCTATTAAATCTGAAACTTCTAAGGATGCCCGTAAACCTTCCTCAGGACTTGGTGTATATATCTTCAAAAATACGGTTTGATTTTTCATACTTTCAGTCCGTCGTTTACAAAAGGTTTGATTTATTTGCAAATGCTTTATGTTTACCTTCCAAATGTCGTTTTAATTTAGCAGATTTAAAACTTTCATTTGCTAATTTATCCGAGTACATTTATTTATCCGAGTAACACAAGGCAGACGTTCTTCCCCATTATATCGCGAAATATTTATACTTTATAAATTATTTTATTAAATATTTCCCAAGAGCGCTAAAAGCATTGCTATAGTTCTGATTGGGTATTAAAACAAAATGGTTTCCTAAAAAATATAGTCCTATTTTTATAAATAAAATAATTTAATTTCACTATTTTAGTGGTAAATAAATTTCTTTCAATTATGCCACCCACAAAATGTCTCTCGCGACCCCCGAGGGGTCGCGACCCACGGTTTGCGCACCACTGATATAATCTTATCTCTACAAACGCCATATCAAATGTTATCTTCTTCTTGTTTCGAATAGGCCTACTTTGGATCAGGCTTGTTAAACTGTTGCGCTTTGATCTTTGTCCAGTTTTGTCGCATCTTCTGCCGGTGTAACTCCTTTCGCTCTTCTATCCAGAGGGTAGGTCCTTTCTTTCGGTGCTTTTCCTGAAATCCCGAACGAGAATCTCTCAATATGTTCGTAGAGCTCAAAGTTATGTCGGCTTCGGAATTCCCCATCTTCCTTTACCGGGCCTAGGATCATACTGAGGATTCTCCTCTCTCTGATTTCCAATTTCTCTATCAGACCTCTTCGGCTCAAAGAAAGACACTCCATGGCATACAGGGCTTCTGGTCGCAAGAATGATGTGTAGTACTTAAGTTTTAAGTTGCGTAACAGGCATTTCTTGTTGTAGGTGTTCTTAGTGACTTGATAGGCTAGTTACAACTTGTTGACTCTCATCGATAATAATGCTCTTTTATTAAATTGGGTTCAATCCATTCGCAAAAATACTTCAATTTCTCAGTCCTCTTGATGTTTCCCTGCTCTAGTAACATATCTCGGTTAGCTTCTTTGATGTTGGTGAACAAACATGGTAGTGTTGGTTTTCTCCAGCGACACTTAAAGACACACTTTGGCAGCCTGTTTTCTCAGGCAATTTACCTGCATTGTTGCCATCTCAAGAGAATCAGCAATCAGTGCCATGTCATCTGCAAAGGCCAGGCAATCTACAACCAGTCCATCGTTCTTACGTCCCAAGTAGATACCACTCTGAACACCCAAGTTGATCAGCTCCTTACGTCATTCTCTCATAACCTTTTCAAGTACACAGTTGAAGAGAAGGGGGGAAAGTCCATCTCCTTGTCTCACTCCAATTTTTATAAGGAAGCTTCCTGAGATCTCGCCTCTAAATTTAACCTTGGAATGGCTGTTGGTCAAGGTTTCTAGCATAAGTCTGCGAGTTTTCTTGTCTAGCCCAAGTTCCTGTAGTACTTTGTTAAGGGTTTCTCTATCATCGGAATCGTACGCCTTTCTAAAATCAACAATGGTGACGATTTTAAGATTGAGGATCGGTTCAACAGAGGATCGGGCCTTCTTGAAGCCTCCCTGGTATTCTCCCAGTTGATTTCCTGCGTTTGTTTGTAACGCCTTGGAGAGAATCTTTTTTGTTACCGTGACGAGAGAAATTCCACGATAGTTGTTTAGATCAGTAAAATCTGCCTTTTTTTGTGAAGCAAATAGATCAGAGCAGATTTCCAATCGGGTGTTAATTCCTCTGTTTTTTAGATGTTCTGGATGATCTCGGTTAGCTTGCGCACGGCATTGCTTTCAGCACTATTCCACAGTTCAGCAACGAGAGTCCTCTCCAGCTGCCTTATTATTCTTAAGAAGTTGAATGATCAAGAAAGTTTCAAGGGGTAGCGAGTCCGGGTTTTGTGTGGTTTGTTTATAGTCGAAGTCCTCGCTGGGTGGATCACAGTTGAGTATATTTGAGAAGTACTGAGCTAAAAGGTGGCAGTTATACTTGTCGTTAATAGCCAGTTTGCCTTGTGAGTCTCTGAAGTGGAGGCTTGGTGGAGCGTGATTTTTGAGTATCTGCTCAAACGTTCCAAAGAAATTTCTGGAGTTATTAGTTCCAAAAATTTGTACCAATTTTCCTTTGTCTTTTTAGAATTCCACCTCACCGAGGCTGTCGGTATTTGGGCTATTCCATTGTCACAGTCTTTAGTCCACCACGGATGCTTCCTTCTTCTAGCGAGAGGAGCGAGTTCAATGGCCGCCTTGACAAGAGTCTCCTTCAGTTGGTCCCAGCTGTATAGATTCAGTCTCTAATTTACTTCTTGACTCTTCTTAAGTCGCTCTACGTCAAGTCTTACCATTTTGGAGGTTCTGTGTAATCTAGTGTTTCTAGGCTGCAGTCTTGTTATGATCTTTGAGAGGTAGTGGTCCGAGTCAAGATTAGCGCTTCTTAGTACCTTCACGTTTTGTACATCCTTTTGAGATTTTCGTGAAATGACCACATGATCTATCTGTAATTCACCCAGGTTGGTATTAGGTGAAATCCTAGCCTTTTGCTTCCTTGGCAAGTGTTTGAAGGCTTTAGACTTTATCAGCAACCCAAAAGTCCTACACAGATCCACCAATCGTTCTTCGTTGCGGTTGGTTCGCTTATGCGCCGCATAATTGCCCACTACGTTTCTGTATTTTTTCTCTCTTCCCAATTGAGCATTGAAGTCACCAAGCAGTATGACGGAGTGCCACTCTGAAAGTTTTGAGATAATATCTTCTAAATCTTCCCAGAATGTATCAGTTCTGTCTGGATTGCGACGGTTATCCTGGTTGATTGTGGCATTTACATTGACTATACTGTAGCCCTTGTTTGCACATTTGAGAGAGAGGATGGATGCACGACTGCTCGGGGAGGTAAAGTCGGTGACTGAATCCCGTATCCTGTGACTTATTATAAATCCTGTAGCTAAGTGGGGTACGTTCTTCATTACCCGCTGACCCACTTTTCTTTTGAGGATTCTGTAGCCTTGGGACTCGAAGACATGTTCGTCCGTAAATCTGGTTTCCTGTACTGCTGTCAGTATTATGTGGTGTCGTTTTAGTGAATCAGTCAAATGTTTCAGTTTACCCACTTTTAGCTGTGAGTTGGCATTAAATGTTGCGAAGAAGCTTTGCCGTCTTGGTCTGAGTTTACGTACTGTGATTTCAGGATGCTCCGACTCATCATTAAAGCATATTGGTGCGGACTCCCCAGAATCCAAAGGTCCGCTAACGTCACCATAGTTGACGGCGGATTGCTTACCACCTGGGGTAGTGCATTTAGAGAGATTTTCCTTCATGCTCAGTTGAAATATATTCTTCGTGGGACAGTGGCGAGCCACTGTCCAAGATACTACCCGAGTTGTTAGCTTGGGAGGCTTATTATTAGGGGTTGTCACCCATAGAAAGATCGCCTTTACTACGGCTAAGGAGTCCTGTCCACCCAACTCTTCCCGGGTGCTAGGCTCCGTGCCATTGTTTACCAAAGATGTTCAAGGAGTACATTTTATTATATTACTAGGTCCAGATCTGTTTTAGATTTTTTTTCTGTTTATTTATAATTTCTAGTAGGTTTCTTTTATAAAGTGTCAAATTAATTAAACGTCAAATTTAGAAATTCTTTTCAAAATAGACATCACCAATTTACTTTGCTTTTACACAATTTTTTACAGCAACACCTTCCAATCCAATGTTAACTATTTTTTATTTTTTCACTATAAACTTCTCTCCCTATGAACTTTACACCACTCAAAATACACAATTTCTAAGAGCATATTTTTGCACGTCTAACTTGTTTGGCGGTTGCCTAGCACCCAATATCAAATGTTACATTATAGTGTATCGATTTTCATCTGCCAAGTCCTGTTCGTATAAGGTCCTAACGTCCTGGTCTAGTTCAAAAGCGCATCGAAAACCGCAGTGGCACTCAACATATGCCAAATATGGGAGGTCCCATAAGCAGTAAACAAGGACTTCTGACTTCTGAACTGGCTCATTCTGTCATGTTTCTGCTGTCATGCTCCTTTGCATGCAGAAGCAATAAATAAACTAGCTGTATACTAAAGGAAAATTGCCATACGAGTCTGCAGTGCATACCGAACAGTATCTCGCGATGCAATCCAGGTCCCTGAAAATAGCCACTGAAATACCAGCCACTGATATACAGGAGGAGCGTAGTAATAATTGCTATGAGGCAGCTAAAAATCCAATCCTCAAGAAGATGACCCATTCTAAAATTACTGAAGCATGCCAGGAACCTTGGAAAAACTCAACAAAAGGCCACTGAACGAGGATTCTTATCGGGGATATAAACACCTGCAATAGTCGACGACACGGGGCATTAACTTATTACTTAACTCAGGTCCTTACAGGATGTTTCCAAGATTATGTTGTTAAGTGGTGCCTAAGTTTTAGTGTAATATTAAGTTGGTAGAACTGTTTTCAAGTATTTAAACGGTTTCTCAGTTGACGTTTTTATGAGATGTAATAACTAAGATATTAAACTTGTTTTTTCTTTGTTTTGAAATAGACTATTAAAGTGTTTTTATTTATAAACAACCATAATAGATTATCTCCACAATATTGGGGGATCATCTCACGCAAACTGCGTATACTACGGCTTTATTGACAATGTTACACACACAATCTTTAAGTATTCGAGATGGGACAAAGAGCGTGAGATTCTCCGAAACAAGACACTATATCCCAGAGACATATGGTGGCCAAACTTCTAGAATCACAGGAAGACTGGAACCATATCCACAATATAATCGAAAGAGTAATCATCGCAAAAGGAATAAAATGAGAATAAATAGAAAAGTTAGCAGTCGAAACCCTAATCGCACATAGTGTGTAAGCGCCAATTCCACTGTCTATCTTGGAGACGTCTGTGTACCAGAATAGGGTTCCTAGGTTTTACTTGTGAAATTCACTTCTGCTCCCTATAGCTGTAGTTTTAAGGCAATTTCCAGTGAAAGCCTTTAAGGAATCGAATCCCGGGGTACTCTTGAGTTAGCTCCATGAGCTTCACTTGTATGGGTAATCCTAAGGTGTCATCTGTACCCCTTTTTGAAAGAAGAGCCCAGTTCGGCTAATCTTGTTTGCTTATTGCTTTATAGTATATTATGTAATGAGAGTTGTAAGAAGCATATTACGTACGAGCGGAACAGTTACGCACGACCCGTGTAGCGGGGAGCGCGTAATTCCGCGAGTACGTAATTACCTTACACCTCGAATTATGTACTATACTTTATTTACGACCACTAATTTGTTTCTATTTAATAAGAAAAATATGTTTGATATAAAACTGATATAGTGATTCATCGATAAAGGCAATACAATTTACGCAATGTCAATGTCAAATGAAATCAAGTTGGACGAAACCAATAAATAAAATATAATTGCCCAAGTGAAGATGGTTTCATTGTTTGAGATAATTCATCAAAGTATGATAATACAACGATTTAACTTTATGCTTCATTCTCCAGTCAATAAATTTTCTATATGCATCCTCGTATCGCTCCCGAGATTTAATCGGTAGCAAATTATGGGCAGCTTGTTTCGCATTCGCAATTTCGGGCGAGTGCTATTTTCTTTTATGCTTTCACTGGATATTATTTTAATTGAAATTGTTAAAAAAAAATATATATAGTGTTTATGTTAGATAAGTTTGACTTATTAATAATTGTTTGACAAATAACGGAATGCTTTGAGTTGCCTATAGTAAACCATGATTCTCAACCTTTTTTTGTTGATGTACCCCTTTGGCCCGTTAGTTGTTTCTGAAGTACCCCCTATAGTTGTGTACCCTAACCTACCCCATCCTACCCCTTATATCTTTGTATGTAAATTTAATAGTTACTACTAGGGCTTGAGCGCCATAAGTAACTCTAACTAAGTAATTATAACTAGAAGTGGATTACTTATATTACATAAATATTAACAAATTAAATCAGTTTTATATTATTTATTTATTATTATTTGATAAGTATATTATATAAAATCTCAGAAGTTTCAATATAAGCATAAATTACATTTTTAACATCCAAATTACCTTTTCAAATTATTCTACAAATATTTTTAACAAAATTGAATGGGATATTTGTTGCGATAAATCTTCAGCAATGTTTTCAAAATTTGGTTCCCACGTTGTTAACTGACAACGTATGTCTGCTGATGCTTCAAGCCTGTTTCTTTTTTTAGTTTATGTGTCACAGTATTTGGCAAACCCGCATTCACACAAATACGTTGTTACAAATGGTAATAGTTTTCTTATAGCTTTATCGGCTATGTTTGGATAAACTTTAACTAGACCAGTCCAAAATGACGATAAAGATACAGTAGAAAACAATTCTTTATATATCGTGTCAGTAGAAATGTCAATTAGTTGCTCTTCTTCTGTTGTTGACAAGCTATTTTTTTTTATTTGTAGAAAAAGGATTTACTATCCACATATAATTTTCAATTTCATTATCATCAGGGAAATAATTGTTAAATGAAGCCAACAGATCCTCAAGATGTTGAATTATACTTTTTTAAATCAGAATGAACGAGAATCTTCTTTTCTAACAGATAATAACTCAATTTATCAAAAGTGTCAAATTCTCCTGACTTAGCTCTTTTCTTCCACATTGAAATTTTCATCTTGAATGCAGAAATTTTGTCATTGGCAGTGAAAATATTATTATTTTTCCCTTGCAGTGATAAATTTAATGCGTTAAGTTTATCAAATATGTCACATAAATATGCTACACCTTGTAAAGTGTAGTCGGAAATCATAAAATCAATATGTAGTTGTATTTTTTCCTTAGTTGATTTCTTCTGAACTTCACTCCTGCGTTCGTATAGAAATGCTAATACTTCAGAACGTAATTCATATATCCTCGTCAATACTTTTCCTCGGCTCAACCAACGTACTTCTGTATAAAATAGTAAACTGTCGTAATCACTGCCCATTTCAGTACAAACCTGTCTCAAAAGTCTAGTATTTAACGCACTGTTTTTTACAAAGTTAACTATATTTGTTAGTGCCTTAAAAATTTCTTTTAAAGTTAAAATTTCTTTTTCTTCTCTGAGGAATGTTTTTAACCACTAAATTTTCTCTGTGGAGAATACAGTGGCTACTTGAACAAGATGGATGTGCCACTTCTTTAATTCTTACGACTACACCAGAAACTGGACCTTGCATAGCTTTAGCTCCATCAGTGCAGATATCAATGCACTTTTTCCAATCTATTTCATTACTTCGAATGAAATCATCAATTTTATTGAAAATATCACAACCCGTAGTTGTATTTTTTAGGTCGTCGCACATTAACAAATCTTCGCAAAGCTCATCATTGTACTGATATTTCACAAAAACTAAAAGTACTGCCAATCCGCTGACGTCGGTGCTTTCATCTAACTGTAAACTAAAATAGGCAGACAACTTGATTCTCCGCAGAAGTTCATTAAGAAGTACGTTTGCACAAAGTGCAATTCGCCTTTTTACGGTATCATTAGAAAGTGGCAATTGTTTTATATTTGTCACTTCTTTAGGACCGAATAGTGTTTGACAAATATCAATGACACAAGGTTTTATTAAATTTTCACCAATAGTATGAGCTTCACCTTGCCGAGCAATGCGATAGCTAACTTTCAATGAAGCTTGTAGTAATTCTTTGCGAGGGGTTGTATATGTTGCTTTCATTAATTTAGACTTATTTAAATAAATTTTCTTTTTTTCTTCAAAATAACTAAGTGGATTATCTTTAAAATTGAAATGAGCATTTTCTAAATGTCTTTTTACCAGAGAGCGTTTCATTGAGTTGTTGCTAAACGTTTGCTCACATACTAAGCATAGAGGCAATTGATTTGATTCCTTGCAGCAGAAATAAAAACCAAAATTCAAATATTCGGGTTGATAGCAAAGGCGTTTTGAAGAATTTTTGGAAGAAACTAATTGATTGCTAGTACTTGCGATTCTTCTTCTTATTGTGCCATATCCTCAGTGGACGTTGGCGATCAATATGGCCCATCGGATTCGATCCACAGCCGATCTGAACAAGTCAACCGATGTTCTTCCGGTCCATTGTCGCAGATTCTTCAACCAGGAGATCCGTCGTCTTCCCTGTGACCTCTTCCCCTCGATTTTTCCCTGCATGATGAGTTGAAGTAGCCTATATCTGTTGCTGTTTTTCATGATATGGCCAAAGTATGACAGTTTTCTGTGTTTGACTGTTGTGAGCAGTTCTCTGTCCTTCTGCATGCGTAGGAGTATGGTTTCGTTGCTAACATGGTGGGTCCAGGAAACGCGAAGCATTCGACGATAGCACCATGCTTCGAAGGCCTCCAGTCGCTTACTAGTTGCCTCGGAGAGTGTCCATGCCTCCACTCCATACAAAAGGTTAGAGAAGACGTAGCATCTAAGTATGCGTATTCGAAGATGGATGTTCAAGCGCATGTTACACAAAACATTCTTCATTTGATTAAATGTAGAACGTGCCTTCTCTATGTTGATCTTTACTTCACGACTATGATCCCATTGGTCATTGAGGTTTACACCCAAGTACGATATTGATGGTACTCTCTGTAGTTGGGCCCCATTTACCAGGAATTGGGCATTAGACGCATTTTTGCTGACGATTAGAATTTTTGTCTTTGCCACATAGTCCTTCGGCACTGTCGGCAATTAGTACAGAGTCGTCTGCATACCTTAAGTTTATCTTAAGTTATTAATTATTTCCCCGTTTATCTTTATCCCAATCTGTTCTTCTTCGAGTGCATTCTTAAAAAGGTTTTCTGCGTATCGGTTAAACAGTAGCGTGGATAGTACGCAGCCCTGTCTGACACCTTGTTCTACTGGAAATTCCTTTGACATTATATTTTCCACACGAGCACATGCTGTTTGTTGTCTGTACAGATTGTTGATTATTCGTGCATCTCTGTCATCTATTCCTGATTGCTTTATGGTTTCTGTTAGCAAATCATGGTTGACCCTATCGAATGCCTTTTCGAAGTCGATAAAACACGTGAAAACATCGCAATTCACGTCTCTTGCTCTCTGAATCAGAACACTCAGACCAAAAAGGGCATCTCTAGTCCCCAATCCACTCCTAAACCCAAATTGCGTCTCGCTAATGTCTTCTTTTAGTTTTTGATATATTCGTTCGTAAATAATCTTAAGAAAGACCTTCATGAAGTGACTTGTGAGACAGATAGTTCTATAGTCTTCGCATTGTTTAGCTGTGGTTTTTTTAGGAATCGGTATAAACGTAGAGACTAGCCATTTCTCGGGTATATCTCCCGATTCATATATGTTGTTAAATAAGTCCGTGATTAGGTCTAGGTATTCTTCCTCAATGAGCTTTAACATATCGCCAAGAACTTCATCTGGGCCCGGGGACTTGTTGTTTTTGAGTCTTCCAATTGCCTTAAGAACTTCTTGATGAGTTATAGAAGGTCCTGTTTGTGCTGGGCTATTTGTGTTAGAAACTGTTCGGCTATCGTCAGCATAAAGAGTCTGTATGTATTGTTGCCATCTTGCTACTTTGTCATTCACGTTCAGTAGTGCAGACCCGTTTTTGTCAGTAATTATGTTATTCTGTCGTGGTTTGTTTATTACAGCTGCATCCTTTATTTTTTTATGTGTATTTAAAACGTCATGTTTTCTGTCTAGTTCTTCTATTTCAGAGCATTGTTCTTTCCACCAGTTTTCTTTGGCTTCTTTGATCTTTTTTTTAATGTTGTTGTGGATTTGCTTATATGACTTTAAGTCTTTGCTCTTTGTTTTTCTTCGTTCTTCCATCAAACCTAAGATCTCACCTGTAATCCACTTGCTTTTCTTTTTTCTATGATTTGTGTAAAGGTTTTTATCTGCAACAGTTTTCATTACATTGGTGATGGCTTCGACTTGTTGTTCTATGTTGCGGCTGGCAAGGCTTCTGATCTTGTTCATACCTTCTTTAATCTGGTCTTTAACTTGTTGCATCACGTTGGGGTCTTTCAGTCTCTGTATGTCATGTCTCTTCAATTGGGGCTTCTTCTCTGTTCTCTTAAAGCGTACTTTAAGTGTTGACAGCAGTAGGTTATGGTCGGTATATACGTCTGCTCCAGGGTAAGTTTTAGTGGATGTGATTGGTATTTTGAATTTTTTGAATTTTGGTTCAGAATGCTCGGAAGGTTCAGATTGTTTACCGGTAGTTCTTTTTCCTGCACTTATTACAAACTTATCCATAATTGAATTTTTCGGATTGAAGCTCTAAAATAGGAGTATAAAATAGTGTTTTAGAAAAAAATATTTATTCACCTCGAGATAATAATAAAAAACATTACTGAAAAACTGAATTTATTGAAACACTTCAGCCAAACTTACTTTCTTCCAACTAATCTGTAAAGGTTTTTATTTTGTGAATCTAGCATTACAATTATTATAACCTAACTATCAATACAAACTAAAAACGAGCCCTAAAAAAAACCCGTACCTAACGAAGAGTTAAATAGAGATATAATATTAATATATAATTGTATACTGATATGCTAATTTATAACGTGCAGAACAATACAATAATCTTTCAATTTTACTAATAAGCGCAACGGGTTTGCTAAGTATCAAGACGAATGCGCGATTGCAGTGACACGCAATGCATGGTGGGGTACGATCCAGGCATCGTTATTCAAAATACCAGTAGTCGAGTGTTTTGGCTAGTAGGCAGCCCCTATCTCACGGAGAAAGTTTTTGTCATTTCTTGTGGTAATAATTTACAGCAAATTGATTAGCGTTTGCCATTTTATAATGAAAGTTAAATTTACTTCGATTTACGATTGTACCCCCAGGAGTACATGTACCCCCGGTTGAGAACCACTGATGTAACTGATATAGTTATTCATCGACATAGGCAACACAATGTACGCAATTTCAATGTCAAATGAAATAAAGTTGGAGGGATTTATTATCTATATACAAGTTAACATGTTCAGAATTTAATCTTAATAATTTATATTTTTTATGTTTAATTTCATTAATACCTACTAAATAGATATAAGACCTAAAGAAGGTCAGAATAAAAAAGACCGAAATGTTGGCAAAATATTAGTTTTTTTTTAATAAATTTCTTTTCCCAAGAATAAACTACAATATAATAAAAATGATGAGATCTTAAGATATATTTATAATTGTTTATATAATTTTTTGATTATAATTTATAGTAACGGAACAATTGTTAAATATTAATGTTGGATTATTATCGACAACATTTGAGATTTTAGTTGAATTATGAGTACTTGAAGTCGTATTCTACGATGTACTTGCATTTGTGGAAGGGAAATTATTGTTTATCGCAGCAGAAATTTTTGTAGCAATATCACTTTGATTTTGAAAGATTTGCTTCCGGCAAATGAAGATAATTAGCTATTTGTTTAGGAATAGAGCCAATTTTATTTATTCCAACACATTGCTTAGTGCATTTCTCATTTTGATAATTTAGAAAAAAAAAGGCTGATCATTGTCCATTTTTTGTGGGGGTAGGTTAATATATTTATTGCAGGTTTGGTAAAATTCCTTAGGTACCACAAAAGATCTTTGAGTTTTTGTTTTGGAATCTTGAATTTTAATCAGAGGTGTTCCGGTGTCTTCTATATGGCAGGATTTGATATTTCGTAGATCTTGTTTTCTGCAAATACCACTAATGCCAATGATAAGAATAATCTAAATTTATATAAAAAAATATGTCGTTATGCCCATTAGAGAGCATTATAAGGAAAAAAAAATTAATACCTTAATCAATAAATATTTGTTATACGGCGAATTATTGAAGAAACTATTAATTTCTTAATTGGAAAATTTCTTGCTTTTAAATCCGTCAGATTTTCTCTTTGGTAAATTTACTAACTTTGAATGTTTTGAAATGTCGATGTCGTGCTTTATATTAATTGAAAAGAATGCCCAAAGTGAAGATGGTTTCATTGTTTGAGATAATTCATCAAAGTATGATAATACAACATTTTCTGAAAACGATTTAACTTTATGCATCATTCTCCAATCAATAAATTTTCTATATGCATCCTCGTATCGATCCCGAGATTTAATCCGTAGCAAAATATGGGCAGCTTGTTTCGCTTTTTCGGAAATTTCGGGCGGAGTGCTATTTACTTTTTCACTTTCACGGGACATTATTTTAATTGAAATTGTTTTATTGGAAAAAAAATATTGTGTTTATGTTAGGTAAGTTTGACGTTTAATAATTGTTTGACAAATAACGGAATGCTTTGAGTTGCCTATATTAAACGATAATAGCAGCCCTCAACCAATCAACAAATTGTAAACCAAACGCACTAGTGTGTTATTGAATCATTAAATAACACTAATCGCCGACTGTTACATACGTGTGTTGTATGATGTATTTACATAATCCACGAACTGTACAATATTGGGCTATTACAATAGTGGTCGTAGACACAATTCTTTTTTAATCCCGCCTTTCTAAATTTATGTACGTTCCAATGTATTTCTCCTACGTAAAATATTCAGTAAATTAATTGTAAATTGAGTCAAATCTTTTAAATGTTTATCGACATTTAGACTTCTCTGTCAGTATTATTTGTGTCAGTATTGTCTGTGTAGTATTTTTATACTGTACATATTTATTTGCCTAAACTTCCATGGCTTAACTTCTGGGTAGTAGTAGATAGTATAAACTACCTAATGAATTAATTGTATGCAGTAATTTAGCTTCAAGCACCCACGTTAGTTTTGGTATTGATAGTTTTGCATGTATATTTAGTTTTAGCTTAGATAATTAGCTTCTAAAATATAAGTTAACGTTCTAAGCCAATACCAAATGATTTACAATATTTGTGAATTTATAATATCAATAAAGTTTCAATTTCAAAGAAAATTTATATTTAATAAACAACAATTTATTTTAATTCATGGATTGGGAATCAAAAAGTGAAACGAAATTCTTGAATTTAGAAATTTTGTTGTAATCCGTTGTTATGAATGTGTCTAGTAGTGATAGGCATATGGGGACGCAGCGTAGGCAGAGTATCCGTATGGGTAGGCATATCCAGAGTAGGCATACGGAGAGTATCCGGAAGAGTGGGCTGAGTATGAGAGTGGAGCTGAGTAGGCAGAATAGGCGTATGCAGAAGGCTTGATGATTGGCGCACTGTAGGCTAGTGGCGCTGCCAAATATCCCGGTTTCGGTGAGGCGGCTACTACGGCCATGAGAGCAGCAAGAACAATCTAAAAAATATCATAATTAGAAAAACCATATTTAATCTGCATATATTTATTCATGAAACTTATTTTGTCTAAACGTTGACAGGAATTTGATTTGTTGAAGGTAACTATCAGGTTCTGAGATAGTAAAACGGCTGATTTCTTATTCTTCAACATTTATTACTCGTGCGTATTCATCACCCGTGAGGTATTAAATAAGCGAGGTATTAATTTAAAAAAATAAACTAAGTGAGGTATTAATTAATTAAGCGGAGGAGTAGCAACCGTCGCTGATAAAGACGCACAAAATACTCCTTATTAAACCTATCTGCCTAGTTTAGTCTGTGGGTATATGTTTGTTGTTTAGTTTCTGTTGCATAGTTCTGTGTAAATTTCCATCTCTAGTCGATCTAGATAGATTATGTGTCTAGTCTCATTTATTCTATTTTTTTATTACTCTTATTTGCTTGGTGAATTGTATATATGTTACGGTAAAAGTACAAAATCGACAAATGTGAACATTTACCGGTATATGTATACATCTACCAATAGGTGATAGGTAAATGTGAGTTTAAATCTGAGATCAGCTTTATATATCTACTTTTACCGGAAAATGTTTACTTTTTGTGTGTTACAATATCACGCGTGTCTTGTTATCTATAACAGTTGCCAACAACATTATGCATATGTACACATTTGCCGGAAATAGTTGGTAAATGTAAGTTGAACACACATTTACCAACCAAGAAGGTAAATGTGTACATATACCGGTAAATGTGCACATTTACCAAACTACGTACTTTTACCGTAACATATACAAATACAAATATAACATTTAGCCATCGACCAATTCTGTCTACCTACTCTTATCTGTATATCACTTATTCTCGTTTCCCTAGTTTTATCTGTTTGTTAAATCATGAATTTTCTGTTAAATTGATCTAATCGGTATATCACTTATTCTTGTTTGCCTGTTAATCATATCTTTTCGTTTAATCCTGCCTGTGCTACCTCATCAGTTTAGTCTCGATAATGCTAAGTATTTTCCAAATTTCTTTGATAATGGTACATTTTGTCATATTTATCTACGCTGGAATGTTTTACCAAATATTATCAGTCATGCCTAGCTGGTCATATACACTTTTTGCCCTAACCTTTAGCTATGCATAGTTTAGTCCTGGAAACTTAATGTATTGTATTATTAACCTAACTTAAGCTAACCTTAGCTTTGCAAAGTTTAGTTTTGGAAACTGAATGTATTGTACTATCTCTTTGGGGTTTCGGATCTAGATTGTCTAGACTAGAATGTTTTGCCAAAATTTAAAACTCTTGTTTGTCTTATATTGTATCTATAACTTTGGACCTTTATTTTTATCACAATCTACTATTATCCATTGGCAGTTATTTCCTGTTTGTCTGATCATAATGTTTTGTCTTCATTGTCTAGATCTTTGTATATCAGCAATGTTTAAAATAAAATACCGAATAATCAGAAAATATTAAAAACACGTTTTTGCGTAATTAGTAAATTTTTAAAAAATATAATTATTTTAACTATCAACTTGTTTATTATTACTATAAACATATATACTCAATATTATTATTGAAAACTTAAAAATTAAATGTTTTATAGCTGATGAAGCTTACCAATTTGAACATTTTGAGTACTTGGTGGTTCGATCAGTAGAATTGAACTGAATTAAAATATGAAACTTGAATCCTTTTATACGAATAATCTGCAAAACTTGTCATCGACATTGAATTCACACAGGCACACGCAGCATGCACACGTACACACATACAAGCACAGCCAACCATATACGGATTTTCTCACGCTACACTTGCAATATCCATTGTTGAAGACAATTGAAACAAGTCTTTCGTCAAAGAAATCCAAACAAATATACCAAAACACTAGCTTCGATCCAAACATAAATATTATTAAAACGATTTATCCCCATAAAACACATAAATATCGTTCTTTTCAATATAAGGTCGATAATTTATTTTTGGAAAAAATAAAAAAATTGCTTTATTTCTCGAAAAACACAACACAAAATAGTAAGGATAATTTTTTAAATAGCAAAGTATCAACAAACTAGAGTAGACTAGTTTCAAAACTAGCGACACCTTAGCGATTAATTTATTTGATATTTATGAAAGACTCCTAACTTTGATTTAGATTTATCGGGATCGCGGACCTCCACTCTTCAACTTGATTTTATCTGGCGCTCGTAACAATTTTAAAATCTTATTAAACCTGGCCGAGTGTTAACTTCGCCTCAGAGGTTTCGTGACTTATGCAAAAACTTTCGCTTATTGTTACCATCAAAACCATGGGACATTATTGGGGATTCATCCCAGTTTTCAACACTATCAACTATTTGTTGATGTACTTCTTTATCTAGATTTTGACTTCACACATAACATAAGATAGCATCAGGAATAGGAATCGATCCATCGGCTACAATAGTACAACTAAATATGGAGTCATCAAATCATTTAAATTTTTCAATTTGCCATTGTGATCGAATCGTTGTGCAGTGGTTCGCGTAGCACTTTTATCTGGACAAAATTATTTTCGTTCGTTTTGAGATCAAAATTGTGTGGTTATTCAAAACTTGATTATTCGTCGTTAAATTTACTTGTCTCTGTCTTCAATATATGTGTGAGTTTGAAAGACAATTGGTCAACACGAGGTATTCTAAAGTATTTAATTTGTCTCTGGTCATGTCTTTCGTCTAATCTAATACTCATGTCTAGTTCGTCCTGTTTCTTGTTCTCTATTTTTAGTACATTTCGTCGTGTTTCACTAAAAATCTAAGTCACTAATTTGGTAGTGTAATTATTTCTGTGTAGAATGGGCTTTAGTTTAGTGATAATATCATCCTTTAACTCGTCGTATGTAGGGTTTATCGCCCCACATGCTAGATGCTTCACAACGTTGTTTTTTTGGTGCATGCTATGATTGGAGTGATAATTCAGAATTCTACCAGAAGTCTCCTTCCAATTGTATCTTTCTTCTGCTGCTGCCATCCAATATCGAACTTTAAAGACTTTCATGTCTTCTTCTATCTTATCCTTTCATGGCTCGGGGTCTTTTTCTACCTCGCGTGCCATGAAGTTTTGCCTGAAATATTTCTTTGGGGCTCTTTCCCTTGTCATCCGTGTCATGTGTCCGGCCCATCTGATCTTATGTGCTTTTAGGTATGTGACAAAATCCTCTCCTTTTATTAGTTCTTGTAGCTCGTGGTTCATTTTTCTACTTATTCCATCTTCTTCTCGTGTTGGTCGAAAGATTTTTCTTAATATTATATAGCGAGCTATAGCTAGTTAACAATAATTTAAAATTAAAGTTAAAGTCTGGAAGTGTTTTTTCTGTTGGTTGTAAATACGTAAATTGAATTTTGCTAGCCGTTTCTGCTCGCACGTATGCCTCGATTTATTTTTATTTAACAGCCGTGCGGCTGGTTGGCAGCAGCTCGCCATTCTTCCCTTCTCTCCGCCTTCCTCTTCAGTTCACAGTATGAGCCACAACTCAATCGAAGCTAACATTATCCTGAGCTGCTGATACTTGGGATATCCTAATAGATCTTTAATGAAGTGGTTTCCCTTTGCCTTCTTCATCGTATGCAGTTAGCCAACTAGTGCCTCATTCGTCTTTAGGGAAAGTTTCCTACCACAAGGGCTTGAGAGAGCCCTGGACCTTTACTCGCTCATACTTGGTAGAGAGGGACTCCTTATACCGGGAGTCATCCGGTGGACCCATTTTACAACTGGTTGTCATCCCAGCCAACCCTCCTCCTTTCTCATTCCAGACTTGGGACCAGACAATGACTTGGTCGCACGAGCGAAATTTGGTCGCACGAGCAAAAAACTGGGAAACTATTTAATTTTTTTACGGAAATCATACAAGTGCGTCCGTAGGGAAATGACCTTCTTAAAACGACGCCGCAATCTGTTTTTAATTATCTGCAACCGTTCTGGAGATATAGACTTATGAATTCGAAATTCTGGAAAATTTGAATTCAGAATTTCGCAATGTTGTCTAGTTTCAGTATTCCGAAAATAATTTTACTGGGATTTGTAGTTTCACCGAAAACGCACTCTTTTCCTGATCAAAACGATTTTTAGGGCCTTTTTCAGTTTATCCGAATGAAATGGAAATGCTAATACCATTTACCAGGTTATTCGGTTCAAATACGCGAAATGTCCAAGATATAAACTATTTTCCAATTAAAATAAATCCGGAATATATAAATACATTCAACCTTTCTGGAGCTCTATAATACTAATGATTCTTTTTAGGACTACCAAAAACAAATCTCATGTGAAATTTGTAAGTTATTTTTTAGCTTTCAGGCCACCTTTCAGGCCATGTCTTCCGCAAACTTAAGTTATCTGTAGCCATCTGTAGACGCTTTTCGAGATTTATCTCTCATCAGTACAGCTTTGCTTTTATGAAAAAGAATTTGTAAACCACTTACTTAAAACCCATCTGGATGATTAGGGTTAGATATTTTTAATATGACATTTCGTGAGAGACATAAACTCAGGTTATTGATTCAAATGATAATTTAGACTTGGTAAAACCATACAACTTTATAACTAATCATTTAAATATATATGATTACCTATCTATAATGTTGTATGGTTTTACCAACTCTATATTTTCCAATTTTTGCCTCTAACCAATTTCCTCTAACTTATTGCAAGTTTTTCTGAAGAATGAAGAGATTGCCTCTTGATTCAATGAAGAGAAGTCAATTAAAATCTGAGAGTCCTCCAGCGGATCGATGACTGGTTTGATGGTATTTTATAATTAAAAACTTCCTGAATGAATGAATATGACATATGTTTTCCGACTAAGTTTGGGATACTGAATTGATAGGTAAAAACTAAGTCTTTGTGATATGCCGTTCAAAAGTTATGACTGCGGAAAATGCGTAAAAATGTATTTCCTTAAAATCATTATTTATCAAGTAAATGGAAAATTTCTAAGTGTGTCTAAATTGTTTTCCCTGCTGGCTGTAAATATACTAATTGCATTTTGCTAGCCGCTTCCGTTTGCGAGCTATGACTTGATATAATTGGAGAAGAATTTTATAGTGTTGAAGAATTCCTTCTAAACAAAATTATTTAATAAACTGTACACTAACTTAGTCTATTTATTTGTAAATTTTCCTATGTATGTGTGTGTATGGGTAAATAAATATCTTTTCTCTTTTTATTTGACAAATTATATAGGTACTTTTGTATCATAATCTTTGTACATCTCATGTGTATGTATATTTTTTATAACTATACATTTGATTTGATTTGAGAAAACCGAGCGAAATTTCAAGAAATTTGGTCACCTGAGCAGAGAACTGAAAAAAAATATTTCTAAGGAAATTTAAGTGCATCCGTAAGAAACTGACCTCCTGAAAACGATGGTTTATTATTACCACAATCTGTTTATTATTATCTGCAACCGTACTCGATATAGATTTATGAAGTTGAAATTCTGTAGTAATAATGTGTCAATATAAACAAATTTAGAATACGTCCAAGTGTCACGATAAAATTTTATAACATGTTGGGTTGCAAATGAAAATAGTTTGCCCACCAATGGTCTAGTTCCACAAACCTACTTCTGTCTAAATTTCCAATTCTAGTCGATCAAACACAGCACAGCGCGACTCACACATATTTCGCAAGTTTCTTTTAGTTATTGTGTGTTCCATTCAAGTCCGTGCAGTTCAAAATTTTGCTTTTTTTGGGATTATTCAGAAATTCTAAATTCCTCTTATGGCTTTTAAAAGAAGAAAAAACAAATAAAACTTGCCGATAGACATCGTAAATTCCAAACTGCATTGAATGAATCGTCCGCGTTTGTAGCTAATGCAGCTGGTCTTCCAATTTGACTTAATTGCCAAGAAAACCTAGCAAACAACAAACAGTCTAATATCGAAAGACATTTCGAAAGTAAACATGCCGGATTTGTAAAGAATTATCGCTTCGGTGATACAAGAAAGAAAACTCAAGAGTTCAAGAACTACAGTAATATTAAAAAAAAGACAACTTCCACTTTTAACAGTTGAATGCAGTCTGCAAATAATGCTAACTTGGCAAGCTTTATCGTGAGTCATGAAATCGTAAAAAACCGGTAAACCATTCACTGATGGTGAGTGCATAAAAGGTTGTTTTATAAATGCGGCTGATATTTTTCATAATTTTAACAATAAACTAGAGATTATGAATAAAATCTTGCCATTGTCTGCTGAAACTGTAACATGTAGGTCAAAAAAATGTCATTAAATGTATGCCAACAACAAATTGAGTGCGTTAAATTAGCATCAGTCCTATCAATAGCGGCCGATGAGTCTTGTGACTTAAAGGGCACTGCGCAAGTTGCCCTCTTTGTTCGCTACATTTCATCAGATGGTCCCAAAAAAGAACTCCTGGGATTATTGCCACTCAAGTGTCAAACTCGAGGAGAAGATATTGGAAATGCAGTTACCGAATGTCTGGAGAAAAATCACATCCCACTTACTGAAATTGTTTCAATTAGGCAATAAAGCAATGGTGGGCAATAAAAAAGGATTTGTAACAATTTTAAAAGAAAACATTGATCATAACGGGTTATCTTTCCATTGACGTGTTATCTTAATTCACCAGGAAACACTTTGTGCACAAACATTCCCAAAAGATATTGATGAAGTTATGTATTTGTTAGTCAAGGTCACCAATAATATTATGTCGAAGGCGCTTAATCATCGCCAATTTAAAGAGTTTTTGAGTGAAATGAAGAGTGAATATTCAGAAATTCTTCTGTTCAATAAGGTCCGTTGGCTTCCAGAGGAAATATGTTATCACGTTTTGCATCTTGCTTTAATGAAATTAATGCATTCTTCGAGTACAAGGGAATTAATTATCCAGAAATAGAAGGCGATCAGTGGTTGCAAACATTTTACATTGTGGTGGACGTTATATCTCTATTAAATCAGCTCAATTGTAAATTACAGGGTAATGGAAATATTGCTTTATATGCTTTAAGAAATTATTTCATTTGAAAACAAACTCAGTTTTTTAGCTGATGAATTGCAAAGAGGAAGGAACGTTAACTCACTTTCAAAACTTATCAGAGTTGTGCCAAGAAAATGCCAAGAAAGTGATTGACACCGATTATTTCAGGACAGTCACTATTAATATGCAAAAATCTTTTCAAAGCAGATTCGACGAATTTAGAAATCATTAAGCGATGTTGAGTTTCATTACCGATTCTCTTAATGCAGACCGGAAAAATTTCATATTTTCTCCGTTCGTTATTGATCAAGGTACGTTGAAATGCAATTGATTGATTTACAAAACAAGGATTTGTGGAAATCCAAAATTTGAAACTTTCTGTTGAACTTGAAAACCTGGAGAAAGAAAAATACAATCTGGTACAAAAGCTCAAACCGACTGCTATGAGCAATCTACCGAAGACAGATAGTGTAATTTACGATACTTGGAATAACCTTCCGGACTCATACAACGAATTAAAAAAAATGGATTTGGCGTTCTCAGTATTTTCGGATCTACTTATATATGTGAGCAATCATTTTCTAACATGAATCTGATTAAGACCAAAATGAGAACTCAGTTAACTAAAGAAATTTTTGAGTCGAGTTTAAAATTGAAAACTACCAGCTATCTGCCAGACTTTAAAAAACTTTCGAATGAAATGCAGGCACATCCATCTCGTTAATTATTATTTTTAATTATTTATTCATAAGAATTTTCTTCTTTTATTAATCTGTTATATATAACTATAATCTACTTATGACTATGACCTATCTATGACCTATCTATGTGTAAATTTTATTTTTAATAAAGTTAATAAAAATAATTTAATAAATTTTAAATAATTAAATAAAATTTAATAAATTTTATATAAAGTTTATTTTTCAAAGAAATAAAAATATTCTTTTAACCAAATATTTAATTAAAAAAATACTAAAGAAAATACAAAAGTATGATTTATTTCAAAAAATCATTTGTGGCTCTTGATCAAGCTTAAATTGGCTCTTACGTTTATAGAGTTTACCGACCCCTGTACTAGATGGACAAGACTAAACTAAAAACAAGACTGACAAAGAGAAGGCTGAATAAACTAGACTATTCAGACAAGACTATACAGAAACGACTAGACTAGGGGGTCGGCAACCCGCGGCTCGCAAGAGGTGCTGCTCCGTAAGAAACGTATCCTGTCATGATTAAAATAGTAATTTATGATACAAGTGTGTGAAGAAGAGCCTTTGTGCATGCATTGCTAAGTCTCGTAAAGTCTCGCAATGAGTCTCCGTAGCAAAAATTGCTAACTAGTAAAAACGTAAAGTGACGGTAACACTATTTGGTCTTTGTCGATGTAATCTAGGTAAGCCTAACCTAGATTTAAACTAGATTAGGTTATGGTTAGGATAAGTTATATAGAGCCAGATGAATCCTGCGGGATGCAGTCTGGATTTATCTGGCTCTTTGATTCAAAATAAGAAAAAGTAAAAAGATTTTTTGATTCAAAATAATAAAAAATAATGAAATGTTTATTTACGTCAGAAAATTTATTTTCACCACATCTATGTTTTTTGTTTAGTGACACGAGTTGTTGGCATAGTAACAACAAATATAAATCGTTTAATAATTAAACTCCATTCGATTTATATTGAGTTTTTACGCACGATTTGAAAACTTTTACACACGATTGTAATAATGGCATAAGAATGCATATTATATGCATATACAATAATTTTCTTATTAATATATTAATTTTAGACAGCGAATAGATAAAAGTAATGATGGACTTGGTACTAAAAATAATCAATCAAATCATTGCAAAAACATTAAATCATTGAGAAAATTTTCTTCAAAATTTCAATCAATGTATCGAGCATTGACACATTTTCATTTTCATTGTCTTTAAACCATCATTTAAGTCAGAGTTTTCGAAGCCCTTTGTCGTCATCGCGACCGGTTACAAAAAATCAATTTCGCTACTTAAATCAGAGCATCTTAACAATCTCAATAAGAAGTTGCGAGAACGACGAGGCGATACTTACACATTCACTTTTAGAAACAATACTTTCTTTTAAATCTATTTAGAAAGATGAAATTATATTTGGAACTCTTTGAAAGTTACAATTATGGTAATTTAAGCCGGTGGAATTTGAAATCTTACCAATTTGCGGATCAATATATTATTGTGAGCTGAGTTTTAACATGAATATCATCAATATAAATGGGGGCTCAGCAGCTCTACGACGTTAGACTTAAAAATTTTTTTAAATCTAAAGACCTCAAATTACGAACCTGTTCAAAATCAAATCTCTGCATTTTTGATACCATAATATATATATATATATATATATATATATATATATATATATATAATAAATATAATATATGTATATATATATAAGATTTTTTTTTTTTAAGGAAAATGGCCCTTTACTTAAAACCGGTTGCCGACCCCTGATTTAGACAAATGAGTCTACATAGATAACACTAAATAACACAGACAGATAACATAAGACAGACACGAATAGATACTTTATAGAGAAAACTAACAGGTGGATAGATAGAGATTCCTTTTTAGAATTATCTATAATAAGATTTTTCACCTGCACTTCCAGCGTCCTACCAGTCTTTTATGACTTAAACTTGAAACATAGTCGTCTCTGCAATACGTTTCAAATGCGATTTTATTGATCATATATTTGCTACAACACCGATTACAAAATAAACCGAGAAATAAATACAAGCTTAGAATAAGTTTAGGAAGCAGTTAAGAATAAATTATAATTTTAAAATATTATGGCTGGTATTTTTTAAATATTATGTCTGGTTTTATAAGACTACCCTAGTCCTATTTATCTAGTCCTGTCAGTCTAGTTCTACACGTGTGTTTTAGCTCGATAATATCTGTTTATCTAAAGATCTAATCTAACATAACCTACATTGATCTATCTTGTCTTGTTGCTCTAATTCTATTTGTCTAGTCTAGTCTGGCTGTTTTTTTCTTTGTTGAATTATTTATTTAAGAATCTACTTTTGTTTCTCAGTCCGTTTGAACTAGTTCCATTCCTTAATTTAAAATCTATTTATTATTAATCTCCATGGTCTTACTTTAGCTGTCTTAATTTTAGCTGTTTAGACAAGTCTTCGTGCTTTTATTTAACAATAGTTTATTGTCTTTTAATATTATTTCTGTGTTCTTTATATTAAAGGAATTCCTATTACTTGATAATAATGTGTAGCAAATTTTTCAAACCTGCTGGAAGCTTCAGTGTACATTCCCAAGACTAGTTAATTGCAAACCCTGTCCATTATCCTGCAAATGTAGCCTTGACATTTCCATTTGTCGCATCATGCGCCATCATCAACAAAGAAACGACTCGTGCACGGCTTATAGATTCTTTCCAAAATAAACCAAAAACTGCATACACGTTGGCAATGAAAATGAAACAGGATGCGTCCGGTGCGTCCTCGTGCTACGTAAGCCATGCGTAGGACGTAGCTCAGGATGTACATGCAATTAGTGCAAGTTCTTCGGCTTGCACTAAGTGCGTATCAACCTTGGACGCATCGTATAAATAGGTGGTGCACCCCCGGCACTAGTACAGTCTGCAAGTTTCAGTAAACCAAACAGCCATGTATAAGTTGGTAAGTTGATATGTGCTACCCTCAATCAACGATTTTAATAAATTTGTTTGGAAAATAAAGACAAATTAATATATTGCATTGCATATTTTTACGCAACTAAATATTTAATAGTTATTGGTACACTAACCTATTATTTAAAATATTTTATATTCTCTGGCCTTGTCTGTCCGGCCTTGTTGTCTAGTAAAATTATATTATTTCAATTAATAAATACAATCTAGTCTTTTCCGTCCAGTCTTGCTTGTCTAGTCTTGTTTGTCTAGATTTGTCAATCTAGTCTCGTCTGTCTAGTCTTGTCTGTCTAGTCCTGTCTGTCTAGTCCTGTATCACCAGTCTTGTCTATCTAGTCTTGTCTGTCTAGTCTTAACTGTCTAGTCTCGTCTGTCTAATCTTGTCTGTGTAGTCATGTCTGTCTAGGCTTGTCTAGTCTGATCTGACTAGCATTTTCTGTCCAATATTATCTGTATAGTCTAGTCTGTCTAGTATTGTCTGAAAAGTCTAATATGTCTAGTCCTGTCAGTCCAATCTTTTATCTCTATACACGTTTGTCTAGTATTATCTATATAGCCTTGTCAGTCTATACTTATTTGTCAGGCAGTCTTGTCTGTCTAGTCTCATCTGCCTAGACATGTCCGATTAGTCTAGTCTGTCTAGTCTTGACGGTCTAGTCTTGAAGGTGGCATCTTGACTGTCTAATCTTGTCTGTCTAGTATTGTCTATCAAGTTCTTAGTGTCTAGTTTTCTTTATCTAGTTTTCTTTGCCTAGTCTTGTCTGTCTAGTCTAATCAATTTAGTCTTGTCTGACTAGTCTTGTCTGTCTAGTCCTGTCTGTCTAGTCTTGTCTGTCTAGTCTTGTCTGTCTAGTCTTGTCTGTCTAGTCTTGTCTGTCTAGACTTGTCTGTCTAGTCTTGTCTGTCTAGTCTTGTCTGTCTAGTCTTGTCTGTCTAGTCTTGCCTGTCTAGTCTTGTCTGTCTATTCCTGTCTGTCTAGCCTTGTCTGTCTTGTCTTGTCTGTCTTGTCTTGTCTGTCTAGTCTTGTCTGTCTAGTCTTGCCTGTCTAGTCTTGTCTGTCTAGTCTTGTCTGTCTAGTCTTGTCTGTCTAGTCTTGTCTGTCTAGTCTTGTCTGTCTAGTCTTGTCTGTCTAGTCTTGTCTGTCTAGTCTTGTCTGTCTAGTCTTGTCTGTCTAGTCTTGTCTGTCTAGTCTTGTCTGTCTAGTCTTGTCTGTCTAGTCTTGTCTGTCTAGTCTTGTCTGTCTAGTCTTGTCTGTCTAGTCTTGTCTGTTTAGTCTTGTCCGTCTAGTCTTGCCTGTCTAGTCTTTTCTGCCTAGTTTTACCTGTCTAATTTAAATTTCTTTTTCAGTTAGTATTTGTTGCTTTCATTGCAATGGCAGTTTCTGCTCCGGCGCCGGCTCCCGCACCGGCTCCAGCTCCGGGTCCGAAGCCAGGCTTGATTGCTCCATTGGCTCCTTTGGCTTATGCGGCTCCGTTGGCGTACCAGAACTACCCGTCGTACAACTACCCCCTGTCGTACAGCTCTCAGTACGCCGGGTACGCTCCGTACTACAAGAGCTACTACGCGTCCCCGCTGGCCTACAACTACGGCTCGTACCTGATCTAAGCCGCGGGACATGGGTTAAGGGAAAGGTCTCGGAAAATCATCATAAATCATAAGGAAAAGAAAACTCATCGTCATCATCCACGTCTGAAGGAAAATGTGCTTGTGTGAAACAAAATGTCAAAAATAAATATTTTTCCATAGAAAATTTCTTTATTATTACTAAAACTACACAAGAAAAACAGATAGAGGCGAACGATTAGATAGACAAGACTAGAGATACAGGACTAGAGCGACAAGATTAAATAGACATAGAGTCAAAACAGGTATGACAGGAAGCGGGCAAGGCATTCAAATAAAATTATTCAGGCAAGAATATGCAGGCAAGACTAGACAGAAACACTATACAGTCAAAACTAGATAGGCAAGATTAAACTCTTGCCTGTCTAGTAAGATTAGAGCGATAAGACTAGACGTACAAGACTAAACAAACGAAATCAAAGATAATAGACAACATAGACTAGATTAGAAAGACAAGACTAGATGCACGAGAAAGGACACAAGACTGGGAAGACTAGACTAGATAAGACAAGACTATACAAACTAGACTAGAGAGTCAAGAATTGACAGATAAGACTTGGCAGTCAACATATTTCGCTTTAGCGTTTAAGTAACAATAATAATGGTATAACACAGAAACTAGTCTGATAGGACAAGAGAGCCAACAGATGACGAGACAGACAAGACTAAGTAGAGGAAACTAGTCAGAGCTAGATATACATCAAGTCTTATGTGTGACTGTAACTTTTCTCTCTGTGTAGACTCTAGACAATATTTGACAACTGCCTAGAAAAGATTTGACGTTGTTTTGTTTATTTTGTTTTGTCTTACAGGCTTTGCTTCCTAAGATTGCTCTGTTTTATTTATGATGTATGTAATCTCTGATTTTAACGAAAAGTTTTTAAATTGTTTTCAAATAATCAGCTTCAAGTTTGCACGTTTTAATTTACTGTATCGTGTTTTCGAGCACATCTAAATTTAGACTGTGATTCAAATTTGATGATTTAAAATTTAACATTTAATAATTTTGCGAGAGAAAAAAATGTTGCAAAACAGGAATGAAAATGTTTGAAATGTCAGGAAATGAAAGTGAAGCAAGTTCGGGTAACACATGAGTTATGTATAAAGTTAATGATTGGAAATAAAACTACAAAATCCAAATTATTATTTCTAATGAATAAAATGATATGATTGAACTAAAATGTATGTGCTTGTACCGTACAAGCACCCTCACGTGGAAGTCACCTTGTCGCGGTGTGAGGGCTTAGTTTCGCAACATACCGTTGGACGTCACGACTGGAACAACTCCGGTCGGGGCGTTCGGCGGAGGGCGAACAACCAATAACTTCCAAACCCTTAATCCCAAGGTGTCATGCGACCCGTGCCAAAGGGACTGGTTGATGGCCAAGGTCAACCGGCCATCTCTTACGGAGCCCCTCTGATACCTGGCGACCTCAGAGGGTATCCAGCCTTACCACTATCAAGCGGGGCTCTGATGTAGTGGACCTTTAGTTCGCTTGCGACTCGTGGGATTTATATGAATTCCAAAAGTAAAAATAATCCATGTGTACGGGACCTAACCGACACAGAGAACAAGGAAGTCAGCCCGGATTCCCGGGAAGACGACCTTGACTTCACACTCGTAGACATGAGCAGTCCAGCCATGTCTACTGAGGCAGAGGTAGATGTTCTTGTAGGGACAGAGGAGGACTTGCCGCCTCCTGTCACAAAACAAGAATGACCAGCAGGCGCACCAAAATAGCCCAAGTGAACATCCATCATGCCAAAGCAGTTTCAGCTGTGATGGCTAGGATGTTCACCAAGCAGCACCTAGGGCTAGCGCTGCTTCAAGAACCCTGGACCTACGGAGGTAAGATCAGAGGCCTTAGCAACAGGGAATGTAAGTTGGTATGGTACAGCCGTGAGGTCTCCCCTAGAACTTGCATTATGGTAAGAAATGGCATAAATTACTTATGTCTTTCAGAATTTTTAACGCGGGATTTAGTACCGATTCAGGCCCTCATCAAGATCGAGGGTCTCCACCGCGAAGTAGTGATCGCATCAGCATACTTCCCTGGCGATGATAACAGCATACCACCCATTGAAGTACAAAAGCTGGTGGAACACTGTATTAGGAGAAGGCTGCCACTCATCCTGGGATGTGACACGAACGCACACAATTAGATGTGGGGCAGCACGGACACTAATAAGAGGGGTGAGTACCTTTTAGAATATCTCAATAAAGAGAACTTAATTGTGTACAACGTTCGGAACACACCAACATTTGTCACTAAAGTCAGGTATGAGGTACTGGATATTACGGTAGGTAGCGCTAACGTAAGTAAACTAATTAAAAAGTGGAGGCTTTCAAATGAGCCCTCAATGTCAAATCATATGATCAATGAGGATCATAGAGTTTGAGCTGGAAGGAGCGAGTGAGGAAAACACCCCCATTCGAAACCCCAGACAAACTGTGTGGCCTATGTTTAGTTCCCAACTAAAAGAAAACCTAGAGCAGGCGACAGTGCGGGGTAGTATCAAACACTACACCGTGCTGGAGCAGGCTGTAGGAGAAATAAATTTAGCAATCACCACGGCATTTGAATCCAGCTGCCCGGTAAAAACCGTGAAGGAGCATAAGGACGAAAAATGGTGGAACAAAAATTTGTCTACATTAAGAGCAAAAGTACGTAGGCTTTTCAACAAAGCCAAGCTATACGGAAATTGGCTAGAATACTCTGAGGTGCTTACCACCTACAACAAAGAGATCAGAAGGGCAAAAAGGAAAAACTTTAGGACCTTCTGTGAAAACATAGAATCCACTGCAGCTAGACTGCACAAAGCACTAGCGAAGGATAGAGTGGAAATGACAACCACTCTCAAGAAACCGGATGGGACTTTCACGGAGGATGAAGAGCAAAGAGCTCTCCTCCTACTAGAAACCCATTTTTCGGGATGTAGAGGATGCAGGGAGACCGAGGGCTTGATGCAACCACGGAAACCAAGTCGGGCCGACTGGAAGAGGGCAGCGTCCATCTGTACGGAAAACCGAATCAGATGGGCTATCGGCACTTTCCAGCCTTTAAAGGCCCCAGGTGTGGACGGACTAGTTCCTGCCTTCCTACAAAAAGGAGAGAGAGAACTAATGCCGTATCTTCTAAATATCTTTAGAAGTAGCTTAACGCTTGGATATATACCGGAGCTATGGAGAAGGGCTAAGGTGGTATTTATACTGAAGGTGGGGAAGAAAGACACCACTCAACCAAAGTCATTTAGACCCATTAGTCTAACATCTTTTATGTTAAAGACAATGGAGAAGGTGATTGATAATTACCTTAGGACTATAGTGCTGGTAGGTACACCACTACACAGGAGTCAGCATGCTTACAGAGCAGGGAAATCCACAGAAACCGCCCTGTATCTGCTGACAAACGAAATAGAAGCAGCACTAGAGACAAAGGAAGTAGCGATATGTGCCTTCTTGGATATAGAGGGAGCTTTTGACAACACCTCACACGAGGCTGTCAGGGCGGCCCTTGAAAGAAGGAATATCGACAGCACTATCTCAAAGTGGATGGGAGAAATGCTGAGAACTAGAACGGCGGAGACACAAGTGGGAAAAGACACCATTAAGATTTCCACAACTCGAGGGTGCCCACAGGGAGGTGTACTATCACCGCTAATGTGGAGCCTGGTAGTTGATGAACTACTGGTTAGGCTAAACGACCTAGACATCAAATTTCAAGGTTACGCCGATGACATAGTCATAGTCTGACAATGGCTAGAGGGAAATTTGAGGGAACGCTCTGTGAAATTGTTCAGAGAGGCCTCAATGTAACTAGTAGATGGTGTCAAACAGTGGAACTGAAACTCAACCCGAGCAAAACCACGCTGATACCATTTACTAGAAGGAGAAAACTAAACTGCCTACATCCCATACTCATAGATGGGAAGGCAGTAGAATACCAACAGGAGATAAGGTATCTGGGTATCACACTAGATAGCAAACTCCTATGGAATAGACACGCTGTGGTGTGCAGAAATCTGGCAGGAAAAACGTGGGGTTGTAACCCCACGATCCTGCGATGGATGTACACCATGATAGTGACACCTGCAATAACTTATGGGGCAGTTGCGTGGGGAAGTAGAATAAAGCTGGCCTCTATGAGGAAACAGCTTGAGAAGACCTTGGGGCTCACTGCTTGAACACAGAGAAACTGCAGGCTTTGAATCCCACCCAGATCCTGAGATTCCTAAAGGAATCAGGATTAGAGGAGGCGCTCTAAATGGGTAAGTACACCAAAACTTGGAGGAGGAGGGTGGGGTACAATAGATCTATAAAGGTCGCAGTACAAGTCGTCACCACCATATCTACAATCTACAATCTACCGTACAAGCACATACATGCAATAAGACGGAGGAATCCATACACGTTGTAAGTATTTCACTGTCTTTTTTATTTCTCTTTTTTATTCCACTTTTATTCCACTGTCATTTTTATTTCGGCTGCGTTTTTAACGCATTCTTCTTCTTTAGGTGCCTGCTCCATTACTGAAGGTTGGCAACAATCATGGCAAATTCCGCACGGTCTTATGGCGCTCTGAAAAATTAGTGGGAGTCCAGACCAGTCCAGTCTTTTATGTTCTTTAACCAGGAGCACTTCCTTCGTCCTGGATCACGCTGCCCCTCTATCTTGCCCGCCATCATTAATTTCAGAAGACTATATTTTATATTTCTGAGGATACGTCCCAGGTACGTTGTCTCACGTTTCTTCACAATGACCACAATGACCACAAATTTGATCACAATGACAATAGTTCTCTGTCTCTCTCCTTGCGCCAAAGAACCTCATTATTCGTTATATGTTTCGCCCAGAATATACTCTGCATTCTTCGGAAGATCCACATCTCAAACGCTTCTATTTTGTTCATAGTATTGATCTACAACGTCCAAGCCTTAATCACAACACCATACAACAGTACCGAGTGAATGTAGCACTTAACGAACCGGTATCTTAGTTTAAGGTTTAGGCTTCTCTCGCAAAATGCTTTCCTCATCTTTAGGATCGTTGTTCTGGCTATTTCGATGCGTGTTCTTGATTATTGCTGCGGCACCTTCAATTTCTTCATTATTGCTGCGGCACCTCACTGAGGTAAGACACTGGTCTTACTTCCAGATCGGAATCCGGGTCTTCGGTGATCCAGCTGCCCAATTATTTAAATTTAGCGACATGCTTTATTTGCTTTTTGCAGTGGTTCTCAAACTGGGTGCCGCGGCACCCTGTGGTGCCGCGAGCTTATAACTGGGGTGCCACAGCAATAATTGCAAGAAATTTAAAAAAATGTTAAAAGAAAATTACATGAGGAGGTAAACGTGTCTGGGTCTTTAAAACGGAAAGGCGATGAACTCACTAAAGATTCTGAAGTGACTGATTCAATGACAACCAGCATCATCGGAGGAGACGAAATATCCCAGCAGACCCCTGCGACTCTAAATCATTCAAGTTTGTTTGCATAAGTTCGCTAAAACACAACTCACGACCAAAAGATAATCCGAGAAAAAAATAAGGAAATATGATCCTAGCTACTTCACATTGTTTGGCTTTGTTTCTGTTGGGAACGAATAAGCACCGCAAGGGCAATGCGTTATCCGTCATAAAATTGTTTCTAACAGCTGCTTGGTTCCATCTAAATTAAAAAGGCATCTGGAATGCAATCAATCTGATTTAGTACATAAAGGCGAAGAAATCTTCAAACTCCGCGCTTTATCTCTTCAGGCAGGGTCATCCATGGCGGAGAAGATTTTTAAAAATTAAAACGCAACTGAAGCTTCATTTATTGTCAGTTCACACATAGCCAAATCTGGAAAGCACCATTCTATTGCCGAAACACAGATTAAACCTTGTATGAAGGATGTTGTAAGTTGCATTTTAGGTACAGACATGGCCAAGGAGATTGATACTGTGCTAGTGTCAAATAGCACTCACTCACTGTCTTGAATGCAAATAGTTCCGAGACCTCTCCCATGAACTTCAATTTTGATGTGGTATTTGTTAGTGTTTCTTGGATTAGATTTCTGTTTTTTTGTCCACCTTCATTTCTTCCAATGTGTTGAAGAGTGTTTTTCTATTCATGGAGTCAAAGGCCTTCTTGAAGTTAACGAATATTACTGTGGTATTCCTGGTCTTTCTATTTATTAGTATTGTTCTTAAGCACCAGATTTGTTCACTGCAGGATCTTCCTTTCCTGAACCCTCCTTGGTATTCTCCTATCTGTGGGTCTATCTGAGGTTCTAGCCGATTTAACAGGGATTTGGACATAATTTTGTATGTCACAGGTAGTAATGATATTCCTCGGTAGTTATTAGGGTCCGTTTTGTCTCCTTTCTTGTGGAGGGGGTGTATTAGGTCTAACTTCCATTCTTAAATAAGCAAGCGAATTTACACAATTTCAGAGTTTGTGGAGCTTATAAGAAGGTTGAGAATTTGTATTTTTTTTAGTTTACAGCTTAATGAAAGTACCAACGTTGCGGGAGTTACTGTTTTTCCTGCATTTGTAAGGTATCCATTCGAATTGCAAATAAAAGAAGAACTTTTGATGAGTGAATTGCTTGAAACTTACACCACTGGTGAGGAATTTTTCAAGTTATTGACAAATATATACATAATAATGTTTTGAAAGTGTGATGATATTTGTAGCAATGGAGCGGCTGCACTTGTTCAAGAAGTAAGGGGTGCCGTTTATAGAATGAAGCAAGTGGTAAACAATGCCACTAGCAGCCACTGTGTCATCCATCTATATTCTCTGGCAACTAGACGGATGCCGCAAGATTTAAAAGTCGTGCTGTGAAGATGACCCGCTTCAAGCACGTCTCTTAAAACTTTCCGCCGAGGATCTGGGTATGGATCACTTACAATTGTTTTTTAGCCAGACTAATTGAACTAAAAGATGCACTAGTAGTTACATTTACAGAAAAGCCTTTTATCCAACAATTCACTGATGTCGATTGGCAGCTTAAATTGGGATAACTTTCTGACATCTTTGAAAAACTAAATGAAACTGCATTAATGGAACTTCCGATATACTTAAAGGAAATAATAAAAAAATCTTCCAAACAACTTTATTCAGCCCATTAAAGACAATTGAGCATTAAATTGTCGTATTATCGTATTGTACTTTTTTATTTTCCTTTTTTAAGTTTCCAAACCGTTTTTATGATAGCTGTACCGCGAAATTTTTGTAGCCCGACAAGGCTGCAGCGAGATTTTGTTAGCTCGGTAAGGGTGCCGCGGCAAGAAAAGTTTGAGAACCACTGACTTATTGTATAGTTGCAAATTGGCTTGGATATCTGGTGTTCTACAGATAACCATTGTTTTCGTTTTGGCGGTATTTACTCGTAACCCAAGCGCGTCAACTTCTGCTATCATTTGGTTCATCAAACGTTATAGGCCACTTGCAAATATATCCGTATCGTCCGCGTACCTGATGTTGTTCAATATTTCACCATTAATCTTGATTCCATCTGTAGAGTTTTCCAAGGCTACCAGGAATATTAATAGATCTGAGTAGATATTGAACAACAATAGTGATAGTACACAGCCTTGATATACACCACGTTTAATAGGTATATCATTAAGAAATCGAAATGCAAGAAGTGAATATTACTGCTGCAAGGGAAAGTTTTACAGAAGATGCAAACAGTCCTTACATAATAGCATTTTACTTTAGATTTTAATTAGAATCTAGATTTATTTAGTCATGAATTTTAGTCCTGAACTAGTTACGAATTTAAGTTAGGCTGAAGTGTAATTTGGTAGTTGTGTTTGTGGATTAGATATCTGGTCTTGTGGCCCTTCTTCTTCTTCTTCTTCTTCTTTCGAATAGGCCTACTTTGGACCACGCTTGTTCAACTGTTGGGCTTTGACATTTGCCCAGTATTGTCCAATCTTCTGCCGGTATAACTCCTTTTCTCTTCTGTCCAGGGTGTACCTTTCCTACAGGGTTTTCCTGAAATCCATGCACTTCCTTCAGGGCGCGTCTCACAGACTGTCTATTTTGGAGATCTGTTATTCCTAGTTCCTTAATATCCCTCTCGGTTTCTGTCAACCAAGTAGTACGAACCTTCTTGTTTTGCCAGAAGGTGAACAGACGGTTGGTTAGTCTGCTTGGAGGCAATCTTGCAATGTGGCCATAGAAAGCAACCCTTCTTTTCCTTGCACACTCAGAGAGCATATCAATATGTTCGTAGAGCTCAGAGTTATGCCGCCTTCGGAATTCTCCATCTTCCTTTACCGGGCCTAGCAACTTCCTGAGAATTCTGCTCTCTCTGATTTCCAATTTCTCTACTAGACCTCTTCGGTTCAAGGAAAGACACTCCATGGCATACAGGGCTTCTGGTCGTAAGACTGATGTGTAGTGCTTAAGTTTCAGGTTGCGTGATAGGCATTTCTTATCGTAAGTGTTCTTAGTCAGTCGATAGGCTAGTTCTAACTTGTTGATAAGTTGGGTGCAATCCATTCGCCGAGACACTTACATTTCTCAGTCCTCTTGATGTTTCCCTGTTCTAGTAACATCTCCCTGTTTGCTTCTCTTATGTTGGTGAAGAATTCTGTTTTCTCCAGCGACACTCGAAGGCGCACTTTGGCAGCCTGTTTTCTGAGGCAGTTTACCTGCATTGTTGACATCTCAAGAGAATCAGCAAACAGTGCCATAACATCTGCAAAAGCCCGGCAATCTGCAACCAGTTCATCGCCCTTACGTCCCAGGTAGATACCACTCTGAGCACCCAAATTGTTTAGTTCCTTGCGTTATTCTCTCAAAACCTTTTCAAGGACACAGTTGAAGAGAAGTGGGGAAAGTCCATCTCCTTGTCTCACTCCAGTTTTTATTTCGAAGCTTTCTGAAATCTCGCCTTTAAATTTAACCTTGGAATGGGTGTTGGTCAAAGTTTCTAGGATGAGTGTGCGGGTTTTGTTGTCTAGCCCTAGTTCCTGAAGTACTTTGTTAAGTGTTTCTCTATCAATCGCATCGTAGGCCTTCCTAGAATCAACAAAGGTGACGACCACCTTGGCGTTTCTCATCTTGGAGTATGCAAGTACAGTTTTAAGATTGAGAATCTGTTCAGCCCAGGATCCGGTCTTCCTGAAGCCCCCTGGTAATCTCCCAGTTGACTATCCAACTGATGTTCTGTCCTTGTATGTAACGCCTTTGAGAGAATCTTGTATGTTACCGGGACGAGGGAAATTCCACCATTTGGTGTGGATTTTCTATAATAGAAGTTTTCGCTGGGTGGGTCATAGTTGAGTAAATTTTAAAGTACTGAGCCAAAAGGTGGCAGTTGTCCTTGTCGTTATAAGCCAGTTTGCCTTGTGAATCTCTGAAGTGGAGGCTTGGCGGAGCGTACTTTTTGAGTGCCTTCTTGCAGGTTCCAAAGAAATCTCTGGAATTATTTTTAGCAAAGCTCTCTTCGATTTGGATTAGTTGGTTTTGTGCGAAGGTTCGTTTGGTTCCTCGAATTATCTTGGCTGTAACCTTTCTTTGTTCCAAAAATTTATGCCAATTTTCCTTGCTATTTTTAGAATTCCACTTCACCCAGGCTATCTGTCTTTGGGCTACTGCATTGTCACAGTCTTCAGTTCAACACGGATGCTTCCTTCTTCTAGCGAGAGGAGCGAGTTAATTGGCCGCCTTGACAAGAGTCTCCTTCAGATAGTCCCAGCTGTTTAGGTCTGTGTTGTTCAGTCTCTGACTTACTTCTTGGCTGCTCTTGAGTCGATCTACGTCAAATTTTACCATTTTGGAGGTTCTGTGTAATCAAATGTTTCTAGGCTGGAGTCTTATTTTGATCTTTGAGAGGTAGTGATCTTGAGAGGTAGAGGTAGTGGTAGAGGTAGAGTCTACATTGGAGCTTCTTACTACCTGCACGTTTTGTATTTCCTTTTGAGATTTTCGTGAAATGGCCACATGATCTATCTGGTAGGTTTTATTATTCACCCAGGTTGGTATTAGATGAAATCCAAGTCTTCTGCTTCCTTAGCAAGTGTTTGAAGGCTGTAGACTTTATGACCAACCCAAAAGTCCTACGCAGATCTACCAATCGTTCTCCGTTTCGGTTGGTTCGCTTATGCGCCGGATAATTGCCAACTATGTTTCTGTATATTTTCTCTCTTCCCAATTGAGCATTGAAGTCACCAAGAAGTATGACGGTGTGCCTCTCTGGAAGTTTAGAGATATTATCTTCTAAGTCTTCCCAGAATTTATCAGTTCTGTCTGGATTGCGTCTGTTGTCCTGGTTGATTGGGGCATGTACATTGACTATAATGTAGCCCTTGTTTGCGTATTTGAGAGAGAGGACGGATACACGACTACTCGGGGAGGTAAAGTCGGTGACTGAATCCAGTATCCTGTGACTGATTATAAATCCTGTACCTAAGCGGGGTATGTTCTTCATTATCCGCTGACCCATTTTTCCTTTGAGGATTTTGTAGCCTTAGGACTCGAAGGCATGTTCGTCCGTAAATCTGGTTTCCTGTACTGCTGTCAGTATTATGTTGTGTCGTGTTAGTGAATCAGTCAAATTTTTCAGTTTACCCACTGTTAGCAGTGAGTTGGCATTAAATTTGGCGAAGAAGCTTTGCCGTCTTGGTCTGAGTTTACGTCCAGTGATATCAGGATGCTCCGACTCATCCTTAAAGCATACTGGTGCGGACTCCCCAGAATCCGAAGGTCCGCTAACGTCACCATAGGTGACGGTGGATTGGTTACCACCTGGGGTAGTGCATTTAGCGAAATTTTCCTTCATGCTCAGTTGAAGAATATTCTTTATCGGATAGTGGTGAGCCACTGTCGAAGTTACTACCCAAGTTGTTATATTGGGAGGCTTATTATTAGGGGTTGTCACCCCTAGGCAGGTCGCCTTCACTACGGCTAAGGATTCCTGTCCACCCCACTTTTCCCAGGTGCATAGGACATAGGCAATTCAGGCATGAAAATAGGCTCCGTGCTATTGTTTACCAAAGATGTTCAAGGGGTACGTATTATTATATTACTATAGTTCATTTTTTTAAGAATGCCGTAACTAGAAACCTGATTTACACTATAACAAATATTCAATCTAGTTACAAAATTTGGCGCTAAATACAAATATAGTTACTTGAATATAAAATTGGTAATTTATTAATGGTTGCGTTGAATATCTTATTAATATTGATGAAATACTCCAAATGGCAACAATAGTAATAAAATGCAAACAAATAAATGGAGAAACACGCAAAAAATCTAAATGATGACAAACTGTCAAACAGATCAGATGATAATTGTGAATTGACACGGCAGCCATTGACAACTAACAACTGCAAATGTATGTGAAAAGATAGAGAGAAAAGAGGTAGAGTAAATATCGTCGGTGTGAACTTCTCCTCGATTTAAACCAATCAGAGAACAAGGTCAAATAAGCCCTATCCTCCCTGTACTGCATTCTTAAAAAAAATTGACTTTAGGTCCAGATTTGTTTTCTGTTTATTCTTAATTTCTAGTAGGTTTCTTTTATCAAATGTCAAATTAATTAAACGTCAAATTTAGAAATTCTTTTCAAAATAGAAATCAAAAATTCACTTTGTTTTTACACAATTTTTTTACACCAACACCAATCCAATGTTAACTATTTGTTTTTCACTATAAACTTCTCTCCCAATGAACTTTACACCACTCAAAATACACAATTTCTACAAGCAAATTTTTGCACGTCTAACTTGTTTGGCGGTTGTCTAGCACCTTTTATATACATATATATTTTGTAGTTTAATTAAAATACATGGAACTACAAGTTGCGAAAGTAAAGAGTGCAACCTAAGGGGAAGGGGAACCGTTCTTAGAAGACAATGGAATTTAGACCGAACAAAATCGGGTGGGCATTGCAGATATATTAGGGGTTGATTCAAATGGGTACTTGCGGATATATTAGGGGTTGCTTCAAATGGGTAATTAGCATGCGTGAGATTTGAACAGGTTAATTCATTTCCTGTTTGAACTTGTATGTTTTTGAACAGAAATTCCCACATATATTATAATTTCGATTTTTAATCTTGTGCGATTCGGAGAAATTTGGTTATTGAACACGCCACAGGAGTCTTTTAATTTTGTAGAGTACACCTGGGTGCCACTCTTTATCGAAGGCCTGTTGTATGTCGAGCAATGCCGCAGAGCCGTATTCTTTCGTACCCGCGTGTTAGCTATGTTGTCAAAGAACCGATTGACTTGTTCTATCGTAGAATGCTTCGAATTGATGTTCTGGGACAATGTTTAGCGTGTCTCGATCAATTGTTGGATCCTTCTGAGCAGTAGTTTTTCAAGTAGCTTGGATGTTTTGGGCAGGAGGTTTATGTGGCGATACGATTTGATACCATTTGGTGGTTTGCCAGGTTTCTGGATCTTTGCGATTTGCGCAACTCCGTAGGTATGTATGATGAACGTGAATTGAAGCACTAAATAGATTGGTCAGGAATAATGTGCCCTACTTTTGTAGCTTCTTAAGGATGATGCCTGTGATCAGGTCGTATCCAGGAGATTTTCCGATTGATCCCTTGGCGTATCATACTGTATACTTCCACATGTGAAATATGCCCGATGGGTAGGCCTAGAGTAGCGGTCGGGAAACTTTTTTAACCATTTCCCCAAAATATTTTTGCGTAAGTCGATTTTACCCCCTCATTTTGAAAAGGAGACAATCAATTTACATTAAACATTATTTTTGTATAACGTTTGTTTCAATATTCTCATATTGAAACAAACAAAAAATAATTGAAAACTTTCCCCCTTTAGCTTGTGGAGAAATGATGTTGCTTCAGGTATGATGCAATAACTTCAAAATTGGGGCTTTATTATGTAAGAGCAAGACTTTATTCAGTCTTCGGCGTTTAATCGATTTTTGTTCTTCGTTTTTATGTTCATTAAAGTGGAAAAGCCTTGTTCACAAAAGTAGGTTGTTGCAAATGGCAGCAACTTTTTTACCACCTCCTCATGTGCAATTTTGAAAGCCTTTGCAGCTATTCTCTAATAAACTTAATAAAGACGGAACAAAGCTTGAATATATAAATATACTCAACCTTTCCGGAACTCTATAATACTAATGAGTCTTTTTAGGACTACCAAAAACAAATCTCTTATGAAATTTGTCAGTTATTCTATAGCTTTCAGTCCACCTTCGTGGCACTCAACAAAAACCATAAAAATAACATTGATTTTTAAGATCATGTCTTTCCGATAACTTGAGTGGATAGCCATCTCGAAACGCGTCCACAGATGGCTATCCACTCAAAGTATCGGAAAGACATGATCTTAAAAATCAATGTTATTTTTATGGTTTTTGTTGAGTGCCACGAAGGTGGACTGAAAGCTATAGAATAACTGACAAATTTCATAAGAGATTTGTTTTTGGTAGTCCTAAAAAGACTCATTAGTATTATAGAGTTCCGGAAAGGTTGAGTATATTTATATATTCAAGCTTTGTTCCGTCTTTATTAAGTTTATCTGATTATCTATAATGTTGTATGGTTTTACCAATTCAAAAAATATTCTCTAATACTTCAGTATTAGATAGAAGTTCAAGAATTGCCTATGCCAAACCTTCTGGTATGTTAGGAATTTCGTATTTAAAAGGATTTACAACCCAACTGACAGTTTGAACATCAAGATTTTGAGAACCATTTTTGTTTGTATATCAAGATCAGAGAACCACTCTCTGAGTTTGGTAAGATGTCTTATAACTGTATCCTTGATGTCATCAAAAGTAATATTTTCACAATCTTCCAAAAACAAAGCTAACTTTGAAAAAGAAGCTACCTAGTTCTGTTCTGCTTCACGTCTATAATATTGAAGCTTTAATCCAAACGCTGACACTATTTCTCTGGTTGAGATGATCTTTGTTCAATATATTCTCAAAAATATTCTCGTGCAATCGACGAGGGGGTTTTAAACTTATCTGCGATAATATTCTTTTGATCAACCATAAAATAATTTCGAGTTCAGTTTTAAGAACCCATACTGGATTTAGAACTTTACCTTGATTGGTGATGAAATGATGTGTGGTGTCAGTAACAGTAACATCACGACGTTTTCTACATACAGTACTGCATGCACGATTTTGCGATCACGCCGATCACCTTATGCGCAATGGTCCAGACCCTCACTCTGACTCGTTTTAGTATCTGTAGGAAGTGCAAACAAAATAGGAGTGAAAAATCAAAATTTTGTAAATTATTTTCTTAAGTTTCTAGACTATATATGACAAATAATTATTTACATATATTCTGACTATCAAGGAAGGATCAACGAAAGAAAAAAATAAAAAAGATGTACCTACCGCAATTTAAATTAAACAAAATTCTTAAGAAACGATTATTTTGAATTCCAAATAATGTTACATCAAATAAGTTTCTAAACTATTTTTTCTAGCTATTACAAGACCGCTGACTTAACTAGTTTTATAACAATTACACTACTTCTTTAAACTATACTGATTAATTTTCATTAAAAATTGTTAATAATTTGAATTATTGATTTCTTAAATAACTAACTTATACAGATCCAGATTCTAAATTTCCTGATTTTCTAAACTAATGGCTCTAAAATCAAAAAAATCTGTCCTTTGTTAATTACACTTGTTAGAATTAAAAAACTTATCTTCTTGCATTTTCGATTTAAATATTTCGCGTCTGTTTCGGATGATGATTCTCGAACGATAATTGCAAAACTTTTGATATCTGCAACGTGTTTGTTTGTATGCTGTGCAATGAACTCGAGTGGTAATCGACATTACATCGCTCATAATTGCTCGTGGGTTTAACAAGTAGAAACGTGCAAGTGCAAATCAAAAGACGCAGCGATTAACATCCTCCCTTATATAAACTAATTACGACGACTAGTAATATTACGAAGAGTTTTGAGAAACAAGCAAAACATAGAAAACTTCATTTAAATTAAACGAACTTAAATGGACACATATACAACTACGTAAATTGGTTATAATTCTTGCCTCTTTAGACTTAACGTCTAGGGTCGTCTATTTAGTTCTGTATGTTTAGACTTGTGTGTCTAGTCTTCTCTCTCTAGTCACGTATATCTGATATTATCTGTCTAGTCTTGCTTATCTAGTCATGTTTATATTGCTTATCTTGCCTGTTCACTCTTGTCTGTCTAATCTTGCTGTCTAGCATTGTCGTTCTAAATTAGTCTGTCTTATCAGTCAGTCCTTGTCTGCTATTCTTCTCTGTCTAGTCCTGTCTGTTTTGTATGTCAAATCTTGTTTCTCTAGGCCCTCGTATTAAAGCCAATCGTTTTAAGAATCAAACAAAATATAGAAAACTACATTTAAATCAAATTAAATGGATACGTAGAGCTAAAAATTGGTTTTAGTTTATTATTCTGTCTAATCTTATCTATCTACTCTTGTCTGTATGGACACGTCTGTGTCTGTCTAGCCTTGCCTAGTATTGTATCTAGTATTTTCTGCTCAGTCCGGTTGGTCTAGATCTCTCTGCCTAGTCTTGTCTGTATTATTTCGTCTGCCCGAGTACGTCTTGTCTTGAGGGCCTAGTCTTGATCGGCTGACCTTGTCTGTCTAGACTTTTCTATCTAGTCTTTTATGTCTAATCTTGTCTGGCTATTTTTTCTCGTCTAGTATTGTCCGCCTACAATCGTCTGTTAGGCTTGTCTGACTAGCCTTGTCTGTTTAACCGAGTTTGCCTAGTTGTGTCAGTCTAGTCTTTCCTAACTAGTAATTTCTCTCTAACCTTTCTTGTCTAGATCTGTTTGTTTAGTTTTGTCTCTCTAGTCTTGTTTTTATTGTTTCATCTGCCTAGTCTTGTATACCTAGGCTTGACTGTCTAGTCCTGTATGTTTAGCCACATAAGGCTAGTATTTTCTTTTTAGTCCTGTCTGTTTAGTCTTGTCTGTCCAGCCTTGTCTGTTTCCTCTCGCCAGCCTAGTCTGGCTTGTCTAGTCCCGTCCGTCCAGTCTTTCTGTCTATAGTCCATTTTTTTAAGAATGCAGTAACTAGAAACCTGATTTCCACTATGATAAATGTTCAATCTAGTTACAAAATTTGGCGCTAAATTCAAATATGGTTACTTGAATATAAAATTGGTAAGTTATTAATGGTTTGATGAAATATCTTAATATTATTGAATAACTTATACAGTACTAACAAATAAATGGAGAAAAACGCAAAAAATCTAAATTAAATAAACAGATCAGATGACAATTGTGAAGTGACACGGCAGCCATTGACAACTAACAGCTGCAATTGTATGTGAAAAGAAGAGAGGTTGAGATGGAGAAATACATATCGTCGGTTTGAACTTCTCCTCGATTTAAGCCAATCAGAGAACAAAGGCAAATAAGCCCTATATTCGCTGTACAGCATTTTTAAAAAAATGAACTATAGTATTGTGTGTCTAGTTTTGTCTGTTTAGACTTGACTGTCTAATCTCACCTAGCTGCGCTAACTGTGAGGGAGACCACTTGACTAACGCTAGAATATAACCAAAGTAGAAAGAAGAATAATATACATATATATATATATATATATATATATATATATATATATATATATATATATATATATAAAGGGCAATACAGGAAACCAAAACCAAGGATAAAATTTCGTACTTCGAAGCGAGATGGAAAGTCATAGCTATGACGCATAGCTATGATATGATTTATGTAAAGGAATTGGCGGCAGCACTGATTCCCACGATTCTAGCGACCACAAAACCCTCGTCCAACAAGAAATAGCAAGCATAAACGATTATCCATTAATGCAAAAACCCTGACACCCACAACAATTGTTGACGACCTTACAGTGAAACCTACAAAGGCAAACACAGCACCAGCGGTAAATGGGAAACAAACTTCTACAAACATCAACAGCCCTCCCGGTTGATTCTACCAGCGAACCTTGGACTAGCGAACATGATAGCAGAGCAACCTTCAAACTTCCGACACCACTGAAGGAGAAAGAGAAGCGCAAACCGGTATGGCGGCATACCGGTCAGAACCTAATCCTAAAGTGTCAGAACAACCACCGTAAGAAAGTTTGGGTCAAGACCAAAACTAAAGGCTGGGAAAAGGGCAGACTAAAAAACCAAGGGCTCCCAATGACCACGGACAAAAATAAATAACTCGTCCCTCACTTTAGTTACGCCTTATACCTGTAGAAAATTGCCTGTAATCTATATAATTGAAACCCAATAACAATTGTTTCTATTTTGCGTCTGTAATGGCCTCATAACAGCACTTATACGCGTGCGGTTATGCTCGCCGAGTGCGATACAATTTTCTCAATATGTTTCGGCGTTTTTTTTTATTTATAAATGGCATAAAAGGGCGCCAAATAGAAAAAATACTATAAAAAACGCGTTCGTAAGGCGGGTTTCAGCACTTCCACAAGAAAACTCCTCGCTACGCTCCCAGTTTTACAAACTTGCACGCGTGCTGTAAAATCGCGCTTACTGAACTCGTCCTTAAATATACTATTATTATGTGCCAAAAAATTAAAAAACTGAAAATTTTTCAGTTAAACCTAAATCGCAGCAAAACAGCACATAATCTGCTGGAACAGACAATATTCGAAAATAGCATAGATATTGTTATAGGTCAAGAGCCAAATAAGCGCATGACTGGCAACTGCTTCCTCGACTTAGACCGGGACTATATATCTTACAATAGCTGTAAAGGTTTTGTCTGTGTCGACGTACTAAGAACTATTGTTATCTGTCACCAAGGAAAACAACTAAGGAGTTTGAAGAATACCTATACGAGCTAGAACGTCATCTAAAGGCTAATTCGAGACACAAGGAAGTCACTCTGGCAGGTGATAAACGAAAAAGCTCATATCTTCGGATCGAAAATACAATATATCGTCGCTGCGCCTGACAAGTTCCATATGTGATATTTGTAAGGTTTTGCGAAACAACAAAAAACGTGTTATTGAATAAACAAACGGAAACACTGCAAAATTATTAATGCCATATGATAGACATTTATTTGGGAAATATTAGAAATATACAGCTTGCCATAAATATTTCTTGTTTAATGAGCTAGATTTTTTTGTAACCAAAAAGTGCACACTAAAGTGCACTATAAAATCAGTCGTACTAACAATTATAATATTAAATATAATGAGGTCTTATTGTAGCCCCTTTTAACAGTTTATCCTTAGTTATAATTTTACCATCACAAACAGCATTTCACAGCATTTAATATTAAAAATACCCATAGAAAAAGAAATGAAAACTTCTATTAAAAAAAAAAACAAATAAAAAACTTCTATAAAACCTGTCAACAGAACAAACATGTGTAACAGATCAAACAACTTATTAACGCTTATTTTCTAAACTTATCGGACTTAATTGAGTTATAAAGTTACTTTTTGTAATGAAGGTTTTAAAGACTGGAGAGTATCGTATTTGATTTTATCATTTTTTTGGGTTCGTTGTACAGTTGAGTAACAACAAATGTTGGGTTGTAGGCACGAAGTCGTTGAGGTAAGATTTTCCATTCGCCGGGATGCCGTAACTTGTAGAAGATACTACCATTTTTATATAGAAGTGCTCGTATGTCGTTTACAGTTCGATCTCCAGCTCTTTTGCCTGGACGAATGGAACAAAGGCAAATATTACCCTCATAATTCTTAAAAAAAGTATCATCAACAAGATGAATATGGTATGGTTGCTTAGGTCTTGCTTCCCTCATGCGACTGATATAATCACTTGGTGCGAAGATTGGAAGACGAAACTTTTTCTCCAACGTTGAGTGGACACTGTCTACTTGCATCATAGTATGTCCTTTTTCTAAAATGATCTGTTCTATCTCCAAGCTGTCCCCTTTGTTAACTTTACTATACCTGATGACAGAGCTTTATTTCTGTTTTGGTAGGCACACCCATCTGAGATAATAACTATTTTTTTATAGTTTAATTGAGACTTAATGAAATGTATTAGGCAGCTTGTAAATTCAATAGCCGTAACACCTCCATCTCCATCGTGCCAAACATGCAGGTGTACGTCTTTTTTATTGTTAATATAAATGGACTGATTATGAACATAAAGTTCTTGTTTATAATACTGAATTGACACCAAAATCTTTGCACAGAGGAGAACAGATTGGACATCAACAGTCAGGAACGAGTACATCGGATGAGCTTATAGTGCGAGCTTCAATATGAGCGTTGTAGGCTTCATTTTTTTTTCAATGTGTCATGTGTACTGCTCTTGCGATGTTGCCTTCTTTTTTAGCTGTACATACATTGCACTGGTCTTTCCTAGGCTTACAAATAGAAATCTTTTCCTCTTCCAATATCTCAGTTTGCGACCAATATTTAGTTTTTGGTTATCCTTGCACCACTCGGTATAAACTCGAAATATGTGAGACTTTGATTCAAAAGTGTCTTCACTGTAAACTCTGTTACTGCTAGAGCGGCAATAGTGACTTGGTACTTTATTTACTAAGTTCAACCATTCTTTAACAGTAGTTTTCGAAATAGGGATTTATAGTTTTTGATTGTCGTTTTTCATGTTTAGATCTTCATTCCTTTCCTTCCTCTGTATTATTCTGCAGCTTTTTAATCCATTCTGACAGTGTATCACTATTTATATTAAAAGTGCTAAGAAGAAAGCTTTTGCACAACTTTATAGTAACATTCTGATCATAGGATAAATAATAGTCATAGGCCAATTGTCTTTGAGGCATATCTTCCGAGTTATTCGTAGTCTTCTTAATACTGGACGCATCCGAACAAGATTTTTGAAATAAGATTTTTTCTCATCCCATGTAGTTAAGCCCCAAAAATAATCAAATAATGCTTTCCGTTTCTGTTCACAAATCAAACCGCATAAACAGCTTCTGTCAGATTTGAATATACAAGAATGGATACATGTTTTTTTTTTAAGATATTTTCTAGGTTTCGGTACTATTTCATATCTCGCTTTCTCGCCTGTTTCATCATAATTCCTCTTTCTGCCTGTATATTTTTAGCCACATACCCTCTGTAACTTAGCAAACTCCCTTTGTTTTTCATTTATTTCCTCATCACTTTTCGAAAACTCAGATTCAAATATACTATCGTCTTCGTATGTGCAAACCGCATTATTATTTCGCTCTGGTATACCTGTCTTTTCAATATTATCTGAGATCTCAGGAATGGTACAATCGATTTCTGATTGATCTACAAAACGATCAAGATGTTTTTCGTATGTAGCATCTTTTAATTCTTCAAACAGAGCCATATCGCCTGAAGAAAGTAAAAGCAAAGCAGTAGGCAAATAGTGTAGGTAAATTTGCAGGTACCTCTATATATATACCTATAGCTGATACATATACTTATAGCTGATATAGATTTTTTTACACACACATTCAAATTCCCCTTTTAAGGTACTTACAATTAGATATTAATAGTCTTGGGTTTGCTGGATCATACACCACAACGCTTACAAAGCTAACACGGTTGGTGAGCCACTAAAGACGGAACACAAATCCTTTATGTGCATTTCTACACATACGAATTTTTCTTAACGGTCAAAATACATATGGAATTTGTTAGAATTGTTTCTAGTTCGAATAACACAAAAAGAACTATATCAACAGATAGAGAACGAAACGGAGATTATTTTTAATGCAAAAAAAAATGATAAAATGCACATATGGAATTTGGCAGGCGCAGCGACGATATCAAATGTGCGATCCTGGAAGGATGGATCGAAGCAAACGACCTTTCAGTTATTAATGAAGGAGACATTCAACACACCTACATTCTCGAATCACAATGCCTCTACCCTGATAGACGTTACAACCACGACAGTCAGGCGACCACGACAGTCAGTAGAAAAATTAGCAGATGGAAAGTCGACTTGGAACATGAAAACCTAAGCGACTACCGCACAATCACTTTCGAGATCATTGAATCTCTATAGACAACTCGTACTCAATAAGCGCTAAAACAGCTAGGCTGGAAACTGACAGTCGAGGGATGGTCCAGGCTACAAAAAATATTAGACCAGGAAACTGAGCAAAGCAATGTAATTTTTAAAGAGCATTGACCAGTTACAAGCTCTTCCGATTTCACAGAATATATTTCCATTTGAGCGTGGAATGCTTTCCAAAATGACGTCGAATAAAACACTGTCACCGACATGGGCGTAGCCAGGATTTAGTTTCGGGGGGGGGGGCGGGTGGGGTTAAGAAATTACAGTATCATAAATGCACCAATTTACTTTCTCAAACTGACACACAAGGGTTCCTAAACTTCACATCTACCATGACCTCTTGAAGAGAGTCGTCTCTACTCTTCTCTTTATTTCAATATAACATTTATGTATATTGGCTACTCCCTGGCTACTCCCATGGTCACCGACCTACTTACTGGTGGACTACAGCGTTTGCCGATAAAAGAGCCGCCTGCATCCGAAAGAGAAGAGCGTTAGTAAGAAAGAATAAATCAAAGGCAACTGATGAACATAAACAAGCAGCGAGAATCGACTATCGTAACTCTAAACAAGATTGCGATAAACTCATGAACAACACATGACAAAGTTGTGGAAAGATCTTTGCAACCAGTTGGAAGAGGATATATGGGGATAAGGCTTTAAAATAATATCTGACAAACAAAAAAAAACAAAGGCCAAACATTAGTCTAAGGAAGAGATAATACGCCAGGTTCAAAAACTGTTGCCCAAAAAACCTTAAAACAATTAGGTGGATCCCGAAGTAACGGAAATAAGACCTTTGACCTGGACGAAGTGCAGCGGATTAAGACCGGGAAAACTCCAGGTCCAGATTTTACATCGCCAGATGTGCTCAAAGCAGTAACTATCAAGAGACCTGAAATCGTCCTGAGAGTGATGAACAGCTGTCTGGTTAAAGGAGAATTTCCCGATATTTGGAAGGAGGCACGTCTTGAACTCATCGAAAAACCTAAAAAAGATCTGGCCGATGAAACAACGTACCGGCCGATCTGCATTCTATACACTCCAGGTAAACTACTTGAAATGCTAGTCAAGGCATGCCAAAAGGACGAACTAGAAACCAGAGGAATATAACACGATAGACAGTACAGATTTAGGGCGGCCAGGTCAATGATAGATGCTCTGACCAAAGTCATGTAGGTACCAAATTATATTAGAAAAAAAGGCGTTTAAGAACCAAGAGCTCGCGTTACTTCTCATTCTAGATATAGAAAACGAGTTCAACTGAGCTTCATGGGACCTTATAATAGAGACGCTAATAACAGCGGTTGTTAGCCCGTATTTGGTAAAGATGGTCCAGTCGTACCTCAGTAATAGATACATTATCACCAACAGCATGTCAAAAATGTAACCAGACATATTCCATGATGTTTAAGTCAGGACTTCTAGCAGGCCAATTCAAAATTCGAAAACCTACCTCATTCGTAAACCTAACCTACCTCTTGCACTATATGTGCAGTGTGCGAGCGGGTATTATCATGCGTTAGTACGAAATTGTCCAAACATTGAAAAAACTCATACAGCACAGCAGTAGAAATAAAATCGCTTTTTATAAGCCTACCGTTAAGAACTGGTTAACGGTGAAAAAAGCAATTGAATTCACCTTTGACAGTACAAATATTGAAGTGAGGATCTATAGCAATAAAGTACATACTGCTACTAACATATAGTCAACGCCGTCGAAAAACGAAACAAATTGGACAGAGATTGTAAAGAAACCTAGGCAAAAAAGGACAGAAAATCCGAGGGAAAATAATACTGATGCAGTTTTTGTAAAAGAGGAAGGGCAATCATATCCTGATCTGGTCAAGATGATACGAAATGAAATTGACACCAAAACATCAGGAATAGTCATCACAAAGATGCGCCAAGTCAAATCAGGAGAACTTTTACTAGAGGTAAAAGGTGGTCAAGGACAGGATCTGAGCAAAAGCATAGCACAAAAGTGCTCAAAAGAAAATGTGCGTGCCATGACTGACAGCATAATACTGCACGTCAAGGACCTAGACGCTGTTACTACAGCAGCCGAAGTAGAAGACGCTATAAGAGAACACCCTGACATTGTGAACATGAGAACAATGTGGAGGTAAGAAACCTAAGACCGTGCTATGGGGAAAACCAGATTGCAACAGTTACACTTCCAAAAGTCCAAGCTCTAAAGCTACTCGAAAGAAACAGAATTAGAATTGGACTTGTTGAATGCAGAATAAGGCCTCGAATAAATCTTACCAAGTGCCACAGATGCTGGCAGATAGGACATACCGCAAAAGAGTACAACGGACCTGACAGACAAAAACTCTGTTTTGCTACCAAGAAGGCCACATTGCCAAACAGTGCCAAGGCCAAGAATTCTGTCCGATTTGTCAAAGTAAGGGACACCGGACAAATTCTGGCATGTGCACAAATTTCCAAAAAGCGCTGGCGGAGGCAAGGCAACACCAAAAAAATTAAAATGTTGAAAATCCTCCAATTAAATGCAAAGAGATCCCGTGGGGTGCATGATCTGCTGCATGTCACAGTGTCTGAGTTAAATATTGATAATACTAAGCGATCCAAACAAAAAAATAATTAGTAATACAAAATGGTATGCAGACCAAAATAAAGACACCGCAATAAGAACCATAATCAAAACTATTCCAATATTAGGCAGTGGATGTGGAACGGGCTACGTTTGGATAGAGACTGCAGAAATGATATTTTATAGCTGCTACTTTTCGCCCAACAAAAATCTGGACCACTTACAAAAGGCATTGGACGATCTGAGCGACTCCATGCGAAGCCAACGAAAACCAAAACTTATAGCCGGCGATTATAATGCGAAATCACCATATTGGGGCTCACCAAAAAAAAGATACACGTGGCGATATTGTAATGGACTGGATCTCTACCATGGACCTGTTTATAAAAAATGATGATAATGAACCAACTTTCCAGCGCAGGGAGTCCCAGTCGATTATTGACCTCACACTCACAAATAATAATTTAGCGAACAAAATAGGAAAGTCCTACAAAGGGAATCCTTAAATGACCACAATTATATCTTCTACACGATTAAAGACTGTGAAACGTGCATTTCCCCCAGGTACATTGGTAGTAGGAGATGGCCCACCAGTACAACGCCCGCAATCTTATAAAACTTCGGCCTTAATCCTGAGGAACAAATTAAAAAGCTACAAGACCCTACAGCAGAGTCATTTATAATAACACTAAGCAAAGCATATGAGGCAACATTCCCACAAAAAAGCGGTTCGTAAAACCCAGGCGTGTCTATTGGTGGAACGATGAAATAGCCTCTTCAAGGGCAGCTTGCATTGCGTCTAAACGCATATATCTGCGCAAAGAAGAAAGAATCCAGACCTAGCTCTCAGGGAAAAATACAAACAAGAATCTGTAACTGCCAAAAATGCACTCAGACAAAAAATAAATGTTTCTAAACGTCTTCACTGGCAAAACTTGTGCGAAAAAATTAAGGAAGATACCTGGAGGGAAGCGTATAAAATCGCAAGGCGAGGGCTGAAAATAAGGCATCCAATTCTACAGGTTCCGATGGAAAAGATGTTGGAGGTGGTAGACAAACTGTTCCCCACTCATGAGGAGCCGAGCTGGGAGCAACCCAACCTGACGGAGGTAGTCCCATTTACGGAAGATGAATTGCTAAGAGAGCCAACGTATTCGTAATGGTAGAGCGCCAGGACTAGACGGACCACCACCTGATGCTCTAAAAGCCGCAGTGGATAAGTTCCGAACATATATCCTAAACCTAATGAACCGTATAGCTAACGATGGGATCTTTCCCGACGACTGGAAAAAAAGCCAAGATGGTGCTAATTAAGAAAGGTGATAAAGCACCACAGGCCCCATATAGGCCCCTCTGTCTCTTGTTTCGGGCAAACTCTTGGAACACCTGATACTTTGTAGACTAAAACTAGAACTTAGTTCAGGCAAACAACTGTCAGAAAAACAATATGGCTTCCGAGAGGGAAAATCAACAGTAGGCGCTATAGCAAAAGTCATTGAAGTAGCAAAAAAAGCGCAAGCGGGCACGTAGAGCGGGCATGCTTTTTACTCAGCTGCCTGGCAAAACATTCTTAAGGAACTCTCAGCAAGAGGTATCTCACCATATCTGCTACGCCTGGTAAGAAGTTACCTACATAATAGTAAAGTTGTTCTTCAAGAAAACAACAAATTAGTGGAGCGTGATGTTTGTAGTGAAGCGCCACAGGGCTCTGTTTTGGGACCGACACTATGGAATGTCCTTTACGACGGACTACTACGACTGAAGCTACCGGAATGTGTGGACATGGTGGGCTTCGCTGATGACTTGGCACTTGTAGTGTCGGGGAAGACGAAAATAGAATCTATGTCAAGAGCAAAGAGGGCCATAAAACAGGTGAATAAATGGATGGAAATCAAGAAACTAAAGCTGGCACCAGAAAAGACAGAAGCAGTATTGCTAACTGGACTAAGAAAAATGAAACCCATCGCATTTATAATAAAAAGAGATAAAATAACCCCAAAGAAATCGCTAAAATATCTAGGTGTAACCATTGACAAGAGCCTATCCTTTAATCGGCATATCACCACAGTGGCAGCCAAAGCACTGAAAACTGCAGCAGCGCTAGATAAATTCATGCCCAACGTGGGAGGATCGCGCAGTAATAAGCGAAAACTTCTTTGCTCGGTGCTTCACTCCACAATGCTCTACGCAGCCCCAATTTGGGCAAAGGCTTTGAGAAAACAAGTGATTCGACAAAACTTGGTAACCGTTCAAAGGAAAATGGCGCTAAGAGTATGCTGTGCTTACCGGACTGTCTCTAGGGATGCTGCCCTAGTGTTAGCCGGCATACCACCCATAGAATTAATGGCAGAAGAGAGGGTAGAGGTCTACAATGGCAGATCAAACGGAGATGGCACACAGACCGACAAAAAGGCTCTAGCGAAGGCCCGAACGTAACAGGCCTGGCAAAACCAGTGGAGCCTATCCACTAAGGGATACTGGACCAGAATCCTAATCACTAATGTGGAGCGTTGGGCAACTAGAAAACACGGCGAAAAAAATTTTTACGTCACCCAAGTTTTTAGCGGACACGGCTGTTTCAGGATCTTTCTCCATAGCATCGGTAGGGCCACAGATTGCCTCTGTATTTACTGTGGATTCACAGACAGCGCGGCGCATACCGTTTTTGAGTGTGACAGGTGGATACCTGAAAGGAATAAATGGAAGGATAAGACTGGACAAATACTAGACCCATCAACTATGGTTGAACAAATGATCTCGTCGGAGGACTTATGGGCAGATACATCAAGCATGATCCAAGACATCATGACAATAAAAATGCTATACGAGCGGAAAGGGAAAGAAGCCTAAAAGATAAAAAATGTTATTACCTGAACCCTTAATCACTGTAAGTGGAGGGGAGATGTAAGGGCAACACTATGCAGCAAAATCTTGAAAGTTATGAGAAAAGCGGTCCCAAGATGCTTGTGATATTCCGGAGGGTCCACTTGCTAAGTTAACCGTGAGGTGCTTACTACGACCCCAAAAAAAGTACGAAATTGTTACCGATGAAAGGAGCATATGGTACTACATGTGCTTCTAGGACACCCCGTATATACGGATCAGCAGTCATAGAACCATTATCTATGACCGCCAATTCTGTGTGAGCCTCTGAAGAAATGCAACCCCAGAACATAACGGATCCTCCAATAAAATTTATGATGCATCTAAAATTGCACGGGCTGGAGCGTTCTCTTCTATACACGGGTATACGTCTATCTGAAGAGTACAAACAGAATATGAATTCATCGGTAAACTAAACGTTTGCCCAGTCATTGAAATTCCATTCTGCACGTGTTCTAGTAAATGCGAGCCTTGCCACTCGGTGTTCTCTAGTTAGTATGAGGCCTATTGCTGGTATTCTCGCACCTATTCCTACATCTCGCAGTCGATTCCTAATTGTCTAACTACAACTCGCACATTTTGAGCATTGTACAGTTCAGTTTGTAACTTCCTTGGGGTGTAATGTCTGATATGCATTGCATTTAAACGTATAAATCAGTCATTTCTTGCTGTTGTTGCCCTCTTACGACCTTGTAATGCTCGACACGACCATGCTCTTCGTGTGTATTCCCCAGTTTCTCTGAATCTTCTTATTATTCTTGAAACCGTAGAATGCTGAATTCCCAATGCTTCAACAACATATCTTTGATCTAGACCAGTGTTTCCCAACCTTTTTTGTGCCATGCCCCACCTAAGCCTTTCTAAAATTCTTAGGGAGGCGGGCAGATTACCCCCCCCCCTGCCCCTCGCTGTATACGCCCTTGTACAATGTTATATTATATATCTACTTATTTTAGTCGTTTGTGCTCCCATTTAGACAACAATGCATGCACGATTGATTGTCTTCGTAGGTCGTCGGTACATCTTCGTTCTCTACACCCTGATCGTTAAGTTGATTTCTATGCCACAATATGTCGGCTGCTGCGAACGCTAGAGCTATGTATTCAGCTTCTGTTCAGGAAAGTGCAACTGAAGTATGCCTTTTCGTAGTCCATGAAACAGTGTTTCCAAAAACTTTTGTCAGGAATCCTGACGTCGAATGATGATATCTGCTGAAATAGTTAAGCGTAGCTCAGGTCAGATCTTGTCGTCAACAAGTTCTCGGTAGGGTTTGTTATCGGCGAGCTTCTTCTCGCTGTTCGGTATCGGCATTGTTTTGATCAGCGTACGAACTACATTACAGTTTCCATCTCAAAGCATTTCTGCATTCTTCGGAGGTAATTCTTTTGATTCAAGCTAAAATCCTCGTCAGATTCCGAGGAACGATATATACAGCTCCTCCTAAATTTCACCGTGTAGGAATGCATTTTTCATCCATGTGGTAGACTGCGCAGTTCTTCTCGACGATTACGGATAATAGGATTCTCAGCGTCGTAAGTCTTGCCAATGGGGAATATGTTTCTCAGTAGTCAAACTCATATTTCTGCGCACAACCCTTGATTACAAGTCTAGTCTTGTAGCACTCGATGTTCGCACGCTTAACCTAGAAAACCCAGTTGATGTTGAGTGTGTATTTTCCATCGGAAAGTGGTGTTAATTCCCTGGTTTTGTTTTCCTCAAGTGAGCTTATTTCTTCGGCGACTCCGTCCATCCATTGATCTTTGTCTTCGACACACGAGTGACGATTTCCTCGTTCATCTCGTACATCTTCCACGAAAACTTCGGCGTGCAGCAAAGTCAAGATTACATAATTTTCTGTTTCATCGTCCACGTAATAGTCCTGCAGATAATTTGGCCGATTTCCTCTCGTAGATCGACTAGATGTTTCTTCAGTTTCCTGTTCTTTTGCCTTGTCCTGTTTCTGCTGTGAGCTTTCGTAAGTCCCCATTTTACCAAGTAACTTCCAAAGGTTCGGTTTTCTCGTTGCTGCGACCAAAGTCTTTTCTCTGATAGAGTTCTTTGTCGTTTTTACTGCTTCCGGTTTTTTCTTCAATTGGCTCTACTACATCTGGATCAATCCAGTCTTCATTTGAAAGTCCTTTAAATGAAAATTTTGATACGTTGAAGATAATATCGCATCCAACGATGACCTTATGCTCTTCACGATCTCAAAACGTTTAACCGTTTGTGCAATATCCAATCATGAAACATTTCTTCGATCGAGATTCGAATTTTCCGCCTATAATTTGCGTTGGAATGCGTGGAAAGGCCACGCACCCAAAAACCTTTAGTTTCTTCAAGTCGGACTTTTCATTGAACCAAAACGACGCCGGAACTTTCCCATACAACGTTGACGTGGGATAAACTGCTGCTTGGACTGCTTGTGACCAAAAATGTTTTCCAAGTTTACATTGGAGGAGCATACATCTGGCCTTCTCTACTATGGTTCTATTCATTCTCTCTGCTACTCCTTTTTGCTCTGGCGTATAACGGATGGTAAACTCTAAAGTTTGAAAGTAATTAAAATCTGAATTAATATGAGCACTATGTTTCACCTTCAAATGCGCCTCAAGACGACCTTGTTTCATTCATTCAAATTCAAAATTTTTGACAACATAAATTTATAATATTTATTAATTAAGAATTTGCTGTTTTCTTTCAATTTTGGCACCGAAATCTAGCATTGCATTTAAATGACTCGGAGTAAAATGGTTAAACTCGTGTCAAGTCCATTTTCGAATTGCCCCCCTTAACAATCAAATTGCCCCCCTATGGGGCGTGGGCCCCACGTTGGGAAACACCGATCTAGACCATCGTCAACTAAGGACACGACACGAACGATTTCGTCTCTTGTTAAATTTCTAGAATTGCGAGCAGGAGCTTAAACGTTCATTTTGAAATCAAAACTACTAGAAACTTTATGTAAATAACCATTTAAATGTTAATAAAAATGATATAAAATTACTCTTTCAATTCCACAAATTTAAGAAAATATTCGTAGTGTTGTATTGTTATGTTAGTCCGGTCATTTTAGACATAAAAATAGTGATCAAATAAAAAAAATTCCGACAGAGCCAAATCTTCGTAGAGACCTTAGGTTTACCACAAGGAATAAAGTGTCAAAAGTCCCCATCAGTCCCATGTGAGCTTAGGGACTTATTCGGGGCCCAAGGTCAAAATTTTAGGTTTTTTGGATTTTTCTCGAAAACGGTAAGTTTTATCGAAAAAGTACTTCAGAGCAAAGTTGTAGATCTTAAAATTCTCTATAAAAATGGTCCCTATGATTTTTTCTCTAAGACCCACTATTTCCCAGATATTGCGCTTGTAAGAATCACGTTCTACATAAATTGCACACATTTCCACACCGCCTGTGAGGTAGTGTACTCGGCGCGTTTTTTTTAACGTGGTATCCCCGGTAGGCCTATTCCACGAACCTTTATGACGTTATTTTCAGGAACAATAATTATTTAATAGTATGAAGATTATTGATAAGGGTTACTGAGTTTAACTGTCGCTCTAACTTCTTTTTATTACTTTAATCTGACTCATACTCTTCATATTCAACTTCAACAATCATGTTTTCTTCAATTTATTCTTGTTCTTCTTCTTCTCCTTCCTGTTGATGAACGCTTAGAAATTGTTCAAATGAAGATGAATCAGTTGTCTCTTCATCAAAATCACATGAATCTTCCTCTCTTGTATTTAATTGAACATTTGAGCAAGAGACACCTTGGCAATTGGTACACGCTGGAGAACACTGCAACCCTACTTTTTTACAGCCACATTTGGCACTACAACCTTTCTTGCAATTGCAAAAAATAGTGTTAAGAAGTTTTTCTGGAGCAGGGGGCAGTAAAGTTCGAATCGGTTCCAAAGTATTATTTATCAATTTCCAACCCCAGTCTTCAGGGTTCAGTTCATTGCCTTGCCATATCTGAACTTGATAGTATACTCGAAACAAATGTTGACTAGCAGATGCCGATGTTGGAGGAAGACAAGATAGCTGTACTTGCTTTTTGTTTCGTGTATTTTTTACAAATGTTAAATATCTGTACGTATCTATGCAATCAATTTCTTTTGGAGCTCCATAAACCGCAAGAAGAAACCGAATTCCTTTAGTAATTGGTATTTGAGGTGAAGAATTAATTTCTGTAAATACTTTTGCGCAGTCAATCAAATCATTTTTTTTCAAATAATTATAATACTGAATTCTTGCCCCTTCTAAACATTGCTGACGTAGTATCGCATCCGGTTATCGCATGTAAAAATAAAATAAAGTTTTGGAATTTTGGATAAGCTGATAAACTTTTAGAAGAATATATTTCTGTCCGTTGCTGCGCCTTCCCAGGTTTTAAAAAGTAAATAATTTTATCAGATGGAGTCCTTGCAGTGAGTAGTACTAATAAATCAACATCTTCACCCACTACAAAAGTTGTATTTCTTGCATTAAATTGTTCTATTGCTGTTTCAATTATGAGGACATCGGCGTCATTCGGAGCTTGTTTCACGGCAATATTTTCAGCTGTTAATTTGTTACTCAACATAGAAATAAAACGAGATTTATTATTAATTTTTGCAAAAAAATGTTGTTGATTAACTGGAACTGTCATAAATTCGTCAAACATTATGTCGGTACCTGAGGATGTTTTTGTAGCACGACGACGTTGTTCTGCAGCTTTTATGTTCTTTGTTGTGTCACTATAGCCATCAAATACTACCGTAACTGTATGACCATAATGTCTACGTAAATACTGAACATATTTTTCAAAAATTACGTTAAAGGTTTCTTCTCGATCCCACACAACGTGATGTAGTAGATATCCTCCATCAATAACGTAAGCAGCGTTTGTACAATCAACCTCAGCATTGACTGATTGAAAGCAATCGTAAAGAGCAGACTTTATTGTTTTACGCATTCCAGCTGCATCGAAGAGTGACAACGGGTAAGGAGCTAAATCATATGCGAAAAATGTTTCAATTTCATCCTCAAAAGTCTTAGTGACACTCATACGTTGAAATAATAATACTGGGTCTATTGGTACTTCTTCGTCGTGAACTTTCACAGTGCTACTCACAGCTAAAAGAGGAAGTACTTTATCTGTGCTTTTCAATTTTATATGATTGAAAGTTTGACCAGTCATTTTAGACATCGAGGCAATCCCAACTTCACGAGCTTTATGACAATTAATCTTATCGTCACCAACGACTCCTGAAGCAATAGATAAGATTTTGTTAATTTCGGGAAAAGGGTCATGTGATGAAAACCAGTCAAGAAGTATTTTAATATCTTTAGCATCTTTCTTAACTCTCGAATCACTCGCATCTACATGTTGATCTGTCGTGTCCATTCGAACATTAGCAAGAACTTCCAATTCGTCACACACTGTGTTCATTGCATGCATTCCGTAAACCTATTTGCTTATTACACTTTCTTTTGTACTTCGTCCTCGAGAAATACCACCATCTGTTTTCATGGATTTCATCATTGATTGTTCGATAATCAGATCTGTTGAAGTTTCACAACTGAGTTTATCAGAGCGTCGAACAGTGAAAAATCCTTCAGTAAACCTTCGATAAACACTAGGATCAATTACCTCCTCTAATTGAAGCATATCCTGCAAGTATAAGTGCGCAGACTTAGCGTAAGGTAAATGCCCCGATGCATAGAAATAAGGAAGCATTTCTTCAACGCAGTTCAAATGAGCTTGCCAATCTCCCATACGTTCAGCTCTTATAAATTCTTTTGCAATGGACACCATCCGAAAATACTGTACCCATAATTGTGCAGTTGGTCCTCGTTTCTGATATTCCATTAACTTTTTATGAAATAAATCAAGTAAAAGTTCAGATATTTCCTTATCATTTTCAATGTCATAATATAAAAGAGTTTTATCGAGGATATTTTCCACTGTAATTATAAGATCTGCATCCATACCATCATCAATAGCTAGTTCTTTTAATATTGTTAATGCTAAAGTGAGCTGAAGTAACGTGTGAGCTCGAACTGCCCTCGCGTAAGCATGGCCATTAAGCATTTTCTCTAAAGACTTAGGAGCATAAATCTCAGAAAGCACTTCTTTTAAACCACTTCCTTGCATAATATAACCTATTGCGCCGAAAAATGACATTAACAAATGAAATCCTCCCAGTCTCATTATAATCTTTGATAATTCCGATCCTTCAGGTGCAGCAGATACAATTTCGCGAGCTTTCGCAAATAGAGGTTGATCAAAAGTCATTATGCAAACTGTATGGTTGTGACGTTTAGCATCTTCTAAAGTACAAAGTAAAGTTGTGTATATCGTATTGTAATTACTTGCAGGCTGTTGAACAAATGGCAGAAATGAAATTTTTGATTTTGAAAAGTCTACAATATTGCTAGTCACGTGTTCAATATAACCATTCCAACCAGGTAAAGGAAAAGCTTTACATTTTCCATAGAACCATATCACATCAACTTTTTTTAGAAAAGATACTTTTGTTTCATTTTCGTATTCAAAATCTCGCACATTTATTTTGCTATATCCTACTACGCCAGTATTTTGATGAACCTGTATAGGTACATGAGCCTTGGCTGCAAAATCTTTAGCTGAAAGGACTTCAGTTACTCGCGGCATCGGCTGTTCTAGTAATACTGAATCTTTGGGAGTTACAATTTGTATAATACCCATGATATGAAGCGTATTATTACCGTCCAAAGTATTTACATTAATATCAGCATTATCTGCAACATATTGAACAAATGTGCCAGTTTCTGGTGATAAAATGTGAGGTGGGCGACTCTAACATTCTACCCGGTGGCGGGTACATAGTATTATCAAACATACAAGATTGAATATCTTCTCGAATAATTTCTGCCGCAGCTTTTAAAGTTTTCCACCGTTTTTCCTTTTCATTTAAGTTTCTGTTATCAGACCAGGCTTGACTTAAAATGTCTTGGTAATTGTGTACAAAACAAATAAATGTTAATTTTCCAGGCTTTTCTGTAATAATAATTCTACTACCATACTTTAATTTCAATCGTATTTTTATAATCCCGTTTTCTAAAGCTACATTTTGGCAAACATTCTTCAGTTCATCTAACGAAGTCATCGCTACTTTCAATGAAATTGAAAATTTCCTCCATTGCAGAATTTATAGCCTCACTTTGAGGACGGCCAATTTTACCGCCAGTATTAGGTCTCAGGAAGGATTTGTAACAACTGTCATGGTATTTAGCGTCAGCAGCAACTAAATCATACTGAAAATTAATAAGCGCAAAGACAGCTTTTGACACATCATCAGAACGATCTTTAGCTAATTTTAAAATGGAATCTTTGAATGTAAGTGTAGAAACTTTATGAATTTTTCGGCGATAAATCTTCACTTTCTTCTTTTCTGCTTCTTCATCCGCTTCATCGCCACAAAATAAGCAGTGGTTTTTAAAACAAAAGCTGGATTCACTTATTCGCGCTCTAATATGAGGTGGACTTACTTTTGAAGTACTGGCCTGTTCTTCCTCACGTTGTCTTTTTGATGCAGAGATTGAAGTTTTCCGGGTGTATGATTTTCTGCAATCCACGTGAATTGTAACGGACTTTTGGCTTCTTAAATAATCAGCAAACTCATCACTTCTCGCGACACTTGCATCGATTAAAGTTGGCATTCCACGACTGACCACAACAGTTTCATCTTCAGTCAAAAGTTTATTACAAATAAAGCAAAATTGTGACATTTTTTTTTAAATATTAATCAGCACTAACATCAATAGTAGACGCTTGTAATAAATACGTATAGTCACTCGAACTGCTCGTTCAACACTAAAAGAAGCAGGTATACGTGAACGACACCACATGGACAAAAGAATAGGCAGATGTTTTTCAAGGCCAGATGTTATTCAAGTAGAGCGGATTCGGTAAGGGACCGGCGGTCATTTTAGAGTAAATTTTCTTAGAATAGTATGATGTATACATAAAAGAGACACGAGTAGGCATTTTTGCTTGCTTGAGTACCTAAATATGTATATACGTGGCATACGTGTGCATACTATGTAGAACATGATTCTTACAAGCGCAATATCTGGGAAATAGTGGGTCTTAGAGAAAAAATCATTGGGACCATTTTTATAGAGAATTTTAAGATCTACAAGAGGTACTTTGCTCTGAGGTACTTTTTCGACAAAACTTACCGTTTTTGAGAAAAATCTAAAAAACCTAAAATTTTGACCTTGGGCCTCGAATATGTCCCTAAGCTCACATGGGACTGATGGGGACTTTTGACACTTTATTCCTTGTGGTAAACCTAAGGTCTCTACGAAGATTTGGCTCTGTCGGAATTTTCTTTATTTCAATTGTCTAAAATGACCGGACTATGTTTATTATTCATAGAAACAGAAATGTCCTCACAATAAACAAATGTTCTAACAGGAAGAACGTAGGTGATGCGAAAATTTTTTGCGGAGTGTGTAAAATACTATTCGCAGAGCATAATGTTCTGATATGTTTTGATACATTGTTTCCACTATTTGTAGCAATATTGTCTAAACAAGACTGTGTGACTAACGTTCTTTAGTGTTAATTTAAGATTAAAAGAATCCAACATTTGAATAAATTGTTCTCTTTTTTGGGTGTGCTTCATTATGTTTATGTTGAAGTCGCCTGTTACGATGATTTTTCTATGTTCCTTAGTGATTTTTTTTAGTAGTTTATATAGTTTGTCCAAGAATCGCTCAATATTGGAAATGGGGGTCCTGTAGATTCCAATTACTAATACAGGCTCTATATCGATGATAGTTTCTAGCGCTGCACATTCGGAAACATATGTTTCTGCCATTGCGTTAATGTTCTTTCTGTAATCATTAGATATTATTTTATTAGCGTATAGTACTCTTCCTCATCCTCCGTGGCTGTATTTGCAGTGGTGGAAAGATTTGATTATCTAGGATCATTAGTTACCAGCAAAGGAGGATCGGATGAAGTAATCCGCAAACGAATAGCGATTGCCAGAACGTCTATGGCAAAACTGGTGAATCTTTGGAAAGGTCGAGCCATTACCAAAAACACAAAACTTCGGCTGATACATAGCCTGGTCTTCTCCAATGCAACATACGCCTGCGAAACGTGGACTATTCGGACCTCAGACCAACGCAGAATAGAAGCGTATAAAATGTAATGCTATAGAAAAATGCTGCAAATACAATGGACAGCCCACCGCAAAAACGACTCTATTATTCAACAACTCGGTATAAAGACCAGACTATGCCAGACAATAAACGTACCTGGGTCATGAGGCACGGAGGTTCGACAATATTGAACGAGCGTAGCAAATTGATGTCTCCACACCCTGCAGAACGGTTATGGACTGCAGAGAGAGAGAGAGAGAGATAGTCCTCCTTGTTTTCCCTCCTTTGGGCAGAAACAAGATTTTTATAACGTATGTATTTAGTTGTTGTTTGCTTTTCAAGTATTCTGTTAAGATTAATAATTTACAATCTGGGTGCTGTTCTATCACCTGTTCGATTCGATTCACGAGTTGCTTCTTCTCGGGTTCATTCTTGGGAAATTTTCCTGTATTCTTCGCTTCTCAATACGGAAATTGAATCTCTGGTGCCGAATGTCTTCTGGCCAGGAAGAATTCTCGTAAACCTTGTCCTTTCCACAACCACTCCAACTTTGATGCTTTTGTTGTGCGTATTTGTTTTACAGCTTTTAGTTCTGCTACTACAAAATTATTTTCCCAGACTTATCGCCTAAATATTTTAATATGGTGTTAACATTGACACGGGGCCGTAGCTAGGGGGGGGGGCAATGCCCTACCTTAAAATATTAATGCCCTACCTTAAAATATACCACAAACTAAGGTATAATATGATAAGTAAATTGTTTTCTCATAGTATGAAATGATAATTATAAAAAAACTATTCATTTACTACTAACGACATTGTTAAGACCTAACAATTTTATTTTTTATTGTGGTCTTAAAATCATTTTAATTTTATTTTCTTAAATGGATGACGATTGCGATAAGCGACCAAAAGGTGCCAACATCTGGTCGTAATGTCGTGAATAGTTACTAAATGCGTTTTAAAGCTGTTTAAGACCGCTACGGTTTTGGAAACTATTTATAACCACTAATGGTTTTTAGATAAATAGTTTTAAATGCACCCTTACAATGTAATGTTTATATTTAAGGATTTTTAGTATTCTAGTAGTTTTAAAGTTTAAATAAAGAAGTGACCAAGTGCACTTGGGGTTGGAACTCTTTTTGATTCAGTAGGGGCTGGCAAACAGGAGCGGGAATTGAGCTTTCCTGCTTTTGAAAATCTGTTGTCATACTCAGTTAAATTGTAACCTTCTTGCCACCAAGTTACTAAGAAGAAATTCCAAACTCCGGCAATGCACGTCGTCATAAGTGTTTTAATAATAATTAAATAAACAAATGTTATCGAGGCGTACGAAGTTTTATTTCGCCCAAACATTTAATTTTCAGTGCAGATCTAATCTATTGGCAACCCTAAATTATCCGCCTTAGATTCGATCACGCGAACGTTTGTCTCAAGACAAACAACCACCGCGACTCAAGAGACATCTTCTTCTTCTTCTTTCGAATAGGCCTACTTTGGACCACGCTTGTTCAACTGTTGGGCTTTGACTTTTGCCCAGTTTTGTCGCATCTTCTGCCGGTGTAACTCCTTTCTATCTTCTGTCCAGGGGGTACCTTTCCTTCGAGGTTTTTCATGAAATCCAAGGACTTCCTTTAGGGTGCGTGGTGCGTCTCACAGACTGTCTGTTTTTGAGATCTGTTATTCCCAGTTCTTTAATATCCTTCTCGGTCTCCGTCAACCAAGTGCTACGAAGTTTCTTGTTTTGCCAGAAAGTGAACAGACGGTTGGTTAGTCGGTTTGGAGGCAATCTTGTAATGTGGCCATAGAAAGCTACCTTTCTTTTCCTTGCACAGTCAGAGAGCATCTCAATATGTTCGTAGAGCTCAGAGTTATGCCGTCTTCGGAATTCCCCATCTTCCTTTACCGGGCCTAGAATCTTCCTGAGGATTCTCCTCTCTCTGATTTCCAATTTCTCTATTAGACCCCTTCGGTTCAAGGAAAGACACTCCATGGCATATAGGGCTTTTGGTTGTAAGACTGGTGTGTAGTGCTTAGGTTTAAGGTTGCGTGACAGGCATTTCTTATTGTAAGTGTTCTTAGTCAGCCGATAAGCAAGTTCTAACTTGCTGACTCTCTTGGATATTGATGCTCTTTCTGATAAGTTGGGTTCAATCCATTCGCCGAAATACTTAAATTTCAGTCCTCTTGATGTTTCCCTGTTCTAGTAACATCTCTCTGCTTCTCTAATGTTGGTAAAGAATTCTGTTTTCTCCAGCGACACTTGAAGACCCACTTTGGCAACCTGTTTTCTGAGACAGTTTACCTGCATTGTTGAAATCTCAAGAGAATCAGCAAACAGTGCCATGTCATCTGCAAAAGCCAGGCAATCTGCAACCAGTCCATCGTTCCTACGTCTCAGGTAGATACCACTCTGAGCACCCAAATTTTTCAGATCCTTGCGCTATTCTCTCATAACCTTTTCAAGGACACAGTAGAAGAGAAGTGGGGAGAGTCCATCTCCTTGTCTCACTCCAGTTTTTTTTTCGAAGCTTTCTGAAATCTCGCCTCTAAATTTAACCTTGGAATGGGTGTTGGTCAAAGTTTCTAGGATTAGTCTGCGGGTTTTGTTGTCTAGAGCTAGTTCCTGGAGTACTTCGTTAAGCGTTTCTCTATCGATGGAATCGTAGGCCTTCCTAAAATCAACAAAGGTGACGACCACCTTGCGGTTTCTCATTTTGGAGTATGCAAGTACAGTTTTAAGGTTGAGGATCTGTTCAACACAGGATCGTGTCTTCCTAAAGCCCCTCTGGTATTCTTCCAGTTGACTATCCAACTGATTTTCTGCCCTTGTTTGTAACGCCTTCGAGAGAATCTTGTATGTTACCGGGACGAGAGAAATTTCACGGTAGTTGTTTAGATCCGTAAAATCTCCCTTTTTGTGAAGTGGGTGGATCAAAGCAGATTTCCAATCGGGTGGTAATTTCTCTGTTTCCCAGATGTCCTGGATGATCTCGGTTAGCTTGCGCACGGCATTGTTTCCAGCACCTTTCCACAGTTCAGCAACGATAGAGTCCTCTCCAGCTACCTTATTATTCTGAAGAAGTTGAATGATCTGGCCAACTTCTTCCAATGAAGGGAGAAGCGAGTCCGGATTTGGTGTGGTTTGTTTATAGTCGAAGTCTTCGCTGGGTGGGTCACAGTTGAGTAGATTTTTAAAGTACTGAGCCAAAAGGTGCCAGTTGTCCTTGTTGTTATAAGCCAGTTTGCCTTGTTAATCCCTGAAGTGGAGGCTTGGCGGAACGTATTTTCTGAGTACCTGCTTAAAGCTTCGAAAGAAATCTCTGGAATTATTCTTAGCAAAGCTCTCTTCGATTTGGGTTAGTTGGTTTTGTGTGAAGCTTCGTTTGTTTCCTCGAATTATCATGGCTGTAACCTTTCTTTGTTCCAAAAATTTATGCCAATTTTCCTAGGTTTTTTTAGAATTCCACTTCAGCCAGGCTATCTGTCTTTGGGCTATTGCATTGTCACAGTCTTCAGTCCACCACGGATGCTTCCTTCTTCTAGCGAGAGCGCCGAGTTCATTGGCCGCCTTGACAAGAGTCTCCTTCAATTGGTCCCAGTTGTTAAGGTCTGTGTTGTTCAGTCTCTTACTTAGTTGTTGACTGTTCTTGAGGCGCTCGACGTTAAATTTTACCATTTTGGAGGTTCTGTGTAATCGAGTGTTTCTAGGCTAGTGTCTTATTTTGATCTTTGAGAGGTAGTGGTAGAGTCCAGATTGGCGCTTCTTAGTACCTTCACGTTATGTATTTCCTTTTGAGATTTGCGTGAAATGGCCACATGATCTATCTGGAATTCACCCAGGTGGGTATTAGGTGAAATCCTTCTGCTTCCTTGGCAAGCGTTTGAAGGCTGTAGACTTCATGATCATCCCAAAAGTCCTACACAGATCCACCAATCGTTCTCCGTTGCGGTTGGTTCGTTTATGCGCCGGATAATTGCCCACTATGTTTCTGAATTTTTTCTCTCTTCCCAATTGAGCATTCAAGTCACCAAGCAGTATGACGGTGTGTCTATCTGGAAGTTTAGAGATAATATCTTCTAAGTCTTCCCAGAATTTATTAGTTCTGTCTGGATTGCGTCTGTTGTCCTGGTTGATTGGGGCATGCACATTGACTATATTGTAGCCCTTGTTTGCGCATTTGAGAGAAAGGATGGTACACGACAACTCGGGGAGGTAAATTCGGTGACTGAATCCAGTATCCTGTGGCTGATTATAAATCCAGTACCTAAGTGGGGTACGTTCTTCATTACCCGCTGATCCACTTTTCCTTTGAGGATTCTGTAGCCTTGGGACTCGAAGACATGTTCGTCCGTAAATCTGGTTTCCTGTACTGCTGTCAGTATTATGTTGTGTCGTGTTAGTGAATCAGTCAAATGTTTCAGTTTACCCACTCTTAGCAGTGAGTTGGCATTAAATGTTGCAAAGAAGCTTTTCCGTCTTGGTCTGAGTTTACGTCCGGTGATTTCAGGATGCTCTGACTCATCCTTAAAGCATGTTGGTGCGGACTCCCCAGAATCCGAAGGTCCGCTAACGTCACCATAGGTGACGGTGGATTGGTTACCACCTGGGGTAGTGCATTTAGCGAGATTTTCCTTCATGCTTAGTTGAAGAATATTCTTCATGGGACAGTGGTGCGCCACTGTCCAAGATACTACCCAAGTTGTTAGCTTGGGACGCAATAATCTTTGGAGGCAACAGACATCAATTTAAACAATTCCGAATTAACCACTATTTGTCATATTGTTGTGAACTGAGGACAGTTGTGAAACTAAGAATTAACTATTGTTGTAAATTTATTAATTTCGCGATGGATATACGGGCTTTCTTTAATAAAAAACGAAGATTTGAAGAGGAAACTGACCTAGAAGAACCACATTCCTCAAAACGAATAGAAGCACACGATACAATTGTTACTCCTACAAGTTCTAAGGAAACAGATTGAGTTAGACATGTGACAATTTTAGCTGCGGTATTCCTTCTGATATTGCAGTTATTTTAGATATATACCCAATAGAAAATAATAGGGCTTTTGTAGTCGACTGGTTCAAGCGGTTTAAATGGTTGCAGTATTCTGTCGAGAAAGATGCTGCTTTTTGCTATGCTTGCCAGCAATTTTTACCTCATGGAAGCAAACAGACTTCGTACACTTCCACAGGATTCAGAAACTGGAGAAATGCCACTGATTCAAAAACTGGTTTTCCAAACCACGAAAAATCTATTTCTCATATACAAGCCATGGCGATGTGGCAGGAAAAATTACATCGAATATCTACAACTAGCAATGTTGAAACGTTGTTATATCAAAACGCCTTAGAGAAAAACAGGTATTATGTGAAGTCTATAATTGAAATAATACAATTTCTAGTTATAAACGAATTAGCTTTACGTGGAAATTATATTTTGGAGGAAGAAAACAAACAAGAACAAGGATTATTTTAGAATTTGTTTGAATACACTTGCCTGAAAGATCCAATTTTGAAAGAGGCTCTCAGTCATATACCACAAAATGCAACATATCGTTCACCTGAAATTCAATCAAATAATTCAGGCAATGGTTCAAGCAGTACGAAGTTCCATTGTTAAAGATATTATGGAATCTGACGTAAATTGGTTTACTTTAATGGAAGATGGGACGAGAGATAAAAATAACCGTGAAAATATTGCAATAGCAATACGTTACGTTAAGGACGGAATCGTCAATACTGGCAGTTACAACTACTAAAAACCTTGATGCAGCCACTTTTACGGAATTAACCTTAAATACCCTTACGGAAAATAACATTGACCTTTCTCGTATGCTGAGCCAATGCTATGATGGCGCTAGTGTAATGAGTGGAAAAGTTTCGGACGTTTCGACCAGAATAGAAAAAAAATTGGGCCGGAAAATTCCATACGTCCACTGCTACAACCATCGCTTGCATTTGATAGTCATCAGGACTATCTCAGAAATGACTTTCATTTCTTTATTTTTTGATCAATGCATTGTTACATGAATTCTTTCACCACGGCAAAATAGCTGCATTGTATGGCGGAAAAAAGATTAGCCGGCTCCTCAAGCAGCGTTGGTAAGGACACTTGGCTGTAACAAAAGTTGTAAACGATAATTATTCATCCATTCTGACGACTTTAGATGAAATTAAAAATGACAGATTTAACGGCCACGGCGTTGCTAAAAGTATAGGAATTAAAAAAGTTATGCTCAGTATGGAATTCCGAATCGCAATGGTTGTGGCCAAAAAAATCTTATCCATGCTTCAGCCTGCAGACGCAGCTTTACAAGCCCGAAGCGCAGGATTGAAAGACGCCATAACAATCGTAAAATGCGTCCAAAATGAAATTACGAAGCTGAGATAGACAAAATCTATCATCAAATTTTGGAAGAAGCTAACTTTACGGCAAGCGGCGATTCTGAAAACAGTATCGCGACTCAGAAGAGGCAAGTTAAATAATCAAAATCAATGGAGGACTATTTAATGTATAGTCCTTCCTATTCCTCCGCGAGACAAAATATAGAAGACCAGGACGCTGACACTGAGCCATTTAAATCTGAGTACTTTGAAACCTTGGACGTGTTAATTGCTGAATTGCAAAGAAGATTTTTGGACAACGATGATCTACTAAATTCATTACCGAGTCTTGATAAGTTTTATGTAGCAAAAATGGAACCGCTGAAAAATTTAGGTAAGTTTGAGAAAACTAAATAAAACTATTAAACTATATCACTGCTTATAAAATATTAATGTTATTTATGTCCAATTCACCACTTAAACTTATTTTTCAGGTCTAAAAATTCCATCAAGGGAAGAGGTCACTGTGGTCAAAGCTTATTTGAGTCGTCGCGAGGAGGAAACAGAAAAGTATTGTAAGTTGCAAGTTTTGTACAGGCAACGAGAGGTATTTAAAGATACCTAGAACCTTTTTGCCTCTGTGGCAACCATAGGATGTAGCACTGCTGTATGCGAATCTACATTTTCAACGTTGACCGCAATCAGTCGGCCTAAGAGGCTGTCAATGGGTCATGAAAGAATGGCAGGCATGGTATTTCTGGCCTTCGAAAAGAAAAAAACGAAGTCAGTTGATCTGAATGAAGTTCTTCGCATTTTTATTGTATATTATATCTTCGACATTCATCATCTAGCGTTGACACGGTTAACATCGGCTCTGACTCTATTCTAATAAACGAAACAAATACATATAATAAACAAAACAAATTAGTGATTGCAACATGACACGTTCAACAAAAAGTGCGAATGTAAGTGATGCAATAACAATCTTTACGAAAGAACTTGAAAATTTAATTAAAAATGCTGTGATGGAAAGTAACACACTGTTAGTTAAAGAAATAGAAGAGTTAAAAAAGGAGATAAGGGAGTTCAAAGAAACGCAAGCAACAGTGATCAGGACATATCAACACATAGAAAAAGTAGATGACATTGAAACAGAAATATCCCGGGAACAATTGAATTTGAAATCAACGCTAACTTCAGGTGTCGCTAAAGTAAATGTTGTTGACAGTAATAACACCGACAACACTGAAAACAATGAAGTGCGTCGCAACATTCGCAACGGAAAATCATCAAGGACACCAAAGGATCCTCATAGAATTAAGTTCACGCGGGGAAAAGCAGTTTCCACTGAGGAGGAACCATCTTTCAGTGCAGTAGTGAGACGTGCGTGGGTGTATGTCGGCAAAGCCAATACACAGACTAAATGCGAACACGTGGAAAAACATCTAAAACAAAAATTTCCAAATAATGATTTTCAAGTAGAAGCACTTCCCACAAGAGAAGAGGCTACAAGTATAGCTTTTAAAGTAGCTGCAAGCATTATATTGTTAAATGATCTCTACAACGGTGATAATTGGCCAGCAGGAATTATTGTTAAAAGATTTGACTTTCGATCCTTTCGAAAAAGTGACCAAAAAGGACAATTTACAACAGGTCAGCCAATCCAATAATCAGGTTAAGGTTAATAACCAAAAAACTTTGACAATCACTCATATAAACAGCCAGTGCTTAATAAATAAGTGTGAATTTCTTGAATTATTTTTAGACAGACAGCCGTGCACAATTCTATGTGTTAGTGAACATTGGTATCGAAATGACGAAATTACAACAATGAAATTAGAAAACTATCAACTCATTGACCACTTCAGTAGAAGGAATTATGGACATGGAGGGGTTGCGATATTTGGAAATGTCAAAGAACATGTAGAAATTGTGCCTATAGATGAAATTCGGTTAGAATCAATAGAACTTCACTTTGAGTGTACAGCAGTAAAGGTCAAAACTGACTCCTTAAATGCTATTGTAGTATGTATATATCGCAGTAGTAGTAATGGAGATTTACAAATATTTTTTGAAAAACTTGAAGTAATATTAAATTTTCTAACAAAATTTAACAAAAAATATAAAATTATTATGTGCGGGGATTTTAATATAAATTTTTTGACAGAATCTTCAAAGAAAACGCAAATATTGGACATAACTAGAGCTTATTACTTAAAAACCACAATAAATGTACCTACAAGATTGGAAAACTGTTTAGACAATTTCTTTATTTCTAATGAAATTGAAAACTTTGAAACAAAAGTTACTGATGTGGAATGGTCCGACCAAGCAGCTATAATATTGAATATTCAACATAAGGTGATTGTAACAAAGCAATCAGGTAAGACTTGGTATAGGCAAATTGGTAACACACCTAGTATGAATTATTTTCAAAAATTGTTAGAAAAGGAAGATTGGAGTAATGTGTATAATTGTAATGATGTGAATAGTCAGTATCATCTCTTCCTCGATATGTTCTCTTATAATTTAGACAAGGCATTTCCATTAATGCCAAAAAAAAACAATATTAACAAAGAAAAAAGCAATAACAACCAGTGGATCACCAGAGGAATTAAAATATCATCATCTAAACTTAAAGAACTGTTTCAACTTACAAAATTAAATGTAAATTTAAAGGAGTATTATAGAAATTATAAAAAAATTTATCATAAAGTAATAATTAATGCAAAAAAAATATACCATAACAATTTAATGCAGAAATCTGTTAATAAGAACAAAACAGCATGGAAAATTATCGGAAAAAATAAAAATAAATTTCATAATAAAATTGAACTTAAAATAAAAGATTCATTGAATACTGATTCATTAACGTGTGCAAATTTTATGAATAAATATTTTAATAATGTTACAAACGAATACAGCATAAATTCAAATAATTTTAGCGAAGTAAATACTAGAATTGAACTATCTAATTTGAATACATTCTTTTATGAACCAGTACAAGAAAATAACATTATTAGTGTAATCAATGAACTAAAAAAAAACATACTCTTGTGGTCCAGATGGTATATCGTCAATTATTTTAAAACAATGTTGCAAAGAAATAAGTGCACCTTTGAAAGCAATAATAAATAATTCTATTGATAAAGGGGTATTCCCAACTTCACTAAAAAAATCAAAAATTATACCATTATTTAAGAAAGGAGACAGAAGTATAGCTTTAAATTATAGACCCATTTCAAATTTGAACTGTTTTTCAAAAATTATAGAAAAATTAATGGCTAAAATAATAGTATGTTTCCTGGAAAAATATAACTTACTGAACAATAGTCAGCATGGCTACACTTATGGAAAATCCACAACAACTGCAATTATTGATTTTATAAATAACCTTTATAAATGCTTAGATGATAATAAAAACACAGTAGGTATCTTTTTAGATCTGAGCAAGGCCTTTGACCTGGTGAATCATTCTATCTTACTAGACAAACTGTGGAAATTAGGAATAAGGGGAAACACTCATGAATGGTTCAGAAGCTATTTAGAAAACAGAGAACACTACGTAGTCATAGAAAGTCAATCATCAAATATATTAACAACAAATAGTGGTTTACCACAAGGGTCCGTACTAGGACCCATGCTCTATTTAATATATACCACCGATTTTAATTTTAAAGATTCGATACTCTTCGCGGATGATACTTCAGCTATTGTAGAAGCAGACAAAAAAAAATGAAAATATATCAAAAAAGGCAACTAATAAGATAAATGATTTCGAAAAATATTACACTCAAAATAAATTACATCTTAATAACAAAAAAACTAAATTTATTAAATTTGATAAAACTAATTGTGAGAGAAATATAAGTTACGTAATAAAAGCAAAACAGGGCTCCATTGAACAGGTAAATTCTACAGCATTTCTGGGGATTACTATTGATAGTAATCTGAAATGGGGAGATCATACTGATATTCTTTGTGCAAGATTATCTACGGCATGCTTCGCCTTAAGACAAATGAAAACTTTGGTTAATAGTGAAATACTATTAATACTACTACTTTGTATTAATACTACTACTTTTTAGTACTACTTTGCCCATTTCCATAGTCTACTAAAGTATGGAATAGTTGCATGGGGAGAAGGACCAAATCACAACAGAATTTTTAAACTGCAAAAAAGAGCTATAAGAATTATTGTGGGTATCAATAAACACACCAGTTGTAGGAATTATTTTATTGAGTTAAATATATTGACACTAACATCTGAATATATACTACAATTATTATTATATGTAAAGAAAAATATTGCAAAATTTAAATCTGTAAACATTAGCAATTATAACACAAGGAACGAAAATACTTTACAAATCCCAATTCACAAAAAGGATTTTTTTTAAAATAGTCCAATATATAGGAAAATTATAAGTTACAATAAACTACCAAATGAATTTAAAAATCAACACTTTAATATGTTTAAAAATAAAATTAATAAACTGTTATTAAGCAAGGCGTATTACAGACTTAATGAGTATATAGAAGATGTGTTGTAGTACTACTGTACTGTATTACCTAAAAGTTAATGTATAAATGTAAAACTATCTGTTTCTATTTTTTATATTTTTATTATTATGTATCTTTGACATATTCTATACAATATGTAATTATATTGTCCAATGAATAAATTATCTATCTATCTATCTATCTATCTATCTATCTTTTATTAGTTTGGCGAATCGAATAATTCAGCTTTATTATAGAAGGCCTTTTTATTATTATTTAAAGACTTATTACACACCATTTTTCACCTACAAAATGATTTTTTGCTTTTATTCTCCCTAACTAAGTACTTACCCACTCACCCCCAGTACAATAATTTAAGATACACATTTTTACTTCCGCTCTACCTGAAATCACAGCTGCCCTACCTTAGAATTAACTGTAGCTACGGCCCTGCATTGACATGGTCTCTTGCTCTCGAGATATGTATCCATATTTTTGGCATTACATCTCTGCCAACGAATGCTGTTGTTTTTTTCTTCATGAGAAACTATTCTTTTAACAAACGCTGTTTGATCCATAACTGCTTCATTCTAGTCTTGTGTCTAGTATTGTCTGTCTAGTCTTGTCGGTATAGTCTTGTCTGTCTGTCCTCCTCGGTATTGTAGTTGACAACATACCCGCCTTTCAATGCGGGTGACCCGGGTTCGAATACTGGTCGGGGTGGCGCATACTAAAAGCCACTGGGGTGGCGCATACTAAAAGCCAAACTGGAATAGGGGGTTCATTTCCACCGAATCAGTTTTAGTCTTGTCTCCCTATTATTTTATATCTAGTCTTGTCTATCTAATCTTGTCTGTCTTGTGCTGTCTGTCTAGTCTTATCAGTCCAGTCTTTTCTGTCTAGTCTTATCTGTACAGTCTTGTCTGTCTATTCCTTTCTAACCAGTCTTGTCTGTCCAGTCTAGTGATCTATGTTAACTTTCGTCTATCTAATCGTCTTTAGCTATCTGTGGTAGATAATGAAACCAAAATATTTGCAATTCAAATTATAATCAATTTATTTTTCTTTGCTTATTTAGTAGACGACCGGTGCAGGTGCGGCTACGTACGGAGAACCAACATAAGGGTTGTAGTAGGGTGAATATCCCAAAGGAGCTGCGACGTATGGAGCAGCCTTAACAATCGGAGCTGAAGCCACAAAAGGAGCAGCCCGTACAAAAGGAGCTGCGGCAGCAACGAAAGGAGCAGCCCTGACGATTGGAGCGGGAGCAGCAGCGAACGGGGCAGCCCTGACGATTGGTGCGGGAGCAGCGATGAATGGAGCGGCTTTGAGGATTGGAGCTGGGGCGGCGATGTACGGAGCTGCTCTGACTAAAGGAGTTACAAGTCCGTTGTAGTTGCGGGCGATCACTTGGGAGCTTTGGGCGGTTACATAAGCTGGAGCCACTACACCCGGTTCCGCACGAACTACGACACAGGCAAGCGCGGCCAAAACGAGGAATAACTAGAATTTGAAACAAGTTTTGTTAATTGGGATTAATTATGATAATGTATCGCATCTGCTTAATTTCAAACGTGAAGTCTAACAATACCTCGCTAATATTAAATTTGTGGGTAATCTTGTCAATTTAGTATTTTCTAGTTAACTAGTTTTATAGATCAATTCTTGGTTATTTAGATTTAGTACCGTTTAGTAAAATCTCATATCTATAGAGATTAGAAACACAAACATACATGTAAGCAACTAGACTAGATTGTTTATATAATTGCTCACATTTAAGTTCTCTCTAGTCGTGTCTGCTTGTCTATCCTAACTTACCAATTAACCAGTCTTGTCTAACTTGTTTATCCTAACTAGCCAATTAAACTAGTCTTGTCTGTCGTGTTCCAACTAGTTTCGAGTGTTTATTATCACCTCTTTTGTCTTGATTTTTTCGAATGTTTTACTTTAATTCTCGTATATGTTATATTGTCTATCTACTCCCATCCATTACATCTTGTCTAACTAGTTGCCTGTATAATTTATTCCATTTCATAGTTTTATTTTGCTGTCTAGCAGTGTTTAGATTAGATGTCGAGCAAGTCAAATAAATTTGCCGGAGTATATCACATACTAATACACCAAATAGATGTCTATCTATTTGGTGTATTAGTATGTGATATACTCCGGCAAATTTATTTGACTTGCTAGACATCTATTTAGTGTTTTAGTATTTGATTTACTTCGTCAAATTTATTCGTATTGATTACTTACAGATTTCATGATGTTGCTATTGTATGAGCTTTGATTGAACACAATGTCGAATCAGCTCATCCTGTTCGTTTTTATTGGATCGCCCTACTACCCGAACGAAAAAATGGTTTTGAAATTTGTTTCTATTGTTACATGGGCCGAGTGTAATTAAATATTCCGATCATATCAATTTCTATGCAGACATGAAAGAAGAGAAATGGATTGGACTTATTCGGCACAATTTTCACTTTTTATTAAAGGAGCTGCGACAAATTTAATAATAATTTAAATCTGTTATTTAATATTGTCGGGCGATGAGGAAATGTTGTTATACAGTTATGCGATCAATGTGTTGCATAGTTTAAAATGCTATTCGCGATTTGATAAATTTAAACGTATTTAGTATAAAATACATTCTTATTTATCAAAATTTCATTTAGTTTAAATAGAATTGAGTCATTATTTGAAATTTGAATTTATATTTGAAATTATATTGAACATATTATAGATTAAAATCAAATTCTGTAATAAAATTATGGTTTTCATAGTGTTCATAGAGTTTTAATAAACCTAATTCTACTTCATATTTACGAATTAGGTTAGATAATAAAATAAGAAGATAATAATCTTAAATAAACCAAATTCCCAAGCTTGGATTAATCTAAACGAACAATTATCGGACCAGACTTGATACAGAAGAACAATCTGATTGGCAGAATATTTCACAATATACTAGACACGTTTCAGCAGACAAAACATATGTAGACATGACAACATATTCACATTATCAATGAAAAATAAATCCCTGAATGTTTGCAATTGAAAAAAAACAATTGACAGTATCTTGAAAACACTTAAAGTTTCGAAAAATCTAATCACTGATTTATATTTTTCCGGTCACTTGTTCCTTCCTCGTTTGTTCAAAGTTATTTGCTCCTGGTCATTTGTTCCTCTACAATTTGTTCTCAAGAAACTTGTTTCCCAGTCATTTGTTCTCCAGTAATTTATTCTTCTTTTTCTTATTTCGAATAGGCCTACTTTGGACCACGCTTGTTCAACTGTTGGGCTTTGATCTTCTACCATTATTTTCGCAACTTCTGCCGGTGTAACTCCTTTCTCTCTTCTGTCCAGGGGGTACCTTTCCTTCGAGGTTTTTCCTGAATTACACAGATTTCCTTCAGGGTACGTCTCACAGACTGTGTGTTTTAGAGATCTGTTATTCCCAGTTCTTTAATATCATTCTCGGTTTCTGTCAACCAAGTGATACGAAACCACTTGTTTTTCGAGATGGTGAACAGACGGTTGGTTAGTCGGTTTGGAGGCAATCTTGCAACGTGGTCATAGAAAGCTACCCTTCTTTTCCTTGCACATTCAGAAAACATCTCAATATGTTCGTAGAGCTCAGAGTTATGCCGCTCATAAGTTATTCGGAATTCAACATTATATTTTACTGGGCCCTTATCTTCCTGAGGATTCTCTTCTCCCTGATTTCCAATTTCTATACCAAACCTCATCGGTTCAAGGAAAGACACTCCATGGCTTCTGATCGTAAGACTGATGTGTAATGCTCAAGTTTCAGGTTGCGTGACAGGCATTTCTTGTTGTAAGTGTTCTTAGTCAGTCGATAGGCCAGTTCTAACTTGTTGACTCTTTTGGATAATGATGCCCTTTCTGGTGAGTTAGGCACATTCGCCAAAATACTTGAATTTCTCTGTCTTCTTGATGTTTTCCTGCTCTAGTAACATCTCTCTGTTTGCTTCTCTGATGTTGGTGAAGAATTCTATTTTCTCCATCGACACTTGAAAACCCACTTTGGCAGCCTGTTTTCTGAGGCAATTTACCTGCATTGTTGCCATCTCAAGAGAATCAGCAAACAGTGCTATGTCATCTGCAAAGGCCAGGCAATCTACAACCAGTCCATCGTTCTTACGTCCCAGGTTGACGACCCTTTTTGAGCACACATTTTCCACACGTTCAAGAAAACAGGTTTCTACTGGCTGGAGCTACATCACACACTGCATGGCAATCAATGGAAGCTGTGTTAGAATTGTTCCGTAAGCATGCGATCTCAAGACTGGGTTCCTTGTTCCTTGGCCAGATTTGTCCGGTTGTAATTTTTTTCTTTTAAAACAGATAATTCAGAATGAAATTCACAGTATCTCTGCTTAGATCTTGCAGTGGTCAATGAGGTTTCAACAGCAAATTTCAAAATGCATTCTTACAGGAGGACAGCATCTAAAGGACGTATTTAAAAAAAAAAGATAAGAGAAATATTTATGTATTTGAGGTCCCGAGTTCAATCCAATCGATGTCCGACCCGACCGTATTTCTATTTCTTCTTGTTGTTTCGAATGGGCCTACTTTTTACCACGCTTGATCAACTGTTGGACTTTGATCTTTGCCCAGCACTGTTGCCACCATCTTCTCCCGGTGTAACTGCTTTCTCTCTTCTGTCCAGGGGGTACTTTCCTTCGCGGTTTTACCTGACTCCCACTCCTCCAGGGTGCGTCTCACAGACTGTCTGTTTTGAAGATTATGTAACTGTTATTCCCAGTTCTTTAATATCCTTCTCGGTTTCCGTCAACCGAGTGGTACGAACCTTCTTGTTTTGCCAGAAGGTGAGCAGACGGTTGGTTAGTCAGTTTGTAGGCGGTCTTGCAACGTGGCCATAGAAAGCTACCCTTCTTTTCCTTGCACAATTAGAGAGCATCTCAATATGTTCGTAGAGCTCAGAATTATGACGCCTTCGGAATTCCCCATCTTCCTTTACCGGGCCTAGTATCTTCCTGAGGATTCCCCTCTCTCTCTGATTTCCAATTTCTCTACCAGACCTCTTCGGTTCAAGGAAATACACTCTATGGCATATAGGGCTTCTGGTCGTAAGACTGATGTGTAGTGCTAAAGTTTCAGGTTGCGTGACAGACATTTTTTGTTGTAAGTGTTCTAGTCAGTCGATAGGCTAGTTCTAACTTGTTGACTCTCTTGGACAATGATGCTCTTTCTGATAAGTTGGGTTCAATTCATTCGCCGAGATACTTAAATTTCTCAGTCCTCTTGATGTTTCCCTGTTCTAGTAATATCTTTCTGTTTGCTTCTCTGATATTGGTGAAGAATTCTGTTTTCTCCAGCGATACTTTGGCAGCCTGTTTTCTGCGGCAATTTACCTGCATTGTTGCCATCTCAAGAGAATCAGCAAACAGTTCCATGTCATCTGCAAAGGCCAGGCAATCTACAATCAGTCCATCGTTCATACGTCCCATGATCTATTGTGCATGACCCTACTACAATTATTACTCTACCAGGAATTCAACTTCGTGAACGAAGTCTCAGATATTCCTGAGAAGCTTGCTACTCAGCTTCACGGTGGTCATTCTTGCGACCTCGAAGAATCTTACCAGACAATGGTCTCACAAAATACTCACCGGACAATGTCCTGTGAGTATGCCTACCAAAGTTGTGATTTCTCTTCTAGAGGAGCTTAGCATCTGCAGCGTTATTGCAGAATAGTTTATGAGCATTTTAGCTTGTACCACTGTCCTGGTGTGTTCTTCCAGTAGGCTTGTTTTTGCTCTTCTTTTCATTTCTTAGCCCCCTGCGTTACGTGGGCCTTTGTAAGCCCACAAGTTGGCCCCGGGCCAAAGAAAGGAGCCTCGATCCCGCTTTTGCTGAGTGCGTCGGTCATTTCGTTCCCATATATGCCCTGGTGACCCAGTGACCACATTAGCGTGAGTCTATTACCTTTCACCAGTTGCTTCATGGTTTGTTTACAGTTCCAGGTTAAATTGGAATTAGAGTTGTGGACTTTTAAATTCCTTAGAGGATGTAGATTTGCACTCCTTTAAGACGTTATTTTTTAGGCAGATTTGTGCGCTTCTTTCAATGGCTATAATTTCACCCTGTAGTACCGTGGGAGCCTGGCCTAATGCCGTGGACTCCTTGTGACTCCGGCTGTATATGCCAATTCCTGTACCCTTAGAAGTTCTTAGTGCGTCGCTGTATCACATGGACGCTTTGTCTTTCAGATGTTCGATTAATTGCACACTTGCTTTGGCGGTCATTAATGACCACTTCGACGGCTGTGTCAAAGTCGTATTCTGTGGAGATCGTGTCCCAGGGATGCTTCAGAAATTCCTTTCCGATTTGTTCCCTTATTTCTATGTGTCTCTGAATAAGCGACGTACACAAACAAAACTTAAATTGCTGTGGTTGGAGTAGATTGCATCGCTCCTGTTATACCCAAGCACGTTGAAGCTTTTGTAGCATGCTTTGGGTCCTTTTTGCCCTTGTTTTGTACCACCATACGAGTGAACCGTAGGTGATAATCGTTTTTACCACTACTGTATAAGACCATAGGACCATTTTGGGTTTTAGTCACCATGTTTTCCCAAATAGCTTACGGCAGATCCAAAAGGCCGCTTAAGCTTTTGAAAGCGTTTTGTTCAGATGCGAGTTCCAAGAGCGTTTCTTATCCAAGGTTACCCCTAGATATTTCACCTCCTCGGAAAACTATGACCAAACTCTCGTCAGAATAATGACTGACTGTCAATGCTCGGAGCTTTCTAATTCAGCTTCCTCTTTCTGGTAAAGGGGCCCATTACTGTTTTGCTCGGGTTGACACTAATGCCCTCCTTCTTGCTCTAACAGTTAATGATGTTAAGTGCACTCTCTGTAAGATCCATGATTGTACTTCCAAACTTACCCCTTATTATTATAGCAACATCGTCTGCATAACCAACCTCCTTATACCCGTTCTTTCTTTCTTAACACGATAACACCACCCCCCCCCCCCCCCCTAGTGGGCAGCCTCTCGATGTAGTTACTAAAGGTAATTTTACGATTGGTCAGCATGTCTTGAATCCACTCAATGATAGCGTCTTCGATCCCTTTGTTTGGAGCTGCATTCTTTATTGATAATCGGGTTGTGTTGTCAAACGCTCCCTCTATATCTATAAAGATACCTACTGTAATTTCTTTGCAGTCTAGTGCTGCTTCCAATATGGTCTATCACTCAAGTAGAGCGTCCACTGTAGATTTGCCTGGTTGATAAGCGTATTGGTGCTTATGCAGAGGACTTCTTTTGAGAGGTCCGCACCGTATGTGATTGTCCACAGTTTTTTCCATTGTTTTCAGGGGGAAGGAAGTGAGGCTAATTGGTCGGTAACACTTTGCGAGGTCTTGACACCTGCGCCCTGCCTTTAAGCTGGTCTTAAATATCTCAGCAATGCATGGGGCTATGGTTTCGATCCCCATCTGCATCATTGCCGGAAAAATGTCATCGAGTCCGGCAATCTTAAATGGCTTAAAACTGTTCACAGCCCATGCAACTTTTTGAACAGTAAACATGGTTGTGGCCATGTTTTTGCAGATTTTGGTTGGGCGCTTCAGCCGCGTTATCCCTTTCTCAGTTATAGTTGATTTAGAGTCGGCAAAGTGCGTCTGCTGTAAAACGCTTAGACGTTCCTTTATATCTTTGGAATACTTACCACTCGGTGTCTTAATTAGCCCGATTTCATTTGAGTGGTCCTTTGCCAAAACCTTTTGCAGCCTTGCCATTGCGGCCAATTGATCAATGCCCTCATAGAAGTCACGCCAGGTTTTCCTTTTCGACCTTCTCAATTCTTTATTGTAATCAGTAAGTGGTACTCTGTAGGCTTCCCAGTTGCCTGTTCTTTTCACACCGTTGAAAGTTTTCCTGGCCGTCTTTCCTAGCTCTTTATTCCACCAAGGAACAGCCCTTGATTTCTGCATCTTTTTGAGAGGACTGCTAGTCTTATAAGCGTGTGTTAGAACGCCTTTTAGATGAGACGATGCTGCTTCCAGCTCGTCTGTTGTGTTTATTTTGAGGCGGAGACCTTCGGTTTCCTGTCTGAGGATCTCCTTATAGAGTTCCCAATCAGTACACCTAGGGTTCCTGCGCTCTATTACCACATTGTGTACCTAACCTAAGTGGAACTCAATCTTTTGGTGGTTTGACATTGATGGCTCGTCGAGTACTCGCCAATCTTTGATTAATTCTGTTGTAAAAGCATCATTTAGAGTAAAATCTAAAACCTCCTGTCTGATTGCATTTAAAAGGGTGGGTTTACTGCCCTCATTATCGATTTCCACATCGTTAGTTCATAAGTATTCGAGTAATTGCTTACCTCCATTATTAATATCCGTGCTGCCCCACACCATATGATGTGCGTTGGCATCGCAGCCCAGAATGTAGTGCTTGTTGTCGTTTTTACACCAGTCCACGAGGTGTATAGTTTCCTCTGGTTGAGGGTTGTCCATATCACCCGGAAAGTAGACCGAGGGCAAAATAATGTGCCTCTTCCCCCTTTCGTCGGGATCTCCACGACTGCCACTGCCTGGTCTCCTGTGTTGAATTCTGGAACAGGTACAAAATTAATATCTTCCTGAGCATCAGCATTGCTCTTGGTTTAGAACAGCTAGTGTCATAAACCAGCTTACATATGTCAGTATGTAAGTCCCTGGCAAGTCCTTGGTTAATCCAGGGTTCTTGCAGAAACCCAATACCAACATTTACCTTTTAAAAGCCGTTTAAAGGCCATGTGTAGGGCGCTGGTCGCCGCTTTGGAGTGGTGCAGGTTTATTGCTGACACCTAAACATAATTCTCCTCCTAATTCTCCTAATTCTTGTATTAGGCATTAGTCGCCGGAATTCTTAGACTTCTTAGAGCCATTAGTGTCCTACGACTTTGCGACTATTTTTATAATGGTGTCTTCTGAACCCTTCCCAGCGCCGGATGAGGAAGTGCTGGGCTGTGGTTCCGTCCGTTGCACCCTACGGCGTTCTCTCAACGAGATCTGTCCAAAGCCATAATTAACCGGGTCCAAGGTTAATTATGGCTTTGGACAGATCTCGTTGAGCTCAATGATTTTTCCAGCCGACGCGTTGTCCACCAAAAGGGTGATTTCCAGCATTGGGCCTTTAGGATTCCACCTTAGGGGCCTCCGCGTAGAGGTTTTGAGGTCGTTCTGACATTCTAAAAGAGCTAGAATCCTTTCGGACTTCTCCTCTATGCTACTTGGGAACTAGCCGACGAAGACTTTGTCGTGCGGCATGTCTGCCGCTTCAATAATCTTCAGCTCGGTTCCCTCCCATGCTTGGAGTTGGGCCATAAGGCCCTCCATCCATTCAGCTGTCTCTTGATTCGCACAATTCAGTGCTAATCATCCTGGACGCTGGTGCGCCTGTAAGAAAGCGGGCTTACAAAGCCCTCTCTCCCCACTTTCAATAGAATCCAGGATGGCCTTCTAAACCGCTTTGATTTGGTCCTCAGTCATAAGCCTTTCGGGGTAGCCTTTACAGGTAAATCCTGCCTTTACGGAGTTGACCAGTTGGCTGTAAACTGATCAGTTCCTTGCGCCATTCTCTCATAACCTTTTCAAGGAGACAGTTGAAGAGATGTGAGGAAAGTCCATTTCCTTGTCTTACTCCACTTTTTTTTCGAAACTTTCTGAAATTTAACCTAGGAATAGGTGTTGGTCAAAGTTTCTAGGATGTGTCTGCGTGTTTTGTTGTATAGCCCTAGTTCCTGGAGTACTTTGTTAAGCGTTTCTCTATCAATGGAATCGTAGGCCTTCCTAAAATCAACAAAGGTGACAACCAACCAAATACAGTTTTAAGATTGAAGATCTGTTTAACACAGGATCGGGTCTTCCTGAAGTCCCCCTGGCATTCTCCCAGTTGACTATCGAGCTGGTTTTCCGCCATCGTTTGTAACGCCTTCGCGAAAATCTTGTATGTTACCGGGACTAGAGAAATTCCATTCGCGCTTCTTAGTACCTATCTGGACTCAGACCACTACCTCTCAAAGATCAAAATAAGACTCCAGCCTAGAAACACTAGATTACACAGAACCTCCAAAATGATAAGATTTGACGTAGAGCGACTCAAGAACACTCAAGAAGTAAGTCAGAGACTGAACAATACAGATCTAAACAGCTGGGACTAAATCTCACCGTATTAGTTCGAATAAAACAATTTTGACTACTAAGTTACCAAATTTACAGAGAGAGACAAACTTATACAGACCCCACAAACATTGCAAACCTATAAATGATATGTGATTATGTAATCTTTGGAACAATTTCATAGACAATGAAACGCGAGATATCAACTTTCAACAACCTAGCACAAACTATGAAAATGGGCTGCTCAATTCTTGTATTGGTACCATATCAATGATAAGGGGTAGTAATGATAACATATAAAAAAGATGAGGGGCGGTACAATCTTTATACGGGTAACGTATCATAGAGCTGTGATTACAGGAAAGTAATCTTCCAAACCTATCATTGGAAACGATAAATGGGGCAAGTTACTTTGAACAAACATTGCAAAGGGAGAAAGCAACTGTCGTACTTCTCATTCTCATTCTTCATCGGATGAATTATCGAAAATGTGGAAAAATTTAATAGGCCACCAAGATAGCCTAGATATCTACATTGGGGGAACTAGATATCTACATTGGAAAATCACATCAGGTAGTGATCGCATCAGCATACTTCCCTGGCGATGGTAACAGCATACCATCCATGGAAGTACAAAAGCTGGTGGAACACTGTATTAGGAGAACGCTGCCACTCATCTTGAGATGTGACGCGAATGCACACAATGAGATGCGGGACAGCACGGACACTAATAAGAGAGGTGATTACCTTTTAGAATACCTCATTAAAGAAAACTTAATAGTGTACAACGTAGGGAACACACAACATTTTTCACTAATTATAAGGTCAGAAATGAGGTACTGGATATTACGGTAAGTTGAACTAACGTAAGTAAATTAATTAAAAAGTACAAAGTTTCAAATGAAGCCTCAATGTCAGATCATAGGATCATAGGGTTTAAACTATAAGGAGCGGAAAATACCCCCATTCGAAACCCCAGACAAACTGTGTGGCCTATGTTTAGTTCCCAACTAAAGGAGAACCTAGAGCAAGTGAGAGTGCGAGGTAGTATCAAACACTACACCGCACTGGAGCAGGTTGTAGGAGAAATAAATGTAGCAATCACCACGGTATTTTAATCATTTGAAGTTGCCCGGTAAAAACCGTGAAGAAGCATAAGGATGAGAAATGGTGGAACAAAAATTTGTCTACATTAAGAGCAAGAGTATGTAGGCTTTTCAAAAAAGCTATGCAATATGGAAATTGGTTAAAATACTCCGAGGTGCTTACCACTTACAACAAAGAGATCAGAAGAGCATAGAGGAAAAACTTTAAAACCTTCTGCGAAAACATAGAATCCACTCCGCTGGCAGGTAGATTGTACAAATCACTAGCGAAAGATAGAGTGGAAATTACAACCACTCTCAAGAGACCAAATGATAGCTTTACGGAGGATGAAGAGGAGAGAGCACTTCTCCTAGTAGAAACCCATTTTACGGGATGTAGAAAATTCAAAGGGACCGATTTTGATGCAACCACGGAGACCAAGTCGGGCTGACTGGAGGGAGACCACGTCCATCTGCATGGAAAATAGAATCAGATAGGCTATTGGCACTTTCCATTTAAGGTCACAGGTGTGGACGGGCTAGTTCGCGCCTTCCTACAAAAGTGAGCGAGAGAACTAAGGCCGTATCTTCTAAGAATCTTTAGAAGTGGTTTAGCGCTTGGATACATACCGGAGCTATGGAGAAGGGCTAAGGTGGTATTCATACCGAAGATGAGGAAGAAAAATACCACTCAACCGAAGTCATTTAGACCCATTAGTCTAACATCTTTTATGTTAAAGACAATGGAGAAGGTAATCGATAATTACCTTACGACAATAGTGCTGGTGGGTTCACCACTACACAAATGTCAGCATGCATACAGAGCAGGGAAATCCACAGAAACTGCACTGTATCACCTGACAAATGAAATAGAAGCAGCACTAGGGACAAAGGAAGTAGCGCTATGTGCCTTCTTGGATATTGAGGGAGCCTTTGACTACACCTCACACGAGGCTGTCAAAGCGGCCCTCGAAAGAAGGAATATCGACTATCGAGGAATATAGATGGGAGAAATGCTGAGAACTAGAACGGCGGAGACACAAGTAGGAAGAGACACCATTAAGATCTCCACAACTCGACGATGCCTACCGGGAGTTGTGCTATCACCACTAATGTGGAGCCTGGTAGTTGATGAACTATTGGCTAGACTGAACGACCTAGACATCAAATGTCAAGGTTACGCCGATGGAATAGTCATAATGGCCAGTGAGAAGTTTGAGGGATCGCTCTATGAAATCGTTCAGAAAGGTGATGGGACTGTGTGGGAAAGCTAAACAAGCTGGGCGAAAAGAATCAAGTAACTCTATACAAAAGTAACTCTATACAAGTAACTCTATATAGGTACTAGGGTTTTCTACCCGGGTACCCAGGTCCGGATATACCCGCGTATATGAAATTTTTACTACCCGGGTACTATTTCATTGTCCGACCCGGGTTTTACCCACTTTTATCAAAGAATTCATCAAAATTCTCGGAAAATTATTACTAAGTAGCGCTTAAAATAATATTAGCAAATTTGCATTACAAACAATTAAAATAACTCTAAAGAAGGCGTTGAGTTTTTTTCCGAAAATGCAGTAAACTTGCGGGTAGGTTTGGTTATGTCGCTATGTTCTGTTTTTATTTCGCTGGAGTTTGATTAAAATTTTGTTCGGTGAACGTGAGTAATTGAATTAAATATTATTAATACAAAATAAAAAATGTTATCTAGTGGATAACCTATAAAATTTTACTAAATGGTTTACTTTTCGTAGGCAAAATGGATATACCTGTTTCTGGAGTAAGGAATTATAAACGAAATGTAAGCGGTCTGGGTACCTCCGTCAGGAACGAAGTTCCTCGCTCATTTAATCGAACAACTTTTCTTTTTGAATCATTATTAAAACAAGTGCCCGCAAATGCATTGATTGAATGTTCTGGAAAATTTGAGCAAACTCGGGCAAGATAAGTTGTAATGCGGGCCAAAACAAAAGCGTCAAATTTTATAAATGAATGAAAGAAATTGTCGGTATTGTTTTGGGCCACATTGGAACTTGTCTTGAAAACAAAACCGACATTTTTTTTCATTCATTTATTTCAGACACCAAATTGTGAGTATAAGTTTACAAATCTCGCAACGCAAGCAATTAGTCTGTAGATATAGACTATAATCCACCATCCAATTATGTGGAAATGTATGCGAAATGGAAATTTGTTGAAATATGTGCTTAAAATGTGTGCGAAAATAATCTAGTCTGTCATAAATGACAGATAACATGTGTAGTTGAGTATTTGATTTTAGATCAGGAGTGTCCAACTTGCGGCCCAAGACCAGTTGCCAAGAAAAACAAAACATCAAAATACACCTTTTCATATTTGAAATTTTTTTGTGCTCATGTGTCAATTCCGCCATTTTGTTCCGGGCACTTTTTGACGTATAACCAGTGAAAATAACAAAATGTGCTCGATATATTCATATTCCCGCCTTTTAAATATGGCGGACGCGCATGCGCTTAACTAACCGTAAACAGGTCATCCAATGGCTCAGTTTTAAATAATCGGCATGATTTCAATATATGACTACGACATATATAAATATAGTAAATATCAATAACTGAAGAATTTCATGTACGATAAACATGTGTAAACAGTTAGCAATTGCTTCAAATTATATAGTTTTATTTTTTTATTAACTTACTTTTTTATATACTTTTGTATACTTTCTTGAGGTCCGATTTCTCAAAACCTAATTCAAATAATGAGTATAATATAAACAATATAACTCAACTAATATATACATATAACTAAGTATTATTTAAAACGACTAAACATGAAAATACGTTTGAACAATTTTTTCTCTAGTTTAGTTTTTAGGTTATAAACCGACCACGCTCGTCTGTCACTCAGCGAAAGAAACAGAGAGAGCATGCATTATAGAAATATACACTGAGAGAAAGAGAAAGAAAGAGAGAGCGAGCGGTATGGAAATATACACTGAGAGAAAGAGATAGGCGTATAACGTAACGTAACGTTTTCTGCCGAATCACTTCTTCAGAGACTTCCCTAAAGGAACCACGTACCAAAACTACGGAATAAGGAATCTGTATAATGTTCAATATGCCCAAAAATATTATCCTATAAAGGCTATTCAACAAGTGTTTTATTAAAACATTTAGATAACTAAATAAAATAAAGATCGAAAAACAGAACCTTACGTGCGAAAAAGAAGTGCCATCGATATCGTCTTCTGAATCTGAACAGAGTTCAAGCTTAGTTCTAAAAAGACCGAGAATAACAATTTTTGTCGAGATTGTACTAAAATTTCCGAAATTGTTGAACGCTTGGTTGCCCAAGACGGTATTTCCATTTGAGCCGTCACTCGTAGTAAATTCATCCGAGAAGCTTTTCATCATAAACAGCTAACTCTACCGAAAAGCGAAGGCAGAACAATGGAACTAGTTCTTAATTAGTTAATGAGAACAAGACTGCTTAACTGTGTGACTGATATAAGTTAAGGAGACTTATTGACACTCTTTCGAAATACTTCACTCTTTTTCTGCAAAAATTGCAAATACCCGGGTACCCGGGTAAACCCGGGTATATGAAAAAATAATACCCGATAGCCGGGTATTAAAAAAAGTCGGGTACGCGAAAACCCTACTGGGTACCAGGACATACTGGTATAGACGGAAACAAAGAAGCCGATCACCTAGCAAACAATGGATCCAGTAGTCCCTTTATAGGTCCACAACCCTTTTTCGGCATGAATGTGAACACTATCCACAAAAGTTTAGGTGAAGAAATGATAGAACAATGGATGAAAACCTAGAAAGAATTTCCAGGGTTAAGGCAGTCCAAAGTGCTGCTGAGATCTTTTAACCAGAAAAGAAAAAAGCTTGCTTGAAACTAAACAGGAACACTTGAAACTAAACCGCCATACATCTGTTCAAAGACTGCGGAGCACTGCTCCGCAAGAGACATATGTACCTCGTGGCTCACTGCCTGAATGCAGAGGAGTTGCAGTCATTGAATCCCATCCAGATCCAGAGATTCCTAAAGGAGCCAGGATTAGAGGAGGCGCTCTAAATGGGTAAGTACACCAACGCTTAGAGGAGGAGGGTGGGGTATAATAGATCTATAAAGGTCGCAGTACAAGGCGTCACCACCATATCTACAATCTACATTGGGGGAAGGAAAAAAATGTATATGTATATATGTATATATAAATAATGTATCTAAGATGGTAAATTTTCTGAAAACCTTTCCACAGCTATGATTACAATAGTTTCCTTCCAACACTCCTTCCATCTACTTCAGTATTTTTCTTCGTAAAATATGTAAAAGTTTTTTTGAACAGCGACAGAATATTTATTTTCATTTTGTGAAAAATGCATGTAAATCTCTGAATGTCTAGAATCGGAATTAGCAAAAAGAAAATTTGATAAACATGATTTCACTAATTATATATACATATTAAAAACAGAACAACATAAATAAAACTAAATTAATAAATAAACTTGCTAGACCACAATTGGCCAGAAAAAAATAATAAATGACCATTTTTTTGTGGTAATTAGGTTTAAGTGAGTTATGTTGTTAAGAAATAAAACTAGTTATTATTGAGATATTTTATGTAAAACCCCGTTCCATTCAATTACCCTTTTTACAGCAAATCTAGATCAAATTTAATTGCTCATAAATCGAGTAAATAGATTATATCTATTTAAATTTCATCGAATATTTGCAATATTTTTAAGCAATACCACAAATAACATTATCTACATAATGTTTTTAATTCTTGTTTCCCTCAAGTCTAGTCTTATCTGTCAAGTGTTATCTATCAAGTCTCTCTAACCGTGTGTGTCTAATCATGTCTATATACACTTTTGTCGCTTTCGTGTCTCAATCATTAATCAATCAATCAATCTTTCTTAGGCAATCTTAGTTGCCTTGCCTCGTCTATTTAGTCTTGTCTGCTTTGTCTTATCCGTTTATTCTTGATTGACGAGTCTTGTCTTGTCTGTCTAGTTTTATATGTATATTTTTGTCTTAATAGTTTCCTCTATCTAGTTTTATTCAATAAATCTTGTCTGGCAAGTCTTCTGTCTCCAGCCTTTATGTTTAGTCTTGCTTGTCTAATCTAATTTACGTTTTGTACAGTCTTGTCTTCCATGTTTTGTTTGTGAGAGTTCGTCTGTATAGTCACGTCCGTATAGTCTTATTTATCTAGTATTCTTTGTCTAGTCTTAACCGTCTAGTTAACTATGTCTAGTAGTGTCTTTTTTGAGCTTTGTCTGCCTAGACATGTCTCTACATCTCATCTGACGAATTTTGGCTGACAATCAAACTAGAATAAAATTTAAAATATTCTTGTCACAAGTGGTCTAGCCAAAATTTCTAAAACACAATACTAATTATCCAATATATTGTCTCGAATTGAATAAATTTCTAATCGTTGCGTAATGCGACAAATCATTTTATTTGATGGCCCGCCTAAATATTAAAACGGAACGCGTCCAAATGTGAAACTGCTACAATTAGAGCATGTTCTTTGCGGTATTGTGTGACGACGTTGCCATCACGTAATTAAAAACAGATCAATTTCACTTACCCAAATGAAAAACCAAACGGGGGGAGTTTAAATTTCCTATAAATATTATTGGCGACTAGCGCAAGACAGTCAAACACTCATCAATTATCATACAATCAAAATGAAAAACTTAAAGGTAAGCGAACATATAATAGACAGATAAAACGATGCAGATAACAATATAATGCCAGAGTAGACTAAGTGATTAAATGCAAATATTTTCTTTCAGTTTGTCGTATCAGCTTTGCTGGTTGTTGTCGCCTTCACCGATGCTTCACTATTACCCGCTGCACCAGCCGTAACCTACACAAGGGCCATTCCTTACAACGTTCCACCCCACGCCTCAAGCATCAGCGTTTTCAAAACATTCCCCAGAACTTACTTCGCCCCATCACCTGCAATCCTTCCACCTCACATCCACCCTGTAGCTGCAGCCATCCCACACGTGCTTCCAGTTCCAGTACCACACGCACACGCCCTGCCATTAGCCCCAGCGATTGCAGCAGCAGTACCACACTACGCTCCAGCTATCCCTCACTACGCGCCGGCAGTTCCAAACTACGCTCCGGCGGTTCCTCATTACGCTCCAGCAGTTTCAAACTACGCTCCAGCGGTTCCTCATTACGCCCCAGCAGTTCCTCATTACGCACCGGCTGTTCCTCATTACGCTCCAGCGGTTCCTCATTACGGTCCAGCAGTACCGAACGTTGTGCAGCCGTTGCCACATGTCGGGGCTCCTGTGCCGTTTGCGCCAGCGGTTGCTAAAGTCGTGCCGCAGGTGAATCACGTTGGTGGTTTGGTGCCACATGTTCATGGGGTCGCTGCTGTTCCGCACGTGCACGCCGCCCCAGCGCCTGGATTTGTTGGAGGGTACGGTTTTGCGAGATCGGTGGCGGCGTAAACGCGACGTTACTTCTAGTTTAGTAAATTCCTTGTAAATAGTGTGTTTGATGTTTGTATTATTATTAATTTTTGTTTGTGTATTGTTACTTTTTTTATGAAATACATAATTTGGTTAAAATGTAAACGTTTATTTAATTACATATTTTTTGCAAATATATAATACAAACGGCAATGTAAATGAGACAAAGTGCTAAACACAGAATTTGCCAATAACTAAAGGGACTATAAATAAACTTAAATAACAAGAAAGAGATTATATAAGTGGATAGATAGACAATTAAAAAACATTTTTGCTAGAAAGGTTAACTACGCGAACTTTAGTTCCAATTCTAATAAAATTAAATTAATAATAATAACTAGAGTAACTAGCAGTCTAGTAACATATTACTACAAATACTATTTAGATTCTAGTCAAACAGACAAACTTTAAGAGTCTCCAGCCATCAATTAAGTAAAATTCCAGTCAATTAAGAGTCTAGTAATCTAGTAGTTACATCCTTTAGACAAATTAATTCTCCATAGACAAACTAAACAAGTAAGACTAGATGGACAAGACTAGACAGATAATATGTAATATACACAGACTGTATACACAAAACTATAGCAAAATAAAACAGAATTTCAAACAAATTATTGCAAAGTTTCTTTTAGAATAACAAAAATTATATCAAATTGATCCTAAATTGATTGAGAAATTCAGTTACACATAACTTTATTAAATTAAATTTGAAACTTAAAATTTAATTTAGTTCAACATTCATGCAAGTATTTGTTTGTAAAACGTAATTAAATTAAATACAATCAAATTACGCGTTTAATTATTAACAACAAACAAATTTGTTTATAAAAATTCCGTTCTATACATAATAAATCCATCTCATTTGCTATAAATCCATCTCAAATTAAGACGATTCCTTTTAATCAACTGAACATCTAACTGGCAATTTATTAGTTTTATGTCAACATATAATCAATGAGAGATAGTATAGTCGGTTGGAGATTCAATTGAAGGATACAGAATGCCAGAGCAAGATCTCACTTGTAATTTACATAAATCAGGAAGTAAAAGGAACGGGTCAAATTAAAGGCAAACAGAAGCAACAAATTATATCAAAATAAGCAAGAATATTAAGATCAAAACTAATCATACGTAGAAGTCTATCTAGTCTCTTTAGAACTGTAGATATAATTTGATGTATCTTTCCCGTCTAATTTTATATGTCTAGTCTTGTGTAGCTTAGGCTGCCTTATCTTGTCTATCTAATTTTGACCATCTAGTCTCTCTTTTCCAAATTTATCTGCCTAGACTTGTTTACCTAGTCTTACCTGTCTAGACAGACATCCTAGTTTTGTATAGCTAGTCTAATCTGTCTTATCTTTTCTGTCCAATAAACTTTATTTAGTATTGTCTAGTCTTGTTTGTCCTTTCCGTCTACTCCTGCTTGTCTAGTCTTTCAAGTTTTGTCTTATATGAATAGCCTTGTCTGTGTAGTACTATCTGTCTAATCAAATCAAATCAAAATCATTTATTTAAGAAAATCATAACAAACAGAACACTCAATGAAATATGTCAGAAATCTGTCAAATACACGCGCAAAACACCCGTATATCTGCACTTAATCGTAAATATTTAATTTTTTACTAGCATATAGAAATCCTCTAAATTGTAGGGTTTTGTTCATTTAAAAGTCTATGCAGTTCCGTTTTCATGATCTTCAAGTTGTCGATTTTTCTTAACGCAATTGGCAGGTGGTTAAATATTTTCATATTACTATATGGTGGGTATCGTTCAGTCATCGTCATACTATGCCTTGGGAGTTCATATGACACTTTTTTAAATCTGGTATCCCTTTGGCTTGGGTTCATGTACTTCTCAAAGAAATGTTAGTGCTTGCCCAAGAAGACAATACTTTCGAATATATATATATATATATATATATATATATATATATATATATATATATATATATATATATATATATATATATATACAGGGTGCTTCAAAAAAATGTATACACACTTTGAACTTCCATAGAAAATTTATTTACCGTTCTACAAAGTTAAATTTCAGGAAAATAGAAAGCTGAAAGTCCAATGTAAATGAAACATAAATAACAAATGTTAATACTGTTCAAATTGGTGACCTGCAGCATCAATACAATTCTGAGTACGAGTCACCACTGATTCTGTACATCGTATCAAAACGTCCAATGAGATTTCTCTACACACTGCTTGAATCTCATTCCAAAGAATGTCTAGGTTACGTGGTTTACGTTTGTACACCTCATCTTTTACTGTGCCCCACAAGAAGAAATCCAGTGGTGTAAGGTCTGGAGAGCGTGCTGGAAACTCGATTGGCCCCCTGCGTCCTATCCACTGTCCCGACAAATTTTGATCCAGGTAAGCTCGTACGTCCCTGTGATAGTGCGGCGGAGCACCATCTTGTTGAAAATAAAAATCATCATTACCGTATAATGCACGAATGGCAGGAAATATGGAATCAGCAAGCATTGTTAGGTAATTAATACCAGTTACAGTGCCTTCAAATCGAAAAGGTCCAATGAGTCCCCTTGAAGACAAACCGCACCACACATTTACACCAGGCAAATTTACAGCTTTTTCAATTGTAATGTGAGGATTTTCTTCACCCCAGTAAACACAATTGTGCCTATTGACAGTTCCATTAAGTTTGAATTGGGCTTCATCCGACCAAATGATGCTACCCATAAATCCCGGTTCACGTATCATCATCTCCTGAATCCATTCACAAAATTGCAACCTTCGATCTGGATCGTCGTCATTTAGCTGTTGCACCAGCCTTGGAATGTAAACACGATACTTGCCTCTCTTCAGAATGCGTAGCACGCTGCTAGCACTTACATCACTTTCACGTGCCCCTTGCCTTGAAGATTTGTTAGGAGAGCGTTGAAACAGTTTCAAGACTGCCGTTGATGACTCATCACTTGTAGCTGTTCGAGGCCGACCTGAATGACCTTTATGCACATCACACACTGTTCCAGGAACTTCGAATTTGTCTCGTATGCGTGTAATTGTTAATCTTGAAGGTGGTTCTGTATCATACTCCCTTCTCCACTGTCTTTGAACTTCATTTACATTCTCAAACTTCCAGTACCACTTAATAACCTGCTTACGTTCTTCAAAACTCAAACGTACGTCCCCCATGTTGATATTACAAATTCCAACTGATAATATAACATAGAGGGACGATTATGCTGGCACCTGGCGAAGAAATATAACATTAGCCTTGTAGAGCGGGAAAACTACAATAGTTTAAAGTGTGTATACATTTTTTTGAAGCACCCTGTATATAGTCCCGTACATGTTAGTATGTTGGTCTTTTCAAAATGTCTACAAGAATCTCGAAATGGCAGGTTTAATAGGATTCGCAACACCTGTTTTTGCACTCTACACATACTTTCTATGTTAACTCCGTTACCCCTGAACATGATGCCAAATCTCACAATCAGTATCAATTGGAAATTGGCAAAATTGACCATTTTCAAGATGTTTGTCTCTAAATAACGACTCAGGATTCTTATGGCATTCGCAGTTTTGCTAAATTTCATCGAGATTTTACTGATGTGAGAGGACCAGTCTAGAGTATTGTCGAAGTGAATTCCCAATAGCCGTACAAACTGAATTTGAATAGTTTCCAAGTACGAATTCTTTTGGGAATATGAATGAACATCTTTTTGTTTGGAAAATAATTGTATTTGTTTTATCTTTATTCACTATTAGGCGATTTTCAGCGAACCAGGACAGCATTGAGCTCATTACCAGATTCGCGTTACGAGTAATCTATCGTAGCTTCATTTATAAAAAGGTGGTCGTATCAACCGCATAATTAATCATGGTATGTTGGGGAGTTATAGGCGTTTCAGTTAAATCGTTTATGAATAGTATAAATAATAGAGGACCCAAGGTACTTCCCTGAGGAATTCCTATGTTTATAAGCCTTGGTGGTGATTTCACTGTACCATGCTTTGTTAATAATTTTGGACTTACCAAGTCGACTCCGACCTTAAAACTTTTGTTATTAGCTCTTTGTACTTTCGGGTTGAGCTGTTTTACTATTATATTGTCTTCTGGTTTACCTGTTTTCCTAACTAAGTAATTTTTTACAATCTCCTTTGTAACGTGGTCTTGCGCCAAAGATATATATATATATATATATATATATATATATATATATATATATATATATATATATATATATATATAACTCGTCTGAATTGTTAATTAATAATTACGAAGACTAGATTAGTTACACAAAACGAGACAGATAAGATAAACAGAAAAGACTTAACAGATAAGATTAGATAGACAAGACTAAACAGATGTGGCTAGTCAGGCAAAACTAGTCAGACAAAACTAGACAGACAAGACTAGACAGATAATACCAGACAGATAAAAGTAGACGCACAAGTCTAACTAAACCACCTTGGCTTTTATTCCACCTTAGCTTTTAATATGCGAAACCCCGGTGTCGCATATTTTGCATTCATTCAGGGTGGGCAGCCCGGACGATTACTGAAAACCGCTCTAGTTGTTGTCTCCCCGACCAGGGTGCGAACCTGGGTCTCCCGCATTGAAAGGCGAGTATGTTGTCAACTACACCACCGAGGAGGGCGGAGACGGACAAGACTAGACATACAAGACTGTACACACAAGACTAGATAGACATGTCTAAACAAAACGGACAGGACTAGCCGTACAAGACTAGACAGACCAGACATTTTTTGCGGACGTATCTGCCAGCTGAGAGCTGAATACACGTGTGGCTCTACGAACATCTTAAATCACGCCGGAACCGCAGGTAGCATATCTTCAGCGTGGTTGTTGTAGTTATGACGATTGTTGATTCATCTTATTCGGTCTTACAGGTGGATCATTCTATTGCGCCTCAGATATTCGTCGCTTTCCTTAGAGGAAATATAGAATTTAACGAATCTGGCCATCCTATCTCAATTCTCTTTATTTTGCTGCATGTATCCCATTATCGTTCAAGCGTTAAAAGCCATCTCCATATTGGCTGTTACCTCGTCCCTTTTTGCTTCCCAGCAGTCAAATATTGTATTGCTTACAGAGTCTACTTTGCTTCACATAGGTCATCTGCGGCGGCACCTATTTGTTTTAAGTAATCGGGACAGCACTCATGTCCTGTGAGAAACTTGGTCAGGTAAAAGTTAGTCTCACCATGCTTCCTGTTGATCCATGTGATCAACTTCGTCCATTGGCCTTTTTAGGATGCCCACCATTTTTGTTCTCATTCTACTAGAGGTTCCTGCTAGCTGCAATTCTAGATTGCCTATGACATTCGGACTAATATGGTTCGGCGAGCTTTACCAGCGATTACCAAAACTGCTTACCCTGGTACCGTCTGTACGCGCTGCAGATTCTAATTGCAATTTTTCTTTGAACTCTCGCTAGTCTGTAGACATTGCTTTACTTCCATACTTTTAGCCCATATTGGGACAGCATATAGCATGATGGATTGTATGACTGTAGCAAGGAGCTTCGGTTTGGAGCTTCTTGGGTCTACCTACATAGTGCATAATTCTGTCCAATGCCGCCTTTATCCTCATGCTATTAGCTGCTGCCTTCGTGAGGTGCTGTCCTAAGCAAAGGCTACCCAGAAATATGTGATATCATTCTTTGGGATTACATATGTATCTTGCACTTTAAACTTTATACCGTTCAAAGACTTTTATCGGAAGCTAGATTGTTTATCTGATAGTTGTTTACCTGACTTAAGTTCTAGTTTTAATCTGCAAAGTATCAGGTGTTCCAAGAGTTTGCCCGAAACATCTAAGAGGGAGATGGGCCTTTATGAGGAAAGTTCCTGTGGTGAATTATCACCTTTCTTAATTAACACCAGCTTGGCTTTTTCATACAAGATGTTAGACAAAGTAGGGCCTAAAACTGAACCT